>JARCFY010000004.1:144560326-145925401 GCA_029233225.1 Lepidodactylus listeri
CTTGCCTTCTGACATACTTCCGGAGATGTCAGATGGTTTAGCGTATGCAAATAAGTTATGCTAATGAGTTATGCTAATGAGCTCCTGCACCTCTTTTTCTACGAAATGACCCCTGGACACACCCACATTCTGAATAAGGCAGAGGGCATTCAGGAAGTACTGGTGGCTGCCCTGGTACCCACAGGCACCGCACTGGGGAGCCCTGAGTTACAAAGACTAGTCTCTGGGAGACTCAGGTTCGAATCCCCCCCATTGCCATGGCAGCTCATTGGGCCAGTCACATACACTAAGCCTAACTTACCCATAGCGTTGTTGTGAGGATAAAATGGAGAAAATCCATCTCATGTCTCCATAGGAGAGAAACAAAGTTCATAGCAATGGTAACAATAGACAGAAGAAGCTGTAAACTCAAAGCAGCCTTTATGTCCTAAGTTATAGTACTACATCAACAATGAAACAAAACAATGTATAAAGTACAAAAGGGTCCAAAAAGTCATTGTTGTGGACAAAGTTTTCCGGATTGCCAAGTCGTTTTGAAAAGCTTCACCTGAACGGGACCATATAGAACCTTACAATATTCCAACAATACAAAAATAAATATACAAATAGGACAAGTGCAATGTACCAAAAATATTAATACAATAGAAATCAATAAATGTAGTTATACTATTTAAACAATTATTTAAAATAGTACATTGTGGCTGTAAAATGGAACAAGTATATTGGTATGTTACTATTTATACAATAAGTCAGAAAGGAATAATCCATCTATACATACGCCATATTGTTGGAATATTGTAAGGTTCTATATTGTCCCATTTGGATGAAGCTTTTCGAAATGACTTGGCGACCTGGAGAACTTCGTCAACAACAATGACTTTCTGGACCCTTTTGCAGTTTATATATTGCTTTGTTTCATTGTTGATATAGTACTATAACTTAGCACATAAAGGCTGCTTTAAGTGCAATGTTTACGGCTTCTTCTGACTATTGTTACCATTCCATAGGAGAGAAAGGCAGGGCATATAGGAAGTAAATAAATAAATAATAAATAAATCTCTGCCTACAAGTTCTTCCAGTTTGGTGTAGTGGTTAAGTGGTGTAGCCAGTTTGGTGTAGTGGTTAAGTGCGCGGACTCTAATCTGGGAGAACCGGGGTTGATTCCCCACTCCTCCACTTGCACCTGGCTGGATGACCTTGGGCAAGCCATAGCTCTGTACCAGCTGTTCCCTCAAGGACAGCTTGGGAAAGAGCTCTCTCAGCCCCACCTACCTCACAGGGTGTCTGTTGTGGGGAGGGGAAGGGAAAGGAGTTTGTAAGCCGCTCTGAGATTCCCTTGGGGAGTGGAGGGCGGGGTATAAATCCAATCTCTTCTTCTTCTTCTTCTTCTTCTAGATGCCGAATGCAGATCTAACAGCTTTGTATGAAACATGTTTGAGATTACTTCTGGTTGGCTAAAACGCTTTCAATAAATATTTCATATTCATGAATCAGTTCTAGAATAATATATCTTGAACCTGGCTGGTTAGTCTCCCCCACACACACACACTGAAAGGAACTTTTCCTACCTTTTAAAAGTACAGCTATTACTATTGGTATTCCAGTGTAATCCTTCAAGGGTAGTGTATAAAAAAACCTAACCAATAAAATGTCTAGGAGGGTTGGAAGGCTAAAATTAATTAATTCCTTGAGTGCTTTCTTGAAGGAATTAATTGCCAGGACAATCAGGACACACGTGATATTTTAAAAAAGAAAAGACTGTTGAAGTGCTACCATATGCATCCTTGATATTCAGCGCACCTTACGGGAAATGCATCCAGGCAAGAACTGAAATCGAGGTTCTTGCATAAACTTGAGATTGAAGGCTTTATAATGGTATCTCCAGATATAAAGAGATGCTAAAGGATCCAGGGGGAATCAAAAATCATCACTAGCAAGGGAAGCTATCTAATGAGCCGGTATTTCATGCATTATTGCTCCTTTTCCTGTTTTACATTGTCCTACAAGGGAGAAAATAAACATTTCCACACGAAGAGGACTTGCATGACCCACCAAACACAAGACGGAGAGAAAACAACAACAACACTGAGGCAGGTCCAAAGGCTGGTGGAGCAAGCATGTCTGTTGGCAGAGGATGGAAAGGCAGTTTTTGTCTGTTTCCCCTACCAGTAGGTCCCCGCTTTGCCCCGACACAAAGGTCCTTTCACCCCACCAGGAGCCAAATCCCGTGAGGCTCAGTGGGCTACAGCCAGGGAAGGATGAACTGGGGGAAGTCCTGTTGCGCCAACATCCCTCTTTTGATGGTGCTTTTGATTCGACCCACTGGATTTGGGGGGGAGACATGGAAGAATAGGCAATAGGCAAGATGGATGCGCTACTGTTTGACATTGCCCCATAGGGAGAAGCGTTCTTGTTGGCCAGCTATTTGGTCCAAAGCAAGCCACTAGGCCCAACAGCCAATCAAAAACCTGAGCTGTTTCTATGAATGGCGGGCAGATGGCTACAGCTTGGCTGCACAACACTGAGCGTATTCACTCAGAAGCAAATCCTACGCCAGGGCTCTTTTCCTAGCAGGAACTCCTTTGCATATTAGGCCACACACACCCTAATATAGCCAATCCTCCAAGAGCTTACAGTAGAAGAGCTCTGTAAGCTCTTCTAGGATTGGCTACATTAGGGGGGGTGTTGCCTAATATGCAAAGGAGTTCCTGCTAGAAAAAGGGCCCTGGTGGTGACTACTACCACACAAGGCCACACAGGACTGAAGCCATGACATTGTGCCATGTGGAGGCAGCCATGATGCCGACGGAACAGCCACCAGGTAGACCTGGGATGGCCCAGGCTAGCTTAATCTTGTCTGATCTAAGCAGGGTCGGCCTCGGTTAGAACTTGGATGGGAGACCACCAAGGAGGGTCCAGGATTGCCACGCACAAGAAGGCAAGGGCCAACCGCCTCTGGATGTCTTTTGCCTTAAAAACCCCAGGAGAGGTCACCGTAAGTCGGCTGCGACTTGACGGTGCTTTTCAGTACCACCAGATCAGTTCTCAGACCCAACAGAAGGAGAAGAGAAGATTAGATTTATACCCCACCATTCAATCAGAGTCTCAGAGTGGCTTACAAACTCCTTTCCCTTCCCCTCCCCGCAACCGACACTCTGTGAGGGAGGTGGGGCAAAAAGAGAGTTCTGACAGAAACTGCTCTTTTTTCAAGGACAGCTGTGCCAGAACTACGGCTTGCCCAAGGTCATCCAGCAGGTGCAAGTGGGGGAGTGGGGAAACAAACCCGGTTCTCCCAGATTAGAGTCTGCGCACTTAACCACTACACCAAACTGGCTCAGGATTTGTTGTCCCTTTTATCATCGTTCTAGTTCTGCAACTGTCCATGGCCTTTTCAATTGTGGCCACATACCTGTAGAACAGCCTCCTGAAAGACATGGAAGCGGCATCTTTCCTCCTGGCTTTTTGGTGAGGCTGCACAACAGAATTATTCCTGCAAGCTTCCAGAGTAATTAGAATCGGGGCAAAAAAGGGGACTCCCCCCTCCCGACTGTGAATAGGGTAGAAAAGTGGGCTTACAAATATTTCAGATAAATAAATAAATTCTTACCTTCCACCCATCCAAGGGGGAAAAAAAGGTGGGCTAAAGAATGTATGGCTTTCTCTGAAATTTCTCCATTCTGCTCATTTTATATGTTTTGAACATTCATGCCATCTCCCTTTATACCGTTCTTCAGTGAGGTAAGCATTTTCAATGGCTGAACTTCCAAAGATAGTATCTCAAATGGGGGAAGAGGCACATTGATAAGAACATGTAATCAGGGATGACTTACAGGGGAATGCAATTGTATAGTGCAGGCAAAGCCATTGTAATTTGCATGCAATCACTCCATCTCTTTGACAAAGGGACAGGAGATGCAGGTAATGCTCAGAAGTGTCTGAGGTGATCTTTCAGGCAATCTCAGCTTTAAATGACGGTACAGGAAATGTACTTAGAATGATTTCTTCAAGCGTCGCAAAGCTGTGCCCCCAAAAGGTGCCCTGAATGTCAGGAGCGTTAAATCTCTTTTCTGCTTTGTCCTAAAATAAGAGTATCTCGGTTAACTGGAAGAGGAGGGCTTTGACACACACACACACACACACACACACCCCTGTACTGACAGCCAATACATCACTCATTCTAGGACTTCCCTTATGTATGCTATTCACTGTCGGGTGCACGCCCGCCCAACAACATAAAAGGCAATTTGAAATGATCACTGTTTAAACAAAGTATATTATTAAAAACTGCTCTCAGTTATTGATTATATATTTTTTTTAATTTAGTATCCCACTAGTATTTAAATATTTAGTAAGAATAAAACTTACATTTTGGCAAACGGTTAAGACAATAGAACAAATTTAAAGTCCAGTGGCAACTTTATGACCAACAAAGGTTTATTCAAGGTATAAGCTTTTGTGTGCAAATTAGAAATTTGAAAAAGTGTGCGTGCACATGAAAGCTCACACCTTGAATAAACCTTTGTTGATCTTAAAGGTGCCACTGGACTCTAGATTTGTTCTACTACTACACACCAACACAGCTGACCAACAGGTTAAGACAATATTTGGGTTTTAACAATGATTAAATTTTAGTTATTATTTATCCTTATTATTTAGTTAACTATGTATCCTTACTAATACATCAGACCAATACAATCAGACCAGCATGGGTGACCAAAGGTTAAGACAATATTCGGGTTTTAATGATGATTTAATTTTAGCGCAGAAGTTTGTTCAACTGTTCAAGATGTAATCTTTCTGTTGGTTAATAGATTATCGCTAACATTTGGAAAGTTCTTGTTTATTCTTTTAAAGAGAGAACCCACCCCCAAAACAGTTATAATAAGGTTTTATTGTCTGCTTCTATATCAGAAATATGTATCCTTACTAATACATCTGATTTTACTTGTTGTATGTAACAACCCATAATATTTGATACATTTCATGAGTCTATATTTCCCCTTAACCCCTCTCTTCCCTTTCGTATCCTACCTCCTTTTTGAGAAAATTTAAAAAAATCAGAAAAAACTCTGCTCACAGTTCATATTTACCTAAATTTATCAACAAAGTATATCTCTTTCTCAAACCGCTGCCTTTTTAGATGCTGCCCCCGCCCCCCCGGTGGGAGGGTTTTAATTGCTGTCCACAATGTATGGGTGACCTTTACAAAAAAAATTGTCAAGATATCTCAACCTAAGTTAATTATATAACCCTTGAATGACGGGATAGTGGGCCTAAAATGTAAATTAAATAAATATATACTATATGTGGTCAATCATATCAAAAAAGCAAACTCGCTGCAAACTGGATTTCTAAAAACTATGAAACTGTTAGAGGCCCAGCAAAATTCATGCCGGTCAGGACTAACGCCCATAACCAGCTACCTGTGAGAGCAATACCATTTTTACTCAAAAGGAAGTTTACTCTGAATGTAAAATGCCCCCCTTAAAATGTAATACATTTATCAAACATTATTATTGGATATCACTGTGTCTCGCAGGCAAATGTAAGATGACACCCTCCTTTAAAAAAAAAAAACCTGACAGCAAACCTGTGAAAGAAGTAGTCTCGCATTTGAGTAAATCCTGTAATAACATAAAAGAACTGAAAACTGAAACAGATCTCTTTTATACTAAAACCATCACATATATATAGATTTTAAAAAAACAGCACTGAAATAGTTTCTGTGTGTTCAACATTTTCTAAGCTGTCAAAACATCCACAGAAGGAACACAGAAGAGAGCTTCTTCATCCGGGGAATGGCAGTTCCCGTCCCAACTCAGCATCTGCATGGAATGTAAAATCCCAGCGAACAGCTGCTAGGACACGAAAGCAAGGGTCCTGATACCACCCCCACCCACCCAATCTCTCACTCCCCTACCAAACATCTGGCTTCAGCTTTTAAAAAGCACACTGTGTCTGTGTACAACCCTGGCACGATCCACTGGCACAGAAGTGGGAAGAAAATGTCTAGAACAAGGTACGTTTTAATTGATTTCTGTCCCCTAGCTTCCTGAAAACAAAACAATAAAGTAATTATGACTGTCTGAGATAATTAAACAAGGAGTAAGAGTAGAGTGAAATTAGTTTGACTGACTGACAGGCAACAATATTTCAGGTGTAGGAGCATTTAAAGAGCGTCGCCTGAAGAATTTAAATTGAACAGTTTCACTAGATCACCTGTTAAGGTCAGTAATTAACAAAAGAGAGGCTGGATTCAACTAGCCTATTGATCTCTTCCTCCTTTACATCGGCTTGATTTCAGTAAGGCTTTTGATAAGGCTCCACACAATATTCTTCTTGATAAACTGGCACAATGTGGTTTGGATCCTATGCCTGTTAGGTGGATCTCTAACTGGTTGACAGATCGCACCCAAAGAGGGCTTGTGAATGGTTCCTCATCCTCTCAGAGAGGAGTGACAAGTGGGGCACCTCAAGGATCTGTCCTGGGACCTGTTTTGTTCAACAACTTTATCAATGATTTGGATGAAGGGACAGAGGGAATGCTTATTAAATTTGTAGACGATACCAAATTGGGATGGGTAGCAAATACAGTAGAAGAGAGAGTCAGGAAACAGGATGATCTTGACAGGCTGGAAAACGGGGCTAAAACAAATAAAATGAATTTCAATGGGGATAAATGTAAAGTTTTGCATTTAGGTAGGAAAAAATCAAATGCATAATTATAGGATGGGGCTGACGTCTCTTGACAGTAGTATGTGCGAAAATGATCTAGGGGTCTTAGTAGACCATACACTGAACATGAGTCAGCAATGGGATGCAGTTGCTAAAATGGCAAAAAACTAAAAGGGCAAAAAGGCAAATTCAATTTTGGGCTGTATCAACAGAAGTATAGCATCCAGATCACTTGAAGTTATGGTCTCACTTTACTCTGCTCTGGTTAGACCTCACCTAGGGTATTGTGTTCAGTTCAGAAGGATACAGACAAGCTGGAATGTGTCCATGGTTTAGCATAGTGGTCCTAGTTACATGACTGGACTCAGAAGGCTGGAAACCTTAGGCTATCGAAGAACAGTGCTGACCACATCAAACACAGCTGCATGGAGGAAAACAGTTGGAAAGGGGTGAATTCCAGGCTTAGCTCAACAGCTGAATTCAACCACTGATTACTGTGCATGGAATCCATGCAGGGGTCTCCACACATGCTGATGAATCCTGCCAGGGAGAAAAGTATGTTGTATACACCAATGGCAGCAGGTGGGTGCTTTTCTCCAGTAGATGATGTTCTCTACAGTTCAGTGATACTCTAGAGGTGTTCACTTTTAGTGAACCAACTGTGGGTCAATTCAGATATCCAAGAAATCCAATTTCTTCTTCTGATTACTGTCTGATTACTGAGTGAAAGAAATCTCAGTAAAGCAGGCATGTTTTCAGATAGCCTGAAATAATTCATTTTTAAAATACCATTATCCCAGATCTCCTTATTTTAAATATATATTAATTATGGAATTATTCATCTGACCTGGATGTCATGGGCGAGCCTGGTCTTGTCAGATCTTGGATGCTAAGCAGGGTAAGCCCTGGTTGTTACTTAGATGGGAGACCTCCAAGGAAGTCCAGGGTCGCTATGCAGAGGCAGGCAGTGGCAAACCACCTCTGAACATCTCTTGACTTAAAAAATCAAAATGGCTGAGACTTGAAGGCAAAAAATAATAATAATGAAACCGTGCAAGTTTCTACAAGTGCAAATCCTAAACAGAGTCACACCCTTAGGTTTAGAAGGGTGCAACATTTAAGGCTGCCCTGGAGGTCGCTTAAGAGTCCACATTCAAAGAGTATTTTTATAAGTGTGAAAAAACGTTCCACAGCCCAGCTGCCTCCACGGCAGCCTGAAGAAATCCACACTCGCCATCTATTTTCTGCTCAAACCCTCTGCAGAGAGCACCGTGCCATTAATATTGTTTCTTATCATTATTGGAGGGGGGAGAGAGAGATTGCCTTGGGGACGCGTGGAAATTAAAAAAAAGGATCCATAAATCTTTGTCAGCTTGTTAGAAACAAGCATGTTCTACAACCAATTTGGAGAACTTTTACTCTCAGCTGAGGTACCAATTATAGAACCTCTGTGATAAGTTTTAATCGCTATTGTCAACGGTCCCTTCCACCTTATTTTATCCTCATTCTACACTAATGAGCTGTGTGGGAAATTTCATGGTCCAAATAATCTCGCATCAGCAAAATTAAAGCGGCGCTTTTGGCTTGGCAACAGTGCTCTGCGACACGGCAGACCAGCACACTGACCTGCGGCGCGGGCATGACCCTTGGTAAAACCTACCCAGTGCCCTGCCCACCCTCGAAACCCACACGCAAATCCTGCACACTCGACATTAAAACCAGACCAATGCTCCACTTCGCCCAGCATTCTTCTTTCCAAACAGGGGCAGCCAGGTACGACTCATCAGCCCTCCTGCATTTAGAGCCCCCAAACAAGAGGCGTTCAAAATTCAGAGGACTACCTTTGAACACGGGAGATTCTATTTAATATTTAGTGTTTAAAGTGATTGATGGACACACTCTGAGTGCATAAACTGAGGGCATCTCAGTTTGCTGTGGCATTTAAGATTGCGGGCTCTATTCTGGGAGAACCGGGTTCGATTCCCCACTCCTCCGCATGCAGCTGCTGGTGTGACTTTCAGTCAGTTACAAGTTCTTTCAGAGGTGTTCTCTCAAGAACAGTTCTCTCAGAGCTCTCTCAGCCCCCCACAAGGGTGCCTGTTGTAGGGAGAGGAAGGGAAGGCGATTGTAAGATGCTCTGACACTCCAAGTGAAGGAACGGGGTATAAATCCAATCTCTTCTTCTCTTCTTCTCACCATCTCTATTCATGGATGCCATCTGGGATTTGTTTTTAAGACTGTATTGATGATTTACTATTGTGACTTAATTGATGTTTATATTGTATTTTATTTACTGTTGTACATCACCCAGAGCCCTGTAAACTCAGGGATTGGGCGATCCATAGATTTAATTTATAGAAAAATAAATAATTTCCCTTGGTGGCGGGAAGTGCCATCGAGTTGCAGCCAACTTGTGGTGACCCTGTAGGTGTTCCAAGGCAAGAGACGAATAGAGGTGGTTTGCCATTACCTGCCCCTGCGTAGCAACCCTGGACTTCCTGGCTGGTCACCCATCCAAATACTAACCAGGACCGACCTCGCTTAGCTTCCAGACTGTGACACTATCCGGCTAGCCTGGTCCATCCAGGTTAGGGCAATAATTATCATATTAAGACGCTCCTCACTTCACTGAGAGAGTGAGAACAACCAGCGACAATGCTACAAGGGCTGGTTTCCTTTGCAAAAGAGAGAATGGAGCCTTGTGGGGTTTTGTAATAATATTTCCTTTGTTCACAAAAATACAGGCAGAGCACCGATGGAGGCACAGAAGCACTCCCATGGGGCCACAGAGAGCCAGCTCGGTGTAGTGTTTAGGAGCGCAGACTCTAACCTTGGAGAGCTAGGTTTGATTCCCCACTGCTCCACATGCAGCTGCTGGTGTGACCTTGACTGATTTCACACAAGCCGCTGCTCCGCCACCGCTCTTCCCTTTCTTTGGACCGCATGCGTCAATTTCCCACTATGTGCTGCGTGGCTGCATTTTGACCCGCAGCTTCGCCCAATTTTCCCTGCACCTCTCCGATCCTGTTTTCTGAGGATCTAGAAGGCACGGAGGAGATTGGGTGAAGCTGTGGGTCAAAATGCAGCCATGCAGCACACAGTGGGAAATTGACACGTGCAAGTGGGGGAAAGGGAAGAGCCAGCCCGGAGCAGCTGTTTGAGGGAAACAGGGTCAGTTGCAAGTTCTAGGGTCAGTTGCAAGTTCTCTCAGAGCTGTTGTCTCAAAAGCAGTTCTCAAAAAAGTTCTCTCAGCCCCACTTACCTCACAGGGTGTCTGTTATAGGGAGGGGAAGGGAAAGGAGACTGTAAGCTGCTCTGAGGCTCCTTTGGGTAGTGAAGGACGGACTATAAATCCAATCTCCTCCTCCTCCTCCTCAATTGCACACCATAAGTCCAAAGGGAGGGATCCAGCACAGCCCAAGGGCTTCAGCCAACATGCAGCAGTGTCTGCCAGCTTTTCTCTCTATCCTGTCCAAACTGTTCTCTCTCTTTCTCCCTCTCTCACACACAAACACACCCTTCCCTGTTCTTCTCACCAGAATGAGGTTTTCTCTTCCACACCCTGTTGCATACCTGAAAGACCTACCGGGGGGACTCTCTCTGGACAATGAACACCCACTGAGGAACTCTCACCCTCTGGTTGCATAGGGGGCCAAGTTTATACTGGGAGAGCCATTCACTGTGAACTGACCAGAAACTCAAGACCGTGTGCTGCTTTGACTGCAAGGCCTAAATTCTATTGTTTTCCATTGGCCTGACCATTTCATAATGTGGGTCCCTTGAACATGCAGCTCAGTTAAGTCAACTAAAAGTACACACAGGAAGAACTTCATCACAGAGTAAGTAAAGGTAGCGGTCTCCCTTGCTCGAAAGCCAGCCGAATCCGACTATAGGGGGCGGTGCTCATTTCCGTTTCCAAGCTGAAGAGCCAGCGCTGTCCAAAGATGTTTCCATGGTCATGTGGCCGGCATGACTAGATGCTGAGGTGCACAGAACGCTGTAGCCTTCCCACCAAAGTGGTACCTATTTATCTACTTGCAATTTCTTGCTTTCGAACTGCTAGCTTGGCAGGAGCTGGGACCAGAGACGGGAGCTCACTCTGTCATGCAGCACTTGGGTCTCAAACTGCTGAACTACTGAACTGCAGTTCAGCGTCTTAACCACTTGAGCCACTGCAGCCCCACATAGCAGAGTACACTTTTTAAAAAAAGAGGCTGAGAGAATCCAGATGGATCCTTGAATCCAAATCCTTTCACTGAGCAAAAGTAGAAAAGCAAAAGCAAGGAGACTTCCAAGTGCTTAACTCTACACGGATCGTGTCCAGGTTCTCCCAACAATTACAGAAAGACCTTCCAAATACTCTAAAGAGGGAACAATCCCACTTCTCATAAGAGGCACTGTTGCTGAATGGTGTTTTTTAAACAGAGATGTGCTGACCACTCGTGAGTCGCAGTCTGAGATGGTCACCAACAGCAAGGGGGAAAAAAGCAGAGGGCCTTTTCCTGAGAAATCGATGGCAAATGCCAGACAAAATTAAATTCCTTCTGACATATCTTTTCCGAGCGTGTGAGGTGAAGCTGATATACAAAGGGGAGATGTTGCTAGGTTTCCATCCGCTCCGCATCACCAAGATTTTGCACCTCTACACAGGAGGGCTGATGCAGGGTTGATGCAATTCTAGCGATGCATACGGTTGCCTAGCGACACTCCTTCCCCTTCACCCCAAGGGACTAGAGCCTCAATCAACATATCCATTATCAGTGAATGCTTGGAGGGAGTAACCAGTCTCTGACCCCAACCTCTGTGCACTCAGTTGATGGTCTGGAAAGAGTCTATTTGCATGCAAAGATATATGTTCAGGCTCAGTAAACATTTATTTATTAGCAGTAATTGAGAAATTTCTAAGCCTCCTCCTCCTCTTCCAGAGAATCTGGGTGGGTAGGGGGAATCAGGAATTAAACCATGATGGAAATGTTCTAGAAAACATCCACTAGCTTTGAAGACCGGCAACATCAGCAAAGACACATCGTAAGCATTTTTGCTCATGTAACCCCTGGAGAAGACTCTTGAGAAGACTCGTGAGAGTCCCTTGGACTGCAAGGAGATCAAATCAGTCAATTTTAAAAGAAATCAACCCTGACTGCTTCCTGGAAGGCCAAATACTGAAGCTGAAGCTCAAATACTTTGGCCACCAAATGAGAAGGGAGCACTCACTGGAGAAGAACCTGATGCTGGGAAAGACTGAAGGTCAAAGAAGAAGGGGACGGCAAAGGATGAGATGGCTAGACAGTGCTGTCGATGCAACAAACATAAAATTAAGCAAACTCTGGAACATGACAGAAGAGAGGAGGGCCTGGCGTGATGTGGTCCATGGGGTCGCGAAGAGTTGGACTCGATTGTGCGACTGAACAACAACAACAACAAAAACCCCTAATAAAGTCAACGGGACATTCAGTGCAATACTATGTAGTCAACACCTGTTGCAATCAATGAACTTACTTATGTATGTGCTGCCAGGTCACAACTGACTTATGGCAACCCCAGAAAGGGCTTTTCAAGGAAAGTGAGAAGCAGAGGCATTCTGCCATTGCTTCTCCTCTGCAGGGGCTTCCATGGTGGTCACCCTTCCAAGTGCTGACTCTGCTTAGCTTCCAAGATCTGATGAGTTCAGGCGCCGTGCTGCCTTTCCTCCAATCAGTGGACTTAAACTGAAGAGGAGGAGAAGGAGAAGAAAAAGAAACTGGATGTATACCCCACCCTCCACTACCCAAAGGAGTCTCAGAGTGGCTTACAATCTCCTTTCCCTTTTCCTCCCCACAACAGACACCCCGTGAGGGAGGTGGGGCTGAGAGAACTCTCTCAAGAATTGCCCTTGAGAGAACAGCTCTGAAAGAACTTATGACTGACTCGAGGTCACACCAGCAGCTGCCTGTGGAGGAGTGGGGAATTAAACCAAGTTCTCCCAGATTAGAGTCCGCGCACTTAACCACTACACCAAACTAACTCTCTCCTCCTCCTCCGAGATCTGATGAGACCAGGCTATATACAGTGCTACCTTTCCTCCAATCACTGGAGTATATTTGCATAAAATTGCATTATTACTCGAGCGCGCCTTCAACTGCAGGCTTTAAGGTACTTGAAGGTCTTCAGGTTTAATACATAACCAGGTGACTTATCTTTAACAAATCTGACCTAATTACATACAATCAAAATATACTTTTAAAATATTTAAAGGTAACATATTCACGTACTGATCAGAAAAAGAACAATTAACTAAGATTCCCTGTCCAAGACCACTACCATACTGTACAGTAATGACACTTGATGAACATAATGTAAAGTCAAGCAGCATATTCTATCCAGAGGAAACTATTGTTCAGCAAAGAAACATCCAGTCCAGATTTTCATTCAAGCCCACAGTTACCTCCATTTTTAAAGTGAGTGTTTTAAAAAAATCTCCCTGTCTCGGTATCTGATGGAGCTGAATCCTACATGTCGGAAACTTCTCCTCCATCATCCAGAATCTAAGATCATTTCCTGCCGTGTCCCAAGACAGGAAAGTGTTTCTCAAGAGAAGCTGGAACCCTCCCCACTAATTATACATCTTGTGCTCCCAAATTCCAATTCTGACACCGTGAACGGTCATGCGAATATATATCAGTTTGCAGAGGCACTGCACTGTATAACTAACACCGTTCCTGCTACAGCCACTGAGGACTTCGTATTAGATTCTCCTTGCATTCACGGACTTCTCAACAAATCAAATCCTCAAATAGAGTATAGCAAATAGTACAATGTCTGTAGGGAAAATAAACAACAGCCACAGTGCCTCCTCCACACAGCAGTGTGTGAGTGTGTACGCATGTGTGTGTGTAAACATTCACCAGGCTTACTAACTCTTTCAATGGCACACCCATACAACTCGCTCCCCTTAAAATAATTACTTCACTTACATCCCACTTTTCTCAATGGGGACCCACGGTGGCTTACAATATTCTCCATTTTATCTTCACAACAACCCTGTAAAGCAAGTTATGTTTAGAGTGTGTGACTGGCCCTAGGGTGCCCACCAAGAGTCTGTGAAAGAGTGGGGATTTAAGCCTGGGCTTCCCAGGTAATCATCCAACACCTTCACCCAAGGGTGTCAAACATAAGGCCCAGGGTCCGTAATCGGCCCATCTGTTGCCTAGCAAGGCACATCATGTGTTCTTATGGACTTTTAATGTTCATAAGTTTTGAACTTTGGGTTGTTATGCTTTAAAGGACTACATGCACTCTTCGTTGCTGTAAGAGGCTCCAGTCCATTCCAGAAAGCACACACCCGCCATGGTTCACACAAAGAGACAAAAACCCCATTGCAAAAGGGTTCTCCTGTCACCTCTCGCTAGGCAAACTCCATCCCCCTCCAACATTCCCATACGGATTATGCTAAGTGAAGTTACCTGGCAAATAATCGTCTGCCCATCAACTGGCCAGGCTAGGGCCATCAAGGGACAATAGGATGGCTCGGTGACTCATTGCAAGCTTGCCCAGGTGTCAGTTCCTGTCTAGCCTCTAGTGTTGCAATACTGACAACCCCTCCGCATCCCCTCCTCTTTTTCCTTTAACCAATGATAGGGTTTGTAGGGACAGATTACCTGGAAGGTGTGTTAATGGGATGTGGTCAGTGCTGCCTGCCCCAAAATCACCTAATAAAAGAGGCTGCATTCCATGCAATCGCTCTCTTGAGCTTCCACGACCCCTATCTGCTTTTACTCCTCTTGAGTCCAGCTTGCTATCCCAATACCCTCCCTCCATCTTTGATCTCTGGTCTGCGCAGACAGAGAGAAGCGTGTTTCTGCCAGTTCAGGGCACATTCCCCATTTTTCCTTTCAACCCCTCAATTCTTCTTTTGGAACAAACGGCCCATCTCCAGGACAGGTAACGTATCTCCCAACAACGAATCTCCTGCTCATGCAAAAGTGCTATTTCTCTATCTTAAACTTCTGTTTGTGTGTGTGATTCTGTTTTTGTATGCTTGAGAACACTTTATAGTAAAACATCATTTAAACTGACCTCTGCCCCAGTGCCTATTTTCTGGGAACTCCTGGAAGGGGCGGGACCTTGGTATAGTTGGCTGTAACCCGGTTATTTGCCAATTGCTACTCTTAAATTCAGAGCAATTTGGCTAACACATCCAGGGCTCTTAAGTGGCCCATGAGCAACTGGTGTTAGGGAGGGAGTGCGGGGGAGGGAATGGGTGGAGCCACTCCATTGTGGCTTCAGCATGGCATAACAACCTCATTTGCAGCAGTCAAGCATTGTGGGAGTATCTGTTCAGCACTGCACTTCTGCCTCTCTGGTCTGCCCATGTGGGTTTTCCTCTGCGCCCCTGTCTCACCCCATGGGGCCTTGCAGTGAGGACACACCCACTCGGAGCTTACCAGCTGCTGTCCTTTATATGGTTTCTGTCTCCGGTACCTGGCATTACGTTTCATGGCACACGTGGCCCGGCCCGACAAAGTGACATTTATGTCAGATCCGGCCCTCGTAACAAAGGAGTTTGACACCTCTGCCTTAACCACTATACGGTGCTGGTTCTCATGTATCGACAGCACGACGGACTCACTGCCACACATACAAAACTCTTTTTTTTTTTTGAAGGGAGCAAAAACTATTTCCCTCAGCAGCGGCTCTCCTCTGGAACTCACAGCCGCCTTTCAGACTAACCTGAAGAAAACTTAAGCTTTACAAGCCCCATTTTTTCTTTCAAAAGCCCCCTCTTGCTGCCCTCCAGAGCTACCCCAAATCAACCAGCTTTAGAGCTTCTTCTTCTGACTGGGGTCAAGGAAGTGCGGATTTTTTTTTTTTCATTGTGGCAGAAGACTCCTGAGAAACTGAGACTTGGCAGTGAAATCAAGGTGGGTCAGGAAAATAAGAGTTCTTGCCCAGTTACAATGAAATTACCTCCTTCTTTGTGGTCCCTCTAAGAGAGATAAGGGGGCGTACATGTATTTTAGTTCTGGACAGGGAGATTCTTTTGCCTTTCCCTCTTTTATCTCATTTTCCTGTGTGGCTCAGTAGTGGAGCACCTGCTTGGCAAGCAGAAGGTCCCAGGTTCAATCCCTGGCATTTCCAGTTAGACAAATCAGGAACTGAGTGATGGGAAATACCTTTGCCTGAGGCTCTGGAGAGCCACTGCCGGTCTGCGCAGACAGAACTGACCTTGATGGACCAATAGTCCGATTCAGAATTAGAGAGCTTTATGAGTTTCCCTTCTTCCAAGGAACTTAGGGGCCAGCATATACAGTTCTTCTCATTCCATCCCCCAAAACAGGTCTCTGAGATGCATGCAGCTAAGAGAAATAATTGGCCTAAGGCCACCCAGTGAGTTCAGCAGAAGTTTCAACCACACACAATTTTGTGAGGAAACTTGGCTTATTTTTTAATGCATCAACAAGGCAAACGCAGAGACGATATCACACAGAGTGGAAGAACATTAGTTCAGCCAGAGTCGTCTTTCCACCAACTAGAAATGCAAGCGACAGTTGCCATGCCGGATCAGTCACAAGATGTATCTCCCTTTTCATCGCCATCGGTTCCCAGCATTGGCGAGTCTGTTCAAAGCTCCTTCCCTAGCAGATACTGATTTTAAAAAGTCTCCTCTCTGAAGCTAAAGACGTTAAAAGTGAAAATAGATGAGCTGATAATGAGCTACTCTCGAGCATTTCATTTCTGTAGGGAATAAATATCTTGGTTTTAATGCTCTGTCAGCAGATAATGATGGAACTTCCCCCCCGTAGCCGAACGGACCAAGAGTAAATACTAGATTTTCTTTGAGCTCGAAATTGCTTTTTACAATACTCTTAATGGAACTCCATAAAACATCAACATGTTTCATGGGTATCTCGATTCAACAAACCCTCTCCCCATTTAATTAAAATAACATTACAAGCTGTATATTTCCGAGTTGAAATACGGTGCGAGGTTAACGTCTATCTGCCCTAATTATTTTCGGAAAGATATTAGAGTTCATAAAATATCTAAACTATATGTGGGAAATGGTAAGAAGCACATGAACTGCAGCATAATTAAGAGGGGAGATCTTCCACAGCCCTCCTGAACGTTTGTCAAGGGCTAACCTCCACGTCGCGGGGCAGCAGCCACTAATGCAGTGTGTGGCACTCTGTAAGTTATCCTGTTCTGCCGTCCGACTACTGCCAATACAGGGGTCGTGTCAGTGGCAAGCTCGCGCAACATCCATCGAAGGCAATTTTGACTTCACGGCAGCCGAATCGTGAAAGTTGCTCTCTTCTTGTTTTAATGATTCAAAGCTCTTCCCCCCTCACACTTGAACTAATAATCAGGGGCCAAGCTCCTTTCAATCCCGTCAGTCAGCAAAAAGTGATCCCATGTCAGAAAGAGAGGTACAAAATTGGCACTTCCTTTTTTTGCGTTACCAAGCACACTACTGAATCAGACCCTTGGTCAGGTCTACTCAGGAAAGGAGAGGCTCTCCAGGGTCTCAAGCAAAGGTCCTTCCCATCACCTCCTACCTGATCCTTTTAACTGGAGATGCTGGGGACTGAACCGGGGACCTTCTGTACGCAAAACGGATGATCTACCACTGAGCCGCAGCCCCTCCTGAATTACTATTACTATTATCAGCACAAACTGTCCAAAGCAAGACTACAGGCTCTCTAACGCAATGACAGCAGGCTTAAACACAACCAAAGAACGAACCATCATTATTTACATCATTTGTAAAGAGATGCCTGACTCCACCAGTATCGCCTGCACTAGTTGTATATATACGACAAACATTGAGAACTGGAAAATAACCATTGCCGCCGTATTAGTTACAAGTAGCTAGCACTTTATGTTTTAAACTGTTTTTAGATGGTTTTATTATTGTTTATCATTGTTACGTATGTGTTTTTATGTAAGCCGCCCTGACCTGCTTTGGCGGGGAG
The DNA here is from genome assembly GCA_029233225.1 of Lepidodactylus listeri. Taxonomy (NCBI): domain Eukaryota; kingdom Metazoa; phylum Chordata; class Lepidosauria; order Squamata; family Gekkonidae; genus Lepidodactylus; species Lepidodactylus listeri. Next base: position 144,577,954 of record JARCFY010000004.1, read on the forward strand.
GGTGGGGTAGAAATCAAACAATCAAACAGACAAACAACTAAATAAATCGGTCTGCTCAGAAGTATATCCGAGTGAGTTAATAGGACAGTTACTCTTGGGTAACTTTGTGTAGTTCAGCAGCCAAAGTTCCTTTTTGCCCCCTCCGAGACCCAAGCCAAATACCAGAGGCAAAGAAATTGCATGTCTGTCCGTGAACTTCAAAAGCACCAGCCGTTCTTTTCCACTTCACATGTGACAAAACTCATGTGCCTTTTTTCACATCTGTCTAGAATACCATCCAAATGTGTGTACGTGTTTTTCACAGCTATGCTCAGGTGAATATATAGATGTTTTAAAGTCTTCCAGGAAGTGTTTATTAAGTGGCATTACCGGGAGAAAGGGGGGGAAGGAGGTTTGAACTGAAGCAGCGCCACTTTAGCAAAGACCCCCACGGAAGGTGGAACGCTATCAAAGGCCACCTGGGGAGCGAGTCCGAGCTTTGAGGATCCATTTTCATCACACAAATTAGAAAGGCCTGCCTGCCTCTGTGTCTCTATCCTCGGCGCACGTGCTCTGGAGCAAGCGCAGTAATTCCACAGTGCCCCCTGAACATATGCTTCTCTTCCCCTCCTCTCCCTATGCCAGATCTTGAAAGATGCAGCAGGGCACCAACCTTGGTGGGTTCTCTGTTCTGATATTCTTTTTCGGCACCCTGCACCACTGGCCAAAACTCCTGCACTCCTATATAAAATAGATATCAACTGCAGACTCTGATTTTCAATCCTGGCCTGAAAAACCTTTTCCTTCCTCCCCCTCCAACCTCGTTTTTGCTTTAGGGAACTGCTCTTTGAGTCTGGTAAGGGAGCTCCGGGGACCTCAAAAGCTTCTTGCTCCGATTGGGTAGACAACCTACAGGTGTGACCTAAAGGTCTTCCAGAATCACAACTGATCTCCAGATGACAGAGACGAGTTCTCCAACTTCACAGGATGGGACTCTGTGGTATCACCCCCCCAATACTCTGCCCTCCCTAGGCTCCATCCCCAAATATCCAGGAATTTCCTAACCTAGAGTTGCCAGCTCTATGCTCTGATCTTCTTCAAACCATTGGGGCTCCAGTGGATCCCTGACGTTCACAGGTTTCACTGCCAGTCTGGTCCATGAAACACGCTTCACAGTCGGTAACAGATACAATTTTACCTGCTTAGGCTGAACCTTCTCTTGTGTCCCTAATGTTGAAGAGGAGAGATTGGAATTATACCCCACCCTTCACTCGGAGTCTCAAAGCAGCTTACAGTCTCCTTTCCCTTCTTCTCCCCACAACAGACACCCGGTGAAGTAGGTGGGGCTGAGAGAGCTCTTCTGAGGACTGCCCTCGAGAGAACTGCCCTGAGAGAACTGTGACTGCTTCAAGGTCACACCAGCAGCTGCATGTGGAAGAGTGGGGAATCAAACCTGGTTCTCCCAGAGTGGGGAATCAAACCTAGTTCTTAACCACTACACCAAACTGGCTAAATGTTGCTTTGGTGTAGTGGTTAAGTGCGCAGACTTTAATCTGGGAGAACCAGGTTTGGTTCCCCACTCTTCTACTTGCACCTGCTGGATGACCTTGGCCAAGCCGTAGTTCTGATAAGAGCTGTCCTTGAAAAAGAGCAGTTTCTGTCAGACTCCCTCGGCCCCACCCACCTCAGAGGTTGTCTGTTGTGGGGAGGGGAAGGGAAAGGAGTTTGTAAGCCGCTCTGAGACTCCCCTGCGTAGTGAAGGGCGGGGTTTAAATCCAATCTCCTCCTCCTCCTCGTCTTCTTTCTTGGCTTTGGAAACCGCAAGGTGCATCCACTGTGAAAGACATGGGCTCAGTTCGGAATGCCGCCCACTCCAGTAATTATGCTTAGTGTTGGAGTGAGTGACTCAGCATTCTTGGACACTGAGGGGTGCTAACTAAGCTTGAACGGGATGCCTCTCTTTGTCTTAACCTGGGAGCTGCCCTCTGCCCTCTCCTCTTTCTGTGTGTGCATTGTCCCCCCCATTGTCCCCATGGCTTTGCATGGAGCTGAATGTGTCTACAGTTTTCTCTTGTATAAACAGTGCCCTCATACTCCCATATACGATGCCAGGTTAGCTGGCCAGTTGTGATAGGGAAATTACTCTTTAGATCAGCCTTCTTTCTCTTCTTTTGGCTGCAACCTGAATGTGAACTGAATCTACCTGAATAATTACTTTTTGTAATGTACTTCTTGGGAGATTTATCCTTTACACTCAGTATCATGACTGGGCAAACTCCGCTATATTAACTAAATATCCCAGGATTTAGATGGGCCCAGCAAATCAGGATCTAAAACCATTGTTTGCCATTGATATATTAATGACAGTTGGTCTCAGCAATGGTTTCACAGCCTGGCATGGTTCCTCAGAACTGCCCTCTCTGCCCACCGAGTGAAGCTTATGAAACCAGCATTTGTTGAGACAAACCAGGATCTGAGGGGCTGTCTACAAGCTGAATCGCAGGTTCACAAATGAATCCTAGGTACAATACAATATGACGTGCGTAACGTACTGACAAGTCACAGATGACTTATGGCAACTCCATAGGGGTTGAGAGCCAGTTTGGTGTAGTGTTTAAGTGAGCGGACTCTAATCTGGGAGAACCGGGTTTGAGTTCCTGCTCCTCCGCATGCAGCTGCTGGGTGACCTTGGGCACGCCACAGTTCTCTCAGAGCTGTTCTCTCAACAGCAGTTCTCTCAGAGCTCTCTCAGCCCCACCTACTTTACAGGGTGTCTGTTGTGCAAAGAGGAAGGGAAAGGAGATTGTAAGCTGCTCTGAGAATACAAGTGCAGGGTGGGGCATAAATCCAATCTCCTCCTCCTCCTCTTCTTTCCAAAGCAAGTGATTAAGCAGAGGTGGTTTGCCATTGCCTTCCTCTGCAGAGCCTTCCTTGGCGGTCTCCCATCCAAACACCAACCCTACTTAGTTCCCGACCTTTGACAAGATCCGGCTATACTGTAACAATCCACATCCCAGTAAAATACACCACGGATTCCCGTTACATTTTAACCAAGCCGTGGAAGAGAAATGCTCTAGTGCAAATTCCAATCAACACATTTAAACAAAAAACAAAAAACCAATTATTTAAATAAAGAAATAATTATTCACAAGCAGAGGGACCCACAATACTCACGCGGGGGGACACACCTCACGGCTGAGGAGGAAGCGGCCACAGGTAAGCTTCCCCCCCCCCCAGGTTCCAGTGGTGACGCCCACACGGCTTCCAGCCACAGGGCCTGCCAAGCTCTCTCCCCCCCCACCCCCAGCTGCGAGGGCGAGGCCTGTGCAGCTCCCGGCTGCCGGGCCTGTCAAGCTGTCTTCCCCCCCCCCCCCCCAGCAGTGACCGTGAGGCCCACGTGGCTCCAACTGCTGGTCTGCCAAGCCCTCTCCCTCCCCCTGCAACGGAGGTGAGATATTGTTCCAACTTTTTTTTTAGCTTTTCAGATTTTTCTGCACACCTGGGGAGTTCTTTAAGTGTGCAGAGAAATCTCTTTGCCCCCTAGGTGCCCCCGATGTGCGGATTTAGATACCCGCATGCAGGGGGCGCCTTGGCTATTGGATATATATAGACTAGCTTAGTAAGACTAGCTTCTAAGCAACAATTACCTTAAAAACACCTCTGTCCATTTTTAAAAGTTTTGAACTGAGTTGTGGTTCTTCAATGGCTCATACCAAGCCAAACTAGTTGATGCCACCAGAAGACAAATGAGAAATGACCAGTTTCAGGCTTCCCCAAAACATCTTTTTTTTTTTAAATTCTTCATGTGAAATATGTCCTCCAAACAGCTTGACATTATTTTATGACTAGGAATAAGGCTCGTCGTGGAAATAAATACAACGGGCTCTAGAAAGAGGCTCTGGGAGAGTGCTCCGGCCTTGGGCACTCAGTGGCGATCTCAGCAGGTATAATGACACAGAGTCCACCATTTTCTCCAGGGGAAGATCTCTACCATCTGAAGAGCACTTGTAATTCAGCGTGATCCCCATCCCTCCCCTGGAGACTGGCAACAATGGTTCCCCATGAGGGAACGGGTGGTTTGAAGGGTGGAATCTATGGCATTGAACCTGTCTGAGGTCCCACCCCTGCTGAAACCTCACCCTCTCCAGGGTCCACCCCTCAAATCTCCAGGAATATCCCAGCCTGGAGATGGCAAGCCTACCTCCCAGCCAACTGTCAATGTATGATTATCTGCCCCTTGGCTTCAGCTTTCTATCTCCTCCCCCCTCCCTCCTAGAGAACAGTTGTAATTCTGAGTGATCTACAGTCCCCACCTGGAGATTGGCAACAATGGTTCCCCATGAGGGACTCGCTAGCTTGGAGGGTGGAGTCTATGGAATGGTACCTGTCTGAGGTCCCACCCCTCCTCAAACCTCACCGTCTCCAGGGTCCATCCCTCAAATCTCCAGGAATTTTCCACCTGGAGTTGGCAACCCTATCTCCTTCCCAGCCAACATCAACCTCACTCTTCAACTTTCCATCTCCCCCCCCCCCACAGCCTCCACTGTGCTCTGAAGCCCTGACTGCTATGTCACATTGGCTGTCATAAGGGGTCCATCTCAGCAAGGTATAAGGACATAGAGTCCACCATTTTAAAGTCTGTGACTGGCCCGAAATCACCCACTCAGCAAGAACCTGGGTCTAGCAGATCCTGCTCTGAAGCACTGACTGCTATGCCTAGTAGAAGAAGAAGAAGAGATTGGATTTATACCCCGCTCTCCACTCCCCAAGGGAGTCTCAGAGTGGCTTACAAACTCCTTTCCCTTCCCCTCCCCACAACAGACACCCTGTGAGGTAGGTGGGGCTGAGAGAGTTCTTTCCCAAGCTGTCCTTGAGGGAACAGCTGGTACAGAACTATGGCTTGCCCAAGGTCATCCAGCCAGGTGCAAGTGGAGGAGTGGGGAATCAACCCCGGTTCTCCCAGATTAGAGTCCGCACACTTAACCACTACACCAAACTGGCTCTAGGGTAGCCAACCTCCAGGTGGAGCCTGAAGATCACCAGGTATTACAATTGAACTCCAGACAACAGATCTCCCCCCCTCCCTTGGAGAAAATGACTGCTTTGGAGGGTGGCCTCTATGGCATTCTGTCCAGCTGGCCCCAATGAGTTTTCTCCCAGAGGCCAACATAGGTGTGGAAAGGGGCTTTCAGAGAAACAAGCTCTGTTGCCTAGAAATGGGCACTGAGGGGACCATATTAGTGCCGATTCCCTAACGGAATATATTGGCTGTTTCACACAGAAACGTGCCTCTCCCGTTGGGGAAGTGTTCCTGAGCTGGTTTACCTTGAAACCTCCTCCCAAGCATTCTTCTGTTCTTTGTACTGGTCCTGAAGCGTTATGGGGTGCTGTGTGAAATGCCCCGTTTCTGACAGTTTATTTTGACAGTTCATTCTGGGCACGCTGGCAGTGTGTGGAGGAGGAGGGTTATGGTGAAAGTCCATTGTCTTTTCACTGACAGAAGCAGGCCACAGAGGGGACAGTTAGACCCACCTGGCAGTGGGCGGATGAGAAGAGTGGATCCTTCCCCTTCACTGGCTCCCTCCAGACTGAGGCCGGGACGCTGGCCGGTGGCTCTGTGGGTAGGACTGAGGCAAAGCAGGGAGAGAATGCAGCCAGTGGCCATGGGTCCCCCTTTTGAGTGGCAGTCCGTCCAACCTACCGATTTTGGCGCCCCATGGAATCTTGCCCCTTGGAATTTTAAAACGGCTTTATATAATAGGAACGATTCCCTTGGATAATAAACACAATTGCTCTCTTTTATAGCATATTTTTAATCAATGAAGCAGCCTCAGAAGAGACTTGAAGAAGTGCTTATAAATCAATTAAGTATCTCTTTTTTCTAGTGTTACAAAGGTCAGATCTCAAAACACTGTGCTTTTGTATGTTCTCAGAGTCACAGTGTTCTTCCCAACTCCACTTCTACCCTTTAACTCACATGGGGATTCACTGAGAACAAATAAGGGTAACACAAAACCAGTGCAGCCTTAACCTTCTAAAAGTGACTGACTTCAACAGATTTAGAATAGCACTGCATCACTCATTCTTGTTTAAATGCTTTAATTAATTAATTACTTGGCTGGATTTTTAAACCGCCCTCCCCTGTAAAGGCAGGGCTCAGAGCGATGTGCAACAGTGGAATAGGTAAAGTTAAAGGTTTCCCTCACTCGAAACCCAGTTGAATCCAACTCTAGGTGGTGGTGCTCATCTCCGTTTCCAAACCGAAGAGCCAGTGCTGTCCAAAGACATTTCCATGGTCACATAGATGCCGAGGCGTGCAGAACACTCTTACCTTCCCACTGAAGCGGTTCCTATTTATCTACTTGCAATTTCTTGCTTTCGAACTGCTAGCTTGGCAGGAGCTGGGACCAGAGACGGGAGCTCACTCTGTCATGCGGCACTTGGATCCTAAACTGCTGAACTACTGACCTTCTGGTCTGCAGCTCAGCATCTTAACCTCTGAGCCACTGTGGCTCCCAACAGTAGAATAGATTCATATAATAAATATGTAATTAGTTAAAAATACAGTAAAAACCACAACAATCAGCCTAATAGATGACATTAGAGACTTCCAGTTGTGCCACTACCTCACCAGAAGAAGGCAGCAGGTAGGAGTGCCAGGCAGATGGAACCGTCACTGTCCTTGACCAAACACCTGGCGGAACATGTCTGCCTTACAGGCCCTGCAGAACTGCATTAGGTCCCACAGGGCACGGATGCTGTTCGGCAAAGAGTTCCACCAGGCTGGAGCTCTGGTCGAGGACAGCTGGATATCTCTCAGGCCAGGGACCACCAATAAGTCCATAACTGCCGAGCGCAATGCTCGGGGGGGGGGGGGGGGTATACCAGGAGACGCAGTCCTGATAATAGTTTTTTTTATAATACTTCATGTTTTGTGCCATTTTGTGTCAAATCAATGTTGATTGTTTTTTATCCTTTCATGTTTCAATAGCTATGTACACTATATTTTGACTGGATTTTATTGAAATTGTGTTTCTATTACTGTTACGGTATTGTTAGGTTGTTAGCCGCCTCAAGCCACATTTTGGGGGTGGGATAAAAGCCTAATAAAATAAACAAACAAATAAAATTGTTGTCTGAAACACTGAAAATTTAGAAGACATTTTCAGGAGAATTCAGATCAATTTTTCTAATTTTAACCATTATGGTTTTTATGGTGTTTTTCTGTTCCTATTTTAATGTGATATCTTTTACCCATGTTACAAAATTTTATCTGTTTATGTTTTGGTCAATGACCATGATTAAAACTCTCTCTCTCTCTCTCTCTCTCCTGATGGCACCTGGTATTTTTGGCCATTGTGTGACAAGAGTGTTGGACTGGATGGGTCATTGGCCTGATCCATCAGTGGCTTCTCTTAACGTTCTTATCCATCTATCCATCCATCTATCTAAAAGACATTTTCAGAAGAGGCCAAAAGCAGACAAGGCCTTTTTCATCCAGGGGCACCCATAGGATTGCCAACCTCCAGATGGTGGCTGGAGATCTCCTGGGATCACAACTGATCTCCAGGTGACAGAGATCAAATCACCTGGAGAAAACAGCTGCTTTGGAAGGTGGACTCTATGGCATTATACCCTATTACTGCCCCTCCTCTTCCTAAACCCCAACCTCCTCAGGCTCCACCCCAAAATCTCCAGGTATTTTCCAACCCTAGACCCACAATGCTATCCTAAGAACACTTTCCTGAGAGGAAACCCCACTGACCAGACCTCACTAGGATTCCAGATGCATCTGCACAAAATGGCACCTTCAGTACTCTTTTCAAGATTACAGCAGAAAGATGTTTCGAACTATTAAAAACATCACAATTTGGATGGCTGTCCCTCATACATGTTCAATGTTGGATTCTGTGGATACACAGTATTAACAGAAGGGCTTTTCTCTGGAGTCTTCCCTATGGATCAAGGAGGTGGCTTTTGTTTTGACGAGAACACTTACCAGATTGATACAGGATTGATACATTGACCCAATCAGTGTGTGGGTAGTTAAAGTCACCTATTACAACACAGTCATTTCGTCTAGCCGCTATCTTGAATTCATTCATCATTTTATAATCCTCCTCTGTCTTTTGATTTGGTGGGCGATAACAGACTCCCAATGTTAAGCTTCCTTTTGGGCCCACTAATTCAACCCACAGCATTTCCAGAAGCGAATCCAATTCTCCTACCCTCTCAATCTTACTGGACTGTATACCCTCTCTGACATAAAGAGCCACCCCACCTCCAACTTTCTCCCCCCTATCCTTCCGATATAATTTATAACCAGGAATCACCGTATCCCACTGATTTTCCTCATCCCACCAAGTTTTTGAAATCCCCACAATGTCTATGTTTTCCCCCAACACCAAGCATTCCAACGTCCCAATTTTACCTCGGACACTTCTAGCATTAGTATATAAACATCTATAGTTTCCCATACATGTTAAGCCCACAACCTTCCTCTTGCTGCCTCGAGACCTTGCCAGGCAGTCCCTATCATTTGCCACATTCTCAGAGAACAATTCTAATCCCTTTCCTTGTAGGAAAGTAACAGCTACCCCTTCGTCTCTTTGAGATGAACCATCCCAAACCAGAGATTTTCCCTCTCCTGTCGGCTTTCCCCCAATATTCAGTTTAAAAACTGCTCTGCCACTTTTTTGATTTTAAGCGCCAGCAGCCTGGCTCCTTCCCGGGACAAGTAGTATCTTGTTTGAAAATATTTCCCTTATTCTTTAGTCTTTTGCTTGGAACAATATGCTGGATTGACTCTGAGTTGTTACTTGATTGTAGGATTGCTTATGTACTTTGAACACTGCGGATTCGGGGTCTTATGAGACTTGTGGGGTTACATGGATGTAAGCAGGGCTTTTTTTGTAGAAAAAGCCCAGCAGGAACACATTAGCATAATAGGCCACACCCAACACAGAAATTCATTAGCATATTAGGACACACACCCCCCCGACAGCACTGCTCCCTCCCAGATCAGCTTTCCCAGGTGCCCATGCGGTGCGCATGGGGAACCCAAGGGAAGGAAGGCAGTTTCTGGATCGGCTTTCCCCAGGCACCCTGCAGCTTGCGAGGCACCTAGGGAACCCGAGAGGAGGAGAGGCTGTAGGCATGGACAACTCAGAAGCCAGCCGGAACTCCGTTCCTGTGCGTTCCTGCCCCAAAATAGCCCTGGATGTAGAATTATTTATGTATGTTGAATGTTGTGTATATTGAGTCTTATGAGGCTTGTGGATTTTTCTTCTTCATTATATGAGATTTGCATTTTTAATACATGCATGGTGTGATAGTTTTGTTGTTTTGCTTCTACCGTCGTGGTTCCATTGTATTGCTTATTAAACAAATCAGGGCTCTCCAAGACCAGGAGAAACTGTTACCACAAAAAAAACCCCTTTTCAGTTTGAGACTTTGAAGAAGGCAGTGAAACTTCAGATGAGGTCAGCGAGCAGGAGAATAATGTGTTGAATTCTCACCAGTGGCCATTGCTGGGGAGGGGCTTTGCGAGCCCCCTGGCACAGAAATTTCTCTCTGCTGAGCACTTTCCACCAGAAAGATTTCGTTTGTGAGAGAAGTCCCCGATAACGACTTTAAAGATGTAGCAGAACCATCTGGATTGCTTGGGGCTCCGCTCTTATTGCACCAATTTAATTTTGTCACCCACCTGCCATCTATTTAAAATAATAATAATTTGGGACTGACAAGTAATTTCCAAGAGAGGTCAGTGTAAAGGCAGATTCAATTATTAAACAGAAATAATGTTGCTTCTTTTGTTTAAATAGTAAGCTGTTTCTCTAACACATCTTTAGAGAGATGGTTATGAAGTTGTTCCACTTTAGAATTTTTATCTGGTTTTTGGAGGGTTTCTGAATTACTTTGTTTCTGGAGCAGCTCTGAATCTGCAGTAACTGGCCATTGTTTATCCAACACAGACTTTACACCACAGCATATCTTTTCTTCCTCTTAGATTATCCCTTAACATCTAGCACGTATATAGGGATGGGCACGAACCAGGAAAATGGAGGTTCATCCCAGTTCGCAAACTGGTTTGATTAACAGATCTTCCTTTCCTCCTTTCTGCTGGTGGCAGCTCCCCAAGGCCAGCAGAATGGAAAGGGGGGAGGGGAGATCTTGCAAAATCCATTTAAAGGGAATGTTCCCTTTAAATGGGTTTTGCAAGCAGGCACTGCTCAAGTGAAGTCCAACCAGTGAGTTCACCACTTCTGTGTGACTTTGCCATTTGGACTTCTCTCGGCCGCAGGGTCTGCTTCCAAAAACCATTTATTAAGCAGATTTTGCAGGCCATTTCAGCTATCCCTTTTGCTCCCCCATGTTAGGAAGCGGGGAGGGGGAGCGAAAGGGATCACTGAAAGCGCTTCAAACTGGGAAGGCATTCGGTTGCCTTCTCAGTACAGTTGTGCGTCGGGCCATTTGCAAAAAACCATTTAAAGGAATCCCTTGAAATGGTTTTTGCAAGATGCACTGTGAAGGCATTTCTTAATGTGGTCTCTTTAAATACCTTCTCCAAGCCCAGCATGTCTGCCGACATGAACCACATAAACTCACTCGGAAAGTTTGTGCGTGGTTCGTGTGGCTCGTGAAGGCAGGATGGCATGAAGAGACCCGGTTGATCACAAGTTTCGGTTTGTAATTCCCTACGCATATACACACCAACTTCCCCTAGGGTTTTCAGTGTTCAGAGGTGGTTTGCCATTGCCCCAGTATGCTTGGAGGTCTCCCATCCAAATACTAGCCAGGGCCAGCCCTGTTTCGCTTCCGAGATCAGGCTAGTCTGGGTAATTCAGGTCAGGGCAATACACCAACTCAGGGCTTTTTTTGTAGAAAAAGCCCAGCAGAAACTCATTAGCATAATAGGCCACACCCCACACCAGAAACATTAGCATATTAGGCCATACCCCTGACAGCATAGCTCATTAGCATATTAGGCGGGGGGGTGGGAAAGCACAGGGCAGCATGGAAGCTTGCCTCTTTTCCCCTGAGCTTCTCCAGCCCAATTCAGCATTGCCTTTCTTCACTATTGTGGAGACACTTGAGGAAGTGCCGGGGGGGGGGACACATGATTAAATACCTTTCTCTCCCTCCCCCAGCTTGGGGAGGGAAAGAAAGGCATTTTCAAGGTGCCTGGGTCCCCTGCCTGCCCTTTTCCAGCTGACATGTCAGCTAGAGAAGGGAAGGCAGAGAGAGGCTTTTCCTTGTCAATTTCACTCTCAGCTGACTGGCAGGAAACCCCCAGGGGCTCCCCCAGAGGGAAAGAGGGCATTTGAACATGCTGCCTTTCCCTCTTGTGTGTAACGTGGGGAGGGCAGCGTGCCCTGTAGCCACGCATGCCAGAGGTTTTGGTTGTAGGTGTGGGCAACTCAGGAGCCAGCCGGAACTCTGTTCCTGTGCGTTCCTACCCCAAAATAGCCCTGCACCAACTTAATCAGTACAAAAAGGATTTCCTTCAGGTAACTACTGCTAGTATAAATCAATAAACAGGAAAGAAGTAATAGTTAAGACCAGGGGTCATTTTGTAGAAAAAGAGGTGCAGGAGCTCATTAGCATAACTCATTTGCATATGCCACACCCCCTAACATACCGGAAGTGTGTCAGAAGGCAACACCCACCCCTCAGGCTCCACTCCACAGGTGAGTGAAACTGACCTGCTCTTCCTCCATTCCCTTCCCCATCCAATACTTTGTGCAATAAAAATAAGCTTAAAGAACACACCCTCATTCTCTTCCTGCTCCCTTGAAACCACCAGGTTTCAAGTAGACTTGAGATACCCAGGACATGTGCACCACCCATCCCTTCCCCTTCCCCTCCCCACAACAAGACACCCTGTGAGGTAGGTGGGGCTCAGAGAGGTCTTTTCAGAACTGCTCATGAGAGAACAGCTCTGAGAGAACTTGTGAATGGCCCAAGGTCACACCAGCAGCTGCATGTGGAGGAGTGGGGAATCAAACCTGGTTCTCCCAGATTAGAGTCCAAATCCTGACCACTACACCAAACTGATGGGGTGGAAGCTGCTGAAGGGTTGGTGAAATTTCTCCAGTACTTATGTGCCATGTGCCCAGATAAAAAATGGTATACTTAGAAAATTTATATGCCACCTTGAGCAAGTCTCTGGAAAAGCAGCACACAGTCATAAAAGGAACAATGATAAAATTATCAATATTAAAACAAAACATTAAAATCAATAAAGACCCTAACAGGGCTTTCCCCGGGGCACTGCGCCTCTGCACTGCTCGGGGAAGCCGAGGAGGGGGCGGGGCTTGGTCATGTGCCCACCCCCTGGGCTCCTCACTCCCGGAGCTGTGCTCCTGTGCGCTCCCGCTCCAACGGACCCCTGGTTAAGACTGTACCAAAAGGCACATAAACCAGTTTTAAATGTCATTTTAGAAATTCTCCAAAATAAACCAGAAGGCAAGGTAGAACAAAATGTGAGACCTCCGAAATCCATAATTCCCCCCCCCCCAATGTTTCTGTCTTTCATTTCTGTCCCTTCTCAATGTTTCATGAAGGTAGCTAAGCAGTGCAAGGGTAGGATTTTAGAATATAAGAAACATTATACTTTCTAAAATGTGTGAAAATATTTCAGTCCTTCCGATGAACTATAGTACAACCATAATACTCCTTCCCCCCAATAGTCTCAAAACATACAGTGGAAACATATTCAGGGGACTTGCGTCTCTGAAAATGTCAAATGCAATGTCTAAGTCATGTTCAGTGAGGTGATTTCTGAGCATTTTGCAGATACTCACTTTAAAAATGTAAAGGCAAGTGCTATTGGAACCTGCCTTTAGTAAGCTGCAATAAATCATAACAAGTAGAATGACTGGCTGCCCAAACCACTCTGCACTATTTTATTGTCACCCTCTAGTGGAAGGATCCACAGTTAGTTGTGCAGAGTGGAAGGATACAGCCCAATATCTTCACCTTGCTGCTATGCTGAGAAAGCAGAGACTTGCCTCAAGCCACTTCTAGTGAGTTATGGCAAAAGCAAGATATGAATTGGAGCCTTTCTGATTACACAATGCAGTTCTAAGCAGAGATATGCCTACCTAAAACTGCAGAAGTCAGTGGGCTTAGATGGGTGTAACGCTGTTTGGGATTTTAAACTGTTGGCCACAGTGCCGCACCAGGTCTGAAATGCAGGTAGCGGAACTTGAAAATTATTATGGCTTCAGTCCTGCTCTGTGTGCCTACAGTTTGCGGCTTCACAAGACCACATGGGCAAATGGTACCTACCTGTCAGGGATGCTTTCGGTGGATCTTGCATTGAGCAGGGGGTTGGACTAGATGGCCTTCAGGAACCCTTCTTATGATTCTATGATTCTGTGCTAACTCTCTGCCTGTGACCAGCTGTTTGGTGTAGCCAGTCTGGTGTAGTGGTTAGGAGCGTGGACTCTAATCTGGGAGAACCAGGTTTGATTCCCCACTTCTCCACTTGCAGCTGCTGGATGACCTGGGGCAAGCCATAGTTTTGGCACAGCTGTTCTCTCAAGGGCAGTTCTGGAAGGAGCTCTCTCAGCCCCACCTACCTCATAGGGTGTCTGTTGTGGGGAGGGGAGGGGAAAGGAGATTGTAAGCTGCTCTGAGTAAAGGGCGGGGTATAAATCCAATCTCCTCCTCTTCTTTTTCTTCTTTAAGTGCATGCATCTGAAAAAAATTACATCCAGGGTGGAAAGCAGCTTGGCATTGGGTCTAGCAGTGGCCGCAGGTGGACCCAAGCAGGGCGATTTCAGAAAAGAAGGCTTTAACATAAGGTAACTATCAGAGTCCCCCTATGACTGTGTGCAACGGCCCCAAATGAGATTCCCTGCAGGCGTAATTCAGAGGCGGGTTCCAGCCAAGCTTGACTGAATCGGCTCGTGGTGTTCTGCTCTGCGGCAGCGCTGCTACACAGAAGTTATGATGCTCACCAAACCGCCCCGCTACATCCTAATTTCACCACTGTTACTGTGTAATAATTCAGAGAGGGACTCATAACGTAGCACTGTAATCATGCACGCAAGGTGGAAAAATAAAGCAGAACTTTACAATTATATGTGCATATGTATGCATGTGTGCATGCACCTGGAAGTCACATTGACGTCTGGTGACTGACCCCTAGGCCTGGAGGATATTCAGAGAGGTGGCTGCATAAAGCCTGCCCCCGCCTCCCAACTGCTGGTATTCCAAGGAGGTCTCCCATCCAAGTACTTGCCAGAATCGACCCTGCTTAGTTTCCGAGATCTGACGAGATTGGGCCCGCCTGGGCTATCCAGGTCAGGGCTTAAATGATGATTTCTTTATAAATAGGTTTCCTTCCATTTTTTAACCCTGCCTTCCCTCCAAGGAGATCAGGGCAACACCATGTCCACACCCTTTGCCTTTCTCTTACCTTCCCAACAACCCAGGAAGGTAGGCCAGGCTACAATGTCATGGCTGAAGCGAGATCTGCTAAGGAGTCTCCCCCCCCCCCAGTCCTCTCTCAATACCACTCTCTCCTCTCCATCCCGTGGGCTTTTATGGCTATCGGCTAGGACATCCAGCGGGAGGACACCGTGGCCTCCCTTCTGCCTTGTAGGACATCCTGGCAAAAGCCAGCCTAACACTGCAATTCATGCCTCCTTCACATTAACGATTCAGTGTGATAAATCAAACTCTCCAGTGCTCTAATATCCTGTAGTCATACATCACAGCTTTCAAACAATAACGTCCCATTTGCATTCATTTGCAATTGTTTTTTTCACTGAATAAATCTCTTTTCACTCCAAGTAAATTTAACGTGGGGGGAAAAAATTCTTTCAGCCTATACATTAGGTGAACAACGTTCTAAAGAAACCCTTTAGCTGAATAAAATCAACATAAATACAGAACTTTAAAATGATCTAAAATATAAAAAAGGGAGCAGTTGAGGAAGCAAAGGTTTAAATCTCAACTGTTCTGTGTATTTATTTATACTCCTGTTTCCTTCAGAGAATACAGTAGCCTCGTGGCCTCACAACAGCCCTGTAAGGCATGACAGATACGTGGAGGTGACTTGCCAAAAGCTATCCAGTGATTTTTTTTAGCTGAGTGGACAGACGTAAACCCCAGTTGCCTACTTCCAAGCCTTCAGCTCAATGCATTTTGAATACGCTGAGGAGTAGATCCCTGTAAAATCACCAAGATTTTCCGCCTGGCTGAAATTTCTAACAGGACTGAACCAATGACAACTGATCATTTCTCAGCACCTTTTCAGGCCTAACCTCTACATGCATTCTTAAAGCATATTCCACTGAGTACAACTGGTCTTTCTCTCAAGTAAATGTGAATAAGACTGCAGGCTTTGTCTATATATACTGGAGCCAGTTTGTTGTAGTGGTTAAGTGTGCAGACTCTAATCTGGGAGAACTGGGTTTGATTCCCCACTCCTCCACTTGCACCTGCTGGATGACCTTGGGCAACCTGCAGTTATGTGAGAGCAGTCCTTGAAAAGGCAGTTCTCGAAAGAGCTCTCTCGGCCCCACTTACCTCACAAGTTGTCTGTTGTGGGGAGGGGAAGGGAAAGGAGATTGTGTGCTGCTCTGAGACTCCGAGTGAAGGGTGGGCTCTGAGACTCCGAGTGAAGGGTGGGATATAAATCCAATCTCCTCCTCCTCCTCTTCTTCTTCATAACCTCAAGTCAACTGGAGGTAGGGTTGCGAACCTCCAGGTGGTAGCTGGAGAGCTCCTGCTATTACAACTGATCTCCAGATAACAGAAACCAGTTCACCTGGAGAAAATGGATGCTTTGGAAGGTGGACTCTATGTCCCTCCCCTCCCTAAACCCCACCCCTTTCAGGCTCCACCCCCAAAATCACCAGTTGTTTCCCAACCCGGAGCTGGCAACCCTAGCTGGAGACACGACCTGGAGGACACAGTGGCGAGGAGGGAACTCAGTCTCTATACTAGGCATTTCCATAACTGAATTCCATAACCGATTCTGAGTCAACACTAAATCTCCCACATGTATACCTCCTCCCCCCGCCTTCTTTCAAAGAGCTTATGTGGTTCTCCTCACTTTTATTGTACCTTCACAACCGCTGTATGAAGCAGGCTATGCTAAAAGAGTGAGTAGTCCAAGGACACATTGAGCTTTGTGGCTGACTGGGGCCTCTACACGCCTAGGCTGACACTTGATCCTAGGGTTGTTAGACCCCTGGTCGGGGTGGGGGTTCCCCTGATTTGGGGGGCTCCAATCTGCCACTGGCCAGCTGGCCAGTGGGGGAAGGCCCACCTCCAAACAGCCCCCTCCGGTGTTGAGGTCAGCGCATTGACATAATGCAGAAGTGACATCATCACGCTGGACACATCACATGGTGATGCTCTAGCATTTTGGCCAAAACTCTATGGTAACGATGTGATGACATCACTTCTGCGTTATGTCACTATGCCGATGACATTTCACACACTGACATTGCCCCCGCCCTCCCCTCCCCCGGAAGGCTCCCTCCCACCGTAGACCTTGCAACCCTACTTGACCCACAGCATCACTCTGTCCTCCAAACTATGTACTAAAGGTTGTTTCCACCTGCTTTTCTCCCAACAAGGGACACAAAGTGGCCGACAATAACAAAAATGAAGTACAACCATACAAAAACAAATGGACAGGGGAAGGGAAGGGGGTCTTCCTCTCTCTAGTTGCTCCCCCTCTTTTTGCTTAGGAACCTTGCTGCCAGAGCTAGATTATGAGCCTCAAGCTAATGGCCAAAGGTCAAGAGCCCTTAAGCTGCCGCCTTTCGGGTCACAGCCTGGATTTGACAAGCTGGCAGCCATCTTCCCACAACTCCCCCTCCCAGAGGTGTCAGCTCTGGGTTGGAAAATTTCTGCAGGTTTGGGGGTGGAGCATGGGGAGAGGCTTCACCAAGGTACAATAACATAGACTCCACCTCTAAAGCAGCCATTTTTCCCAGGGGAGCTGATCTCTGTTGCCTAGAGATCCCCTATAATTCTGGGAAAGCGCACCCATGCCCCACCTGGGTGTTGTAACTCTCAACCCTTCTGCTGTGATGTGACCTGAAAGGGAAGCAGCCCCGTGGAAAGTGTTCTGCTGGGCAGCTCTTGGCGGAAGGGTCAGAAAAGGAATTTTCAGGAGAGGAGATCTTCAGAGGGCAGAGGGTAAGGGAGCCGGATAGAGAGGGAAATCGTGGAAGGAAAAAGGCAGGAAAAGAGTGTGGGGCAAATCCAAGGAGGCTTTTTAAAACGGAGATGAAGGTGTTTCGGTCAGGTGCCAAAGGGATTTGAAGAGGGACTTGTGACAAGGCCTGACTGATGACAAGACTTGACTGATGTGGCAGGTGAATGATTTTGGCAAAGTAGTTCTGGAGAAAGATGAGAACATTGTGATGTGAGAAGGTAAAGCTAGAGGTAGGATTGCCAGCTTCGGGTGGGGAAATACCTGGAGATTTGAGGGTGAAGCCTGGGGAAGGGGAGTTTAGGGAGGAGAGGGACCTCAGAAGGAGGAGAAGGAGGAGGAGGAGGAGAATGGATTTATACCCCACCCTTCACTCGGAGTCTCAGAGCAGCTTACAAACACCTTTCCCTTCCCCTCCCCACAACAGACACCCTGTGAGGTGGGTGGGGCTGAGAGAGCTCTTTTGAGAACTGCTCTTCCTTAAGAGAACAGCTCTGAGAGAGCTTGTGACTGACCCAGGGTCACATCAGCATCTGCATGTGGAGGAGTGGGGAATCAAACCTGGTTCTCCCAGATTAGAGGCCGCGCACTTAACCACTCCACCAAACCGGCTTTCGAACTGGTCGGACATAATGCCAGGCACTCCACCTTCCAAAGCAGCCATTCTCACCAGGAGAAGCGGAATAAATGTTTAAAGTAAATAATAAATAGATGAGTGATTTATATAGTCTGGAGATCAGTTGTCATCCCAGGAGATCTCTCCCCCCCTCCCCCCTGGAGGTTGGCAACCCTAGCCAGAGGTTCAGTGTCTGAGCGGCATGATCCTTTACTCAGATGTAAGTCCACCTCCGTTCTAGTACCTCTGTATCAGTAGAATGAATCAATTAAAAGAAGACAGCCATTGCTATTCTTGGCACATCTGGACCACAAACAGGAGCTGCTGGATTCCATCAAATTTTCATACAAAGAAGAGAAGAAACAGCACAAAAAAAATGGTGTTGGCTTACAGAGGAGTTAGCTTTACAAAGCCCACCAGGGGAGTTCATTCCAAACCGATTCTTGTCTTCCTACCTGGGAGAGAACAATTGCTGCTGGCTTTTTTCCCTCCTTGCTGTTGTAAAATTCTCAATAAAGGGAATTCTTAAGTCCTGCAAATCAGAGAGTGAAATGGAATCCAGAAACTCTTGGAGGGAACCCGCCTCCCTCCCTCTTTCCTAGGGATGCCAGCCTCCAGGTGGGACCTGGGGACCCCTTGGAATTACAGCTCACCTCCAGACTACAGAGATCAGCTCCCCTGGAGAAAAATGGATGCTTTGGAGGGTGGACTCTATGGGCACTGTTCCCCACTGCGGTCCCTGTCTTCCCCAGGCTCCACCCCAAATCTCCAGGAATTTTCCAACCTGGATCTGGTAACCTTGCCTCCTCATCCCCTGCGAGTGGCCGGGGGGGAACCGGGACCTTGCAACCCTGCTCCCTCTCGAAGAAACCAGAACTGAACCTGCCCCTGAAATATCCTGGAAGTGAAAACAGGTGTTATTCTAATACAAAATGGAAAACTGTACAGACATACACACACACCGCCTCAGAAAACAAATGCCTCAGAACAAACCCTCACATCGCTTCCTGTGCGTTAGAATCTCTGCCTGCCTTCCTGTCTTTACCCTCAGCTGCCCTGAACCCAAAATCAGAACCCAGAACCCAATTCACAAACACTAATGACTCCTTCTAAATGTGCTTTCGCAATCAGAGCCTCGGGAGAAAGGGAAGACAGAGAGTCGAGTAAGCGAGACAACATTCCTCAAGAAACTGCAGAAGGGAGGCAGCGGGCGGGGGGGGGGGGAGATGGGAGCCCACGTTTCTTGAACTGGCAGTTTCTCCTCATCCATCTGTACTTTGGCTTTACCTGGCTTCTTTCCAATACGGACAAAGAAAACGGTAATCTAATTAAACCGAAGGCTAAGCTGTTATTTCTATATCCCAAAATATGACTTCAGCATGACTGACTTTCCAGTAAGAATTTCATGACCACTAGAGCTACGAACTGCCCTCACCTAGGTGGCTCAAACTAGTGTGATCTTGTCAGATCTTGGAAACCAAGCAGGGCTGGCCTCGGTTAGTACTTGGATGGGAGACTACCGAGGAAGGCCAGGGTTGTGGCGTGGAGGCAGACAATGGCAAACCATCTCGGTTTGTCTCTTGTCTTGAAAACACTACAGGGTAGCTGGAAGTTGGCTGCAACCTGGTGGCACTTTGCACCACCAAAGCCAAAAATCGGGGCCCCGTGAAGAACAGAAGCATGGGAACCAGCAGCAAGGAAGTCCTTCACCCTCCAAGGGGCACTCCTAAATTGTGGTTTGAGGCGTGGGTTTCTGCGCAATAGCCCCTGAACTTCCATAGGTCTTGTGCCACTGTGTGATTGTCCTGAGCACAAAGCTTTTCATCCAGTCCAAAACCCACCCTGGATCCATTAACATCTCCCTCCCTACGCTACATGAGGGATTTGGACTTGTGAAATGCACAACTTAAAGCATGCGTCCCCAGAAAACGAAACGCAGTTAGGCGTTCTGCACCCTTCACGGTTTAAAGGATCTGGGGGAAGGGGGGGAAGCTGAGGCACCAGTTACAACTGAAGGCTTTTTCTCTTATCCGAACTGAAGGGTACTATAAAGTCGGGGATATCCAAGTTCCAATCTCTATTCTGCCAGGAAGGCCATCTTGGGCCAGTCACACACTTTCTGCCTAGTTCATAGCACCGTCGCAAGGATAAACCAGAAAGAAGAGTAGACTACATACTCTACCCTTAGCTTGTCAATGCAGAGAATTAAAAAGGAAAATAGATAGTTTAGTCCTATGCCAGCTTCAGTGCATATGTTCCCTAATTCCAGAATGCTGTCACCTGGCAGGGATGTGGAATGGTATAGTATAGCCCGATTACATCAGATCTGAGAAGCTATGCAGGGTGGGTACATGGAAGGGTATACCTTTACTTTACTTTAATGATATTGCTCTTACAGCCAATTCAGCTCTGAACAGGGTCACGCTAAGACTTTAAAAAGAAAGAAAGAAGGGAATTTATTTCATACATGTGTCTATATAATGTAAACATTTAATGATTTTCAATCTTAATCAACTGAGAAAAGAACTTGGCCACTGCCAGTGTAATATTAAAATCCACCCCTGCTAAAAAGAAACCTGAAATTATCCAGTTTCACACCTAAAGTCCTGGAAATAGGGTTTTGCCCAACTATCTCTTGCATCGTTAAGCAAATCACAGTCGAATAGACAATGTTGAAGAGGGTCTATTTGGCCAGAACGGCACTGCCACAATCACCCAGAGTTCAATCTAGCCAGTTTAAATAATCATCTATACCGTGGAACTGTCAGGAAATCAAAATAGGCTGGAAGAGATTGCAGTAAGGAAGGGTATACCACCAAGGAAGGCTCTGCCGAGGAAGGCAATGGCAAACCACCTCTGCTTCTCCCTTGCCTTGGAAGCCCCTTGCTGGGGTCACCATAAGTCTTGGATGAGAGACTACCAAAGAAGGCTCTGCAGAGGAAGGCAATGGCAGACCACCAAGGAAGGCTCTGCAGAGGAAGGCAATGGCAAACCACCTCTGCTTCTCCCTTGCCTTGGAAGCCCCTTGCTGGGGTCGCCATAAGTCTTGGATGGGAGACCACCAAGGAAGGCTCTGCAGAGGAAGGCAATGGCAAACCACCTCTGCTTCTCCCTTGCCTTGGAAGCCCCTTGCTGGGGTCGCCATAAGTCTTGGATGGGAGACCACCAAGGAAGGCTCTGCAGAGGAAGGCAATGGCAAACCACTTCTGCTTCTCACTTGCCTTGGAAGCCCCTTGCTGGGGTCGCCATAAGTCTTGGATGGGAGACCACCAAGGAAGGCTCTGCAGAGGAAGGCAATGGCAAACCACCTCTGCTTCTCACCTGCCTTGGAAGCCCCTTGCTGGGGTCGCCATAAGTCTTGGATGGGGACATCCAAGGAAGACTTTGCAGGGGACGGCAATGGCAAACCACCTCTGCTTCTCCCTTGTCTTGAAAGCTCCTTGCTGGGGTCACCATAAGTCGGCTGCGACTTGATGGCACTTTACAAACACACATCAAACGGCAGGAACTCAAGCAAGACAATTTCCCCGCAACCTTTTCTCTTTTTATCCTTCCATCCACTTAAACTCACCAAGCCTTCTGAAGAACAATGAGCACATTACATTTGGGGGGATGGCACGATCTATCTTTTCCTTCCCTTTTTTTTGCCTAACTGGTGAGCCTCTCGCCTTGGGTGCATTCGGATTCGTTCTGACACGCAAGAACATCAATGGTAGCATTTCCATCAGTGTAGCCCCATCGGATTTAAAGATGGATGCTGTGGATTCACACTCCCATTCATTATTACTCAGCCCCAAGGTTTGCAAAACTGATACATCGGCTCCGTTTTGCTTTAGGTTATCCCGGCTGGAAAACTTGGATGATGTTTGTTGATGGAAGGTTTGTCCTCTATACCCCCTTAAGCAAAAAAAAAAATTATGACAGAGCTGATCCGGACTCCAGAAAAACAGAGGAGGCATGACTTGGAACTGACTAGCGGTATCGTATGTCTTGAAGTCAGTTCACAGTCAAAGTATACTTGCTGGAACTGGGCCAACTGACAAGGCGCTCAGTTTGACACAGGAGGGTTATTGAATCTGACACTTGGCTGAGGCAGTAGTCTCGACACGCTATCGTGTTGTGTTGATCCAGCTCCACGGCATTCCCAAAGCATCAAAGGGCATCATTCCTACTAACGGTCTTTTACATACGAGGGATATCTTGCAAGACCGCTAAGGAAGACAAACGGGGAGGGGAGCCCTATCAACGACACCAAGCTCGGAAAACATTAGGACATCGAGCCGATAATCGACTCCAACCATTCAACGGGGCACCGGAATATCCTGCCAGAAACGTCTGAGTAAGAAGAGAGAGACAGATTTGAGGGTTTTCATTTGACTCTGCCAATGAAATGCACAGAGATTGCCGCTTTGCCAAATTGGTGTCAAAGATCTAATAGCTGCCGGTGCGTCTTGCCGTCCTACGTGTCTGGTGGGGAGAATTACAGAAACAAGCCTCCTATTTGCATCTGGAGATAGCGTAAGGAGATTTTTTTTTTCCCTTCCACCTGAAGTGAGAACGTGACATCACCTGTGATAGCTTTATTTTGCACTCCTTTCTACATTCGTGAAACTCTGGGCCCCAAAGGTATGCTGTTGCCATCAGCTCAGCATGGCAGAGCTAAATTGGGACGTGGTGCATTTCATTTCTGTTAGTAAGTACCTCAGCTTAAGAGAGAAGAAACGGAAGAAGAGACTGGATTTATACCCCACCCTTCAGTACCCGAAGGAGTCTCAGAGCAGCTTACTGTCAGAGTCCCACAGCAATCAGTCCTACCAACATTCCTTAATCAGGATCTAGTTTATTGAGATCAGTAAAGGCAGGTCATCTGTGCATACATTTTGTGTCAGGAATGACTCTCTGGGTGGGAGCGGGGTAGTTATGCAGAATTCAAAGAGAAACCCCTAACGGATGAGAGCCAATCATAAAAAGCAAGCAAGCGCACCTAAACTAACGAATATAGGTTCCCAGAGGAATGAGAGCCACTAGATACCAAGCTCAGAGTTAGGCAAGGAAATAAACCCAGTTCTCCCAGATTAGAGTTCATGCTCCTAACCACTACACCAAACCAGCCATGTGCATATTCCAAAAACATTTCGATGTCCGCTGGCATACTGAAGTCCTTGACAGGATAGAAGGGCCATCACGTGCATAACATTTTAAAAACTTGCTTGAGCATGTATCTTTTGTTAGAGTACGGTTTAATTTGACAATCTGCCAATGGCTCAATTCCAGACATTAGGCGTCTCACCAAACCATGATGTGCACGAGCTACGGTTTGCAAATCAAACGACGGCTTGAGGTCTCAAAAGGGCAGACAAATCATGGTTTAGAACAGCTTGTCTGCTTTCATATAGAAAAGGCTTAGTTCTCCCATTCCTCCAGTGCAGAAGTTTCTACAGGCAGCCCAGTGGCCTTAACTCCAGTTTGTCAATTCAAAGAGCACGGTCATTTGTCATTCTAGAATTGGGGGGTTCATTGACAGGGGGATTACATCCGGCTCTATAACTTCCTATCCAAATTTTTTGGCGATGCGATGGGGATCTTATATAAAATTATTTTTAAAGCGATTATGATGCCAGAATGCCAGCAGGGGGTTGGGGGCTATCCAGTGTTTTGCACGGTGTGTCACATGTAGGATTATCTGCCCACTGGGCAGAAGCCTTGGATGTGTGCCCGGTGCAATGAGCTCCTGGTTCTCAGGGAACGAGTTTGCTCCCTTGAGGCCAAGGTGGCTGACCTGGAGGAGCAGAGACAGTCAGTTAGGCACGTGGAGAAGACTCTCTCGGGGACTTGTTAGATATGTCCCACTCTGTATCTGGCAGCCCCGGTGCTGTCAGGGAGCATGAGGGTCGCGAGGGAGCAGGGCACCGTGCTGTGGATAAGGGGAATGTGCCCTCAGAAGGGACCTCTTCTACAGCTGGTGAGCAGGTATCCTCTTGTACCAAGGAACCATCTCAGGGCAGGGAGGGAGGGGGGCTCTTGGTAGTTGGTGATTCGATCCTTAGGCAGGTAGACAGCTGGGTGGCAAAACTGCGTATTCACCGTATGGTGTCTTGCCTGCCTGCTGCGAAGGTAGAGGACATTACATGTGTTTTAGATAGGCTGGTAGATAGTGTTGGGGAGGAGCCAGTGGCACCAACGATGGGGGGAAATGCAGTCGTGAGGTCCTGGAGGAAAAATTTAGGCTGCTAGGCAGGAGACTCAAGGCCAGGACCTCCAAGGTAGCCTTCTCGGAAGTGCTACCTGTTCCACGCACAGGGCCGGAGAGAAAGGCAGAGATCAGGAGTCTCAATGGGTGGATGAGACAGTGGTGTAGGGGGGAAGGGTTCCAGTTTGTTAGGCACTGGGATGCTTTTTGGAACAAGAGGGAGCTGTACAAGAGAGACGGTCTCCACTTGTCCATATTGTTCCAAGCAAAAGACTAAAGAATAAGGGAAATATTTTCAAACAAGATACTACTTGTCCCGGGAAGGAACCAGGCTGCTGGCGCTTAAAATCAAAATGGTGGCAGAGCAGTTTTTAAATTGAATATTGGGGGAAAGCCGACAAGAGAGGAAAAATCTCTGGTTCGGGATGGTTCATCTCAAAGAGATGAAGGGGTAGCTGTTACTTTCCTACAAGGAAAGGGATTAGAATTGTTCTCTGAGAATGTGGCAAATGACAGGGACTGCCTGGTAAGGTCTCGAGGCAGCTAGAGGAAGGTTGCGGGCTTACCATGTAGGGGGAACTATAGATGTTTATATACTAATGCTAGAAGTGTCCGAGGTAAAATTGGGACGTTGGAATGCTCCGTGTTGGGGGAAAACATAGACGTTGTGGGGATTTCAAAAACTTGGTGGGATGAGGAAAATCAGTGGGATACGGTGATTCCTGGTTATAAATTATATCGGAAGGATAGGGGGGAGAAAGTTGGAGGTGGGGTGGCTCTTTATGTCAGAGAGGGTATACAGTCCAGTAAGACTGAGAGGGTAGGAGAACTGGATTCGCTTCTGGAAATGCTGTGGGTTGAATTAGTGGGCCCAAAAGGAAGCTTAACATTGGGAGTTTGTTATAGCCCACCAGATCAAAAGACAGAGGTGGATTATAAAATGATGAATGAATTCAAGATAGCGGCTAGGCGAAATAACTGTGTTGTAATCGGTGACTTGCCCACAGTTACACCCACACTACAGTCATGCCACTGGCTGGCCATCATTATGAGGTTCAGTTCAAAGTACTGGTTGTCACACGCAAAGCCCTTCATGACCTTGGACCTTCCTATCTGCAGGGCTGCCTCTCCTGCTACGCTCCACTACGCCACCTTTATTCCTCTGAGCGGGGCCTTTTTCAGGTGCCACCTTGCAACTCGGTGAGATTATCAACCACCTGTACAGGTGCAGTCTCTGCGGTGACTTCCGCTTTGTGGAATGGCCTCTGCGTGGGAAGGTCAGAAAAGCATCCACGCTGCTCTCATTCGGCCAACTATGTAAAACAGAACTGCTCAGGAGGACGTTGCTGTAAAGGGATGTATCACAGTGGCAGACCTGCATTTTTGGGACTCTGAAGCTTGAACTGTTAGGGGGGAGCCCTTCTCAACCAACAACAACAGGGCAACGTCCAACAAGGCCATATGAAACGGGAATTAGAGCATATTCTAAGGTTAATATTAAACACTTCAACCCATTGGCTTAGGATTCTGTCACTAAAATAAGTAAAGGTGAAGGTTCCCCTCTGCTCAAAAGCCAGTCGAATCCGACTCTAGGGGGTGGTGCCCATCTCCGTTTCCAAGCCGAAGAGCCAGCACTGTCCGAAGACGTCTCCGTGGTCATGTGGCCGGCATGACTGAACGCCAAGGCACATGGAGCGCTGTTACCTTTCCACTGAAGCGGTATCTATTTATCTACTTGCAATTTCTTGCTTTCAAACTGCTAGGTTGGCAGGAGCTGGGGCCAGAGACGGGAGCTCACTTTGTCACGTGGCACTCAGGCCTTGAACTGCCAATCTACCGACCTCCCGGTCTGCAGCTCAGCATCTTAACCTCTGAGCTACCGCGGCCCCGTTGCTACAAACAGCCTTATTTTAATAACACTTTTCTAAAAACTCCATCAATTTTGTTGAAAGATTCAATCATTAAAAAAAAGTTGCTTCCGGGCCAGGATTAGGAGCCCTGAAGTTTAAACTTCGTTAGTTTCATAGTAGATACACCTCTGATGTATCGTATACATTATCTGCTTGCAGCATGTATTATCCTACTTCCACTGCTTTGTTTTTTATCCCTATGTAATACCATTTCCTACATTGTTTAACATACCACGCCGAATCCTCGGTGCTTTGTTTTTGGTCAGTGTAATCCCAGTCCTACTGCATTACTTATTAGATGCCTCTTCGTATTGATTACACTGACTCACACTGTGTAACGTCTCTTGAGTCAGTGAGCAAGGCGAAGCACATGTAAAGTACACAAATAAAAAATAAAGTAACCTCAGTATGAGCCATGCTTTGCAAACACACTTCAAATGATGTCTGCAAGGTTCCTAGCGGGTCACAAACCGGCGCTGACCAATTCAGATGCCACGACACACCATATTTAAGTACCATTAGCCACGGCCGTGGTTAAGACCCTGAACTGCAGACCGGAAAATCAGTAGTTTGGCAGTTTGAGACCCGAGTGCCGCATGACGGAGTGAGCTCCCGTCTCTGGCCCCAGGTCCCACCAACCTAGCAGTTCGGAAGCAAGAAATTGCAAGTAGATAAATAGGTACTGCTTCGGAGGGAAGGTAACAGCGTTCCATTTGCCTTGGCATCTAGCCATGCTGGCCACATGACCATGGAGACGTCTTTGTACAGCGCTGGCTCTTTGGCTTGGAAACGGAAATGAGCACCGTATCCCTAGAGTCAGATTCGACTGACTTTCGAGCAAAGGAAACCTTTACCGTTACCTAGCCACAGCTAGGAGAGATGTCTGAATTGAGACCACAATTCCTGAAACCATTTTCTAAAGGCAAGCTGCGTTACACTGCTAGAAGAGCTTTGAAGGGTTTGGACAGAGCGTCTGATTTTGACCGACAGATTCATCGGAACAGTGCAAAAATGCCAATAACTTGCACGTTCGTATAAATGGAGGAGCCCTCCTGCTTTGACTAAGGAAACAAAGCCACAGGGAGCCTGGCTGGCTCTACAATGAGGCCGAGGGACGGCAGCAGGCCCACAGCCAGGATTTTGTGGCTTGAGGAGCAATTTTTTTCTCTTATGGGGCTGCCATTATTTTAACTTAAAACAAAAAGTGAAGAAAAGGGCAACTAGAATGATAAAAGGGCTGGAACACTTTCCCTTTGAAGAAAGGTTGAAGCACTTGGGGCTCTTTAGCTTGGAGAAACGGCAGCTGAGGGGTGACACGATCAAGGTTTATAAGATTCTGCATGGGATAGAGCAGGTAGAAAAAGAAGTCCTTTTCTCCCTTTCTCACAATTCAAGAACTCATGGGCACTCCATGAAATTGCTGAGCAGTCGGGTTAGAGCAGATAAAAGGAAGTACTTCTTCACCCAAAGAGTGAATAACACATGGAATTCACTGCCACAGGAGGTGGTGGCGGCTACAAGCATGGACGGCTTCAAGAGGGGATTGGATAACCTATGGAGCAGAGGTCCATCAGTGGCAATTAGCCACAAGGTATAGATAGGAGCTCTCAGTCTGGGGCAAGGGATGCTCTGTGTTCTTGGTGCTTGGGGGGCGGGCAACAGTGGGAGGGCTTCTAGTGTCCTGGCCCCACCACTGGGCCTCCTGAGGGCACCTGGTATTTCTGGCCCGTGTGACACAAAGTGTTGGACTGGATGGGCCACTGGCCTGATCCAACATTGGCTTCTCTTATGTTCTTAGAAGACAACAGAGCACAATAAAAAGAAGAGGAAGAAGAAGATATTGGATTTATACCCTGCCCTTCACTTGAAGTCTCAGAGCACCTTTCCCTCCCCCTCCCCACAACAGACACCCTGTGAGGTAGGTGAGGCTGAGAGAGCTCTCTCGAGGACTGCTCTTGAAGGAACAGCTCTGAGATACTTATGACTGACCTAAGGCCATCCAGCAGGAGTGGGGAATCAAACCTGGCTCTCCCAGGTTAGAGTCCATGCACTTAACCACTACACCGAACTGGAGAGAGGGGAAATCAAGCCCCAGGGAGAATGCGAACTACAGCTGGGGTGACACGCTGGGGAGCCCCGCAGTAGCTCATCCCAGGCATTGGCAGTTCCATAGTTCCCCACACAGGAGGGGGAGAAGCCGAGGCTCCCCTGTCCTCAAGCAATAAATCTTGTGGGGCTATCCCTTTAAGGGAGGGGGCAGAGTCCCCAGTGGCCCCACTGCAGCTACAGGCCAGGAGGGCAGTGCCACTGGGCAGCAGGTTTTTGGAGGGCAGAAGTCGCGACTGCGGCAGCCTTGTCTTCATTATCATCATAACATTCACCAGAGCGGTCTCCTCTCACCTGCACCCCCGGGAGGCAGAGCGGCTAGTGCTCCTTCCCGCCTCAATCCATGGCTGCTAATTCCAGGTTAGATAATCCATGGAAGTTTGGGAGTGGAGCCTGGGGAAGGGAGGGATCTCAGGGGGTTTGACACCACAGAGTCCACTCTTCGAAGCACCCATTTTCTCCGGGGGCATTGGTCTCTGTAGCCTGGAAACCAGCTATAACTCCAGGAGCTTTCAAGGTACCACTTGGAGGTGGGAAACCCTGCCTCGAGCTTCTTTGCAAACAACGTGTCTCGCATGAGATCAAGAGGCAGCGCTGAGGATTCAGAGCTTGGCACAGCGATTTTGAAAGAAGAAAAGGAGGAACAGGGATGCTGTGAGGTGGCGCCAGCCACTGATTGGGCCTTACCAGACATCTAGTACCCCAGAGGACGCCATGATTATTACTGGCTTCTTGAGATAGTTTGCTTTTCGATGCTGTTATGGTCTTCTGAAAAGCATACATAAGGATGGATGTGCTGGGGAAAATTCTTTGCTATTTTTTAACTAATCTCCCCCGAGACCCTGGGAAAGCGAAGTATTCCATTTGAACTGAAAACTAATGCATACATGTGCACTTCCTACATCACAATGTTCCTAGCAACTCCCAACCTGTGGCCTCTTAGAAGTCCTTTCATGGGGACCAATCTGCCCACAGGGTTTCTCGAGGTTACAAGGGCAGTGCGTCCTTGCCTAGAATGGAAAATCCTGCACTGCTTAACCCGGCACCTGGATAAATTATGCCCCATAAGCAAATCTGCAGCTGCTGGTTATTAATTTGGCTTCTGCCAGTCATGGGAGGAGGCCAGGTGCTCTGGCAGGCAACAAGAACCACACCCCATGACCACGGGTCACTTCCCACAATCCAACCTTTGGCACCTGTGAATTCAACAGAAGTAAAAGCACAAAAACTCTGCCGGCGTTTTTTGAAATGCGCCCAGCATTTTGCGCTTGCTGGATTCACACACAACCTTCCTTGCACCTAAGGAACGTGGTGGAGACCATTCCATTCCTAGAATCAAAGCACATCCTGCCCGTAGCCATGAGGGCATCTGGGGGAAATGACCCCCACAGATAACTGCTGCCCCCTCAGACAAAATAATAATAATAAAAAAATTGCAAAAAACCCCTGCATTTAAAAAAAAAGAAAATGTACAATGAGTGTAGGGTTTCCAAAATGATCCTGGACAGAGCCAGGGAACCTTCAGTCTCATTTTCTTTTTTCTGGGCCAAAAAACATATTGGTTTTTTAAAAAATGCAAATAAAATAAAATAAAATTGCAAAGAAATAAGGTAAAATTGCAAAACTCTCCCCTGAGACATTCAGAGATCCCCCCCTCCACAACTTATACAGAAAAGCAGCCCATAATCGAGTTAAAAACTTGGCATCCCGGGGGACTGAATGCATCTATAGACTTCTCATGTTTTTTGTAATATGTTTTTTGTAAAATTTTGAAAATGTGTATTTATTACTATATATATATATAAGGATCTTTTGATTCTATAGCTTTAAGAACAATATCTGTATGGGCGCGGTTTTCCTATATATATGGTTAGCGTGTATGGAGGAATTAAGGCTGCTGGTCATGTCTGTAACAATGGCTTAGCCATCAACAAAGTAAGACACTTTGCAGTCTATGCATTTTATTAGGCATTTTCTTAAGCATATACATAAGGTATTGTTGGATAAAGTATGTAATTTATTATATTATAGATTTTCAAAAGGAGAAAACTTTATGCCTAAATGAGGTTGTACACACACGCCATGTATCTGTAGAGACTTGCATTTGTAAGTTATTCAATTTTATAGGTATAAAAAATTGTTATTGCTGTATTTCCATCTTCCTGTTATTGATAAATTTTGTATTAATATTTTACAACAGTTTGGTCCAATTTCAGAGGAAGTATTTTCGAAACGGAAGTTCATTCCAGAAAATTTCGTCAAGCAACTATTCAAATAGGTATTACAGCTTAAGAGGACCACTATTTATCTGTATAATTTCTGTATTATATATTTTGTAATCACTGATATTTGAGTTATAATTAAGTATATTTATGTGCACCATACAGTTTTTTGTCATCTCATAATTTTGATCTTTTGGGCTGTGATTCTCTAGTTGCATGCTGCAACAGGAGCAGCAGGCGCGGCCAGGGCAGCCCCTAGATTTCCCCACATGCCACCAACCAATCTTTTCTGGCTACACCCCTGATCTGCATGAGTACATGGCCAAGTGCAGGGAGGTCCAAATAAACTAAATTAACATACATGGCAAAGCTGCAGCCCCACTGGTGGACCTCTTGATGGCACCTGGGTTTTGGCCACTGTGTGACACAGAGTGTTGTACAGGATGGGCCATTGGCCTGATCCAGCATGGCTTTTCTGATGTTCTTATGTCTGGGGCAAGTGATGCTCTGTATTCTTGGTGCTTGAGGGTGGGCCAGTTCTGGCCCCACTGGTGGACCTCCTAATGGCACCTGGGTTTTGGCCATGATGTGACACAGAGTGTTGGACTGGATAGGCCATTGGCCTGATCCACCATTGGCTTCCCTCACGTTCTTATGCTCAAACCCATGATCTAAATAAAGGCTTTGTTTTATTGGGGATATATATGGTGCCTCAATTCATATTTTCACTCTCCCAGGCCACCCAGATCCTAGTCAGACAGAGGAGACAATGCAGAAGCAGAGACCCAAGACCAGCTTGCATGAGGGGCAAAGATTAAAAGACCTGAAGTAGAAGGACAAATAGATGAGACAAGTAACAATGAGCAAAGTGTGTGCTTGTGTAACTGGATTAGTTGTGTTCCACAAAAATACTGTCTCACGATGTTCCCTGTCCAACTAACTACCCTTGCCAAGTGTTTGTATCTAGTGTTGGGCACAAGGTATGCAACAGCGATTCCCTTGGTGGGCTGCCTACCATGTTGTGAGCAGTGTTCCCTCTAAGCTGAGTTAGTGTGAGCTAGCTCACAGTTTTTAGCCTCCGGCTCACACATTTTTGCCTTAGCTCAGGAAAGATGGCTCCAGAGCTAACTAATTGATGCAGTGGCCAAATCGTTCACTCACAGCTGTAATGCCAGTAGCTCACAAAGTAGAATTTTTGCTCAGAAGTCTCCACAGCTTAGAGGGAGCATTGGTTGTGAGTCATATTCCCCAGGTAAGCTCATGGGGGAGACGCTTGAACATGGAGGCAGTGATGGGCAGTTCCTCAGGTTTCAACACAAACACCTTGTCAGGGATAGCTCAAGATGTCATGGCGATCTTGACAACCCCAGAGTTGTCCCAGCATATTAACAACATACACACAAAATAGCCTTCAAGGAGTTAAGTGATACCTGGTTTCAGCTCTGAAGGTCTAGAGTATGGTCTGTCCCCTGACATGAAAAAAAATCCCTGAAATTTTAAAAAATACCTTAAGAGCTTCCACAAAAGGCAGAAAGCTTTGCCAAAAAGTGTGTGTACAGCTTACACAGTATGACACAATCTACTGACAACTGGAACTCATGAGTTTACGTCTTCATTCCATCATGAAGTTCACTTAGGCTGCCCATCTATGGATGACCAAAAGTGAGAATACGAGCCCTCAAAAAGAGAACAGAGGTAGAAGTTTGTACAACAACTGCATGTGCTAATTGACATTCATAATGCACATTTACAAGGAATTACTATAAATTAAAGAGAACTAGAACTCCCCCTCAGGTCTGCTCTGTCTGCTATCCAGGTTCTAGAGGTGGATGGGAAACATTCCAAGGCCCTTCCTGTTCTCCCTTCTCATAGCTCATCCTCTCTCATTCACACCAAACATCCCGGTTAGCTTGACCACCCATTCATCCAATGGAAAGTGAGTTCTGGGTACCTTCTGGCTGCTTGGGAATTGAGCATCCCTCAAACAGCCAATTTTACTGGACAAAAGCAGAACTCGTGCATTTCAGAGAGGAGGCCTCACAAAAGGAGAACTGTCCTCTAAATAATTTGACCATCCTAGTTTTGAGAAAGTCACCATCTAAACTACCGTATAGGGTTGCAATGAACGTAAAGAGGAAAAATTCCATACAGTCATTTGACGGCATATATGTGCCATTAAGTCACAACTGACTTACAGCGTCCGCAGAAAGGGGTTTTCAATGCAAGTGAGAAGCAGAAGTGAGCTCCTGGATGTGTCTGCCTTCCTCTGCAGAGCCATCCTTAGTTGTCATGTAGCAGGCGCAAGCAGGCAAGCCAGACACATTCAGGAGCTCACACAAAGTCCGGAGTTCAGTCCCCAAAGTCCACAAGCCAAAAGTGCACAAGCCAGAGGGTCATAACCAGAAGAGGTGAAGCAGAGTGTGTAGTCAGGAGGTCCAAGAGTCATCCACAAGCCAGAGTCACAAAGTCAAAGTCCCAAGCCAGTCCAAGGTCACACAGGAGAAAGCAGATTAGGCATGCTGGTCACAGACCCCAGCACAACAACTTGTTGCTTCCATAACATGCAGATTCCTGGCCCTGGGTTTTACAAGCACTTCCTAATAAGCCCTCGTTAGCAGCCAGCTGCTTGGATGTCATCAGGAAGCAGCTGGCAACAGGCCAGGAGATGTGTACTCTGCCTCCTTGCTTGCATCTCCCTTCTGTCTCCTGCGCTCTAAGGGTGGAGGTGAGCCTGGTGGACTGGTCTGAATCACTTGAGTCTCACCTGCTGCGTCACAGCTGGGTGGCGGCTCTAGATCAGTTGTTGTTGGTGAGTCTTGGTCAGCCTGCAGCTCATCAGCCTTTTTGCTGGCTTCTGCTGATTCAGAGCCACCCATATATGGCTCCCCTTCTCCTGAGGAGTCCTCCTCCTCCTCCTCTGAGGACTTCATGCTGAGCTCAGGCTGACCCACGACAGGGGGAGGAGGAGGAGGAGGAGATTGGATTTATACCCCATCCTTCACTCAGAGTCCCAGACTGGCTTCCAATCTCCTTCCCCCTCCCCACAACAGACACCCTGTGAGGTAGGTGGGTCTGAGAGAGCTCTTTCAAGGACGGCTCTTGAGGGAACAGCTCTGAGAGAACTTGTGACTGACCCAAGGTCACACCAGCAGCTGCATGTGGAGGAGTGGAGAATCAAACCCAGATCAGAGTCTGCGCTCCTAACCACTACACCAAACTGGCTCTTCCATGAGTGGTCTTCCATCCAAGACCCTGTTTACCTTCCAAGATCTGATGAGATCCGGCTATACCATATCATTCCACATCCCGAGGTCATGGTACAAATACAAAGAGATAAAGGGGAGAAGAGGCCAGAGACTATAAACAGATCCTCCTCCACTTGCCACCCCCCTGGATCCACCACACTCACAATCCACTTCATGCCTATGATGAAGTAGGCTCTTATCCGTGAAAGCCTGTGCCGTAATAAACTGCTTAATCTTGAAGGTGCCACAGGGCTCGCTGTTAAAATTGCACCAGATTAATGGGCTCCTACAATCCTCCTTGATTGAAGATTGCACTCTTAGGAGGCGCATTCTTGCAAAGACACTGCTGCTTTAACCTTTATTTTCCATCACGCATGCAGCTCCTTCCTAGACACCAGAACGTACATCTGCTCCTTCTCTGCACCAAGGCGCTCATATTCGGAGTCATTTTTTATTTTTTTTTGCCGTGCTGCAATAATAAATCACTAGTTTGCTCACTACACTTCCCCTCTCTTGTACATCTGGGTTTAATCTGAGGACGACAAAGTGGAAGAAAGGTTGGCCAGGAGAGGAACAAAAACATGACCCCCAAAGAGAAGAGCGCACAAGTGATCTAAAAATGCCCAGTGTCTGATGCTGGAAGCTTGCAGAATACCAATATGTGAAGAATAATCCAGTCTTCCTCCAATCATCAGCTGCAAGCAGCACCTCGAACTCTCCAAAAAAGTTTTCTCTTTTGTGAAATTTCACAACTTTGGCAACTAATGACCCACTTTGGCAACTAATGGCCCTTTGTTCTTTGGCAACTAATGGCAAAGCACTAATGGCAAAGAACTAACTAGTTCTTTGGCAACTAACGGCCCACTCTCAAGATCCCATGCCACATAACTCACTGCTGGTCTCATCACTGGCACATTTATTAGGTCCAGGTAGGCAGCCGTGTTGGTCTGAAGCAACAGAACAAAGTTAGAGACCAGCGGCACCTTTAAGACCAACAAAGTTTTATTCAAGGTCGCTGTTTTCATTTGTATGCACACTTCCTCGGATACCTGATATCTGAGAGATGCTGTTAAGTAACCTCCGCGCCTGAGAGGAGAATGGAGAGTATCAGTACACTTCCCACCTTTAGAAAAGACACCTTTACACATTTGTCTGCTATTTTGACATATTTATTGCCTTACAATTGTTGGCCTTATAACCTTAGCCTGTTATGTAGTTTTGCCTTTGCGCATCTTCATCATGTTACGTGTTAATTTGCTGTTCAGCCCCTGTCTGTAAGTTTGAACCTTACCTACCATTCCAGTGTATTTGAAAAAGTGGGCATGCACATGAAAGCTTATACCCAGAATAAAACTCTGTTGGTCTTAAAGGTGCACTGGACTCTAAATTTGTTCTACTTCATTCTATATTTATTAGGGCTGAGGGACTTAGCTACAAGGGTTACAAAACGGCATGAGAACTTTTGTGAAAGTACCGTGGCTCACTATGATAAGAGTTTTTCAAAGGCTGAGAAAATAGCCGACACTCTCATGGGGGTTCCCTGAAATGGTGACAAGTCACTTCCTATCGAGTCTGGCTAGCCTCACAAGTTGCAAAGGGATTCCTCTTCCCTATCTAAACCTTCTGTCCTAGCATCTGGCTTCACGTTATAATTCATTGCATGAAAACAGCTACCATGTAAGCCAGGCTTTGATGGTCAAGAATGCGAAAGGGCCCTTTCAGAGACAGGCAAAGAAAGCGGAAGGGGCCTTTAGCCAACCAGACAGGAAACCAAAGCCACTGTCCAGTTTTCTTGTCTGACATCTGTGTGTCACCGCTCCTTCCTTCTTGATCTGGAGGCAAAGTTAGTCACTTACTGAGGAGGAGGAGGAGGAGGAGGAAGAAGAAGTAGAAGAGAAGGAGGAGAAGGAGATTGGATTTATACCCTGCCCTTCACTATCCAAAGTTGTCTCAGAGCGGCTTACAATGTCCTTTCCCTTCCCCTCCCCACAACAGACACCCTGTGAGGTAGGTGGAGCTCAGAGAGCTCTTTCGAGGACTGCTTGTGAGAGATCAGCTCTGAGAGAACTTCTGACTGACCCAGGGTCACACCAGCAGCTGCATGTGGAGAAGTGCAGAATCAAACCTGGTTCTCCCAGATTAGAGTCCGCGCTCCTAACCACTATACCAAAGTGGCTCTCTTAAGGGTCCTCCAGAGAGAACGAAAAAGCTGGACAGATAGAGCTGCTGGCCACCTTTATTCTTATTTCTTTTTTTGTTACAGTCTTCTCATCTTTCCTTTAAGTGACCGTTTTCCCCTCCGGACTGTGAATGGGTGGACAGCAAAAGGCTGCTCAGAAAAGAGAATGAACGAAGTTGGAGTCCAGTGGAAGATAAGCAGAGAACTCAGGAAGAAAGGTGGCCTGCAGCTTTCTCTGCCTTCCTCTGGGGTGGCAAAACTGGCTTACGCATGACAATTTTTCATGTGATGAATATTGAAAATCATGAGTAGCCAGACACTGAAACAGAAAACCGATTTAGGGAACAACAGCAGAATCCACTCACTTGCTTCACGATATTGTTGTACACACAGTATGAAACAGTTACACGCTCTTGTACTCTGCCACTGACTAGCAGGTTAACTTTAGTGGGCAAATTTAGCACCTTTCTGACATAGACAGACATACACATATGTTAAGGGCCGTTTATGATTCTAACCACATAAACAGAAAATCAACCATGAACATATATTCAGATATTAACTTTGGTTCATGTTATAGCTATTGTTCAAATGCACGCTAGGAGAATGAAAAGGCTGACATGCAACTATCCTGCTAAAGGTTTGCGGCCTTGTGTGGCTGCCCAATAGCAACTGTGCATGTCTAGCTAAACGGAGAACAACTACACCTGTAGCTAATCACCAAAAATATAGATACTTTTAGAACTGCATAGCCTAGGAAGAAGCACCTATTGTTATGCTAAAAAGAAAAAAAACTTTGCTTGGGAAAACCCAACCCCCAGGTTTTACTCCAATTTAAAAATTGTGACGAGGTTTAATGGAACTAATAGTTATTGCCTTGTTTGTTTGAGGTCATACTGAGTATATAATCCTACGTCACCCATTGTAATTTTGGAGGAGCTGGTGGGTGTTTGGGGTCCCAAAACCTTGTTTACTTGTGCTCTCCCTTTATTTATTGATTTATTTTAGTTTTCCTTCTCTACAGGACTGTTTTTGTGTGTTTTCTCAAGCTGGGTTGGGGAAGCACAACCAGGGACACAGTTTGTGTCCATCAATACACAGAAGCTTTTAAAAGTCAGTCAGTCTGAACTTCCAGATTTGGCAGCACTGCTCTGGCATTAAAAAAATAAAATGCCAGAGATTCGGAACTGTTCAGCCCAAAACAGTATTGCAGTGTTTTCTAGGGAGCCATTATTGATTGTAACTCCCTGTAACATATAAACAGGTCCTCTGTTTTTATAAGTAGTGAACCTGATCAACTGCTGTCTGTTCTGGGAAATGAGAACCAGTTTAGAAGAGATTAGAATGCCGGACCTAAATAAGATAAGGATACGACCTAAATAAGAGCAGGATACAAAGACACTCAGTCTCTCTAAATACAGACAGACGGACAGATGGGGCAGCTTATGAAAAATGTTTTGAGTGCAGAGTGTCTTGCTTGAAACACAACAAAAATTAGTCCGCACAAATACTTCTCTGAACTTTTGAGATAAATTTCAGTCACACACTCCTTGCTACGTACGGACAGTGATTTCGAAATTCTCCTGAACTATGAACGGTCTAAGGCGTATGAGAAGCCAGTACTGTATAATTGGGATCAGTATTACTAATTAAATGAGGAAATAGCGCTACTATTGTTATGTCTCACAAGCAGAAATATTAAGCAAATATCGTGCTTTAAAAAGGAAAGGAAAGGAAAGGAGAGAAAGGAAAGGAAAGGAAAGGAGGGGCTTCTATTTTGCTTGTCTTCGTGCTAACCATACTATCAGGCCAAATTCTCCCCTCCTTGTTATATGTTTAAGAAGCATACCAAACTAACTACTAGGGTTGCCATCAATGTTCCCTCTAAGCTGTGGAGTCTTGTGAGCAAAAACTGTACCTTGTGAGCTACTGGCATTAAAGTTGTGAGCAAGCGATTTGGCTGTTGCATAAATTAGTTTGCTCTGGAGCCATCCTTCCTGAGTTAAGACAAAAATGTGTGAGCAAGAGGCTACAAAACTGTGAGCTAGCTCACACTAACTCAGCTTAGAGGGAACACTGGTTGCCATCCTCCAGGTGGGGCCTGGGGATCCCCTGCTTTTACAACTGATCTCCAGCTGACAGAGATCAGCTCCCCTGGAGAAAATGGCTGCTTTGAAGGGTGGACTCTATGGCATTGTACCATGCTGAGGCCCCTCCCCTCCCCAAACTCCACCCTCTCCTGGCTCCACCCCCAAAGTCCCCAGGTATTTTCCAATCTGGACTTGGCAACCTACCAACTACAGTGAAGATTATGTTCATATTCTTGAACATATACATATAGTAAATCCTGAGCAAAAAAAAAAAAAAGAACTTTATATCACCTTTGCAAGTGAAGGGTGTGTCCAGACCAGAGGAGGCCTCAGCCCACAGAAAGAAACACGGAGCAAGCCGATTACCTCAGCGCCTCACTAAGGGAAGCACAGGAGATGTTATCGGAAGAGTCTGGGCATTGTTGTGCCTGGGTATCACAAGAGTGTTCGCTAGTCTTACACATATATGGCAGTTGTGAGGGGACTGAAAAGAAAGCAGGTAGCAGGCATTACCTGACGGAAAACCAGCTCTAGCCAAGGAATTATTTAATTAGGAAAGGCAGCCAAATTATCTTAAAGAATTGAAATTTTGCATCAACTATAAATGTGCTATAAATGTAGACCTTTCTTTTCCAAACCATATTAGGGAAAATGTGGGTGTCCTCTGTAAAAGAAGGGATCCAGTGTATCGCTGTATGGGCAACCGTGAATAAGATCTACACAGACACCTCAGGCAGACTTTGAAACAACAGACGTTAGAGAATTGACAGCCCAAGAAACTATTAAGTAAGAGAAAGTTAAAAATGAAATTTCAATGGAAACGAAAATGGAATGAACGACATACTGACTTGTGGGGGGGGGGGGGGACATGACCTCTGGAGAGAAGGCTTTGCACATGTGTGCTCTAAAATGTACACAGGAATATGATGCTTCTGCAAAAACACAGAAAGCAGCCAGATACTGAATCAGGTTATCACTCCATCTATTTAAACATTACCCTAACGGCAGATGGCTCTTGGAAGTCCTGGGCAGAAATCTTTCCCAGCGCTGCTACCTGAGATCTTTTAACTGGACACTCTAGGGATCCACCCCAAGACCTTTAGAATGCAAAATACGTATTCCACTGAACTATAATTCCTCTTGATTCTCCCATATTGCTGAGCTTTGGCCTTTCACTGCCTTATTCATTCCCGCTGAGAGAGAAATCTAGCTGCATACAGGACTAGGCCGGCCCAGATCTGCCTCCTCCTTTGAAAATGGGAAGTTTTCCCAAAACACTGTGAAGTCTGGCACAGAAAATCCACAGAGTGTTCCCCATTAAGGTAAAAGCATCA
The DNA here is from genome assembly GCA_029233225.1 of Lepidodactylus listeri. Taxonomy (NCBI): domain Eukaryota; kingdom Metazoa; phylum Chordata; class Lepidosauria; order Squamata; family Gekkonidae; genus Lepidodactylus; species Lepidodactylus listeri. Next base: position 144,617,010 of record JARCFY010000004.1, read on the forward strand.
TAACAACCTTGGAGTAAACAGAATGGTACCTAGGGTTGCCAGCCTCCAGGTGGGGCCTGGGGATCCCCCGCTTTCACAACTGATCTCCAGCTGACAGAGATCAGCTGCCCTGGAGAAAATGGCTGCTTTGAAGGGTGGACTCTATGGCATTGTACCCTGCTGAGGCTTCTCTCCTCCCCAAACCCCACCCTCTCCTGGATCTGCCCCCAAAGTCTCCAGGTATTTTCCAACCCGGACTTGGCAACCCAGATGGTACCCCAAAACATGTTGCTTGTCTCTGAGGGGGGCCCGTGTAACCTGACAGCATGGTAAACTGTTTTGCATGTTGGACTAGCCTTAGGATGTTCTAGGTTCAAATCCTGCTTTGTCCACTGGCCGCCACTAGGGGCCAGTGTTCTTAATCCTGAGCTTGGCTCCTAAACACAATAGGGGCCAAGGATCCTAGGACACTGGTAGTCCATCAGTAGGAACTCTGGCAGGAGATTCAAACCCTCCAGTCAGACTAGGGGTGTGTCTTGGGTGAGGGTATATAGTTGGCCGTCGGCTGGTTAGTTCTTGTGTAGTGTGCAAATAAACGTTACCTGTTCAGCATGCTGTCGTCCAGACCAACAACCAGTACGCAACAAATCCCCACTCTGTCAAGAAGCTCATAAGATTGCTAGCAGGTCCTGTCCCTTTAACAGAGGCATCGTACAGAAGCAGGCAGTCCGAGCTTTTCATCGCACAGAGGTAAACAACATGGCATGGTAAATAGCATCCCATTCAGCCTCTTTTAAAGGGATGGGACGTTTTTCTCTCTCCTGATAGCTGGCAACCCCATCAGCTTACTGGCTGAACATGGGCCACCTTAACCTTTCTCACGGGGTTTTTTAGGGCAGTAAAATCGAGGAGGGCAGACTGGCCGTACGGCACCCTGAGGTCTCTAGAAGAAAGGTGGGATAAAAAAGTGCTAGCCAGGTTTGTTGAGCAGAACTGCAGCATCTACAGGGCTAATCATCATTTAACTGATGTTTAATACTGAAGAGCACATATTAAATGAGAATTTGTTCTCAATATTTTGAATATACACACGAGATACAACATTTATTTCCCAAAAGCCAAGCATTTCTGCTCCTTATCTGTAACACTTGAACAGTCTAATTCAAGCAACGGAATTTTTAAGAGCGGGTAGATTAAAAGCCCTGCAGCCAGATTCCCTTTGATGTCGGTGGAAACGCCTGACGTTGGTTGCCTCCAATTTATTCATAGCTTAAAAGAGGGAAGAAACAATCCTGAAACGGAGCCGCAATTATAACGCAGCAGCTAATAGATTTTGGCAGAAAAACGTGTAACCTGCCAATCCCTCCGCAGAGCGCAGGAAGAACACCGGATAAATAAACCTGTGAATTGAATATTGTGCTTTTTTTTCCGTTGGTAGGAAACCGTTCCTGCGAGACCAAGGACGTGAAAATCTTTCCACCCCCAAAGTGAACGCATTTCCAAAAAGGGAAGGATAAGCTTATTAATTCTGGAATCACTTAATCTCTAATGCAATATTGCAAATAAATATTCAGGGAATGCTTATGCACCCTCTGCTCTGCTAGAATCATAAGAGTTGGAAGGGACCTCCAGTGTCATCTAGTCCAACCCCCCTGAACAATGCAGGGAATTCACAACTACCTCCCCCCACACCTCCAGTGATTGCTGTTCCATGCCCAGAAGATGACAAAATAACTTCCAAGATCTCCAACCAAAATGGACTGGAGAAAAATTGCTTCCTGACCCCAAAACGGTGATCAGCATTTCCCTGGGTGTGTAAGAAAGGGCTACAAGAATGAAGCACTGAGACAACCCTTCCTGCCCTCCCTTCTCGTGAACTGCCTTAGTTCACAGGATCCGCATTGCTGTCAGATGGCCATCTAGCCTCTGTTTGAAGACCTCCAAAGAAGGAGAGCCCACCACCTCCCGAGGAAGCCTGTTCCACTAAGTAACCCTCTGTTAGGAATTTCTTCCTAATGTCTAGCTCATGGGTGGGCAAACTTGCTCAGCGTAAGAGCCACCTAGAACAGGGGTGGCCAAATTTGCTTAATATAGAATAAACATCAAATGTTTGAGAGCCACAAGACATGAACAAATATTACCTGCTTTTATTGGAAAATAAGCAAATTTGCTTTCTGTTAACATTAACTGAGACTGCCAGAAATAATAACAAAAGGGGTAAAAGCAGATATTGATAATGATATTAATTTGTCCAATGATATTTGTTTGCTGATGATATTTAGCTTCCCCAGCTGCCCTGCCAGGAGCCACATAATATATGTGAAAGAGCCGCATGCAGCTCCCGAGCCACAGTTTGCCCACCCCTGGTCTAGCTGAAAACTTCTGATTTAATTTCAACCTGTTGGTTCTGGTCCGACCTTCTGGAGCAACAGAAAACAACACCGCACCATCCTCTAGGCTAGACACTGCATCTCTTTCTTCATACACTACACCACTGTCCAGTATTGTGGCGCTGCTCTAGACCCCTGTCATCCCTGTTTAATCTAGAGAGAAAGCCCAAGGACAGGAGAGGAGAGGGCTAATTCAAAAACACACTGGGAAAGAGGTGAGAAAGAGAATGAAACGAACACGGTAGAGGGAGCTGCCACTGAGACAATGCTATTTCAGTCTGCAGGGTCAACCAGCTCTTCGGTGGCAAACCAAAAGTCCTGCTGGGCAAAAGGGCCAGCCGGCCCCATCCACTTTCTGAAAATACGTGGCGTGCGCCAAGAAAGGTGTTGGTGGGCACCATCCACCAGCACCACGTTGGATCCTCTGTTCTAGACAGTCCTTATTTGTTGGTCTTTGATTCTGTCACATTATTGTCCCTATTTTTCTTTTTGGGGATAACCTTGTGATTTTTTTTTTTTTAAGAGTGGAAGTTTAGTTCTTGGATCTGTCATTATTCAGCGTGCAATATGCTCGCCAGAGCTCGTAATGTCTGCCTATGAAGGTGTTGGTGTGTCGGCAGACACACATTAGGGAGAGAGATGGGGTGGATGTCCTTGGCCTGGGAGAATGAGAGCAAACTGAGCCCCCGGGGGCGCTGCTAGACCCTGGGGCACTGCCCGCCAGGAACAATGGTGTGTGGCGTGCCACGGTTTCGCATGCCTCTCACTGTAGATGCTGTGTGGGAGGGCACTTCCCCCCCTTTCTGGTGCTTAAGCGAGGAAATAAATGCACATGAAACCTCAGACGGGACGGAAGTGAGAAGCCTGCTTTTTCACACTGGAGCTGCCGAGCTCCAGGGTTCTCCCTCTGAGAGGAGGACATCTTGACGGGTGTTTCCCATCCTACTTGTAGGGAGGCAGGAACTAATTCTTCACTTCCTGTCCTCTAGATGGGACACGCCCCTTCAAGCCAGTTCTGTTCCTCCCTCAGTAAGGAGAGCAGCACGCAGAGGCTGCTCGTGCCTTAGGTTTATTTTTTCAACTCCTTTTATTCTCAAAGATCTTCTTTTTCTTCTTCAACAATCTTCCTAAATTCCTAAAAATTCTCCTACCTTGGTTCCTACCCTCCTCCACCTCTTCATCCCTCTCTGGACTTTTTCTCCCTCGCTCTTTCTCCCGCCCCCCCCCCCGCCCCCACGACCGGCATGTCCGATATGGACGGGGGCGACAGCTTCTTCCCGGAGGGGGAGCGAGAAGACTCCCCTGCTTCGGGCTCTCAACAACAGCCCAAGGGAAAGCAAGGAACCGCGCTGGCAGCCGCCGCTAAAGCAAAAGCTGCGCCACCAGAAAAGCGCACGAAGAAGCGGCAACACAAAGAAGCAGAGGCGTCTGCGGCTGCCATTTTGAATTGGCCCGCAATGGAGAAACCCCCCCCGAAAAGGTGGGAGGAAGCTGTTGCCACGTCCATAAGCCCTAACACGACCAGTGATGACGGGCAGGACATCCCAAATGCCCAAGTCTCAACTCAAGGCATGGCAGGAGGCTCCTCAGCGCAATCGGGGCTACTCGTGAGTAACCCTGGAGGCAGGGAAGAACTTATATCCCCGGCCTTACTGTGCGCCATTAAGCAAGCTGTGAGGGAGGAAGTCTCATCCCTTCACCCCCAGGGAGCCCCTTACCAGGGTGTCCCAATGCAGAGAAAATACCCAGATAGGCATTTCCCGGAGGAGGAGAGACCACGCTGGCCCACTAAAGTGGCCAGATAGGAACATTGCTACCCCCTTTGGGACCCTTCCATCTCAGAGGGCAGTGACATGGGGGACAGGGAGAAAGGAGAGTTCCTCTCTGCGAGGAAGAGTAGGAGGAGTTGGATGTTCCAGATCCCTCTAAGTACTTTTTCAAGCCAGAGGAATACCAATATTTGCCATCCAAATCCTTGTCAGCCCTAGAGTTACAATCTAAGATCCAGGGTGAGGAACCGGCCGGCTCCTCAAAAGTAGGCAGATCTAGAACCAGAGGAAGCAAAGACTACTTTCCCAGAACCCTGGGAACCGAGAAGGTCTTCCCCTTCCCAAATTCCTCGAAAATCAACTGACCAAAGAATGGTCAAAACCCATGGCTAACAAATGTTGCCCACTTAACATAAGAAAACTATATGCCTTACCGTCCTTTACCAATAAGTTTTTTGGCAGGTCCTCCTGGTGGATGCTCCAGTCACCGCACTCCAGAGCTCAGGACATCCTCCGAAGACGGTGATGGCTCAGTTCGAGACAGCCTAGACAGAAAGGCTGAATTCGCACACAGGAAGGCACATGACGCCACCATCATGGCCATTAAGGCATCAGCTACGGCCACAGTGGTGGGCCGGGCAGCAATAGTCTGGTCTCGGAAACTTATTTAGCTTATTCCACCATCCACCAAACAATTAGCTGAAGGCGCAAATCGTCTCCTTAAGGCCTCTTCTTTCTCCACCGACGCCACCCTGGATGCGATGATCTTCTCCTCCAGGGCATTAGCCTCTGCCGTAGCCACACGCTGAACCCTCTGGCTCAGGGCATGGCCAGCGGACCTCCATACTAAAGCCATCATCACCGCTTATCCATTCCAAGTGGATGGCCTGTTTGGAGAAGCCCTCGACAGAATTCTTATAGAAACAAAGGATAAGAAAAAGGCGATGCCCAGGACCCTAGGCAGGTCTGATTGCAGCGGGTTTGGCCAATATTCCTTTTGTACTCAGAGATCCCTACCTAGGTTCAACAGAGATGCCTACAGACTCCCCTGGGGATCGGCCAGACAAGGTTTCAGAAGGAATCCCTTCCGCAACCGCTCTGGTAGACCCTTCCCCAACAGAGATGACAAGTCAGCACAAGGCAACTTCAACAAGCCCAATAAGCGTGACTACAAACGGGCGCCAGTGGGGGGACGTCTGCTTCTCTTCCACCACAATTGGTCCAACTCCAAAGCAGATGCCTGGTCTCTGGAAATCATGTCCAGGGGCTATACCATCGAATTCCAGATGAAGCCCCTGGACCGCTTCATCCCCTCACCAACAATAAAAGAACCTTCAAAACTCAGAAGGACGTTGGAAGCCATCACCCATCTGCATTCCATCTCAGCTATCGAGCCTGTCCCACTTGACCAGAGGGGACAGGGCATTTATTCAATATTCTTCACCGTCCCCAAAAGGAATGGTGGCTGGCGAGTGATTCTGGACTTAAAATACGTCAACAGCTTCGTGAAATTCAGACACTTCCGGATGGAAACCCTGAGATCCATCATAGAGGTGCTGCACCCAGGAGAGTTCCTGTCCTCCATCGACTTGACAGAGGCATACCTCCATGTTCCCATGTTCATCGCTCACCAGCGCTTCCTCAGGTTCCTAGTTCAAGGTCAACACTGGCAGTTCAGGGCACTTCCATTTGGCCTATCAACCGCCCCACGGGTCTTCTCCAAAATCCTCATCCATCCCATCACCCTGCTCCGGGAAAGAGAATTCCATGTCCACCCCTAACTCGATGATCTGCTGATACGTTCCAGTCCCAGGGAAAAGGCAGCCAAGGATACGATAGAAACTGTACACTGTCTACAATCCCATGGTTTCCTGGTAAACTTCCAGAAAAGCTGTCTCACACCATCTCAGTCTCTGGAGCACCTGGGAGTGATCCTGGACACCACTCAGAATCGCATGTTCCTCCCCCAATCGAAGGCGGAAAAGATTTGCGCCCTATCACTTCAGACTATCAAAGCCAGACAATCTGCCCTCAAGTCCCTAGCAAAGCTGTTGGGCCTGTTCATATCCTGCATAGACTCTGTACCTTGGGCTCGCCTCCATGCGAGGCCCCAGCAACAACTTCCAAGGCCCTTCCAACCTAGAATAATGGTGAAGCAAGAAATTTCTGTCACAGTTCCTCATTCGGTCAAGATCAGCCTCTCCTGGTGGACCAAGTCACGGAACCTCACCTGAGGGAGCTGCTATTACGTCACAGACCGGAAGCAAATCGTGACTGATGCCAGCCTCCAAGGCTGGGGTGCAGTCTTCCTCAATTCCCCGGTGCAGGGAGAGTGGTCCAGGGAAGAACAGCAGTTGCCCATAAATCTCGTGGAGCGTTGTGCCATTCGCCTGGCCCTCCTCCACTTCCAGTCTCAAATCTCAGGCCATCACGTCCTCATCAGGACAGACAATGTGTCGGCAAAAGCATACCTGAACAGCCAAGGTGGATCCAGGTTCTCCACGCTTCACAGGGAAACGATGAAACTCCTGTCTTGGGTGGAGAGACACCTTCTCTCAATCAAAGCAGAACACATCAAGGGCTCCTTGAATATACGAGCAGGCTGGCTCAGCCGCAGGACACTGCAGGAAGGGGAATGGTCTTTCAAGGAAGAGCTATTCTACCTCATCACGAACCAGTTCGGACACCCAGAGGTGGACCTGTTTGCCTCTCCAGTCAACCACAAGGCCCACAGATTCTTCATGAGGTTCTTCCATCACACGGAGGAGAGAATGGATGCCCTGACCTCCCAATGGCCTATGGGTCTAATGTATGCCTATCCCCCAACACCTGTCTTGCCGAAGCTTCTCAAAAAGATTAAGCAACTACATTGTGGTGGCCCCATACTGGCCGAGGAGACCTTGGTTCTCAGAGCTACAGAGCCTGGCAGTTCTTCCTCCACTCACTCTACCCATATATCCAGACATGCTGAGCCAAGGCCCAATCTGGCACCCAGACCCGGCTTGGCTCCGTTTAACCACATGGAAGTTGAGCGGCAAACTCTCCTCAAACTAGGGTATTCGGAGTCAGTGACAGCCACCATGATGGCCTCTCGGAGACCATCCACCAGCAGAATCTACAACTCCACCTGGAAAGCCTTCATCAGATGGTCAAGGAGAAAAAAAGATAAACCCCTTAAACCCATACATGTCTAACGTCCTGTCCTTCCTACAGGATGGACATGATTCGGGTCTGAAGGCTTCCACCCTTCGTCGTCAGATAGCAGCACTGACGACAATAATCCCAAGACTGGATGGCTGGGTGCTGTCGAGACATCCTCACATCTGCCAATTCTTAAAGGGAACGACACTTAAGGACCTGCCGGTCTTTCATCGTTTTCCCACTTGGAAGCTGAATGTAGTCCTATCTGCCCTATCTGATCCACCCTCCGAGCCCATCAAAGAGATTCCTTTCAAGTGGCTTAGGATGAAGACCCTTTTCTTGGTGGCGGTCACTTCAGCTAGAAGAGTCTCCAAACTCGGGGCCCTCTTCATCAACCCCAGGTTCTGCACCTTTCACAAGGACAAAGTGGTCCTCACCATCCAAAGTCATTCCATCCTAAGGTGAACTCTAGGTTCCATCGGTCGCAGGAGATATGCCTACCGTCCTTCTGCCCCAACCCGGTTCACCCGAAGGAGCAAACATTACATTACCTGGATGTCAGAAGGTCACTTAAAACCTTCCTCCATCGCACCAGTAGTTTTCGCAAAATGGAGTCCCTGTTCATTTCAGTCTCACCTCCCAACAAAGGACACAATACGTCCAAAGCCACTATTAGCTCCACTCTCAAGCTATGCATAACGGAGGCATACTGAGCTAGAGGCCTGCCAGCCCCTCCCGGGATCATGGCTCACTCCATCAGAAGTGCCGCAACGTCAGCAGTATTCACTAACAGGGCATCCGTGGAAGAGATATGTCAAGCAGCTACCTGGACATCAGTCTCTACCTTTGTCAGACACTACAAAGAGAGCCAGTTTGGTGTAGTGGTTAAGTGCGCGGACCCTAATCTGGGAGAACCGGGTTTGATTCCCCACTCCTCCACTTGCACCTGGCTGGATGACCTTGGGCAAGCCATAGCTCTGTACCAGCTGTTCCCTCAAGGACAGCTTGGGAAAGAGTTCTCTCAGCCCCACCTACCTCACAGGGTGTGTGTTGTGGGGAGGGGAAGGGAAAAGGAGTTTGTAAGCCGCTCTGAGACTCCCTTGGGGAGTGGAGGGCGGGGTATAAATCCAATCTCTTCTTCTTCTTCTTCTACAAGATCTACTCAGCTGACGCAGCCTTCGGCCAAAGGGTTCTGCAACACATTCTCAATGAAGAAGACGACGTCCCGCCCAGTTAAAGGGACACTGCTATGGGAGGTCCCATCAAGATGTCCTCCTCTCAGAGGGAGACATCTTCGCCTTCCCATAACTCATCGTCTTCTGCTTATCCTTGCTCTATTATCCTATTTCTTCCTATCTGTTTTTCATACCTGTGTTAATGTCGCTCGTTTGAGCTGACTAGTTACTATGTTATACAGTTGTGTTTAGTTTATAGTTACAGATTCTACTTCTTCTGGGAGTCCCCAAACTGGCTTGAAGGGGCGTGTCCCATCTAGAGGACAGGAAGTAAAGAATTAGTTCCTGCCTCCCAACAAGTAGGCTGGGAAACACCCATCAAGATGTCCTCCTTATCTCAGAGGAGAAGGACCCCTCACGGTGAGTATCCACTGGTCTGTTTTCCTAGCATACCTTTGACTGAAAGAACGAACACTTCAGTTTTCGAAACACTGCAAGACCGTCTCCTTGCAGCATAAAGCCTCCAGCGGCATGAGCTCAGAAGGAAGACCTTTGGGGTCTGAAAAGGGATGTTACAAATGTATTCTGTTTTCATCCATAGAATACTGGAGGGTGTGTGTGTCTGCACATGCATGCATGATAGGGAAACAGTAGCCTCTAACACACACATTTCTCTGGGCCGCTAAATATGGGTCCTGAATTGCTGCTCCCCCAGTGAACAGGCAAGTGAGGGGAGGGGCCATGACTCAGAGGCAGAACATCCGCTTGATTTGCAGAAGTTCCCAGGTTCAACCCCCGGGCAGTGTCCCCTTTAAGCTGAGTAAGTGTGAGCTAGCTCACGGTTTTTTAGCCTCTGGCTCACACATTTTTGTCTTAGCTCAGGAAGAATGGCTCCAGATTTTGCAGTACTGATTTATGCAGTAGCCAAATCACCTGCTCACGACTTTAATACCAGTAGCTCAGAAAGCAGGATTTTTGCTCACAGGACTCCACAGCTTAGAGGGAACATTGCCCCCAGCACCTCCAGTTGAAAGGATCAGGCAGTCGGTGATGTGAAAGACCTCAGCCTGATACCCCAGAGAGCTGTTGCCATCTCTGAATAGACACGACTGGCCTTGATGGACCAACGGTCTGATTCAGTGTAAGGCAGCTTCATATTCCTGTTCAAGTAGCAAATCCACTGGCTTTGGCAAACGCAGCAGAGGCGCTGATCCAGGATGGAATATTTTCTTCCTATCGCTCTCCAATTCAAGCACCGCATCCAGCCCTGATCAATAATCGCCGAAGAAGAGAAAAGTTCAGCTTCCTTCTCATTGTGTGTGGGTTTTTTAAAAAATTCCAGCTATGTGGAAACTCATGAGTTATTCATAGCCAGATGCACTCAAACATTTGTACTTCCCGTTGCACTTAGTTCCACACGGCATACTATTAGTTTTAACATTTTATAAGCAGCCCTCGACTTGCAAAGAAGAGAAAATCGACAGGAAGTTTTTGGGGGTTTTTTGGTTTTTTTTAAATGCAGTGGAATAAATGTGTGAAGTTTGGGTCTGACCTCCCAAACAGCACTGGGTCGAAGGGGAGAGCAAAGGGCTATCAACATGAACTAACCTCTTGCCAGTTCTACCGGCCATTTCAATGAATATGCAATTGTTGGCTGTTAGTGTCAGGGAAGCAAGATGTTCTTTTCCGCGAAGGAACGTTTCTTTTTCTCAGCCTTCGTTGCATTCCCCCCACAGCATTCATCTCCTTCCTCCAAGAGCACAGATGACCACTGCAATTTTCACACCGATTTTGAGCCCACAGGTGCCGAAGTCACTTAGCGGCTAAGCATCCCCTGAACTGTGAGGCAGGAAGCCACGCCTCGGGCATGAACATATTTGGGGTTTCATTGTTATGTATCATAGGCTTTAGAGGCTATGATAGACAGCGTACCTGATGGATCCACACTGGGAAGACATTTATACCCTACACAAGTCTGGAGCTGTACCCTAAGTAAGCAGGAATAATGCTCTGCTCCTACTCATCCCACTTCCATAGGGTGGGGCTCCAGGTGGGGCCTGGAAATCACTTGGAATCACATCTTCAGACTAGAGATCAGTTCCCCTGGAGAAAATGGCTGCTTTGGAGGGTGGACTCTACGGCTTTACAAAAGGAGGGGGGAAAGGGGGGGAAACTCAACCCAACAAATAGCTGCGAACGAAAAGGGTCAAGCTAACAACAGAATAATTATAATGGAAAATATAGACATTTATGAGGGTGTACACATAAATAAAACACAAGAGAATTAAGAGAAAATCTTTTAATTTAATTTTGTTTTATTTATGCGTACACCCTAATAAATGTCTATATTTTCCATTATAATTATTCTGTTGTTACCTCTATAGCTTTATACCCTACTGAAGTTCCTCCTCTTACCTACTGAAGGCAAACCCCACCCTACAAGGATCCACCCCCAAATCCCCTGGAATTTCCCAGCCTGGAGTTGGCAACCCTACAACAACTTGGATATGGGAACTCCAAGCAAAAATCCTGTGTAAATCCGCATCCTCTGCTGTGACCGCATCATCTTTTTGGAAGAATGTGGTGCAACCTTCTTGGGTGAAAACGTCAAGAAGGCAAATCTCTTCCCTTTAAACCAGCGCTTGCCAGTACAGCCCAGCCATTCGACTTAATGAGCCAAATCATTCAGCCATTGACTTCCCCCCCTTCTTTCTTTCCTAAATGGCAGAACAGAACTCCCTCTCCAAAACAAAAGAACACAATAATTCTGAAATATGTAAAACCGCACATTGCATATAAACAAGTTATTTTTTTCTTTTCGTTTGTGACAATAAAGAAGAAAAACGATATTAAAGAGGAAAGCAATTAGGGAGGCCAGTAAAAACCATAATTTATAGCTGCCCGTATAACGGGGAGATTCATTCCCAATAAAACAAACCCAGGGGTCAGGTTTAGCCAGTTCCCTGGAAAGTGAAATTTTTTAGTGCATTTTCCCACAGCTCTCCAGGCCCATGAATGTCAAAGCAGATGTGATTTACATATCATCTCGTAACTACAGAGCTCAGTTTCCCCGGAGGAAGTGGCTGCTTTGGACACGATGGCATTACAGTCTGCCCCACAAAATCTCCAGGAATTTTCCAACCCAGAGTTGTCAACCGTCATACTGAGGCCAAACCTCCCAAGTAACTCTTGGGATAGCATGATGAGGAAGGCACCACTGCACTGCAAAGACTTGGCTCACTTCATCAGCAACACAGGAAGGGATCAACATAGAGTTTTTGCCAGCTCTGGCTTGGGAAGATCCTGGAGACTGAGGGACCGAGCCTGGAGAGGGTAGGATGATGAAGAAGAGAGCAGATTGGATTTATACCCCGCCCGTCACTCAGCATCTCAGAGCGGCTTACAATTTCCTTCTCTTCCACTCCCCACGAAAGACACCCTGTGAGGTAGGTGGGGCTGAGAGAGCTCTTTCGAGGACTGCTCTTAAGAGAACAGCTCGGAGAGAACTGTGGCTTGCCCAAGGTTACCCAGCAGCTGTATGTGGAGGAGTGGGGAATCAAACCCATATCTCCCAGATTAAAGTCTGCTCTTTTAACCACTACACCAAATGGGCTCATAACATAATTTAGAGAGGGGAGGGACCTCCGTGGAGTATAATGCCCCACAGTCCACCCTCCAAAGCAGCCATTTCGTTCAGGGGCACTGAGCTCTGTAGTGTAGTCTGAACTGTCAGTTGTAATTGCAGGAAAACTTCAGCGCCTCCCCCACCCCGATCTGCCACTCGGGTCCAAGCAAAGCCCCTGTGTCACACAGACAGACGTATCCTGCTTGTGGTAACAAAAAATACCTTTTAAGCCTGCTGCATGCAGGCATTCCTCCCTAAGCTTGCAAACGGACAGAGATACTTTGTTCTTGTAATTCTTCCTAATTTAAATGGAACCTACTTCAACAGAAGTGTGCCTGGGTGACTTCTGTGCAGTCATCCACAGGATTACATTGCAGGAGTCTGCAGAAGTATCTTCTAAACTACCACGAAGTCTGCAGAAAAAGAATGAATCCAGACTCCCTTTCAGACTCCCGGTTTTTAATAAATTGATGTTCATCTGAAAAAAAGTGGGCTCTGGTCCACGAACGCTTGTGCTGGCATAAAATGTTTGTGGGTCTTTATGAGGCCTCGAGGTGCCTGTTTCATTTCGCAGCCACGCGCTCACACGGTACGCCTCTGGAATGTTTTCGATATGATAAGGGAAGGATGCGATAAAAATCCAACCCTTTGAAGTCACACTGATCTAAAGAGGAGAATGAGGCACATGCATAACTCTTTCCCATTTTTTCAAAAAAAGGCTGAAATTTGAAATTGCATCTGTATCTATAAATAAGTCTTTGCCAAGATTTCGTTAGGCTCTCTGGTCCTCTGCCTCTAGGGATGCCTGGTTCCCCCTGGCCACCCGTGGCCAGCATAGGGTTGCCAGAGCCAAGCTGAGAAACTCCTGGAGATTTGGGGATGGACCCTGGGGAGGACAGGGACCTCAGTGGGGCACAATGCCCTAAAGTCCACCCTCCAAAGCAGCCATTTTCTCCAGGGGAACTGACCTCTGTAGTCTGGAGATTATGAGCTGTAATTCCAGGGGGTCCCCAGGTCTCTACCTGCTTCTGGCTACAAAAAAATCACAACATGGGAAGGACCATGGCCTTTAAAAAAAATGCCCTGACACACTTAGTTTGAAATGGTGCTGTGGGTTTTTTTGGTGAGGGTTTTTTTTTGTGTATTTTTCATATGTGCGCGTGTGACGGTGTGTGCACCTGGAAGTCACGGTGACCTCTGGTGAATGACCCCTATTGGGGGCCTGGAGGATATTCAGAGAGGTGGCTGAATAAAGCCTGCCTCTGTCCCTCCCGACTGCTGGTGTTCCAAGGAGGTCTCCCATCCAAGTCCTTGCTAGAGTCGGCTCTGCTTAGCTTCCAAGATCTGATGAGATCAGGCTTGCCTGGGCTATCCAGGTCAGGGTGAAATGGTATTGTTTTGATAGGAATTTAAAGAACTGTCAGTCTGTTTAATTTTTTTCTTAAGGTTCCCTTTTGTTTTTGGTCCAGTTCTTTGGCAGCAGTTGACATTATATTAAGTTGATTTTTTTTAAAGGTAGCAAAGTCCAATATCACTGGAGTATTAATGTGGTCTCTACAATTCTAGATCCATATGAGGCAACAGGAATACAAAGAGTTCCTTCGCTGACAAAGGGGTGCTGCAGGAAACTTCTGGCAACAGGATGAAATGGACAGCAGGGCCGGCTGCCCCGTTTTTGCCCCAAGAGTTTCCACCCTCCTTCAGTTGCATGAGAACTGTCATAGTTATAGATTCAGGTGGGTAGCCATATTGGTCTGAAACAACAGAATAAGATTTGAGTCCAGCGGCACTAAGGTTATGGTGACTGACTGGTGACTGACCCCTTTTGGGGGCCTGGAAGATATTCAGAAAGGTGGCTGAATAAAGCCTGCCCCCACCTCCTGACTACTGGTATTCCAAGGAGGTCTCCCATCAAAGCACACAAAAGCTGATGCACAGAATTAAACTTCGTTGGTTTTAAAGGTGCCACTGGACTCAATCTTTGTCATAGTTACAGATAGGATGCAGGGCTGCATTACTGCCTGCCAGAATGAGGCTATGTGTATAACAACCTGAGTGTATTCAACTGTCCTCCAAATCTTTATTTAAGATTAGCATCAACCTCACATCCCTTTCATGCTGCGCTACAGAAACACTAAACATTAAAAAAAAGCCCAGAAAATTATGCATGCAGCTCAACTTACAATTTGGTTCAGGCATCTGGGAAAAAACCCCAGAGCCCATGGAAATTTTCCAGTAGAATAGATTGCACAGACTTTGTGTTAAGAAAAATGCAAATTAAAGTTAAACTGAAAAGGAACCTGCTTTGGAAGGGCTTTTTTTTTAATGGACTGTTCTGCTCTCTGTTGCATGTTATCTAGAATTATTTTAAGCCAGACTGAATATATGTTTTAATTAAGGCTCCGCAAAAGACCTGGAAAAAATGTGTAGATCAATGAGACTGGAGTCGTTTTAAAAACGTACAACAACATCAACAACAGCAAGGAAGAAAGCGCATGGTATAGTGTCTCCGTACTGCTGAGAGCTCCTCTTGGTAGGACAGAGAAATGAAAACTCAATTTCAATAGCAGCCAGGCTGAGAAACAATAAAACCTGCTTTGGCAAGAAGACGGAAATTATTTGCTCTGTGTGTGTCCATTATCCCCTTGTTTGGGATTACAGAGAAGATGGAGAATCAAATTGCCCATCTTCTTCATCCCCATGGCTTCCAGTACCTGAAAAGGGCCTGCATATTGTCTTGAATGCTCTTGAATTGCTGGATATCTTACAGAAAGATGACGCGCACTGTCTACTCATTCCTGGTCTTTGTGGAGGTGGCTCCAAACACATATCCACCAACCTGGGTCACAGCTTGTAAGAGGCAACATCTAGCTCCCCGGGAACCTTGCAAATAAAGCCCTAATTGCTCAGCAAATCAATTGCCTAAGAGACTGAATATCTACACTACGAACATGTACCTGCTATGTCAGCCTGCCTCCCTTCTGGTCTCCTACAACAAGAAACTCAATGACTAATGGTGAGGCAGATGGAAACTAATGTAATCAGAGAGGGATGGAATTCTACTGCGTAGCCACTGCTCACCCCTATTCCCAGTTATCACAAACAAATAGGGTTGCCACCTCTGGGTTTGAAAATACTTGGGAGATTTCGGGGGTGGAGCCCGGAAAGGGCAGGGTTTGGGGAAGGAAGGGGGTTAAATGGGGTGTATTGCCGTAGAGTCCACCCTCCAAAACAGCCATTTTCTCCAGGTGGACTGATCTCTGTAGTCTAAAGATCAGCTGTAGTCCCAGGAGATCTCCAGCTACCACCTGGAGGCTGGCAACCCTACATGCAGATATCTTCATGGGCTTGGTCCCTCTTATCTGCAGGATTGCCTATGCTCCACCACCACAACTTTACTTGTCCAAGCAGGTCCTTTTGCAGGTACTATTCTGCAAGTGGTCAAAATGGATAACCGTCTGTACCCATGGGTTCCCTATTGGGGTCCCCGCCTTATGGAATGGCCTCCCTGAGGAGGTTATAAAGGTTCCCACTCTCCTCGTCCTTCTGCAAACTATGCAAAACAGAATTACTCAAGAGGGCTTTTCTGCACAGGTAAACAGAACTGCACTGTAATGAAACGGTCAGAAACCTGCATTAGTAAAAGGGATAAAGACTGTGATCCACACCACTGTATTTCTACTGATCTCTGTAAGCATCCTTCAGACTTGGTAGTTTCCACACTGCTTGATGAATTATGTTTCATATTTGTGTGAGATTTCTGTTTGTTTTCAGATTTCTGAAGCCCAAACCCCATTGTTGTCCATTTGAATGTCCCTTGATTGTACTTGGTGTACACTATATAACCCACCTTGAGTCTCAACAAGAAAGGAGGACTATAAACCAACACACAACAACAACAACAACAAAAATAATAATAATAACAGCTCAGTTCCAGAAGACAGTGTTGCTTGGAACAGCAAGAATCCTGCAAAGATAAATCTGCAATTCCCAAGACTTGGCTAGATCTCAAATTGCAGAACACCATCATACCAGTCAAATATCTGACTGTGACATTATTATTGTTGTTGTTGTTGTTATTTTTGTTATTATTATTGTTGTTGTTGTTGTTGTTGTTGTTGATGATGATGATGATGATGATTATAATAATAATAATAATAATAATAATAATAATAATAATAATACTTCTGATTGCAAACAGATAAACACATGGAGCATAAAACCTTGATATCACAGTTGTGGGGAGAAAAAATGAGAAATAGCGTTTGGATCAATGACACTGTAATTGCAGGAGACCCCAGAACAGAAAAGAAAAAACGGGAGAAGATCACAAATATCACAACCTACAAACAGAGTTAGAGTGTCTCTGGGAGAAGAAGGTGACCATCGTGCCAGTTGTCATAGGAGCCAGTTGTCAAAGAACGCCAGCTCAGCTCCAGAAGACGGTGTTGCTTGGGACAGCAAGACTCCTGTGAAGATACCTCTGCAATTCCCAAAAACTTGGCTAGATCTCAGACTGCAGAACACCATCCTACCAGTCAAATATCTGACTGTGACTATTATTATTATTATTAGCCATCTAGAGCAGATTCTGAAGGGGAAGGTATAAGAGAGCAGTACTAGGCAGGTCCACCTAGAGTCCTACTCAGGTCTACTCAAGGGGGACTCACTCCCAGGGACATATTCTTCGGTTTGTACTGTACATCTTCTAAAGGAAGATCTTCTAAATCTTCCCAACCCACTGGCCCCAAGCTATGGCATATACGTTGCCTTGGCCTCACACTAAGTCCTCTCACCTCAAATCCTTTCAACTGTACCACTTTCTAATCCCTTCTCCTGCTTAGGGTTGCCTTTGTCACTTCTGGGAGAGCTAGGAATCATAGCGAGGAGTCACCAGTTTTACCATAGAGTTCCCAGCAATTCGTAGAGCAACCTTTTGTCACTTCTGGTAAATAAATGAGGCTGCATTTTTTTAAAAAAAAGATCTCCCACAATGCTGTGCCTCCCAATCCTCCTGGTTGTTGCCGGGCACTTCCTGACAACCCTACTCTTTTCTACTCCTTCTCTTCCCAAAACTTGTCCAACCCCCATCTCTCCACTTAGGGAAAGTTACACTAAACATTTAAATAATTGAGTTGGGGGGGGGGGGGGAGAGACACATTTTGATCAGAATTTTTTTTATTATTTATACCATATTAATTAATGTAATGGATGCATTTTAGGTTTCAAAAGCCACAGACGCGGTTGAGCAAGCATAGCTACGACTGGATCATTCTGACTGAAGTGAGCACTTCAACATAAAAGGAGAACCATTCCCAGACTCCAAGAACTACTTCACTTTCCCCCTGATTTTCTCTGCCTTCCTGAAATCTAATTAAGAAGGGCAAATCACTTTGCCAATACAGAAGGGACCAACTGGAGCTTTTCACTGATGAGAACTCTCTCTCTCTCTCTCTCTTTTTTTTACCTGGTACAATCAGATTAATAACTACTTTTTTACAGCCAAGAATTTAAAGGCCATGAATACAGAGAGATAAGTCTAGCAGCTTCCCCCACATTCTGCCAGCAACCCTGAATCTTTAGGTGCCATAATCACATATGAAGATCATCTGTCATCATCAGGTGGTGGGGCTGAGAGAGCCAGTTTGGGGTAGTGGTTAAGTGCGCGGACTCTAATCTGGGAGAACCGGGTTTGATTCCCCACTCCTCCACTTGCACCTGCTGGATGACCTTGGGCAAGCCGTAGTTCTGGCACAGCTGTTCTTGGAAAAGAGTTTCTGTCTCTCTCAGCCCCGCCTACCTCACAGGGTGTCTGCTGTGGGGAGGGGAAGGGAAAGGAGTCTGTAAGCTGCCCTGAGATTCCAAGTGAGTGAAGGGCAGGATATAAATCCAATCTCCTCCTCCTCTTCCTCCTCCTCCTCTTCTTCTTCTTCTTCATTATCAGTGCAGGGCAAACCCATGAAGCTCTAGAGTCGGCAGGTCCCCCTTGGCCACTGGCAAGGGATGGGGGGAAGTATGGTTGCCAGATCCAGGTTGGGAAACTCCTGGAGACTTGGAGGTAGAGCCTGGAGAGGACAGGGACCTCAGTGAGGGACAATGCTACACAGTCCACCCTCCCAAGCATCCATTTCCTCCAGGGGCACCGATCTCTGTAGTCTGCAGATGAAACTGTAATTCCAGGGGATCACCAGGTCTCACCTGGAGGCTGGCACCACCTACAAGTTGCCTTTTACTGACTTGGAGCACTGGCCTATCAAGGCCAGTACTGTTTACTCCAATTGGCGGTAGCTCTCCAGAGTCTCAGGTGGAGGTCTTTTACATCACTTACTGCCTGGTCCTACGACCGGAGAAGCTGAGTATTGAAACTGGGACTTCCGGCATGCAAAGCAGATGTTCTACCAGTCAGCCTCTCTCCACCTTATTTTGTGATTATTTTAACCGAGGTTGCTTGGCTAGCTGCAATTTCCACGTGAACGTTCCTTTTCAAACAACAATGCTAAGTGAAAAACAAATGATATTTAGCAGTGAAACTAAGAGTGAAATAGAAATTGCACAAAAGATCCATCTGGACCTCTCCCTAAAAACTGCACAATAACAAACTAGGATAAAATGGATTGTGTGAAGATTTAGGGGCATGTGTATGTATGAGTGTATACAATGTGGTTTTGCACAAGCACAGAACGGTACAGTATACTGGTTGCAGAACTTAGGCTCCTGTGGATTTTAGCTCTTACCTAAAAATTCCCTACCTGTTTCTAGCCCTTCTAATTAGGCCTGTTGCAGAAATCAAATATGTTTCTGTGTGCATGTGTAGGGGGTGTTTCTGGTTGTAGAGAAATGAGAGTTTTAGAAATACCATCACATTGGTATCCCACTGCTCTTTTCAAGCAGTGTGCGGACCATTTATTTCAGGAACGGAGAGCTCCAACATGATGCCCGCCAGCAAGGGTGGCCAGGTTCCCTCTAGCCACCGGCAGGGGATAGGGCGGTAGGGTTGCCGGATCCAGGCTGGGAAACTCCTCGAGAGTTTTTTTGAGGGGAGGGGATTAGAGCCTGGGAGGACAGGGACCTCAGGGGGAGTACTGTGCTGTAGAGTCCACCCTTCAAATTACCGTATTTTTTGCTCCATAAGACGCACTTTTCCTCCCCCAAAAAGTGGGGGGGTGGAAGTGTGTGCGTCTTATGGAGTGAATATGGAGCTTTTCTTACCTGTAACAGGGCTCTTTCTTCAGCAGGAACGCAGGGGAAGGCCATTCAGGCTGGCATCCCAGCCTTCCCCGCCCCTCCCTGCTGGGCCTGAGCTGTTAAGACTTAAAAGGGAAACGGCAGGAAAAACCCCACCAGGCTAAGTACTCTTTCCCTTTAAGTGCTTTTCCCCTTTAAGACAGCCAGCAGCAGAAAGCCCCGCCCACAGATTAAGCTCCGTGGCTACTTTGCACAGAAGGGCCTGGCTTTGCATGGCATGCCGACGTCTCTCTTCTTTCCTTTCTCTATCTTTCTTCCTTCCTTCCTTTCCTTTTTTCTGTCTGTCTGTCTGTCTTTCTGTCTCTCTCTCTGTCCCCACCTTTCTTTCTTCCTTTCTCTCTCTCTCTCCTCCTCCTTCCTTCCTTTATCTCTCTCTCTCTTTCTTTCTGTTTCATTTTTTCCTGTTTTCCTCCTCTAAAAACAAGGTGCATCTTATGATCAGGCGCGTGTTATGGAGCGAAAAATACGGTATCTATTTTCTCCAGGGGGGATTACCTTTGCAGTCTGGAGATGCGCTGTAATTCCAAGGGATCCCCAGGTCCCACCTGGAGGCTGGCATCCCTACCATCAGCACTGTTGCTCCCGCCACTTCTTCCCCTGGTGCCCACGGACATCTCAGAAAGTGGGCGGAGTCACTGTAAAGTTGCCCACATTCAAACGAAAGGGATTTCGGTGAGTGCAATAGTAGCTGCAGCCACTGGATGACGGGCTTTCCTTAATCAGTGTGCAGTTCCATTTCCCCTTCTTGCTCTCTCCTTCCCCTCAGGCTTTTCTGCATTTCTTTTTATTCCCCCTTCCCTTTCTCTGCTCCCTCAGCATTCGTTTGTTTCTTTTTATTCTCTTTCTCCTGAGAAACAAGCTTTTATCATTTTTTTAACAGGGAAAATTTCTTTAAAGCAGGCTCCTGCCCAGGTCTTATTATTAATATGGAAAGTCAGAGAGAGATTAAAATGACATGAAAGTCACTAAATAGAATGTCACCGAAAATATGTGCCAGTCAGAACAGAGGCAAGCCTGACCTTGGTACGCCAATGGTCTTACTCAGCACAAGGCTGTTTTCAGGTTTTCATCATGGAATAAAACGAGTTGGAGAGCAGCATTCCCTCTGAGCTGTGCATGTGGACGGCCGCTCATTAACACAGGAAGCCCTGCTCAGCAGTAGTCTGGAGCTGTGCAGGGGCTTGCGCTGCCCATTGCCCATTCTAAAATTACAAAAACATGCACAAAAAAACGTGCTGTGAAGATTCGCTTATAAACAATGGCTGTAGTCACACACACTAAATAATCCACTTTCACTCCACTTTCAGTGCACTTTCCAACTGGATTTTACCATGTGAACTGGCAAAATCCAGTCGGAAAGTGCACTGAAAGTGGATTGAAAGTGGATTATTTAGTGTGTGTGTCCACAGCCGAAGTGTGGACCAAATAAATACTATTACAAATTCATATGTCATTAGGTTTATATAAACTTCAAGAATCTTATACTAGAATGAAAGCTTCCAAAGTGCACCTTAAACATGTACAACACCATGACAGAGAACTAAGCACATCAATTACAAAGCTAAATCCAAATCATAAAGGTTACTCAAGAGCTTCTACCAACACTTCTGAGTGTGAAGCAGTTAGCTCCTCGATTGTGGGAAGTGGAGAGAATTCTGATGGGTTTGTGAGCTCCATATGAAAATGCTTATTCTTGACTCTGATGAAGACTAGAAACATGATTTAATCTGAGACACACGTTAGTCTGCTGGAAAGCTATACAGTCTACTGGAAGATTTGTTTATGCTTGCTGGTGAAGTGTTATTTGTGGAACATAGATGTTTCCAGGTGGCCTTGATGCCACTATTTTTTTTTCAGAATATTTACCTGTTGAATTGAGTAACCTTTATGTCCTGGATATCATAAATTAGCCTGAATTCATCAGATCTCAGAAGCTAAGTAGGGTCGGCCCTGGTTAGTATTTGATTGGGAGACCACCAAGGAATATCAGGGATGGTGTCTAGTTGACAGCGGTAGAATCTGCAAAGAGTCTCGGGGTATCCATGGTAGCGTGGTCAGCATTTTGTCACCTGCCCAAGGCCCACCAGCTAGCTCCTCATTTGTCTGGGTCAGACCCTGCCACATAGATCCATGCAACGGTCACCTTCAGACTGGACTACTGAAATTTGCTCTATGTAGGGCTACCCTTGGGAACACTTTGGAGACTTCAGGTGGTCCGGAATGCAGCTGCCAGGTTGCTGACTGGAACATTACAGTCAGCTCATATTACTCCAATTCTGCAGCAGCTGCACTGGCTACCAAATAAGTCTCCAGATTAATCTTCAAAGCCCTTAACGATCTGGGACCCCTCACACTTATGGGACTGTCTCTCCCACTGCAACACCCCACGCTTCCTTTGGTCATCGTCTCAGGGCCTCTTGCAGGTGCCTGGCCCCAGGATCGCCGTCACCAGGGGAAGGGCCTTCTCAGCTGTAGCCCCTATCATGTGGAATACACACTCAGATGACACCCGTGCCCTTCCATGACTTGTTTAGTTTCCACAGGGCATGCAAAGCTGAATTATTCAGGTTGGCCTTTGGAGGGTAACCCTGTGTTTGGGCTGTTTAAATAGTGGTATGGTAATAGCCACGTGTTTTAGTGTTTTACCATTTTAATGTTTTCATATTTTAATGTCAATATGTTATATTTGTTATTTGTTTTGCATTGTTTTAACCTTATTGTTCTCAATGTTGTAAGTCGCCACGAGACCCTTTGGGCGACTAAAAAAGTAATAAAATAAACAAATTATATAAATAATTTGTGAAAAAAAGAGAGAGACCTCCTCTCACATATATCGAGTTAATCTACTCATCAAATTGTCAGTAGAGAAAGCAGCCCTTTGGACTACTATGGTCTACATGTGAGTATTATTATTAATTGCTTCAAGCCTGCAAACCCTTCTAATTAAAAGCCATCTCATAAATACTGATTTTATTGCCACATCTGTATGGTAAATAAATTCTAGTGGTCAGTAAAACTCCCAAAGAAATTGTCTTTTAAAATTACTTTTAATTTCCTGCTATTTCTTTCTAATTAAAACAGCTGTTTCCTATCCAGAACTACCGCTTGGAACACAATTTAAGAGTGTCTGAATGCACAGATGTCACAACAATCATTAAGCTAACCCCTTGTTATAGTTTTCTATGTATTCAGTGGAAGTGACAGTCTTTTATTAATAAAACAAATTTCTAAAAGTAGGAAACTGTACAGTAGGAATTTTCTTTTGCCTTTGCATGGCATTACTTCCTGAGAGGTTATGAAAATATGCCTTATAGGATAATCCTATAAATCAACCAGAAACCCAAGCCATTGATGGAAGAGAAGCTGGGAAAGCATCTATGCCTATAGCTTTTCCAAATGCGAGAGTAATCCAACTGCAGTATGGCCACTACTCCATTAAAATAGGGTTGCTAGACCCCACCCCCACCCCGTGGTGGCGGGGTCCCCCACTGATAGGTCCCACCTCCCCGCCACTGATCAGCTGGCCACCAGGGGTGGAACTTATCCCCAAAAAGAGGGAGATCCAGCCAACGTGCAGCGCCGTGCCTACGCCACTGCCCACGTGACCCATAAGAGACATCATCACATCTGGAATGTCGGGACAATGTTCTGGTAATTGGTCAAAAACTCTATGGTAAAAGCCAAATTTATCATAGTTTTGCCCAAATACCTGAGTGTCACCTGACATCCCAGATGTGATGATGTCACTTCCAGATCAAATGGGCAGTGACGTGGACATGTCCCTGTACATCAGATGGGCCTCCCTGCTGCTCCTGGTAAGTCCCCCCCACCCCTGCCAGTTGCCAGGAGAGACCTGGCAGCCCTAATAAAGGACACTAACATGATTTAAAACAAGGGTCTCCAACCTTTCTGAGCCTGTGGGCACATTTGGAATTCTCACACAGTATGGTAGGAGCAGCCACAAAATGGCTGCCACAGGAGATGGAACCGGACACACAAAATGGCTGCCACAGCTGATATTCAGTCACACAGTGAAGATTCTTATGCTGTGGTGGCAGCTGCTGCCAAAGCTAAATTTTAAAATATCTGCTCAGCTAATCAAATCTCCAGTGGCCAGTCAGAAGCCTTCCTGAGGAAAAGCCCCGCTCACTTTCTAAAAACACTTGGCAGACATCAAAAAAGGAGTTGGTAGGCCTATGGGCACCATCCTAGGGGTGCAGATTTAAAAGATACCTGATCCTGAATCACAGAGGCCTCATTCCCACGGAGGTAGTGAGCCTGGGCTATACCACTTTAGGGAGATGAACTCTCAGATGACTGAATGCCTCTCCACACAAAAACGAGTCCTCCACACTGGAACCAACCAAACAACTAACATGTTACAGAGAAGAGTTCCAACCTAACCTTGATAAACGAGTTTCCCATGTAAAGGAATTTTTTATGCACAGAGGACAATGCTACCCAGTGAGCTCCTAACTGCCGTTTGAAATGGTAGGTTTGGTACCTCACTGAGAGCTAGGCCAGAGCTGTAAGAGAAGGTTGGCTTGAAGGGCTTCAGGAATGTCACTTTGACAAGGCCCAAGACCGTAAGAAGAGCCCTGCTGGATCAGACCAGTGGTCTATCCAGTCCAACATCATGACTCATGCAGTGGCCAACCAGTTTCTCTGGCGGTCCAAAAATAGGGCATAGAGGCCAAGGCCTTCCCCTGATGTTGCTTCCTGGCACTGGGATTCAGAGTCTGACTGCCTCTGAACATGGAGTTTCCTTTAAGTCATCGTGCTAGCCCACTGTTACACAAACCCTCCATGAATCTGTCTAATCTCCCTTGAAAGCAGTCTATGCCTGTGGCCTCTGTCGGGGAACTCTCTACATCCTCTGTCAGCCTAAAACCACCAAATCCACATTTTTAAGATTAGCGTGCCAAAATCTGAGAGCAAGTGAACGTCCCAGGTGTCTGTAGGATAAAGAACAACGGACAGTGTCGATGTCTCTTTCCTGGCTTTGTGAGAGGCAAGGCGTTAGGTTAGGTTGCCTCCCGACACATATGTCAAAAGCTGCCCGTAATATAACCTGACTCTGCACATTCTACGCTGCCATAAATATATGTGCTAAGTGCACAACCACAAAATGCCCAGCCAATTAGATCACAGCAAATAACTCAAAGAACCAAAACACAGGGGGGGGGGGGAGTGAGAAAACACACGAGTCTCCAAATTACATCTGCTGATACAAAAATCTCAATATTATATACTCAAAGCAATCTAAAATATTGCATTTCCCATCGCGCTGCACATTTTTCTATCTAAATGCAAAGCCACAAAGTGCCCTTGGTCGTGGGTGTTGTTGTGTTCTGGGGGGGTTGTTTTTTTTGGGGGGGGGGGTCCCTAAGAGCTGTACGTGCACTTTAGAGCATTATGAGATCCCGGAGAACATCCTTGGCCCAGATTCCATGAAGAATTTCAACACAATTTGATTTTGGGTGTATGTCGGGGAAAAGGTTTATTTTGTAACTATGAACTTAAAACACCCGTGACAATGTTGTGCCTGTATTTCAGTTTTAATCTCTTAAAAATTAACTCCAAAGCCTCTAACATTAAAGCACTCATAAGGGTCATTTTCTATTTCGAACATCATCATCTATCTCGAACATTTATAATGAGCCTTAAATATGCAGAGTTATTAATTCTTTAGTATAAACACCTTGAAAAATAATTACACGCTCTATCAGAACTCTCTAATATATTTTCAGACCAAGCTATAAAAGAGCCAACTGAACTCTTTCCTCTTAACCGCCACCCCCTTTCGAAATTTCCTTGAAAGGTTTATTAAAGGACATTAGTGCCTGCAAAACTCATCAACTGATGCCTCTCCCAGTCAAGCGCCATCTCCTTAATTTTGGTCATTAGCAAGTCGCTACACACTACACAGCAACAACCTCTGCATTTGTCACCTTCCCACAACACTTCTCAAGGAGGCTTACATAACAAAATGACAATTTAAAAATACTAACAACCTCCCAACAACTAGGGTTGCCCAACCAGAGTTGCCAGCATGACACTGGCAACTGAAAGGAGGCAAACCTACATGTGGGGGGCCTCTGCCAGTGACGTAATGATGTCACTTCCAGAGTAACCAGAAGTGATGTCACTGCGTTGCTGGTGACACTCTAGCTTAACCACAGAGTTTTGACTGAACGCTAGAGTGGCGACACAATGACATCACTTCTGATCACTCCAGAAGTGAGGTTATCACATCAGGATACTGGTGATTCTCCCCACGTTTTCGCCTGCTGCCCAGCTGAGGAGTGGTGGGTAGGACCAGTCAGGGGTGGGAAATCTCCAGCCTAAAGCAGGAACCTAGTATGCCTGTCAGCAACTTAACCCTCCCTCCAAAAAAGTATCAACTGCTGCAAAAATGTGAGCTCCCAAAAGCTCAGTGGAACGTTTTCCCTTGCTTCTGAAATGTTTCCAGGGCAGGAGGAAAGGAAACCTCCCAGTGGGCCACCAGAGGGAAGGCCCTGCTCTTGGCAGCTGATAACCAGACATCTAGTGTTATGTATTGACCATGCGGTCGCCATGTGCTCTCTTCATTGCGACCGCATGGCCAGAGCACATGGCCAGAGCATGGCCAGAGCACATGGCCAAGAAACTACCTGAGCTTCAGCCAGGTAGAACAAAGGCCAGGTGGATTCAAACCGGCCACCAATCCTGTACCTAGGTTTCTCCCAGGGAACCTATGAAATGTAAATAGACTTCTAATAGCCTATCAGGCCAGTTGGGTGAGGTCAGGGGATTGTCCCTGACCAGCATAAAAGGAGGGCTTGGAGCCCTGGGTTGTATGCTTCATCCGGACCAGCAATAAAGATCTAGCTGTTTCACTATTCCATGGACTCCCGACTCCAATACTTATCAGTGGCGACGAAGGTGGGATCCCGATGAGCGACTCTCCAGCAGACCACAGCAGCACAGCGAGCTCCGTCCCGCCGGCCGCAGGCATCTCCGAGCTCCAGCGCTCCAACGCCTCGCCGCAAGCCGCTCTGAGCCCAATCCTCCGGCACTAGCCAGCGCCAAGCCTCAGCGCTCCCCGGCACCGCCGCAAGACACGAGGAAATCGCTCAAACAGCCGCCGCCGCTCCTGCTCTGGTAAATATGGCAAACGCTCCGGGACCAATTACCCCTTTCAATACGTCTCGCCCCGAGACGTGGGAGTCCTGGCTCAAGACGCTGGGTTGTGCCTTTAAGGTCCGCGGAATCACAGATGCGGACCTGAAGAGTGCCTGGCTCTTGAGTTCCGGAGGGGTGGAGGTCATGCGGGTGGCCCAGAACCTACTAGCCCCGCAAGACCCCACCGAGGTGTCTTACGACGTGCTCACCAAGACCCTCGGCGATTACTTCGCCCCGAAGCCATCAAAACTGGCCAGGCGCTGGGAGTTCATACAGCGCCAGCAGCAGCCGGGGGAGTCAGCCGCCACTTTCCTGGCTGAACTCCGTCGACTAGCCGTGGGCTGCGAATTCCGCCACATGGATGACCACGTGGAGACCGCCTTCATGGGAGGGGTCCGGGAAGCCAAGCTCCGCCGGCGCCTCATTGCAATGCCGGAGCCAACCTTGGAGAAGATGCTCAAAACTGCGGCAGCCTTCGAGACAACGCAAAAGGACAAGGCAGCCACCAAAGTCCACCAGGCGGCTCCTCCCGAACCCGACTCAAGCGAAGAAGAGGACGTCCACCGGATGCAACCACGCTCGAAGAAGGGTGAGCCCGGCGTCCCCAGGCCCAAGGGCCGGCGCCCAGCATCTGTCTCTGTTCCCTCTCCTGCTTCCCTCAACAGGCAGGCCCCAACGTGCGCCAGCTGTGGGGACCCCCACGACAGACGGACATGCCGCTTCCGTGATGCCATCTGCCGCGCCTGCGGGAAAGCAGGACATCTCGCCCGGGCCTGCCGCCTGAGGAACAGCCACCGTGCCCCAGCAGCGAACTTCGAAGAAGTGGGTAGTGTCGTTCCCACGGCCACGGTAATGAACTTGCCTCAGCCCATCCCGGGCGCAATTTCCGTGTCTCTCCGAATAGAGGGAGTTCCTTGCTCCATGGAACTGGACTCAGGGTCAGCATATTCAATTGTGTCCGCAGCTACGTTCCGCCGCCTCTGCCCGAAGGGGGCACGCTGGCTGCGGCTGCCGGCTGGGTTGGTCCTCCGGGACTTCCAGAAAAACCCAGTGGCTATTAAGGGGCTAGCCAGGGTCCGGGTCCAGTACCATGCCTTTAATGGCCTGCTGGACCTTCTCGTGGTGGAGCGCAATCTAACCAGTCTCCTAGGTCGCGCCTGGTTCAAGCCGCTCGGAGTGCAGTGGACCGGAATACACCGCATGGGCTCTACTGACTTCTCATCCATCTGCGAGGAATTTCCCGCCGTTTTCGATGGCTCATTGGGCTGCTACAAAGGACCCCCGGTTTCCTTCGACCTGGACCCGGCAGTCCGGCCCATCCGCGTGGCCGTCCGCCGGCCACCACTTGCCTTCCAGCCCAAAGTGGAGGCAGAGTTGGAAAAGCTCGTGGCACAAGGGGTGCTCGAGCCGGTCTCCCACGCCAAGTGGGAGACTCCCATTGTGACCCCCCTCAAAGCTAACGGGGAAGTCCGCATCTGCGCGGATTACAAATGTACAATTAATAAGGCATTACAGGACCACGCGTACCCGGTACCGGTGGTCAGCCATGTTCTGGCCTCCCTCGCGGATGCCAAAATATTTGGAAAATTAGACTTGGCCCAAGCCTATCAGCAGCTTCCCGTAGATGAAGCAACGGCCGAGGCACAAACGATTGTGACTCACAAGGGAGCGTTCAAGGTAAAACGCCTCCAATTTGGGGTCAGCGTA
Source organism: Lepidodactylus listeri (assembly GCA_029233225.1). Taxonomy (NCBI): domain Eukaryota; kingdom Metazoa; phylum Chordata; class Lepidosauria; order Squamata; family Gekkonidae; genus Lepidodactylus; species Lepidodactylus listeri. The sequence goes on from JARCFY010000004.1 coordinate 144,645,205, forward strand.
GCACCCGGAATCTTTCAAAATCTAATGGATTCTCTCCTAAAAGATGTTCCAGGAGTGAAGCCGTTCTTCGACGACGTCCTCATCGCCGCCCCGGACGCCGACACGTTCGCAGCTCGCCTCCGGATGGTGCTGCAAAGGTTCCAGGACGCGGGTCTCAAGGTTCGAAAAGACAAGTGCACCCTGGGAGTCTCCTCGGTGACCTTCTTGGGGTTCCAAGTCACCGCAGACGGCATTCACCCTACAAAGGAGAAGGTAGTGGCAATTACAGGTGCACCCCGCCCGTCCTCAAAGGCGGAACTCCAGGCGTTCTTGGGACTTGTGAACTTCTACCACGCCTTCCTTCCGCACAAGGCGGCGGTCGCTGAACCCCTGCATCGTCTCCTGGACAAGGGAGCGGCTTGGGCCTGGGGTCCCAAGCATGATGCAGCCTTCCGGGCCGTCAAAGACTTATTAATTTCAAATGCGGTCTTAGCGCATTTCGATGAGAGGCTCCCTGTCATCCTGGCCTGCGACGCATCCCCCTACGGCGTTGGGGCGGTCTTGGGACACCGGCTACCCAACGGAAAGGAGGTACCAGTTGCCTACTACTCCAGGACCCTGTCGTCGGCAGAACGGAACTACGCCCAGATCGACAAGGAGGCCCTAGCAATCGTAGCTGGCGTCAGGAAATTTCACGACTATCTCTACGGACGGTCATTCACCGTGGCCACAGATCACAAGCCGCTGCTGGGTCTCCTTGCCCCCCACAGGCAGACCCCTCACATGCTGTCCCCGCGGGTCCTGCGGTGGTCAATTTTTTTGTCAGGCTACTCCTACGAATTGGTACATCGCCCGGGGAAGGCGATGGGTCATGCAGACGCCCTCAGCCGTCTTCCCCTCCCGTCCTGCGACCCTGATCCGGCTCCCGCTTTCCACGTCGCGCTCCTAGAGGATCTACCGGAGCGCCCCGTACAGGTATCAGATGTGGCCCGTCGCACGCGGCGGGACCGCATCCTTTCCCGTGTCTCAGACTGGGTGGGAAGGGGGTGGCCGGAAAAACCGGGACCAGATTTTGCCACTTTCACGGCACGCAGGCACGAACTATCGGCCCACAAGGGATGCCTGCTATGGGGATCTCGAGTGGTGATCCCCGGGCCCCTGCGGCCCCGAGTGCTAGAGGCCCTCCACGAGGCTCACCCGGGAATTGTGCGCATTAAAGCTCTGGCCCGGAGTTACGTATGGTGGCCAGGCCTGGACAAAGACATTGAGGGGCGGGTCCAGAAGTGTACCAAATGCCAGGAGTCACGGCCAGATCCGCCACACGCTCCTGTCCGATCCTGGGAATCTACTAACAAGCCCTGGTCCCGCCTGCACCTAGACTTCGCGGGACCGGTCCAGGGCCGGTTGTTTCTTATCGTTGTTGACAGCTACAGCAAGTGGCTTGAGGTAGTGCCGGTAGCTTCGACCTCCACCAACGCTGCCTTAAGAAGTCTCTGGCCGATCTTCGCGACACACGGAATGCCAGAAACTCTCGTGACCGACAACGGGACCGCCTTCACCTCCGGCGAGTTTCAACGGTTTGTGGAAGCCTGCGGTCTGCGCCACATCCGCTCCGCTCCGTTCCACCCCGCAACCAATGGCCAGGCCGAGCGCATGGTGAGGACAACGAAGGACGCGTTAAAGAAGATGGAGCATGGCGACTGGGAAGAGCAGCTGTACAAGTTCCTGTTCTGCCAACGGAACACACCCCACTCAGGGACCGGGCGCCGGCCAGCCGAACTTCTGATGGGAAGACGACTGGGAACCGTCTTGGACCGCCTACATCCCGACCGAGCAATCGAGGGGAACCCGACAATGGAGGACCGGCCAGCTGCCCGAGGATTTGCTCCCGAAGACCCCGTATACGCAAAGAACTTCGCGCGGGGTCCAACATGGCTCCCCGCGAGGATCGTCCGAGTCACAGGGCCTTATTCCTATGAGGTCCTTACGGAAGATGGCGTAGTCTGGAAACGGCACATTGACCAGATTCGACGCCGTACCCAGAACCACGATGATACCCAGGCCCCCGAACTCCCTGCACCAACAGACCGTGACATCGACACGACTCCAGAAGCAGCGCCAGACCCTGATCCAGAGACTGCGGAGATGCCGCTCCTGCCCGCGGACGAAGCAGTCGCACCATCCACACCTGAACAACCCCCGAGCAGACAGGCCCCGCCAGCAGAACAACTACCCACACCGCAACCTGCCGACACTAGCAACACGCCCCGCCTTACAACCCCCCGGCGCTCTGGACGTGAGCGCAGACGCCCGGACTATCTCAAAGACTATGTGTGCAGAGGGGTTCTGGACTATGGGGGGAGGGGTGTTATGTATTGACCATGCGGTCGCCATGTGCTCTCTTCATTGCGACCGCATGGCCAGAGCACATGGCCAGAGCATGGCCAGAGCACATGGCCAAGAAACTACCTGAGCTTCAGCCAGGTAGAACAAAGGCCAGGTGGATTCAAACCGGCCACCAATCCTGTACCTAGGTTTCTCCCAGGGAACCTATGAAATGTAAATAGACTTCTAATAGCCTATCAGGCCAGTTGGGTGAGGTCAGGGGATTGTCCCTGACCAGCATAAAAGGAGGGCTTGGAGCCCTGGGTTGTATGCTTCATCCGGACCAGCAATAAAGATCTAGCTGTTTCACTATTCCATGGACTCCCGACTCCAATACTTATCATCTAGGATAACCAGCCCTTAAAGAGGTGCAGTGCTGATTAATCTTAAGATTCAGGGTCAGTCTGGGGAGTTAAACGAGAGAAGGTCATGAGAGAATCTGCGTCAAAACTTATTAGGACTGGAAAGATAAAAACTGTTTCGCAAACTTATTTAAGTAAAAGCAGAAATGGCCCAGGGGATATAAAGATAGAATAGAACTATACAGTAACAGCTTGGCCTAATGGAATTAATCTACTCTGTATCTAGATTTGTGGTTCTTAAGAAATACATGCCGCTTCCTGCAGGAAAAGTGAGACGCTGGGGTGTGTCTGTCTGGGTGTTAGCCATGAATGCAGTTAGACAATAGATTTGTTATATTATTTCCAAAATAGGGGACGAGGAAGTGTTCTCATTTGCTCTCCCCCCCACCCTGTACTGAGGGAACTCATCTTATAGTGTTACTAATTCTATATTGTCACTGCTATTTTAGGAAAGAATTTTGAAATGCTGTGTCCTTTATTTCTTTCCCCTACCCAGTGCGTATGTGAATTTTAAAATTTAAAAATAAAAATAGTTTTTTAAAAAATGGCAACTTTCTTACAAATGCAAGCTATCGGCAGCAGAGCTCGACCTGTGGCTCAAACGCCACCCAAAATGGGATATGTCAGTGGTGGCAAACCTATGGCACGCGTGCCAAATGCGGCACTCAGAGCCCTCTCTGTGGGCACGCACGCAGTTTGGGCACTCAGTCTCTAAAAGGAAAAAGACGACACAGACTCGAGGCTAGGCTGCTCTCAAACTTACAAAGTATGAGCCAAGGTTAGACAAATTATCAGCATGCATACAACAGCAAAAATCACATTAATTGTTCAAAAGCATGCCAAATGCAAACTTTTACCTTTCAATAAAAAGTTGTTTGTATAATTTAAAGCTCTGTTATTGTGTTTTTCTTTTAAGACAAAAGATGTTAATGAGTTCTTTTTTCTAAACTAAAACCTCAGTATTCAGGTTAAATTGTCGTGCTGGCACTTTGCGATAAATAAGTGGGTTTTGGGTTGCAGTTTGGGCACTTGGTCTCTAAAAGGTTCGCCATCACTAGGATATGTCATTCCTTCAGAGAAAGTGCTGGCATCTATATCTACAGAGTTGGCTGCAACCAGAGAGAGACGGCCCCACTGGTGGACCTCCTGATGGCACCTGGTGTTTTCGGCCACTGTGTGATGGAGTGTTGGACTGGATGGGCCACTGGCTTGATCCAACACTGGCTTCTCTTACGTTCTTAAATCCGGGACAGGGTTTGAGTGCACAGTGTGGAAACGAGCACAGAGACAGGATCACTTCCTTTGATTTGGGGAAGCTGTCAGTCCCTTCCTGATTTGATTGCTGGGTGGGGCCGACCCAGTTGCTGGAGCGGGGGATGCAAGAACTGGTGCCCAGGTTCAGGAATGGTTGGTGGCCCACCCTGTGCACTGAGCAGGACAAGAACAATGCCATGCACTCCTGGAGCGACACCTACCAATCCAGCTGGATTTTTTCATGAGATTTCAAAATCAGTCGGGCATGTTCATATTTAAAATTTCTTTTAAAAATGTCGCAGCTGAAGAAGCCCTGAATGTACAACACAGTTCTGTAAGTATCGCGGGATCATTTCAACCCCGAAGGGAAGGTTCACCAGGCCTACTGTCCCACAGCATCAGTCAGTATCAGGCAGAAGGTGTTAAACAACTGACTTCCTTGACCTGGGTGGGGCAGGCCAGCCCAATATCCTCAGATTTCAGAAGTTATGCAGTGTCAGCCCTGGTCAGTATTCGGATGGGGGGCCACCAAAGAATGCCTGTGTCACTATGCAGTTTAATATTGTTGTTGTTTCTAGTGTTGGTATTATTGGCTGGGTCCTGACCTGGATGACCCAGGCTAACCAAAACTCACCAGTTCTAGGAAGCTAAACAGAGTCAGCCCCAGTTAGTTAAGAAACCAGCAAGGAAGTCCAGGGCTGCTATGCCGAGGTATAATCTCAGTTCGTGGGTTCCCAAATAGGGCACGGTCTGTCCTTCTGCTCCTTCTATTTCCAATAAATTTCTAATTGGCTGCAGCTCTCGATGACATAAGTGGGTTTTCCAAAAGGTTTCACATATGCAGGTTACCTGTAAACCTGTATCTATTAAACAGTTACCTTTCACCCCATCCAGAAATACATCATCATAACACACAGGTCCTATAAAGTCCTGCGATATTTCTTTTTCACCCATGACCAATACTCCCTCTATGCCAGGGGTGGCCAAACTGTGGCTCAAGAGCCGCATGCGGCTCTTTCACACATATTGTGCGGCTCCCGGCAGGGCGGCTGGGGAAGCTAAATATCATTAGCAAACAAATATCATTGGACAAATAAATATCATTATCAATATCTACTATTACCACTTTTGTTATTATTACTGGCATTATTATTTTGTTATTATCTATGTCTCATCCCAAGGGTGGCAGGCAGAGGGGCTGGGATTAACCCCCTCCGACATTGGTGTTGTGCAATGCCAGGTCCATAAAGAATAAGACCTCTACCCTGCGAGACTTTTTGTCTGAGGAGGAAGCAGACCTGGCATGCGTGACCGACACCTGGGTGCGAGATGGGGAGACAGTGGCTCTCTCCCAAATGGCTCCGCCCGGGTTCTCGGTCCTCCACCAATCACGGACTGAGGGGCAGGGGGGTGGAATGGCACTGTTCATTCAGGAGGCTTTCTCCTACAGGGTGCTCCCGCCGCTGAGACTTGCGGGCATAGAGTGCTCTGGCCTGGTGTGAGAAGCTGGGGAGAGTTTGGCTATCTGGGTGGTGTACCGTCCACCCAATGCGCCACCCTCTAGCCTGCCATCTCTGGCCGAGGCCGTCTCTGGCTGGGCATTGGAGCACCCTCGACTTATAGTCTTGGGTGACTTCAACGTCCGTGCTGATGAGGCGGCTTCTGACCTGGCGATGGACCTGATGTTGGCCATAGTGGCACTAGGACTCACCTAATATGTAATGGTGCCCACACATCAGGCCGGGCACATGCTTGACTTGATTTTCACAGTGATGGTTTTGGTGGGTCTGATTACTGCTTTGGCAGTACCATGGTCAGACCACCATGCCCTGAAGGCCTGTCTGAATGTACCACTCAGACCCCATGTGGGCGGCGAGCCTATTTTGGTTCACCCGTGGAGCCGAATGGACCTGCAGCGGTTTCTGATGGCTCTGCGGGATCCCATGCCCCCCTGGCGGCTCGTTAGATGAGCTGGTCGAGGACTGGCATGGCCAGCTCTGGGCAGCCATCGAGGAGATCGCCCCCAGGCGTCCTCTGCGCCCTCACTCTAAGCGGGCCCCCTGGTATATCGGGGAGCTGCGGCAGATGAAGCGAGGCCTCAGACAACTAGAGAGACGGTGGCGGCGTGCTCGCAACAAAGCATCAAGAACATCTTATAGGATGTTTATGAGATCCTATGAGGTGGCAGTCAAAGCCGCGAAGAAACAGTTCTACGCGGCCACGATTGCATCTGCTAGCTCACGCCTGGCACAATCATTTAGAACTATTCGGTCTTTAACAGAGTTGCCACAGGGCAGATCAAATGATAGGGAATTGGATATAGGCTGTGAGGCTTTTGCAAGCTATTTTGCAGATAAAATCTTGCGGCTCCACCGTGATCCACAGTTGAGACAGTGAGCAAACTCGAAGCTCCATGCACGTCTTCTAGTTCCATTCTGGATTATTTCAGTCCACTCAGTCTTGAAGAAGTTGACAGCCTGCTCCCAACTGTACGCCCAACCACATGCAGCCTTGATCCGTGCCCTTCATGGCTCATAAGAGCTGGCCGTGAGGGGTTGCGAGGTGTCCTCAGGGAGACTATGAACAAGTCCTTCGCTGAGGGACTGTTCCGTGGGGCACTCAAGGAAGCGATGGTCCTTCCTCTCCTGAAAAAGCCATCACTGGATCCGGCCAAATTGGCCAACTATCGGCCGGTTTCCAACTTGCCCTTTTTGGGCAAGATTTTGGAGAGGCCGGTGGTGATTCAGTTGCAGGGCTTTCTGGATGAGACTTCTGCGCTAGACCCGTTTCAGTCTGGCTTCCGACCAAGCCATGGGACGGAGACTGTGCTGGTCGCCCTCACAGACGACCTCCGGCAGCATCTGGATTGGGGCGGTACAGAGGTACTGGTGCTGTTAGATCTGTTGGCTGTGTTTGATATGGTCAACCACCAGTTACTGACCCACCGCCTCGCCGATACGGGGGTTCAGGGGCTTGCCTTACAGTGGCTTGTCTCTTTCCTCCAAGATTGGGGACAGAGAGTGGTGCTGGGGGAGCAGACATCCCAAAGGCACCCGCTGGTATGCGGTGTGCCCCAAGGGGCGGTGCTATCCCCAATGCTGTTTAACATCTATTTGCACCCTCTTGCCCAGATTGCCCGGAGGCACAGACTGGGTTGTCACCAGTATGCGGATGACCCCCAGCTGTATCTGCTGTTGGACGGCCGGTCTGGAGCCACCACAGATGACCTGGAGCGGGCGCTTCAGGACGTGGCGGGCTGGCTTAGGCCGAGTCGATTGAAATTGAATCCAACAAAGACAGAGGTCCTGTGCCTGAGTCGGAGCGGGTCGGGGGTAGGGACCCCATTACCGGCCTTCGGGGGGCGCCATTGGTGCCAGCGCCGAGGGTTCATAGTTTGGGAGTGCTCCTGGATGCCTCCTTAACCATGGAGGCCCAGGTAGCAGCCACTGCCAAGGCAGCCTTTTATTATCTGAGGCTGATTAGGCAGCTGGTTCCCTTCCTTGAACGTAAATGATCTGGCAACAGTGATCCATGCAATGGTCACCTCGAGACTTGACTACTGTAATGCTTTCTACATGGGGCTGCCCTTGTCCCAGCTCCGGTGGCTGCAGCTAGTGCAGAATGCCGCAGCCAGGCTGTTGATGGGCCTCTCTGTGAGGGACCATGTCCAGCCTGTACTGAGGGCACTGCACTGGCTGCCTATAGCGTACCGGATCCGGTTCAAGGTGCTGGTTTTAACCTTTAAAGCCCTATATGGTCAGGTGCCTGCCTACCTAAGGGACCACCTTTCCCCGTACATACCCCAGAGAGCGCTGTGGTCAGGCACACAACATCGCCTGACCCTTCCCGGCCCAAGAGAAGCCAGGTTGGCAACCACCAGGAACAGAGCCTTCTCAGTGGCGGCCCCCTACTGGTGGAATGAGCTCCTGGAAGACATCAGGGCCCTGCGGGACCTTTTGCAGTTCCGCAGGGCCTGCAAGACGGAGCTCTTCCACCAGGCTTTTGGGGCCACCACTGGGGGAAATGGCCACGGGTAACTGGCCAGTGAAGCACTGGTATATCTGTTGGTGGTAGCCTCCTGGCTGTGGGGGATGTAGTCGCTGTCCTGGTGCTGGATTTGTAATTTGCCGCCATTTTTTAGTGGTTCTGTGGTTTTACTGTAATTTATTATATTTTGTATGTATTGATTTTAATTGTTGTGAGCCGCCCAGAGCTGCCTGTGTTGGCTAGGCGGGATATAAATCCAAATAAGTAAATAAGTAAGTAAGTAAGTAAGTAAGTAAGTAAATAAATAAATAAATAAATAAATAAATATTTATTACTGGCATTAATGTTAATAAAAGGCAAATTTGCATATTTACCAGTAAAAACATATAATATTTGTTCATGTCTTGCAGCTATCAAACATTTATTCTATGTGGCTCTTATATCAAGCAAGTTTGACCACCCCTGCTGTATGCTGTGGAGTCTTGTGAGCAAAAATTCTACTTTTTAAGTTACTGGCATTAAAGTTGTGAGTGATCAATTTGGCTACTGCATAAATTAGTTTGCTTGGGATCCATCCTTCCTGAGCTAAGACAAAAATGTGTGAGCCGGAGGCTAAAAGACTGTGAGCTAGCTCACACTAATTCAGCTTAGAGTGAACACTGCCCATGACTACAGTCTCCTTTCTGGATCCCCACTGATTTTTGCTGTATTGCTCTTGGGTGTTCCCACTGAACAAGTTTCTTCTTGGTTGCCAGTTGTATTTAATAACATTCGATGTACCAATGTTGGATTTGGCTGACTGACACAGTCGCATTGAAAATGTCCATGGCTTTTGGATGCTGCAGATCTCTTTTCTCTGATATTCTGGGAGAATGATGGCCTTGAGTTGTTAATAGGGCTGCCAGCCTCCAGGTGGGGCCTGGGGAATCTCCCGCTTTTACAACTGATCTCCAGCTGACAGAGATAAGCTCCCCTGGAGAAAATGGCTGCTCTGAAGGGTGGAATCTATGGCATTGTACCATGCTGAGGCCCCTCCCCTCCCCAAACTCCACCCTCTCCTGGATCCACCCCCAAAGTCTCCAGGTATTTTCCAACCCAGACCTGGCAACCCTAGTTGGTAAACTCCCCTGCTTCCTAAAGGGTGGTTTAGCCATTTCTCTCCGGTTCTGAGTGTTTGGATTTCCAGTCTATTTTCTCCTTTTCTGCATTTTTTCAGTTGGCCCCACATTTTTATTTAAAGGTCTTCCCTTTTCATGCATCTCTTGCTTCCGTTTCCTTTTGTGTTTATTCAAGATTTCTTTCTCCGAAGACCTCACAGCATGAAGAAGATCAATATAGCGAACTCCTCTTGGTCCACTACCAACCCCTATGTCTTTTATTCTACGAACTGTTAACAATGCTTCATGCCAGCATCCTCTAAAAAAAAAATTCTGCACATAAAGCTTAAATTCTTCCTCTGTGATCCCCCTTTCTTCTAGCATTTCCATAACCAAAGCAAGCAACCGATTCAAATATGCTAATGTGCTGATAAGTCTCACAAAACTTAACTTTCATTTTAGAAACTGAAGCAATATTGCCATATGCAATTTCTAAAACAGCAAAGCATTCCTTTGCAGATGCCTTTCTCCCTGCTCCCAAAGCTATGTGCAATGCAGGTGGCAGCAAACTCTCTATCATCTTCCTCCTTTTAATGTTTTCAGGAATACTGTCATCTTCTACTAACTCTCTTGCAAGCACTCTCCAAACAGAATACTGTATTCCCCCTGCTGGCTTAGGTGAAATATCCAAAAATGTCTTTAACTACACCACTAGATCTGTTGCAGAAAACTGGCAGCTTGCAAAACTGCTGCCAACGATTGTTGCAATTCAAGAGAAACGTTTGCACCAGGTGTAGAGGTTACAACTGGAGTATGTGCATCCACATAACTGCCACCCAGCATTCGTTCTTCTTCCTGTGCAAAATTATTTGCTTCCTTCCCAATAATTGTGGCAAACGCTGCATCTATAGGAATTACATCCCACTTCCCATGCAACTTGTGCTTCCAGCACTGCTGTCCTACTCTCTGGACAGAACCAGGTCTTTGGAATTCACACAGTGACACCTCTTTCCCTCTTCTATTTATTCTTTGCATCTTAGCAATTGTACCATACAGTTCTACAGCATTTTGAATATCCTCATTTCCAAGTTTTGAACATATTACATAACAAAACAGTTTAATGTGGATCAAACCCCAGCTTTCTGCACACTTTCACTGCAAGCAGTTTATATTTGCAAGTTCATTTCCAAGCCCTACGCTCATTGGGCGCTAGGATTGCCAAGTGACTCATCGAAATAAGCAGGGGGCAATTGGTCCAGTTCTGGGACATTCGCGCATACAAGAATCACTGCAGTGATGTCGCCCAGAAGTGACGTCATCACCGGCCTGAGAACTCTATGGTACCATAGAGTTTTCAGGCTGATTGCTAGAGCATCGCCCGGCATGATGATGTCTCTTCCGGGCAACATTGCGACATCATCATGCCGGGCAGATTGGCCCAATCTGGCCACTTCGAGGGTGGGGTTCCCCCCGCCGACTGGATCCAGACCAGTGGATTGGGGGCCCTTTGAGTGGTGGAATCCCCGTCCCCAGGGGGTCTTGGCAGCCCTATTTGGCGCTGATTTTGTAGCCTCAGTTTGGTGGTTATGTGAGGCAGAATTTGGAATGAATCTTGCAGTAATTCAAAGAGAATAAAACATGTATACTTTTCACTTAACTTAGTACCCTGTAACAAAACATAGGACTCAGTAGCACAATAGAACAACCATCTTTTAAAGTCCAAACAATTAAATTTGTTATAAAACCAGGGACCATGCTGCTGGGAATCTTACTGGATAATATCGAAAGAACTTCACAAGAACTATTTAGATACATGTTGACTGCAGACAGAGTATGACTAGCAACAAAATAAAAAGTAGTAGAAGAATGTCCAGATCGTGAGAATGGGAAAGACGAAATGGTTGAATATGCTGTAAAGGCAACACTAAAACTATAGAAACAAAAGACTGATTAAGAAATTTGAGGAGAAATGGAAAGCCTATTATGCTTATGTTAGATAAAGGCTGGAGAGGGGAGATGTAAGCCATTGCATATGATATGGATAAACTATTAAATTAGGTCTGATGGGTATGATATAATTAAACATGCATCGCTATTCTGATAAAGATATCTGTTATGATATATATAATAATTAGAATATAATGCATGCTTATTTGGTTAATGCAGTTTATTGATACATTTTGTTTTAGTAATTCCATTTTAAGATGTTTTATCCGCTTCAGTGATTCCATTTTAAGATACTATTTTTAAAAGCATTTATGAATAAATATGGTTTGATTTAGAAGAAAAGAGTACTGATGCTATGTCATAATCAAACATTTAATATCAGAAGATTGTTAAACTAATAATTGCAATCTATCACAGTCACTTTAACAAATAGGGTATACAGTGCATGGGTCTACTGAAATAGTTAAATATGCCTTATATTTGACATATATGCTTTATATGTTACAGTATCACTTATTGTTTTGAATGTCCTCAATAACTGTAAATATTTTAAAAATTCTTTTTTTCAATTTCCTTTCCGTACATCCATCCATCCGTCCGTCCGTCCGTCTATCTATCTATCTATCTACCTACCTACCTACCTACCTACCTACCAAACAATTAATTTTTCCCTCCTTCACAAGTTGCCGCCCCCAAAGTCTATCTCTTTCCTCTTGCTGGTGGCCCAGAAAGTCTTCAGATGAAGATAAAGATCCCAAATTAACTCTCCATTAGATAATACAGCCCTGTCACAATAATCGTAAAATTAACAATGTACCACAAAAGTCTCCCTCCCTTACCAGTGCCCATCCATAAATCATACTTACCTTAAACAAGTTAAGTTAAGAGCCTATGATTGAGGTGCAAGCTCCCCAGCAGGGCAGTCTTGCTTCCTTCTTTCGCTTTCCACCCATTCTGCACCCTTCTGCATCTACAGGCTCCACCCCTTCCTGGCTCATTCCATTCCTGGCTAGGGGTTAGAGAGGCAGGCTATGACAAACCACCTCTGTTTGCCTCCTGCCTTGAAAACCCTATGGGATCGCTGTAAGTCAGCTGCAACTTGATGGCACCTTCCACCACCCTTACTAGGGTTCCCAAGTCCCTCCAGCGGCCCACTCCCCACCGGCCTGAATTGGGCCTCCGGGCGGGAGCTCCGCCCCCAAATTGCTGGGCTGCAAAGATGTGCCCGGTGCTACAACATCACCTGGAGGTGATGTCATCATGATGGGCACGTTTTTTGGGGGGCGCTCTACAATTCGAGGGAAAACTCTTTGGTGCCTGACGCAATCACGTCACTTCTGCGTGCACACCAGAAGAAGCCCTGAACAGCAAGGACTCTCCCCCACCGTGTAGCAGGCAAGACTTGGCAACCCTAACTCTTACTGGCTAACTTCAGCAGATGATCTCTGCATAATACTGGATAGGAAGACTCTTCATAAGGTAACAAGGGCATTTTCTGTTCATAATTGTATAGAAATTGCCAATCCGTTGCAACCGCTACGAAAGCAGTCTGCAGCTGTTCATGAACATGTTGGAATTTCACACAGGGCGGGGTGGGGCAAGGATGTCACATCACCTCCATGGGGACAGTAGAAAGACTGGTGCGATTACTTCTGGTGGACCCAAGTGGGAAACGGAGGCAATATGTCTTTATAGGGACGCAGGGGCCTCATTGCATGGAAGTGGCTCTTAGCTGCAGCCGCTCAGCTCATGTAGCATTTCAGTCCATTGTAATGTAGCTATTAAAATATAAGTAAATTATTGCTGAAAATGCCACAGACAGATGGCCTTAGGGCTACCTGATGTGTTACATTTTTTCCTGCACCATCCTCTTGCAACCGAGATTAAGACAAGAAGGTGAGGAAACACATTTCTAGTTTTTAATTGGTAAAGTTGATTTAATAAAAAGTTGTTCTTTCTCTCACACATGCCTACCATGATGAAGACTTCAGATCAGTATACAGGGGATTTTTTTAGAGACATTAATATTCCCTTAGTTTTGTGTGTGTGTGTGTGTGTGTGTAAGTGCCATCAAGTCGCTTCTAACTCAGCGGTGACCCTATGAATTAACATCCTCCAAAACGTCCTGTTGTAAACAGCCTTGCTTAGGTCTTGCAGACAGAAGGCTGTGGCTTCCTCAATTGAGTTAATCCATCTCATGGTATCTTCTTCCAAATGTAAAAGACCATTCCTCTTTTTCAACAGCCAGATCATCCATCGTCACACCTTATGTCTCCACAACGATAAGCAGAAAGTAACTGTAGGAACATTTATCTTTATTAATGCGTTGTACTTACATACTACTTCATAGCCAAAGTCCGTTGAACAATACACAAATAAGTATAGCACAAAGAGTTAACACAATGGTTCTTCCAATTAAAACCAATTCAGTTACTAGCTTTCTGAAGGGCCCAATAACACGCAGCATTAGCTGTGAGATAGGCACGAATGCCGGCCGGATTTTAAGGGCGCGATTACACAAAAACATCTGACAAGCACCTTGCACCTGTCAGAAACTCATACTGCCCTGCCTAAGAAGCAGAGTTAAAAGATACCACCGAAAGTGCGATATTTTCCAAAAAACGTGGGGCACAGGCGGGTGTCGGATAGCGGAAGCACTGGTATCCTGTCACATTTGGTGCCGCTCTGTGTCCCGTCTCACACCGGATGGTTTTTTTTTTAAGCCTCCGTGGTATGCGCACAAACACTGACCTGTGCATGCGCACAAACGCAGCACTGCTGAACTTTGTGATGCTTCACCATCACAGTCTGATCGGCGGCTGATGGCCTGAGCATGGAGCCTTGGGAGACCATCTGATTGCGATACCACGCTTCATTTTGCTCCGGCGCAAAAAGCCTCGTTCCCCCTCCGCCCAGATTATCTCGCTCATGTGACTGGGCTCTGAAATAAGCTTTCAAGTTTCCTATTAAAGGCCAACAACTTGGTGCCACCCCTGAGAAGCCTTGAAGTCTACCATACTTCAGGCAATAGGAGTGTTGGGGGGGGACCCCTTTTCAGAAGGGTTGCCAGTCTCCAGATGGGGCCTAGATATTGTCTGGAATTACAACTGATCTCCAAACAACAGAGGTCAGTTTTCCTAGAGAAAGTGGCTTCTTTGGTGGGTAGACTTATGGCATTATACCCTGCTGAGGTCCCTCCCTTTCCCACCTTTGCCAGCCTCCACCCCCAAATCTCCTGGGAGTTCCCAACCTGGAACTGGCAACCCTACTTCTCGAACATGGTCACTGTTACGTGGAACGTGGCAAAGACCTGCTCTTAGAAGGCAATCTATAGGGGCTTAGTTGAACGTTAGGAGATATGTCCTAACAGTAAGAGCAGATCAACAAAGAACCAATTGTTGGAGCAGGAATGGGAGGGTGTCTTTCTCAGTGGAGGTATTCAGGCAGAGTCTGGACACCCAATCTCCTGGGATTACCCTAGTTTTCAATTTCTTGCACTGAGCATGACAGTGGATTAGATGGTCTACAAGGTACCTTCTGATTTTAGGACTCTATGGTATCATCTCCGCACAAAAGGAATTGGGGAGAGGCACAAACAGAGTCTGTTCCTTGAAATAAGCACAACCTAAACCATGAAAATTTTAAAAGAACAAACCCAGGCTTTGAACTGAGCCTGGAAACAAACAGGCATCTCATGTGGAAGTTTTAGAACCAGGGCGACATGTTCTCCAGGGCCCGTACCAGTTAAAATTCTGGGCTCCGGACGTTTCTGAATGATCTTCAAAGCAGAAATGCTGATGCAATTTGCAAATAGCAGGCTTGTAATAGGAATTTATACTTTTTGTAAGAAATATTAAAATATGGCCATCTTTTCCCTGAAACTCTTACACAACCAAGAATGAGTAAGCGAGATTTCAAGCTGAAGCCCCCCTTTTTCCATCTGCGTGGTCAACATTCATTGCAGATGCCACAGGCAGTTACAGTTGCTATATATGCAAGACACATACTTGTGATCTAATTTAGTTGTTTGGAACATGGGAGAATTAGATACCTCCATCCTTGTGTATCTATGTCTCTCTTTCACCCTCTGTCTCAGGCACACTGTCATCCCTATATTGATGGCACTGTATTTTAAATTCCAAAGACCGACCCTAAAACATTTCCTGCAGGTGCTAAAAAAGCAAGGAGAAAAGTGGAACGCTAGAAAACCCCACAGGATAACTCCTATAGGACGGAAGAAGCCCACCACCTCCTAAGACCTACCTGACTGGTAAAAACAGAACTCCTGTCAAGGCATGCCACTTCTTCCAAGAATAAGGACACATTCTTTCTTTCTATCTCCTCCTGGAAGGCATCATCCACCAGTACAGCCAAAGCCATTTCTGTCTCAAAGCCAACCAGATTTAAAAACAGTCTGGAAACTTAACCTAACTCGAAAGAACAGGGAGCTGGTCTAGCCTCCGGTCTATCAATTTTGCCTTTTGGCTTCTAATTTCCTATGCCCAGGAGGTATTTTTTTGAAGGACTAACTGAGCAGCAGGGACTTCTCCGTCCCTCGGACAGATGCCAACAATAACCCTAAAGGCCCTGGATAGGTTTTTCCAGCAGAGATACGGATGCAGAGCACAGGTGGGTAGCCAAACCGCTTCAAAGATTTTGTCCACATACCTTGGGCAGCAAGACCTGGAATTCATCCAAGCAAAAGCAACAATAGAAAGGCAGGGACATCTCAGATTCAAACACCGTCATCCAAATCAGATCAAAGGAGATATGGCAAACATCTCCCAGCAGGTTCCTGGGCAGTCGATATCTCATCAGGTATGGCCTCCCGGACTAATTCAGTCACATCTGTTCAGAGTGACTCTGCTCGGATAACAATGAGGCTACGCAAGAGGTGGCAAAAGAAGTGAATGCACTCTGTCATAACCATAAAATAATAGGCTCTAGTGTGGGCTGCAAACTCTGTTCTAGTCACGTTCAGCCTGAGTCTGGCCAAATTATCTGTTCTAACTAGGCTTGCCAACCTCCTGGTGGGAGCTGAGTGATCGCAGAATTACAACTGATCAGTTCCCAGGAGAAAATGACAACTCCAGAGGGCCTACTCCGGGCTTAGTTTCCACATCTGTTTGTTAACTCTTGTATTTGTATGCTAATGTACTGCCATTCACAGATCTTGTCAACCACCTTAATCCAATCTCAGCTATAATCACCCAGTTACTTATGCAACCCTCACTTACTTACCAACCCTCACCGTCTCTCTACCTATATGTAATGGTTGAGGAAATTCTGTTTCACTGTATCTGATGAAGTGTGCTTGCACACGAAAGCTTATACCTTGAATAAACTGTTGTTAGTCTTAAAGGTGCCACTGGACTCAAACTCTGTTCTCGCTGCAGACTGTAACCTTAGCCACACAGTGGGAAATATGGAACTTGCACTTCTGGCTAAAGGGAAAGAATTTTAAATTAATTGACCAAGAGTAACAGTGTCTTATAAATGGCTGGTATATTTCATCACACAGTAATTAGCTTCCCATTTTTCGTTTTGGTCGCTCACCGTATAACTTGGGGCAGTATCCGATCATTCCTCTTGTAAATTGCTATATACAAACGTATTAGAAAACAGGGAGGATGTCTTGCCTTTTAAATTTTTATATAGCTGCATCTTTTTTTGAGGTGTCATCTGATGTCCCTTTAAAAGGCTTTCAAAAATGCTTACTAAAGTCCTTTCTGCCGTAGTGCATAATTTGTACAACTTGGCTATTTAAGTTTGTACATGTGGATATATGATTTTTAATTATGTTTGCTCAATGTTTATCCCTTTTGCAATTCAGCTGTTTACTGTAGGAAATGAGCTATCCTTCAAATAAGGAGAATCCCAAATGAGCTATGGGTCCAGCCTCACGGGGCGAGGGCTGGGTTTGATTGTTGGGATGTTTCTGGCACAGCTTTCTTTTATAAAAACGTATTTATTTCCAGTGACCTGGAATCCTGAACTTTTAACTACAGCCATTGTGAGCACTGTTAACCATATTGGAGGTGAATTTGGATTCAAGATGTTAGTTAAATACGCTTCTGCAATCTGACGTTTTCATCAGTCTTGTAAACAGCCCTTAATTGTAAACACAACTTTTCGATGGTTTTCTTCCCCCCCCCCCCCCCACATTCTGTGCATTTAATTCTAAAGGTAAGGTTTCCTTCTAGTAAGTGAGGAGTTGTCCATTCACAGAACACTCTTCCATGAACAGGGGGAATCTTCCTATCGTGGAAGGAGCTGTTCTGTGAATGGTAGGCAAAGACTCTTAATATTCATGGAAGGACTCCTTCCACGAATGGAAGCCTCCATCACTCAATGGCAGGGAATCAGGATCTAACCCACTATCAATTATATGCACCCTGATGCATTATTAAAATAGTTTTTACAGTGTAAATATGTGCATGTCTATCAAATTCCCTTTGGCTAAGTTTGTTGAACTATTCTCAGTAAACACTGTATGGATTAGCTCTTTAAAAGAGACAGATTTTAATTTAAGACCCAATATTTTGTTTGCTTGTTCGTTCATTCATTTAATTCGGTTTTCAGCCACCCTCCCCTGAAAAGACAGGGCTCAGGGCGGTGCACAACATAATATTATATAATACAGCATTAAAAACAAGCTAAAACCAATAAAACAACAGTAATCAGCCGAAAAGATGGCACTCATGGGGAGGCAGGGAGTGGGAGTGCCAAGAAGATGGACCTGTCACTATCCTCAACCGAATACCTGGTGGAACATCTCTGCCTTACAGGCTCTGCGGAACTGCATCAAGTCCCACAGGGCATGGGTGTTATTCGGCAGAAAGTTCCACCAGGTTGGAGCCAGGGCAGAAAATGCCCTGGCTCTGGTCAAGGACAGCCGGATATCTCTTGGGCCAAGGGCCACCAATCGATTCTGGTCTACTGAATGCAATGCTCTTTGGGGGGGGTTGGTGCAAAGTACTGCCCCACCAAAGCCTCTGCTCATGGAATGGACCTCTTCTGCTTCTCCCTTCCTGCATGGCTCCCTATATTCCCAAAATATAGTTGATGTGGGATGGAAGACCCTCTAGAAGAGCATTCAGGGCAACAGCAATAAGCCTGCAGTGAAAACAGCAATAAGCAAAAATTGTACCCCCCTCTCATGCATGTAGAACTGTCATTTTGCTCAGAAAACAGAAGAGGTCCATAAATGGCTATTAGCCACAACATATAGATGGAACACTCTATTTGTTTGTTTGTTTGTTTGTTCGATTTATATCCCGCCCTCCCCAGCTTTCGGCGGGCTCTGTCTGGGGTAGTGATGCTCTGTATTCTTGGTGCTTAGGGGGCAACAGTGGGAGGGCTTCTGGAGTTCTGATCCTGCTGGTTGACCCCCTGACAGCACCTGGGTTTTGGCCATTGTGTGACACAGAGTGTTGGACTGGACGGACCATTGGCCTGACAAACATGGCTTCTCTTACATTCTTAAAGTGGGACTTCGGAGGGACCCATAACACCGAGAGGTCCACGTCTTGTTTGAGAAGAAAGTCAGATCTCTAACGGAGAATTTCTTTGTTTTACTGTCCGCTGATTAAAGACTTCTTCGCTAACTGCTCCTCAAAATTCTAACGGACTGACCACTTGATTAAATCAAAATGATTAAACGGTCAATACATTTTATTTTGAGGAATAAAGGTACAGATTCACTTCAGGGTGAGAGGTTGACAGAAAAACAACCACGATTCATTCTTAGAAGGGAATTTCATTTTCTTTTCTTTTTTTATCAGTTTGGGAATCTGCATGGAAAACAGCACACAGGAGGCAAATGAGCTTCAGAAAATGAACAAATTCCAAGGCCATCAGTATTCTGAAAGATCCAGATGCAAATGATGTGCTGACATCCATCTTAACTGAGCCCGTCAGCTTCAGTTGGCTGAGTTTTTATAGCTAGGAGGAAAGCCATGGCACTTTTCATCTGAAATGCAAAATATCAATCAGCTTTGGATACAATCAAGAAGAAAAGCCCGCTCAATTTTTCTCTTCCTTTCAATTTGACAGAGCCATAGTGTCTGCGTGTCTCGCTCACTGGGCCCTAAAATCTTAGGCCAACCAATTAGTGTGTGTGTGGGGAAAAGAGGTATCAAATTTTAATCTTCCAATTCAATCTTTAGCAGACTCATCTGTTAATTGCATTGATCCAAGCGTGCAGCCCTACAACTACACATAGCAAGAGAAGAATGGGATTCACACCAAGTTTTATAGTAGGAAAAATTAAAGGATAATTGAAAATGGGGAGATAACTTCTTTGCACTACTATGAAGGCCACTTCCACATGTGATGCTTGAATCATTCCCCCCCCCCCCCCCCCGCCGCATCTAACAGAAAATTTACAGGCTTACAGCCAAAATCTTTACAGTCAGGGATCACAAGAGTGAAATGAATGAAGGGTAAGTTTGCCAGGTTTCCATCATACCAAAACCTGATACTTTGGGCAGGGCCTAATGGTTGTCGTAGATGACAGAGTGGTACTTGGTGATGTCACACTGAACAGTAGTATTAACAGCAGTATTTGTACATACCTCTAGGTATTATACCCACATGTGCCCCAAAGAGCCTTGCGCTCACTGGATCAATTCCTGCTGGTTACCCCCAGCCCAAACGACATCCACCTAGCCTCGGCCAGGGCCTTCTCTGCCTTGGCCCCGACCTGGTGGAATCAGCTCCCACTGGAGAGCAGGGCCTGGCCTGTTAAACAGAACTGTTCTGCCAGGCCTTCGGGTGAGGCAGTGGGCGTCCATCTTAGTTGGCCTCCCTGCTCTAGTTCCCAATATACTGGAGGACCCACTGATTCCGTCTACGTGGCCCTAACAGGTTTTCTATATAATTGCTGCTGCCGCTTGAATTTTACTGTTTTAATGATTTAATGTAATGTGATTTTATTGTAATGAGTCTCCAACTCTGTTTTGTTATGATCCTCCCTGAGCTCGCTTTGGGGAGGGTGGAATAAAAATTAATAAAAATCAATAAAAGTAAAAAATTATACCACATGGTATATGTGAATGTACATAGTCTCAGCCACGTGGTTTTGAAGATATGAGCTATTTAGCAGATTTTTAAAAAAACAACAACAACATGGAAATAACCTGTGTGTTAATTATCAAATGTAGTGTCTCCCATCGCCGGTGTTTACCACAAGCAGGCATGGCTGGAAGTTTAGAAAGGCCATCCAGTCGGCAGGCTAGCCAGTAGCCCGAGATTGCAACTCCCCACCGTACAGGAATGTAGAGCTAGGAAGTCACAGAGAGAGCCAAGCTAGTATTATATCTTCAGTACACGCCATGCCTTCAGTTATCCAGGGAAAAGTGATTCTGAATCAATGAAGCTGTGAGACATTTGTTGATTTAATTCATGTACCTATATTCGTCTCCCAGGAGAAGCTGTAAATTGGGGGCAGGATTGGACACTGTGTTGAGAAAATTGGAGAGTTGGCAACTCATCAGAAGAGCCGGCGCTGGGAGGGAGGATTGTCTTATGGACAAAACACCCCGAGGCAGAGGACGCTGCAGAGAGGAGAATCCAGCCCAGTGGGCATGCAGCACCGAAAGTATTGTTTTCAAATACCTGAGAAAAAACATTCAATACACCTTCAATACAATCTTAAGGGCTCTGCCTCAAGCCCCCAACTTTCTCTTTGTACAGGTTTCGCGTAATCTGGCTCTACTTCTTTCCCATCCAGCACAGCACACACACACACATACCCCTACTCCGTTGGTTGCCACAGCTGAATCCACACAGAGCTCTTGCTCCCTGGTCTCTCCTGAACTGCAACTGTGTTATTTTCGGGCATTTGCATGACATTGTCGTGAGGTCACCCAGCTTCTGGGTTTCCCCTGGTTTCACTGCATGAATTCCCAGACTTACTTTGTAAGAGCCTTCCGGGAAGACCATAACCAAAGCAGCTTTGGAGACCCAGCCCTATAAGGAAAGGCTGAGGGACTTGAGCATGTTTAGTTTGGAGAAGAGGAGGCTGAGGACAAGATTGCTCTCTTGAAGTATTTGAAGGGCTGTCACTCAGAGGAGGGCAGGGAGCTGTTTCTGTTGGCAGCAGAGGAGAGGACTTGGAATCATGGGTTTAAATTAAGAGCGGGAAGGTACTGGCTGGATATTAGGAAAAAACTTTTTACCAGTAAGATTTGTGCAAGAGTGGAAGCAACTGCCTAGGGAGGTGGTGAGCTCCCTTGCCCTGGTGGTCTTTAAGCAGCAGCTGGATAAACACTTGTCAGGAAGGCTCTTGGCTGATCCTGCACTGAAGAAGAGAAGAAGAGGAGACTGGATTTATACCCCGCCCTTCACTACCCAAAGGAGTCTCAGAGCGGCTTACAAACGCCTTTCCCTTCCCCTCCGCACAACAGATCAACACCCTGTGAGGCTGGTGGGGCTGAGAGAGCTCTGACAGAAACTGCTCTTTCTCAAGAACAGCTGTGCCAGAACTATGGCTTGCCCAAGGTCATGCAGCAACTGCAAGTGGAGGAGTGGGGAATCAAACCCGGTTCTCCCAGATTAGAGTCTGCGCACTTAACCACTGCACCAAACTGGCAGGGGGTTAGACTAGATGGCCTGTAGGGCCCCTTCTAACGCTGTGATTCTATGATTCTATGTGTGGATGGGAAAGTGCTGATTAGCGCACCTACCTGTCCACTTCAGGCACCATTCCCCTTTGTCCCTGCCATTCCTCCCCAAGCCACCAGGAAGCTTTGCCATTGGTACATATATCGTTGCAGTGTTTTAATGGCATACCAATATACTTCCTTCTGATTCTTCTAAAAATGACAAAAAGCCTGCCAGTTGAAGTGGAGAGCGAGAACAGCAGGTGTGAGGGGAAAGTGCACGCAATAACACTATCCACAGGCTCCAGTGCCTTCGCGTTCGCAGTAGCAATGACTGCAAAATGGGGGGGGGGGGGGGTTTGACACGCACAGAAGCAACATGTTGTCATGACGGATGTGCGCCTATAGTTACATAATATTTCTTAATTTAATATAATAATTAGGTCTCCGGTATCAAATTAAACAGCCACCATGCATGGGCTCCTCTAACACTCAGTGGGTGAAAGAGAAGAGTTGGCTTGATTAGTTCTCCCCCGTTGTGACTTTGATGTAAGATTTCTCAGTCCTCCTGTTAATGACTGTTTCCTTCAAAACTCCCCTCGCGATGACAGACAAATCTCGGAAGCGTCCTCATCCACAAGAAGGATGACGGTTATGCTGTTTAACGTTGTTTTCCCTGGTTAGCCGGCAGATTTTTGTTTTAAAAAAATCAAGGCACAACAGTGTCCCGAAACGAAAACAACGCCCTGATTCACTGGGACACGAGATTCTTAAAATGGTAAGTTGAGAAGTCTGTGGTCAAAGTCTCATAGCTGTAAACTCACGAAGAGCCCGTGAAAACATAATGAGCCAAATCACATACTCGCTCCCCGCCCCATTCATGAAGAAATCCCACCAGCCAGCCTTAATTAAGGGTTCGTTTTCAAGGAAGTTCTGAAGCTCTGAAGAGCCAGCATGAAAGCTTGATCCTACAAGCATGGATTGCTCAAGTGAATCTTGGTCCACCCTCCGCCTATTTGCCCTGTGGATCAAAACCTGCTCTAGAAGAGAGAATGAACACTTTAAGAGCACTCTTTCTATTTTACTCATATCTGCATAAACTGTGAATGCCAAGATTTCTTTTCTTTTCTTTTTAGAATACAAATAGGTACACATATCTGCGGTTCTGAGAGCCACACGTTTCAGGAAAGCCCTCAAAATTATTTGTATGATGTCTCAGGCACCTTTGTTCTGGCAATGCTCAACAGATACGTTTTGAAAGCGTTTATTTGTCTGTTTTCTATGAAGTAGAGTACAACTTGCATGTTCGCAATACGGAAACAAAACAGAAAAACACCCGACCTTTGCCATTTGTATGCTGCACCACATGGGAGCATATTCTCAACATCCCTGCTTCTGGGAATTATGGCAGTGTGGCCCAGGCTACTTCAGTCTCATCAGACCTTAGAAGCTAAGCAGGGTCAACCCTGGTTAGTACTTGGATGGGAGACCACCAAGGAGGCCTCAAGACACTGCACAGCAGCAGGCGATGGCAAACCACCTGTGAATGTCTCTTGCCTCGAAAACCCTAAGGGTCACCAATAGCTGGCTGCAGCTTGACAACACTTTGCATCACCAACACCACCATGCCACTGGGAGCTGAACAACGCCTCCCCCTTTGCCTGTGTTCTCAACAAACACCGGAGGAATGGGGAGGCACATTCAGGCCTTGGGCTCGCCTCCTCAGAGTTCCGTGGGATTGGATGGAAGATTAATGCCGCTGAAAAAACTGGTCTAGAGTTGGAACAAAGCCTAATGAGGAGGGATTCACCAGTGGCGGTATAAAGTGGCCCGCCCAGAGTTTTAATCTGGCCCACAAGTGGGTCTTTCTTTTCTCCCTTCTCTCCCCCCCCCCCATACTCACTTTTCTGAGCTTGAGCTGCCTCTGAGTGCAGGGAGTACAGAGCGGGGCTGCCAAACTTCCCAGTTCACTCAGCCTCTGAGTGCATTCCTCTCTGCCTCCCAGCCACCACTCCCAGCCTCCATCTTCCTCCTCACAGGTAGGGGCCCTGGGGTGTCCTTCTGCTCTGATCCTTGGGCTTCTTCTTGTTCTTTTATTTTTTAAAACTGCATTGCCAAATCCCACTGTCCCCCCCCCCCCCCCGCCCACCTTTCCACTTTGGGCAGGCGTCTTTTAAGGGTGGGCGGGAATTCCGGTTTGGGACTAACTACAGTTAAAATGTAAAATTCTACAAATTCAAGGAACTCCAGTTCTGCAGAGAGATATTAGTTTTAGCACACACACCCTGCTAATGTGGGGCTCCAACAGCATGGCAGAACAAATCCTGAAGAGGACACCCAAAATCCTTCCGTAGAAAAAGAGGTGCAGGAGCTCATTAGCATAACTAATTAGCATACCTCATTAGCATATGCCACGTCCCCTGCAATCACCAGAAGTGTGTCAGAAAGGGAATGTCAATTTCAGCCCCATTATATCCTATGGGCCATTGAAATCAATGGCAAAAACTCATAGGGTATATGAGGGGCTGAAGGAAAGGGGGTTTGAGGGAGAGGCTCCAAACTTGCAGGGTAGCTGCTGGGGCCTCTCCTCAAAATACCCACCAAGTTTCAAGAAGATTGGACCAGGGGGTCCTGTTCTATAGGCCCCCAAACAGGTTGTCTCATCCCCTCCATTGTTCTCTATGGTGGGAAAAAATGTTAACTTTTTTCCTCCCATAGAGAACAATGGAGGTAATGGGGGCAACCTGTTTGGGGGCCCGTAGAATTGGTCCAATCTTCTTGAAACTTGGTGGGTATTTCAAGAAGAGGCCCCAGCAGCTACCCTGCAAGTTTGGAGCCTCTCCCTCAAACCCCCTCCCTTCCAGTTGCTTTTAAAGCTGCCGCCGAGTTTCGGCGGCAATTTGGCAGCAGGCTGAATCAGATTAGAGAAACTGATTCGGCTCGTGGCTGCCCTAGTGGCCACTCCTGAGCTGGCGGAGCTTTGCTCCGCCTCGCTCCGGCCCCAACGGACCCCTGCCCAAAATTATTATCTCAAACCACGCTGTAAAAAAACACCTGAGAACCTGGAGAGCCACTACCACTTTGAGTAGACTGAGGGGGGGGGGGAGCTTGCAATGCTCAGCCATTTCATGTTTTCCCCTGGGTCCTAGGCTCAGAGCATTTATATTTTTCATTTCTATTGTGATCCTTGTGTTTCTGCTTGATGTTTTATTTTTAAAATTGCATTGCAAAGTCCCAGTAGTCCATCATCCTCACCCAGCCCTTCCAGCTTAAAAGATTTGATGTTCTTTTGTGATCAGCCCCATTATTAGGTTTCATTTCAAGCCACGTTTGGCTCTAGAGCCACAGATTGCTCACCCTTGATCCAAAGAGCCTTGGGTAATCTTTCTCCTGAGATCCCCATCTGCAAAACGACTGTCGCAAAGATTATCGGGTTGCACACAGAAATATTATACCAGCATGAGAACACCAGTGTGCTCAAACCACATATGGATAGCACATGATGCTTGAAAATCCAATCCTTCCTGAAGTCTACACATTCAGTCAGTAATGTGGCAATGAGATCCTCACTAGGGGTCCTATCTGGCCAAACTTCAGAAAAATCAACGCATGATCGCTAAGAAAAATGGCATGTGTTAAGGGAAACACCACCTTTAAACCTTGCAAAAAAAAAAATCAGGCCTATTCTGCACTGGATTCCAGGATAGTAACGTTCCTGTTGTGATACTCAAAGAAGAGAATTTTAAGCGGGGGGGAAGGGGGGGGCAAGATGGCATCCTGAGGTAAACTCATCTGAAAATGCCTGGTCTCAGGTGGAAGAATGAAGTTGTCAGTTGCTGGCTGTAGAAGTAGCTAAGTAAAACACTAAATCACCATGTGTAATTTTACAATTTTTAAATCTTTTTTTTATGTTAGCATAACATAATTGGAGTTCCAGGATAGTAAAGTTCCTGTTGTGATTCAGTATTCAAGGAAGAGAATTTAAGGGGGGGGGGGGACAAGATGGCATCCTGAGGCAATCTGATCTGAAAATGCCTCGTCTCAGGTGCTGCTGGAAGGATGAAGCTGCCAGTTGCTGGCTTTAGAAGTAGGGCAGCTTTCTCTATACAAACGTACCATGTTGTGAGTACTGCAGATAATGCCAAATTTCAGGAGGAAAGGCCAGAAGGACCAAATTACTGAGCTGTTCAAATTCTTGTGTTAAAATATGCATGCCTAGCCACCTACCTGCTCTGTGGCACCTACAACTGCTACGACTGAGGAATCTGGATTCTGCACAGCCGACAGTTAAGTGTGAACTACCGGGAGTAGCCTACAGAACCGAAAATCTATGTGTCGTGGGGTCAGACGTCTGAATATTGTCCTGCTGATCATTTTGATGTGAGTCTCTGCTCCTAGAAGCAGCAGACGATAAACGGTGGCAGCGGTGGGATAGACCATAGGCTTCATGCAGAGCAACACAAGAAATGCACCACTCACAGGGTTTAGAAGTGGAAGAAGAGTAGAGAATTGAGTAAGCCTGAAGGAGTGAATGGAGATGCTCTTTGAAAGATCTGCTTTTTAACTAATAAGTATTGTTAACGAATAAGTATTGGACTACTACATATTAAGTATTAACATAACTGATATTAGTATAACTAATAAGTATTAGACTAATACTTGTTAACTAATACTTGTAAACTAAATAATACTTGTTAACTAATAGGTATTGGATAAAGGGGCAGGGACATCTGCAGAGCTTGGCCTCCAGTGACAAGATTAAAGAACTTCGGGGGGGGGGGGGGAGACCATTTAGCTGTTTGAAGTATCTCAGGCCTACTAGATGACAAGGAAAAATACTTCAATGGAGGGAGGATATTATGAAGTAAAGAAAGGTTCAACAGAAGCTACTGATAAGCAGGTGAACCACCTGCAGTTCATATTTCAAGAGTGCTTTCACAGATGAGGATGCCTGGCAAAAGGACGGAACTCTTGCGGGAGGACAGAATTCTCATGAAAACAGCCAGAGCACTTGAGACCTTGGAAGCACAAAATGAAAATGCTCGCCATTAACTGTGGGTATGTCACCACAAAGAAGCAAAGGTACAACTACTGACAGCCCCACAGAGAAAGAAAAATACCCAGAGAAAGAACTATCACTGCAGGGCTGCAGGTGTGCACAGATGTGCACTGGAGCACCCAAAGGGAGGTTTGTGCCCAGGACGGCATGAATCACAATGAAAACAACCCACTATACTTCTTGGTCCATGCTGGCAGAACGCTCAAGACGAAGAAGTACAGCAGGGGTAAACAGCTGCAGAACACACACAAGAAAAGACCGAGGGAGGAAGCCTTTGGGGGGGGGGGCTCTATGGCATTATATCCCACTGAGGTCCCTCCCCTCACCAAACCTTGCCCTCCCCAGGCTCCACCCCAAAAATTTCCAGGTATTTCCCAAGCCAGATTTGGCAATCCTAGCAACTACGCTATCAGAAGCTCAAACAATATAGCCATCATGTTTAAGATTGAGAGCAGGGTTTCAAGTAACCTGCATGCCCATCACACAAGATGGGAAAGCTAGCTCTTTGTTTCACTCTGTCATCTGCAGCAAACGGATACTAAAGGTATCAACTCAGTATCATAGGAGAATTCTCTGGAAAAGCCTGTCCAAAAAGAAATGCCAATACCTGGTGTTTACGTGATCAATAGTCCCGCAGAAGCAGTTATCAGGCCTGAAGGCTTGGCCACTCTTAAAGCTAAGAAAAATCCTAATGACAGTAGTCATTAACTACACAAGAAACCTCTCTCTTCAGGTAAATAAAACATTTCCAGTCACTTTGGAAGACCCCCTCTGCCCCTCCTTCCCGTCTACAGCCCTGAGTAACTAGGGGTAGTACTTCATTTTTTTTAAAAAACCAGAAACCTGACTAGAGTACCTTTCCTCTGATGCCATGTGGCCACCAGCCATAGCTAACTGGTGAGGGGAAACCCGTTGAAAACTGAAAGAGTTCAGTCCGATAAGGAGGAAAATCCAGCAGTTCTGCCAAGGAAGACTTAGTGACAAACTGAGGCAGGAAATGGCCTCCATCTTCCCACACCACTCAGCAGAGTTTGAAGCCTTCTACCTGCCTAAGGAAACCTCCTCCTTGCGTGGTTCTTCTACTAACCAGTAGAACTTGGAGAAAGGCTCCTTGGCCTGGAGGAAGGCTTCAAACTTGGCTGGGTGGAGTGCTAGAAAATATGACAAAGTGGGTAGATGCAATTGTCCTCTTCATACTACCAGTTCTAGGCAAGTGGGGAAGGAAGGAAGGAAGGAAGGAAGGAAGGAAGGAAGGAAGGAAGGAAGGAAGGAAGGAAGGAAGGAAGGAGAAGAGATTGAATTTATACCCCACCCTTTACTATCTGAAGGAGACTCAGAGAGGCTTACAATCCTTTTCCCTTCCCCTCCCCACAAAAGACACCCTGTGAGGTGCGTGGGTCTGAGAGAGCTCTTTCGAGGCCTGTTCTTGAGAGAAAAGCTCTAAAAGAACTTGTGACTGACCCAAGGTCACACCAGCAGCTGCATGTGGAGGAGTGGGAAATCAAACCTGGTTCTCCCAGATTAGAGTCCGCACTCTTAATCACTACACCAGACTGGGAGGGAGGGAGGGAGGACTGAGATGGTGGACACAAACCTACCCTGACCTAAGATCATTCTGTAGCCTGTAGAACTGGACCAAAAATACATCATCTGTAGAGATAATCAGGAACTTCAAGAAGCTGCATTTCCCTACAGACATGACCTTCTCTTTTAATGCTAAGCAGGGGGCTGCTTTGAAATGTCAGTATTCATCTGCGACTACCAAAACCACAGTTATGTCCTACCACGACTTTTCAAGAGGAATTAAAAAATTTCCCAGGTGTTACAGTATGAGGACTGGACATCTCAGATGGACTTGCTGCCTACAGCACTAGCCACAAACCTATGCACATTTTGTTCTATTGCACTAGCAGAGGGCGATCACCTTGCCAACAAAAACGAACCAGGAACAAAAGAATTGGACATTTGTGAATGAGACCAGAAAGATGTTGTTAAATGAGGCCCATGACTTCTGCACTCAAAAAGCACCCCTGCCGGGCTCAATCAGCTCAATGCCTCTCCAGTGCTGGCGAACAACTTTTTGAAAACAGAGAAAGAAAAACTAAATGGAGCAGCAAAAAGTATTTTAAAAGAAAAGTGTGTTTTGTGCTATCATTAAAAGAAGTGGGAATTATGTGCCGTTATAGACACTAAGCTGAGATGATGTGCTGAGATTTCTCTCTAAAAGGGGACAAAATCTTTTTTTGATGCAGGGCTTTTTAACCAAAAGTCTTTAGGAAACCTTCCATTAATACTCCATTGGGGGGGGGAGGCCTTGTGTAATTCACTGTCCCTGCGCTGAACGTTTTTAATAACGGAGCACAAATTTCTGGTCTCTTTCGCTGAGGTCCCTGAAAATCCAAAGATAATGAATACCGCATGCATAATTTAGAGCAAGGAACAGGTGAGTGGCATGAAAAGACGCATGTGGCATTGCCAATTTCCACATTCTGACATTTCAGTAAGGACACTGGAAAATGTATAATAAATAGGAAAAGGTCATTGGGGAGATTTTGCACGAGGGATGGAAAATAAACATAATCTGGGATGCTGAAATATTGGTCAAACAGAATAGAAACCTCTGCATTAGCAGAAATACTATTTCCATGCAAATTTGAGCTCAAGCAATTTCAGATGACAAGATGTTCTCAAAAACAATGAGGGGAAATATGGAAACACGGAGGAGAATATTCAAGATTCACATTTTTATGTTGCAAAGCAGTGTTCCTTTCCAACATATCCGGGATATGTAATTCCCCCCCCCCCCCTTTTGGTTCATGCTGTCTCAGCACCGATTCTGTTTTATTTCCAATTAGACTTCAGTTTTCAAGGGCACTTGAATCCTGCTGTCAGGGATGTGGCTAGATCTTTCATATTGCCCTTCTCCCAGCAAAACTGCAGGGGAAAGAAGATGGGGCTAAATCCATTACAGAAGTCTCATCTTTAATACTTACAATAGAGAACAAGACTTTGAAAGGCACAAGATTCCCAGCTACAACGCAGTTGTCTTGAAACTCATGAAGAGGCCTGGGGGGGGGGGGGGGGGGGAGGCTGAAGCAGGGTTGCCAGGCAACCAGCAGAAGATGGAGGAACGGGGACACGGAGGGTGGCCATAAGCAATGGCGTGACACCCCTTTCAGGGAAACCTGGAAGTATATCATCCCTTTGTAGGAATCACTGGTAAAACCATAACTTTTCTGGAAATTCTTACAAGAGTTCTGACATCACTTCCAGGTTTGCTCCAGAAGTGATGTAATGCCATCTCTTGCTTTTGCTAAGTGTGACAGAAAACAAGAGCTGGCAGCAGGGTATCCTCCAACCCCCCCTTAAGGGAGTAGCTACCCTGGCTAGGAGGGAAACATTTCTCAGCTACGAATGAAGAAGATATTTCACGACAGGAAGGTCTAAAGCCTCTAATACATAAAACGTTTCCTGGATGGTGCCTGCAGAGAATAATGGAGGGAAAATCCAACACTAAATACAGAGCAGTAGTATAATCACCCATTTGAGAACATTTTGAAACTGATTACTTATTTAATGCATTTATAGTCTCCACACTCCCCAAAAAAAGTCTGCACAAGACAAGTTCCAATACATCATAGAATAAAATGAAATTTATAAAAACTGCAAACAGTATAAAAAACACACAGCAGCACGAAAAAAGCATAAAATGCAACCATAGCGTAAAAGCAAGCAGCTTGAACCGCAGTCTGAAGCAAAGTAAATTTTAAAGGCCCAGCAGTGAACAATTAAAAGGAGTAAACGAGTATAAAAAACACACAGCAGCACGAAAAAAGCATAAAATGCCACCATAGCGTAAAAGCAAGCAGCTTGAACCGCAGTCTGAAGCAAAGTAAATTTTAAAGGCCCAGCAGTGAACAATTAAAAGGAGTAAACGAGTATAAAAAACACACAGCAGCACGAAAAAAGCATAAAATGCCACCATAGCGTAAAAGCAAGCAGCTTGAACCGCAGTCTGAAGCAAAGTAAATTTTAAAGGCCCAGCAGTGAACAATTAAAAGGAGTAAACGAGTATAAAAAACACACAGCAGCACGAAAAAAGCATAAAATGCCACCATAGCGTAAAAGCAAGCAGCTTGAACCGCAGTCTGAAGCAAAGTAAATTTTAAAGGCCCAGCAGTGAACAATTAAAAGGAGTAAACGATGAGAAGGTGTGGCATGATCGATCATTCACAAATGCCTGGGAGGTCCTTAGCCTGGTGCCGCAAAGTTTTTAAAATGGTGCCAGTCCGGGGAAAGGAGGAGAGCATCTCTGCGGTGTTTCGCTGCATACGTTTTGTGTGTTTTCTGTCTTTTAATGTGAGTTTTTATATATAATTTGTTGTGGTTGAAACCGTAGAGTAAGAAAGATGGGGACTCGATGGGTTATTGAATTTCATTATGATTGTTTGGTAGCTGGACCCAAGGGGGAGGAGTTGACTGGATTTGTAGAGAGGGTGTGACAGAAAAGGGAAGGAACTGAGTGGATAAAGACACCGACTGAAGTATTCTAGGGTGTGAGAGAAATCTGTGTTCTTTGTGGAAGTTATTACCCTAAGTGGCAAGTGAGAAAATGAGCCTCTGTGGCTAGATCTATTCAAAGAACTGTAGAGAAAGGAGAACTGTACCTATCTGAAACCATTACGCTTTATGTTCCTAACTGAAATGGTTTTGCTGTCATAGTTCTAAATAAATTCTGTTTAAGAGGAGACAAGCCTTTTTATTTAAAGGATCCCCTTTTCCCTCAGACCCACCCCCATACATTCACCATTATGTCATTCTACCAAACAGAACTAAGCCATCCTGTTCTTTGGGTCCAACTAAGAATTCTAAGGCAAGAACCTTTGGTGGCAGCAAAAACAGGAAATCCTAAGGAAGGCCAAGAAGCAGCATAACACACATTACATCAGAACACTACAGAGAGGTGCCATACCGGAGTTACATTCAAGGGGTCTCAGAAAAGAGCAAAATCCTTACATTCTCATTGTTGCTGATTTTACCTTTCAGTCCCTTAGGCAGCTTCAACACAGTAGGCCTGAGAGTTGCTTTTAGGTTCTTGTGGATACATGCATTTTGTTAAACTGTTATAGCTAACTTACAGTTTTCAGGCTTGAAGGACGACTTGAGAATGAACGGCTTTATGCCCAGAATAAACCCCAGAACAAGTGGAACAGGTGTTGCAACAAATATTTTTGGGGATGCTCAGAGGTATCTCACATCAAAAATTTAAATGGGATGAATCAGAAGGCTTAGTATTGTGTTCGCCCATGTAATGGCTTCTGTATAAACTGGCCACACCCTTTAACTTTTGAGACTCTCCCATCCGGAATTCAGTGTAATCTGCTTTGCCCTGTTTGGACAAAATTTGGGGTAAAAAAGCTTGAAACTTAAGCCTTTTTTGCTTAAACTCACCTTAGGTAGAACAGGAATGAGGTGTGTACTTATATAGGATTGAAATTTGTGCAGCTATTCCAGCCTAACTCTACTGAAATCAATGGGCTTAGACTGGAGTAACTCTGTATGGGATTAGATAGCTGTTTTAGTCTGCCTGTAGCAGCAAAAAATAGCCCACTAGTCACTGTTCACTTCTTCAGAACAGAATTCAAAGGGGTTACTTTTGAAGTAAGCCCCCTCACAGATGAGTCCAAGCAACTGCTGTACTGTAAGAATACGTCCTGTTGTGTTCTGAATGGATTTTCACCAGGGCAGGAGCATTATGAGCAGTGAGGGCAGTAAAAGGCTGGGGTGGTGGTGGTGGTGGAAGTTTGCTTATGTTCTCGCTAGTGTTCTTGGCGGCACTACTGTTTGGTGAAGTGGTTAAGAGCGGCAGACTAATCTGAGAGAACCGGGGTTGATTCCCCACTCCTCCTTCACATGAAGCCAGCTGGGTGACCTTGGGTCAGTCACAAGTTCTCTCAGAGCTGTTCTCTCATGAGCAGTTCTCAAAAGAGCTCTCTCAGCCCTGCCTACCTCGCAGGGTGGCTGTTGTGGGGAGGGGAAGGGAAAGGAGATTGTAAGCTGCTCGGAGACTCTGAGTGAAGGGTTGGGGTATAAATCCAATCTCCTCCTTCTCTTGCACTAACCAGAGGCCCCTATGGGGAGGCGCAGCAGTCTTTAGTTTACAGACTACTTCCGTTACAGAGATTCTTTTAGCCCAGATATGACAACTTGCTTGACTTCCTCTCCCTCAGCATGCCTCTTTTATCTGCCAGCTCCACCCATGGTTTGAGATTGCCCTCTCCTGTGATAAAACTCACTTGATCTCCCCAGAGAGAGCGGCTTTTCTTCCCACCTTCCCCGCTGGGCCTCCTTGCCCACCCTAGTCTGCCTGGCTTCTTGTTAGCTTTCCCCTGCTCCAGAGCCTGGGTTAATCATTTAGGATCTTGAGCAAACAGGGGCTCCTATCCCACCGGTGAGTTTCCTTCTGGGGTTGCAGCGGTTTCCCTGCTGACCCCTTTCTCCCAGGTTAGCCCGCCAACCACCCTCCTGCCGTAAGCATAAATGAATTCGCAAAAAACGCTCTTCATTTCCCACTAATTGGGGGTTGTTTCCATTTGAAAATCCCCAATGCGTGGAAAATACTTCACATTTTGCATCTGACAGTAATTAAAATTCCAAGCTCTCCATGAGAACCCCACAGAGACACTCTGAATAGCCATCCTGAATCTGATGAGGAGACTGATTTTCGAAAACACCATTTAACTGTCTTGTCTCCACAGAGCCAGGCTCAAGCCAATCTCACCCCTTGCTGGGCAGAGCCCCTCTTCCAAGTGCTGTTCAGGCTGCAGTCCCTCCCCAGTCATTCTATGGGGAGACCTGTAAATGGGAGCAAACATGCTGCAAAGCCCGGGAGGGCAATTCTGGCCATGGCAATCTGGAGCAGCTATCCTGTCAGGGGCAGCAGCACCCAGATCCTAACATAGCTCCTTCATTCCTTCACGCAACTCATCAGACAGGCAAAACCTGTTAATTTACTTTATTTACATCCTGTCTTTCCCCCAAAAGTGGCTTGCATCTTCCTCCTTTCCTCCATTTTGTCCTCACAACAATCCTGTGACGTAGGTGAGACTGAGAGTGTGTAATCAGTCCAAGATCACTCAGCCAACCTCCCATGGCAAAGTGGGGAATTCAAACCTGAGTTTCTCAGATCCTAGTCTGACACGAAGAAGAAGAAGAAGAAGAAGAAGAAGAAGAGATTGGATTTATATCCTGCCCTTCACTCAGTTGGAGTCTCAGAGCGGCTTACAAACTCCTTTCCCTTCCCCTCCCCACAACAGACACCCTGTGAGGTAGGTGGGGCTGAGAGTTCTTTCCCAAGCTGTCCTTGAAGGAACAGCTGGTACAGAGCTATGGCTTGCCCAAGGTCATCCAGCCAGGTGCAAGTGGAGGAGCGGGGAATCAAACCCGGTTCTCCCAGATTAGAGTCCGCGCACTTAACCACTACACCAAACTGGCTCTCACACCAAACTGGCTCTCTGCACCAGCGCACTTGACCACTCTCTACACCGCGCACTTGATCACTACACCATGCTGGCTCTCCTGATTAAATCTGACTGAAGTCTCCTTCGCGGCAGGGCACAGAACTGCAAGGAGGGGAGGACTGAACTCCTCGCTCTGAACTGGCTTTGCAGTATCCATAGCCAATTCTGACTGCCGAGGAGTGATCACATATTCAGCTATCAAAGGAGGATAGAAAAGGAACTGAAGTGAGCAACAATCAGGGCCAAGAAAGGTAAATGGAGGGAGGAGGCTTTCACAGGAGGGAGGAGGCTTTCACAGAATATCTAAGAAGACAGAATATTCAGGGCCAAGAAAGGTAAATGGAGGGAGGAGGCTTTCACAGAATATCTAAGAAGACAAAGACAAAGAAGATAAAGAAGACAAAGAAGAGACTGGATTTATACCCTGCCTGTCACTCGGATTCTCAGAACGGCTTACAATCTCCTTTCCCTTCCTCTTCCCACAACAGACACCCGGTGAGGTATGTGGGGCTGGGAGAGCTCTGAGAGAACTGCTCTTGAGAGAACAGCTCTGAGAGAACTTGTGACTGACCCAAGATCACGTCAGCAACTGCATGTGGAGGAGTGGGGAATCAAACCCGGTTTTCCCATATTAGAGTCCACACTCTTAACCACTACACCAAACTGGCTCCTAACCACTACCCTAAGCTAGCTTTGGTCCTTCAAAGACCGTCTTTTGCACCACAGAATGCTTCTTAAGAACTATACAACAGTCCTAAACCGTCGGTCTCCTATCCCCACAGAGAACTTTCATCCCAATGCACAAGTGTTCCAAAAGGCCCCTCAAATGGTGGCACCCCCACCATATACTTTCTAGAGCCAGTGTGGTGCAGCACTTAGAATGCCAGACTAAGATATGAGAGAACAGGGTTTGAATCCCCACTCTGTCATAGCAGCTTACTGGGTGAGTCTGGGCCAGTCGTTTTCTCTCAGCTTAACCTGTATCTCATGGTGGGATGTCAGCAGGATGAAGCAGAGAAGACAGGAATGACAAAAACTGTTTGGGGTTCATATTGGGGAGAAAATCTGGGTATCAACGAAGTAAATAAACACACCGAACGGTATCATCTGCTCCCCCCACATCTCCGGCGCCTTCTACGAGAGAATTCCCAGGCAGCCAATCCTGGCAAGGCGGCAGCTTTACTCCACTTCAGTTATATCATTATGACAAGCCAAACAATTTCTTTTAAAATTTTTATTTTATCTCGCTGTGCCGCAGAGCAGCTAACAACCATAATTTAAAAACCATTTCACAGCTAAAGAAGAAAAAGCCAATAAAAATAAATTCAGACCACAATGCTAGAGTTATATAGAGAAATATCTCACGATACCCAGCGCCCTTCAACATTAGCCAAAGGCCCACTTTAAAAATCTTTAAAACCTGATGGAGAGGTGACTCTTCTCCGCATGGCGGAAAAAGCCCAGAGAGGTGTGTGTGTGTGTGGGGGGGTTCCCCTCAGATATGTGAGTCCCAGGTCATGAAAGGCTTTAAAAGGTAACAACCGGCACCTTGAATTCACCCTGGAAACCACTCAGTAGCAGCTGCATAAAAGCAGGGGTCTGTTGGAGCGGGAGCACACAGGAGCGCAGCTCCAGGAGTGAGGAGCCCAGGGGGCGGGCACATGACCAAGCCCCACCCCCTCCTCGGCTTCCTCGAGCAGTGCAGAGGCGCAGCGCCCCGGGGAAAGCCCTGCTAGGGTCTTTATTGTTTTTAATGTTTTGTTTTAATACTGATAATTTTATCATTGTTCCTTTTATGACTGTGTGCTGCTTTTCCAGAGACTTGCTCAAGGTGGCATATACATTTTCTAAGTATACCATTTTTTATCTGGGCACATGGCACATAAGTACTGGAGAAATTTCACCAACCCTTCAGCAGCTTCCACCTTATCAGTTTGGTGTAGTGGTCAGGAGTTGGACTCTAATCTGGGAGAACCGGGTTTGATTCCCCACTCCTCCACATGCAGCTGCTGCTGTGACCTTGGGCCAGTCACAAGTTCTCTCAGAGCTGTTCTCTCATGAGCAGTTCTCAAAAGACCTCTCTCAGCCCCACCTACCTCACAGGGTGTCTTGTTGTGGGGAGGGGAAGGGGAAGGGATGGGTGGTGCACATGTCCTGGGTATCTCAAGTCTACTTGAAACCTGGTGGTTTCAAGGGAGCAGGAAGAGAATGAGGGTGTGTTCTTTAAGCTTATTTTCATTGCACAAAGTGTTGGATGGGGAAGGGAATGGCGGAAAAGCAGGCCAGTTTCACTCACCTGTGGAGTGGAGCCTGAGGGGCGCGTGTTGCCTTCTGACACACTTCCGGTATGTTAGGGGGTGTGGCATATGCAAATGAGTCATGCAAATGAGTTATGCTAATGAGCTCCTGCACCTCTTTTTCTACTAAATGACCCCTGCATAAAAGACTTGACTACTATGCTGATCTTCTGAATTCTGCACCAGTTGAAGTTTCGGGATTGTCTTTCGGGGCAGCACTTGGTAGGGCACGCAACACAAATGCTGCTTCCGCACATAATTCGATAATGCACTACCAGCTGTTGTTTGCAACTAAACTTTTTTCCTGTGCAAAAGAGGAAACTCCAGTTGGAAACGATGGCTTCAAACTCTCTCTATAATGCACTGAGGGGGCATTATTCAATGTGTGTGAAAGTGGCCAAAGATGGCAGCCATCATGAGGGTGCAAAAGCGCGTCGAGATAGACATCCTTCCAAGAAGATGGTCTGAGACGATGAAAAGAGGAGGGGGGAAATATTATGGATGTTTTAAGACTACTACCGGTAGCGCTTCAAATATATTTTAGATAGAGCAAGAGAGAAATGAGAATGAAATACCAGCATGCTCTCTTCCTTGTCCTACAGTTTTTTAAAAAAAGCTCACTGGATCTTCTATCAGAAATTACTACAGAAATGACAACAAAAAGGATGTGTAATGATTTCATGTTTTGGTGTGTGTGTGTATGTTCCTTAAATGTTGAGTGTGACTGCAGTACTGTAGGGAGGGGTGATAGTGGAAGAAAAGTGTGATTTGATTGGCTGATAACTGAGAGTGTGGGACAAGAGATATTCTGAGAGGAATCTGTGTGGGGTTATCTGGAGAATTTGTGTGTGCATAGTCTGTGCATGAAGAATGTGCATAGTCTGTGTGACTAGGAGTTTTGTGAGAGTCTATATGGCAAAGAAACAAGTTGTGTCTAAACTGTGTGGTTAGACAAATGTTTTATCTTGTGGCCAAAGACAAAGAGTTTAGCCTGTGTGGCAATACTTATATGAGAGAGAGAGAGAGAGAGAGAGAGAGAAATATAAGCCTGTCAGAGTGGAGTTTGGAGACTGAGAGGCTGAGTTTGTAGCACCCAGCATTACCAGTTATATTTACACGTTCATTTCTTCAGCAACTGTTCAAGATAAGCAGAAACCTATTTTGTTCTTTATTAAATAAATCAATTTTTGTTTAAACATATCCCAGAAATCAGTACAGTACTTCCTGAGGGCCACACAGACCTCTGAAGTGTGATTTGGAGAGAGATTTGGAATTTTAAATTCCTGGTGGCAGCAAGAAACTACCAAGTTTATACCCAAAGAGAAAGTTTAAAAGTAAAACCGTTTTCCCCAATAGCAAGAACATCATGGGGGAACCAGTCCATTTTCAGAAATGAACAAAACGTGGGCAGTGTTTGCTTTCAAAAACCCACAGTTCTGGAGTGTTGACCTAAGACAGGGGCGAGAGAGAGAGAACGGCTGAATTAGGACATCCCCAGCTTGAATCTTGCTCTTGCTCCTAATGCAAGGAGTGGTTTTATAGTTAAGCTCCTTTCTCTCAGCTCCAGCACACCTCTTTACAGTAGGTGGGAATTAATACTGACCTACCTTACAAAGTTGTTGTGGAGATCATGTTTGTGAAGCACTTGGGACACTCTAAAAACACTGAGTCAGGGATGAGTGGGACAATACCACTCACCCTGAGCAGGGTTAGAATCACAGAATCATAGAACCCTAGAGCTGAAAGGGACCTCCGGGGTCATCTAGTCCAACCCCCTGTACCATGCAGGAAATTCACAAATACCTCTCCCCCCCACACACACCCAGGGACCCCTGTTCCATGCCCAGAAGATGGCAAAAAAAAAAAAACCCTCCAGGATCTCCAGCCAAAATCATCTGGAGAAAAATGGCTTCCTGACCCAAAGTGGCGATTAGCATTTCCCTGGATTAGTACTGCAAAAGATTATTGTGTGCGTGTAAAGTGCCATGGAATCACAGCTGGTGACCCCATAGGTTTTCAAGGAAAGAGATGTTCGGAGGTGGTTTGCTATTGCCTGCCTCTGGGAAGCAACCTTGCTTCCTTGGAGGTCCCCCATACAAGAAGAAGAAGAAGAAGAAGAGATTGGATTTATACCCCGCCCTCCACTCCCCAAGGGAGTCTCAGAGCGGCTTACAAACTCCTTTCCCTTCCCCTCCCCACAACAGACACCCTGTGAGGTAGGTGGGGCTGAGAGAGCGCTTTCCCAAGCTGTCCTTGAGAGGACAGCTGGTACAGAGCTATGGCTTGCCCAAGGTCATCCAGCCAGGTGCAAGTGGAGGAGTGGGGAATCAAACCCGGTTCTCCCAGATTAGAGTCCGCGCACTTAACCACTACACCAAACTGGCTAGGGCTGACCCCGCTTAGCCTCCAGGATCTCATGAGATGGGGCTAGCCTGGGCCACTCAGGTCAGGCCAGAGGACTGCTTTAGGACTGCAATACCAGCAACGATGATGATGATGAAAAATAAGTATAGTTAAAAGGACAAGCATGGATGGCTTCAAGAGGGAATTGGATAAACATATGGAGCAGAGGTCCATCAGTGGCAATTAGCCACAAAGTATAGATAGGAACTCTCAGTCTGGGGCAAAAGTTGCTCTGTATTCTTGGTGCTTGGGGGTGGGGGCAACAGTGGGAGGGCTTCTAGTGTCCTGGCCCCACTGCTGGACCTCCTGAGGGCACCTGGTGTTTTTGGCCACTGTGTGACACAGAGTGTTGGACTGGATGGGCCACTGGCCTGATCCAACACTGGCTTCTCTTATGTTCTTATGACATTTGTTGTGATTATGTAGTGACTTCTTTTTATACAGCAAAGCAACCGCCACTTCATTGTTGGGACAGCCTTCCGAAGAATTTGACTGAATGACTGAAAAAATCCTAACCTGGTGGTGATGGAAAGTACCGCCAAGTCACAGCTGACTTACGGGGACCTCACAGAGTTTTCGAGGCACCAGGGGAACAAGAGATGGGTTGACATGGCCTACCTCTGCACAGCAACCCTGAACTTCCTTGGTGGTCTCCCATCCAAGTACTAACCCAGGCCCAACCCTGCTTAGCTTCTGAGACATGACAAGACTGGCCCAGCCTGGGCCAGCCAGGTCAGGTCAACGAATCGTTGCTTGAGTCACAAAATGGACTGCGGGGCCTGGCTGTTTTGGGTCCACAAAGAAGCTGCTATACCACTGTCTTATTCTCGTGCGCAAGTGTTGTGACTTCAGAGTCACAGCCCCACAGATGGCAGCTCTGCCCCACTGGTAGGGAGAAGAAGAGAGGCTTGTTTTCCTGTCAGTGACGGTGTGTTGTTACAACCCTTGCAGGAAACACCGCCTTTCTCGTTTTTCTGCTGACCTGCATCTGTTGCTTTCACAACTCCTGAAGAACAAAGGCATGCGGAGGACCTGATTTAGCAGCGCCTGGTAATGCCATGCACATATTTTGGCATCTTAGTTCGACGGATCTTTGTGTTTTGCCGGTAAGCACTGATAATGAACAAGTCAAAAAATTCGGTGCCATCTCTCAAGTGCTTTAGTAGGGAATGTGATCCGTGAGGGTTTCAAGAGGATCTTAGGGGAAAGACTTTCCAGGGCAAACTTTTGACTCGTGTAAAATCCCAAGCTAAGGCTACAGTTTTATTTCTTTGCATTTTTTTCACACCCACGAGATCTGCAATCTTTGCCACGCAGGCCAGTGATACTCCACCCAGTGTCCTGGAATACCATGACAGACATTGATGGGTTTTCTGTAACCAGGCTGCTTTCTTTTCTTTCCCCCCCCCCAAATTTTAATTAGCAGAGGAGACAATATTAGCATAAAAAGCTCTAGTAAAAGCCATCTTACAGAAGTAAAGCCAAACACATACACCATTTGAGCTACTCATACACCCCATTGGGTACGCAGCTTAGAAAACAAGAGCTAAGGGCACAATTTATACAATTCTTTGCAAAAGATCTCATCTGCCATAAAAAGGGGAAACTTCCAAGAGATTAAATTGGATGAATAATGTGTAAATGTTCAAATGCAGCAAACTAAACTGATGGCAAGCACATTTTGGGATGTGGGCTTTAGTCTTTGTTGCAGTCAAGATCCCGTGAGTCTATAGGCTTGGTGAATTTTTTTTTTTTAAAATAACTTTATTTAAAACATTGTATACTTACATTCCTGGCACAATGTTCTCCAAACCAGGTTGCTTTCTCAACAAAGCAACTCTTCCCCCAAAGAAAGAGCCAGTCCTGGCTTTCCTTCACCGCTGTGGATCAAGAGACGCCCAGGAGGTATCGTCTCTGGGCCTGTAGGGAGCCATCCATTCAGGAAGAGCTGCCTCCATCTTAGGACGATGCATGGCTTACAACATTATGTGACTGGACCCAGCACTCCATGGCAGCCATTTTGTGACTGCTCCCTGAGGCAGCCATTTTGTACTGATGCCCACTCCCCGTCATTAAAGATGCCCACAGGCTGACCCCTGCCTTACGCCAAGATAGGAAACTCTTGTCAGGATTTGCACAGTCGGGAGGTGACCGTTTAAAACCTGGACTGAACAGACCTGGTTCTTTATTTACTGTAACTAATCCATGTCAGAAAGTTTCAGTGGGCAGCCATGCTGGTCTGAAATACAACAGCTAGATTTGAGCCCAGTCTTCAGATCTGACAACGAGAGCTTTGACTCTTGAAAACGTATACCCTGAAAATCTTGTTGGTCTCGAAGGTGGTACTAGACTCGAATCTACCAAATCCGAAAATACTGTACATTGAGGCGGTAAAGGGGGAAGGTCATTAATACATGGTATTACACTTTCTCGACACCACTGTGGTAATTGGATGAGGATAATGGGAGAGGGAAAGGGAGAGAAAGAAGGGGATGTTTGAGTCAGTGGACAACTCCACACCATCCTCCATATGTGACAGATGAGCACATTCACCAATGAGTCGAGCATGTATCGATCTAGCCTCCAAAGAAGAGCCAAGCGATAGGTTTCTGTGCCTAGCCTCTCACTGGGCGATTCTGCATCTAGCATTCGCTGCCCATATTCTCAACTGGGAGGAAAAGGTGCAGCTCAAAACCACATCCAAATACCTCAGGACAATGCTGTACTGACTGCAAAGTCAACCCTGAATGGCCATAAAACAGCCATAAATCAACGCAGAAGGTACAATAAAATCCGGTGATCAAAGAAAGCGAAGGCGGCATGCAGTGTAGAGGGTACCATAAAATCCAGTGATAAAAGAAAGTGAAAGCAGCATGAAATGCAGAGGGGAAATTCTGTTCCAACATGGGTTTTGTAAAACAATGGAGGGAAAAGCCAATGTAGAATCACCTATCAACAGGGGTTCATTGCTGTGTCAGGTGGCGTTTCTCGGGTCCTGTCGAAGAAGAAGAAGAAAAAGAGATTGGATTTATACCCCGCCCTTCACTACCCAAAGGAGTCTCAGAGCGGCTTACAATCTCCTTTCCCTTCCCCTCCCCACAACAGACACCCTGTGAGGTAGGTGGGGCTGAGAGAGCTCTGACAGAAACTGCTGTTTTTCAGGAACAGCTCTGGCAGAACTATGGCTTGCCCAAGGCCATCCAGCAGGTGCAAGTGGAGGAGTGGGGAATCAAACCCGGTTCTCCCAGATTAGAATCTGCACACTTAACCACTACACCAAATTGGCTCTAAGCACAGAGCAGGACCACTTCTCTGCTGATGTTGAGTACTTTCCCATTAAGCCTGTCGGTTTATGGGTTCTTCTGTGCTTTGCAATGGCTAAGCTGTGTGAGGCACCATCTCTTAAGAAAAAGCCAGCAAGCACTGGCCTCAACCATGAGCTGGTGGAAAATGGAGTATGAGGAAGCATGCCGACCCTGGACAGGGCTGCTGAGTCTGAGACCAGTCGCTCCTTTTCTTAAGTCCTTTGGAATCAAGAGCAGCACTACAAAAAACACACTGGGAGCGTTCAGACGCGCCGTTTGATCCGGATCAAATGTGCACATTCAGACAGCAGCAGCTGGCTCCCATCCCCAGCCATCGCTTTCCGGAGCAAATACCTGAGCAAAGCGTGGCCTTTTGATACCAGGTCCTTAAGTGGTGTTTTCTCTGCTCTCCCGGTTGAAAGCGCGTTTTCCTCTGTGTGATCGCTCCACAGTCGTCGAGCCACTTCCGAGTTTTTAACACACACCCACCCACTGCGGAAGCCTCTGGCCTCCGCTTTTCGCCTGCCATTTTTATTTTTGCGTCAGTGATGTGTGCATAAGCACTGCTCCGCCCACGCGTCTATTAAAAAAAATTAAACGGCCACTATTTTTGAATTCGGGATCCCAAGGAGGCCAGTTTGGGGCAAAAAGTTTGAAGGGATGTGTTCTGTCACGGTGGTGAAATACAGTGTTTGTGGAACTTTGACAGGATTTGCCCTACTGCTTTTACGCATGCACAAGGGTTTAGTTTTTCAGATCTCCAGATGAGCGCCTATGCGCATGCCCAAACTTAGGGAAAACAGCAAAAAAATCCGGCATACACTCCGGAGTGATCGCGATTGTCCGGAGTAAAAAAAAAGCCGCTTCGAAGTGGGGCAATTTAAAGCGGCTCCAGCACGCCGTCTGAACACACCCACTGAGTCTTTCTGGAAAGGCAAGAGTGGACCTGTGCAGTGGGATGTGATCGTAACTCACAACCCTCTACAACACAACTGTTTACTACCATGCTCATCAGCTTGACTGACTGAAGCACTCCTTGTTTGACAGGTTCTTGGGAATTTATTTTCATTTCCAAAACGTTAGAAAGTCTTGGCAACACTGAAGAGAAATCTCTTGTGACCAATTTTTTCTGTCTCCCGCAATTGTTACACATTGACAACTTAAAGTTATTCACATACATCACG
The DNA here is from genome assembly GCA_029233225.1 of Lepidodactylus listeri. Lineage (NCBI taxonomy): Eukaryota > Metazoa > Chordata > Lepidosauria > Squamata > Gekkonidae > Lepidodactylus > Lepidodactylus listeri. The sequence goes on from JARCFY010000004.1 coordinate 144,688,588, forward strand.
AACCAGATGTTTCATCTCCACGTTTTACAAATCGGCAATCGCTGCCGTTTCCACCTAATAAGAAGCTGTGGTTTTCCTTATAGGGACTGTCGCTCTTTGATTACAGTGCCCTTCTGGGGTTGCTGGACATTTGCCCGCCCTGCCGCTCGCCTTCTAAGGGTGCTGAATCCCTCCCTGGGCCAACTCTGTCCTCCCTGCCTTCAGAGCTTGCCAAACACGTTCTGACACCTGCTGTGCAAGTGAGAACTTCCATTTCCTCTGGAACAGGGGATCCTTTCTCTTCCCTGCTTGAAATCTGGCAGGGATAATCTCATGGGTGGGGAGGCAGAATCCCAAAAAATGTCATTCCAATTAGGCAGAAAAACAAAAAACAAAAAAACCCCACAGCACAGGGTAAGGAAGAATGGAAATAAAGGACTATAATGGATGAAGAAAAATGTCACAATTATTTCTTCGTACAGCCCAGGCTAGTCTGATCTCGTCAGATCTCAGAAAGCTACGCAGACTCAGTCCTGGTTATTACTTGAATGGGAGGCCACCAGGGTTGCTCCACAGAGGCAGGCAATGGCAAAACACCTCTGAAGGTCCTTTGCCTTGAAAACCCAATGAGGGGTCATAGAATCATAACTAAAAAGCATCTCCAGGGTCATTGAGTACGCCCCCCTGCACAATGCAGGAAATTCACAACTACCTCCCCCCCACATCCCCAGTGACCCCTGCTCCATGCGCAGAAGATGGCAAACCGTGCCCCCCAAAAAACCCTCCAGGATCCCTGGCCAAAACTGGCCTGGAGAACAATTTCTTCCTGACCCCAAAGTGGCGATCAGCATTTCCCTGGGTGTGTAAGAAAGGGCCACGAGAACTAAGTACTGAGGCAACCCTTCCTGCAGCCTCCCTCTCATGATCTGCCCAAGTTCACAGAATCAGCACTGCTGTCAGATGGCCATCTACCCTCTGCTTCAAAACCTCCAAAGGAGGAGAGCCCACCATCTCCCGAGGAAGCCTGTTCCACTGAGGAACCGCTCTATCAGGAAGTTCTTCCTGATGTTTAGCCGAAAACTCTTCTGATTTAATTTCAACCCGTTGGGTCTGGTCCGACCTTCTGGAGCAACAGAAAACAACTCTGTACCATCCTCTGTATGACAGCCTTTCAAGTACTTGAAGATGGTGATCCTATGACCTCCCAGTCATCTCCTCTCCAGGTAAACAGACCCAGCTCCTTCAAGTTGCAGTTAACTTATGGTGACCCTCTAAGGTTTTCAAGGCAAGAGATGTTCAGAGGTGAGCTCTGCCATTGCCTGCCTCTGCACAGTGACTCCGGAATTCTTTGGTGGCCTGCCATCCAAATACTCACCAGGAAGGACCCTGCCCAGCTTCCAAGATCTGACTAGAACAGGCTACTCTGGGCTATCCAGGTCAGGACCTACTTGAGCTGAACCAAATCTATTGTCCATTGCCTATTTACCTTCTGGGGAAAGGGGGGGGGCAGTACTTAGAGGACTCAAAAGTCTATTTGTACCTGGCAATACTTTCCATGACATCCCTCTAGATAACTGCAAACCATCAAAGGCATGGGATTTGGCTGGCCTCCCTTGAAAACCATAAACCAACACGGGAATTGAGTTTTTGGACTTTCATACCTGCATGCTTCTAAATTGCAATCCAAACTTTTTTTTTCCCAGATGGAAAGAGCACTCTGCAATGCCCCCCCCCCCATCCCAAAGCCTGAGATTTATGAAGCCAGCCAAACAGGGCTTCTCTGGTCTTTTCGTTTACTACACAGGTTTACAGTCTCAGGACTGAATTCAGGAGACTCGTGAACAGTCACCTAATGGGTGATTGATGTTTTTTTAGAGCTACTGCAACAAGCCGCTGGTTCCCACCAGAGGAAGGGAAGAAGGAAGTGGCTGTTCAGCCCCCTTTCCCTTCCCCACCATTTCTCTGCTCAAAATTGCTCCCTCAAGTTGTTCTTGCCGGAAGGATGAGAATGTAGCTTGGGAGAGATCTGCAGTGAGAAAATGGCAGCAGCAGAAAAAAATTAAACTGATGCTCTCTTTGCTCTTCCATTCCTGGCAGCTTCTAAATTATAGACACGCATACAGCTGTGGCCAGCTAGGGGTTAGTATCCCACAGCTGTGCTCAACCACCTTGGGAGCCTTCCTCCCAGACAGAAGACCTCTCCCATTACAAACCAGTGAATTTAATTACTGAACGACCCTAATCTTGCGTAGACTGGGGTAGATCCTACCCTGTCCTACCATTCCACTGAGCAAACTCTGAAACTTTCCTCCAGCCCCAAGCAGTCTTCCTCCAACTGAGGAAGCTCTTCAATTGGAGGAAGAGCTGCTTAAGTTGGAGGGAGACTCCTTGGATGATGGTTGGGTCCATCCCCACTAAATAGAAGACAACCTAGGGGAGGTCCTCCCTAAGCCCCAGATTGCACATTACCCAAGGCGACTGCGCTTCTTTTTGACCAGTCAAGATATCATGTACACATTTTTTCCTCTATCAAGCAGATGCCTCCTCACTTTTAGATGTGGACTGCAACGTGACCAAGTGGGGGGGCGTCTATTTTATAAACGGGATTCAGATTATTATTCTGTTATGACTGATCACCTTGTCTTCCTTTAGATGACCAGTTTACACTAAACAGTCTCTTCAGGGTTTCTGTCTCTTGTAGATGGAGGATATCTGCCACACATGAATCCTTATCGAGAAGTCAGGCACCAGTGCTTTGTAAAGTCAAACTGCACAACTCTTTATTCACAGAAACACAGCAGGGGGTGGGATACCTACACAGGATAAACCGTTCCTTTTTTTTGTAGGAGGGATTCTCTCTCTCTCTCTCTCTCTCTCTCTCTCTCATTTTAACATAGCCTGTAAAATAACATTAAGTTGTTCACAGACTGTCTTTGGTACCCTGAAACCCTTTGGGATTTCACTCTCCAGTAACTATCTGTGGTTAGACCTTGGACTTTCTCCGTTTGGCTCTCTGAGACATACTGGTGAGCCTATTCTAGATATTTCCCAGTCTCTTCCAGACTCCTAGTCCTCCCCTTAACCACCTCACAAGTTCCCTTGGAGAAGTGTATGTTTTGCTTTGTGACTACTGAGGAGTTTTCAGTTTCTCCTCTCAACTCACTACCCGCTCTTACTACCAGTAAGAGCATTATCTAGCCCCAGTTTTCCTCAAACTTAAGATTTGCTGTTATCACTCAGCTCCAGAGGCTCCTTCTCTCTCAAGAGCTCTCCAGCTAGATCTCTCTAACTGTCCTTTGTTGACCAATAACGGTCACTTCCCTGAGAATCCCGAGCAACTTGCCCCCACCACTCTCAGTCATGTGACCTGGCCACTCTCTTGCTTCGCTGCTGTTTATCAACAATCCTTAGAGTCTGTCACATGGACACTCTACACTGATGCCTGAATCTGTCGGCGTGCAATTTACACAATTTCTCACCCTTAAAGAAAAAAACTTGCTGATTTCTTGGCACCAGGAGCCCATATGAAAACCACTGGTGCTGAACATAAGGCAACATCGCTCCAAGGAGACCAAACTGTTCACCCTGCCATCTATCTACTGCATTTTAAGCTAATTCCATGCGAACTTTTAAGAAATTTATAGCTGTTATTTTTTTTGCTGCAGTACATGAAACATTATATAGACAAATCCCAATTATAATCTTAACTTTAAAGAATGCTTTTGAGTGGAACAGTAGAGATAGCATCAGTAATTAACAGTCAAACTTCCAATCATCTCAGGCTTTGAAGGTAAGCTCCCTAATTAAATACATTTTGCAAAACAATTTCTGCTGCTTGGATTCCTTGGGATTTTTCTTCTTCTTCCAATTTTTTAAAAAATACCCTATAGTGGCCGTCTAAGCAGGAAAGCCTTGAAATGTATACAGAAGCTTCCCACGAGAAGCCCCACCATCCATAAACTACACAATACTCTTTAAAAGGCAAGTTTGCCAAATATTAGGGGCAAATTCATGCCTCTTGAGTCGGATTGCCAGGTCCCTTCTGACCACCAGCGGGGGATGGGGGGATAAGGTTGCCAGATGCAGGTAGGGAAACTCTTGGACATTTGGGGATGGAGCCTGGGAAGGACAGGCACTTCAGTGGGGTACAATGCCAAAAAGAGTCTGCCATCCAAAACATCAATTTTCTCCAGGGGAACTGATCTCTACAGTCTGGAGATAATTCTGGGGGGTCCCCAGGTCCCACCTGAAGACTGGCATCCCTCCTCTGGAGCAGAAATGAAACAACAGTTCTGTTAAGCACACTGTTTGGCCACAATCTACTCACAGGGCAACTTGCAGACAAATACAGAGCTTATGCTGGCCTTCAGTGGCCAGAACCGACCCTCTGTGGCTCCTGTACTTTGGGTGGGATCCCACACGGGATCCCACTTTGTGTGGTCTTTCACTCTTAAAAAAGAGCTTTTGACTTCCTAACAGCTGTGACGGACTGCACTTTTTAAGAAGCTTAGAAGCGCTGTACCAACAACGAAAGGACTGTGAACAGTCAATTCTTCACAGAGCCAAAGAACCTTGAGTGACAGGGTGCTCCAGGCAATCTGATTGGTTATCATCAGCAGAGCAGAAAAATGTCTTGTGAGAGCTGGATGCTGAGGAGGTTCAGTCAAATTCTTGCATTAGTGGAGAAGAGACACGTACTGAGACTATCTGTGAATAGCCCTGATAGAAAAAGGGTTTAGTGCTGACAGAGTGTTCCTTACCTTGACTGAACACAGTCTAAATTCAGCATTAGCTGAGAGCAGTTTGAACACAGAGAACTGGGGGAAAATTTGGCAAAGAAGTTTGGGTAGCAGAAGAAGACTCCCATTCAGGCAAAAGGAAAGGGGATAGATCTCCTACGAAGAGAAGAAATTCCCTACCCAGTCAAACAGGGAGAGTTAACTCTATGGAGTACAGGGATCCCTGGTCTGGTGTGATTACAAACTACCTGTAGAGACCTTAAAAGTCAGTCAACCACTCAAGAAGAGTACTGGTGTTGCAAGAGAAGGGGTTTAGGTAGTGGGAAGCAGATACCAGCCTTCTGGGCACCAGAAGCGACAGTGATTATACAAATGACATGTATTATAGTTTTTGGGAAACCACTGGAACAAAAGCCTCTCATTATGAAGATTTAAAGTAACTGTGAATAATTTAAGAACCTCTCATTAGCCTGATATATTCAATTCAATTCGATTTATTACGAGCAAAGATCAGCAAGTACCTTAAAATGTTACATATAGTTAACAACGAAATACAGCCAGACAATTGGTATGGGTAAAATTTTTAGTTAAGACAACGTAGATTTTAAAATTTCCTAGGAATTCATAATCTTCTGTCTGGTTAGGATAGCCATTGCACAACATTTTGCTACCTTAACAGTAGTTTCATTACAAATACCAGCTAAAAGAAGAGCAGAATAAAACTGATTAGACCTGCCTGGGTAGGCGATGACTATAGGCGTAATATATTTAAAACGAACCTCGTGATAAAATTGACAAGATAAAAGAACGCGATCAATCGTCTCAACCTGTCCAGAATTACAAGGACAGAGTCGGCTTGTGTATGGGGTATGAGCATATCTCCCTTGCAGGAGGGAAGATGGGAGAACATTTAATCGTGCTAAAGTGAAAGCTCTGCGGTGCTTTGGGAGTTCTAATGAATAAAGATAACTGGATGGAGCAAAATTTAGGTTTTTGTTTCTTACTCCTAAAAAGCGTGAGGCTCGTGCTCTGTCCATTTGGAGAGAAGTGTCCCATAATCTTTGTTTGACGACAGCTTAGGCTCCTTGAAATCCAAGGTGTATAAGAGCAGTACTAGAGAAGGCCAGAAGTGCCAGTTTGTATTCTATTGCGGAAACCCAGCTTGAGCAGAAACTATCTGAAAGGATTAAGTGGGTCAGCCCTGATGGAAGGAGTTTTAATTTAAGCCAAACACATATGGCATAAAACCAGGCCCGGGTTTCTAATGTAACTAGGCCAGCCTCAAGCCTAAGCAGAGCATATGAACAAAACTCTGCACTCATACTAGTTTTTACCTCAGTAATTTCAACTCCTGATTTCACCTGAACTTTCCCCTTGTTAAAAAAAAAGCTTTTGTTGTTTTTGAATTTCAAAAGTGTCCCAAGTGCCAATTTCAAGGGTTTAAGCTAAAGGGTGATCCTATCCCTTCCCTCAGGTTCCTGGGTCAAGTAAATAGCAAAAAATATCTTACTGACAGGATGGGAAAGCAAAAGTTTCTTCAGGGGAGAAGAAAAAACATTACCAGGGCCGCTCAGTCAGTGAAGGGACAGAAAAACACAGAGAAAATCTAGCCTCTGATGGAGGGAACTGGAGCATCATAACAGCCTTGCAGATGCCCCTGCAGCCTCACCCTATGTGACATGAGGGCTACCACTGGAAAACACTGTTCGTATTCTCTCCCACATGAAGACAGTTTCAGAGGGTAGCCATGTTGGTCTACAGTGGAACAGCCAGATTTAAGTCCAGCAGCACCTTGGAGACCAGTTTTTTTACCCAGGTTATAAGGTTTCAAAAGTCAAAGCTCCCTTCATCCCTTTGACAAAGGGAACTTTATCTCTCAAAAGCTTATACCCCGAAAATCTTGTTGCGCTCTACAGAGCTACTGGACTCGAATCTAGCTTCCCCAGGTGCACTCATGGAAATGCTTTCCACCCAGGTGAGCGTGTGCGTGTATCCTGGGCTTTTAAATAAAAGTTCTTTGTAGAGTGGCACCAACAGTCTGGTCTTTGATCTGTTATTTCAGCATCAGCTATATACTGCAATAAGAGAAATGGCAATAAGAATCACTGTGATGTCATTCGGGGGGGGGGGCGCAATCCATTCTCGGCAGTAGAAATTTGATCCCACTGTCTCCTTTATTGAGGGGGGGATCCAACAAAGATCTGAAATCATTTGGTCTGCAATGCAATGCCAAAACAACAAAAGAAGAGTTACCTTACGGACCATGCAAAGTGTTCTGGCAAGTGGCTGCAATCCTACAGACACTTTCCCAGAAGCAAACCCTGTTGAATAATCTCAGTAGATCTGCTTAAGATGGCTCCCAATGTTTAGTGACTTCCACACTTGTCTTATGATATTTATAACCCAACTCACTCCCCCTAAGCAGACAACTAGCTAAGAGAACACAAGAGAAGCCATGTTGGATCAGGCCAGTGGCCCATTCAGTCCAGCACTCTTGTGTCACATAGTGGCCAAAACCTATCAGGTGCCATCAGGAGGTCCACCAGCAGAGCCAGAGCTGCAGAAGTCCTCCAAGCGCCAAGAATACACACATCACTGTGTTCCATCTAATGTTGCAGTCCTTCAGTTAGAAGCAAGCTTGGCAAGACATCCCCGATACACTTGGCAAAGACTTGATGCTTCAGGGAAACACAGAATGGAACTGATAAAAAGTCAACTGTTGCCTCAAGTAAACCCAAAAGATGCTCACACTCTCGGCAACGATCTGAACCTGACTCAGAATCAGGACTGTCCAGCAGAGTGCCTTTTCCTTGCTCCTGAATCACAATCCAGTTATTACTCTGATGGATTATTTGTTGGAATTTCCTTTCCATAAGTATCCGTGCTTGGAAATGTTTATGTACAATTTCAGAGGATATATTTACATTTCCACCATATGTCTATTGATATCTCGCAGCTGCCTCTATAATTTCCATTTAGATGTTAAACTTTGCCATGTGTAATCATTTGAATATTCCAGTAATTGCATGCTTTTAAATCTCTTAAGTATCTTCAATAAATGTTAAAATTAGATTTGGGGATGTTCGCCCTCCCAAAGTTACAGCAGCGGCAGAGGACTCTTAGTTTTTACATTTTTATCTAATAATGGTTGACTTGGAAATGACCTAAATTACCATCCACTGAAATGCCATCCAGAGATGGACTGAGTAAACTCCCAATTTGCTTGTGACAAAGGCAAAGCTGGTGTATTGGCTCGACATAGGCCCACATCCTGACCTGGATGTCTCAGGCTAGCCGGAGCTCATCGTATCTCAGAAGCTAAACAGGGCTGGTTAGTACTTGGAAGGGAGACCGCCAAGGAAATCCAGGGTTGCTACGCAGAGGCAGGCAATGGCAAACCATCTCTGAACATCTCTTCCCTGACCTGGAGGGCCAAGGCTAGCTCAATCTTGTCAGATCTCAGAAGCTAAGCAGGGTCAGCCTTGGCTAGTACAAGGAAGTTCAGGGTTGCTACGCAGAGGCAGGCAATGGCGGACCACCTCTGCTTGTCCCTTGCCTTGAAAACCCTACAGGGTCGCCATAAGTCGGCTGTGGCTTGATGTCGCTTTCCACCACCACATACCAACAAACTGGAATTCCAAATCCGGATTTTTTTTTAAAAAAGGCCTTCAACTGAAGCACAGCTTCAAACTTGGCCCCCTGCTTTATTTTAATTATTTCTTGTGTTAATAGCCCACCTTTCCCCCATCCAAGGACTGGGAACAGAGGGAGAGGAAGAGATTGCTCAACAAACTGAGCACAGCCTGAGATGGGACTTGCAACAAAAAAGTGTATCACTGGTTGCGTTCATACTGGCAGTTTGGCCCGATATAGGCACATTTCACAAACAGATTTCTCAGAGTTCACACAGCCACATCTGTCAGGTGTTCCCCATGCGTACTCACCCGTCAGAGGATGACTTGGAGCTGGGTTTAAAAGCCACCGCCTCCGAAATGGTGTTTTTGTTTCCTCGCGCATTCACTGTGCATGGCCGGAAGTTTGAACACGGGGGAGTGCATGCAGAACGGATTTGGCAGTCTGAACCTGCAGATCTGTTCTGCCACTGAGGACGTGCTTTAAAAAAAAATGCCTATATGCGTGTGCACATGAGCACATGTGTGCATGGGTGCGCATGAATTTTGGGCATTTTTGGCAATGCACTCCATTGCTGATGCGCCACAATAATGTGGATGCTTTGCCACGAGATGTCTCTGTAGGTAGCCTGCAGCAGGGTGTGTTGTGTGGCTGGAATGCCCCACAATACTTTCACCCGGCTCAAATAGAGACGGCACTATATCACACCAAGCTGCCAGTATGAACACAACCACTGTTTTACTTGCGGAGCTACGGAGAGCAAACAGAAATGAGACCTCTGCATATCCACTCTTCACCATTAGAAGCTGCTGCGGGTCTTTGCAGGGTTTTTTTTTTCCTGTTCTCTCTGTTTGCCTCTGCAAGCCCTTTAAGATGCAAAGGAAGCTGTCACAATATCCTGTCTATCTTTTTTATAAGCAAGGAGGGCTCCACTTAGAGAGGGAGAGAGAGGGAGAGACTCTACCCAAAAAAAATCAGAAATCCCTTCTAAATCAAAATCAAGCTGTAACGATGACTTCAGTGCAGGCTTGAGGGCCCCTTCTTCATCACTACATCCCTGTTAATTTCCTCCTTATTAAAATTCTAGCTCTTTTTGGAAGCGAGAAGCAAAGAAGAAAAAAGGGGGGGGGGGACCATGTTTAGCCAAGATAATATTTTACTGTCAAATAAGTCGGCCGGCATTAAAACTCCAATGCTTACAGTTTGGAATCATTTGCATTGTTTGCAATCCACCAGCGAATCGAAAGCAACATGCAAAAAAACCCAACAACTCCACACCAGCAACTCGCCTTCCTGCAGTGTTCGGAAGCAAACCAGCCGGCTCTCAAAATAGCAGCTATTGGTATTCAATGGGGCTGCGCGGGAGAAACCAACCGCAGCATCTGAGCCATACGAAGCCAAGGGAGTGTGTTAAATGCCTCCGCGGCCGGGTCTCTTTCCACTAAGCCTCTGTGTGCGGCGCTGGGAAGGCACGCCAGAGTCAGCTGTGTACAAAGGGCATTTGCAAAGCAGAGCGAACACCAGGGAGGGGGAGAGAACTGATTCTTGCATGCATGTTCAGGGCAGTCGATGAGTCAATCAAAGTTCTGGAAGCAATGCAAAAAAAAAAATTGCCTGTCTCCAGGCTTAAACAAGAGTGAGAGAAAGAAGTGTGCGTGGGGGATTTATTATCCTGCTGATCGACACAGTGAGTATTTCTTAGGAGATTTTGCTCAGTTACGGCATCCGCTGTATGCTGACAACACTGATTGCCTCTTCTACCTGTGACGGCTGAGCGGAGCTGGAATGCCCCACAAGGTCTGCTTTCCATTTGCCGGATTGTCTTCAGCTCTTACAAAGAGATGTACTGAACACACATGAAGCTGCCTTATACTGAAACGGACCAACAAGATGCTGGCAGACAGGGCCCGTAGCTACGGCAGGGCCTCTTGGGGCTCGGCCCCCTGACTTCCTACCAAGTCCCCATGAATTCCCATCCAGCCCAGGCCCCCTGACTCTCTGGCCTGCCCACAGGATTCCCTGCCACAGCCACCACCCCTTCTCAAGCATGGTGTGAGCAATCCCAGTGGCATCTGCACCTTCCAGCCCTTCCAGGAGTGGGGTGACTTCCCCGCCTGCCGGCAGCACTGCCAGCCGGCCATCCATTCATCCAGGCACAGACATCTTCCAGCTGGAGCAGTGGCAGAGGCTAGCTCCATGGTGCTCAGCTTCCAGGGCGCATTAGCGCTCGCTCGCCCACCCCCTTGCCCTGTTGCTGCAAGTCTTGCCACTCCATGGCCAGCCAGCTGGAGCCTTCCCTCCAGCCCTCTTTTCCAGCTGCCTGGGCTGGAGGGGATGTCCATCTCAGCACCGCCGGTGGTAGCATCACCACCACTGCCAACTGGTGAGCGCAGCCCTGCCTGCTCTGGCCAAAAAACTCACAAAGACCAGCTGGGGCAGGGGTCAGCCAGCGTGCATGATTTGCAGGAAAGAGCGGGAGTGCGGCTGCTCGCTTGGGGTGTGGGGGGGTGTGCTGGGGTGCCCCGACTTAAATATTTAAGGCCCCCTCCCCAAATTAAAAAATCATGGCAACAGGCCTGCTGGGGAGGGGGCCCAGGACAATTGGCAAGCAAAGCTAGTGCCCTGCCACTAAGCCACTATGCTGTAGTGGTTAAGAGTGCTAGACTAGGATCTAGGTGCATATCCCCACTCATGCCATGGCAGCTTGCTGGAAGACCTTGCACCAGTCAAACTCTTCCGGCCCGGTCTACCTTACAGGGTTGTTGTGAGGATCAAATGGAAGAGAGGAGAATGACCTAAGCTGCTTTGGGTCTCCACTGGGGAGAAAGATGGGGTACACATGAATAAAATAAAATAAAATTCTTATTTGGCATTCTCAAAAATAATATTGTTGATTTGGTTTGCCGGTGTCATTTATTCATATCTCCATAAGCTGGCATTACATTTTGTGGCACACATGGCCCAGCCCAACAAAGTAACATTTATGTCAGATCCGGCCCTTGTAATGAACAAGTTCGACCACTCTGCTTTTGATACTCCCATTTCCAATGCCAGACATTATTTTTCAGCAGCCTCGCAGGTCAGGAAGCTCGGAACTAGGAAGGCACTCACAAATCAGGTTTTTCACAGGGTGAGAACAACGTCTGCCACAGCATGCGACAACCCAGGGAGTACACAGGCTATGGGAAACCAGTGCGCGAAGCACAGAAGTGTTATCGACGTAATCCGTACGAACTCAGGATGGAGTCAGGAAAAGGTCGAGTCCAGCAAAACGTCAGAGACCACCAACAAAATTTCCCAGGGTGTAAGATTTTTGAGTCAAAGCTTACTTTATCAGATGCAGGATAAAAAGATCCCCCTACACACACACACTCTGCGGCTATTTCTGGCAAACAGCCTACACAGAGAGACCCACGGAGAAATTACGGTGTCTGAAGAAGCAAACGATAATGGAACAAAATTGCCATGCTTGAAAAGTACCAGGAACCTCTGCAGCATAATCTTCAAATGAAGTGGCCTTCCAAATAACAACATAGGGATGCCCGCAATTAGGGGAAATGGTAGCCAAGTTCAGATATGGCGCTACATGAACAAACCCGCCATTCGCCTAGGGCTTGTGCATTCCTTCCCTGCACCTGCTCCCCTCAGTTTCCTCCCTCTCTAGTTTAGGGCAAACCAAAGTTTGCTTTTAGATCTGAACCATGTGCTGTATTCACCCAACAAACCAGATTGCAAGCCACAAGCAAACCGGACTTTGCAAATCCTGGTTTGCGCAACAAATGCAAACTGTAGTGTGCTACTTGGGCTGTAGTGGTCAACTATGGTTATCTTCAAACTCAAGGATAGAGGGAGGGAACTGTGGTATGTGAAAAAGGAGATTACTGGCAAAGGAAAACTGGAAACCACGAACATGTTGGCCAGCAGGTGAACTATGGTTTACAAAGATTGCCTCATTTGGATATAATGACAAAAGTATGATTTGCTGACAAACAGGGAAAGACAATGCCCAAGAGAAGGAAATGTCCAAAATACTTATATATATATATATATACACACCTTATTTTTCGCTGCATAAGACGCACCTGATCATAAGACGCACCTTGTTTTTAGAGGAGGAAAACAGGAAAAAATGAAACAGAAGGAAAGAAAGAGAGAGAGAGACAGAGAGATAAAGGAAGGAATGAGGAGGAGAGAGAGAGAGAAAGAGAAAGGAAGAAAGAAAAAAGGAAAGGAAGGAAGGAAGATAGAGAAAGGAAAGAAGAGAGACGTCGGCATGCCATGCAAAGCCAGGCCTTTCTGTGCAAAGTAGCCACAATCTGTGGGCGGGGCTTTCTGCTGCTGGCTGTCTTAAAGGGGAAAAGCACTTAAAGGGAAAGAGTACTTAGCCTGGTGGGGTTTTTCCTGCCGTTTCCCTTTTAAGTCTTAACAGCTCAGGCCCAGCAGGGAGGGGCGGGGAAGGCTGGGATGCCAGCCTGAATGGCGTTCCCCTGCCGCGTTCCTGCTGAAGAAAGAGCCCTGTTACAGGTAAGAAAAGCTCCATATTCACTCCATAAGACGCACACACTTCCCCCCCCCCACTTTTTTGGGGAGGAAAAGTGCATCTTATGGAGTGAAAAATACTATATAAAATATGCCCTGATTCATGCTCTCCTGGACCCAGAGCACCATACCCTTAATGGCACCTGACAACTTCTGCAGTGTGATGAAGACCTTGACTGTTGTTGGGCAGGTTGTACATTAATGGGGGGGGGGGGGAATCATAATCACCACCGACTCCTAGATAATTCAAAGCACAGCAGTCAAGAACTGTGATTTCATCATCTAAGCAACAGAAAGACTCAAAAAAATCCAAGCAAATGAAAGGAGAAATTTGGGTGAAGAAATCAATGAGGCAGAGCAAAACAGAGCAATCTCATGAAAGGTAAAATATGAAAGGCATGCACAACTCGAAGCAGGAGGTATAGAAAGCAAGTACATTTGATGTACAAAGCTGCTCCGCGTAGAAGTCTTTATTTAATGATTGAGCTGAAAATGTACAATACATAAAGTTATGAAGAGACACCAAATCCAACATGGCTACCATGGGCGATGCAACAAACATGGCAAATTCAGAAGATACCTGGATCAGGTGAGGCTAAAAATACCACTCAACAAGACCACGTTCGCACCCTGCCCTCTTTGCAAGGAAGCACAAATGTCAGCATTAGTAAAGGTAGCTAACCACCAATGGAAGCCCCCTCATGAATCCCACTCCTGGATTTGAACCATCAAAGTGATGAGATACTCATAAAAATATGACTGGTACCCTTCTACGCTACAAAGACCATGGGAGAAGCCATCCAACCTCTTCAGTGACTCCAGAAATACATAAATGAAAAATTCCAGAGTGTAAGCTCAGTACAAAATATCAAAAAAAGAAACTTCTGGGGAGTCTTGCCTGCTAGGTCACAGAGGCATAAGGTTTCCATGGTTCGTTGATTTGATGATGTCAAAGCCAAAGTAGAAATGTAAGGCAGCTGTCATGACATGCTCTTGCTGAACCATAACTTAGAATTCAATAAAATGAAAATATTAAATTATTATTAAATGAGGGTTCCACCACCTCTTTAAGAGAATAGGCCCCCAACAGCCTTGTTAAGAGCACAATTTTTTTTAAAAACCCTTTTTGCCATCAAGTCACAGCTGACTTATAGTGACTCCATAGGGCAGGGGTGGCCAACCTGTGGCTCGGGAGCCACATGCGGCTCTTTCACACATCTTGTGCGGCTCCTGGCAGGGCGGCTGGGGAAGAAAAGGGGAGGCATGCTTTTTCTCTCTTCCTTCCTTCCTTCCTTCCATCCATCCATCTATTTGTTTTCTTAGTTTCTCTCTCTCTCTTTCTTTCCACTTCTTTAATTCTTTCTTTCCATCTCTCTCTTTTTCTCTCTCTCTCTCAATATCATTACCAAACAAGTAATATCATTATCAATAACCAGTTTTCCTCGTTTGTTTTTATTTTTGGCAGTCCCATTTAACGTTAATAAAAAGCAAATTTGCACATTTTTAAAAATAAAAACGTGTGTGTGATATTTGTTTCTGTCTTGCGGCTCTCAGACATCTCTATGTGGCTCTTACATTTATTCTATGTGGCTCTTACGTTAAGCAAGGTTGGCCACCCCTGCCATAGGGTTCTCCAGGCAAGAGACGATCAGAGATGGTTGGCCATTGCCTGCCTCTGTGTCGCAACCCTGGACTTCACTGGTGGTCTCCCATCCAAGTACTAACCAGGGCTGACTCTGCTTAGATCCTGAGATCTGACAAGTTTGGGCTAGCCTGATAATATAGTATGAGAAAATGGTAAAATATACCGCATAGGTCGTTATACTGATTTTTTAAAGTTAATTTGTCATATATATTTTAAGCTAGATTCTTACGCCATTACACCACATATATTGTGTTATATATTTGTTAAGTTATTATACTATATACTTTTTATATATACATATATACTGATAAAGGAATGTCCTCAATACCTATAAAATTGCCCTTATATTATGTTTTTGGTAATTATATTTCCTGTGCATTTTCCCCTATTACTTTCTTCTTTCTGTATCCCTTTTTTAAAAATTCAAAATAAAAATTAAGGGGGAAAAAAAGAGTGGGCTAGCCTGGCCTATCCAGGTCATGGCTTTTTAATCCTACACCCATAAAAAATATCCATGTCATGTTACTTGTAACGTTACTAAGACATTGTGGGGATAAATCTAAGGGCAGGACGGGCCGGTTGCCACATCACACCAAACCATGTTTTCAGGGTACATGACTAGGAGCCAAGCAGCCATATGTCTTTCTCAGTCCCCCTCCCACTGGGTGGGGGGAATCACAAAATCCCTCCGTGATCAAATCAGGGTTGCAGAAGGATTTTTTGCTGGGGAGCTGTCCAATCCCTGCAAGCTTTGTTTCTGGCTGGCCTCGCCTCGCCCAACTTGGCGCTGTTGCTCATAAACCTCCACTGGCCCTAGCTTGGTAAAGCTGGCTCCACTTAACACCATCTGGTGGTTCCTACGCAGCTCCGGGGCTTGCTTAGAGATTCAACCAGCTAGACTGATAAACAGAGCTGGAACCACCCAACCAACAGATATTAAGGCAAGTTTCGACAATAAACAGCTCTGGGATCAAACAAAGGTCTCGTCTTTAGTTCACTCTAATACCACACATTCTGGCTTTCCAGAAAGCAAAATGACTAATGGCTGTGAAAACAGGAAGCTGTCTTATTTTGAATCAGACTTCAAACTAAAAAGGGGAAATAACCCTGAGAAATAAGATAAAGAACCTGAAAAGGCAAGTCAAACTGAGCAGAGGGCCAACAATTGAAACTTAATGTATAAATATTATGTAAAAATACATGTATTTATTTGTGAAGGATTTTTAAAAGGCATATAGGGGCCCAATCGCACCTCAAGTAAAAATTCCAAAATCTAGGGCTGCCAAGTCTTGAAAACTCACTGGCGGGGGGGAGTCCACGCAGCACGTTGGGGGCGTTGCCAGGGCGACGCTCTGGCAATCGCCCCAAAACTCTATGGTATCATAGAGTTTTGGGGCGATTGCCAGAGCATCGCCCTGGCAACGCCCCCAACGTGCTGCGTCACTTCCGGTGACGTCATTACGTCCTTGCTGGGCGACATCGGGGGTGGGGTTCCCAGATGCTGGCCGGCGGATCGGGAACCCCTTTAGCGGGGGATCCCCCGCCCCCCGGGCTGACTTGGCAGCCCTACCAAAATCATATATACACAAGGGCCAACTGCTCTTTGCAAAAGGGACAATCTTGCTGAGGACACTTTGGCTTGGATTGAACAGCTATTGAAAGGCACCTTCTGGACCAGAACTCAATATCAGTGAAATATCATTTGGCGTATGATTGTATCTTGGGAGGCCTCCTTTATATTTCCATTCTATGCCTAGTAAATTCACTCTGGAACAATTCCTTTTCAGTCCATTTTGTATTTATGCTGTATAGCTGTACTGCATTATGTACTGTGGTATGAGCCAATTTGTTCCTCATTGCGTTTGACCTCTGAAGAAGGCCTTCACAGGCCGAAACAAGTCAGGTCAAGTCCTTCAGCCCTTGTCTATATATGATTTTGGAATTTTTACATGAGGTGCGACTGGACCCCTAAATGTTTTTTTTTAATCCTTTACAAATAAATACATGTATTTTTACATAACATTTACACATTAAGTTTTAATTGTTGGCCCTCTTCTCAGTTTATTTTGAATCAGACCATTGGTCCATCAGGGTTGGTAATGACTGGCAGCAGCTCTCCAGGGTCTCAGGCTGGGATCCTTTACATCACCGACTGCCTGGTCCTTTTTAACTGGAGATGCTGGGGATTGAACCTGCACCCCGAGCAGATGTCTACCACTGAGCCACGGCCCCTCCCCTCCAGCATGCAAAGTTCTTCAAAATGTTCATAGCAGGGCACATAGACCCCTCATGCTGATATGTGAAGTCTAAATCATGCTGTTTTATTGTTTTCTGACCCATATCAGAGGGAGAACTGTTCCTCTCTAGGGATTCCATGAGCAAGGAACAGAAGGCAATCAGATTTCCCTTTAACAGAGTTATCGGTAATGTAACTCAGGGCATGAGGCATCCTTTCCCATTAGCATTTCCTGCTGATCCCACCATGCCCCACTCAGCGCACCACCAGATTCACGTTCATTAAAATAAACAAAATTCAGTAAACAAACGCTTTGGCTAAATGGTGCCTTCAGTACACTAAGAACAAGGACGCAATTAGTTGGAGTGTTTACAAAATTTTAATCCTGGGGACCCGGCTCTCAAATTGCTGTTTACATTTGTTGGGCTTCCTCCGTTGCCAAGAATAAGTAATTTGGCAGATTTTATAGAGCTGGGAGGTGGCGCAAAACAGCGGAGACGTTCAGAGTTCTGCACACACTTCTCAGCCACCCAGAAAGTTCACAGGTGGCCCACCTTTCCTTGGGAGACAAGACAATCTCCTATTGCAGACAAACATTCAACATACTCGACTCCACCCACATGGAACTTGGGACATAAAGAGAGCTGCTAAATGATGGAGTTTCAGTATACTCCAGCAACTACTCCATTTGCAAGTGGGTTTTGCCATTTCACACAGAGAAATCCAGTTGTAAAGTGCACTGAAAGTGGATTGAAAGCGTGTTATTGAGTGTGTGTGATACAGCCCATGGTCTTCCAAGCACCATCCTTAACGTGTTTACTCCCCAGGAGTTCCCATGATCTTTGCACTTAAACATGGTTCAAACATTAGAGAAAAGAAAGGATCGAAAATATAATTTTTCTATGTGTTGTTTTTTTAAAAAAAAGCAATTTAGAAATAATAGTTCAGATGAAAGCACGTGGTGATTGATATTGCTCCTTGAATATACACATATCCTGTCTTTCTTCTGAGTGCTATCTCCGTTTACCTTTAAGAAAACACTGGTGGGTATATTAGAACCGGCCATCTAGATCCCTCATCAAAGTTCATCATTCATTAGTGATACCTACATTTCTGGAGGGAAGGGAAGTTGGCATGGTATAGATAGGTCTCATCAGATCTCAGAAGCTAAGCAGAGTCAGTAGATAGATGGGGAGACCTCCAAGGGGGACTCTGCAGGGGAAGGCAGTGGCAAACCACCTCTGCTTCTCACTTGCCTTGAAAGCCCATTACTGGGGTTGCCATAAGTCAGCTGTGGATGTGATCACACACACACAATTAGCCTCAAAATAGGTGCAAATGCTCGCATAGGAGCGCAATCAGACAACAACATCTGGGAAGCGCACTGCAGCCATCGGCAACCTGTTTTGCTCCACCACACAAGCGGATTTAAAAGACACCTCAGAAAGTCCGATCGCAAATGGGTTGCTATGGGCCACAGACAGATTTTCCCGTGTCTGATCACTCTAGTACGCTCTCATGGCATCGGGATGGTCTGATCAGGCCATCCCGACTCCTTGTCGCTGGTTTTTGCCCTTCTCCGTATGCACATCATCACACACTCCTAAGGGAGCCCTCAGGGCTGAGGTGTGAATCATTGATCCCTTATTTAAGTGCATCAGAGATAAACGACAAAAAAACCCCCTGACTCACCCATGGTTGTGTCTGATCATGCAGTGGTGGGCTGTGCCCGCAGCTTCAAAAGACTGTGTGATTGCGCAACTGCGGTCAACTCTGGAGGAAATAGCCTCCCCCCCCCGCTTTATCTTGTGTGTGTGACCGCAACCTGTGACTTGATGGCACTTCTCTCTCTCTCTCTCTCTCTCTCTCTCTCTCTCTCTCGGTTTTGCCAAGTTAATAATGTTTGTACACATTTTGAGTGGAGTTTCCTTTTTTCCAAGGAACTCTTATCTGGCTCAGAATGTAACCCAAGCATTTGCTGTGACATCTCTGTTTTGCAGGAAGAAGCGCTATTGTGTTTAGTGAAAAGGAACAAAAATAAAATATAAAAATAACACTTTTTCAGAAAATTAATTTACAACCCATTTTATAAAAAAAAAAAATCTTCCCTTGAAGATACAAATTATCTTCCTGTGTATTTTCCCCATCTTCTGCAAACAGAGCAGTAGTGGGCCAGAGCGGAGAAGGAAATAGAAATAATTAAAAATTCATTTCAAAGGTAAGAAAATCCACCCATCTGGGAGAAATTTTCTTCACTGTAATTCTCAAGCCAAGAAGCGTGCACATGGAGCTATTAAACACAGGTTTGCTTATTTAATTTAAATTTAAATTTTTACTTTATTTACTTAAAAACTGGAATGCCACCTCTCCAGGCCTGTTTGAAGTCGCTCGGAATTAAAACAAACAAAAAAACAATTAAAAACTCCAACACCATAAAAACGAGTTAATTAAAACATCACACCCATAAAAAGATGCTAATAAAACAAGCCAAGCCAATAAAATAAAAAGTCATTTCAAAAGTCAGGTCTTCAAAACGTATAAAAGTGCACAAGAGCAATCTAAAATGATACTGATAAAAACAGTCCTCAGGCTAAGAGCAAACCATGAAATAACTTTTTTTTTAAAAAAAAGATGGAGCCTCTTACTTAAAGCCTCTGTAAAGAGAAATTTGAGGGCGTCACCTAAAGAAAAGTAAGGTAGGCATGAGGGAGGGCATTCCAAAGGGAGGTGGGCCCCCACTGGAAAAGCTCCAACTATGGTCACCACCCACCTGTCTTCTAGAGGAGACAGAGAGCTTCTCACTTCCCCAAACTCTGCCCTCTCCAGGCTCTGCCCTCAGAATTTCCCAACCAGACGTTGGCAACCCTCACTCACTTTAACCTTCCCACTCGGCTGCACCCCTCAACACGTTGGCACTTTAGCAAGTGTGTTACTATTACAGCAAATCTCCAAAAACAGGTCTGCGTATTGATGCCCAACTTGGCGCAATGTAGAAGGCCATCGCTTCCACCAGGGAAGAAGAGGAGATTGGATTTATACCCTGCCCTCCACTACCTGACGGGGTCTCAGAGTGCGGCTTACCATCTCCTTTCCCTCCCCCTCCCCACAACACACACCCTGAGAGGTAGGTGGGGCTGACAGAGCTCTTTCGAGGACTGCCCCTGAGAGAACAGCTCCGACAGAACTTGTGACTGACCCAAGGTCACACCAGCAGATGCATGTGGAGGCATGGGGAATCAAACCCAGTTCTCCAATGAGAGTCCGCCACTCTTAACTACTACACCAAAGTAGAGAGAGGTTGTCCCATGTCACAGATCACTGGGAGCAGGTGATGAGAGAGCTGCTGGGCCAAAAGTCACAACACTGTACAAGTTCCAAACTACTGAGTAGCTACTAGCTGGTGCCTGCTAACCTCTCAGTAGTTATGGAGGCCAGGGAGAAAAGCAACAGAAACATTCGAGGGTGGGGAGTTTTCCTTTGCTTTTTTCTTTGGTATTTTCTCACTACCTCTTTGTTAACCTTCCTCCCTGTTTGTGTGTTTGTGTGTCTATTTAATAGCAATATATATTTTATATATACATGAGGGGTCACCAGTTTGAGTGGGGTGGAGAGGCAGCTGCAGTTTCCTGCGTTGTGCAAGGGGTTGGACTGGATGACCCTCGGTGTTCCTTCCAGCTCTGCATTTCTGAGATTCTATACCTGTATTTTAAACAATGCTTCAACGTTTGAAATGTTTTAGTGTTCATCACCCTGGGGACCCTAAGATGGGTGGAAAGGTGGGAATAGCAACATCTGAAATACAATAAACTGCACCCACTTGCCCTAACCAAGGCTTCAGATCCCAGGCCTACTCGAGTCCGACGACTCTTAGGGACTCTTATTGGGAAAAAACAAATCAACAAAATGTTAACTTAAAAAAAACCCTCAACTCTACAAGGGTGTTCTTTGCCTGCTCTGTAACAACCACTTGCAGTGGATATTTATGCAGTCCTACCAGCCAACTTTCCACCTGAAAGGGGCAGGCTCTGGATGGTTGTCGATATATTTCTCGCGGTCCAGATGTCAAGGATCCCACTGGCTCCGCTGTGTTACAAGTAGGTGACAGATTTATCATTATTAAAGCAAAGAGGATAGAAAGGGATGGCGTTTCATGATTGACCCTCAGCCATGCGCACAGTTCTGCAAAGACTAAATCAGAGGAGGAGGAGACTGGATTTATACCCCGCCCTTCACAACCCAAAGGAGTCTCAGAGCGGCTTACAATCCCTTCCCTTCCCCACAACAGACACTCTGTTTGGTAGGTGGGGCTGAGAGAGCTCTTTCGAGGACTGCTCTTGAGAGAACAGCTCTGAAAGAACTTATGACTGACCCAAGTGTGAAGGAGTGGGGAATCAAACCTGGTTCTCCCAGATTGATTATTTATTTAATTAGTTATTTCAATTTATATCCCGCCTTGCCGGACTTAGAGGCTACACGCTTAGAGTCTACACGCTTAACCACTACACCAAACTGGCTTCCTACACGGTGCCCGTGGGTGCCATCTCCTTTCCTGGTATCCACCAAGCCATTTTTTTTTAAAGGGCAGGGACACATGTAGGCCCACAGGCAGGATTTTTTTGTTCGAGGGGCATTCAAATTTTTAAGAGGGCAGTTAAAATACAGTTAATTAAATTAATCTGAATGCCTGCCTTTAAAGAGGGAGGGTCTGAGCCTATTTCTAGCACTTCTTTTTAAGGGACAGGGAAGCAAGCGCATCAGTTCCTAGGGAAAAAACGCTCTAAGGACAACTGATTGCCTTCAAAAGGAATGCAAATGCCTCTTGAGCTCCTTTCCACAGGGCAAGAAAGCTTAGAAGGGCACTCAAGAGCGGTGACTCTTTGGGAAACATGTAAATCAATTAATTTGCATGTTTCCCAGAGGCTCATGGGAATGCTTTTGAAAGACTCACTATGACCCAGGTGGTATACAGCAGGACTGGGTTAGCAGAAAGGGGGATTGTTGGAGATATATCAAAGGTGCCACTGTTGAGTGCCCTTCTAAGCTTTCTTGCCTTGTGGAAGGGAACTCAAAAGGCATTTAAATGTCTTCTGAAAGCAATAAAAAGTCCTCTAAGCTGTCTTTTCCCAGGTCCCATGATGCTCCCCCCCAAATTCCACATTGGGAAGGAGAGAGAAGCCCGAGCTGCCAACAGCATGGGGTCTCTCCTCAAAAATAAGGTTTCTGGCATGGCTATCTGTGGGGTGGGGCTTTTCATTGAGGGGCGGGGCTCCAAAATGCTCCACTGTAGCTACAGGCCTGAGCACATGGAGCTTTTGCCCAGCAGGGCTCCTGACTGTACACTGGAGATCTGACTGGCTGTGCAGATTAAAATAATGTTTCAGTGGCAGCCGCCACCACAGTGTTGGTTTTATTCTCTCTCTCTCTCTCTCCTGGTGTATCTTTAAAATTAATTCTCCCCCCCCCCAAGAGTTTGGGGTTCCTTTGGGTGTGTGGGCCAGCCCCCTACAGCAGCCATATTGTGGTTGGCTCCACCTCCTGCAGCAGCCATATTGTGGTTGGCTCCACCTCCTACAGCAGCCATGTTATGAGTGCTCCCACCACCCAGTGCTGGAATTCCAAAGGTGTCCACAGGGTCAAAAAGGGTGGGGACCCCTAGACTAAACCTACACTTTAATTAAAGACCACCTGGAATCACTGGGGTTTCCAAAAAGCTTTGGAATTCTGCAAAGATCTCAGCTGTCTACATCATGATGCATGTAACACAAAAAGACCACGTTTGACAGTGGCCGTGAGATAATTTTTTTTAAAAAAAAAAACCCCGAAACGTTTCCAGAAATATTAACTATTGTGTCAAGCTTAATATAGCTCTGAATGAGATTTAAACCCTTTAGAAGTATCAACGGCTCTACCTCTAGATTATTAAATATGAGAGCAAGAGAAGGGAATTGGATTATAATAACATGAAACAATTCGCGATGATAGCTGTGGGAATGTGTTATTTTCACTCCAGGCCAAATGAAAGGCTCTGCATTGAAGATGAATGAAATATGAATTATTCCAACTGGAAGTGAAATTTAACATGACAAATGTTCTGGAAGGACAGGTGGAAGAGGAACAGCTGCGGAGATGTGCCATTTCGGCAGGGCAGACTTAGAGGGGATACGGCGGTTAATTAACAAGATAATTGGACAAAATACCACTTGTGCCACAAAAATATGGAGGGCTGCTGGAACTCCTTTCATCGTATAGATTAATTCTGGTTGCAGAGTCCTCTGGAGCTAACTGAAGAAACAGCATGGTTGTTATGGAAAACAGGGAGCCTCCATGACACTTGGCGGGAATTTGATTACTAAAGAGGTTAAGTCAAACTTTCCTTCAGGCTTGCAGGAATATTTCTCTACTAGGGGTCCCCAACCTCTTAAAGCCTGTGGTCATCTTCAGAACTCTGACACTGTGGGGGGAGCAAGCACAAAATGGCTGCTGCAGGAGGCAAGTCCAGCCACAAAATGGCAGCTGCGGGAGGCAGACACAGAGCTAGAGAGAGAGAGAGAGAGGAAGGCCAAGTGCAATGGAGATGAGGGGTAACTTTAAAAAACACACTGAGAAAGAGCAGTGAGAGAATAAAACCAACACTCTAACAGGAACTGCCAACAAAGCCATGTTATTTTGGTCAGCACAGCCAATCAGATCACCAATGGCCAATCAGACACTGTGCTGGGCAAAAATCCCACCTGGTCCTACCCACTTTCTGAAAACACGCTGTGGACCCCAGGAAAGGTGTTTGAGGGTGCCACCGCACCTGCAGGCACCACGTTGGGATCCAGTTCTACACCAAGTTAGGAAGTCTCTCAGCATTTGTCAAAACACAAAGGTATCGACTGTCAACAGCCCTCGGAGCTTGCAGTCCAGGTCCAACGCCCTGTAGAAAAGGGACGCAGTGCTGCCCTGACCTGGATAGCCCAGGCAAGCCCGATCTTGTCAGATCTCGGATGCTAAGGAGGGTCGACTCTGGCAAGGACTTGGATGGGAGACCTCCTTGGAACACCAGCAGTTGGGAGGTGGGGGCAGGCTTTCTTCAGCCACCTCTCTGAATATCCTCCAGGCCCCCAAGTAGGGGTCAGTCACAAGAGGTCAGCATGACTTCCAGGTGTGCACACACTCACACAAACGCACACATGCACACATGCACATATTTAAAAAGTACCAAAAAAAGAAAAAGGGATGCAGTGCTGAAAGAAACCTGGGGTTTGCTCTCCTCTACAATTCAAATGAAAGGAAAAACCCACTTGTTGCTTGTCAAATTCTAGCCTTAAACTCCAGTCGATGAGACAGTCTAGCAGAACATCGTAGCCCAAAGAAGCTTCCCAACGGGGTGGTGCCACCCTATTATGATTTACTTACTCCACTGATACCCCCACCTTTCTCCTCAGTAGGGACCCAAAAATAGTTTGCATTCTTCTCCTCTCCTCCACTTGAACTTTATAAGAGCCCCATGAGGTTGGTTAGGCTAAAGTGCATGGTCACCCAGCAAGCTTCCATGGCAGAGTGGGGATTCGAATCCAGGTCTCCCAGGTCCTAGTCTGACACTTCAAACCACTATACCACACTGGCTCTCTAGGCTCAACTGATAGCGCCTCTGTTCTATAGGATGCCGCATGAAATGCGGGGGGGGGGGGGGGGCCTTGAGGGGAAAAGAGAAAAATTTGATCTCTGTGAGAAGACTGCAAAAACAGCAGCAGCCCAATCCCTTTATTAGTAAGTATTAAAAAGTTAACAGAAATGTTCAGCATCATTGGAATTCTTCCATAGGCTGGATATTAAGCAGAGTGAGTAGAGGAGAGACAAACCGCGAAGCATGATGGGAAAACCCCAAGTCTGTAGTTTGTAAGAGTTTACTGTGTACTGTCTTTCTCTACCTTCTCTATCCCATGCACAATTTTGTAAACCTCTATCATGGCATCCCTCGTCATTTCTCCAAGCTAAAGAGCCCTTAATCCAGGGGTATCAAACATACGGCCTGGGGGCCGGATCAGGCCCCCGGAGGGCTTCTATCAGGCCCGCACTGGAACTGGCCATCTCCTGCTTCCAGTTCTGTTGCTGCTGCTGCGGCATCATAGCTTGCTTCGCCAGACTCTCTCAGTCGCTCAGCCATTTCATGTTTTCCCCTGGGTCCTAGACTCAGAACTCTGAGCATGAGATTTTTGTAAGGAATGTCAATAAATCAAAAGTAGGTTTGCAGTTTACAGGTACACACCTGCACAGCATACTCAAGATTGCTACAGCACAGACATTTTGATACAGTAATTCAGGGCAAGAGGTGTCAGTTACCAGAGACTGTTAAATAAACAAAATATTGCAAGAGGGCTAATGTTTTCAGCATGTTTTCATTTTAAGTTAAAAAAAATCTTTGTGTTTGTGTCCTTTATTAAGTTTATATCTCCACTCCCTGGCATTACATTCTATGACACTCATGGCCCGGCCCAACAAGGTCTCCTTTATGTCAGATCCGGCCCTCATAACAAATGAGTTTGACACCCCTGCCTTAATCTTTCTTCATTGGGAAGGCGTTCCATCCCCTTAATCATTTTAGTTGCCCTTTTCTGCACCTTTTCCAATGCTATAGTATTATTTTTTAAAAAGGTGTGGCAATCAGAACTGTACACAGTACTCCAAATGAGGCCAAACGGTTCCTGAGCCCTTGCTTCATTATTCATTGAACCTGCCCTATTACATTCCTCTGACCATAAATATTGGCTTTTTAAAAACCCCGGACCTAACAGAACATTTAAGAGAATGGAACTGGTTGCATTTACAGAGTACCTGCCCCTTGAACACATCAAACGGCACTTACTTTTATAGAGACAGGCACAGAGATGGAGGAGAGACAAGGGGCTCTGGCATCTGTTGTCCAGGCGCATTAGCGTTGAGGAGGGCCCAAGACAGGGTGGTAGAGTAACCGTTTAGTCCCCAACACCTCCCATTAAAAGGCGATGGATAAGACCCTTT
The DNA here is from genome assembly GCA_029233225.1 of Lepidodactylus listeri. Classification (NCBI taxonomy): domain Eukaryota; kingdom Metazoa; phylum Chordata; class Lepidosauria; order Squamata; family Gekkonidae; genus Lepidodactylus; species Lepidodactylus listeri. The sequence goes on from JARCFY010000004.1 coordinate 144,714,365, forward strand.
GGGCGTGATTCTACGCACCCATTAACCACGAGAGAGGGACTCTTCACCAGCGGATCAAAGCAGCGCGATCACACCAGCACATCTGGGAGGCGTCGCAAACCGAGTTGCTCCGCCGGGGAAGCGGAGTAAAAAAACTACTAGGGCAACTCCAGTATCAAATGGATTGCTGCAGCCCACAGCCGGACCTTCCCCGTGTGATCGCTCCAGCCCGGAAGTGTGATGTCGGGGATAGGCTGATCACAGGCTATCCCGACGCCATGCTGTGCCCCCCCCCCTTCTCAGTGTGCGCATCATCAAAAGCCCTTAGGGTAGAGGAGAGATTCATCAATCCCCCGTTTAAGCGAATTGGAAACAACCCCAAAAAAAATTAACTTGCCCACGGTTGCGTCTGACCACGCCACGGCGATTTGCACCGGCAGGTCCACAGACCTGTGTGATCGCGCAACTGCGGGGCAAATTGCTCCGGGGCAAAATAGCCTTGCTTCCCCTCAGGATTATCTTGCTTGTGTGGCCACGGCCTTTGGCAAGCTGCTGCCAGTCAAAGTACACAATACTGACCTTGTTAGACTACAGTCCCATAGCACCTTAAAGACCAACTAGATTTTCAGGGTATAAGCGTTCAAGAATCAAAGCTCCCTTCATCAGACATGAGTAGGAACAGAGAACTCCGAGTCTTTATATCCCAGCCAGACAGTGGGAGAGGTGTGATAAAGAATGCTTGAAAAGGACACAGAGGGACCATGAATACCGCAATAAGCTTGATCAGAGCAGAGCGGAAAGGCCTGGGGGCAGGAAATTAGCATCTGTAGTGAGATAGGAATCCTACGTCCCTATTCAGCCCTGGGGGGCTCACCTTGATGGACCAATGGTTTTATTTGGTATAAGGCAGGTTCATGCGTCTGCATGGGTTTTCAGTCTCTGTTCCATTCCCTCTCCCAGCCTGTTCCAACAGGGATCTGAAATCTGAAGAACTCTCACGCACCATAGCTCCCCCCTTCCCCGGAACTCTCAACTCCCTTCAAGGCCCAAGCGAAGCCAGCGTTTTTTTCTCGGGGAAAGGCAGCAGAAAACAGGACAGATGGAACCGGTGCACTGATGCAGCACTGTGTCTTCTCATATCTGGATATGCAGCAGTTTGTCAGAGGCACACGATGCTGTCTGATATGGAACTGATCCACATAGCATGCCCAAGACCCGCATCTTTCACTCTGTCATCTCTAGATAGCGGGAGCTTTCACTAGATGCATTACGGTAAACTGCGAATGGCTTGTGGCAGGCTTAATATTCCTCCCGAGCATCCCTTCTGCAAGAGGAAGTCTCTTCTTCTCCTCCCTCCTTCAGGGCAGCTAGTCTTTACTTCCTGTGCAGTCCCAGTGTAATTTTGCCAGCTTCCTTCTACTAGAGTTTGGAGCAGGTGTCATTGTCAAACCCTCCTCCCCTGTTTATATGGTTAAAAAAAACTCCAACAACCCCGGAATCCACCCAAGATTATTTAGTTAGAGACCTGATATTGTTTTTCTTCCAGTCTGAGAATTCAGTTACACTTTCGAAACCAACTGTACAGCCTAATCGCACTGCAAAGAAAACAGTTAACTTCACTAAAATATGCAAGCATAATAAGGGATTGGTCCAGTAGCGCGGCAGAACAGCAACCCCTTGCTTTCCCAATGTCTCTTCCTCACCACTGCCAATGCGCTGGTGCATGCAGGGAACATGAAGAAGCTTTGTACATAATGTGCAGCTCTTGTATCACCTTCCAGCCTTCCCTCTTGGCATTAATGCAAGTTACTCCCATTCCAGAACATAATTAACTTACTTGCATGGGGCAGCTGGGAAGAGGGGTGTAGGGACACTAGTACCTCGGTTTGTTTGTTTGGGTGTGTGAGCGAGTGTTGTCTAGTAACTCCTGTCATCTGGTTTTGGCACTGTTTATGGGCAGGGGTCTCCAGCCTTTCTGAGCCTCTTGAGGGGGTAGTGAGCATCAACACCAAACGACTGCTGTGGGAGGCAGAGTCAAACCTAAAATGGCTGCTGCAGGAGGTGGAGCCCGGGTATTGACTAGTTATACTGATTCATCAAGGGAAAACCCTTTCCTTTGAATGAAGGCTGCCAATGACAAGCCCTGCCTTACAACAGCCCCACTTTCTCAAAAGCTCAGCAGGCAACAAGGGAAGTACTGGTTGGGGCCATGGCACCCATATTAAACACCACGTTGGAGATCTCTGATTAATGCTATGTATTATACATTGAGGATCCCTGTTATCAGACGTTTCCTAATTCTGTATTCCTGTATGAGTCTGCAGGGCTGCGGTGGCTCAAGTGGTTAAGACACTGAACTGCAGACCGGAAGGTCAGTAGTTCAGCGGTTGAAGACCCGGGTGCTGCCTGACGGAGTGAGCTCCCGTCTCTGGCCCCAGCTGCTGCCAACCTAGCAGTTTGAAAGCAAGAAATTGCAAGTAGATAAATAGGTGCCACTTCGGTGGGAAGGTAACAGTGTTCTGTCCGCCTCGGCATCTAGTCATGCCGGCCACATGACCACGGAGCCACAAAGTATAGATAGGAACTCTCAGTCTGGGGCAAGTGATGCTCTGTGTTCTTGGTACTTGGGGGGAGCAACAGTGGGAGGGCTTCTAGTGTCCTGCCCCCACTGCTGGACCTTCTGATGGCATCTGGTATTTTTTGGGCACTGTGTGAAAGAGTGTTGGACTGGATGGGCCACTGGCTTGATCCAACATTGGCTTCTCTTATGTTCTTATGAGACGGCCTCTGTCAGGGCTGGCCCTTCGGCTTGGAAACAGAGATGAGCACTGCATCCCTAGAGTTGTATTCGACTGGCTTTCGAGCAAGGGAAACCTTTACCGTTACATCTGAAAAGGCAGACTGTAAACAAACTCAGGATGACCACACATCTTGCCACACATCTTGCCATCCCTGTTTGTGCCTTGAGCTCACTCTAGGCAAGAGAGACACCAGTGGTGAAACGGAGCTCTCCCCAGTCTTTACGGAGCGCTTCACGCCCAAACACTGTGGCCACACTTGCCCGGAGCCCTTGTAGAAAGCCAATTGCGGAATCCCCGTCCCCCTGGATCTCTGTCTTCCACCAACAGATAAAGACTTCCCTGTTTCATTTGGTGTTCCTTCCTGTTCACGTGTTTGAATTGTTGTTTTTAATTGATTTTTATATGATGAATTGTTTTTAGTTGATTTTAATGATTTGGATTGTTGGCCAACCTGGGGGGCTCTAAGTTGGGTGGAAGGGCAGCATTAAAATGGGAGCGTTAAAAAAGGCAGCATACAAATGTCCTCAGACACAAACAAGCAAATAATGAATAAAGTTAATATCCACCCCAACAGCAGTGTTTGAATCACAGTCTCCCCCCCCCCCCAACAAATACATTTTGTAAACATGCTGACACAACATTCCGCAGACATTTACAAGTGCCGTTCCACCAGGCAGAAGGTGGTCCTGGGGAGACGAGTCCTAAACTCAGAAGATGTGTGGAGGCCAGGCCTCGTGTTCAGTGTGACAAAAAAAAAAAAAATGCTGCATTTTGATTACCTCATTAACACTGAAACGCAGCCAGCCCCCCGGTATGTGGAACAAATGAGCCACCGTACACGATTTGAATATTTTTAGATCTTTCCTTATTAAACAGGAAATCATATGCATGCAGAATGCCAATACCACAATGACACATAAAAACAAGGATGCCAAAATAATTTTAAATTACCCAGTGAGGATGAGGAAAATTCACTGCCTTTTTATGTGGAGGAATAAAAATAAATCCAACACACTAAAAAAAAAAAAAATTCTGAATATCGAAAGGCTTTCCTACATGCAGTATCTTTTTAAAAGACTATTAATACTTCTAAGCTTATTTCTAGCTTAAGTTCAGGGGCACTTATGGTTTGCAAAAAAATGTACATTTTTATTTCTGCTTTGGGCATGCATAATACCACATAATCCAAGAACAAAGGATATTCTAATCTAGAGTTATAGAGAATTATCATTTGCAAATTCATTCCAGGTATGAAGCAGGGTAACCCCGGGCAAACTGATCATAATATTTAAGAGGCAGGGAACGAGCAGCAATGTTAATTCAAAATGCAATTAATCATGACAAGAATTTGCAGCCACTATGAGATAGGAACAGTAAAGCAAATTCAGGATTGCTGAACAGGCTCTAGCAAAATGCTCAATACACTGTAACATGATTTGGAATCCGGATGCTTCCCTTTTTACTATTTTTCTATCTATACTTTTTGTAAAACTGATACTGCACTAAATGCAGTACTAGGCATGTGGGTGGAATAAAAGCTGAACAAAGGAACCGGCAAATCCATCCATCCATCCATCCATCTGTCCATCCATCCATTCATCCATCCAAAACATTTCTATGTTGCTTTTCCACCCAGATCTACCTTCTCTGACCTATTTCCCTAGATGATTCGTTGTAGTGATTTATTATTTATTTATTTATTTAATTCAATTTCTAGGCTGCTCTCCCCGCACAGCAGGCTCAGAGCGGCTTACACATTTTAATGGACCAAGTCCACAATAAAACAATGAACATTAAAACTTTCATCATTAAAATACAATACAATACAATACAGTTATTAAAGTGCTCACAGTATCAATGGCGTACTGTTTAGTGTTGAGCGCACGCCATGGTTGTCGGCGATCAGACGGTAATACCTGGGCGCACATTGGTAGTTATTGATGGTAGGGGGGTACATGGAGGCGGCGGCCCCTATTCATATGCCTGGCGGAAGAGCTCCATCTTGCAGGCCCTGCGGAACTGCATCAGTTCCGGAACTGCATCAGTGATGCATTGAAAGTTTACCAATTTCAAGACAGCAGCTTCTGTGGATGAATCCTACGTAACTCCAGACACTTTTCTTCCATATCAGATTGGTCAAGACACGTTCAGGGTGGGGATTGCAAGCAAAACACCATGTTGGCTCTGGACCCTGACCTATCAAACGGAGGGTCCTCAGACACCAAGAGGATCAAGAACCACCTCCAGAGACAGACTTCCCACAGAATAACACAAGGTGCCCCAAACGTGTGACAGGAACATCTCCAAACCACGCTGTCCCTACCCCCAAAAAGCCGCCCTTCTTCTCTTATCCTTGGATACTGATGTCTCTGCACAAACAACTGGAGGGCATTCCCCATCAAACCCTGAGTCAGCTTCCAGGCACCTATTCATGGTCTCCAAGCCTCCCCGCCCTGTGCTGGAAGCATGAGATACAGCTGAATGTCATCCACATATTGGTGACGAATCTGTGGATGACCTGTCACAGCGGCCTCTGGAACTGAGTGTGGTCCTTTCATCCACAGACACACAAACCTCCTCACGGAACTATTTAAGAACACTTGGTCAGCTTCAGATACTTGCTGGAATAAACAGGACAAGCCCTCCCTTCACCAGCCGGTCTGCAGCCAGCCCTGGGGAGCTCTCCGTGGTCCTGATCATCTACAGATTTCCCTAGATATTTGCTATACCTTATCTACCACCTGCCAATACACCTCTATGGATGTCAGCCTGAACCAGGAGAAGAATACAGGTGTCATCACTGCTAATGCAATCCTACCATCTCTCCTCTTGGTCAGCTCCCTTCCCAAGAAAGCAAGTGTTCACTAGAACTAGGCCACTAGAATCCCATTCACTTTAACCAGTCAGTGCTAGAACTGCCCCGAGCTACACATTAAGCAAAATAATCAAACAATGTAAATGAATAAATAAACAGAATAAGCCATTATCTGCATCCCATTAGATCCCTACAGGCTAATCTGTCATTTCCAGATGCTAGGGAAGGGGGGGACATATAGGTCTTATGGACTTTCCCCACATGCATGTTACATATCTCCTGATTCCAAATGAGCAACAATATCTGCCTCCACAAAACGAAAGCTACAAAATCAATACATGACAGCATGCAGTATTAGATGACAAAGTAATGCCATTCTAAAATTATTTTTCAGCTGTTAAATCCAGTTACAATAGATGCTGTAATTACCTGAATTTGTTCTTCAGCTGCTAAAAATCCATGTATCTTTTTTGCAGACGACCAAATTCAGCATTTCTGGGGAGAGAGAGGGGGAAAAAAAGTTTATTGTTTACTTGCACTTGCCTCCAGGAAATGATCACAATTATAGAACAGCCTTTTCACGCTTTCCTGTATGCAGAAAAGTCAGGCCAATTGTTTCCTACATAATTACCATATATTTACAAGGATTCAGTGGGAACAATTATAAAGCACGGCTTTTGAAGCAGTGCTCTAGCGGGACAAGGAAGATGGCACTGCGTATTGTTAGTTTTTAAACTTTCTATTATTCAATCCTTTTTTAAAAAATTAACAATATAAACAATAAAAGAAACTTTTAACTACTGTAAATATCTCTTTTTAATAGTCCAACAGACTTGTGTCTGATGAAGGGAGATTTGACTCTGCAGAGCTCATGCCCCCCCCCAAATCTTGTTGGTTTCTAAGGTGTTCACAGACTTGAATCTAGATCTTCTCCTGTACACCAAGATAGCTACATTCTGAAAACAGTCCAACAGGGCAACCCAAGTTGAAGCTGCCACAACCCAAGTTGAAGCTGCTTAAGAAAGCTGTTTCCCAAACTTTTCCATACCAACACTCATCATGGAGAAAATTACAGACCATATTAGACAAACAGAATTTTTTCCCAAGCAACCTCGCTGCTAACAAAAATGGCTGCCATTCACAGAGAACGTATTGGCTAATGACATACAACCACACAATGTACTGTATCTTAAATTCCTTTATATTTAATTCCCCATCCAGTCACTACAAATCTGGTCACGCTGAAATAATTTTATTTTCTTTACAAATTCTAAATAATATTACTTATTATTTACAGGCCACAGGGCCTGTAAAACGGAGCTCTTCCACCAGGCTTTTGGGAAGCTGCTGCCACCACCAATGAAGAACATCAGATGGTTAAATTTGCGAGGGCCTTGGTTGCTGGAAACTGCCACCTATAACCTATGGAACATCAACCACTGCATGGACAAATCCAAACAACACTGCGAGCTGACTGGAAGCTGAGAACTTTGAAGCTGAGAACTGTGAACAATGGCTGCTACCACCATATGGACAATGATGAATAACATCGATTACTAGCACTTTTTTTGGTTTTAAATCGTTTTAATGTAACTTATGTTTTAATGTATTTTATTTGTCTTGCGTCAGCCGCCTTGAACTGGCCTTGGCTGGGAGGGTGGGTAGAAATTTGAAATAAAATAAATAAATAAATACTCTGATGGTTGGTATAGATTATAATTTAGAAATATGTCCACTTCTCACACTTCTGAGGACTGTGTTATTCATTTACGCTGATATTTCCATAATAACGCTAGAATGTACTAGACCTTTAAACAACCTAAAATTTCTTTCTCATTGAAAACAATTCTTATAGGTCAGAGTAATTAATATTCTTGGTTATAACACCTTAGTAACTGTTTGTATTCAAGTTGGTTGTGTACTTTGCAGTATTTGTATCATTCAAAAAATTAATAAAAAGTTAATGAGTTTTTAAAAAGCTGTTTCCAAGAAGGGTACACCATGCGTGGCAATTGACACCTTGCCCATAAAGGGGAGACCGGAGCTAGGTGGCCACTGGAAGGACCATTCGGTTGGCAACTCCGTTTTCGATGAAAGAAGCCTGGCTAATCCTCAGCAACTTATTGATGATTCCCCCAACCAATTGCCCGGCCTCTTTCTGTGGACCATCACGGGCTATGTGGGACCTGCATTCAACTGTCAAGATGGTCACCTCTATTTGTACTTAGCACTTTGTCAATGTTCAAATGCAACAGAAACTGAAAGGGAGCCAGGCAAAGGGGATGCCTCTAAACCTCTGCCAGCCTACGCAGGCTGGATGTGAGAAAGAGCTCACAAACAGGTTGAAGGGAGTTCCAACTTCCAAGTCAACTGGGCAGAATGGAGGGGAGGGGGACAGTCATTAATCCCTTTTTTCATCCTTGAAGACCATGCCCTGCCCTGAAAACATTCCCTCTTAATTCCAGGCGTGTGTGTCTGTGGGCTTTGCCATCTCAAGGGTGGGGGAAAGGCATTCAGCCCACATTCACTAGCAAAGTCTTCTTTACACCACCAGTACACCAACAAATCCTGACATTCAAGTTCTGCAGTTGTTCTGTGGCAGAATGTAAAGCTGCCTCTTTGTTCTTAGTATTTCCCTGTTCCCAGAATCCAATGCAAAGGAAGCTCCTTTGGCGCTAGGAAAAAGAATTCCATTGGTCGATTCCATTCTTGCACTTAATAAACTAACAGACCTGTTAACTGGTTGCTTCTGCTGCTTACCAGCTAAAAACCCCCAAAAAACTTAATGCTAGCAAGCTTAGACAACAGCCAGAGAACCTAGAACAATTCAAATGTACTCTAGTTCCACATTGTTAGTATTGAGGAAGTAAACAAGGAGTAAGCCAATGCTCAGACCTCATGCCTGGCTCTGCTCTACAAAGGATCGTTTTAAGTCTGGGTCCAGGTGGCGGATTTTAAGGTTGTATCAAAATAACCAAGTAGCTTTTGCAAGCCAGAAGTCTCCCACCCTGATGTTTAACCCTGGTGTTACGTGTGTTTGTGTGTTTTTATTGAATTACTTTAAACATACTTTATTTTAAATGCTGTTTCAATGCTGAAATGCTTTTGTGTTTTGATGGTGGTGCCCTGGGGGACCCTATTTGTAGGGAAAGGCAGCACAGACATGTTAACAACAAAAAACAACAAGTCTAAATTCTTGCACAACAATAAAAAAAAATAATTTAAAGATTTGTACAAGGTCTGGTTAACCTAGGAATTATTACAGGTAATACAGTGGTGGAGGTGGCCTTCGTAATTGGCTGCTAAAACAGTGATGGGTAGAAATGAAGCCCAGCCACAATTTGTGGTTCTGTGGTCAAAGTGCCCCCGCCATGATAACACAGCTGTGCACACACTGAATTGTGTTGAGCAGGGAGTCATGCTTCGGGTCCTGAACATACATCCCTCAAACTTACAGCCCTGTCCATAAGGTTTATATTATAGGATTATTATTCTAACCCAGTACTACAAATGGATTGCAGAGAATGGCCTGTTTGAAGACACACAACAACAGTGGGGAGGGTCATACTCAGAAGCGTCCCCTGATGCACGGCTGAGTCACGTAAGCCGAACTAGACAATACAGAGACCACAGATCTTCTGGCGTCTTCAAAAACAAGTCTTCAGGTGTCTGTGATCAGATCTGGCCACAGTCCTTAAAAGCTAAATTTTCAGTCATACTGAGCTGGGCCCACAGAAAGATGAGAAGGGGTGTAATCCTTTGTTCATTGAACTGCCCCCATGCACTTCTTACTCTCTGGAGGAAAAAAGACAAGCTCCCATCTTTTGTGTGTCTTTCTTCCTCCTCTCCCTTCCCTGCACGGCACCACTCACCTGAGATTTGGCTTTCAAGGATGCCAGGAAGAGATCCCAGGTTCAATCCCCAGTACCTCCAGTTAAAAATGACCAGGTAGGAGGTGATGCGAAAGACCTCTGCCTGAGACCCTGGAGAGCCGCTGCCAGTCTGAGAAGACGATACTGACTTTGATGGACCAGTGGTCTGATTCAGTATAAGGCAGCTTCAGGTGTTCATATGAGCATCTTCCAAAGTCTTATCAGTTTGGACCCTTAGCTGCTGTGCCACACCAGATCTTAAAGAACTAGCATCTCATTTACCCCAGGAGAGAGAGAAAAGGTGTGAAGCATGCAGAGAGCATCCACCTGCCCCTAGGTCAATGGTACTTCCTCTACCAAAGGAGATAGCTAGAAAATGTACTTTTTGGTCTTGATTTGTAGGACACATTTCTACACAAAAGGTCGGAGGAAAGCACAGTTTCATTTAGATGTAGTCAGGGGTCCTTTCGTAGAAAAAGAGCTGCAGGAGCTCATTAGCATAACTCATTAGCATATGCCACGTCCCCTGACATCACCAGAAGTGTGTCAGAAAGGGAATGTCAGTTTCAGCCCCATTATACCCTATGGGTCATTGAAATCAATGGCAAAAACTCATAGGGTATATGAGGGGCTGGAGGATAGGGGGTTTGAGGGAGAGGCTTTAAACTTGCAGGGTAGCTGCTGGAGCCTCTCCTTGAAATACCCACCAAGTTTCAAGAAGATTGGATCACGGGGTCCAATTCTATGGGCCCCCAAACAGGTTGTCCCATCCCCTCCATTGTTCTCTATGGTGGGAAAAAATGTTACCTTTTTTTCTACCATAGAGAACAATGGAGGGAATGGGGGCAACCTGTTTGGGGGCCCGTAGAATTGGACCCCCTTTTCCAATCTTCTTGAAACTTGGTGGGTATTTCGGGGAGAGGTCCCAGCAGCTACCATGCAAGTTTGGAGCCTCTCCCTCAAACCCCCTCCCCTCCAGTGGCTTTTAAAGTTGCCACCAAATTTCGGCAATTCGGCAGCAGGCTGAATCAGATCAGAGAATCTGATTCGGCCCATGGCTGCCCTAGTGGCCACTCCTGAGCTGGCGGAGCTTTGCTCCGCCTCACTCCAGCCCCAGCGGACCCCTGGATGTAGTTCTTGCCAGCATACAAAAAGCAACAAGAAATTTCCCCATCATAATAAGGCACAGTGGGCTTGAAGCGCTTCCCAAAAGGGACAGGGTTCACCTTTGGAGGGAGATGGCTCCTCATACTTCTCTCTCAGTCTGATTTGAAAATGAAAGCGGTCTTGCTTAAAATGGGCTGGTGGTTAATTAAAGCTCTGCAGAAAGAACCTCCCAAATCAGGGTCCAATCCCCCCCCCCCCCCCCAGCTATTTCTGTGTTGATATTACTGGCTGAGGGATGCTGGACATTGGCCAGGAAGGCATTTAATTTATTAAAGGACATTCTGGGAAGGAGGGTGTGTGTGGAGGCGTGTGGTGTGTAGTGTATCTGGCGCATGTCTACAACATGGGCTGTTGGCAGTGCTCAATGGAGCTGCCACTCACAGCTTAGTCAATACGTTTATGAACGATTTCCAGCCCTGCATTCCAGGGCAAATATGCAACGATCCTAAACAATGCAAAATTATGCAGGTGCTGGGCTTGTTAAACACCCTGTAGTACAACTGTTTTTAGATCATTGTTTTTATCCTTATGTTTTCTCTCATATCCTGAATTATAACTATTACTAAGATATAGTCTGAATTATATGACAGGGTTTGGGATCCGGCGTTGCACAAGCAGAAACATAAATGGACTTAGGGCAGCTCTGTTTGCACACAATCTTACGTACCACTTTCCCAGAAACTGCCCACTTTCCCAGAAACTGCTGTCACAGGAGATAGAGCGAATCAGAAAACGGCTGCTGCATGAGGCAGAGCCAATCACAGAGTGGCTGTCGAAGAAGAAGAAGAGCAAGAGGAGGAGGAGGAGGAGATTGGATTTCTATCTCGCCCTTCGCTACCTGAAGGAGTCTCAGAGCAGTTTACAATCTTCCCTCCTTTCCCTTTCCCTCCTCACAACAGAAACCCTGTGAGGTAGGCGGGGCTGAGAGAGCTCTTTCGAGGACTGCCCTTGAGATAACAGCTCTGAGGGAACTTGTGACCCAAGGTCACACCAGCAGCTGCATGGGGAGGAGTGGGGAATCAAACCCAGTTCTCCCAGATTAGACTCCGTGCTCCTAACCACTACATCAAACTGGCAGAGCCAGTCACAAAATGGCTGCTGCAAGAGGCAGAGGGCATTGCAAAATAGCTGCCGCAGAAGGCAGAAACAACCACAAAATCTAAGGGAGCAAGGTTATATATAACTCTAAGAGTACCTCTTCAACATTTCAGACCAAAGCTCTGTTTGACAGGATGCCTTTTAATCAGCACAGCCAATCAAAAGCCCTACTGGGCAAAAGCCCTACCTAGTCCCGCCCACTTTCTAAAAGCACTTGGCGGGCACCAGGGATGGTTTCGGTGGGCACCATGGCACCCACGGGCACCGTGTTGGGGACCCCTGCCTTAGTACAATCAGCTCCTGCAATCTTTTTTTTTTTTTGCATTTCTGCTTGCACAATAGCTCCAGCTCAAGAGGACATTTTGCGCTGGATCCAACCCATTACATTTCTTGCTCATTTGTTAAGGAAGGGCTCTGGCTCAGCAGCACAGCTTTGTACATGGAAGGTTTCAGGTTCAATCCCAGCACCTTCAGTTCCAGGCAGGATGACTAAGTCTGCATTTCAGAACAGGCAATGCTAGGCCACGCGACAGGCAGACTCTGTCAGCTTCTTCCAGTCCTACTTTTCTTAAGGATTTATGTTCTGGAATGAGTCTAAACAAATTGCCCCTTTACCTCACACTACTGTTGAATCGAAGTATGGATCATGCGAAGTGAGGGTATCGCTTTACTTTGCGCTGGTTAGGCCTCACTTAGGCTGCGGTCATACGGGCCTTAAATGCGGGAGGAAGGGCTATTTCCTCCCGCATTTAAAGAGGCCGACCACACGGCCCGGCCCAAGTCCCACGCCGAAGCGGGCTCAAATGCGGGTTCCTCCCGCATTTTCCGACTCCGGGAAAATCAAGTGTTTTCCTGGGTGTTGCGGGAGGAACCCGCATTTGAGGTATCTGGACAGCCCTCTCTCGCAAGCATTGCGAGAGCAGGGCTGTCCAGATGGCCCCCACCACCATTCCCCCCCCCTTTTTACACTTGGGCCACTCATGCGCCTAAGTGTAAAAGGGGGGGGGAACCCAACTCACCAGGCCACCGCCGCTTCTGCCGCTGCTGCGGCCGCCTCCGCCACCGTTCCCGGCAGCCTTTCCCGCTGCCGCGGCCACCTCTTCAGTGGCAGCCGCCACGGCGGCCCCCACTACCCCCACCACGGCCGTTTTTGGCGTTTCCACCGCCACCGCGGCTGTTTACGGCATTTCTGCTGCGGCCGCTTCTGCGGCCGTTGTTGCCGCTGCTTCCGCGGCGGCCGTCGTTCCCGCCGCGGCTGCCAATGCTGCCGCTGGGGTTGGGATGTGTAAACATCCCAACCCACAGGAAGAAAAATGCGGCCCCTTCACATCCGGGATCCCTCCCGGATTAAAGGGGCCATGTGGCCGCAGCCTTAGAGTATCGTGTTCAGTTTGGGGCACCACAACTTAAGAAGGATATAGACAAGCTGGAATGTGGCCAGAGGAGGGCAAGGAAGATGGTGAGGGGTCTGGAGACCAAGCCCTATGAGGAAAGGTTGAAGGAGCTGGGTATGTTGAGCCTGAAGAGGAGATGACTGTGAGGTGATATGATCACCATCTTCAAGTACCTGAGGGGCTGTCATATAGAGGATGTTGTGGAGTTGTTTTCTGTTGCCTCAGGAGGTCGGACCAGAACCAATGGGTTGAAATTTAAGTCAGAAGAGTTTCCGGCTAAACATTTGGAAGAACTTCGTGACAGTTAGAGCAGTTCCTCAGTGGAACAGGCTTCCTTGGGAGGTGGTGGGCTCTCCTCCTTTGGAGGTAGTCAAACAGAGGCTGGATGGCCATCTGACAGCAATGCTGATTGTGTGAACTTGGGCAGATCATGAGAGGGAGGCTGCAGGAAGGGTTGCCTCAGAACTTAGTTATCATGGCCCTTTCTTGCAGGCCAGGGAAATGCTGGTTGCCACTTTGGGGTCAGGAAGCAATTTCTCCCCAGGCCAGTTTGACCAGAGACCCTGGAGGGTTCTTTGACATCTTCTGGGCATGAAACAGTGGTCACTGGAGGTGGGGTGGGGGAAATATTTGTGAATTTCTTGCATTGTGCAGGGGAGGTCCCTTCCAACTCTATGATTCTATTGGTAAAAGCACTTTTTAAAAACCTCAGGATGGATGATACAGATAGAAACTGAAAAGCCAACTGGGTTGGTGCTTGGTAAACACAGCACTGGTTTCTGACCTGGAGTAATGAATCCTGACTGCTGTTTTCCACGTGCGTACAGACAAGATTCAGCAAGACACTGACGGGCACCTGCCAAAGCACAGGGCATCTTCAGGTGGATTTAGTTCTAATGGTAAAGTCAGACTCATTCTCCCCCCACTCTATTCCAGAATTTTACGAGGCTACCTTCTATATAATTTATCTATGGCACACTTTGGGAAGAAAAGACGGCACAGCAGAAATATGCAGACCAAGTAAAGCTTTCAGCTTTTGCAGAGGACTTTCAGAACATAAAATATTAAAAGCCCCAGCAACTTAACCTCCAGCAAGAATTACAAACAATTCCCTGCGTCTTAGGTTATGGATTATATCGGCTGACCATTAGAATGAAAACATTAGTGTCTCCCATCATCGTCATGGATCATAGCGGCGTGCGCAGTGCCACATAACTGTCTAAAATGGTACATTACAGCAGTGCAATGGGAAGCTTTAGCATTCAGTAGCGGAGAGAGGAGACATTTCTGCATTGCATTATACAAACCACACATGGGAGGGCGGGAGAGATGGGGAGGGGAAACGAGCACTCCAGCATGCGAAGAAAACAGATGTCCAGTCTAAGCTTCGCTAACAGACTTTTGGATCAGAGTAGGTGGGTGGCTAGTCCTCGTTTTCACACTCCCGTAGCCCACAGAAGCACCAGCTCATTCCGAGTCCAGCCCCACAATTATCTGGTTCACCCCCCTCTTCCAGTCCCACTTTGCCCTCAGCGATGCTCGCTCTCGCTCTTGCCTCCTTCCTTCCTCAAAGGCTTATCTGCTTTTAGATTTGCTTTGCGAACGTACAGAGAACTTAAAAGCTCGCCCTCACAGTTAGCCCTTTGGGTTCGTCTCGCAACAAATTTACTTCTGTCAGAAGGAACGTAAAATGCATTTCTCTGCAATTTAGAAGAAATTTGTTTAGGGTGAGAAGCGGGTAGTAAATTTCTCCATGGACCCAACCAGGCAACTGGGTTTTCCTTTCAAGGCAACCACATTTTGCGAAGCCCGGCAGCCTGCACCCAAAACCGAGCATTGTAGTTAAGTTCGCATCTACTCGTGACAAGTGCCTAACTACTGACCCCTGGTGAATGCCATGCAAGAGTCAGATGGGCTTCCCCTTAGGCTCTGGGGTTTTTTTTTAATGGTTCTTGCCTTCCTGGAAATCCTGGGGAGCTCACATGATTGACAAATGGGAATCCCAGAGAGGCAAGAAGTTCAGGGCCAAGGACAGCAGCAGAACCAGGAGTTCATCCCCAGACCTGCCTCAAACCCTTAGAACAGGGGTATCAAACATGCAGCCCACTGGCTGGATCAGGCCCTTGGAGGGCCCCAATCAGGCCTGCAAGGCCCTGGCTGTTTCCTACTTCCTTTTCCAGTTCTGCTGCTTCTGCTGCTGCTACACTGCAGCTTGCTTTAACAGATTCTCTCAGTCCCACAGGAGAGATAGATAGGCAAGCCTCTCCTGTGCAACTGAGAGAGTCTGGTAAAAAACTGTCTGAGACTCCTCCCCCTCCTCCTCCCAGAGGGATGAAGGGAACAGCCAGAGCTTGCTTCCTGGCCAGGCTGCAGGAGATGAAGGGAAGCCTTTCTTTCCTTCCACTGGCTGAGGCTCCTCCCTGAAGGGAGGGAGGGAACAAGGGAGAGCTTGCTTTGCTGGGCTGCCTCAATTGCACAGGAGAAATACCAAGCACCTTTAAGACCAACAAAGTGTTGTTCAAGGTATGAGCTTTTGTGTGCCTTGCTACTGTGTGTGTTTTGTTGAGCTCTTTATGCCAGAGTTGTTCTGGCCCAACAAGGTCTCATTTATGTCATATCTGGTCCTCATAACAAATGAGTTTGACACCCCTGTCTTAGAAAATCAGGGGGAAAGAGTGTGTGTGTCAATTTTCAACATCAAAAAGAGCACGCAAGAGAGCATGGAATTCTCAGCAGTGGCTTCTCTCCGGGCACTGATCTCCAAAACAGGCATGTTTCTGGGGTCAGAGATGAACTGAGGAGAAGAGAGTGGTGGCAGTGGGGAAGAGCCCTCTGCTCTTTAACCACATACCCCTTTTGCTGTACAGAATGGACCTCTCGACTTTCTGTGTGACACAGCTATGGTTTCCACAACATGCAGATCTGGTTCAGTCGCTTCACTTGGAATACACGCAGCTTCTTAAACGAACGTCTCTCTGCAGCCCTGGTGCGAAGGAATCTTTTGTGTTTCACTTCTCCTGCCTCCTCTCCTCCTGCTTTCCAACGTCACTTGCTCTGTTTTTCTTCTCCCACCCACCCTCTATCAACCTAAGCTCCATTTCTCACAGCGATCACTTTCTTTGCAAAGGGGAAGAAGGAAGCATCCAGGAAGAGAACTGTGTGGCAAATTAGGTATGTTGCATTCTGAATGGCTGCACTGATGGCGGAAAGTGCTATCAAGTCACAGCCAACTTACTGTGATCCTGTAGGGCAGAGGGGTGTCAAACATATGGCCCGTGGGCCAGAACTGGCCTGTCTAGGGCTCCTATCCGTCTTTCAAGCAACTGGTTGTTACCTTTATTACCAGATGACAGAGGCTGTGTGTTATGTCCCTGTATACTGTCCCAGTGCTAATGAGTAATGGGTGGTGGAAGAAGAAGAGATTGGATTTTATACCCCGCCCTTCACTACCCAAGGGAGTCTCAGAGCGGTTTACAAACTCCTTTTCCCTTCCCCTTCCCACAACAGACACCCTGTGAGGTTGGTGGGGCTGAGAGAGCTCTGACAGAAACTGCTCTTTTTCAAGGACAGCTGTGCCAGAACTATGGCTTGCCCAAAGTCATCCAGCAGGTGTAAGTGGAGGAGTGGGGGATCAAACCTGGTTCTCCCAGATTACAGTCCGCACACTTAATCACTACACCAAAGTGGGAGGTGGGCATCAGGGAGAGACTTTAAAGAAATACTGTAAGAGTGTTGATGTTTTAAGCATGCTTGTATTTTGAGTAAAATATAATACCATCCATTGGATTTGGCTGTTTCTGTTATAAAGTTCATATCTCCGATATCTGGCACTACGTTTTATGGCACACATGGCCCAGCCCGACAAAGTGACATTTATGTCTGATCTGGCCCTCGTAACAAATGAGTTCCTGACCTCTGTAGAGGGTTTTCAAGACAAGAGACGAACAGAGGTAGTTTGACATCATCTGCCTCTGCACAGGAATCCTTGACTCCCTTGGTGGTCTCCTTTCCAAGTACTAACCAGGGCTAACCCTCCTTAGCTTCTGAGACCTACCTAGATCAGGGTATCCTGGGTCACACAGGTCAAGGCAGAGACAAACAGAGATGGTTTTGCCATTGCCTGCCTCTGCAACCCTGGGCTTCCTTGGTGGTCTCCCATCCAAGTACCAACCAGATTTGCTTTGGGAATGTACAGAGGTTCTGCCACCGCTTAGCTTCCAAGATCTGACTAGGTCAGGCCAGCCTGGGGTATCAAGGTCAGGACAACCGCAGTGTTGCACGATCTTAACCGCTTATTGGGTGAGAGGTTGTGTGTTTTATGCCCAGAGAAGTCCAGGATGGGACAAAGGTTAGATAGTGAAGCATTTACACAGCAGAACTTGGTGACCATCACTTCCAAACTTTGTGGGTGTTTGTGTGCATGCAAAGAAAATACAATTAATTCAGAGACATTTTTAATCTGAAATTCTGCATTTACGGAACTCTGGCATAAAAGACATCTGTGCTTAAATGGCAGGAGACATGCGAGGGAACCATCAGCTATGAAAGCAAACACAGCACATGAAACATGGTAGGGGGCCCCCGAACCCACACTCATTCACTGCCCATTAAATGTGTACTATTCACAAGACACATGTCACATGAAAACCTGCTATTGCGGTGCTGGCATAACAAGCCACACAGAGCTCTGAAACTTGAACACCTTTTGGACTGGAGATCGAAAAGGAAAGCAGGTACAGGCAGCACTTTTTGGCCTAAGTGCAGAAACCGTGTAACATCTGCTGGTGAACAGGTGGGCATTAGGGCAAGTATAAGTGTATGTCTATGGGGGAGATGGGCTTTATTGGTCAGGCATAATGGGGGCTAGCTAAGCCCCTAGTGGTCCTGCCAGAGCTTCAGGGCTCACTTTGGTCCCTTGGGAGAAGAATTTGCCCCTTATGCTGAGCAAAATTATCTCCCGGGGGGGGGGGGCACAGTTTAGCAGACATGCAGGGTTCATAGATCAGCTTCTCTGGTCTTGTGCTTTTTTACCATCAAACATACAAGATGTGCCAGGACAATTTTGAGAAATCAAAGGGAAAGCCCATAACTCTCAGCACTGAGGCGGTACTTTTTGGTCTTGCTTCACACAATGGGTTGGATTCCACCAGTTTTTTTCCTGCTGGTGGAAAAGGAAGGATGGGTACTCTTCGACCATTAAAAATTGCTTTACTGGGGGATGACGTGACCTGCATGGACATAAGTTATGCAGTGCAAGGGTCGTCATAAGGAAGAGAACTGGGTTGAATAAAGAAAGCTGGGTGGATCCAGCCCAACTTTAAGAATCCTTTCAACAGCCCTAGGAGGAAAGAAGAAGAAGAAGAAGAGATTGGATTTATACCCCGCCCTTCACTCCCCAAGGGAGTCTCAGAGCGGCTTACAAACTCCTTTTCCCTTCCCCTCCCCACAACAGACACCCTGTGAGGTAGGTGGGGCTGAGAGAGCTCTTTCCCAAGCTGTCCTTGAGGGAACAGCTGGTACAGAGCTATGGCTTGCCCAAGGTCATCCAAGGTGCAAGTGGAGGAGTGGAGAATCAAACCCGGTTCTCCCAGATTAGAGTCCGCGCACTTAACCACTACACCAAAGCCAGCATTACTGTCTCTGCTTTGCAGATGGGCAGACTGAAGTTGAAGAAGAAAAGATTGGATTTATATCCTGCCTTTCACTACCCGAAGGAGTTTCAAAGCGGCTTACAATCCTTCCCCTCCCCACAACAGACATCCTGTGAGGGAGGTGGTGCTGAGAGAGCTCTGAGAGAACTGCTCGTGAGAGAACAGCTCTGAAGTAACTTGTGACTGACCCAAGGTCACACCACCAGCTGCATGTGGAGAAGTGGGGAATCAAACCCGGTTCTCCCAGATTAGAGTCCACGCTCCTAACCACTACGCCGAACTGGTTTGAAGGAACAGATGCTTGCTTGAAGTTTCCTAGAGAGTCTGCTGATAAGATTTTTAACCGGTAAAGTTTCAGCTCCTTGACCAAAACGTCTCTTCCCAGTCGCTCTGCTGCAGCAGGCTGCAATACCTTCAGACGTCACTGCTGTGTATCAAGAAATATATTTAGAAGTTAATTATAATCCCTCTGCTGTGCTCGAGGATTGGCAACTATCCCTAAATATACAGTCACTGTTTAATTTGCATGTGTCAGTTTAAACACATGCATATTTTAAGTGTTCATGGTCTACCCGTGAGGCTGGGTTAAAAACAAAGGCGCTCACAATTGCCAACTAGAACAAGTGCGAAAGCAAGGATTTTGGAACCGGCGCAAGAGAAAACAACTCCTTCTTGCTCTGTTCCTCCCAAGCACTGCACCCAAACTGGAAATCCGAAAGTCCCATAAAGACACAAGGAGAAACAGATCCAACCCAACATTAACAATCCTTTCAACAGCCCTAGGAGGAAAGACAGCATTACTGTCCCCACTTTGCAGACGGGCAGACTGAGGATGAGGGAACAGCTGCTTGCTTGACGTTTCCTAGCAAGTCTGTTGACAGGGTTTTTAACCGATAAGGTTTCAACTCCCCAGTCAGAGCTCATTTTCCTGGCTGCTCTGCTACAGTTGCTTCCCAGAGAAACAAAACATTAAAAGCCCACTGAAATCTCATTCTCAGAAAACCAAACTATTTCTTAGTGATGCAATTCCGAATGATGGAGCAGTTACTTGTGTTGAATTTATTGCATGATTGTTGAATGACCGTTTCAAAATCAGACGAGCAAACAGTTGTCCAAATGGAAAACACCCATTGACGGTAAGACCTTTTATACTGAAATTCACTGCAAAAACAAACCCCCTTGCGGGGGTCGCTTTAAATTGGCTGTGGCTTATGGGCACTTCCCACACACACACTAATCCACCTTGAGTTCCCATAAGGTAGAAAGACAGCCAATAAATGTTTTAAATAAATAATGCTTAAAACAGTAGAACATTCCTCATATGAAAGGATATCCAGAAGTGTGAAAAGATGATGTGCTAATCAGTCATGCAGTCTCTTACTGAATTGTAAAGGTGAAGGTAAAGGTTTCCCTTGCTCAAAAGCCAGTCAAATCCAACTCTAGGGGGCGGCGCTCATCTCTGTTTCCAAGCCAAAGAGCCAGCGCTGTCCAAAGACATTTCCGTGGTCATGTGGCCGGCATGATTAGACGCTGAGGCGCACAGAACGCTGTTACCTTCCCACCGAAGTGGAACCTATTTATCTACTTGCAATTTCTTGCTTTCGAATGGCTAGCTTGACAGGAGCCCTAAAAACTCATTCAATAGAGTCCATCTCAATCTGCAATGCTAATGGCCTGCCAACAAAAAATATTGATTAATTACTCTTTGCAGTGAGATGCAACAGTAACCATCTCTGGGCAGCAACCATGGACTTCCCTGGTGATCTCCGATCCAAGTACTAACTGAGGCCAACCCGGCTTAGCTTCTGAGATCTGATGAGACTGGGCTAGCCGGGGCCATCCCCTTTACAGTCTTTCCAATATTATTAAGCTCATCTGTTTAATGCAGAAAGAGTTGCTTCCTATAAGAATTTATCTTCTTTTTCTACTCCCCCCCTTGGGGGGGGAGGTGTAATTCAGGACATTTTTGTTACTGGGGTAAAACTTCCTCCACCGCTGGTCCCTTTTCATTTTGCTTGGGCATCTATGAAGACGTGACGGAAAGGATACTTTTGTACCTGAACGCTGCCTACAGGTTCCTCTGTGGATTCCAGGAACCGCTTCCCCCACCACTTGAATATAACTTATACACAAGCAAACCCCAGTAATGAAGACAGCTTGGATGCGGTCCAGGAGCTGCTACATTATTTGCTTAGACACCATTTATTATAGTTACATTTTATTATAGAGTAGTAAAAATTTACAAGGCAACATCCTGCGTTGTTTCCCACTGGGATAAATGATACAAATGTACTATTAAATCTCAACGCCCTCACCAGCACACCAAGCTCCGTTCCATTTGCGTTTTCCATAATGTGTCAACAGACTGCCATTTATGCTCCGTAAAGCTTTCCCCTTATTTACGACAGAAATTTAAATCTTCAGCAAAGCAGGGTCTTCCGAAAGCTTACAACCCCCACCACCCTCACGGAGGGAAAGGGCCCTCCTGCGCAGGTAGGTAGTTTAATGGTCCAACGTCTACATGAGGCATGGTCCAGAGACGTGGAAACCAGGAGGTGGCGCAGGCTTGTCACAGCCAGCGGAGCAAAGCTATCGTAGCTTCCCCAAGTGTTATTTCAAAAGGCAAGGGGTGAAGAATAACTGGAGAGACAGAGATGCATCCTATCTCCTTGGTCTTCAGAGACTGGTGGTAGAGCCACAAGTTGGAGGAAAACTTTTTAAGCTGAAAACTACGGAGGACCAAAACAGGCAGCAAGACGCCCAAGCAAAGAAGACAGAAGGCGAGACAGCAAACCAGGGGTCCCCAACTTTTTTGAGCCTGTGGGCACCTTTGGAATTTTGACACCATGTCGTGAGCGCAGCCCTAAAATAACCTCAGCAGAAGGTGAAGCCAGCTCTGAAATGGCCACCTTAGCTTACTTTCAGCTTCTGTGGTGGCAGCTGCAGCCAAAGCAATGTTTTCAAAAATCTGTGCAGCCAATTAAAATTTCCAGTGGCCAATCAGAAGGCTCGCTGGGCAATAGCCCCACCTGGACTGGTGCTCCCTCTAAGCTGTGGAGTCGTCTTGTGAGCGAAAATTCTACATTGTGAGCTCCTGGCATTCAAGTTGCGAGCCAGCCATTTGGCTACTGCACACATTAGTTTGCTCTGGAACCATCCTTCCTGAGCTCGGACAAAAATGTGTGAGCTGGAGGCTAAAAAAATGCGAGCTAGCTCACACTAACTCAGCTTGGAGGGAACACTGACCTGGACCCACCCACTTTCTACAAACATTTGGTGGGATCCAGGAAAGGCTCTGGTGGGCCCCAGTGTTCCCCCAAGCATCACACTGGTGACCCCTGCAGCAGGCAATGTGCAGGATCAGCTGGCACAGGTATCCACCTATGTGGGAATGTGGTAGTCGCCGTGCAAGAGAAGATCGTCCAAATGAGGTCCTTGAAATGCTACATCTTAATAAGGCAGGCTGACACGTTAAACCTGAACGTCCGTGCTGTGCTTTTGGGTTTGGTGGGGTTCGAAAGGAAGACCTCGTTTTCCTCTCCTTTTCTTAAAACTGGGTTTCTACTGCCACCAGAGGCACCCACCTCACCAACTCCCTCCCTGTCCCTCTTAATCATTATAAATCAACAAGAAGGAGGGACCCGTGATACTCGTGGGGGGGGGAGGGGGAGGAGCTCTACGTGGAGGAGGAGGAAGCCACCACAGGTGAGCCTTCTCCCTTGCCCCCTGACACCGACGGCAAGGCCTGTGTGGTTCCCAGCTGCCAAGCCTTCTCTCCCCCCACACCCCTGCAGTTCCCAATGCGTTCTCTGTGCATGCGCAGGGTATGCTCTTTTACTTTGGGGGGGATTTAAGTATTCCCCCCTATAGTTTTTTCTACATATCAGATTTTTCTGCACACCTGGGGAGTGCCCCAAGTGTGCAGGAAAATCTCTTTGCCCCCTATGTGCTCCAGATGTGCGGATTTAGATATCCTCACAGAGGAGACAACTTGGCTATTAGATATATAGATAGAGTTACCTATTCCACCAATAGAGTTACCTATTCCAGCAACCATGTGACCGGCTGGCCAGCGCATAGCTGGGGTCAGAGAGACAATATCAGAGATCCTTTTTCTAAAATTAAAGAGATGTTTTTGAACTAAATCAAAGGAGCTCTTTATTTTTGCCTTTTGTTTCTTATGCTTGTGTGAGCCCCACGCTCAGGGAGCTGTAAACGCTCTACTATATTCCACGCAATAACCCTCACTTGTATATTTTTTCAACCAATTTCCTCAGGCTTTCCTCTCAAAAGCTTTCTCTCGCTCCCCCTTTAGCAGAATCTTACTCGAAACTGTCCCGTCAACAGCCTCTCCAGACCTTTTTCTCTTCATCCAATCAGTAGTCTCTCTCTCTCTTCACAGCCAATCAGCACGCACCCCGCAAGCACCCACACTTCTCTCCTTTTTTTCCTCCCTTACCTCTAGGACTCCAGCTTTAGGGAATATAACCAATTTACAAAGACACTGAATTATTCACTAATAAACATTTCAGAAGTCAAAATCATTACAGATCCCGCCTCTGCCCCCAGTTGCTGCTTCCAAAAATGGAGCCAGTTGCACAGCTTGGAAAGGAAAAAAGATGGCGGAGGGGATATGGAAATCCTGCTGGATGGAACCGGATTTGTCCTGGCCCCTTCATGCTTCCAAGATCTTTGCTTCATGCAATAGCTATGAAGAAGAAGAAGAGATTGGATTTATATCCCACTCTTCACTTGGAGTCTCAGAGTGGCTTATAAATTCCTTCCCCTTCCCCTCCCCACAACAGACACCCTGTGAGGTAGGTGGGGCTGAGAGAGCTCTTTCCCAAGCTGTCCTTGAGAGAACAGCTCTGACAGAACCATGCCTTGCCCAAGGTCATCCAGCAGCTGCAAGTGGAGGAATAAGAATCAAACCCGGTTCTCCCAGATTAGAGTCTGCGCACTTAACCACTACACCAAACAAGGGATGAGTGTACACACATGCCCCAGCCAAATGTTTCCAGCTGCACCAAGTTGAAGTTAAACCAAGATATTCATAACTCTGCCATTTTTTATGCAAAAGGAGAAAAAAGCACACAGTCTAACAGGCTAAATACTGTTTGTGTTCTTTAAAATATTTAAATTTGTATTATGCACATGGGTCATTTTCTTTAGTTGCTTAGTTATATTATTTATTCTCCTTTTTAAAAAATGAAGAGGCAGTGCCTGATTTGGGGAAAACGTAATAATGTACGATGGCTGGTGAACTGTAATGTAAAAATGTTTCAATTCGTATTATGCACACCTGTTATCTTCTTTAGTTGCTTAGTTACATTGTTTAGTTATTTTCTTTTTAAAAAATGAAGAGGCAGTGCTTGATTTGGGGAAAACGTAATAATGTACTGTTGTTGGGAGAACTGTAATGTAAAATGCAATAAAAATGAAATCAAAGTGCAGATGCAATAAAAAACTAGAGTTGCAGAAGTCAGGATGGAAGGTGTTTATTGGAATATCATCTTAGTACTAATCAAAGGCAATATTGACAGGCATGGACTACAAGTGAACAGAGGATGATCCCTTCAGGAAGCTAAATCACAAGATTCCAAAATGACCCACCTTCTAAATGCCACTGCTACCAAGAACAAGTAGCTTTCCACTTTCAGCCAAATACTTCCACATAGGCCTATCAAAATGAAGTTGGACAAAGAACAAAGCTGATAGGTGGACGTCCAAAAGACAAATCAGTGGGTTTTAATTCAAATTAAGTCTGAACTCTCTCTAGAAGCTAAAATGACCAAACTGAGGCTATCATACTTTGGTCATGTTATGAGAAGTCACTGGAAAAGACAATAATGCTAGGAAAAGCTGAAGGAAGAAGAAGAAGAAGAAGAAGAAGAGGAGGAGGAGGAGGAAGAGGAGGAGGAGATTGGATGTATACCCCACCCTTCACTACCCGAAGGAGTCTCAGAGTGGCTTACAATCTCCTTTCCCTTCCCCTCCCCACAGCAGACACCCTGTGAGGTAGGCGGGGCTGAGAGAGCTCACTCGAGAACTGCCCTTAAGAGAACAGCTCTGAAAGAAATTATGACTGACCCATGGTCTGTCAGAATCCAAAGATTCTAACAAGGGGCCGGATGATTCAGAAGGGGCCGGATGACAGATTACATCCCCTGGCTTACATTTCAAAGAAATTTAATGAGACAGAGAGGAACTGGTCGGTATGGGATAAAGAAGCTGCAGCCATACGATTAGCCCTGACCACTTGGAGACACTGGCTGGAGGGAGCGCAGACCCCTTTTGAGATTTGGACCGATCACAAAAACTTAGAGGCACTGCGCACCCAAAGGTCTCTGAATGCCAAACAACTCCAATGGGCTGATTTTTTCTCGAAGTTTAACTTCGTGCTCAAACATTTTCCTGGGAAGGCCAATTTGTTAACAGACGCTCTGTCCAGGTAACCCCAACATGAGAGTCAAAAGGAAGAAGTGTTCGACTCCATGTTCTCCCCCCAGCAGTTGGGAGGAGCCGTCAGTACCCGGAGCCAAAGCAAGCAGGCAGCGATAGAATCCTGGGAAGACAAGTGGGGGGGGACTACTCCCCGGAAGAAGCGGAAGAGTTAGAGAGCTTAGAGGAATGCTCTCTCCGTGCCAACAAATGCTGGTACCATGGAGACAAACTCGTGGTGTCTCAGGCTCGGAGAAAGGACATTTTGCTGACTTGCCACTCATCGAAGCTAGCTGGACATTTCGGTTTCCTAAAGACTCTAAACTTAGTCCAGCGGCAATTCTGGTGGCCGCGCATGCGCAAGGATGTATCGGATTTTGTCACTGCTTGTCAAACCTGTTTGATGTGCAAGGGGGGGGGGAAGTCCCAGGACTGTTGCACCCCTTACCCACCCCCTCTCGCCCATGGGAAGCGATAGCTATGGACTTTATCACCAATCTGCCACCCTCGAAAGGAAAGACTGTTATTTGGGTGGTGGTTGACATGTTCTCAAAGCAAGCCCATTTCACCCCGTTCAAACAGTTGCCAACCGCAAAGGGACTGGCTAAAGCATTCTTTAATCACGTGATTAAATTACACGCTTTCCCCAGACGTGTGGTATCCGATAGGGGCAGTCAATTCGTTGCCAACTTCTGGCGGGAGCTTTTGAAGATGATGGACATTGAACCGGCCATGAGTTCGGGTTACCATCCAGAGACCGATGGCCAGTCTGAGCGAACGAATCAAATATTGGAACAATTTTTAAGGTGTTATACTAATTATCATCAGGACAACTGGGTAGAGTTGCTACCGTTTGCTGAATATAGTTATAACAATGCCATCCATTCGTCCACGGGCGTGTCCCCATTCATGGCAGTAGGAGGCTTCGAAGGGAAACCCCTAGCCAATATAGAGGAGACACCGGACGGTCCTTCTTCGGACTTCAAACAATGGTGGGCTAACCTGCAAGACTCGTGGCCGTTAATTGCTAAGACTTTAGACAAAGCCAAAGAGGACTACAATAAATATGCAGACCGTGGAAGGGCTGAGGGTTGGGACCTTCAACCAGGGGACTCTGTCTACCTTCCCACCAAGAATATACATGGGTTACAACCCAGCAGGAAGTTGGGGTGGAAATACGTTGGCCCCTATAAAGTGTTGCGCAAAATTTCTGATGTGTCCTTTGAACTGGAGTTGCCTAAGTCACTGAGTTCTGTGCATCCTGTTTTTCATTTCAGCTTGTTGAAGAAGAATCCTGGGCCGAATGCATGGCATCCAACTCCTCCGACTCCTCCTCCACTGATGAAGGAGGGGGCACCCCATTTTGAGATTTCCGAAATCCTGGATTCAAAAATGCATAGGGGCCGCTTGCTATATCTAGTCAAGTGGGTAGATTTTGGTCCTGAATTAAACGAGTGGATTCTTTCTGACAATGTTCATGCTCCTAAATTAGTTAAAGCTTTCCACAAACGTTTCCCAGATAAGCCGGGGTAGATTTGTTTTTCAGGTGGCAGGGTGTCAGAATCCAAAGATTCTAACAAAGGTTTCTGTTATGTTTAATGCTTGTCTGCCATGCACTGCCATGTATAATCTCCTTTATCATGTAACCTGTCCCTGCATTTGCTATGTAACCTTTCTTTATGGCTCTCTTTATGACCCTGGGTTTATGGCTCAGGCTGGGTCTGGTCAGTGTAACCATTTGGTTTGGGAGGGTGGCGACTCCAGCGCATGAGAACAATCGGCTTCTCACCTCCGTGCCTCCGCATTCCTTTCCTCCCTGCCGGGGAAGACGAGGACCAGTTTCTTATCGGTGTGTGAAGGCCTTGGCAAAAGTTATTTGTTATGCATAGATGGATACATCTAAGGGGTCTGGTTTAAGAAGGGAAATTTACAGCTTCACACTTAACCTCTTTCCTGTGGGAAGCAAACGGTCAAGGGACCTTTTAGCCCGCGATTTTTCCCTTATTGTGATTGGTTACCTATGGGTAATTCAAATTGTACTAGAGGGTATATTAGTCCTGCTTCTATTGTATGCTTTATCTCTGACAATGTTCCGAGGACCTGTAGTAATGTAGTAATAGGAAATAAAGAACTGTGTTTGATCAACAAAGGTCTGATCCTTGACTACTTTGACCAGAAGCCTCACATGGTCACACTAGCAGCTGCATGTGGAGGAGTGGGGAATCAAACCTGGCTCTCCCAGTTTAGAGCCCATGCTCCCAACCACTACCCCATGATCCAACATGAGATGGATTGATTCAGCCAAGGAAACCACAGCATTCAGTCTGCAAGACTTGAACAAGGCTGTTAACGAGAAGATGTGTTGGAGGACATTAATTCATAAGGCTGCCATAAGTTGAAAGCGACATGTTGACACTTAGCACACGCACACAAGGCTGTCAGCCTCTTAGTTAATATGACACCCTACGTCTTCACAAAAATCTATGCAACATGAAGAGAGTTCCACAAGTGTAACTTTTCGTGACCATTAGCATGAAATGTATAATTACTCCGACCTTTTAGTCATCTTGCAACAGCAATTACTGTTCTTGTTTCCCAAATATGACCTGCCTACCAGACCTGCAACCTTAGCCAACTCGGCAAACTGAAGGTCAACAATATAAAAATAGATATGATTTTCTCTACATGTTTTCTGCTTCGTCTCTGGCAAGACACACCAGGACGGATTCCGTCATACGCTGCCATGAACAGAACAAATGTTTACTACCGGTAATCAAGATACGACGATTAAACATTTATAAATCAGCGGGATCAGAGGAGCTACACTCCGGAGTCTAAGGACTAACTCAAGAGCTCTCCGAACAGATAGCATGAATTTTTAATTGAGTCTTAGAAAGCCATGGAAATTTCCCCATGATTGGATGGAATCTGCATTAGCCTAATGCCAGTAGGCAATACAGTTGAGAAGTACTGAAGGTGAATCAAGGAGAGGATGGTTGAGGTTGGAGGGCCGCGGTCATGGCGGTCAAGGAGTCATGGCCGCAGTCAAGGAGAGGATGGTTGAAGTTGGCCGGCCGCAGTCATGGCGACCCATCTGCAGTATCAGGACCTGCACTGCCATGAATCAATGCTTGACTGAGGAGCTTTTCCCATTCAACATTGCTTGTGTAGATCCACCCACTTATTAAGTCAGACAAAAATAAGAAGGAACACAACAAAGGGGGAGCCTTCTCTCCAGGCCCGGAGCCAGGATTTTGTGGCTTGTGGAGCTATTTTTTTTTCCTGGTGGGGCTGCTACTTTTGGCTGCCGGCACATGCCTTTCAAAAATGTTTTAAATATTTTTTAAAAGGATTTCTGAGGGAATATCTTGTGGGGCTGTCCCTTTAAGAAAGGGGCAGAGCCCCAAATAGCCTCACCGTAGCTACGGGCCAGCATCTCTCTATGTTGAAATAGATATATTGAGGGCTCTTTTTCTAGCAGGAACTCCTTTGCATATTAGGCGACACACCCCTAATGTAGCCAATCCTCCAAGAGCTTTCAGAGCTCTTCTTACAAGGGCTGCTGTAAGCTCTTGGAGGATTGGCTACATTAGGGGGGGTGTTGCCTAATATGCAAAGGAGCTCCTGCTAGAAAAAGAGCCACGGATATATAGATCCCACATCATGACCAGGTAGCACTAGCACTGCTGGAAAAGGGGATCCTCTACTAAGTATGAACCCATTAGGCAGAAGAAATTTTTAGTGGGCAATTAATACACCATGAACAAGACACAAGGAATGCAAAGGATCTAATCAAGTCCTCCTCAAATCCCTAACCAGGTTTCCCAAGGATGTGGCCCTTCCCCTTCTGGAAAGCACCCCCTTCAGGAGCTCGCAAATGATCACTGAGGCCATGAAATGCTTCCCCACTTCTTATTGGCACAGGAGGAAACGAACATGGCAGAGCCGTAGGATCGTATCAGTGATGGGTAGCACCCTCGGCCTCAGGACAGAGCTCACAGGCCAGCAGGGATCAGTTTGTTCAACTGAGCAAAGTCTGGAGCCATCCTCTAGCAGCAGCAGCGGAGGAGGAGGAGGAGGAGGAGGAGATTGGATTTATACCCGAAGGAGTCTGAGAATGGCTTACAATCCCTTTCCCTTCCACTCCCCACAACAGACACCCTGTGAGAGAGCTCTCTTGAGAACTGCTTGTGACAGAACAGCTCTGTCAGAACTCATGACTGACTCAAGGTCACACCAGCAGCTGCATGTGGAGGAGTGGGGAATCAAACCCGGTTCTCCCAGATTAGAGTCCATGCTCTTAACCACTATACCAAACTTGGAAGAAGAGCTTCTTAAATTGAAGGGAGGCCCCTTAGGCTGGAGGAAGGCTCCTGGCAGGTGGTTGGATCCAACCCATCATGTGCATAGCGACACTGCACACGTTACAGCTCACTGTAATCAAATATGGCTCACCGGTGACAATGTATGGGGCAGCTCTTGCTCACCAGCATTGTGTTTAAATCAGGTACTGGACATATGCATTGGAGTGCAGAATTAGCTTCTTATCCGATGGTCGTAATGCAATAAAAAGTGTCACTAAGCAAGCCAGACAAGTACCCCGCAGTGCAATGAAGTTTAACAACTGCTGGAATAAGGGTTTTTTAAAATACGCATATTAAACATCTATTATGACTTTGGATAAGAAATTTTAGTACTTTTCACATCTTTATAGTATGCAGCAACTGCTACTGCTGGTATAAAGGAGTTTTAGGAACGACTTATATAATTTGATGCTTTAGCAGCTGTATAATTTTATCATACAGAGAGATTGCTCTCTTCTTCTTCTTCTTCTTTTGTACCCTTCAGTGTCCTTTGAAGAAGTACCCTGGCTTGGTTTTGAGTGTGTTGGGATGTGTCTTGTTACTTTGGCCTGTCCAGGGCAAGCTGAGAGACTGTGGAGAACTTTACAGGTCATAAAAGATACTCAGCTGGACAGGGGTCATTTCGAGGGGGAACGAGCAGGAACGGCATTTTGGGAGTAACAAGCCCGGGGCTAGAGTGTCACAGGCTCACTTCAGAGCCCAGTTCCCTCTATGGTGTGTGCTGGCACATGGCAATAATTTCCCCTGCTGCCAGCACAGCTCCAGCACACCCAGCTCTCCAGGTCTCAGTCTGAGGAGTGAATGCTGGGCTTGGGCAGCAGCCCCGCCCCCTCGTTAGTAGCCTCCCAGCTATAGGGCCCCCTGCTCCCAGCAGCCCTCACTTATGGCGACACATGAGGGTCTCCTGCTTGTGCTTGCTGTCATCTGCATCATTCTTCCATGCCTATTTTCTTTGTGCTTTTGAAGCAGTTTTTCTCCAGGTCGGCTCGCCAGCTCTGAGTTGGGAAATACCTGGAGATTTTTGGGGTGGAGCCTGAGCGGTGGGTCTTGCCTTCTGGCACACTTCTGGTGATGTCAGGGGGTGTCGCATATGCAAATGAGTTATGCTAATGAGCTCCAGTACCTCTTTTTCTACAAAATGACCCCTGATTGGAGCATAATGCTGGTCAACGGGTATCAGAAATGCAAGTCTGGTTCCAGGCAGCGGGATCCATATAGCCAGGAGAGGAGGACTTCTGCAGGACCCAAGCAGAGCTTGCCAACAAGGTGAATGTTACTTTGATGAGCCCGCAGCAGCCAAGCAGGTCCTGCTGAATGTCCAAGACTTGGACCGTGGAAGGAAGGAAATACAGGTTGCTTACCTATAACTGGGGATCTTTGAGTGGTCATCTGTGCATCACACCTCTAGAATATTGTACACCTGCGCCAACCCCGACCAGGTATGAAAATCCGCTTTAGAAGGTACCGGTCACGGTCATGCAGGCGCACTATATCTCAGAGGTGTGATGCACAGAGACCATGAAGAAGATCAAAAGAAAGCCAGGTAGCTATCAGGGAATGTAAAGGGGAGAGGCCTATCTTGGATCCAGATGTTCTCCAGTAGCTGACGGGCCTCCTTATGTTTCTGCCAGGAGCTTACGGGGGAACAAGGAGCCCTGTGTGGTGAGGGTGTAACTGCATAGGAGGGGCCCCCAATATGCCGATTGCTGATGTCTTTCCTGCTGCCTCCAAGTGTTTTTGGAAAATGGGAGTGGCTAGGGAGGGATTCTGCCCAGAAAAACTTCTGACTGGCCAGTGGAGATTTGATTGGCTGTGCAGATGTTTTTTTTTTTAATGTTGCTTTGGAAGCAGCTGCTGCCACAGCACAAAAGTCTCTACTATGTGATCGATGGTAAGCTGTGGCAGCCATTTTGTGGCTGGCTCCACTTCCTGTAGCAGCCCTTCTAGGGCGGTCAATTTTGTGGCTGCACCCACCACCCTCCGTCAGAATTCCAAAGGCTCACAGGCTCAAAAGGGGTGGGGACCCCTGCTGGAGAGTTTGAGCCTCTGACTGCTTTAAGAGCACAGTCCGGTACCAAGTTCCCTTCTTCTGAACAACCTACAAGATGTTCTGCTATACGACTGGGAGCAGTGTTTCCTCTGAGCTGAGTGAGTGTGAGCTAGCTCACAGTTTTTTTAGCCTCCGGCTCACACATTTTTGTCTGAGCTCAGGAAGGATGGCTCCAGAGCAGACTAATTTATGCAGCAGCCAAATCGCTCGCTCACAACTTTAATGCCAGCAGCTCACAAAGGAGAATTTTTGCTCACAAGACTCCACAGCTTCGAGGGAGCATTGGCTGGGACTCATAGCCACTGGAAAGTTTGCTGGCTCACTGCTACTGAGCCACATCAGTGGAAGATGTTTTGTTCCTCAGAGACACAAACTGATTTTCAGGGCATCAGGGAGGGGTCGTGTGGCTCAGTAGTCGAGCATCTGCCTGGCATGCAGAAGGCCTCAGGTTCAATTCCTGGCATCTCCTGTTAAAAGGATCAAGTAGCAGGCGATGTGATGAGGGGAGATCATGTGACTGAATGAAATGGCAATCCAGTCTCTGGGAGTTCCAATGATCAGTCCAAGCGACACTCCCAGACTCTTTCACAGGTGTCTGCCGATATAATGTGGGGATTTTTAAGTCCTACGGATGCACATTTCTGCTTTCCTGCCACTTAGAGATGAATGGAAACATGCACCCCAAGTTTTACTAATCTCCCCCATTCTCTCCAAGCTCAAATTCCACAAACACGGAAGACTCTGATTGCCACATTATTAACTGCCGCGAAGACAGCAACAGCTTCGAAGTAGAAGAACAATCGGCGCCTTCAGTATCGTTTTGGACGTCTAAGATATGGGACTGTTATATTTTAGAAAAAATTAAAAATAGACAGTTACAACTTGAACATAAAAACTATCAATCAACTTTTGTGGGGAAATGGTTTCTGGTCATAAGTTACATGGCACAGAACAGAATTGTTCCTGCTTACTTAATTTCATCTGAAGTGTTTCTTCTATAAACCCCAGACTTAGAGTATGTTTTAATTTTGATCAGTAAATACTAGCTAGCTGAACTCAAATTCTTTCATTTATGTAAGGTGGCTGCTAACCCAACTGTATCATTAGAAAACATTGTAAAGAGTTTTAAATAGTTAAGTTTTAGATAGTTATAATATACTGAAAATATACTGATTATCAAGAATATTATTAATGTTAAATAGTTTGTATTGTTTGGGATTCTCTGTATCAACTGTTTTATATTTATTTAACGAAAAATATTTAAATTTGGGGGGGGGAGCACAAATACCAGGGAAAACATTTGGGAAATTTGGGGGCATATTTCTACAAGTTAGGGGCTGAGGACAGACTGGCAATCTGAAGCGGAGGCAAAGCGGAGGCAACTGGAGCGGGGGGAAAAACCCACGGAGCTGGCCGTTCACACTGGCCAGAGCAATGCGGATCAGCGGCGATACGGAGCGTTCAGACTGCCACGGAGCGTTCAGACTGCCGCATAGCCAGTGCGCGCGGCTTGCGCGCGCCGCTGCACTTTTTTTGGTTTTTTTGGTGTTTTTCGCATGTGCGCACATGCACACATGCGCATAACTTTTTGCTGGTGCGTTCACACTTCCTCCGGATGCCTCCCGCTTCTTCCAGTTCACCCTGTTTGGAAGCGGGAGGCATGCGGAGGAAGGCCCCTGAACACCGGGAAAAACCGGTGTCCAGGTAAAGCGGAAGGAAAGCGACTGGGAGACGGGTAAGTACGCAACGGAGCCGACGGGCAGATGCGCATGTCTGAACGTGCTCCTTTCCTCCGTTTGCGAAGCGTGCCTGCCCCGCTTTAGATTGCCAGTCTGTCCTCAGCCAGGGATTGTCAGAAAAGTATGCCGAAGGGCTCCAACAGGCTCTCTAATGTGCTGCGTCAAGTGACCCTTTACTGAATTACTAAAAATGCTGCCCCAGAGTCACTGATGAAGCATCTCTAATGTGACTTCCCCCCAAAATGCCACATTAAAGAATCACTTTAAAAATACTTGAGTGGGCACACTGATGGCCTGACTGCAGTTTTCTGATGATCCCTGAATTGCAGAAATGTACACACGAGTATTTCCATAGAGTCAAGGTCTTTCCCCCCTCTCTCCATTGTCCAAAATCCCCACTAACAGAGGGGAGCATTCAATTTTGTACAGTATGCAGTACAGTTCAGACAGTGGGCTTATCACCTCAGTCGAAACTAAGCTTACACGCTAAACTAAAAGACTTTATTTCATTGTGTACAGAAGCTCATTGGAATTCCTTTTCATCAATAACGCATGGATTTATGATGTGTAAACAAAGCAAGGCGAAAATCTTGCAGACTCAACGGGGTGAGCTGGTAGCATGAGACAGAAACAAGGACACAAACAAAGCAAGAAAGGACTGGGGGGGTGAGAAGGATTTGATTATTGGGGAGGGCCAAATACAGGAGGGAAAAGAAAATGAGAACATGGGCAAGGACATCCTGAAGGTCAGCTCAGATTCAGTCTTGCACCAAACAAGAAGGCAGATGTCGTAAGAATTAATGGTCAGATATTACATGAGACGAAATGACCCGTGGGGTTGGGAAAGCGAAACCAGCACAAAAGCCCAGTACGTTAGGAGACTAAAGGCCACAGGGATGCGAAATAAATATTAATTGCCTTGTCTCAGTTTTCAGTAAAGAGATTCAAACTGAACAGGACCAAACAAAGCCAGGGGCAGAGAACCAAGGCTGGAAATGTCGCCTGCCACGTCACTGCCCAGCCAAGTCCAAGTCCAGGAGCACCTTAGAGACCAGCAAGATTTTAAGGGTAGATTTTAAGAGAGCCAAAAGCTCCCTTGTCTTCTCAAAATGTGACCGAAGTACGGTAGCCCTAGCTTGGTCATTTTAGCTACCAGGGAGAGTTCAGTCTTGATGTGATAGAGAACCCGCTTATGTGTCTTCTTGGCAGTCCACAGTCTCCGTTAAAACTCTCTTTCAAGGCCGCATTTCAAAGCAATCAGCTTTCTCCCTTCCAGCTTTCTCCACTGCCCACCTTTCACAACCGTACACAGTAACGGGGAATACCAGGGTACGAATTTGCTTGAACGTGGTCACCGTCAAGTAGAAATACTTCAGTAAATAAACATGATGAGTACTCCTACGTCGCTTTGGGGTTGCTAAAGCGGGAGACACCTGTGTAAGCAAGAGACAGAACTGCGGGCTCTTAACTTCCCACCACAGTTCTTTTGTTAACCCTGCTTACCAATACATTTGAGAGCTCCCGGAAGGAAGGATTCTAATGTCGCAGCTACTCGAACAGCATGCAGCAAGTGGAAATTATTACAATAAAATACCGACTGCCATATTTTCATTAACTTCGGAAATCATTCTTCGACACTCGGTTCGACACTACGGCCCACATGCAAAGATTAAAGATGGTACAAAGCCATGCAAATCGCAAGCCGGTCTTAAATGCTGCCATCCAGAAGCCCATTTTTCCCGCGCACCGTCAGCCATGTTATCAAAGCACGTTTTCACAATGGACGCCTCTGGCCTCTCCACGTGACGGTCCCAATTCAACTATGCCCACAGGGAGCATTGCTAAGAGGCTAGGCATTTTAAAGAAAAACATGCAACGTTCATCACCATCTAGCACCGTATGTGTACTGAGAAAAAAGCGAGATAAATCATAAAGAAATGTAGCTATCAACTACTGAGGCAGACTTATGACAGACAGAGATTTCTCAGTTTGCCAAACGCTGTCTGATAAAACAGAAAAGTGGCAATTTAAGGGAGCAACAGAAATTCACTCTCACGTATATCTTCCGTCTGCCTTTTCTTCCTGATCGTATATGGCTCCGTCACTCATGTGTATTCCATTCTGCGCATTTAGTTAAGCTTATCGACTAATGTGATATGAAATTCCTGAGAACGGTTCTCCTTGGGTTGGCTTTCAAATATAGTAGAAATCAACACTGTCCTCATCTTTCTGAGTAGTTGGAAGTGCCTTGAACAACTCTGAAGTGTGTGTGTGTGTGTGTGTGTGTGTGTGTGTCTAAAGTGCCGTTGAGTCCCAGCCAGCTTATGGCAACCTTATAGTATTTTCAAGGCAAGAGACCTTCAGAGGCGGTTTGCCATTGCCTGCCTCTACATAGCAGCCCTAGACTTCCTTGGCCGTCTCCCATCCAAACACTAGCCAAAGTTGACCCTGCTTAGCTTCTGAGATCTGACAAGATCTGGCTAGCCTGGGCTATCCGAATCACGGCAGCTCTAAAGTACAGTCGGGAGTAGAAGGTGAACCATGTGAACCCAGCAAATTTAGGTCAGGCACATGGATGTCTAGTATGGACCGTGGTCTGGAGGAGGGCCAATAAACTGAAGCTCAATCTGGGCAAAACTCCAGTGCTGCTGACTGACAGTAGAGATCATCGGAAATGAGAGGTCAACCCAGTTTAGACTGATCTGCTCCTAAAGGAGCAGGTCGACAGCTGGTGGGTACAGTTAGATCAGTTTCTCCAGACGGACACGGAGCGCCTTTAGCAAGCTGAGGCTGGATTGCCAGCTGTGTCCTTCCCTAGAAAAGCAATCACACATCAAGGCTGCAAAACACATGAAACGGGACTTGAAAGACTGATGGGGAACTTTTAATGGGTTCAGAATGCAGCTATAATACTAACCAGTACGGCTTTATGGGAGCCCGTCTCACCAATAACAGAAGAGCTCCACTAGATACTTGTCCATTCCCAAGCTCAATTTACTATGCTGGTTCTGACCTTGAAAGGCCTGAGACCAAAGTATATTAAGCATCACCTCTTGCCTACAAAACTTTCTGGCAGTTTTCTGATCACTGGAGGACCCACCCATCTATGGATTTTGTGGAGCAGGACTTTCCCACTTCTTTCTCCTGCTGCAGACTACTGAGACACCCAAATGTTGGTTTTCAAGGCTCTGTAGCAACCTGAGCTGCAGTGTTGGGAGATTCAAGTAACGAAAAATATACACTGCAAGAAGCTTTTGTAAATTAACATGTTCTATTTGTAAGTTATCATTCTATAATATGCATTATGTGCTGTTTATAACATCCTTGTGAGGTACATATATTCAGTACATACAGTATAACAATACCATTCAATTCATTCAATTTAACAACTACCAGTCAATTCTGCATCAGTATTTTAAAAGTCAAGCCCCAATGGGAGTTTCCAGAATTACAAGCCGCTTCTACTTGCACAAAGTCTTCCAAAAAGGGGAGGAAGCTTTCATTTATAGTTGCATTGCTTATTGCCGGTCCTACACAAGACACATTGTGTAATTCCATGGACGGAGCACTCCTGTCATTCTCAAGGCTGCATAGTCAAGACTCGGCAGACAAGACAGAGGGCAGAGTGGAAGGAGGGAATCGATGGAAATCATCCCCCTTTCTCAAATGGAAATGCCTTTCCATCAGAGCAGCAGTGTGAGTGGATACAGGCTGCTGCAAAGGTCCTGGTTTGTGGGCCCCGAGCTTAAGAAACAATATCGGTAGAGAAAAAGAGACAGGGTCCTTTTTGTGTTGGCACCTCTGGCTGGAAACTTCCTCCCGGCATCCATACAGCTGGCATCTGCTCTTTGGAGAGCAGGTACCACATGACAATTCTTTTTCCCCTCAGGTCTTTGGAAATGATGACTGTTTTAAGTGGCTCGATTAATTCTTACTCGGAACTGTTACATGATTTTAAGTGCTGCTCATTTCTTTTTTAACTGCTGCTATTAGGATTATATGCATCGACGTGATTATTTGCTAGAATTACTTACTTGGTGCATGTCTGTCCATCTCACCCTTCTTCCAAGAAGATTAGGACAGCATGCACACTTTTCTCTCCTCCTCCATTTTGTCCCCACAAGAATCCTGTGAGGATTGACAGGACAAGAGTGTGCAGCTGGCCCGCAGTCACCCAGTGAGTTTCAGGGCAAGTGGGGGTTTGAAACCAGGTCTCCGGAATCCTAATCCAACACTATGCCACACAGGTTGTCTAAAATTGCAATTTTTATAATTGAAGAAGGGTTGGTTTCTATACCCTGTTTTTCTCTACCATAAGGAGTCTCAAAGCGACTTACCTCTAAGCTGAGTTAGTGTGAGCTAGCTCACAGGTTTTTAGCCTCCGGCTCACACATTTTTGTCTTAGCTCAGGAAGGATGGCTCCAGAACAAACTAATTTATGCAGTAGCCAAATTGCTCACTCACATCTTTAATGCCAGTAGCTCACAAAGCAGAATTTTTGCGCTCGTCACCACACCTCAAAAAAGATATTATAGCATTGGAAAAAGTCCAGAAAAGGGCAACTAGAATGGTAAAAGGGTTGGAACACTTTCCGTATGAAGAAAGGTTAAAGTGCTTGGGGCTCTTTAGCTTGGAGAAACGACGGCTGAGGGGTGACATGATCGAGTTTTATAAGATTATGCATGGGATAGAGCAGGTAGAGAAAAAAGTACTTTGCTCCCTTTCTCACAATACAAGAACTCATGGGCACTCCATGAAATTGCTGAGCAGTCGGGTTAGAATGGATAAAAGAAGAAGAAAAGAGAAGAGATTGGATTTATACCCCGCCCTTCACCACCCAAAGGAGTCTCAGAGCGTCTTAGAATCTCTGTTCCCTTCCCCTCTCCACAATGGACACCCCGTGAGGTAGGTGGGGCTTTGAGAACTCTGACAGAAACTGCTCTTTTTCAAGAACAGCTGTTCCAGAACTATGGCTTGCCCAAGGTCATCCAGCAGGTGCAAATGGAGGAGTGGGGAATCAAACCTGGTTCTCCCAGCTTAGAGTCTTGTGCCCTTAACCACTACACCAGACTGGTCTAGAAATACTTCTTCACCCAAAGAGTGAGTAACACATGGAATTCACTGCCACAGGAGGTGGTGGCGGCTACAAGCATGGACGGCTTCAAGAGGGAATTAGATAAACCTATGGAGCAGAGGTCCATTAGTGGCTATTAGACACAAAGTATAGATAGGAACTCTCAGTCTGGGGCAGGTGATGCTCTGTATTCTTGGTGCCGGGGGGGGGGCAAAAGTGGGAGGGCTTCTTGTATCCTGCCCCCACTGCTGGACCTTCTGATGGCACCTGGTGTTTCTGGCCATTGTGTGACAGAGTGTTGGACTGGGTAGGCCATTGGCCTGATCCAACATTGGCTTCTCTTATGTTCTTATGTTCTTATACGGAGCAGAGGTCCATCAGTGGCTATTAGCCACAAGGTATAGATGGGAACTCTCAGTCTGGGGCCGGTGATGCTCTGTATTCTTGGTGCCGGGGGGGGGCAACAGTGGGAGGGCTTCTGGTATCCTGCCCCCACTGCTGGACCTCCTGAGGGCACCTGGTGTTTTTGGCCACTGTGTGACACAGAGTGTTGGACTGGATGGGCCATGGGCCTGATCCAGCATTGGCTTCTCTTATGTTCTTAAACCTTGTTCTCCAGACTGAAATCCACCACTACACCATGCTGGCTCTCACGACTGCTATTTGTCTTAGCGCTTTACTGAGTTCAGCTGTATTGCTTCTGTCTTCCGAACCCCACTGAGAACGTCATTCATAAGAGAGTCTAAAAATGTCCTAAATAAGTTCTCTAATTTGGCTGTTCTCTCTGAATTCAACTGATTGAATTGTTAACTTTAAATAAGCACAATTGATAACTTTAAATAAGCACTTTAAATATACTTACAAGTAAATAACTAACCCCCCCCCCCCAAACAAGTAAATAAAAGTTCACGATCTGCAAACGTGTTATGTATGTTCCTGGATATATTTCCTGGTTCCACATTTTGAAGGAGTTATTTCTAAATGCTTTCACTGGGAACTTTTTGCAGCTATTGAGATATGTGGACAACAGTGGACAACAGTTTCCAGCAGTGTTCCCTTTAAGCTGGGTTAGTCTGAGCTGGATCACACCTTTTTGTCTTGGCTTAGAAAGGATGGCTCCAGAGCAAACTAAGTTATGCAGTAGCCAAATCATTCGCTCACAACTTTAATGCTAGTAGCTCACAAAGTAGAATTTTTGCTCACAAGACTCCACAGCTTAGAGGGAGCATTGGTTTCCAGTGTTCTAGGTCATGTGGAAGTACCCTAGGAATTTTCATGCTCCGCATGAAACCTCCATGTTCAGAAGCAGTACACCTCTGACTACACGATATCGAGGACAAGTAACGTAGGGGCAGCCATCACCCCCATGCCGTTTGCAAACTTCAGTTGAAATGGACAGCTAATAGATTTGTGTTGGGTTTTGTGGCCTGACCCCAGCAGGGCAATTCTAACCATTCCTTACATCTTTGGGCCCTGTTTGATGATGCATGAATGGTTCTTGTGTGCAAAAAGCACATCTCCCCAGTGCCATAACCCAACTTGCGTACTGTGGTGGCCAATTATTCCCATCCGTTAAGAGCCTGTGGTCAAATTTCCACTAAGAAGAATCCCTTTTTTTGTTCCTGACCACTGGAGACGGGTTCAGGGCCCAGCCCTCTCTTGCTGCTGACAGCCCTGAGCTGAATTCTCTCTCCCTCTTGTTGACTCTTCCGCATTCATTTCCCGCTAGACCCCTTCCTCACCCCCTCCATGCTTGCCAGGGGCATCACTGAAA
The DNA here is from genome assembly GCA_029233225.1 of Lepidodactylus listeri. NCBI lineage: Eukaryota > Metazoa > Chordata > Lepidosauria > Squamata > Gekkonidae > Lepidodactylus > Lepidodactylus listeri. The sequence continues at coordinate 144,754,584 of JARCFY010000004.1, forward strand.
AGGTCCCCCTAGCATAAAATCTCTGAAATGAGCTTATTTTGCTTCCTTCAGAGATACCTCTGGAAAGTGACAGCTGTCGCCCTCCTTTTGCCCAGATTTCGCCGTGGGCTCCAGTGGGCCTGACAGCTCCTTCGCGTTCGATGACAGCCACCACAGAATCAGCGAGGCCATTTGCCGAATCTACAGAAACCGTATCCCTAATGTTTTCAGAACATCTGCAGCCTAAACAGAACAAAGCTAGAAACCTTGCAGTACCAATTCTGAGGTGAAATTGTTTCTTTTTCACGATAAAGCGATGCTAGAACGTAAGAAGAGCTCCACTGGATCAGACCAAGGATCCATCTAGTCCAGCATCCTGTCTCACACAGTGGCCAACCGGTTCCTCTGGAGGGCCAACAACAGGGCAGAGAGGCCGAGGCCTTAATGAGAACATAAGAAGAGCCCTGCTGGATGAGACCAACAAGTCCATCTAGTCCAGCATCCTGTTTCACACAGTGGACACCCAGTTCCTCTGGAGGGCCAATAACAGGGCACAGAGGCTGAGGCCTCCATAAGAACATCAGAAGAGCCCTGCTGTATCAGACCAGTGGGCCATCGAGTCCAGCATCCTGTCTCACACAGGGGCCAACCAGCTCCTCTGGATGGCCAACAGCAGGGCAGAGAGGCTGAGGCCTCCATAAGACCATCCGAACAGTCCTGCTGGATCAGACCAGTGGTTCACCTAGTCCAGTATCCTGTCTCACACACTGGCCAACCAGTTCCTCTGGATGGCCAGCAACAGGGCAAAGAGGCCGAGGCCTTCATAAGAACATAAGAAGAACCCTGATACATCAGACCAGTGGCCCATCAAGTTTAGCATTCTGTCTCACACAGTGGTCAGCCAGTTCCTCTGAAGCATCAACAACGGGGCACAGAGGCGGGGGCCTTCCCTGATGTTGCCTCCTGGCAGTAGGATTGGGAGGTTGACTGCCTCTGAACATGGAGGTTCCCTTTAGTTAACATGCCTAGTAGCTGCTGATAGACCTTTCCTTCATTAATCTAATCCCCTTTTAAACCTTTCTGTATCGATGGCTGCCCTGACCTGGATAGCCCAGGCTAGCCCAGTCTAGGCCCATCTCAGAAGCTAAGCACCGTCGGCCCTGCCTAGTATTTGGATGGGAGATCACCAAGGAATACCAGGATCATGATGCAGGGGCAGGCAATGGCAAGCCACCTCTGAATGTCTCTTGCCTTGAAAACCCTACAGGGTTGCCGTAAGTCAGCTGTCTCTTGAGGGTAACAACAACAACAACAACAACAACTAATGCCTGTGGCCATCACTACATGCTGTGGCAGCAAATTCCACATATCACAGGATCAGCACTGATAAAACTAGCACTTTATATAGCACACTCCGAGTGTTCAAAGCACTTTATACTCATTATTATTAGCAATCCACACAACAGCTCTGCAAGGCAGGCCACAGTGATTTTCATACTGTAGGGTATGGCTGTATGCGGCAGTGGGCACATACGCTAAAAATCCCATCTAATAAGGTCTTTAAAAATAATGAGAAATAATTTTGGGGCCAATGATACAGACATTTCAGAGAGGGAGAACATTTCTCATTTGAGAATGGTGCACCTCAGTCACCAGCACTTCAGTTAGTAGCACATATATAATGCTTATTATATAAGATTAGAGGTGTAAAATTTCCAGAAATTTTGAAGCTCGGAAACCCCCCCCCCCCCCAGTTTTTTTTCTCCCCCCCAAGGAAAAATGGAAATTTTTAGAAAAAATTTAAAAAATGCTACATTAGCACTTTTTTTTCTTTTCCAGATTGAAAGTCATTCTGTTACTTTAGGAACATAAAATATGACTATGGACAATTTTACCTGGCATGAAATTATCACCACTAGCATATTAAAAATATAGTGTATCCAAACAACTGTTACAAACAGAATTTACTTTTTAAATAATATTTATTTGTAATTGTAACAAATGGAGCAACGATCTCCTGAACTGTTTAGTAGTTTATGTGGAACAGACACAAAAAAACCCCTCCACCTGTGTTCCCTCTAAGCTGAGTTAGTGTGAGCTAGCTCACAGTTTTTAGCCTCCGGCTCACAGATTTTTGTCTTCGCTCAGGAAGGATGGCTCCCGAGCAAACTAATTTATGCAGTAGCCAAATTGTTCACTCACAACTTTAATGTCAGTAGCTCACAAAGTAGAATTTTTGCTCACAGGACTCCATCGCTTAGAGGGAGCCTCCACAAAACAATTTTTAAAAATCCAGAAGTAACAATTATTCATATTTCCCCTCCACAGTACTGGAGAGTTCAGTTTGTCACCTAGGACTTGCTTGTCCTCAGTGCACAGAAATTAGATTAATCTGATACCATACATATTTTTTTTAGAAATGATTTGGAAAATATTTGAACACCTCGTCTTAAAATATTTTATTCATCATGTTAAAATAAAACGTTCCATAATCATTTTTTTTCTTTTCGTTTTTCAATTTTACCAATCTTTTGGGAAAAAACAAAAAAAGGCTTCAGGAAAAAAATGGGAAAAAACAGTTTTCCCCCGAATTTTTCCAATTATTTTCCGGGCCTTCACATCTCTATATAAGATACTTCAAAAACACTAAAATTCAATGACAAAAGAAATGATGTTAAGGCATCAGAGTTCAGATACAAGATTAGGGTGTTTTAAAGAACAAGAGAGACAAGAACATGCAACCTACACCGCATTTCGCTCTGTGAATACATTCAGATGGTATATTCACTCCTGAGTGCAAAAACCACTTGTTCATCAAGCTTGCCCGTCTTGGCGGTCTCCTTACAGATCTACGATGAACCATCCTGTTCATTTTACTATCACACAAATATCAGTGATAAATAGACCGAACATTATAGTTTTAAAAAATGACTTCAAAAAATGAGAAATTTCCTTTCAGATCAAGCAGGAAGAGCAAAATCAACACACCAACTGCTGTCAGATGTGATAAAACGCAAGCTTCCAATTTATACAAAACTGCACCGTCTACATGAAAACAGCGGCATTCGCTAAAACTTGCACGCTCCCATGACCATAATCTCAGGGATCTTTGCAATCTTAATAATTTTTGTACCAAAATCTTAAAAGTCTCTTTGGTGGTGAAGAAAACTATGAAAGGTGCCACAGAGAAGAATAACTCTTGAGATGGAGTTAACAGAGCAGCGCAGGATATATCTATATATCTTATAGCCAAGACGCCCCCCACCCCTATGCGGATATCTAAATCTGCACATCGGGGGCACTTGGGGGGCAAAGAGATTTTCCTGCACCCTTGAGGGACTCCCCAGGTGTGCAGAAAAATCTGAAAAGTTAAAAATATATATATGGGGGGATACTTAAATCCCCCCAAAAGTAAAACAGTGTTCCCAGCGCATGCACAGAGAATGCATTTGGAATGGTGCCTCGCTGCCATTGCTGGGGGGGGGGGGAAGGGTTGGTGGACTGGCTGCTGGGAGCCGTGTGGGCCTCGCCAACGCTGCTGGGGGGGGGGAAGAAGGTTTGGCAGGCCATCAGGGCCCGGCAGGGGCGGGGGAGAAGGGGAGCAAGCTCACCTGCAGTGGCTTCTTCCTCTAAGTGGAGCTCCCCCTCCCACCCACGCGAGTATTGCGGGTCCCCACTTCTTGTATTATAAATATGTAAAGGGAAAGTTTTGCTACTAGATATAGACATTTAGGAACCAAGTTGGAGAACAGCAGAGAAACATTCCCGTTTCCATTTGTCAAGCCCCATTTGGGTTCCCTCCCCTAAACCTACAAAGTTTAGCATTTGCACAGAGAGCAAAGTCACACATTCATTGTCGCTCGGCTTGCCAAGGACAGAAACGAAATCGATCGGGCCACTGTGATGGATCGCTTCTGACAGGAGCCCCCTCCCATGAGAGGCGGGTACATGGGACTGCCAGACTCGAAACCTTGCTGCCTTCGCGAGAAATCATTGTTTGCCGTTGTGTGCGCTGTCTTGGGTCACCCTTTCCTCACAGCTCCGAGAGCGAGGGTGAGAGCTAGAGAACCACTGTGGGGTGGTAGTGAAGAGTGCTGGACTAGAATGGGGGGGGGGGGGGGGAGACGACACCCAGGTTCAAACTCCCATTTGTCTCATGGAAGCTCACAAACTTGGAAATACTTCACTGGTGGGTAAAGACTTTGTTTCGCTTCTAAATTTTTTAATGACTTGACCTCTCCCTTCCTGCTCTCTCTTTTAACTCCTGCCTTTCTTTACATATTTTATTTGTGGTTTCATCTGATTTGAGGATGGGTTTTATAACGTTCTGCTTTTAACTGTTACCTGCCTTGGTGGCTCTTTTTGGATTGAAAGGCAAGGATATAAACTTTGTAAATAAATAAACAATCCCCCACCAGAGAACCCTGGGAACTGTAGTCCTGTAACAAGACTCAAGAGCTCTGAGGAAAAACGGTTGGCAGCACCACACCAAAAGCACAGTTCCTGGGATGCTTGGAGAGGGAAAGATGCAATGGGTTAAATTAGTTTCTCTATTAGAGTTAAATCTAGGATGCAGTCTTTTCTGTGGAGTACATTTGGCATCTATCTTGTGCCTTAATATAGTTACAGTATGCATTTATGATGTTGTTGTGACACCACCAACTTTACAATTGTTTAATACATTGTTTTGGCAATCTTTGATGGTCTTTTCTACTAGTGGCATTTGTATATTTGGGACCCTTTCCGTGGAGTAGCCCAACACCCTTTAAGGCTGACCTGGGAGTAATGAGGCAGGTTAACGGGAAGGAATTCAGGGGTCAGTTCCCCCTGCAGGAAACAGCTGCTTTGGAGAGTGGAAATCTGTGCCATTTCACCCCAGAGAGGTCCCTCCCCTCCCCAAGCTCCACCCCCCCATATCTCCAGGAATTTCCCAAACCAGAGTTGGCATCAGTGTTCCCTCTAAGCTTAGTTAGTGTGAGCTAGCTCGCAGTTTTTTAGCCTGTGGCTCACACATTTCTGTCTTAGCTCAGGAAGGATCACTCCAGAGCAAACTAATTTATGCAGTAGCTAAATTGCTTGCTCACAACTTTAATGTCAGTAACTCACAAAGTAGAATTTTTTCTCACAAGACTCCACAGCTTAGAGGGAACATTGGTTGGCATCTGTGTGTGTATGGCACATGAACAGTTATCCACAGTGCCACTGCACACCCACTGGAACTGCTGTGATCTACTACAACCAATCTTGAAGGAGGGACCTGTGATATTCACGGGGGGGGGGGGGGGGAGAAGCTCCATGCAGAGGAGGAAGCCACCGCAGGTGAGCCTTCTCCCCTGCCCAGCTCTTCCCCCTTGCGCCCCTGCCCCCCTGCCAGCGACTGCAAGGCCTGCGCGGCTCCCAGCCTTCCTCCCCCCCCCCCCCCACGGAGGTGAGGCATCGTTCTGTGTTCCCTGTGCAGGGAACGCTCTTTTAGTTTTGGGGGGATTTAAATATCCCCTGAATATATTTTTTAACTTTTAGGATTTTTCTGCACACCTGGGGAATCTCCCAAGCGTGCAGGAAAATCTCTCTGCCCCCCCCCCCCAAGTGCCCCCGGGTGTGCGGATTTAGATATACACACTCACAGGAGCACTTAGCTATTAGATATATAGACAGTTTCAGTATGGAATACTAAAGATGTTGTCTTTTATATGATTATTATCACAACAAGCCATTACGTTAAAAGTATACACAAATTTTTACGAGGTTATTCATAGTTTATCATGTAACTGATAAGATTGTTAGGATGAAAATGTTACTGTGTTATGAGAAAATGGTTGACTGTTGGGTAGGTTGTTATAGTGGCTTTTAAAGTTACAGTTTTCCTAAAAGTTCAAGTATTTGAATCAAGGTTTGTCCTTTATATTTGCAAAAAAAAAAAAAGCCCTTTACACTATATTTTGGTAATTGAAAACCTTTTTTTCCCCCTTACCCCTTTTTTATTCTGTATTCCCTCAAAAAGTTCATTTTTCTTTAAAGGAACTCCTGTGATCTCTTAGCTCTGGTCTTTCCAATCAGCCCCCCCCCCTGGGGGGGGGGGGAAATAACAGCGCAATCGTATCCAGACTAAGGCCATTGAGTTCAAGGGGCTTAGGATGGATGGAATTCTGCATAGGGATCACAGTGTAATTCTGCCACATCACTGTACTGAATGAGACTGGACCTTTTGATCACTCCCAGCGCACACCTGTACTAGAACTACTTTGCTCCCGGACACACTCCTGCACGCATCACAGGACTGCTTTGTCTCCTTCCCGTAAAGAGACGCACACACAGAAGAAGAATCCATGCCGAAACTCAGGGAGGGGGGGCCCTCTAAGGATGTAAACTCTAGAAAATAAACCTTCTGGGATGTAAGAGCAAAGTGTGCCTCCAATTTTTATTCGGAAAAAGGAAGCATCACAGTGTCCAAAAATCAATGGAACCAGTCTGGCGTTACTTCTGCACACAACCACAAACTGCAAACACAGTAAGATTCCCTGGTAAACCATGCCTGAAAAACCCACTTCAAACCACCGTTTTAATCTCTAGTCTAGTTTTATGAGGAAAACACTGTTTGTGTCAAGGCACCTATAATGTGACTTGTGTCTAAGGCAAACAGGAGAAAAGATTCGTAAGGGCACAAAGCAAAACTGGCACAAAAGGAAATGTTTTTTTTTGGGGGGGGGGGAGGAGATTGGATTTATACCCCGCCCTCCACTACCCGAAGGAGTCTCAGAGCAGTTTACAGTCTCCTTTCCCTTCCCCTCCCCACAACAGACACCCTGTGAGGTAGGTGGGGCTGAGAGAGCTCTGATAGAAACTGCTCTTTTTCAAGAACAGCTCTGACAGAACTGCGGCTTGCCCAAGGTCATCCAGCAGGTGCAAGTGGAAGAGTGGGGAATCAGACCCGGTTCTCCCAGATTAGAGTCCGCGCTCTTAACCACTACACCAAACTGGGGAGGGGGTCCTCTGGGGAAGCACTGACCTGGATAACCCAGGCTAGCCCATATTCATCAGATCTCAGAAGTTAAGCAGGGTTGGCCCTGCTTAGTCCTTGAATGGGAGATCACTAAGGAGCTCCAGGGGTGCTGTGCAGAGGAACGCAATGGCAAGCCACCTCTGACTGTCTTGGCCCAGGCTAGCCCAATCTCATAAGAGCTCAGAAGCTATGCGGGATCAGCCCTCGTTAGTACTTGGATGAGAAACCACCAAGGAAACCCAAGGTAGCTACGCAGGAGCAGGCAATGGCAAGCCACTTCTGATCATCTCTGCGCTGACCTGGACAGCCCAGGCGAACCCCATCTTGTCAGAGCCAGGAAGTAAAGCAGGGTCGGCCAGAAGTCGGCTGTGACTTGATGGCCTTTTCTTTTCCACCACCTCTGGAGGAAAAGTCAGCACTCCAAATCAGCATTCAGCACTGAGAAGTTCAGCAGAGGGGGAAGAAACCCTCCTCTCAACCCCATCTCCGTTTTCCTATTGGGAAGATTGGGAAATGCAGGATTTGGAGCAGGGTTTGCTCTGCTTGCCCCAAGCGCCAGTCAGTGTTGGATCCTACACCTCCATCACCTAAACCGATCAACTAAAAAGTCTCTCTCTTTTCTCTATCCTTTAAGACCAAGACAGAAACACAGCCATCTATGGATGAACACTGTTGTGGCTGCTGCTGCTTTTAAGTCACAGCCGACTCTTGGCAGAGCCTATAGGATTTTCAAGACAAGAGACATCCGGAGGTAGTTTGCCACTGCCTGCCTCTGCACAGCAACTCTGGACTTCCTTGGAGGTCTCCCATCTAAATACTAGCCAGGGCCGACCCTGCTTAGCTTCGGAGATCTGACGAGATCAGTCTAGCCAGGTCAGGGGATGGATGAACATGACAACCCATGTTTGCCGGATATACTTTGATCCGTTCAACAGTTTCTGTCGTCCCAATCACCTCGGATGAAACAACCCTTTTGCGAGAAGCAGAGTCATATTTCTGGCAGGCCTTCCTGACCTCTCTCATCGTCCGTTATGTGTAAGGGACTCCATTCCAGTCCCTGACACAGAGAACGACACTTGGAAGATTTATGAGGGCATCCATAGCAAACCTCTCCTCTCCGCTGCCACTCCGCCCTGCCGCTTTTTGCAGAAGAATTCCCACAACGACTTTCTCTTCACACAGCTGAAGAAGTGAGCTGGGCCTGACGGAAGTGCAGGTGGTTGGTCTCTAAGGGGCCACGGGACTTTGGTTTTATTTTGCCACAACAGACTGACACAGCGACCTCTCTACTTTTTCAAGAGACTCAACAGCAGTGTACAAACCACAGGAGAGTAACAGTGAGCAGACGGAGGAGGAGGAGGAGAAGGAGAAGAGAAGAAGAAGAAGAGAAGAGATTGGATTTATACCCCGCCCTTCACTTGGAGTCTCAGAGCAGCTTACAATCTCCTTTCCCTTCCCTTCCCCTCCCCACAACAGACACCCTGGTAGGTAGGTGGGGCTGAGAGAGCTCTTTCCCAAGCTGTTCTTGAGGGAACAGCTGGTCCAGAGCTACGGCTTGCCCAAGGTCATCCAGCCAGGTGCAAGTGGAGGAGTGGAGAATCAAACCCGGTTCTCCCAGATTAGAGTCCGCGCACTTAACCACTACACCAAACTGGCTCTCTGTCCAAGTTTTCCTTGTAAATGAACTATGAGCTGAGAAGAAAATGATGATGATGATTTTATACCCTGCTTTCCCCTTCCTTAAGGAGTCTCAAAGCAGCTTACAGTCGCCTTCCCTTCCCCTTGCCACAACAGACCTCTTGCATGGTAGGTGGGGCTGAGAGAGTTCTGAGAGAACTGTGACTGGCCTGAGGTCACCCAGCAGGCTTCATGTGGAGGAGGAAGAGAAGAAGAAGAAGAGATTGGATTTATACCCCGCCCTTCACTTGTAGTCTCAGAGTGGCTTACAAACTCCTTTCCCTTCCCCACCCCACAACAGACACCCTGTGAGGTGGGTGGGGCTGAGAGAGCTCTGAGACACACACGATCGGGCTAACTACCGAAGCTTTGCATCAGGAGACAATAGCTAGAGCAGATCCTAGAACAGACTAATCAGTTTAGCAGGATCCAAAAAGGGACCTATGGTTATGGGCACACTGTAAACAAACCTATCGTGGGGGTTGGGTGTGTTTGTGGGTGTGACTTGTACCGGCTTTTAAGCAGACCCCCTGGTCCTGCTAGCTTTCCTTGGAAATAAACTATGAGCTGATTGGACCCAGTATATTTCAGTTCTCTAGATTAGAGTCCACCACTCTTAACCACTACACCAAACTGGCTCTAATCCTTCACAGACTGCAAACTGGATTTTTATGCAGGTTTGAGAAAGACTGTGGGAAAGCCAGGGATCACCCCCCGCCCCTGAGTCGCACAAATACACCACACTGCTGTGAGGAAGCAGAGAGGGAAAAGGCTTTCCAACAGCACTGAAGCTGGGGCAGATAACCGGCGTGGAAATGGCCAGCCGTGCCATACCGCACTTCAGCTGGCAATGGTCAATGGAAACCCTCAGGCACTTGTGGTGTACCACCTCCTGTTTGCTTTCCTTTTGCTCTCCCCACCACCCATGCAGGACAAAGAAGAGGAAAGGGGAGTGCCAGTATCAAGTACAAAGGCAGGGTTGACTACCCACTGTCCTGTCAAACGATACAACGTCTTGGAGGTCATGAATTCATCGGGTCGCCGTGAGTCAGAAGTGACTTGATGGCACGATGCACACATCCGGGGTCACCAACTCCAGACTGGGAAATTCCTGCAGATTTGGGGGTGGAGCCTAGGGAAGGTGGGGTTTGGGGAGGGGAGGGACCTCAGCAGGGCAACAGCAGAGTCCACCCCCCCAAAGCGGCCATTTTCTGAACTCTGTCAAAGTTGTAACTCTCCAGGGGAACTCCAGGCCTCACTTGAAGAGACGATGCTCAGGTGAGCTCTGGGCAGAGGGCTGACAGTTCCAGCACAGCTGAGCCTGCCAGGGGGGAGCACTGCCAATAAACCAGCAAGGCGGAGACAGAAGGTACAACATTTCACAGTGAATTAATTCTATTCCTTACTAAAACAAAACAAGTCTTGTCACTTCAGATGCCTCTAGACAGTGCACAGTACCCACCGGGTTTAGAAAGGTTTATATTTAAGCTTTTTTTTTTTAGGTTAAGAAAAAAAGCCCAACTCTGATTTCAAGCGACAAAAATAAGATATTGAGAACGAGAAGATGGAAAGCAAAATTACTACAGTTAGTAGATCAATAACACGACTGAGCAGAAAGGAAGCACGAAAACTACTAGTTCTTTGAGAACTACTAGTTCTTTGAGAAAAATACTAGTTCTTTGAGAACCAACGTGGTACAGTGGTTAATGTGTTAGACTAGGGTCTACGAAATCTGAGTTCAAATCCCCACTTGTGCCACGGAAGCTTGCTGGGTGACCTTGGACCGCCCATACTCTCTGAGCCTAACCTACCTCACAGAGTTGTTGTGAGGGGAAAACAGAGGAGAGGAGAATCATGTAAGCAGGGGTCATTTTGTAGAAAAAGAGGTGCAGGAGCTCATTAGCATAACTCATTTGCATAACTCATTTGTATATGCCACACTCCCTACCATACCAGAAGTGTGTCAGAAGGCAACACCCACCCCTCAGGCTCCACTCCACAGGTGAGTGAAACTGACCTGCTCTTCCTCCATTCCCTTCCCCATCCAATACTTTGTGCAATAAAAATAAGGGTCAAGAACACACCCTCATTCTCTTCCTGCTCCCTTCAAACCACCAGGTTTCAAGTAGACTTGAGATACCCAGGACATGTGCACCACCCATCCCTTCCCCTTCCCCTCCCCACAACAAGACACCCTGTGAGGTAGGTGGGGCTGAGAGAGGTCTTTTGAGAACTGCTCATGAGAGAACAGCTCTGAGAGAACTTCTGACTGGCCCAAGGTCACACCAGCAGCTGCATGTGGAGGAGTGGGGAATCAAACCCGGTTCCCCCAGATTAAAGTCCAACTCCTGACCACTACACCAAACAGCTTAGAGGGAACATTGGTTGGGAGGCAGGGGCACGCTTTATCCAGCCACCTCTCTGAAAACCTCCAGTAGGGGCCGGTCACCAGAAGTCGCCGTGACTTCCAGGGGCACACACACTCACGTGTGTATATACTAAAAAAATACAAAAAAAGGATGCAAATAAATTAAAAACAGATTAATTAAAAGCATGAAAGAAAATAATCACACCTATACACTTAAACACACAACTGAAGAGTTTATGACAAGCAAGCCCCAGGAGGCAGGGCAACATCTTCACACAGGGACTGAAATGTCTGGAAGCCATTTTACGATCAGGATTGGATCCATGGTGTGGGAGTGGCTTCCAGGAAGCTCTTCCACCATTCATGTGGTGGCTACGACATCTGTGCTGGCCCCTTTTCCCAAGCCAACGAGATTCAATGCAGAACTGACTTTGGGCTAGCACGGTTCAAGATGAAGCAGGCACCACACCCTCATATACACCATTCTGGCATGTCACAGGCACAACCCATCACTAGCAAGCGTCCGCATTCGAAGGATCTGCAGGCTTTGAAGGAGATTGTCAGCCCACAAAAGCCCAGGCATAGTGCAATATCCCTTTGACTGTGTGGGTGTAATGTGCTGTCAAGTTACACTCGACATATGGCAATCCCCAGTAGGGTGCTTTCAAGGCAAGTGCGAAGTGGAGGTGGTTTGCCAGAGTCTTCCTCGGTGGTCTCCCTTCCAAGTACCAACTCTGCTTAGCTTTCGAGATTTGACAAGATGGAGCTATACTATGCTGCCTTCCCTCCCCATTCTTTTGATCAGGAGAAGCCAAAATAGCTTAGTGTCTCTGAATGTGGAGGTTCCCCTCAGCCACCATGGCTAGTAGCCATTGGTAGACTTTCCTCCATCAATCTATCTAATCCCCTTTTAAAGCTGTTTATTTCCCCCTCTCTCCCTGCCACTTTTTTTTGTTAAACCTCCAACCTGATAGAGAATTCTGGGAAAGGTTAGCCGCTATCTGGAGATATTTCGGTTGGTCCTAATAAACTGGTCAGTTTAGGCCTTGCAAGGGTTATCCAAGGGCACTGCAAGCTCAGCAAAGAAAGGCCAACACAGGCTTAATATCTGAACGGCAGTTCCTCATGGCATTCTTCCTGCATATTTAGTGTGTTTTGGTACGTTTGCTGTGTTAGGCTGACACATGGATTGGAAGGAAAGGTGTGAGATTCAATGGAAACATTCACACCAGGACTGTCCTAGAGGGGTAAAATCCTGGGCCTTGTCTTGTGCTGCAGCTCTGTCTGTTCCCTGTTTCTGAACACTTTGGGCTCTGGTCACATGGCAGGCTTACCGTGATTTGTTCCCACTGTAGATTTGATCGGGGATATTTTTTTGCGAGTTTGGATGATCACACATCCTTTGCCCAACTGCTTGCATTGCACGATGAGGCTCAAGGCACTGTCCAGACAGCTGCACTGCCCAAATGGCGGTGTGGCACATTAAAAAAAAAATTGTTGTGCATGCGCACATGCGCACATACGGGCAAAGAAATTTTTTTAAAAAACATTTTTTTGCCACCCCGAACAAAATGAACTACCGAGCGCTGTTTTATGTTCACTTGAGCATTCATGCATTTAATATATTCAGCCCAGGAATGGTCATGCACACAACGGTGAAAGCTGGAGGGGGGAAACTACCGCAAGAAGGATGTACAGATGACCTAATCGCAATCATTGCGAGAGATGACTGTCCAGATTGGCAAAATCACGGATTCAAAGCGCAAATACCTGGAAAGTACTTGATTTTCCCGGTGTCGGAAAACTAGGGAACCGGGAGGATTGTGCGGGTGAGCCCGCTTCGGTGTGGGAGGCGGATGCGGCCGTCTGATCAGCCATTTTAAATGCAAGAGAGAACAGCTGTGAAACCGGATCAAAATGACTGCGTGACCACAGCCTTATTCTGTACATAACTGAAACCGAGCTCTAACAATGCCAACAAGGACTGGATATCAAAAGGTCCACATTTCATGGCTGTCCAGTGGACTTCAGGAAGAAGTGACTCTTCACCAGCACTGAAAATCATTCCTGATGGCCAGGATGAAAACGAAACACAGGCATCATCAACCGCTTAGGTGTGAATCTCTAACTGAGATGGTTAAATTAAAATCCTTTTCAATAAGTGTTTTCACAACATGGATTTTCAATCAGCAAGGCTCCCCCCCCACTATGAGGCAAGCTGTAAATTTGTTCCAGCGAACATGAAATTATATTGTTGCAGCTCTGCTTTTGGCACCCGGCCCAACATTCCCTTGCCTTCGCTGCATAACCATGCGTAGAACCCACCGTAGATGCAAGACAGCAATGAAACCCCAAGCTGCTCCGCCTGCTGCAGCCACCAATCTGAAAAGAGAGCGCATGAAATCTAAGGTCTGGTGCATGCATCGCTAGGGTTGCCAACCTCCAGGTGGTTATACAAACGTGCGATCACGGAATAGGTTGTAAGTAAACAAATAACAACCTTGATATTATTATGCAATCGATTCCAAAATTATTATCAAGCATTTATAATATGGTACAAATTACAAAACACATCCCAATACAAAATATACAAATATTTAAAGTTGCCTTGGTCACGATCACACACGCAAGCAGCCCCGCCACAGGCACAAATGCCAGGTGGATTTAAAGGGCGCGATCAGACACAAACATCTGGCAAGCGCCCTGCAGCCGTCAGCAAGTCATTTTGTTCCGCTAGAGAAGTGGAGTAAAAAAACACTACCTCTCCTACCCAAAACTTGCCCTCTCCAGGCTCAACCCAACAAACCTCCAGCAATTTCCCAGCCTAGAGCTGGCAACCCCACTCCTACCCCCCCAAACACACACACTGAAACTCAAAATTCACATTTCCTTCCTAAAATTCATTTCCGGACCCCACCCAATTAACACTCCCTCTGCTCCTCCCCCCCGCACAAATACTGTCCCCCAAAAGCTCCCCAAAAGCTCCCCCGATCATGAATCCACCAAAAGCAAGAACAGTGCTGGTTTCTTTCCTCGATGGATGCAACACAACACCTCCGTCTTCCTGGTTTCACCTCCAGCTTAAAACAGAGGAAGAACAAAAGGCACAAAACTTATTTTTAAAATGGGCAGCTACTCCAAAGTAAGCCAAATAGCATCCATTGCTAAATACAATTGCATGAACACAGGAACCTGCCTTATATGGATTTAGACCATAGGTCCTTCATGATCAGTATTGTGTACTCAGACTGGCAGCGGCTCTCCAGGGTCTTAAGAAGAGGTCTTTCACATCACCTACTGCCTGCCTGGTCCTTCTAACTGGAGATGAACCTGGGATCTTCTGCATGCCAAGCACATGTTCTACCACGGCCCCTCCCCTAATCCCACAACAGCATTGGCACCTTTGCAGCCCTCCAGTTTCATCTGTAGGGAAAACAAAGGACCACATTTGCACACCTGAGCATTGGCACCACAGCCTCTACGTCTCCGTCAAGTCCTGAACACCATCTCATGGGCATGCCTAGATGCAGGCAAACAAACACACACATGATTTGGAGAGGTTTCCCTTGTGGAGATGAGCCTGCTACAACCGCACCAAGCGCAACCCACCATATCCTCTTGGACTGGGACTATCAATGGCACTTTTCAGATGTGCAACAACTTCTGGCTATGCCTTTGAGACACAAGTACGACCAGCTGCCTAGAAATGGGCAAGTGTGCCAGGAGCGGAATAATAGTCTTAAGACAGGAGGCGGGAGAGGTGGGGTTGCCTCAGGGATAAAGCGCCAGCTTTTAAACTCAGGGCCTCTTTGAAATTACAGTAGGTAACTTAAGGGGGGGGGGGGGAGTTCAGATCTGGGAATAAAATCCATTGCTTTTGGAAATGGGAGTTTCAAACCCAAGGAGTATGCTTCCAACTCAACATGTGCTAAAATTGAGGTATATAATTTGCATTAAGGAGAAGGTGTTCTCTAAATCCTCACACCCAATCATAGAATAGAATCACAGAGTTGGAAGGGGTCATACAGGCCATCTTGTCCACCCCCCTGCTCAGTGCAGGATCAGCCTAGAGCAGGGGTGGCCAAGCTGTGGCTCGGGAGCCACATGCGGCTCTTTCACCCATATTGTGTGGCTCCTGGCAGGGTGGCTGCAGAAGTGATGGGGAAGCATGTCTCCCCAATCGGTCTTCCCTTCCCCAGCCAGTGTTCTTCTCCCTGGGTAGGGCTGATGTAAGGGAGGTGGGGAGAGCAGAGAAAGAAAGCAACTTTAACTTGGAGAAGGCATTTGTTTCTTTAAATCCCATCTCTAAGCCACACTAGCCAGCATGGGGGCAGGTGGGAGCTTAGAGGATGCATTTAAAGTTGATTTCTTTCCACCTCTCCCTCCCTCCCCATGTATTTCCTTCCTTCCTTCCTTCCTTCTTCCTTCCTTCCTTCCTTCCTCCCTCCCTCCCCCATCTAAAGTTATCAATTTAATGTTAATAAAAAAACAAATTTGCGTATTTTTAAATACAAATCTGTGTGTAACATTTGTTCATGCCTTGCGGCTCTCAAACATCTGATGTTTCTTCTGTAGGGCTCTTACGTTAAGCAAGTTTGGCCACCCCTGGCCCAGAGCATCCCTGATAAGGGTTTGTCCAGCTGCTGCTTAAAGACTGCCAGGGAGGGGGAGCTCGCCACCTCCCCAGGGAGTCGATTCCCCTGCTGCACAACTCTTCCTGTCAAAAAGTTTTCCCTAATATCCAGCGGATACCTTCCAGCCATTAATTTAAACCCATTATTGTGAGTCCTCTCCTCTGCTGCCAATGGGAACAGCTCCCTGCCCTCCTCGAAGTGACAGCCAATGCTCCCTCTAAGATGGGGAGTCCTGTGAGCAACAATTCTTCTTTGTGAGCTGCTGGCATTAAAGCTGTGAGCGAGCGATTTGGCTGCTGCATAAATGAGTTTGCTCTGGAACCATCCTTCCTGAGCTAAGACAAAAATGTGTGAGCCGGAGGCTAAAAACCTGTGAGCCGGCTCACACTCACTCAGCTTACAGGAACGCTGGCGACAGCCCTTCAAATACTTATCAAGAGAGCAACCATGGCCCCCAACCTCCTCTTCTCCAGACTGCACATTCCCAAGTCCCTCAGCCTTTCCTCACACTGTGCTGCGAACGTGAACTACGCTCCCCCCCCCCCATGCTTTAGCAGCTTCAGACCCTCCAGGCACGAGGGCATTGCTTAGGAGGGTCCCCGGTACAAAAAAAAGGGGGCAGTATAGCTTTAAACACTCCGACTCAGCAGACTGAGAAGGGAACAGTTATGCAAGCCTGCGAATTAGTTCTTTGAAATGTGTAATTTGGGAGGGCTGCCTACAACTCTCAGCATGAGCCATGAGGGGAAGAAAATGGACACGCTTTATTTCACAAACCTCCTGTTTTGGTCACACTGATTAAAAAAAAAAATAGGTCTAACACAAGCGAAGGCCGGGAGCTCTGTCGTTGCCAAGATCAGCTCTGCGTCTGGCAAAGGGGCTTCAGATTCTCTTCGGTCTGTAAAATTTAGGGGAGGGGTCCCCAGCCTTTTTGTACACGTGGGGCACCTTTGGAATTCCGACACGGGGTGCTGGGCACAACCCCAAGATGGCTATTGCGCAGAAGGCAGGGCCAGCTACAAAATGGCGGCTGCCGGAGGCGGAGCCAAACACAAAGAGGAAACCCAAAGGCAGGTGGCAGGAAGGGTCATTTTAAAATACACCCTGGGAAATTGGAGCGAGAGAGATTAAAATAAACACTGTGGTGGCAGCTGCCTCTGAAACTTTAATCTTCGCGGCCAAATCTTCAGTGGCCAGTCAGAAGCCCTGCTGGGCAAGAGTCCCACCCACCTTCTAAAAACACTTGGTGGGCATCTAGAAAGGTGGCCCCCATGCACACTAAGTTGGGTTACCTCTGACTTAGGGGATCTCTAAATCCAATGGCAGAGCCTGCATCTAATCTGGGAGAACCAGGTTTCATTCCCCACTCCTCCACATGCAGCGAGCTGGGTGGCCTTAGGTCAGTCACAAGTTCTCTCAGAGCTCTCTCAGCCCCACCTACCTCACAGGGTGTCTGCTGTGGGGAGAGGAAGGGAAGGGGATTGTGAGCCGCTCTGAGACTTCGAGTGAAGGGCAAATCTCTCTCTCTCTCTTCATTTCCAAGCTTATTTTCATTCAACTGATTCTCATAAAGCACAGAACACCGAAAGGCGGTCAGAAGCTAGGGTTGCCAGCTCAAGCTTGGGCGGGGCTGCCAGATCCTACCTTTCTGCTGGCAAGCGGGTCGATGGGCCTTTCCTGGAGCTTCTGACGTTGCACGGTGACGTTCTGGTTTTGGGGCAAAACTCTATGGTTTGAGCCCAACTTCACTGGAGAGTTTTGCCCAGAAACTAGAGTGTCGCTGTGCAATGTTGGCGGCACAATGACATCACTTTGGGAAGTTTGTGGGTAGGAAGGAGCCCACAAAAGCGGGGGAACCCCTGCCTGAACCAGGCGGCTGGCAACCCTAGGCTTGGGAAATTTCTGGAGATCCGGGGGTGGAGGGTTTGGAGAGGGGAAGGACCTCAGCCGGGCATAATGCCATAAAATCCACCCTCCAAAGCAGCCATTTCCTCCAGGTTAACTGATCTCTGCAGTCTGGAGATCTCAGAGATTCCCAGAGATCCTCAGCCCCCCCCCCCCGGAGGTTGGCAACCTCTGACAGAAGAATCTGCCACCTGCTGCTGCTCCCGTCAAGAGATGCCAGTTTGGTGTAGTGGTTAAGTGCACGGACTCTAATCTGGGAGAACCGGGTTTGATTCCCCACTCCTCCACTTGCACCTGCTGGATGACCTTGGGCAAAGCCATAGCTCTGGCACAGCTGTTCTCTAAAGGACAGTTGTCTCAGAGCTCTCTCAGCCCCACCTACCTCACAGGGTGTCTGTTGTGGGGAGGGGGAAGGGAAAGGAGATTGAAAGCCGCTCTGAGACTCCCTTGGGTAGTGAAGGGCGGGGTATAAATCCAATCTCTTCTTCTTCTAAGACAGGAGCTCGCCTGTATTTGTGCTGCAGGGCAAGCACTTTCTGTGAATTACAGAGACAAACTTCTTGTCCAGATTACTCCGGGACCTTGTTTTGATGCCTCGCTTCCCTCCCGGCAATTATACTGCCCCCACAGAGTCTACGCAGCATCCAAAAGGGGAAAATTAGAATATGTGCCTGCTGAAATTAGTTCCCCTCATGAAGGACTGGGGAAATTAGAATGTAAACAATGCAAATTGCTAGGGAGGGGGTAAAACCCTGTAGAGGAATCCTGAGCAATTACGCACACGCTGAGCTTGGGGGTCTGGGGGTCTCCAGGATTCCTCTTCCACCCGCTGAAACTCCACCATTTCTCTGTAGGGGGAAAATTACATGTGCATAACCATTCAAGGCTTTTATAACACTTTTTGCAAACAAAAGGTTTCAGATGCCTCACACACACAACAGGCACTCTGGTCACAGAGGGGCAGAAAGTCTAGAGCCCTACCTTTGGTGATGCTTCTTAGAAGGCTTTGACCACCTTCGACCATTATTTGACCCTGTTTGCTCCTGCGAAACAGACGTTTTACATGTGCTAAAAGCTGAAATTGACTATTCAATACTGTATTTAATCAAAAAGATGACCCCCTTAGAAATATTATATGCACACGTGAACACACACACACACACACACAAAGAAATTACTAATGGACAAAACGGTAACTTGTATGTGAATTTAAGATGACCCCTTCTTTGGGGGGGGGGGGGGGATTGCATAAAACCCTGACCTTGGGAATGCCAGCCTGCAGGTGGGCCCTGGGGATTCCCATGAATTACAGCTCATCTTCCGACTACAGAGATCAGTTCCCCTGCAGAAAATGGATACTTTGGAGGGTGGACTCTATGGCATTGTACCCCAATGAGGTCCCTGTCCTCCCCAGGCTCCACCCCCAAATCTCCAGGAACTTCCCAACCTGGATCTGGTAAGTCTACCCCCCTCCCATCCACTGCCAGTAGCCAGGGGGATGTGGCAACGCTACATGACCCTCCCACTCTCATCAGATCTCAGAAGCTAAGCAGGGGCAGCTCTGGTTAGTATTTGGATGGGGGGCCATCAAGGATGTCCAGGGTCGCTACACAGAGCCAGGCAATGTCAAACCACCTCTGAACATCCCCACAGGGTTTCGATAAGTCGGGTGGAACTTGATGGCTCTTCACCCACACTTTTAGAGAAATAACTAGTCCCGCATTTGAGTAAATACTGTAGGTGGATGTTAGCAGGAAACACATGCAGGGATAAACATTGACCTTGCATCTCATATCATGTGCTCTGTAACTACTCTGGAGTTCTTTTGAGCCTACAGGACTGAAATGCTGGAAGGCACAGCCTGACTTCATATTCAGATGTGTGTGTCCGTGTGTGTGTGTCTGTGTGTGTGCGTGTGTGTGTGTGTCTGCTGGAACTAAAAGAAATGGAAATTTGAGCAGCCATTGTGAGCTGTTACCTTTGATCTCCTTTTCTCCTTTGAACTAGGGAATATGCAAATGAAATCCCCTTAACATCTATTGCTGGAGACCAGACACAATAATGGCCCATGCCAAACCATGTTGATTTCCCCAATATTATTTTCTTCCTTTTAATGGCCCATCTTGGCAATGCGTGTACCTGTTCTTGCCTCTAAATGAAGGGGTAACACATGAAAGTACCATGTAAAACATACGGAAGGCTTATTATCATTATACATAGTTCAGACGTCAAGGCAAACCATGGTGAAGGATTAGAACAAATTTAGAGCCCAGTGGAGCTCATCTTTCCAATTATATAAAGCCGTTTTCAAGATTCCATGAGGCAAGATTCCATGGGGTGCCAAAATCAGTTGGCTGGATGGACTGCCACACAAAAGGGGGTCCCTGGCCACTGGCTGTATTCTCTCCCTGCTTTGCCTCAGTACCGCTCACAGAGCCACCGGCCAGCATCTCGGCCTCAGTCTGGAGGAAGCCAGTGAAGGGGAAGGACCGACTGGGTGCTGGGTCCACTCTTCTCCTCCACCCACTGCCAGGTGGGTCTAACTGTCCCCTCAGTGGCCTGCTTCTGTCAGTGAAAAGACAATGGACTTTCAGCATAACCCCTCCCCCACACACTGCTAGCGTGCCCAGAATAAACTGTCAGAATAAGCTGTCAGAAACAGGAGGCCATTTCACACAGCACCCCGTAGCGCTTCAGGACCAGTACAAAGAACTGAAGAACACTTGGGAGGAGATCTCAAGGTAAACCGGCTCAGGAACGCTTCCCCAGTGGGAGAAGCATGTTTCTGAGTGAAAGGGCCTATATGTTCCATTAGGGAACTGGTACTAATAGGGTTCTGTGTAAAATGCCTGACAGAAACCGTTACTGAAGAGTTCCTGAAATGGAACATATTGGTTGTGTGAAATTCCTCAGGCTCTTTCTCCTGCTTAGCTCCACCATGGTTGGCTGGCTAATGAGGTGGGCCAGCAACCATCAAACCATTCCCTTCAACCCCCTGCTGTGTGGCTGACTTTCCCCTAGGGTTGCCAATCTGGAGAGATCAGTTCCCCTGGAGAAAATGGCTGCTTTGGAGGGTAGACCTTATGGCATTATAGCTTGCTGAGTCCTTCCATCCTTCCCCCCAAAAATGCTGCCTTCCACAGGATCCACCCCCCAAATCTTCAGGTATTTCCATCATAGGGTTGCCAGGTCTGGGTTGGAAAATCCCTGGAGACTTTGGGGGTGGATCCAGGAGAGAGCGGGGTTTGGGGAGGGGAAGGGCCTCAGCATGGTACAATGCCATAGAGTCCATTCTCCAAAGCAGCCATTTTCTCCAGGGGAGCTGATCTCTGTCAGCTGGAGATCCATTGTAAAAGCGAGAGATCCCCAGGCCCCACCTGGAGGTTGGGAACCCTATTACATCATCACAGCCGGCAACTCTCCCCTCAGTGCCCGTTGCTAGGCAACCAAGCTTGCTTCTCTGAAAGCCCCTTTCCACACCTATGTTGGCCTTTGGGAGAAAACTCATTGGGGCCAGCTGAACAGAATACCTTAGAGGCCACCCTCCAAAGCAGTCATTTTCTCCAAGGGAGGGGGGAAGATCTGTTGACTGGAGTTCAATTGTAATACCTGGTGATCTTCAGGCTCCACCTGGAGGTTGGCTACCCTAGGCGTAGCAGTCAGTGCTTCAGAGCAGGATCTGCTTGACCCAGATTCTTGCTGAGTGGGTGATTTCGGGCCAGTCACAGACTTTAAGCGTAACCTACCTCACAAGGTTGTTGTGCAAGTCAAAAAGGGGGAGAGGAGAATGATGTCAGCTGCTTCGGTCCCCATTGCAGAGAAAGACTACTTTTCCTCCAGGGGAAGTATGGTTGCCAATCTCCAGGTGAGGGCTGGAAATCACTCAGAATTACAAGTCCTCTCCAGATGGCAGAGATCAGTTCCACTGGAGAAGATGGTGGACTCTACTTCCTCATACCCTGCTGAGATGGACCCTTTATGACAGCCAATGTGACATAGCAGTCAGGGCTTCAGAGCACGGTGGAGGCTGAGGGGGGGAATGGAAACTTGAAGAGTGAGGTTGATAATTGGCTGGGAAGGAGAGGGGGTTGCCAACTCCAGGTGGAAAATTCCTGGAGACTTGAGAGATGGAGCCTGGAGACAGTGAGGTTTGAGGAGGAGTGGGATCTCAGACAGGTACAATGCCATAGACTCCACCCTCCAAACCAGTGAGTCCCTCATGGGGAACCACTGTTGCCGATCTCCAGGTGGGGGCTGGAGATCACTCAGAATTACAACTGCTCTCTAGGGGGGAGGGGGGAGGAGATGGAAAGCTGAAGCCAGGGGGCAGATAATGATACATTAATGGTTGGCTGGGAGGTAAGGTTGCCACCTCCAGGTGGGGACATTCCTGGAGGTTTGAGGGGTAGACCCTGGAGAGGGTGAGGATTCAGCAGGGGTGGGACCTCAGACAGGTTCAGTGCCATCGACTCCACCCTTCAAACCACCCATTCCTTCATGGGGAACCATTGTTGCCAATCTCCAGGAGCGGGATGGGGATCACAGTGAATTACAACTGCTCTTCAGATGGTAGAGACCTTCCCCTGGAGAAAATGGTGGACTCTGTGTCATTATACCCTGCTGAGGTCACCACAGCAAATTGACGCTGAGTGCCCAAGGCTGGGGCACTCTCCCAGAGCCTCTTTCTAGAGCCCGTTGTATTTATTTCCATAACGGGCCTTATTCCTAGTCTTGAATAAAACCTTTGTTGGTCTTAAAAGGTGCCACTGGACTCTAAATTTGTTCTACTGCTTCAGATCAACACGGTTACCCACCTGAATCTATCTTCATGGTGAAGGATGACGCCCACCGATAATGGGAAAACCCTGAAGAAAACCTTTATTTCAACCCCACGCACACACAAAGTAGAAAACTGGAAATTGGAGAAGAGCACTGAACAAAGTTCCCACGAGATATTTTCTCTGTTAGAGTAAGTGAAATTATTTTAAGACAAGTTTTTTACTCACTTAAAACATGCACTGTGGAGATTGATTTTACATAAAACAATTGGCAGCATTTGTGAATGGTAATTCCAACGTACACTGTGTAGAGATACTCAACATATTTTCAAGGATTGAGTTATTGTTTAAATGTGACTAATTTTAACACAGTTAATATGCTACAATGTGGATGATGATAATAGACTATTGAAGAATTCCACGTTTTCAGTCTTATGAAGTTTAATTCTATACGCAAATATGCTGCTAGTCCTATTGGGACTGTATGGGACTTTCTGTCCAAATAACAGCCCCTCTTTTGTTTATTACAGAAGCTTAGTTTTCCATCTTTCCCCCCCTAACTCTCAGGTCGCAAAAAGCTAAGATGTAAATGATAACATTATGGTTGCCAACCTCCAGGTGGGGGCTGGGGAGTCCCCTGGAATTGCAGCTGTTCTCAAGACTACAGAGATCGATTCTCCCAGAAAAAAAGGACTACTTTAGGAGGTGAACTTTGTCATTATACCCTGCTGAGGTCCCTCCCCTTCCCAAACCCCTCACACCCCCATACCTCCACTCCAAATCTCCAGGAATTTCTATTCCCAGAGTTGGCAACTCTAGCTAAAACAGCCTGGTGGCGGCAGTTGCTGGCTCTCTCTAATTTTGCTTGCTGAAAACTTGAGGCACTTATACATTTAGATGCCGTGAATATGTCACGGAACTCAATTTCATATATTATAAATAATATAAATTATAAATGATGCATTTTATGTTGCTAAAATAGCAAAAAAGAGAGAGACAGTTGATTTGTAATGTCCCTCCGATTGTCCATTACCTTGAGGGACCTAATCGGGTGGAATGGCAGGACACAAACATTTCCGATAAATAAGTCAGTTTGATAAGGAAGTCTGTATTATGTTAACTTCTATTTTTTTTTCTCACAGATGCAAACACATACTTCCCCCCTCCCATGCTTTGAAAGGCCATGATTTACTAGCAGTCAGCAACAGCAGAAGAAGAACATGGGTTTGCAAACCATGGTTTGGCATGTTTTCCAGTCTGACCCTCCAATATACCTTCAACCATCCATCGTTCTTGCCTCCAGAGGTTGCAGCCTCCTGAAAAGGAGATCGGTTCTGAACCACAGAAGCTCAAACCAGTCTGTGGCTTCCAAATGACCATGAGATGGGTGCCTCCCCTAGGGCTGCCAGCTCCACGTGAGGAAATTCCTGAAGATTTGGGAGTGGAGACTGGAGAGGGTGGGGTTTGGGGAAGGGACTCAGCAGGGTACAGTGCCATACAGTCCACCCTCTGAAGTAGCCCTTTTCTCCAGGGGAACTGATCTCTGTCATCTGAAAATCAGTTATAATTAAGAACATAAGAGAAGCCAATGTTGGATCAAGCCGGTGGCCCATCCAGTCCAACATTCTGTCACACAGTAGCCAAAAACACCAGGTGCCCTCAGGAGGTCCACCAGTGGGGCCAGGACACTAGAAGCCCTCTCACTGTTGCCTCCCCTCAAGCACCAAGAATACAGAGCTTCACTTGCCCCAGACTGAGAGATCCTATCTATACCTTGAGGCTAACAGCCACTGATGGACCTCTGATCCAGGAGATCTCCAGCCACCACCTGGAGACTGGCAACCCTTGTCTCAACTAAGCTCCCCTGTCCTGTCTTTTTTAACGACCTGGCAGACGGAGGACTTCCAAAAGAAGACATCAGACCCAATCTGTAGCAGGGCTCATCTTGGCTTTCAACCGAAGAATTATGACCGAAACACCATCTCAGAGGTCGACCTTTGACAGTGGGCTCTTCTGCATTGTCATGTTTGTCACTTGTTTGTCCCTACTGCTTTGGGTCCCCCCCCCCCTTTTCCCACATGTGTTTTGCTCCCTCTGGGACTACTAGAGAGAGCAAAACACAAAAGGAACTCACAAAATCAGAATGTGGAAGAGCCCAGAGAGGCATCTTTGCTCACTAGTGAGTTCTGAGGTAAAAATGATCTTAAGCCTGAATGTTGTTGTTTTTTTAATCACGACTGAAATTTTTAGAACTCAGTAGACCCAGGAAGGCCCCGCCCTCTTCATGCTCCTCAGGAGAGAGAGAGCTTGCGAGAGAGCCATAAATCAATAACAACTAGTACTTCATCTCTGCTCAATTTAGCACCGTCTGGGTCAACAGATAATTCCTGACAGCAAAATATCCAAGGTGTCTGCATCTCAGAGAGCTCCAGGCCCTTTTCAATCAGGTTAGTCGTAGCAGGCACCAACCTGAGGCCTCCCCACAATTATTTCTTTCACAGAGCGGCACGGGCCCCGTGAAGCAAGGTTGAATGAGCACACCATATTGACTGGCGATCAATGTTCAGCTTTGCAGTGCTATGCAGGCCGCGTCATGTAGAGCAAAACGAAGATGCAGCAGGAATGTAATCGCTGGAACAATTATGGTAAATAAGGCAGGGAGCATAGAGAGACACAACACACACACACACGAGAACAGCCACTTCTCTCTCGACAACATCTGCAACGTTAGTCTCCCTCATTTAATGCTCAATGTGTTTGAGGCTAATTCTTGACCTACCATTTCACTGGCCTCTCCTGCAACCACACAGCAACAGTGGGGAACCTTCAGTCCACAGCCCTTTAATGCTGGAAAGTGAGCAGGGAGGCAGACTAGAAAGTAGTCCTTTCGGCCAGCAATCCCAGCTCCTTCAGCCAGTGGCAGAAAAACAGATTTAAAAATCGCTATCCGCATGGCAGCATTGAATCACTTCCAAGGAAAACTTGAAGGGCCACTGTGCCACTCTAGGAATCACCTTAAACGCTAAGGCTTTCTGACAATTCCTAGAGTGTCATGATGTCACTTCCTGGTTTGTCCTAGAAGTAACATCACACTGTCACACTGATGGTGTCCCCCTCCTGTTGCAACCCTAAGGACTTGTCGCTCCCTTTAAATTAAAAAAAAATCCTCCCTCAAACACATACAGTAATCCAATGCCGAAGAGGTGTCAGTTAGTGCTGCCACAGGCGTGAGTATGATCAATGTTTTGTCATTGTCAGTAAGGTTGCTGAGTTACATGTATCAATACTGGCTGTTTTACCCTCAGGTTTGATGATCTCATAACATTGCTTTGTGTTCCAAGGTTTCTTTCAAACCCTTTAGGTCCCGCCCGGGAGATAGCATCAGTAACCCGACTCCCATCTTTGGAGTGCAAGTCTTGCTTGCCTACTTTGCTTTGCGCATGCTCATTACTTATTTGCTTCCCTTCCCTTCTTATCTCTAGCTGGCTATTCCTTGGCTAATGGCCTTGATCAGGAGAGCCTCCTCTTATGTGTTACATGAATCACAGGTGTTACGTATTTCTTTTGCTTCGTTTCCTCTGGGAACATTTTCTCCAAAAACCCTCAACAGTATTTTTCCCTGAGAACCTATTTTGCCGCGCTTTCCTTGGGAACATTGGGCCAGTGTATTTGGGCGCCAATAATACTCACTATTGATTGGTAGATGGTAGGCAGGCCATATTTCATATCAAGTATAATGTAATGGCATTTCTAGGCTTGGGCATTATTAACAGGAAAAGTGTTTGACCAACATGATCTTTTCTACAAATAAAGGACTTTCTACTTAAGGAGACCTGTTGTGGACTATATCTCTTGGCCCAATCTTACAAGAGGCTATCTGAGGACCTACTAAGGTCACAGTTCATTATGGGGGAAACCAGGTCAGTGACTTCCTTCTTTATATCCAAGGATGAAGAGAGACACAGGATTTAAAAAGAGAGAAGTCTGGCTCCAAGCCTGCCCTCAGCCCCCAAACATAAGGCGTATCAATCAATGAAGTGCTGTGTGCTAATCTGTTCGGCCTTGCCTCTCCCCACTGGCCTTTGTTTCTTGAGATCCCAAGCTGCCATCAGGAGGCGCCCACTGTGGCCTCCTCCACCACCAAGCAGAGAAAGCCAAGGAAAGCTCAGCGCTGGTGTCAGACCCGTTGCTATGGAGGAGCACTGTGTCATGTGACAACAACATTGCCTTTCAAAAGCGGAACAGAGTCTGAGTCCAGGAGCACCTTAAAAGATGAACAAAATTTTCTAGCACATAAGCTTTCAAGAGTCCAAAGTCACAGAAGCCCTAGGAAGCCCTGACCTGGACAGCCCAGACAAGGCCAATCGCATCAGATCTCAGAAGCTAAGCCAGGCCGACTCTGGTAAGTACTTGGAAGGGCAACGCAGAGACAAGCTACTCAAGCCACTTCTCTGGAAAATGTCCAAGCCCCCAGTAGGGGTCGCCAGAAGTCACCATGACTTGCAGGCAAGCACACAAAACACGCACACGCACATACATATATATACAGGGGTCATTTCATAGAAAAAGAGGTGCAGGAGCTCATTAGCATACATGTTAGCATAACTCATTAGCATATGCCACGCCCCCTGACGTCACCGGCCGAATGTCAGTTTCACCCCCATTATACCCTATGGGCCATTGAAGTCAATGGCAAAAACTTATAGGGTATATGAGGGGCTGGAGGGGAGGGGGTTTGAGGGAGAGGCTCCAAACTTGCAGGGTAGCTGCTGGGACCTCTCCGCCAAATACCCACCAAGTTTCAAGAAGATTGGACCACGGGGTCCAATTCTACAGGCCCCCAAACAGGTTGCCCCATCCCCTCCATTGTTCTCTATGGAGGGAAAAAACGTTACTTTTTTGTTCACCATAGAGAACAATGGAGGGAATGGGGGCAACCTGTTTGGGGGCCCATAGAATTGGACCCCCTGGTCCAATCTTCTTGAAACTTGGTGGGTATTTGGGGGAGAGGCTCCAGCAGCTACCCTGCAAGTTTGGAGTCTCTCCCTCAAACTCCCTCCCCTGCAGCCACTTTTTAAACTGTTTAGCGGCAAGCCGAATCAGATCAGAGAATCTGATTCAGCCCATGGCTGCCCTATTGCCCACTCCTGGGCTTGCAGAGCGCTGCTCTGCCTTGCTCCGGCCCCAAATGACCCATGTGTGTATATATATATATATACACATACACACACACACACACACACACACACACATATATATAAAAGAAGTACAGCTAGGAAGATAAGATACCTTCGGCAGGCCTCTGAGAGGGGGCCAAATTAAAAGGTGCCGCAAAGTCCAAACGTGTATCAGAATCCTCATAAAAGGGAAGTATTTAATTACTGGATGACTTCCTTCCTTCCTACTTTAAGAAGCTTTGCTCAAATGATGGGGAGGAGGAATAGCAGAAATGGCTGTAAATCAACCAAAGAAATGCCACAAAAAGAATTTCAGGAAATAACTGCAAAAGATACGTTTATTTACATACATCAAATGCAGGGCACCAGCCACGGGTGTTCCACACAACAACAAATTTGGATTTGCCCACAAGTGCACACTTTGGGTCCTCTGTTAGAAAGAAAAGCAAATGTATTAATTAATTAAGAATTCAATAGAGAGCCGCAGCTTCACCAAGCTGCCTGATAAGCTGTACCTGTGTGATATCTGCTTAAAATGTATGTATTGTTTCAGTTCTCCCAAATGAAGGTGCAAACAAAACAAATTCATTTCAGGTACAACTAGTAGCTCTCAATAGACCTGAAAGCTAAAAAGTACCTCCATGTTCAGAGGCATTTTACCTGTCAGTACAGGTGCAAAGACCACTCTGTTGTAATCCCTCTTGAGTCCAAGCGAGAAAGGAGAATTATCAGTAACATAAATACATTTTTAAAAATAAATAAGGAAATGAACAAGAAGATGGTGATTGGCTCGTGTCCTGCCTGACAAGTTCGAGAAGCAAGGAAAATTATCCATAACATAAATATATGTTAAAATAAAAATAAATAATAATAATAATGAGATCTGATTAATACCCCACCCTTCACTATCTGAAGGAGTCTCAGAGCGGCTTACAATCTCCTTTCCCTTCCCCTCCCCACAACAGACACCCTGTGAGGTAGGTGGGGCTGAGAGAGCTCTTTTGAGGTCTGCCCTTGAAAGAACAGCTCTGAAACTTGTGACTGACCCAAGGTCACCCAGTTGGCTGCTTGTGGAGGAGTGGGGAATCAAACCCAGTTCTCCCAGATTAGAGTCTACACTCCTAACCACTATACCAAACTGGTGAAGGTGGTTGGCTCATGCCCTGCTTGACAAGTTCAGGAAGACCTTGGCTGAAGCAAGTCAGTGTACCGGATTTGGCCTGTTCCATTAAAACAGCTCTTTTCTTTTGGCAACGATTTAATCCACCCCTTGCATGGATCTCAAGTGAGTCAGGGAGTAAGCCTGCGGAAATATTTAAGTATGCCGTAGCACTGCTCTGACAATATTTCATGCCAAGAAATTTGTAATCCTGTGCCAATTAAGCAAATTAAGAGTAAATTGTTTAAGTGCTGTGCCTTTTCCTAATGGTGCGCATTTTAAGCACTCACTGTTTAGCTCAGAGGTTTTTGTTTGTTTGTTTTTGGAAATTGCGAAAACTGTATTTTATTGCTACTTAAGTTCCACTTAAGGGGGTACTTGGATGGTAATCCTAAACACACCCATCAGGGCGCAAGTCTCATTGCTCGGTGGAAAGAAACCACCTTAGACAGGTTTAGGATAAAGCTGCCAGGAACAAAGATTACTGAAGTGAGGATTAGATGCAGTACAGAAATTTCACAGCATACAGCCAGCTCTTGGCTTGCTAGTTTCTTTCTTCCTTTTGGTTTGATTTTTGCGCTCGAGCAGTCAGGGAAAGTTCTGCATTGGGGCAAATATTACCGGGAAAAAAGTAGACAGTATTCTGAATGCATTGTTCAAACCAATGTGATGCATGCTTCCTTGCTCTTGTTGAGATTGCATAAAACAATTCAACAATGCAATGCTTTATTTTAAATCTGATGAGCATGGACATGTTTTACAGTTTCTAACATGGAGCTAAGTGGAGCCACCTAGTAAAGGACAGGTAAAGGATGATGGGAAACTCAACGAGAGCACAGGAGAATTCAGGATAGTGAACCTAAAATGTCTCTGGCCAAGCCACTCCCCCCACCCCATTCCTTTGTTTAGAAACAGATTCTGCTTGTACCCTTTCAAGCACATGTCGGAAACAGAGGAGGAGGAGGAGGAGACTGGATTTATACCCCAACCCTTCACTACCCGAAGACAACTCAGAGAGGCTTACAATCTCCTTTCCCTTCCCCTCCCTACAACAGACACCCTATGAGGTAGGTGGGGATGAGAGAGCTCTTTCAAGAACTGTTCTTGAGAGAACAGCTCCAAAAGAACTTGCGACTGACCCAAGGTCACACAAGTAGCTGCCTGTGGAGGAGTGGAGAATCAAACCCAGTTCTCCCAGGTTAGAGTCTGCGCTCCTAACCACTGCACCAAACTGGCTCTCATGTTTGGGTAAAGCCGGCTGGGATGTCTATTATACCCAGTGGATTTTCGTCTCCCCTTCTCTCCCCGCCCCGCATTCTATCTGAGGTTTTGGTGATGTCAAAAGCTTGCACACTACTTTGAAATTCTGGGGTGATCCCTATAAACCCTGTACCCCACAATGACTGGAACTGATGCATAAAACTGGCAACCCAAATGTATTTATCTAGTGCCAGAGTATTTGGGAGGCAGGGGCTATCGGGTGTTAAGAGGGCTATGACTGGGGGGGGGGGGGGGGAGTCCCCACTGGAGAGTAAAGCAGGGTAGAAATACTTCCAATAAGTTAAGTTTTAAAAATTTATTTCTATTTAAATTGATATAATTCAACAAATAAATCAACTAATAAAGACAAGGCAGACAGAAGGGGGGGGGGAGAAATGCTGAACTTTCTTCTTAGCAATTACTGTTATTTAACACAATCAAACCAAACGTTAAATCTATGATAGAACAATTATACCTTCATTTAGTATTTCTGTATCTCGTTTTCGAATTTTAAAATAATAATGCCCCATTGTCTACAGAATGGTATCCATACAAACACACACCTGCCTCATACCGAGTCTGACTCACGAGTCCAGCAAACTTAATATTGGGTGTGATCATACGCACCCATTAGCCACGCGAGAGGGACGACTCACCGACGGATCAAGCTGGCGCGATCACACCAGCACATGTGGGAAGTGTCCCACAGCCGTGGGCAAGCCGTGGGCAAACCGATTTGCTCCTCTGGAGTAAAAAACTACCAGGTAAACTCTAGTATCAAACAGGCTGCTACGGCCCACAGCCAAATTTTTCCCGTGTGATCACTCCAGCGTGGAAGTGTGGCATCGGAGATAGTCTGATCACAGGCTATCCTGACGTCAGGCTGTTGTTCCTCCCCCCTTCTCCATGTGGGCATCATCGAAAGCCCTTAGGGGGGAGAAGCGATTCATCAATCCCCTGTTTAAGCAAATCGGAAACTAACCACACACAAAAAACCCCAACCCGCCCACAGTTGCGTCTGATCATGCAGCGGCGAGTTGCGCCGGCAGGTCCACAGACCTGTGTGATCACGTAACTGTGGGGCAAATTGTTCCGGGGCAAAATAGCCTCGCTTCCCCCCCCCCCCCCGGATTATCTTGCTTGTATGGCCGCGGCCATTACTGCCTCTAGCTGTTTGCTCTGCCTTGGCTTCCCTATATCAGCACTATCTTCAAGAGCATCCTCATGGCACTGTCCTGGTTTCATCCATCTTCATCTGTTTTTCCCTGCTTTCCTGTGATTTTCCCCCAACTCGATTTGGTGCAATCTTTTTGGAAAGATCACAATCAAAACACCCTTCTCCTTATCTTTACTTTTTGTTGCCAAGTTGTGAGTGGAAATACGCAGCCTGTACATTTTGAATTATAACTCCACAAGGAAAAGGGCGAGCAACTCACTTTGTTAAAAAGAAAGCCAGGAACTAGTACACTGTTGCAATAGATGGTGATTGTGCTGTAGCAACCTGTCAATTACTGATTTAAGAAACTCAAAAAAAAACCTCAGGGGGAATAGCGACCATGATGTTCAGGAAAGGAAACTGCTGTGTGGATGCTCTGCAGTGGAAGCAACTTTCGAGAGTCAGCAGCTCTTCAGGTTCTATTACAGAAAAATGTGAACCTGGGGTGCAACACATATTCTGGACCACCAACCTGCTCTCCCTAGTTCACCATTTTGTTTTCAATGTCTGCCTTCAGCAGAAGACCACAAGGCTCCGTTACGTTCCAGGGGATCCTACCAGACTGTCCAATCCTTCCTCTTCTATTTTTTGTCATCTCTCACACTAGTTTCAAACTATGTCATCCCTTTGCTTTTCTGATTTGTATTTATTAATATATTCAGATGAGAAGAATAAATCAAATGAACTAAGGCGTGTCACTTCAAGACTGGAAGCAGGAATAATTTCCATTTATAAAAAAAAAAGCCTTAGGCATGCAAATAACAGAACTCCTGATTTAGCACAGGAAACATTAAATGAGAAACCACATCTGTTGGATTTCTGCGTCTCAATGCAACAAAGTAGAAAAGGCAATTTTCACATTCCCTCAGCTGACAGGTACTTCCAAAAGTCGTATTTCAGGATGTTTTAAAAGGTAGTATCTTTTTCCTGGCAATGGACTTCTGTAGTCCTCTAATATATATATATATATATATATATATATATATATATACCCCAATATTTTCCCCTTACCAATGAAATACTGTCATCTTTCTTTTACTTTCCCCCTCCTCGTTAATCAACTCCTATACTAGATAATCTTCTTAGGTAGATAAGATATATGAGCCAAGATTTCTAGGCATGACGTGTGGACGCCTCGGGCTTTTGTTCTATGCAATGAAAAGGAAAACAGCCTCCCTTGGAAAAATGTAACTCTTTAGCGACTTCTCAGACAACGACTGCAGTCCTATGCATGCTTAACAGAGAGTAAGCGCCACGGAATGCAGTGGGACTTCCCCCTGAATAGACGTGCGCAGGATTGTGCATCTAGTAGACCACTAGAAAGCTGAATTCTGCAAAATGTAAAAATTATACGAACAACGCAGATTTGCATTGATCTCTCATTAAGGGCATAGCTTTTTTTTTTTTGCTTTGGGCAACACAAATATGGGGTTACCAGCCTCCAGGTGTGGCCTGGAGATCTCCCAGATCTACAGCTGATCTCCGGATTACTAGCCTTGTGGTCTTCTGCTGATGGCAGACGTTGAAAACAAAATGGTGAACTAGGGAGAGCAGATTGGTGGTCCAGAATAAGTGTTGCCCTCCACCCCCCTAAACCTTGCCCTTCCCAGGCTCCACCTCCAAATCTCCAGGAATTTCCCAGCCTGGAGTTGGGAACCCTGTCCCAACAGTGGTTGGGGCAGGGAGATATGCACTTGGGACTGGCTCTGGTCACCACTGGCTGGAGGGACAAAAGGGTGGAAAACCAGCAGAATTCTGAGAACAGATCCTTTCAAGTACAGTAGCAATTGGTTAGTGCACTGCAGGCTAGCCTGATCTTGTCAGATCTTAGAAGCTAAGCAGGGTTGAGACTGTTCAGTATTTGGATGGGAGACCTCCAAGGAATACCAGGGTTGCTATGCCGAGGCAGGCAATGGCAAACCACTTTTGAACGCTTCTTGCCTTGAAAACCCTTTGGAGTTGCCGTAAGTCGGCTGCAACTTGACAGGGGGAAAGAAAAGCCACGGTTCAGAACTGGGGTTTGGAATGTGGTCGTTCTGAAAGTGGAAGTGAAGAGTGTAAACTCTCCCACCAGGAATGGCTCACAAAGCATTTTTTACGGCCAGACATTATGCAGGTATTATTTCATCCGCTGCAATCACTTTCCTAGGAGAAAAAGAAAGAGAAACTACTGCAGCAAAAAACCCCAAAACCCTGCTGATGTCACATCCTGATATGCCTAAAGCATTTTAGATATTTATCACACGTGGAAAAGGGCTGGGCAGGTTAGAGGTATGAGAAAGACTATTAAATTAGTGAGCAGAGCACAATACATGATAAAACAATTCAGTCTAACAGCAAAGAGTCTTAAGAAAACAAATGGATTTGAGTCTGCTAGCCCCTTAGAGACCAACAAAATTTTCAGGGAAGAAGAAGAAGAAGGAGAAGGAGAAGAAGAAGAAAAAAAACAGCAACAGCAGCAACAACAACAACAACAACAACAACTGTTGTTGTTGTTGTTATTATTATTATTATTATTATTATTATTCAGTGGGACCAATACATTTGGTGAAACTCTCTTTACTCAACCCCTTCTTCCTTTTTATGCTGAATTTTTTTCCTGAGTGAAAATAAGGCACACGCTTCTTTTAAGCTGCAAGAGTAGAAACGGATGATAGGACTACTGGCCAAGGACAGAAGACAACCCCCTCCCCCCCCCCCAAAAAAACCACCCTACCATGCACTTATCCTAGATCCCGTGAAAACCCCTTACATCCCAAACCAAAATGATACCGGTCTCTATCAAATCCTTACTGCAGACTGTGTAATTTGACAGTGGTCAAATTATTAACAAGGAGAAACTTCCGAAGGCAAAAATGACAACAGATGTTCAAGCAACACACTTCTCCCATACCTATGTCAACATGAAACTTTTCTACAGTCACTTTGGGCATCTCTGCTGGAAACGTTTGCCGTATCTTTCGTTGATCAAAGTTGGCCAGTTCCACCATGGATTCGTTTCTCTCCCCCCCCCCCCAAACATACATGTGTGCTCCTCGCATGGAAGTTGTTTTGATTGCTAAACATGTGTCTGCACTCATTTTATTTGAGTTCTGAAACTCTATAATCACAGACTGAAGTGGATAAAGAGACTAGACACGGCTAAGCATCCCACTGGGAGGTCTTAAGGACAGGATGAATGCATGAATATGTAAAAACATTTTCATGTCATTCATTCTCAGAACCAGCCGTTTTCTCCAGCCCATGGGGATAAACACTAAAGAACATCTGATACTGTGTAAGTTTTTTTAAAAAAAAATATAGAGACCTAAGAAAACATTGCATCTCTGAAAAGCAGAGTGTTTGCACCTACACTGCATGCATGAAGATGGATTCAGGAGGGGCAGCCGTGTTGGGTCTGAAGCAGCAGAACAAAGTTTGAGTCCAGAGGCACCTTTAAGACCAACAAAGTTTTATTCATGGTATAAGCTTTCGTGTGCAAGCACACTTCGTCAGATACAGTAGAAAGAACCTCCTTAACCATTACTTATAGGGGATGGGGTGGGGCTTGTTGTCTGGGAGGACCATTTAGGCTGTGGTCACACACACTAAACAATCCACTTTCAATCAACTTTCAATGCACTTTCCAACTGGATTTTACTGTGTGAACTAGCAACATTCAGTTAGAAAGCGCACTGAAAGTGGATTATTTAGTCAAGCCTTAGAGTCAAGATGCATGAGTACTGGGTGATTATAGCTGAGACTGGATTTAAGAAAGTTCTGTGGTTAGAAGATATAGATGTCAGTAAACGGACAATGATATGGTATATGGTGACAACCGCAAGAATGGTTTATGCACAAAATTGGAAGAATGAAAGAATTCCAGAGCTTTGGGAATGGCTCAGAAAATTAGTATTTTTGGCTGAAATGGACAAATGGACTAAGAAACTGAACAATCAAGATTCTATGACATTTTTAGAAGAATGGAAGGACCTGCAAGAATATACAGAAAAGTGTATAGAATTAAAAGGAAACGTATTTACATTTTCTAACTATTGAAAAATCTGTAGTAACTGTATATTTATCTAACATTTTTAGGAACGGAATAATATATAAAAACATTAGAGGTACAAATGTTATAGAAAAACAGCTAAATACTTAATCTTTTTAATTAGTAATTTACCTGTTAATCTAAGTTTAAGTACAGGTGGGGGGTCTGCTGGAAGCCTAAAAGGGGGGAGAAGGAGGAAAATAAAAAGAGGTTGGTAAAAAATAAGATGAATGTATTGTTTAATGAAAATTGTGACTTCAATAAAATCTTTTTTAAAAAAAAGAAAGAAAGTTCTGTGAATGGCAGTAAATTAGCACACAAATACAAGAGTTAACAAACAGATGTGGGAACAAGGTTTGACTCCAGTGGCACCTTCAAGACATATAGAGTTCAATTACGGGTACAAGCAAGAGCTGTCTTAGTATGTACACTCCTTCAGATTCATAGAAACAGATTTCCTCAAATATTACTCGGGGGGGGTAGTTGCTAGGAAGAGCTAATTAGAGTCAATTAGTTCTTGCTTGTACCCAGAATTGAACTTTATATGTCTTGAAGGTGCCACTGGACTCAAACTTCAGTTCCCACATCTGTTTGTTCACTCTTGTATTTGTATGCTAATTCACTGCCATTCACAGATCTTTCTTACATCCGATCTCAGCTATACTCACCCAGTACTTATGCATCTTGACTCTAAATGATCTTCCCTGACAACACCCCCCACCCCTATAAATGATGATTGAGGAGGCTCTTTCCACTGTATCTGACGAAGTGTGCTCGCACACGAAACCTTGTATCGTGAATAAAACTTTATTGGTCTTAAAGGTGCCACTGGACTCATACTCTGTTCTACTGCCTGCCTGAATTAGCACTTTTAATACAGATTATCCACTTTTTTTGTGCATGTAGGGCAGATATGAATTATTTTAAGGAATCAATATAGCAGTTCAGGAACTTGTACCTGTCTATCTGCAGCTGTGCATTCAGCACACCAAGGAAATATTCAGTGCCAGCATCATGAATAAGACAGTTTGGAGAAAAGAACTGACATTCCCAGGATCTCACCTGAAAGATACTACATGATACCATTGACATAGTGTACCTCTCATGTCCCTTCCCACACACACCCTGATTTGGACATGAGAAAGAGATCACTTGCAGAACAGGGGGGGGGGGGATACGCTTCATTAAGGATCTTGGAAGGTTTCCTATCGGTCTCCCAAAATCAGGAGATCCCGTGACCCCACTGGAGGGATGGCAACCCTACTGAGAAAGCCCTCTCCCAGGATATCATCCACCTAATCTCACAAAGCAACAGCACCTGAAGCAGGCCGTAATAGTGGGTAGGTTTGTAAGGGAGTAGGTGGTCCTTCAGGTACATTGGTCCTAAGCCGTGTAGGGTATTAAAGTCAACAGCATTACCCTAAATTGTCCCCAGAAATAGAGAGGGAGCCAGCACAGATGGGCCAAGACGGGAATGTTATAGTCCCTACAACCCACTCCAGTCAACATCCTGGCTGCAGTATTTTGCTCCAACTGAAGCTTCCAAACACTTTTCAAGAGCAGCCTCATGTAGACTGCAATCTAAATTGATGTGGGCACTGGAAATTTTGGGAGCTACGGGAGGGGAAGCAAAGAAAGAAGACAAAGAGTGAATGGCATTCCACGGTATCTACCATGAGCTATCTACAATTCCATCTGTCTACCATGCAGTATCCATCATTCCGTGTAGGGTAAGGTTTTCTTTGTATGACTTCTAACCACACACGCAAAAAAAAACCCCAAAAAAGTCGGCTTACAGATTCTGACTTAGGGAAGAACCCTAAGCTGATTTACTAAGAAGGGAGCCCCATTTTACTCAATGGGGCTTGCTGCCAGGAAAGCATTATTAGGATGGCAGCAATAGCACAATCCGATGTAGCTGATAAAACCTCAGAGCCAAGATTTCTCCCCCTGCCCCTTCTTTAAAAAGGGGTGAACACAACCAAACACAGAGAAGCTGGCTGATAACTGTCAGGCACAAGGGTCCCACCTACGGTTCCCAGGTCCGTTTTGCCCACTGGCGGGGGGGGGGGGGGGACAGGACACGTTCCAGGAGTGGGAAGTGACGTTTGCACCCCTCCCCCCCAACAATGACATCGCACACAACATGCCTGTGTCACCTGGAAGTGATGTCGGCACATCAGTGACGACAGGAGCGACACTCTGGTTTTTGGACAAAACTCTATGGTAAATTCAGCATCAAACCATAGAGTTTTGCCCAAAAGCCAGAGTGTCCTCTCCCCAACATCGCAGACATCACTTCCGAGTGAGACATGCGCGTCATGTGCGATGTCACTGTTTGGGGAGGGGATTCCCTCCTGCCGGCCAGCTGGCCAGTGGTGAGCAGAAGCCTGAAAAACCAAAGGATTGCCCACCCCTGCTGGGCAATTGGCAATCCTAGTCTCACCAAATGTATGTCAAGCCTCCCACTACAGCAGGTGATCTCCTGCTAGCAGCAGTCATCCACTAGGCTGGTGGAGAGAGAAATGAAATGAAAATCGGTGTCGCATCAACAGCATGGCACTTCCAGGACATACCAGGAAGCGACATCATGTTGCTCTAGGATTCAGTGGAAACTCTATGGTAAAACCACAGAGTTTCTGCTGGAATCCTAGACCTACATGACAGCGCTTCTGGACTTACCCTGGTAATGACATCATGCTATCAACATTACAGAACCCCCACATTCCTGCTTCCTACTGGTTGCCAATTGCTGGCTGGCAACCCTATTGAGATCTGCACATACATCACAAACATATCTATATAAATAAAGATGCCTTGTCTGGTGTGCCATTTTATGTCCTAATTTTTTAACTTGTGGCTAGCAGGGGCATTCGGTTATAATACTGCATACTTGGTGAAGATAGTGGATAAAAGAGCAAGAACCACTGGTCTAACACCTACGGTTGCCAGGCGAGGCCGACATGTGGGTGGGGGACTTATCAGGAGGATCCGGAAGAGGGGAGGAAGGCTCCGGGAGAGCTGCTGTCACATTTAAAGGGACCGTGTTCCTTTTAAATCCTTTCCCTCCATTAGAAATAACAAAGGATGGGATCATCTTCTTTTGGGGCTCACAGAATTGGACCCCCTGGTCCAATCTTTTTGGAATTGTGGGGGGGAGGTTTGAGAAGAGGCACTTGCAGCTATGTGGAAAATCTGGTGCCTCTTACCTCAAAAAACAACCTCCTGAGAGCCCCAAATACCCATGGATCGATTGTCCACTATACCCTATGGCGACTGGTCTCCATAGGGTATAATGGAGCACCCAGCAGCTGTTCTCCCAGCTTTCTGATAACCCTGAAGTGGGGGGAGGGGCTCCAAACCAGGAGATCCCCTGCCCCCAACTGGGGATTGGCAACCCTACTAACACCGGACTTCTAATGCCTCGGTTTGTTACCCAGGCATCTCTCCACCTCTTGCTCACTCGCGCACGTACATTTAAAATGGCCACCCTCCAGACCCGGCTGTAACTCCGACCTTGTTGAGACATTGTTCTCTGGGCTCTGACAGCAGGCGGTAACAAGTTGGTTTGCTAAGAAGTCGTGATCACAACAGATGCAACTGCCGGCTCCTGCCATAAAAAGAAACCGTCTGTGTTCTAGCCTTCCGTCGTAATGAGTTCTGACTGTGGCCTAAGGCTCCGCTTTTTCAAGTAGGCCACGAGGAGCAGATGGAAGGACCCGAGGCAGACGTCTGTGCTGCTCACCTTTTAACTACATTCATCTCCTGAGCTTAAGCAGTGCTCCCATTTTCTTTGTCTAATGGAGGGAACTCTTAACCTGCTTCACTGGGACCCAACGCCCTCCTGGCGGCACTTAAATCTGTTAATATATTAGCAGAAGCCGCTCTCTTTTGAACTAAGAATTCAGGGGGTTTAAGGCACAGCAACGTCCTCCAGCTCAGCTGCCACTCACGGTGAGCTTTAAAAAACAAAAACAAAGCGCCTTGGAATAATATCACTTCTCCTGAAAAATTCATTATTCCTGGAAAGGATTTAATTTTAGCAACCGCAAAGCACAATTAACATTCCAGAAGCCAGGATAGCTCAAAATGCATCACACTCTTCCCATTAAGCCATCCGGTTACACAGGCAGCTCGCACAGTTAATTAATTTGGAGATTGCTTTTCTGCCGCACCACCTGATTACTCCAGACTTGTAATTTGCCATTCACCCAGGGCTTTGGCAGGACGGGGGAGTCTTATCGGCAGGAGGATACAACATAAATGCACCTTTTTTTCTGTGGATCCTCCATATCCAATCCCTTCTGCACCGCTTTCGTATAAACCAAATGTCGTCTGTTCCCCCCCCCACCCCCCATCCCAGTTCATTTCTTTCACTTCTGCTCTGATCAAAATACATTTCTTGGAACAGATGTCCCATTTCCATACAGCTATAATTCTTTTTCAAAGAGTAAAGATTCACACACCAGCAAGAGGCCTGGCATAAAACGGAACTGATCCAAACTTTCATAATTTCAAGGGTTTTTTTTCCCAAAAACTGCCCTCGGGATGCGGTAAAACTTTCTGTCCGACAACAAGCGAGGGAGAATTGATCAGGCAATTTCTTGGGAGGTGACATAAGGCAAAAAAGTATTCCAACAAGCCGCGGTACACACCCTCGGCAGGAAACAGTTTCTCTTCAGGTTCATGTAGCAACTAACGGCACTGTTCTTTCAGGTGAGGCTCTGAGGCCTGGGGCCGCCGAGTCAAACTCTGAGACTCAGGGAGTCAAAGGGCAACACCTGCCGCACCAACAGACATGACCTGGTAGAATGAGGCTGGAGACGAAAGATTCCATCTCTTCAGAGTCTGAAGAACATGGGGGGTAGAGGCAGCGGCAAGGCCTAGCGGCAAATACCTTGGCGCCTTGACATTAGATTAGGCCTTCAGCCTGAGATTTTACTCCTTCTCTGGAAACTCTAAGGAGGGAGATGAAATGCAAATGTCCAGTCAGACGCAGAGACAAGACAACCCTAGAAGACGTTTGTACAACTGCCAACACCCGGGATCATTTCGGCCTATCAAAACAGAGGAAGAATCCGAAACAGAGGTC
The DNA here is from genome assembly GCA_029233225.1 of Lepidodactylus listeri. Taxonomy (NCBI): domain Eukaryota; kingdom Metazoa; phylum Chordata; class Lepidosauria; order Squamata; family Gekkonidae; genus Lepidodactylus; species Lepidodactylus listeri. Next base: position 144,794,859 of record JARCFY010000004.1, read on the forward strand.
ATGGGTTTGTCTCAAACCTGAGGTCAAAGGCATCCTTCCCAGGTTTTCAGCGAAATGTAGACAAGGATACATCTGAGTAACAAATTGTAGCTTTACCTTGCCCACCTCAATTACATTTTGAAATCCTGTTCTTATTTAGAATAACAAGGTGATGGAGGACTAGAGGCAGCGAAGGCCTCTGGGTAATCCGTGCTTGCCTGGGTTTAGTCAAATTCTGTGCAAATTACTCCAGTGATAGTTTGGATACTTTAGCCAGGAACATTTTTTAAAAGTAGCAACTTACGAACAACAAAAGGGAGCAACATGCACAACCCTTGGTCCTTTCCTTCACATGGAGAGACAGCAAGATTTTGAACCAGCTTTCTTTCAACACTGCTGGGGTCTTGTTTGTCTTAAAAGAACACCATAATAACACCAGCATCTATTAACCTCTGAGAAAAATAATGCAACTAAGGTGGGCAAACATTGAACACTGACTATCTATAAGAACATAAGAACCCTGCAGCATCAGACCAGAGGTCCATCTAGTCCAGCATCCTATCTCACACAGTGGCCAACCGGTTTCTCTGGATGACCAACAACAGGGCATAGAAGCTGAGGCCTTCTTTAGAACATCAGAAAAGCCCTGCTGGATCAGACCAGTGGTCTATCTAGTCCAGCATCCTGTCTCACACAGTGGCCAACCAGTTCCTCTGGACAGCCAACAGCAGGACATAGAGGCCGAGGCCTTCCCCTGATGTTACCTCCTGGCTCTGGGATTCAGGGGCTTAGTGCCTCTGAATATCAAGGTTCCCCTCAGTCACCATGGCTAGTAGCCACTGATAGACCTCTCCTTCACAAATATATCTAATCCCTTTTTAAAGCTGTTTTATTCCTGCAGCCATCACTACATCCTCTGGCAGCGAATTCCACATTTTAATCACTCTCTATGTAAAGGAGTATTTCCTTTTGTCCATCCCGAACCTCCTGCCTATCAATTTCATTGGATGCCCTCAAGCTATAGCATTTTGGGAGAGGGAAAAGCATTTATCTCTGTCAACTCTCTCCACCCCAAGCATAATTTTATAAACCTCTATTATCAGAGGGGCTGTGGCTCAGTGGTAGAGCATCTGCTTGGCATCAAAAAGGTCCCAGGTTCAGTCCCCCAGTATCTTCAGTTAAAAAATCTGGCAGTAGGTGATGTGAAAGACCTCAGCCTGAGACCCTGGAGAGCCGCTGCCAGTCTGAGTAGACAATACTGACTTTGATGGGCCAAGGGTCTGATTCCCCCCCCCCCCCACATACACACCCCAAACATTCACCTGGCGCCATTCTTTGTTTTACTTTAAGTCTTAGGAGGTGTCTTTTCTTGCTTCATTCCTTTTAAAAGCTTAGTACCAGATGTAATCTGGAGTACTGTTTTAATTCACTGGCTGTTTATCGATGTTTGGTATATTTCTTTTAAAAAATGTGAGTACTACTGCTTTTATTGCTTTTATCTGCCCTTCTCTGAAGCTTTCTGGTCACATTTACACTGCTACCTTTTATTGTGTTTATTGCTTTAATGGATATTGTAAAGCATCTCTGAAATCTTCTATTGGAAACCATGCAATAGAAGCATTTTTAAAAAACCAATACAAATTGCAGCATCCTTAAACCCACTCTTTTTACAGGGGACATTTATGTGGAACCTTATTATGTGTAAATAAGCAGATGCATTAGGCCAAGGGTCCACAAAATGGTGCCTGCCAACTCCTTTCCTGGACCTGCCAAACGTTTCCAGAAAGTGGGCAGCACCAGTTGGGGCCCAGGTGGACTTCTGATCGGCTCTTGGAAATCTGGATGGCTGTGCAGATTAAAAGGCATCCTTTTAAACAGAGCTTGTACGTGAAATGTTGAAGAGTTAATATTAGAGTTATGAATAATCTTGCTTCCTGACATTTTGTGGTTGGCTTCTCCTCCGGCGGTACCCATTCTGTGGTTGTGCCCACTACCCCGTGTCGGCCTCCCTTCCATTTTAACTTGGGAGGATTTCTAAACTTAATTTCAGAACTGGTACATGGGAAGTTTGCCACAGTTTTTGGTTGATGTTGCCTTAGCGGTACACACCAGTACATACCAATGTAAACCAGGACATACACGCATTAAGTAAGTCATAGTGAATGGAGGAATTCAGATGTGACCATGCAGTCACATGAAGGGTTCTTTTTGAACCAAGTTTTAATCACAGCACACATGTGCTCATGCTCACTGATAAAGACATGCTGAAAACTGGGGGGAACTGATCATGGGCAGGAGTCATAATCTGTAAATAATAACCGGGGAGGGGGGGAGAATTGCTAACATTTTGGTGCAGCTCCACTAGCAAAATTAAATGACTCCAAATTGCAAAATTGGGGTGAGGGGAGAATTAGGAATTTCATAAGCACTCCCATTATCTTTTAGGACAATAGTGTCAGAATCAGAAGAGACTCACATTCAAGACAAAAATGAAGCAAGGATTTTTTTTTTACAAAACAACTTTACTTGAGAGATGGTTAATCTGGCGGCTATTATTGGGCTGAATGAGTTTGGATGAGGGTCCCTGTGCATTTGAGGATGTAGGACTGATTGTATAATAGAACCACAAGTGCGCATAGTGATGAGATTTAAAAGGCTAGGAGTAACAACAGCTCTGAAAAATTATCTCACCAACTGCCTTGGGCAAAAGCAAGACCCCGATATCTTTGCTTAACAAAATTATTTGAACAGGCAACGGAAAAACCAACCCGTTCCTCTCTTGACTTGAAAACCCTATGGGGTCGTCGTCAGTTCGCTACGACTTGACAGCATTTTCCACCACCACCAAATCACAAGTCAGGCCAAACAATAGTCTTAGAAGGTCTTCAGAAAGGACTGTTACCTGCTGGATCATTTGGAAGAAGAACAAACATATGAAGCCAACTCATCCACCCAAATGTTTCTGTGCAGAATACACCGTGTGGGAGGAGGAAGGATTCTATTGATACCGTATGACACCACTTGTTTTGCAAAATGGAAATAGCCATGGCCCAAACACACTGAAACCACAGTCTGGTAGTATATCCAGACTGGCAAACAACAGTTTTGCCAGTGGCCAGCAAAACAGAACATACAGTGATGGATTAAAACTGGTTTGCATGCCGTAGGTTGGCCAACCTGTGTTCTGCTGTTGCATCTGAATGGACAGACCACACTTTGCGATGCTGCTCTGCTCTCGAAGGCTACCTGAGCGCATTAAAAAAGGAATCTTGTGCCAGCAGAAAAGAAAACCATTCTGGTGGCCAATGCTCCCTCTAAGCTGTGGAGTCTTGTGAGCAAAAATTCTACTTTATGAGCTACCGGCATTAATGAGCGATTTGGCTGCTGCAAAAATTAGTTTGCTCTGGAGCCATCCTTCCTGAGCTAAGACAAAAATGTGTGAGCTGGAGGCTAAAAAACTGTGAGCTCACTCACACTAACTTAGCTTAGAGGGAACACTGCTGGTGGCTTATACCGTTGGTTTTTGCAAAGCACTCCTTTCTCCCTGGCCCCAGCCTTCACTCCCCCCCACCATCACTGCCACTTTGAAGTAAAGACCATCCAGAGACCTGATCAGTGATACGCAGTATCACATATATTTCATTCATCATGTCTATTATTGGTGGTGGTAGAAAGTACGATCAAGTCTTACCTTCAAAACCCTATACGGCCAGAGCCTGCATATCTGTGAGACCACCTCTCCCCCTATGAACCCCGAAGGGCTTTACGATCTGCCAGTCAACATCTTCTGGTGATCCCTGGCCCCAAGGATGTCCGTCTTGCCTCAAGTAGGGCCAGGGCTTTTTCCGCCCTGGCCCCTACCTGGAGGAATGAGCTCCCACACAAGATCAGGGCCTAAAAGCCTGGCGGAAGAGCTCCATCTTACAGGCCCTGCGGAACTGTAAAAAGTCCTGCAGGGCCTGTAAGATGGAGCTCTTCCGCCAGGCTTTTAGTTTGGGTGGCCGGTGTTCCCTTCCCCTGTTGGGCCTCCCCTTCAGCAGGTCAGATCAACGTTTACCACCTAGGGACGCAATCTGAAAAACCGCATCTCTTGAGGCACTGAAAGCACATAGGAATTTAGCTGTACTTTTATTGTTTTATTTTTATTGTTTTTATGTTTTTGTATGTGGTAATTGATGGGACCCCCCCCCCCCGGAGCCTTCTATGTGGGGAGGGTGGGATACAAATCTAACAATTAAAAAAAAGCCACAGCTGACTTACAGTAGCCCCTCAAGGGGTTTTCAAGGGAAGAGATTAACTGAGGTTGTTTGCTATTGCCAGCCTCTGCATAGCAGCCCTGGACATCCATGGTGGTCTCCTAGCCCAAGACTAACCCGGGCTGACCCCTGCCTAGGGTTCAGGTTCTGACAAGGTTGGGCTAGCCTGAGCTATCAAGGTCAGGGGGAAAAAAAATCTGCTCTTATGGAATGCAATGTTATGGGAGGACTCAGCAAATGTGGAAGAGGAACATGGCAAAAAAAAAAAAAAAGAAGCCAACTTGAGACCAAGACAGAACCATACATGCAGGGATCCGTTGGAGCGGGAGCGCACAGGAGCGCAGCTCCGGGAGTTAGGAGCCCAGGGGGTGGGCACATGACCAAGCCCCGCCCCCTCCTCGGCTTCCCCAAGCAGTGCAGAGGCACAGCGCCCCGGGGAAAGCCCGGCTAGGGTCTTTATTTTTAATGTTTTGTTTTAATATTGATAATTTTATCATTGTTCCTTTTACGACGGTATGCTGCTTTTCCAGAGACTTGCTCAAGGTGGCATATAAATTTTCTAAGTATACCATTTTTATCTGGGCACATGGCACATAAGTACTGGAGAAATTTCACCAACCCTTCAGCAGCTTCCACCCCATCAGTTTGGTGTAGTGGTCAGGAGTTGGACTCTAGTCTGGGAGAACCAGGTTTGATTCCCCACTCCTCCACATGCAGCTGCTGGTGTGACCTTGGGCCAGTCACCAGTTCTCTCAGAGCTGTTCTCTCATGAGCAGTTCTCAAAAGACCTCTCTCAGCCCCACCTACCTCACAGGGTGTCTTGTTGTGGGGAGGGGAAGGGAAAGGGATGGGTGGTGCACATGTCCTGGGTATCTCAAGTCTACTTGAAACCTGGTGGTTTCAAGGGAGCAGGAAGAGAATGAGGGTGTGTTCTTTACGCTTATTTTTATTGCACAAAGTATTGGATGGGGAAGGGAATGGAGGAAGAGCAGGTCAGTTTCACTCACCTGTGGAGTGGAGCCTGAGGGGGGGTGTTGCCTTCTGACACACTTCCGGTATGTTAGGGGGTGTGGCATATGCAAATGAGTTATGCAAATGAGTTATGCTAATGAGCTCCTGCACCTCTTTTTCTACGAAATGACCCCTGCATACATGGCTACCAGCTCTACCAAGCCAAGAGGGCTGTCCACTACTTGGGTATTCTCCACAACACTATACCAGCAGCAGAGGCCTCAGTATTATTATGTGGGGTTGCCTTGGCTACCCAAAATGGGGATCGGGGCACTGCATCTACGGCCACAGCAGCTCAGTTGCCACCTGTTACTGCACACAGGTCAGGACATCTCCTTCCCTTTCTGCAGTATTTACTAGCAAAGACTGGGATGTTCCCAGGATCTCACCCTGGAAGCCACTGCGGGTTTGATACACCAGGAATCAATTTTTCAATCAAAATATGACGCACAGCAGGCCTCCACTGTAACTCTCCCGACACGTTTCAGATTGGAGGAAGAAGAGAAGACTCCAGAAAGCTGATCTGCAAGAAACTATAGAGGTTTTTTAAAAAAACAAAACAAAAAACAAAAACCTTTCCATTGCATCAGCCTGAAAGGGCAATTTGTCCAGGCAAACAGGAGCTCTTCAATCATGATTTCATTACCACTAATACAAATTTGAGCCTGACTACCACTGCTTGCCCTAACACAATCCCAAAACTTCCATCTATATCCCCTCCAAACTACAGCTCTCTTAACAGTTAGAAAATTTAAAAGAACACCAACCGAACCTGTCCTTATTGGCACACAGGGGGGAAAAAAAACCACAATCCCTAATTTGTTCTTAACCTTTTAAGTAAAGAACCATGGTGAATTATTGATTTAAAAGGGGGAAATGGCTTAAGTTCCTGGCTGCAAAATATGGAAATAAGCGATGGACCTCCCTTCTCCCTCCCAGGAATAAGAAACCAGATTTTTTGGGGGGGGGGGATTTAATGAACATTGCATATTATTTAGGGGCATGGCTCCTGTCAATAATACATTGAATCCAAACATTTAACTGTGCACCTGTCCAGCCAAGAGTAAAACCCTCTCCAGTACTCATCACGGGGGGGGGGGGGAGGTACTCCTCCCCACCCTTAACAACAGTTGTCTGTGTAGGCCTCACAGGAATGCCCTATACAGAATCAGACCCTCGGTTCATCAAAGTCAGTATTGTCCACTCAGACAGGCGGCAGCCCTCCAGGGTCTCAGGCAGAGGTCTTTCGCATCACCTACTGCCAGATCTTTTTAAACTGGAGACGGCGGGGATTGAGCCTGGGACCTTCTGCGTACAAAGCAGATGCTCTACCACTCAGCCAAAGCCCCTCTACCCTGCTCTCGCGCGCGCGCGCGCTCTCTCACACACACACACAGACAGCATTCCTTGCCAACTGACAGTACATGAGATTCTGGACTGTTGCAACCATATCCCACAGCGCTTCCGTCACTCCCTCCACAGAAGGCCAGACTGCCACCCCACGGGGACTGAGTGACACACCCGCAACCCCATGCTTGGGAGAGGGCACCAAATTCTTCTGGGAGACTGTAGGGAGGGATGCAAAGGGCAGTGGGGAAACAGAATGGGGGGGGGAGTGGGGCTGGTAGGTAGGAAGGAGTGTAAGACTGACCAAGGGAGGAGGGAGATGGATACCGAAATGGTAGGGGAGAAGGGCATCGGGAGCCAGCAAGGGAGGGGGAGTCCCCTCCCCCATAAGTCCTCCCCCTATTTCCCTCTTGCATCCCCTATTTGTCCAATGCTGTGCACCGTTTAGGATCCTGATACGGGAACAGCCGTTAGCCTTAACAAGCTTAACCAGTTAAAAGTATCTTGACAGGGATATCGGCAAGCGATCAATACAGGCATTGATGCGCAAGGAACCAGCTGCCCACCCCCACCCCCCGTCCTCCCCGCTTCACGCCCTGTAGATGACCCTTACATCCCACCAGCACCACTGGAACCCTTCTGCCAGCTGTTTCAGAGCAACTCCGGCCTCCCACGTCAATTCCTATTCACGGCTCTTAAGCAGCAGTGGCTGCTTCCCGCCCAGCAGATTGATTTCAGATCCGAAAAATTCTGAATTTCTCTCGTCAGCTCTGTAAGATGCCTTGTTTCCTAAAGCTTCGCCCGTTTTGAAATCGGTAGCCTCTGCTGTGCAAATGCAGGGCTTTATAGAAGAGAGGCACTGACAGTTGGGCGGCGCCCCTTAAAACAGCGAAGGACAAGCTTTTTACTAAACGTGCTAACGGAGATTTAAGAGTCATGCCTTATGCGCTGTGGCTGAGGTCCTCAAGGAGCCCACAGGAATTCCGTATCTTTATGGGTATCGGGCTCTCTTTGGGCAGCTCCGGTGCCTTGACCTGGAGGGCTCGGGCTAGCCCAGTCTCGTCAGATCTCAGAAACTACGCAGGGTCAGCTCTAGTTAGTACTTGGATGGAGGGCCACCAAGGAAGTCCAGGGCCGTTACACAGAGGAAGGCAATGGCAAACTACCTCTGAATCTCTCTCCCTCTGAGAACCCCATGGGGTCGCAACTTGATGGCACTTTCCACCACCACCACCCTGTGTACTGTCCAGGTTACACTGCCAACGTCAGACAGGAATGAATTCCGGTCCAAAGGAGCAAAGAAAGCAGAGTCTTGTGGCACCTTTCGAGATTGCCAAATTTATTTTGATACAGCAGCCTGCAGGCCACAAAAGCTTGTGCTACCGCGAGTCTGTTTTGCTTGACATTCCATAAAATTCTTTGAGATCTATACAAAGCATAGTGTTTATTCTATCCGTTCCAAGACACTGGGGATATTTTGGCCCCCGGAAGTCATGGGGAAAAATTCGCTTACCCATCCAAAGCTTTCTACAGACACCAAACTCCTGTTATGCTTTCTCCCCAATGAACTGCAGTGCCCTGAAGTCCTTCTCTTCCCTTCCCTTCCCACTGCCTATCTTTTTTAAAGTTTGAGTTTTATTAAAAGGGTAAAGGGGGTCATTCTGTCCCCCACTAGTCCTGGCTTGAAAGTGAAAGTACCACGCATAATCATAATTGGGGTTCTATTGACCCCTCAAAAATTGAAAAAAACAATTTTAGCAGACAGACCAACACCTGTTATCTCCATTTTATAGGAAGGTGGAGCAAACAGTGGAAGCTAAAATTTCTCTCCATAATGGTTTGCCATTGCCTGCCTCCATGTCACGACGCTGGTATTCCTTGTAGGTCTCCCATCCAAATATTAGCCAGGACTCAGATCTGACAAGAGAGGGCTAGCCTGGGCTATCCAGGTCAAGGCTACTCCACTTTAAATCATTGGGTTAGACTGGAATATCTCCGGACAGGATTGCACCATCAGTGGGACAGCCCACACCCTCCATTCTCTCTTCCACATGACCCTCTCACAAACTGAGACACTGACCCGGGTTGTATAAGGTACACAGCTGGCACAGAAAATGAGGGAGTCTTGAGCTCTAGGCAGTGGCTATCAATGATTTCATTTTTGTTTTCCGTGGAATCGATCCTGGGTTCTCTAAGCAAAAATGCAACGTGTTCACCGTCTCCTGGGGATTCTCCTTCATACTAATTCAGTTCTGAGGTAAATCAATTACTGTGTACGAAACGAAAAAAGGCAAACCAACTGCAGTTCTGCCGCTTCTGACGTGGTATGAAACCAAGTAGAAATATCACTGCTTTCTGTCATACGAAGCACAGAGTATTAAATGCCACAACCGTTCTATGACATATTATTGCCCTTCAAGTCCTTTCTTTGTCAATGGAGCTACAGCGTTTTAAAGTGTCATCAATTCTAAAGTCAAAAGCTGTCCCTGAAAGATTCAGGCTGTAGTTTCGACAAGAGATCTGTATATATAAATATATAAACATTTAGTTTTTGAGTCTTGAGAGATAAATCATTATTTAATCTTATCTTCCCATGACAATAACTCCTTTAAAGCAGCGCTATCTTAAATTAATAACAGGAAAGTGCCGCTCCCAAAGGGGAAAGTGTCGTCTTCAGCATAAGCCCGGTCCCTGTTTCATCCGTTACAGATGAAACGCTCTTCGGGGTTTCCGCACACTCTAAAGAATGGCAACGTTTCTTCTAGCACAGAATGTTCCCAGCAGGAATATTATACTAAATTACTTATTTCTTCAAAAGCTCTATTTTTCTTTTGTGGAGATGATTTTTATGGCTCTGTTGAAGAGACAGGTTAGTGTTTGGCGGGCCAGCGGAGTAGTGCATTAAAATGGAAATATCAATATGGCAAAGCAGAATGCTGCGCCACATTTAAGAACATCATTAAATGCGCTCATTATCTAGGAAGCAACAATTACCCCAAGAGGCAATACAAAAGCAGCTCTGTCTGTCAGTCTTCTGTAGCCGGGTGACCTAGTATGAGGTATTATAACGCGGACTAGTTAAAACAGCCACTCAGCAGAGATTCTAATCAGAAAAGTAATAAATAATTACAGTTGTCAACTTCGAACATGGAAAACAGAAGTGGAATTTTTACTCAAGGAGACCAAAGGCCACAGGTGAGAAGAAGAAGAAGAAGAAGAAGAAGAGAAGAAAAGAGAAGAGAAGAGAAGATTGGATTTATACCCCACCCTTCACTACCCAAGGGAGTCTCAGAGTGGCTTACAAACTCCTTTCCCTTCCCCTCCACACAAAAGACACCCTGAGAGGTAGGTCAGGCTGAGAGAGCTCTTTCGAGAACTGCCCTTGAGAGAACAGCTCTGACAGAACTACAGCTTGCCCAGGGTCATCCAGCAGCTGCAAGTGGAGGAGTGGGGAATCAAACCCGGTTCTCCCAGATTTGAGTCCGCGCACTTAACCACCACACCAAGGCTGCCATTACCCATCTTCCATAACCTCAACTAGTACAATGCACCACAAACATCTTTCGGTTAAAATAAAACACAGGCAGGAGCACAAAGGCAGGAGTTTGGGCCAGGGATGGAGCCGAGCACGAAAGGAATCATTCGCTCCATTTTAGTAAAAGCAAGCGGTGTGTGGAGGAAAGAAAAGCATTACTTTTCATCGCACTTACGATACACAAAGTGAGCCAGGACACCGCCAGTCTCTTGGCATGGGTATAAAATCCATTTAATATTATGCAAAGAGATGGTGCAAAAGCAGAAGCTTGGATCGGTACGGAGGGTCCAGAGCTGTGCAGATGAGGGGAGCCTTCACAGACGATGGCCATGCAAGAATTTATACTTCAATGTTCTCTCCCCGCCCCCCCATCAAACAAATGTACTCATGTACAGATAGAATGTGCACGTATTCAGGGCTATTTTTGGGCAGGAATGCACAGGAACGGAGTTCCGGCTGGCTCCTGAGTTGGCCACACCCAGCAGGAACTCATTAGCATAACAGGCCACACCCAACAGCAGAAACTTATTAGGATGGGCTACATTAGGGGTATGTGGCCTAACATGCAAATTATTTCCTGCTACTAAAAAAGTCCTGGGTTTTGACAACAAACAAGGTAAACAGAATAAGAAGCAAAAGGTGGGTGTGGCTGGATGACCACTCTTCTGGAAAAATGGAGTTGTGGCCTAATATGCTAATAAGCTGTGCTGTTAGTGGTGTGGCCTAATATGCTAATGAGTTTTTGCTTTTGGGTGTGGCCTATTATGCTAATGAGTTCCTGCTGGGCTTTTTCTACAAAAAAAGCCCTGCATGTACTTACTGTAATCTGTGAAGGGCACTCCAGTCAAAAGATTTTTAGAAGTTCAGGTATGTGATGTCTACAAGCTCACCTTATCCCCATGCTTGTCCTTCTCAAAGAACTCCCAACAGAAGGTGAGAAAGGACTTCCCTTTGCACAAGCCATTCCCATTCTCTCTCAGGAGAGCTGGTTCTTCTCAACAGCTTTCTTTAGCAACAGTTGCCACTGAGTTACCCCACCCAGTTAAGCTAACTAGCATCTTTTCGTAAAATCGCCATTTATATTCGCTACTTCCTTCCTTCCTTCCTTCCTTCCTTCCTTCCTTCCTTCCTTCCATCCATCCATCCATCCATCTATCCATCTATCTATCCATCTATCTATCTATCTATCTATCTATCTATCTATCTATCTCCCATCCTTCCCACAATCAGGCTCAGGGCGGCTCACAACAACTAACACAATACAAACTTAAAACAATACAATAAAACCAATTTAAAACATTTAAAGTGGGCAGTACAGTGTATTAGCTTCAGTTCCTACAGCCAGAATGACCCTTGGATACTTACCATCTGAGGAAAGGAGGACATCTTTGGGTGCTTCCCACCGTCCAATGAGGGAGGCAGGAACTAACTTTTTCCCCTTCCTGTCTGGCATGTGGGATGCCCCCTCTCTTCAGTTTGGGGACTCCGCACAGCAGTATAGTGTAATAACCTTCCTACCAACTATAGAAGGAACAGGGGAAAAAACAAGAACAGTAGTCAACTGGCAACAACAGGTTTAATACATATACAGAGCCACAGAACGGCAGAAGAAAGCACAGCCTTCAACGAGGAAGTGTAGAGATGACAAAGATGCCGGGAGGGCGAAGATATCCTCCTTTCCTCAGATGGAGAAGGTCCCCTCACGGTAAATGTCCAAGGGTCATTCTCCCACTGAGGCAGAGGACATCTTTGGGTACCCCCATAGCAGTGCTCACATACTGGGTGGGATGTCATCTGCAACACTCCTCTACCAAACCATGTGCTGCAACACTCTTCTACCAAACGCAGCATCAGCCGAGGCATAGAGGTTCAGTTTGTAGTGTCTTACGAAGGTAGACAGTGAAGACCAAGTTGTGGCTCTGCACATTTCTTCAACCGAAGCACTTCTGAGAAATGCTGCATTGGTTGCCGAACTCCGTACGGAGCGAGCTGTTATTCCTTTGGGGACCTCTAGTCCTTGAGCCTTGTAGGCTTCTCCTATGCATGACCTGATGGTAGTGCTAATGTCCACGGCCGACATCTTCTGGCCCAGCTTAGGGTTGAAGATATTGATGAAAAGAGAGTCCAAACACCGGAAGGGTTCAGATCAAATGAGGTACGTCCTGAGCATCCTACGGATGTCCAGGTTGTGCCACAACTTCTCCTTTGGGTGAGATGGTGATGGACAGAAAGTTGGCAGGCAGATCTCCTGCGTTCTGTGGAATCTGGACTGAACCTTTGACATAAAGGTGGGATTGGTGCGTAAGACAACCTTATCTCTGTGAAAGATACATAACCCTGAATTAATAGATAAAGTCTAGCTCTGAAATCCTTCTGGCCGAGGTGACGGCCACTAGGAAAATGGCTTTCATACGTAGCCAGCGCGGGGGGATATCCTTGATTGGCTCGAACGGAAGCTTGGTCAGGGCTGAGAGCACTGTGTGTTGTCTCCAAGTGGGGAACCGATGTATAACTGGAGGACTTTTAAGCATTGCGCCTCTCAGGAAACTTCGAATGTCTGGATGTCTGAAAGCCATCCATCACTGGGAGTACAGTGGTCAGCGCCACCACCTGCTTTTTCAAAGTGGCCAGCTTAAGTCCTAACTCCAGACCCTCCTGTAAGAATTCTAGAACGGATTTCAACGGGGGATTATGTGTGTCAATTTCCTACAACTCCATCTCTCAAAGGCTTTCCATACTGTGTTGTAGATTCTGACCATTGACTGCTTCCTAGAAGCGAGTATGGTTTCCACGACATCCTGAGAGTAGCCTCTCGCTATGAAGTTGTTCCGCTCCACACGGTCAAGCAGAGCCAATCTGGGTGTGGGTGCTATATTGGACCCTGTTGTAATATGTCCGGAGACACTGGAATGGTGAGAGGTGGAGATGAGGATATCTGTATGAGGACTGAAAACCACGGGCATCTTGGCCATCGTGGAGCTATCAGTATGACTTTTGCTTTCTGTTCCCTGATCTTCCTCGGGAATCTGGGAATGGTTGGAATCAGGGGAAAGGCGTAGAGTAGACCTTTTGGCCACATGGATGTCAGGGCATCCGTCCCCTCCACCCCAGGTTGGAAAAACCTGGCCATGAACCTTGGTAACTGATGGCTGCATGGACTGGCAAAAAGGTCCAGGAAGGGAGTGCCAAACGTCATGACTATCAGCTTGAACAGGTCTTTCTTCAGAGACCATTCCCCCTATTGGAGAGTCTCCCTGCTCAACCAGTCCGCCTGTATGTTTACCGTGCCTTTGATGTGTTCGGCTCGGATTGACACTAGATGAGTCTCTGCCCAAGATAGGAGTAACATCACCTCTCTGTGCAAGTTGCATGATTTGGATCCTCCTTGCTCGTTTATATAAGACTTGGCGGAGATGTTGTCCGTCCGAACCAGGAGATGGCATTGATGGAGCTGTTCCTTGAACTTCATAACCACGAAACCTATGGCTCTCTATTCCAAGATGTTGATGGGTAAGAAGGTGTGAAGGAGAAATTAGTTATAAGGCAGTTCATTAAGAATAAAGGTACGCTAAGCCCAACTAAGAACTGCTCTCCCTCTGAGGCAGGAACAGAACTGAAGAGAGGGGGCGTCCCATACGCCAGACAGGAAGAGGAAAAAGTTAGTTCCTGCCTCCCTGATTGGATGGTGAGAAGCACCCAAAGATGTCCTCCACCTCAGTGGGAGAATGGATTGTCCGGTGCTGAGCCATAACGATCTCATGCAGCAGCAATAGGGAGGCCAGCTGGTAGATGCCTGCTGCCTCAACCAAAGGCCTGGCGGAGCAGATTCATTTTGCAGGCCCTGTGAAACGGTAAGAGGTCTCGCACGGCCCTGATATCAATCAGAAGCAGGTTTCAACAGGCTGGGGCCACAGCCAAAAAAGCCCTGGCCCTGGTTGAGGCTAGGCGGGCATCATTTGGGCCAGGGACAACCGGCATGTTGTTTTAAGAGATCAACATTTCATGACCATGTTCTTTAAGGACTCTTGGATGTACATGATCTAAGCCTGTTAAGTTTTGAATTCTCTTTCAGCCTAGGACTTTCCCCCGTCCCTTCTGTTCATCTCCGCTCTTCAGAAACCTTCCCTGAAAACAGCACTATTGCCACGAGCAACCAACCCACACCTGCCACAGTGAAGACAGACACAAAATCACTCCGCCGCTTCTCTTTATCACTCCTCAGCAAGCCTTCCGCTCCTTTTCGATCCACCCCCCGCCCCCGGCTGGTTTCCTGATGTATTTAAAGGAATTTCTTGTTGTTTATCTCAATGTTATTGTAGCAATATGCTGCTCAAGGTTGTGTTGTGCTTGCCTTGTTGTCAGCTTGCATTTGTTTTGCCAGAGCTTCCAAGAAATAACTTTAAGGCGCTATAGGAAGTGGGGGGTTTTTTTGTTTTTGTTTTTTTAAAAATCAACACAAGTCGATTCAGATCCAATTCAACACTACAGATTTATCAGCGCCCCCCCCCCCAGTGCCACTCTTCATTTAAAAACTGCCTGCACTTCATTTAAAAAAAGCTGACCATGCTTCAGATCTCAGCAGCACTGCAGTGGGAACCTTGGCCCTGAATGTCACAGAGATGCACACCCCTCTTCCTACCACTGGTACCGCCCATCATGCCTCATGTTCTTACGCCTCCCCTTTTCCTATTCCTCTTCATGCTCTCTTTGGGACAGGGGTCCTCAACATGGTGCGCACGGTTGCCATGGTGCTCGCTGACACCTCTCCTGGCACCTGTCAAGTGCTTTTAGAAAGTAGGCGGGGCTTTTCCCCAGCAGGGCTTCTGATTGGCTGTGCAGATTAAAAGGAGTCCCGTTATCAACAGAGCTTCTGGCTGAAATGTTGAAGAGTTACTGTTAAAGAGTTGTACATAACTCCGATCGCTGACATTTTGTGGTTGGCCCCACCTCCTGAGGCAGCCATTTTGTGACTGGCTTGGCCTCCTGAGGCAGCCCTTTTGTGATTGGGCCCACTGACCTTTGTCAGAGTTCCAAAGATGCCCACAGGCCACACAAAAAAATAAAGGTTGGGGAACATAAGAACATGAGAGAAGCCAATGTTGGACCAGGCCAATGGCCCATCCAGTCCAACGCTCTGTCACACAGAGGCCAAAAATACCAACTGTTGTGTGGTGAGAGGTTCAACTGAATACACATTACTAGAGAGGCTCCTCACAGCTACATCCAGATCGGCTGCCCTTGCAGAACTAGCCAATCACGTAACAGAAGTATGGATCAGTCCATGCAGATGAAGGATTCTAGCAGCTATGTTTCAGTTGGTTACTTGTATTTTGTGGGCAAGTCTTGGGGCTGGGGTTTCTGTAGATATTTGTGGCTTGCCGCCTGTGCTGTTGTTGTTCTATTTCTGAATAAAAGAGATATGCTGAAATCAAGTGCCATCAGGAGGTCCACCAGTGGGAAAAAGGAGGAGGAGGATTTATACCCTATCCTTCACTTGGAGTTTCAGAGTGGCTTACAGTCTCCTTCTCTTCCCTTTCCCACAACAGAAATTCTATCAGGTAAGTGGGTCCGAGGGAGTTCTGACAGAAACTGCCTTGAGAGAACAGCTCTGAGAGAACTGTGGCTTGCCCAAGGTCACCCAGCAGCTGCATGTGGAGGCGTGGGGAATCAAACCTGGTTCTCCCAGATTAGAGTCCGCGCTCCTAACCACTACCCCAAACTGGCCACAGGCTATCTTCTGCTCCCCAATAGGTCACAGTGCAAGCATAACCCTTGGCCACTGGCCGGCCCTCCTCTTCTATTGATCTGAGACCACTATCATTTTTGTTTTTTTAAAAAACGAACTAACTTAGGACTTCAGTATCATGTCTTATTTTTGGCCTTAAAAGAGTATACTAAAGAAAAAAAAGTTTATTAAATGAAGTTCTGTTTAGGACTGCGGGAGGCAATCGAAATACATTCTACCTTTTGTTTCACAGGGGCTCATCCCCTTCCCGGTTGTTGTTTTTAAAGTGTTTTGTGTTCCATGGAGTTGAGAAAATAGCCAGAGCTCTGGGATATTGCCACATGAGACATGGAAACACACCATTGCTTCCTCAAGTTCATCTTTGGCCTTTTTTTAACAAAAAAAAACGCTGAAGAATAACAAAGCAAAAACAATCCACCCCCCTCCCAACCTTCCAAACTTCGTGTTTCACAGAAAGATTGATGCAAACTAACACCCTTCCATCCTTCTACAGGGAGAGGTTTAGGTTAGCAGAGAACTTTCTTGCCTCAAGGAAGCGCCTTCAAGTTAATGTTGGGGTTTTGCTTGTTTGTTGCAAAGCTGAGCTGATCGATAACTGACCAAAATTTCACACTGTTGTTGTTCTAAAGGAAAGGAAAGCAAAGGTAGTATAAATGGACGAAGCAGGCCAGCACCCTGAGGAGTTACAAGGAATGCACAGCAGGACTAAGGCGCATGGGGTCTCCCCACTTCTGAGAGGGGGCGAGGAGCTGATAGGAAAAAATCCGAATCCACTACATGGCCTTTAACACCAACCCTTACTATGCATGGATGTGAAAGTTGGACGATGAAGAAAGCTGGCAGGAAGAAAACTGATTCATCCAAACGCCACAGACGGAAGATACACGACCTGTGCTGCGCCAGCTACACTGGCTCCCAGTGGAATACCAAGTCAGGCTCCAGGTCTTAGTATTGACTTTTAAGGCCTTAGTGGTCAGGGATCCATGTACCTTCGGGACTGTCTCCTCTGGTATGTCCTCAGGAGAGCACTTTGATTGGCGGAGAATCATTCGCTGGTGATCCTTGGCAGCAAAGATGTCTGGCTGTTGAAGGAATAGAATTTCAAAAGGCCGTATTTCTGCACTAATAATTAGTTAGCAAGCCGAGAAACCGCAAGGCTAAGCAGAAAGATTCTCTTGTGTTACATGAGATGCTTGCGCAAAAGCGCAAAGATGCACAAACAACTATTGTTCTACTTACAAACTGTATCTTCTGCTCATGATTTTATCTCCAGCTAGCATAGCCCAAAGAAGAAGAAGAAGAAGAAGAGAAGAGATTGGATTTATATCCCGCTCTTCACTCACTTAAGAGTCTCAGAGCGGCTTACAAACTCCTTTCCCCTCCCCTCCCCACAACAGACACCCTGTGAGGTAGGTGGGGCTGAGAGAACTCTTTCCCAAGCTGTCCTTGAGGGAACAGCTGTGCCAGAGCTATGGCTTGCCCAAGGTCATCCAGCCAGGTGCAAGTGGAGGAGTGGGGAATCAAACCCGGTTCTCCCAGATTAGAGTCCGCGCACTTAAACACTACACCAGACTGGCTCTCCACACCAGACTGGCTCTCCCGTATGAGATCAGGGCCCTGCGGGATCTATTACAGTTCTGCAGGGCCTGCAAGACTGTGGGAATCCTAATATTTAGCAACACTGCTAGAGAAAGACATTCCTATTAACTTGACGATGGGCGGGATTGTAACAGAATGCCTTGCTTACAAAACTGACGCTGTATGTACACAAATGACACCTCTTTGACACCTCTTCTGAAACTCCCTGCCCACCAGTATATAAGAAAGAGCCCAAATGAAAACGGGGCTCGGCCTTTTTCTCTGCAAATTCTTGCAAGCTGAGACTGATGTCAATAAACGGCTTTTCCTGTTCCTGATGTCCGGTGTCTTCATCCTTGGGTTTCTTCTGAGTTTCTGGTCAAAAAGTGCTACACTGTCCTCAATTGGGGCCAAGGCCTTCTTAGTCCTTGCCCCAACCTGGTGGAACTCTCTGCCAAACAGCATCAGGGCCCTGCAGGATTTAATGCTGTTCCACAGGCCCTGTAAGGCAGAGATGTTCTGCCGGGCTTTTAGTTGAGAGCAGCAACAGTGTGACCATTGCTGGCACCCTCCCTCTTTCTTCTTGTTTTCATCTGTTTCCCTCCTGCCCTGCCCTGCCCATGGTGGGGGGGGGGGGGAGTGCAGTCCAGTATGAGAAGAAGAAGAAGAAGAGGAGGAGGAGGAAGAGGAGATTGGATTTATATCCCGCCCTTC
The DNA here is from genome assembly GCA_029233225.1 of Lepidodactylus listeri. Taxonomy (NCBI): domain Eukaryota; kingdom Metazoa; phylum Chordata; class Lepidosauria; order Squamata; family Gekkonidae; genus Lepidodactylus; species Lepidodactylus listeri. The sequence goes on from JARCFY010000004.1 coordinate 144,813,025, forward strand.
ACTCAGAGTCTCAGAGTAGCTTACAATCTCCTTTCCCTTCCCCTCCCCAAAACAGACACCCTGTGAGGTAGGTGGGGCTGAGAGAGCTCTCAGAGACCTGCTCAAGAGAACAGCTCTGAAAGAACTTGTAACTGACCCAAGGTCACCCCAGCAGCTGCATGTGGAGGCGTGGGGAATCAAACCCGGTTCTCCCAGATTAGAGTCCACACTCCTAACCACTGCACCAAATTGGCTCTCCATCTTCGATTTCAGGTTTTCAAATTACATGTTTAACTGTATATTTTATTTTATCGATATTTTATTTTATCTATTGTCTTATCACTGATGTCAATCGCCCAGAGCCCTGTTTTTACAGGGATGGGCCGTTTCATACATTGAATAAATAATAAAAATGAGGTGGTGGATGAGAGTTTCATGGACACCATGGACTTCCAAAATGACAAATCAAGGTGTTCTAGATCAAATCAACCCCGAACTCTCCCTGGAAGCTAAAATGATGAAACTGAGGCTATTGCGCTTTGGTCACGTTATGAGAAGACCGGAGTCACTGGGAAAGGCAAAAGTGCTCGGAAAAGTTGAAGAGAACAGGAAAAGAGGAAGACCCAACAAGAGCTGGATTGACTCCATAAGGGAAGCCACGGCCTCCCACTTGCAAGACCAGAGCAAGGCTGTAAATGATAGGATGTTTTTAGGACGTTTTGGAGGTCATCAACTCATAAGGGCCACACGCCCCTGATGTAGCCAATCCTCCAAGAGCTTACAGTAGCCCTTGTAAGAAAAGCTCTGTAAGCTCTTGGAGGATTGGCTACTTTAGGGGTGAGTGGCCTAATATGCAAAGGAGCTCCTGCTACGAAATGAGCCCTGCATAAGGGTTGCCAGGAGCCGCTTGATGGCACATGATACACAACTGTTGGATGCAACTTGCTAGGCTCGTAGCTGGATATTATACGTTTCACCACAGCAGTGTAAGGCCCTCTGCACTCTTCAGAGACACTATGCGTGGTGCACTTTTTTAGTTTACAGAAAATATATGCTGTGTTGATTCAGTTTTCAAAGGCTCGGAAATATGTGGAAGTTAACGTCAGCGCTCTGGGAAGCATGGCAAGGAAAACGGAGAATTCAGCTCCCACCCCTCACCATCTGCAAGGCAGACATCTTGAATAAGTAGAGATGCCAGCCTCAAGGTGGGGCCTAGGCATCTCCCAGAATTACAGCTCATCTCCAGACTACAGAGATCAGTTCCCCTGGAAAAAATGGGTGTTTTGAAGGGTAGGCTCCATGGCACTGTGCCCCACTGAGGTCCCTCTCATCCCTAGGCTCCACCCCCCAAGATCTCCAGGAGTTCTCCAACCTGAAACTGGCAACCCTACATCCCCAGGGGGAACCTGGTAACTCTAGTTTGGCTACCCCTGCCAGGTCTCCTTGGCTCCTCAATGGCTCCCAGTTCCATAGGACAGCTTCAGGTGTGATCCCTGGGTAACAGGATGGGCAGAACACATTTTCACTCACAGTATTCCACATCCTCGGGGCAGTAAATGAAAGGTGAAAGCATCAAACTGAACAAATACAGCTATCTCACGAGGCCCGCCATTTGAGGCATTTTGTATAAGGCATAAATGTTTGGTCTGGTACACTCTCATTCTATCACCTTCTTGTTAACTGCCACAAAACGTGAGGGTCAGAGGATCAGGAGGCATGAGCAAGGAACGTGACAAGGAATCCAGCTGACCCACGGAATATACCTATGTTTATTGAGTGCTCAGCTCCATAGTGGCAGCGGCGGTGGGTTTTTTCCATTGTAAGGAAAGCGCCATCTCCCTCTTTACAAGCAATGAAATCTCTTCCTGCTGTCCAACAGCTCATTGACTTCCAGGCCTTGAAAAATAGCAGCAATATAAAATAATCATCTATTAGTCAAATTAAAGCGATGAAGGCAATCTTGAGAAACCCTGAGAAAACTCTCCAAGCAAATTTCCAGAAAAGCTCTGTGGACTGACATATTCTAACATATGGAACGCCAACTTCAGATCAATTTAGCCTTCAGTTGTGTTGAAAAAAAGAATCAGATAAGTATCGATTTCCTTGTTTGCTTTAGGAATGACAATAAATTGTAATGTGAGCTACCAACGGTTTCCATTCCTTAACTGTCCGTAATCATAATTTCTGTTCTACTTTCTGCTAGCCCCTTCCAGATACAGGTGCATGAAAAATGCAAAGTGTTCAGTATACAAATGCGGAGTTTTTAACAAATGAACAAACAGGAGGACTGAAACAAACCAAAATATTGTACAACATTATATCAATTGCGATCTATGATGCCTGATTGCTTACTCGATAAGGAGCCTAACAGAAGCAAGGAAATAAATTAAATTACCTACGAAGACACTTAAAAAAAAAAAAAAAATAAGACTGCCTTGCTTTGATCAATTTTTTGGTCTCCCCACTGGCCTCAGCTTGGAGAATGGATACTGTATTGGGGGGGGGGGGGGAATCCCAGCAGGAAAATTTAAAAATAAAAGTAAACCCTTGTTTACTTACAGGAAGTTCTTACCACAGAGATCCTGGAGACTCCTAGAACTACCCAGAAGTGAAAGGGATAGCTCTAGAAATTGCCAGAAACTCTACAGTAAACCCAAAAGTTCTTACCATAGAGTTTCCAATAATTCCTGGAGCTACCCTTCTCATTTCCGGGTAGCTCTAGGAATCACCCGGAGTTCTATAGTAAGAACTTCCTGTAGGTAGATGAGGCCTTATTTTCTTTTTTTAATTTTACTCTTGCTGCCAATTCTAGCAAAGGCAGGCAACAGGATCTGGAGGCAAGGTGGGGGGGGGCGCCTTGATGGCCCTGATAAAACCTCCATGACTTCTGAAAAACTTTACCTCTCTGACAAAGAATGGACTGACACGTTTGGTATCGGAAAGAGCTTAACTTTGTTTAAACCATTTAAATGCTCACCCCCACCCCAGTTGTTAAATATCTGTCCCTGAACCCGAAAAATACTTCAGACATTTTGGAACGGGAACTGTCTCCTAGCAAGCATGTGAGAGTAAAGCATGGTCGAAGGCAGGAAGGAAAGAGAAGGGGAATTCATGCCAAGAGGGGGAAACACACAAATTCATGGCTCAGTTTTAATTATGGTTACAAGATTGACAGTCTTCTGCTGGCACCCATCTCACCCGCCTTCACACTAGCACCTCACTCAGAACAGAACCAACCACTCTTTCTAGGCAGGAAGAGATATTGGGTTATAACAGCGGCAGAACTGGTCCGCCTTTCTCTTTAGCATCGCAGGCTTCTGAAGCCTCCTGGCTGACACACCAATCAAAGGAGGAGGAATCCATGGGGTTCTGGTAACCCTTGAAGAGATAAACCCCCAAATGTTGGCAGCCAATCAAGATGTACATCTGAGAGGAAGTGGGCATGATCTTGCCTCTAATGTCATTCTGAGCAACAGAGAGACTTGTGACCAGCGTTCCCTCTAAACTGAATTAATGTGAGCTAGCCTCTGGCTCACACATTTTTGTCTTAGCTCAGAAAGGATGGCTCCAGAGCAAACTAATTTATGCAGTAGCCGAATCGCTTGCTCACAACTGTAATGCCGGTAGCTTAGAAAGTAGAATTCTTGCTCACAGGACTCCACAGCTTAGAGGGAGCATTGCTTGTAACCCCTCCAAAGTATAGCACAAGCTCAGGGATAGCCCCCTTTCCTCAGCCCACGCAGCTCAACAGCACAACATGACACTTCCAAGGCACTCAATCTGGACGTGGTCCAGCTCCCATCTGGAGCTTGGAGATGACAGCGCGAGATTATCCCTGCAGTTGCATTCTGCTTTACAGGCACTCCGCTGTGGGCTTTTTTGAACTTCCGCAATGATCCAAACTCAGGCAGAGAGCTGGGGCACTTCACAGAGTCTGGAAGGGCGATGGAAGCTTGTCAAGGCCAGCCAATGTGTGGATCCCGGCCCTCAAACGTCTCCAGGAAGAAACACTCTGAGGTGCTGTAACACAGCTCAAGATGCGAGGCAGGGGGGAAAGGCTGGAATCCATCTTAGTTTAGACACACAGCTCAGAGAGAAGAGAGAGAAGAGATTGGATTTATACCCCGCCCTTCACTACCCGAAGGAGACTCAGAGCAGCTTACAATCTCCTTTCCCTTCCCCTCCCCACAAGAGACCCCTTGTGAGGTAGGTGGGGCTGAGAGAGCTCTTTCGAGGACTGCTCTTGAGAGCACAGCTCTGAGAGAGCTTGTGACTGACCCAAGGTCACACCGGCAGCTGCATGTGGAGAAGGGGGGCATCAAAACACAGTTCTCCCAGATTAGAGTCCGCACTCTTAACCACTACCCCAAACTGGCTCTGGAGAAACAGTAATTGCAGAAACCCTGTCCACCTTCTCTGAGGCTGCGCCCTCCAGATACACGGATCCTCCTTCGCAGAAAGTGAATTCTAGCAGCGCACAGCTGACTATGTCCCTTGTCAGGGGAAGAGACCTCTGTAAGAAACGGTAGTCTCTTATCAGAGCAAGGCCCCCTCCCAACAGTTCCAAAACACTGCTTGGAAACTCTCCAGCTTGAAAAGGGCATCCTCAAGTGAATGAGGTACGGAATCAGGCAAAGCTCAGATTACTGAAGTCCGTGAAAGGTCCGCCCTGAGGAAACGGGAAAACAATCTTCAATAGCCTCTCAGAGCAGGAGCAAAGGCATCCAGATGCAAAGTCTGAGATGCAGAGTCCGAGAGCGGCCTTAGCGCAAGCCCAGCGAGAGGGTGGGATGCAAAATGGAGACAGCCTCACCAAAACAGACCCGTTTCTACGTCTTTTCCATGGGAAGGCCGGCCAGGCCTGAGAGGATCCCCTCTTGCAACACCCACCAGCTGATTCAGCTCCTGGCCGGATGACTGAACAAGCTTCAGCAGTTTGTCTCCCTGAAGTCTTTCCTACCAAGCAGAGTTTCCCGCTCAGCAGCTCAAACCTTGGAAACCCGGGATCGGTCTATCCCACCTGCCTTTGTCTCCCATCTGGCCGAAACCTTCCTTCCTCCTAACTTGGGGCTTTAACCCCGAGATCACAAGCCACTCCCTATGAACCCTGACAATCCCAAAATAATATCACATGATTCTTTTACAGTTCGCCATATTTAAATTCCACTCCCCCCCACACACACGGGCTGCCGCTTCTAGCAAAAGAAGAGTTGTGTAAGTAAAGCCAGTTGGAAGGGGCTCACACCTGTCCCCTGTATTTCAAGCCACACGTGATTCTGTCTTCGGGGCATTCATAGATACCCGACCTCACTGGCTCTTCAGACTGGAAGCAATTATTATAAAAAGATATGTGGACCTACAAGATCGATGATTTATTAGATCGCTACACTTATTATAAGAAGAAAAAGAAGAAGACGACATTGGATTTATACCTGGCCCTTCACTACCCGAAGGCGTCTCAGAGTGGCTTACAATCTCCTTTCCCTTCCCATCCCCACAACAGACACCCTGTGAGGTAGGTGGGGCTGAGAGAACTCTCTCGAGAACTGCTCTTGAGAGAACAGCTCTGAAAGAACCCGTAACTGACCCAAGGTCACACCAGCAGTTGCATGTGAAAGAGTGGGGAATCAAACCCGGTTCTCCCAGATTACAGTCTGCACTCCTAACCACTACACCAAACTGGCTCTTATACTTTATAAGAAGTATCAATAGCAAAGATCTTTCCAGTTTAATTGTGAATAAACCAAGAACAGGTATTTGGATCCGTACATGAATTTTGTCCTTCCCCCACTCGCAAAATCTGAAACAACATCGCTGTGTAGTAATGCTTATCAGAGGTAGCTAATTTAGAAATAACATCCTGCAGAACCAATTAAGAATCTGAGTAATGGTTTAGCTTTCAGCCTGAAACACACTTATTATAGTCACATAAAATGACTGATTTAACAAAAATGGATTATTTTAAGGGGGGGGGGGGGGGGAACCCAAGCGAAAATACTGTAAAAATAGAAAACCAAGTGAATCCCATGGAAACGCATTCCACTTTGTTATCATTACAGCAAGGGATTTACCCATTTGCTCACTGCAAGCTTGTCGCATTTTGTATGCCAAGGCTTCAAGGAATTATAGAATGCAACATCTCTGCCCGGCCTTCAAAATAAGAGAGGGTATGAGACTGTCAGGAATGTGCAAAGAATTGAGTTCCTGCCTAGAGAAGCATCAGCAGCTGTGGCAGGGTTCAAGACCTCTGTGGGTCATGCGGAAGAGCATGTTAGAAGACCAGCTCAAAACTGTGCGTCTAACCTAATTACTTTACACTTGAAGGTCCTTGAAACCTGCAGTAATCTTTCACCGACAAGAAAGAGCTTCCCGATCCGGTGAAGAGAGATGCCACCTAGTCTCCTCGTTAATTTGCAGGTCCTGCTGTAAAGATCTGCCGATGTTTTTTCCCAAGTATAAGAGACTTAATTCCAACCAGATGGTTGATTTCCGAGTCATAGTCGGAAGTTCATGACTTGCTGAAGTGAGGCTGGTCGTGGTTTGGCGAGTACCAGGCTGGGAGAGTGCTCATGAAGTCTACCACTATGGTAGAAAGCAGGGATAAGGTAAAGGTAAAGGTTCCCCTTGCTCAAAAGCCAATCGAATACGACTCTAGGGATGTGGTGCTCATCTCCGTTTCCAAGGCAAAGACCCAGCACTGTCCAAGGACGTTTCTGCAGTCATGTGGCCGGGCATGACTAGACGCCGAGGCGCATGGAACGTTGTTATTTTCCCACTGAAGCGGTACCTACTTATCTACTTGCAATTTCTTGCTTTCGAACTGCTAGGCTGGCAGGAGCTGGGGCCAGAGACGGGAACTCACTCTGTCATGCGGCACTCGGGTCTCGAACTGCCGAGCTACCGACCTTCCGGTCTGCAGTTCAGCATCTTAACCACTTGAGCCACTGCAGCATGCACGCAGTACAAACGTACAAAACATCAGTATATAATTTAATAACACAATCAGAAGAGCTAAAATGCAATTTAAAAATGACAGTCTTGTGGTTCAGCCCATAAGTACCTAATCCCAATATAAAGACAAATGTCCGTTTAATGCAGATTTAAAAGTACATATTGTCTCCATACACAAGAGCCAATACCAAGAGCATCTGAACACCTGGCCTTCCTCAGTGGTACAAGCCAAACCTGAGCACGCCATTAATTTAACAATAACATACAGAAAACTGACCGTACACAGAATGGACCTTACACTAAGATGTTAACCCGTGGAGTAAGTGGTCTCAAATTCTCCTGTGATACAACACAGGCAACTCATCCAGATGCAAAATATTTCACCTTGACCTGGATGGCCCAAGCAATCCTGATCTTGTCAGGTCTCAGAAGCTAAGCAGAGCCAGCCCTGGCCAGTATTTGAATGGGAGACCTCCAAGGAATACCAGGGCCGTGACGCAGAGGCAGGCGATGGCAAGCCTCCTCTGAACGTCCCTTGCCTTCAAGGGGTTGCCAAAAGTCAGCTTGACTTGACAGCCCCCCCCCCAAAAAAAATATTAAAAATAAGATGCAAAACATTTCCTTTGCCCATGGATCTTCTTAGGTTCGATCAGAAATGCTCAACGCTCCAATGCAGTGCTCAGGTAAAACTGGAAAAGAAATCTTTGTTCCTCAATGGAACAGGCTTCCTCAGGAGATGGTGGGTTCTCCTCCTTTGGAGGTTTTCAAACAGAGGCTAAGTGGCCACCTGACAGCAATGCTGATTCCGTGAACTCAGGCAGATCATGAGAGGGAGGGCAGGAAGGGTTGCCTCAGTGCTTAGTTCTTGTGGCCCTTTCTTACACGCCCAGGGAAATGTTGATCACCAGTTTGGGGTCCAGAAACAATTTTTCTCCAGGCCAGTTTGGGTAGGGATCCTGGAGAGTTTTTGTCATCTTCTGAGCATGGGCTGGAGTCACTGGGGAATTGTGTGGGGGGGTATTTGTGAATTTCCTGCATTGTGCAGAAGGCCTAGATGCATGCACAGCCAACAGCTCCACAGGGAGGTTTCTGCAGGAAGTTGGAGTCTCAGATAGAAAGGGGTGTGTGGCTACCCTACTGGCTGAATCTGAAACAAAACCATCCACTGTTTACACACCAGTATGGTGCAGCGGTTACAGTGGTGGACTGGGATCCGGGAGGTCTGAGTTCAGATCCCCACTCTGTCATGGAAGCTGACACATGAACACAGACAAAGCTGCCTCCTACTGAATCAGACCGTTGGTCCATCAAAGCCAACTCGAACTGGCAGCAGCTCTCCAGAGTCTCAGACAGAGGTTTTCACGTCACCTATTGCCGGATCCTTTTTTAACTGCAGACGCCGGGGGTTGAACCTGGGACACTCCGCATGTCAAACAGATGCTCTACCACTGAGCCACGGCCCTCTTGGGCCAGTCACGCACTCTCAGCCAAACCTACCACACGGGGTTGTTGTGAGGATAAAATGGAGGGAAAGAGAACAATGTAAGCCGCTTTAGGTCCCAGTGGGGGAGAAAGGTAGGAGATAACTGAATAAGTAAATAAGATACACCACTGAGGAGTCCCCAAGTCCAGTGGAACGAATGGAAAAATGCAGATGCTTAAACGACATCCTCTGAGCAACTGCTTGGAAACACAGCTTGGCTCACTGTCCTTGAGCTCCGGACATCGAATTGTTCCAGGGGGTTTATCACATGACAAACTTCCTAACAAAAGTATTTGATAAAGTGTGCGTATACATGAAGCTCATACCTTTAATAAACCTTTAGCCATTAGACTCTAAATTTGTTGCCAACAAATGGGATGTGCAAGTACAACCAAAGGCCTCCCCCTGTTCTGAAAAGAATTGCCACACTTCTCCAAGCCAAGATGCGTAAATGAAACCCTCCTCCGATGTTCGTCTTGGAGGGTCCCCTGTAGATGTTCCACCAAAAGAGCCAAGGACATTGGCTCAATCCACTTTCCCTTCTGCTGCTTCCCCATGACATCCAATGCCACCCACCTCACCCAATCCTCCAGTCTCCACAACTTTGAAAAACCTCTGGCCCTGCAGGTAATCTGGGGGAGCCGCGATTCTGCTCTTGCTATGCTTTTTTTAAAAAAACGCAAGCTGGAAAACAAACTAATCTGCCATTTTTAAGCAGCGGTTTCAATGAACACTGAATGGGCTACCAGTCTAACTGAATAAACCGGAGTCTACAATCAGAGTCGGTAATTATCCGCGGAGCAACACTTGCTATTTAGTCTGACAAACCTTAATATTAGCAGTCGACTACAATTACGCTGGGTGCAGCCAGCCTCCGCTCTTGCCACTTGGTTTAAAGTTACTGCCATTTGCCCTTCCCGAGCCAAGAGATCGCAGCGCGGGAAGACGGAGGAGGGCAAACCCGGCACAGGCACAATTTTAGCTAGTTGAAAGCCATTGCTCATAATCATTTCCCACCCTTAAACGCCGACTGCTCCCAGCTTATGTGTGGGTAGTAATGGCACGTCCGCTTTTCTGATTCTGCAGATCAGAGTGGCATTGTTTTCTGTCGCCCCAGAAGGTCGGACCAGACCCAATGGGTTGAAAACAAATTGGAAGAGTTTTCAGCTAAACATTAGGAAGAACTTCCTGACAGTTAGAGCGGTTCCTCAGTGGAACAGGCTTCCTAGGGAGGTGGTGGGCTCTCCTTTCTTGGGGGTTTCCAAACAGAGGCTAGATGGCCATCTGACAGCCATGCTGATTCTGACAGCTCATGAGAGGGAAGGCAGGAAGGGATGACTCAGTATTTGGCTCTAGTAGCCCTTTATTTTATTTATTTATTTCAATTTATATTCCGTCTTCCTCACAAGCGGGCTCAGGACGGAGCACAAGCGTGTTCTAAAACACATAAATATAATAATACAGAATAATCAAAGAGTTTAAAACAACATAGATTAAAACAGGACACACAATCTCCGTACATAGTTTCCAAGCTGGAGCCATCGGGTCTCTGAGTTTCTCTTAATCTGGGCCACACAGAGATGGTAAACTTCAATCTATACTCCCAGGTAATGGATCGGCACTTTGGGGTCAGGAAGGAATTTTCCTCCAGGCCAGACTGGCCCAGGGATCTTGGAGGTCGTTTGCCTTCCTTGGGGCATGGAGCAGGGGGGGGTCCACTGGGAGAGTGGGGGGGTAGCTGTGAATTTCCTGTGTTATGCAGGGGGTTGGAATAGATGACCCTTAAGGTCCCTTCCAGCTCTATGTTTCTACGTTTGATCAGACAAATGATTCAGAACTGTCTGGCAGTACCCAACCAAAGATCTGCCTTAGGGAAGGGGCCATGGTTCAGTGGTAGAGCATCCACTTGGCATGCAGAAAGTCCTGGGTTCAATCCCCAGCTTCTCCAGTCAAAAAACGGATTGGGTAGCAACTGATGGGAAAGACCTTGGAGAGTCACTTCCAGTTTGAGAATACAAATCAGTCTTTGATGGACCAAAAGTCTAATTCAGTAAAAGTCTAATTCATATGTTTGTATATGGGTACGTTCAGATGGGCAGCTAATTCCGCCATTGACCTGGCTGTAATTTGATCTAGATCTTTTTGATCCAGCATTGCACGACCAGACAGCTCCCCCATGAATCACTTTACCGTGCGTGACTCCGTGGTGGATTGTCTAGACGGCATCCACTGTAAGGAGCCGTGTAATCGGCTTAAAAAAAAAAATCCTGTTTGTGCTTGCGCATATGTGCCTCATCATCTAATTGTTTTTCCGCGCATGCGCGGACTAAAATGGTAAAGGCACCGCCAGCAGTACCTTCCTCTAGGTACCATTCCAGTTAAGAAAGGGCATAAATATCACGGGACCGTCATAAACATAAAATTGTTTAGATCATTTGAGCAGAGCTCTGCGAACGTCGCATGCTTAAGCGGTTATGCGCACATCGCTAAGACTTTTTTAAAAATGGCGGCCATTCCGGAGGGTCTGGAGACCATCCCTACGGGCTGATTGCGCGCTGGTGGAACAACTAGACGGGGAGAAAGTCCGCCATTGGCCCATTGGCCAGCTTAGGACCGGACTTTCACCACTATCTTTTAAGTATGGATCCCCGATGGGGATCGACAGGCTAATCACGGAAGCGACACAATTCCCAGATGTTGTTGTCTGGGCATGCACTTTAAATCCATCAGGCACTCATGCCTGGCGCGGCTCAAAAGAGCTGTATGGACGCAACCTATGTTACCTATTCGTCCAACTGGCCCAGCATTTTGTCTCCAACAGTGGACAGCAACGCGCCAAAACCCAACAGTACCGGTAGCCAGGGATATCTGCTCACTGCTGGTCATTCCTACAATGGGAGAGAGAATGAGCTGGCAAAGACCTCACAGGGCTGTTGCGAGGCTAAAACGGAGGACAGGAGAATGATGTGACCCAGTTTGGGCCCCCACTGAGGGGAACGGTGGGGCATACATGAATTACAACATGCAGACAAAAATTATTTCATTTATGCAACCGGTGCTCGTAGAACGGTCTGCTTCTTGGCAGTCTGCAGACATACAAACTGGTCAGCTCTCGAAAGTGGGGGCAATCCTTAGTGATTTTCAAGTCCCCAGAACTCAGAAGTATCTTGCTTAGCTGAGTTTGGTCCGCTAGCGGAAGAGGGAGGAGGGATTTTGCCCAATTCCCCCTCCGCTCTGCAGTTCACCAAGCCACAGGGCATTTGGCCCACAAGGATCTCCCCAACACTCAGTATGAGCTTTCTGAGGATCACAGGGAGAGGAAGGCAGAGAAGATGTGCCTCTACGAACTCTACAAGAGCCAGTGTGGTGTAGTGGTTAAGAGTGGCGGACTCTAATCTGGAGAACTGGGTTTGATTTCCCCACTCCTCCTCGTGCAGCCATCTGGGTGGCCTTGGGTCAGTCACAGCTCTCTCCGAGCTCTCTCAGCCCCTCCGACCTCACAGGTCTGTTGTGGGGAAAGGAAGGGAAGGTGACTGTAAGCCGCTCTGAGGCTTTTTCAGGTAGTGCAGGGCAGGGTATAAAAACAACTCTTCTTCTTCTTTGCCCCTGCCGCTCCTGGATCCAACACGAGATATTTTTGTCTGCCCTAAAAGGGCACAGGTTTAATTTGCTTCACGCAGTCATCCTTTAAAGCTAAACAACAGATCAGCAGAATACCATGTGGCATTTATATAGCACTTTCAGAGGTTCACAGTGATTTACATGCATTATACTGCAGAGATTGTTATAACTCTGTGGAACAGCTCCGTATATTTATCACTTGCAATTTGAAGAGTCAGAATGGAGAGGTGTGACGGGCCGAGGGGACCTACCCAATCCCCTATGATTTTAGGGGGAACCGGGTTTATTTTAAACTATAGACCTTCCCCTCAGATACCAGCTGTTCTAAAGGCAGCGAGTGTCTAGGCTTTGGGCTCGCGGCTGTGAGGTAAGTTTTGTGGTGCACAAGTAGAATATGGAGGTCACTGAGGCCGGAATTCTATATTAAGAACAAAGACTGATTTATGTACAGGTAGGTTTCAAGGAACTGGTCCACAGCACGGGTCTCCAGATAGAAAAGAGAGAAACCTGGCTGAGGCACATCGATTTAGAGAGTAGTTTCAATTTTCTTGAATACTTCCAAGCATAAACAGGCTTTTATCAATTAACAACTAGGATGGATCTTAACACACACACACACCGGATTTCCCCCTCGCAGGCCTGCCCTTTCCCAAGAGTCAGACGAAATGGCACCAGGTTTGCTCAGACTCAGTAGGCAGCAATTGTTTCAGCTCCTTTACACAAGCATCTTATTTGGGTTTTCGTGGCGGCAGTTTTGTTTGTCAGCTAACTTAGATCATCCCTGGAAAACTGTCTTAAATTGCACTCCGAAAGGCACGATTTAGGCGAGAGAGACTCATACTGAAGATGCGTTCAACGGTACAAAACCAGCACTGAGGAAGTCACAAGGATCCTGCTGGATCTGACCCAAAAGCCGTCCGGTAGGATGTCAGCAGCGGAGCAGAGGCTTCTGGGAAGGTGGGGCTGAGAGAGCTCTTTCAAGAACTGCTCGTGAGAGAACCGCTCTGAAATTATAACTGCTCTGAAAGAATTCTGTGAAACTCAAAAAGACGATTAACTTGTTCCTTTTAATTGCAGAGATTCATTGTCCTGTTTGGCACATTCCTACTAATTAGCTAATATAGCTACCAGATTTTTAACGGTATGCAATCCACCTGTCAATGCAAACAAGCAGTTTATGGTATTACAACAAAACCAATGGAAGTTGTGCAAGTGAATAGTTTGAAGTTTCGGAACTCAGTACTTAGTTTTTTTAAAAAAAATACAGATGTGGGTTTAATAAAAGTTCATTTAGGTTTAATAGCCCATAGGTCCTACACCTGTGGTGTCAAACATGCGGCCCGGGGGCCGGATCAGGCCCCAGAGGGCTTCTATCAGGCCCACAAGGGACCGGCTGTCTCCTGCTTCTTCCTCCAGTTCTGCTGCTGCTGCTGCGTCACAGCTTGCTTTCCTAGACTTTCTCAATCGTTCAGGAGAGATAGATAGGCAAGCTTCTGTTCCCTGCACCGGGCTGAGGCTCCTCCCCCTCCCAGACTGCTACAGCACCGATATTTTGATGCAGTAATTCAGAGCAAGAGGTGTCAGTTATCAAAGAATGTTAAATAAACAAAATATTGCAAGGATGCTAATGTTTCAGGCATGTTTTTATTTTAAGTTAAACAAAATCTTTGTGTTTGTGTCCTTTATAAAGTTTATATCTCCGCTACCTGGCATTACATTTTATGACACATACGGCCCGGCCCGACAAAGTCCAATTTATGTCAAATCCGGCCTTTCATAAAAATGAGTTCGACACCCCTACCCTACACCATTTTAAAAAAATTGCAGTTAAAGAAAAACAGTAAAACAAAGATTTGCCATATCCACGATGCAATTTTAGCAGAGGCTGTTCCGAAGTAGTCTTAATCTTGCTGCTTCAGGAAAAGATGAATATTTCAACAGCCATTTTCTTAGGAATCTTTCTCTTGCTGCTGCATGCTTTGGACAGCAGAAGAAAACATGACAAGCCGAGTCAAGTTCTGTCAAAGGGCAGTCACAAAAGAACTGGTCCAGAGGGGTCTTGAGAAAATGGCCCTTCATCTGGGCTGTTGGAAACACATTGCAGCGTGCAGTCATGTATGACCATCTCAGTTTTGGACTGGTCAGCATGTTTAAGTAAAAAGGCAGGTCAAGTTTGGTGGAATATGTAACTCCTAGATGAAGTGGGGAGCCTTTTCATCTAGCATCTGTTTGAAGAGTGTCCCGATCATTTTGGAGCAACTTTTCTGTGGGTTTAATGATGCTTGTGATACCCATAACACGGAGCATCTTTCACCCCTGATGAGCTGATGGTGAAGATACTAGCACAGGAGCAGAAGGGCTACAACTACTCAACTGTAAGCTACATGCAGGGCACAAATGGTCCAACACAAGAACTGTATCCATTATCTATGCAGAGACAGAAAGGGGGGGTGCGCGCAAAGAAGTATGTTTGATAAACTGCCTCTCTCCTAAAGCTGATTTAGGTACTCTCTAATCCCGACTCCCCAGTTCACAATCCTCCTCTACAGGGGATGTAACAATAAATCCCTACACGGAGAACCTTTCCACGAGAAATACAATTTCAGCCAGTGGTTCTTGCTTTATTTTTACTCACACTGAAATTGATGAGACATGCAACCGAAACAGAAATTGGCTTGTGTCCGCGGGAATGGAATACATTTCGGACGGATGTATTCAGGCCCTTAACTTTAAAATGTGGCATTTTTGTCCATGCACTTCGTGTTATTCACTGCTTCGCTGCTAGTATTGCACTCTGTCTTAGGACACTTTAAACTGAGCTGGGCATCTGATGATTCTTCTACCTCCAACTGGTCATTCCACCTTCCCAAACCCTCAATTCTTTCTTTTCTGCACCCACTGCTGGTTTCACTGGTCATCTCCCCACTGTGACCTCCATCTACAGATAAGGCTGCCAACCTCCAGTTGGTGGCTGGAGATCTCCCACTATTGCAACTGATCTCCAGGTGACAAGAGATCAGTTCCCTTGGAGAAAATGGCTGCTTTGGACAGTGGACTCTATGGTATTATACCCCACTGAAGTCCTTCCCCTCCCTAAACTTCACCCTGTTCAGGCTCCACCCCCAATATCTCCAGGTGTCTCCCAACCTGGTACTGGCAACACTATCTACAGAATGCACTCCAACCGAGGGCCAAACTAGATGTGACAATGTCCTTGTGGCCACCATGGGGGATGCCGCACAGCATAACTAAAGTAATTTAAAAATGCTGCACGGACAACGCAGCAGGCTGAGAAGCTCATTTTTTCTCCAATACCTTATCAAGTGCCGAAACAGCCGCCGCCACTCATACACACACACTGCAGCTGTTAAGGTAACCGGGAGGGACACACAAGAGCATCACACGGTAGGCCGAACCAGAATCAGGCCCTCGCTGCATTTCTACATGACTTTAAGATGGTGGCAGCTTCCTCCCCACGGCCACAAGGAGCTCATCACGTCTAGTTTGGCCCTGACTCTTCTGCTGGACTTTACTCATACCACCCATGTCCGTCACCCTCTCATCCATTTCCACTACTTGGCCTTCAAACACAGATGTTGGCCCCTTGCTTTTCTCCCCGTGTCTGCTTCTGCCTCATTTCCCACAAGCCCTTCCTCCTTGCTCTTCTCCCTCTTCTATCTTTGGGCTTCCGATCATCCTGTTCTGTTCCACGCTGGGGTGCATTGCATGCTGCCCCGGACTGTTTTGTTTGGCATGCAGGGGCATCACGCTGCACAAGGCATCAATCCCAGGCTCCCAGGGCACTGGAAGCCAATGGTGCCTTAAAAGCTAATCAAATTTATTCTAGCAGAAGCTTGTGTGAGTCAGAGCTCACTTCGTCAGGTGTGTTGGAGCGTACACCCAGCTCCAAACGCACTGCGACAGACCAGCACAGCGACCCCTTTGCAGTCACTTCTGGTTATAGCGGAGAAATATAAACCTAATTTTGTTTGTAAGCACATCGACATCTTTATAGGTAGACCTTGCTGGATGTTTTGGCGCCAAGGCCCAAAAGGGGCCCAGCCCTTATTTTAAGCTCTTCGTCATTCACTTGACTGCTTCCTTCCCATCCTTTCTTGAAGAAGAAGAAGAGATTGGATTTATATCCCACCCTTCACTCACTTAAGAGTCTCAGAGCGGCTTACAAACTCCTTTTCCCTTCCCCTCCCCACAACAGACACCCTGTGAGGTAGGTGGGGCTGAGAGAGCTCTTTCCCAAGCTGTCCTTGAGGGAACAGCTGGTACAGAGCTATGGCTTGCCCAAGGTCATCCAGCCAGGTGCAAGTGGAGGAGTGGGGAATCAAACCCGGTCCTCCCAGATTAGAGTCCGCGCACTTAACCACTACACCAGAATGGGTCAAATCCTACAATTTCCTCAGCTGACTCTTTCTCGTCCCACCTACTGGCTTGGTGATCTCTACAGGGCACCTCCCCCAGTTCCAGGTGGTCCACTGAAGATTGTAAACCTCTGTTGTGTCCAGCTGGCCCCGTGGCCCTATTTATTGGGATCTTATAAACTCCCCAGTTTGCAGGACTGTTGGTTTCGCCCAATGTACACTCACTGTCGCCACTTAAATATGTCAGAACATCCATTGGGCAGCTCCTGCTACTTTAAGCTGCTTAGAAAGAGTTGTCGTCCTACTTCTAAAATCTAACTCAGCCTTCTTAAAGAGAACCTTGAACACAAACACACGAAACCACTTTATACCAAGTCTGATCCTTGGTCGATCAAGGCCAGTATTACCCACTCTGTCAGCAGCCCTCCAAGATCTCAGGCAGAGGTTTCTCACATCACAGCTGCTGTTGTGACCTTGGGTCAGGCGCAAGTTCGCTCAGAGCTGTTCTCTCAAGGGCAGTTCTCGAAAGAGCTCTCTCAGCCCCACCTACCTCACAGGGTGTCTGTAGTGCGGAGGGGAGGGGAAGGGAAAGGGATCCTAAGCTGCTCTGAGACTCCTTCGGGTAGTGGAGGGTGGGGTGTAAATCCAATCTCTTCTTCTACCGCCTCAGCCTTTCCACTGGCGATGCCAAGAACTGAATGTGGGATATTCTGGGAGCAAATTCAATGCTCTACTACTGAGCCACAGTCCCTCTCCCTACCTTGAATAGAATGGTACAGCATTAGGTGCACCAATTGTACAAACTGAATCTATTTTCCAGGTGCTTAATGCAGACTTAACATCTGACAGGAATAGTGGTTGGAAGTCCCGCCAAGTCGCAGCTGCCTTACGGTGCCCCCCGTAGGGTTTCCAAGGCAAGAGACAAATAGAGGTAGTTTGCCATTGCCTGCCTCCACATGGTGACCCTGGACTTCCTTGGTGGTCTCCCATCCAAATACTAACCAGGCCTGACCCTGCTTAGCTTCCTGTAGTGGATAAGTGCGCGGACTCTAATCTGGAAGAACTGGGTTTGATTCCCCACTCCTCCACTTACAGCTGCTGGATGACCCTGGGCAAGCCATGGTTCTCTCAGAGATGTTTTCTCAAGGGTAGTTCTCAGAGCTCTCTCAGCCCAGCCTACCTCACAGGGTGTCTGTTGTGGGGAAGGGAAGGGAAAGGAGATTATAAGCCGCTCTGAGACTCCGAGTGAAGGGCAGGGGATAAATCCAATCTTTTTTTCTTCTTCTAGTTTCCAACATCTGACGAGATCAAGCTACCCTGGGCTATCCAGCTCAGGACCTAACAGGAACGCCCTTCTGGAATTACCTGATAGAAACTAAACCTTCTCAGTCAGCTACCCAAGCTTCCTCTATACCTATTCTGTGTTTCCTTCCCTTGTAAACCTTCCTTCTACATTCTTCATGGAAAAAGTACAGAATAAGGTCACCACACCTATTCTGAGATTTCCCCCAGCCCTGTGCACCATGGCCCCCACCCTGCTCGTAAAAAGACCCTTTAAAAGGTCTTTCTGTGAGCCAAGCGTGTGGCCCACAACCGCCCCTCTCCCTCCCTCCTGCTAGATTTAAAGGGCCTTCCAGCTGACTGGTGGGCCACGTGGTCCCTGCTGATCAGCTGAAGCCCTTTAAATCTGGCAGGAGGGGAGGGAGAGGGGTGGCCAGTCAGATGGTTATTCTTGGGGGCAGGGCTTGGGGTGTCCCCACCCACCCCGGAACATCCCCCAAATCCCCCCACCGCAGTGATGAGGGGACCAGGCAAACCCTAGTTGAGAAACCTAAACCTCCAACCCATAGTGTGATACCTTATTTGTTTCTAGCTGTTGCCTAGGGTTGCCAGCCTCCAGGTGGGACCTGGGGATCTCCCACTTTTAAAACTGATGTCCAGCTAGTGGAGATCAGCTCCCCTGGAGAAAATGGCTGCTTTGAAGGGTAGACTCTATAGCAATGTACCATGCTGAGGCCCCTCCCCTCTCCAAACTCCGCCCTCTCCCAGATCCACCCCCGAAAGTCTCCAGGTATTTCCAACCCAGACCTGGCAACCCTACTGTTGCCTGATTTGACCACAACCCCTGAACAAATGAAGTGGCCCTAAACTGAGTAAGGCAACTAGTCCACCTAAACCAGCCTCATCTTCCTTCAACCTTGACTGAACTGGACTGAACATGGGACCAGACCCTGTGATCTTCCACTGACGTTTTGCCCCCTCTGGATAAGAGGCGTACCACTTCTGTGTTCTCTATGGCATCTTCTACTTCGCTCAGCAAAAATAAATACCCAATAGCAGAAAAAAGCTGATTTAAAAAATATCTCAAACCAAAGGAAGGCTGTGCCAGCCAGCAGAAGGAAGAAAAGGCAGAATCAGTGGATCCACGAAAGATTTTTCATTAAGCCAACTGCCAGTGGGGAATTCAGCTTGATATTTAATCTTCCTTTGCATCCCCTGGTTTGGCCAGTTTCATCATTCTGAAAGAGGTTCGACAATTCCTCAGATCGTTAAGGCTGATAAATCTGATGGAGATGGGTTTGGAATGAGGGACAGGTTCGAAACAGAAGAGGGAACCTGCGGAATCATACATATTTTTGAGCTACAAGCGAGTTCCATTCTTTAAGTGTTTCCAAAGTAATTGGTCTGTTTCACTTAACATTAAAAAAAAAATCCCTGTCAAGATAACAGCAGAGGCACCCACAGCCCTTTGTCAGGCATCCGAAAGGCAATTGCTTCCTCCTCTCCACGAGCTCTGTGTATGAACAGCATCAACTTCCTACTCCAATGTTCACCTGGGTTTTCCTGTGGATGACATTATAGCTTCATTACAGCGCGTGTGGGCGTAATAAGCACTTCTCTTATGAAATCAGTAATACATCCCCCTTCATAACGAAGACTTTCACACTTTAGGTTTTTTTAAAGGTAAGAACACTAAACATTTCCTAGATTTTGTTTTATCACTATCTGAATCTAGCAGCAAAAGTCTCATGAACCATGGCTACACGGTATCATGACCTACAGCAAGAAAATGCCACAGTCCTATTTACTTCCCAGTCCTGAAGCCATTTTTGAGGAGGGGGGAAAATCCAATGGATTTCACTTTTTTTGTACTTTTCATATGTGTGTGTGTGTGTGTGTGTGTGTGTGCCTGTGAGTGCGTGTGCACCTGGAAGTCATAGTGACCTCTGGTGACTGCCCCCTACCGGGGACCTGGAGGATTTTCAGAGAGGTGGCTGAATAAAGCCTTCCTCATCCTCCCAATTGCTGGTATTCCAAGGAGATCTCCCATCCAAGGATAGTCAACCCTGCATAGCTTACGAGATCTGCTGAAATTCTTTCAGCGGTCTTTTATTTATATGGTTAGTTTTGCCAGTGTCATATACTCAGCTAATTTTTCTTTCCAAATCTCTACTGTGGGACATTCTTCTGTCTTCCATTTTATTGCAAATGTTAACTCTAGTCTAGCAGCTGTCCACATGTATCTGAGTAGGTCTTGTGAAGTTATTTCTATATTGTCTGGCAAAATTCCCAATAACAAAGTCTCTGGTTTCATCAGGGATCTAGTTTTTAAAATATTTTGAATATCCTCATGTATATTTTTCCAGTATCTCTTAGTCTTGATGCAAGCCCACCCCACCTGGTAAAAAGTGCCTTCTGCTTCTTTCCATTTCCAACAGGACTCTCTGTAATTCTTATTCATCTTTTCAATACCTTTTGGAGTAACATACCACAGGTAAAACAGTTTTCTCTTAGTGCTTGGCTGGTTGTGAATCTAATACCCGTAGTCCACAGGTTTCCCCAGCATTGAAACGGTATTTCCTCCCCAAAATTCTCCACCCGTTTAATCATGCATGGTTTAACCTGTTCATCTTCAGAATCATACCGAAGCAATAATTTGTAAATTCGCCCGAGTCGGTGCTCTTTAGATTGTGAGACAATCTTTTCAAAATTAGTCAGTTCTTAGAACAACTCTTTTTATACAGATGTTGTTTTTTCATCTAGAAGAAATTTGAAAATATATCCACCATTGTATCTTTCCCCCTTCTTCTTTGATTTCTTGTTATGGCTTAATCTCTCCTTGTGAATTTATCATATTGCCGTAGGTTATGTAATGACTATTTATCCTTGAGTGATTGCCGTAATAAGCATCTACTGGTGTGACTGGTGAGAGACTGAGAGTCTGATTCTTTTTCTTAGCATCTTCCAAATTTTAAATAAGCTATCTCTAATTTTTTCTTTAATTTTTTAAAAAAATATATATTATTTTTTTTATCTTTTATCTTATAGCTGTGTAACCCATCATAAAGATTTGAAGACTCTAATTTTATCAGTCTTTCATTAGGACAATCCCCCATTCTTAATACAGTCCTCTGTTCTGCCCTTTGGCCGTTGACCTTGCGCGTGCCACAAAATTTCATCTTTTCTAACATGGTTTTTAGTGTCTACACGAAGCTGCTGGGAACAGTCATACAAAGATTTGGAGTCCAGTGACATCAGTATGCTGACAAAATCTAGAAGAAGAAGAGATTGGATTTATACCCCACCCTTACCTACCCAAAGGAGAGCAGCTTACAAACTCCTTTCCCTTCCCCTCCCCACAACAGACACCCTGTGAGGTAAGTGGGGCTGAGAGGGCTCTGAGACAACTGTCCTTGAGAGAACAGCTGTGCCAGAACTATGGCTTGCCCAAGGTTATCCAGCAGGTGCAAGTGGAGGAGTGGGGAATCAAACCCAGTTCTCCCAGATTAGAGTCCACGCACTTAACCACTACACCAAACTGGCTCACTGAATCTACTTCAGTCTGGTTGCTGGGTTCCCCCGCCCAATGGGGTACAATTGCACAGAGTCCACCCTCCAAAGCTGCCATTTTCTCTAGGGGAACCGATATCTGAAGTCTAGAGATGAATTGTAATTCCAGGGAATCCCTGGGTCCCAGCTGGAGTCTGGTATCCCTATCAGTTTCTCCTTTCCATGTACTGGTATGGAAGCCACGGGGGTCCTGAACTGGCCTTCGGAGAGATAGCAAGGGGATGGCCGTGATCAAACAACCCAAAATATAAGCCAAACAAGATGGAAGCATTGTTGACTAGAAACAAACCTGACTCTGGAATATACCTTTGCTGGACTGACTGATTGATTGAAACATTTTTATGCTGCCTTTCCACCTTTCCCGAATGACAGGAGCTCATTAGCATAACTCATTAGCATAACTTATTTGCATATGCCACACCCGCTAACATCACTGGAAATGGGTCAGAAGGTAAGACCCACCGCTCAGGCTCCACCCCAGAAATCTCCAGGTATTTCCCAACTCAGAACTGGCGAGCCTACCTGGAGAAAAACTGCTTCAAAAGCACAAAGAAAATAGGCATGGAGGGACGATGCAGACGACAGCAAGAACCAGCAGCAGACCCCCACGTGTCGCCACAACTGAGGGCTACTGGGAGCGGGGGGCCCTATAGCCGGGAGGCTACTAACGAGGGGGTGGGGCTGCTGCCTGAGCCCAGCACTCACTCCTCAGACTCAGAGCTTGGAGACCTGGGTGTGTTGGAGCTGTGCCGGCAGCAGGGGAAATTATTGCTGTGCACCAGCATGCACCATAGAGGGAACTGGGCTCTGAAGTGAGCCTATGACACTCTAGCCCTGGACTCGTTACTCCCGGAACGCCACTCCTGATCATTCTCCCTTGAAATGACCCCTGAGTCCTGAACAATTAAAAACAGCATTAAAAATTTAAAACAATTCAATAAAAACATATAAATATATAGTAACTGAACCAGGGAAGAGGCCAGTGACCATTATTGGGGATAAGCCAAAAGATCCAAAAGGTCTCCCCCCCCCCGCCCCCCGGTAGAGGACACCAATACAAGGAGACAGATAAATCTCCCTGGGGAGGGAATTCCAAAATTTTGGTGCCATAACTGAGAAGGCCCTTTCTCAGGTAATCAGCTGTCTAGCCTCAGATGGCGGGGGCAACTGAAGCAGGGCCTCTGAGGATGACAGAAGGTGATTCTTAAGGCATGATGGTCCCAGGAAGAGGTTGTACCCCCCCTGATGAACCAGGTTCGCACTCTAGGGTGTTCAAGAATCCCTCTTTGTTATTTGACAAGCGAGTTTTAGAAGTGGCCAGGGATACCTTTAACCAGATTGGGTTAGTTCATTGCCTCTGTTTCTGAAAAGAGACCTGGCAACTAGAGGATCTCCTGCTATTACAGTTGATCTCCAGATGACCAATATTAGTTCCCCTGGGGAAATGGCTGCTTTGGACAGTGGACTGTATGGCATTATACTCTCCTGAGGTCCCTCCCCAGGCTCCACCCACCAAATCTCCAGGTATTTCACAACACAGCTGGAAACTACTGGCAACATAAGCCAGGTAGCATCCAGATGAGACTCTGCACCATCCAGATTAGTAGTATACTGTACCTGGAGCTGCCTTTAAAGGCTGTCTGGAAACTGGGACTTGTTTCTGAGAAAACACATAGCTATTCTATTCATTTCTTTGGTTTCTGGGTTCAATACAAAGTACTACCTTTAAAGCCCTAAATAGTTTGGGGCCAAAGGACACCTCCAAACACACTGGTTTGTCCAGGATTTACAGTCAACTATGTGAGCTGATCTTATCCAAAATCACATTGGCAAGGTGACACGTTTTCAGCAGCTTCCCCAAAAGCATGGAACACATTGTCTGCAGAAGTCTGGATTCCCCCTCTCGATTAAAAGCCAAGTGCTGTTTTTCAGAAGGCATTTGGTATGGTTAATAGCTGCACTTACTTTTAATTTGCACTGACATTTAAATAGTTATTGTGTAATTGTCACTTAAACGCCCACTGCTGCTTGATGAATGTTTTACAAGGTGATTTTATTATTTTTTTATTGCCATTGGTTTCTTGTGTATTATGGTTTTATTGTACTGATGTTTTTTGTCTTTTTGGGATTTTATTTTGCAATTGTAGATCCCATGGTTGTTTTGTACAGAAAGACAGAGTAGAAATCATCTAAATAAATAAATAAATGCAAACATTTGGTGCCTTTTTTCCAACTTAAAAATGATGCTAGAGAGACCTTCTTTTAGAAAAGCTGATATCAGTTCAAATACCAGCTCAGTCACAAACACAGCAGATGGTCTCAGGTAAGCCACCATCTCTGCCCCGGACTCTCACTCCAGTCTGCAAGACAGGGATCTTAACAAAGGTTTACCAATATATTCTGACGTACTTTGAATGCTCATGAAACACCACAAAAATCCCAAGCACCGTCATTAAGAATTCAATCTGTTCTGTTGGTAATTGAATAAATTGATTGATCAGGGAAGACAGCTCTTAACAAGTCAGACTACAAGAGCTCACCTTTTCAGTTTTTTTATGCTACTTTGGTGTCAGTATGTTACTGTAATAGATAATGAAAAAGCAGTATAGTAGCATTTCCTTGAAGTAGTGAGATATAGCTTTGGTTTTACTAATTTATAGTACTTTCTAATTTTACTTATTTATAATTCTACACTTATTTATAATTACAATTTTGCTGTCTTTTTCCACAACATGTGTACATTGAAATTTTGGGGTTGTGTAATTTTATGGTAATCAATTATTCACTCAGAGGCAAATAATCAACTAAATATCCTTTCACTGTTATCGAAAGTGCTCACCCACTGTTAAAAGACAACCTTGTCAAGAAACAACCAAATATTAGGAAAGAACGGATCTCATATCTTCTAACAGCTGTCGAAACATCTATAGCGGCTAACTGGAAGTGCCCAAATGCACCTGAGCTTCATATATGGCAACGCAAGGGAGATGTATATAATGGAAAGAATTACATATAAAATGAATCAGTTTGAAAATAATCCTCTTTGCTCGGATTTTGTAGAAGCGTGGCTAATGATATTGAACTACTTGATGCAAATGGGAGTGGTCTGAAAAAAACTGAAGCACTTAACTGAAATGCCATATTAAGGGTGTTTATAAGGTGCAAGACCTGATGTTTAGTATTGCTTCTTTACTTTCTATTCCAATTGTCTTTGTTGTTTGTTACATTATTTTTTTGTATTATATTTCATGCTTGTATATTTGTTAATTGTACTAAACACATATTGTCAATTAAAAAATAATAACAAAAAGGACAAAGGGAAAAAAAGATACAACCTTCTTATCTTGCTTCTGTTACCCAATTTTGTATCAGGACTCAAAACCCATGGCGAAGGCTGATTGTCTTGCTGCGTGAGACTGTAACAGCTTTCCACACAAGGTTTTGTTTTTTAAAAAAAACAACCCAAAAATTAAATCCAGAACCATCATATAATGAAAACTTCAAATACCCAGCTGTCAAGCAAAAGTTGCCATCATCATGAGATCAACAGGGTCTGTGAATCATCTCTGGGCGCTGTATCAAGATATTTGAGCAGATTAGACAACCAAACACCCTTAAAATGATATGCCATGAAATGACATTGATTCCAGAGCTCTTTGTCTGCAATCCAGAGTATCATGGTTCATCTTTCCTCCTGTTCGGAATATCACGGTAACAAAAAAAAGTCCTTCAGGAACTTCTATCGCTCGTGTCCAACTGACACAAAGCAGATCCGGCCTGTGCCTTAAATGGAATCCCCATTAAAAACAAACGGATCAAATGAAAATTGTGCATAAGCAGTCCAGCACTATCAAAGGGATCAACTGGTCCAGCCACATACTTTTAAAATGTTAATTTTTCCGGTGCATGAATGCCTTTCACCAAACCCAAAGCTCAAGGGACTTTGTATCCAAGGGATCAGAAACGAGTATACAAGAATATAAGTCCATGTTCTGCACAAGAGTAAACAGAAAAACCGCCTAAATTGGCTCACAGAACAAAGGCAAAATCTGTTACTTTCAGAGCAAAACAGAAAAGCAAAATATTCTCCTCCTCATTATTACTGCAAAAAAAATTTTTCTGAAGATCATTAAGCTAACAGTTAATTAGCTTTAATCCAATTAAAACTGTTCAGTGATACATTATGGGCAGCAGAATAAGAATCTCCTCGAATCGCTTGACAGCCTCCAAATGGTTCTTTCCTTGTGCTCTCACTACGTAAAACTTGGAAAACTGAATAAATGGTAATATTAACAGACATTTCAATTTAGAGAAGAAAAAAGGAACATTCTTTTGGAACAATGTGGGCTGCTGTGTATTATGTAGTATAAACAATCATGTAAACCGTGCTGCAAACCAAAACCTCCACGCTACACGTGACAGGGGACAACATTTGTTTATTCAAATCTCTTCCTTGTTCATGTGTGAAGGACTGAGGGGAGGAAAGATCCAGTTCTAATTTAATTGTCATGACCACAACCACCCCAAAGTATCTCCCCACGCTTGTAAAAATATGGCTCCCTACTTGCAAAAGTAACCAAACCTGTGTTATTTAAATGAACAACTCATGGATTTCACATCTGGGAAGAACATTTCCAACACAGCTATTTTATATAAGGCTGCAGCTCACGGGAAACAGCACCGGAGGCTCCCTTGGTTTCTGGAAATTGAGATTTCTGTCATCTGTTGTTGATTTTAGAAATTTTAACTTTTTATGATTTTTGTACTTCGATTTAGAACTATATCGGTATTTTAATAGTTGGGGTTTTTTTATAAATTTTTATTGATTTTTCCCTATAACTACAACTATAACGCTACAATCTAAGCTACATATACCTTATACAGAGAGTACTTTATCATTTGCTTAATACTACCTTATTACATAATATAATTATGAAACATTTAGAACCTTGGATAAATTTCAATTACTTTGTTACTGTTGCTATAAAAATATCAGAACTATTTGGCAGGCACGCCCACCTAGAGAAATACGGTTAATTAAACAATTTATAATACATAAGTGCAATGCTTAATAAAACAGTTTAATCACTATTTCTTCTTTCGTCCTCTTCTTGTCTTAACAGTCTCAACTACTTTTGGAGCTGCAGCTCCTTTTTCCGAGTCAGACACTTCTTCTTCACTCTTTGAGCTATCAAATCCATACATGCTTTCTTGCGAGGCCAGTGAACCATCCGAGTCTCTCTCTGTTTTCTGCACTTTGCTTTTTCCCAGAAATTTTTTCGCTTGTTGAACAGAGTCAATCTTATACTTCTTATCTTTGATGCTGAAGCATAGTCCTTCTGGAGTATTCCAACGATAGATGATAGACTCAGACTGGAGCCAAGATGTCAATTTTCCATAGGCTTTCCTTCTTTTCCTTATTTCAAATGGGATATCCTTCATCACTTTTACTTCTTCTCCCAGAATCTTCAGAGCTGCTTTGTTTGTGGTCCGAAGCACCACGTCTCTTGTAGATTTTTTGGAGAACCTTATCATAATTTCACCAGGCAGGCTTTTCTTTTTAGTATAATCTGGATAGGTTCTGTAAACCATATCCATATCGCTTTTTATATCCGCTGCTTTCATACCTGTCACTGGTTCAAGTGCTTCACTTAGCGAATTTTTAAGGTCTTCTCCTGTGTTTTCTGGCACATTCTGAAGTCTTAGGAAAAAATTCGATCTTTCCATTTGTAATTTCAAAAGCTGATCGTGGTGGAAGGCCTTTTCCTTCTCTGCCTTTTGTAGTCTTGCGTCTTGGTTTTTTACTGAAGTTTTTACTTCCAGAAGTTCTCGCTGCAGCTTCTCTGTGGATTTATTCGACTCTTTTAGTTCTAGCTGCATTTTGTCCATCTTAACGTTGAGAGCTGTCATTTGGTCCACTAGAGGTCGCAATAACGAGGAGAACACCGCACTCATCTCCGTGGTATCAACCTTTGAACTCGGAGCTGTACTTCCTAGTTTGGGGGAAGGTTTCGGTTTCCCCGTCATTGTTGAGGCTACGCTCTTTGTTTATAGATAGATAAGATGAACGAAAGGAGCAAATTTTCAAACAGCACTTATGTCCTTCTAAAGTTTGTATCTCCAAGTGAGCGATGCTGCCATCTAGCAAGGCGGATGGGCTTTTATTCCTGCAGTAACGCCACGTAAAGAGTCTCATAAGTACGCTAGTCCTGGGGGGGGGGGTTTCACTCCTCCCACCGTCTTCCCGATGTGTTCTGCTTTTCTTACTTCAGACTCACGTTTTCTCCATGCGTAACTGTCAGTTCCAGCCTCATTGCTTCGCACTCTCTGCTGCTTCATGGATTTGCGCTTTCAGCCATACGGCTCCCACGGCGGGGGAACCTATGGGGGTGATGAAAAGGGATCTCGATCCCTCGGTCGCCACCGTAGGGAGAGATCCCCTTCGTGCCACCCCAGGCAGAGCCCCCTCACTGGGGTCTCTGGAGGCTCGGCACCAGTCCAGAGCCCCTTCTTCCCGCCGGGTACGGATCGCGCTCCCCGCAGTTGCGGAGGAGAGCGTCCGCCATTATCGCAAGTCTTGCCGGAAGTCGGTATTTTAATAGTTGTGACCCACCCTGAGCCCGCTTGCGGGGAGGGTGGGCTATAAATCCAATAAAATAAACCAAAAAACAAACTTTGGCAGATACATAGAAAATATTACTTACATCACCAGCATCCACATGATACTATTTCCACGTTCAATGATTTTAGCACAGCATTTCCAGTTACAAGCCATTAGCCTGTTTCCTGAACCTACAGATCTATAATCTTCAACACACAAACCATGAACTGTGGCAGCCTCTGTTTTTGGAGGATGTATGAGAACCTGTACAAATGACATACAAAAACTTCCTCACAAAAGTGTTTGTCGCACAGTGCACCCCGGCTCCCACCAGGCAGGCTTCCATTGCATGAACGACACCAGCTCTGAAGATCAGTTGTCGAGACACTCTACTCTAGTAAACTTCTGCTTGCTCCCCAGAGTATGTGCTAAGTTTCTGCAAGGCTCATTCCACGGCCACTAAACAGTGTGTGCAAATAGTACACACGCATAAATTAAGCTGCTTTCGACTGAACCAGACCCTTGGTCCATCAAGGTCAGTATTGTCTACTCAGACTGGCAGTGGCTCTCCAGAGTCTTGGGTAGAGGTCTTTCACATCACCTACTACCTGATCCTGGAGATGTTGGTGTCAGCTAATTCTGTCATCTCCTGCCCAGGAGGTGGGATGAGAGCACCCTTGACGTCAGTACTATGAAATGTTATGTTATACTTCTCATGGTGAGCTTATCGCTGCTCTGAATCTGCTCCGACCTTGGGAGCTTGGTAGTGCCTGCAAATGTCTACCTCTTGTGCTTCCCGCTTTTTCCTTGGGAACTTGAAACCGGTATTTTAAGCGCCTTTTTCCTTGGGAACTAGAAACCAGTATTTTAAGTGCCTTTTCTCTGCTCAGATGATTGGTTATGATGCACTAACAGACCCCGTTTTGAATTCTGTATAATTGTCCTGTTTGCAGCTGTGTCAGCCATTATTAACACAAGAAGTGCAGATGACCATAGCAGACCTTTCTCAATAGAGCTTTCCTGCTTAAGGACACTTGTTGGTGACTGACTCTGTAGGACTCTCACAGTTGGGGATTGAACCTGGGACCTTCTGCATGCGAAGCAGATGCTCTACCACTGAGCCACAGCCCCCTCCAAATAAAGGAAGTAGTTAGAGGGTATTTTCACAGCCAAGGTTTTCCTTCAGAAACTCAAAGTTACAGAGCTCTGACTGATTCTCGGGGCTTTCTTTTTTCTCTGGAGTAAAGTGAAACTATTATCAATATCAGTAGAATGCCAAAAAAAAAAAAAAAAGCCTAGGAGATCTGCCTCATTTCCCAGCAAAAACACTACTGAATTTTTTAGCATATTTTACTGCAGTTGTGACAATCAGAAGTTCTGCATCACCCACTGCATGCACTGTTTGACAACGGCCAGCCATCAATTTTACATGTCGCGTGTGGAAGAACTGTTGTTTGTCCTGTTGGCAAAGAAATGCTCCTTCTTGGTCTGAACAATCCTATCTCACGCGGACTTTCCCCATGGGCCAATTCCTAAACGTAACAGTGGCTGCGATCACACGCACAATTTGCCCCGACATAGGCGAAAATGCTGGGCAGATTAAAGGAGTGCGATCAGGCGCCAATATCTGGGAAGCACCCCGCAGCTGTCGGCAACCCGTTTTGCTCTGCCACACACACGGAGAAAAAAAACACCTTGGAAAGTCCTGTAGCAAATGGGTTGCTACGGGCCACAGACGGCCTTTTCTGCGTCTGATCGTGCCAGCGCACTCCCATAGCATCAGGATAGTCTGATCAGGCTATCCCGACTCCGTGTCATTGTTCCCCCCTTCCTCGCAGTATGCGTATCAGCGTGCACACCCCCTGCACATTCCATAGGGAGAGGTTCTAATCATCGATTCCTGTAAGTGCATCGGGAACAAACGTTTTTTTAAAAAGCCCAACTCACCGGCAGTTGCGTCTGATCACACAGTGGTGGGCTGTGCCCACATCTACAAAAATCCATGTGATCGCATAATGGCGAGCCAACTTCCACGGGAGGAAATAGCCTCGCTTCCTCCCCGCTTTATCTCAGGTATGTGACCACAACCAGTGTGTACTATCCCCTTACTGATAAACCAAATTTATACCCAACATGCCTGACTACTGTGCTCATGTGCTTCTTTATAACATCATTAACAGATACTTTAGTGGCAAGAACGGTTTAATGGCCTCTCTGTTCAGATCACGGTTTGCTCATAAACTGTGATCGGCACCCCCAAATACTTGGGGAAAGGAAGGATTCAAGTGGGTAGCCCTGTTGGTCTGAAGCAACAGAACTTTTGAGTGTATGCTTTTGTGTGCATGCACACTTCTTCAGATATATGAAAGCTTACACCCAGAATTAAACTTTGTTAGTCTTAATGTAGCCACTGGACTCGAACTTTGGGGGAAAGAAGTTGGGTCTTTTTTCCCAATGTTCAGAAATGCTGAGAATTGGATTGTAAACACTTTGCGCAATTGTAGCCTTGCACCACGGCTCTTCGCTGCCCCAAACTTTACCAAGGATCTCTACTGTCCCAAACGCTCCACATTTGCCAACCCAGAGCACCCAAGAACATTTTTCTGAAAACAATTTTCTACCCCAAAAGGGGTTTAAAAATTAACTTAAAGAATAGAACAGGGTAGAGCCTACCCCTGTTCTACCACTCCAAAGTTTATTTATTTATTAAAATATTCATACACACACACCCTTTTCCTTCTGGCTTGAGTCTGAAGGTTTCTTCCTATCTAAGGACCCTTCCTCCAACTTCCATCAGAGGAAGACTCACTTAAAAGTTGGAAGAAGTCTACTTAGGATGGGAGAAGGCTACTTGGAAGATGGCTGGACCTACTTTGTTTTCTAGCAATCGGGATGAGCTCTCCACAGCCAAAAAAGGTGAGGGGTTCTATATTTCTCCTGTGTGCCTTAAGAAAGTGGTCGATTTTCACTTCTAGTCTCCAAGTTCTGCTTCTGCACAAACAAACTGTGCTCTCCTAGTGCATTGAAAATAAAGCAGAACCAGAAAGCTTTCTTAGCTGCAGAGGTGCAGGACAAAAACACGACAAGGAAAGAGACAAAGCAAGGGAATGAGGCAAAGATGGAGGCATGCTGTCTGCTATGCAGGTGCAAAGCCAACACATACAACCCGATTCCTAGCTATTTGGAAGATACTCGTGGACTTCATGTAATTTGGAATCTTACCAGAGATGGGTGGGCTCCATCACCAAGAAAAGTGGCCTGATGAATCCCTAAGAAACGGCAAAGCAACCTAGGTGTACCGTCACCGCTCTTTCGGTTCGCGCTACAGCTATTCTTGAGCCCGTGCCATCCACTGTGTGTTTTCTATTTGAAACTCTTCTCTACATCATGAGCTGGTGACTGCATCATTCTAAAGAGAGACTTGTACTTTCAAAGACTATCAGGTCACTATTCAACTGTTGTAGATATCGTTTATGCATGGTGGCAAAACCAGTTGTTATGTGTACTGTTTATAATTGTAAGTAGAACTGTGTAAGAAGATGGAAGTCTCGAGTGTGATTTGTGCAGCGTGACAGATTATTCTGTTTATTTGTTTGCACAACTCATACAATCTAGCTTCTTCGCCTGTAAGAGCAACATTCCATGATCTGTCTTGAGTCTCTGGGAGAAAGACAGGCTACAAATAATGTAAATATATGAATGATGACTTGGGGCAT
The DNA here is from genome assembly GCA_029233225.1 of Lepidodactylus listeri. NCBI lineage: Eukaryota > Metazoa > Chordata > Lepidosauria > Squamata > Gekkonidae > Lepidodactylus > Lepidodactylus listeri. The sequence goes on from JARCFY010000004.1 coordinate 144,844,603, forward strand.
AATAATCATGTACGCAGCTGGTCACCATGCTAAAAGCTGCCGTTGAGCAGAGGCAGAACCGCTCACAATGCCGTTTGTTCTTCTGACAGTTAAGAGAGAGGCTCGGCTACACAAAGCCAATCGTTTTCACCGGACACTCAAACAACGAGCGCATCTTGCAGATTCCTTACTAGGGATGCTCAAGCGCCCACTGGTTTAGCTTACTCCCTGCTCATCTCTCAGGACCAGAGAGCCAATTGTTCGACAGACAGTTCAGGTAGCCCGCAAACAATTCAAGCCTGTGTGCTGGGTTACTTGCAGGGAATAAGCAATGCCAACGGAGCCATCATCCACAAAGTGGCATGGTAGCTGCTGGCTGGAGATAACATTCATTCGCTGGAGACCCCTTTGAGGAAAAGTACAACTGTAAATCAGCTGCAGCCCCACCTCTAAGTCTATGCACAGCAACAGCATTGATTTACAATGCCTGACCCCTGGAATAAATGCAGCTGCGATACCCACTCCATGGAAAGTACAGTTGTCCTACATGACAAAAGGAAAAGTAATTAGCTGTCCTCTTGGTGGGCTTCAGGAAATGGTTCTGGTGTAAGTTTTCATCAGGGCTTGAAAGTGGTAAGTTCCTGCCTGCTGAAGGGAGAGGGAAGATGGAAAGGGCAGTTCTGACACTGAAAAAAGATGGACAGAAATACGCACTCCTGTCAACTGGCTAAAGAACAATCTCTCTCTGATGTGGACTGATGGGTCTGCCCTATAGAAGTGCCTCCGTGCTTCTACCTGTGTATTTGTAAATAAGGTAAAATCTATAAAACATACCAGATGTCTCCAGTGTTCTTTCCTCCAAAAGGAAGCCAATCTGAGTAAAACCTATCCCTGTAACTTCTTACTGCTGGGGCACACGTAACACTATTATTTCTAGACAAAGATCTGGTGTCACGATCCACATTGACACGCTGAACTGAAATACTGCTGGGAAATGTCTGTATTTTGTGATAACAACAAGCACACATTTCATACTTCCTAATCTCAGAACTGAATGGAGAAAAGCTACATTTATGCAACTCTCTTGTCAGAAACTCTAAAACAAAATGATGGTGTAATTGTACACTGAGACTTATCTGCCATGGAGTGAGATTAAGTCCTGGTTGAATGGCTTGTACAATGGCCCGATCTTTGGATGCTTGTTCATGTCTTCTTCCTGCTCTATAAAGATCGATCTAAAGAAAAGTTGCAATGAATCTGCAACAACAGTTCTTATAACATATGAGAAGCCATGATGGATGAGGCCAATGGCTTAGCCAGTCCAACACTCTGTCACATAGTGGCCAAAAACCCCAGTTTTCTGGAAGTCAACCTATGCTAGGCCTTCAGAATATGGATACTGTAACCCTAGACATGGGCACAGAATGGATGCCATTTTTTAATTAAGCGTGCAGCTGTCCCAATGAGAGACAATCTCTCATCCTTTGGCTCTGGTAGATGCCTTGCAAAGCAGATATAGCTGTACAATAACTCAATCAGGCTCTGCATCAACCTCGTAATGATTATGTCGTACCCAAAACGCTCTCGGATAATCTGCATGCATCTTTGCTTTATTCTTTGATCTTCTATACCAGATCAAAGAAAAAAAAATCTGTTCATTGACATTTTCTTCCAGATGCTTTATCACCTTTTATAAAGCTGTCCGTTTTGATGGAGCCCTGAACCTGGGTTTTGTTTCTGTTTTTCACTGGTGGCGTGAGGGGTGGAAACACTTCTAACTGCGTGCAGGTCGTGGACAAACTTGATTCTAGGCTGGACCTTCTCCACCCAAGTGGCTGCAAGTTTATTACAGATATCAAGACTTGCTGCTTGGAAGTTCAAGCAGGAAAAACAATAAATTAACGAATGCCACCCCCCTCTACACACACTCTACACACACCTGTCTCCCATAACAGAGACCAAGAGGTGGCAGAGCGCAAGGAAAGACTCACTGTCTTTGCAGCTACTGGAGTTTCTCTGAAGGCACAGGCTATATTCGCCAACAAAATCACCCCAAGTCAACCATGGATTCTCATCTTGGACGTCCCCTCCCAGAATCCACGAAAGAGCCACCAAAGAGCTGATTACTGAAGATGAAAACTGACACATGCATTCGCTTCAGTTTGGTGAAGTGGTTAGGAGCGCAGACTCTAATCTGGGCGAACAGGGTTTGATCCCCCACTCCTTCACATGCAGCTGCTGGCGTGACCTTGGGTCAGTCACAAGTTCTCTCAGGGCTGTTCCCTCAAGGGAAGTTCTCTCAGAGCTCTCTCAGCCCCACCTACCTTCACAGGGTGTCTGTTGCCGGGAGGGGAAGGGAAAGGGATTTTAAGCCTCTCCGAGACTCCTTTGGGTAGTGAAGGGCAGGGTATAAATCCAATCCCTTCTCTTTGTCTTCTTCTTCATGCTTGGGTTGCCAACTCCAGGATGGGAAATTTTTGGAGACTTGGAGGCAGAGCCTGGGCAGGGCTGCCAACCTCCAGTTCTCTTTGTATTACAAATGATCTCCAGACTTCAGAGATCAGTTCCCCTAGAAAAAATGGCCGCTTTGGAAAGTGGACTCCATGGCACAGTACCCTATTGAAGTCCCTCACCTCCACAAACCCCGCCCTCCCCAGGCTCCACCCACAAAATCTCCAGGTACTTCCCAACCCAGAGCTGGCAATCTTACTGGCGAGGACGGGGTTTAGGGAGAGGTGGGACTGCAGTATGGTATAATGTCACCCTCTAAAGCAGCTACTTTCTCCAGGGGAACTGATCTCTGTCATCTGGTGATCAATTATGATCCCAGGAGATTTCCAGGCCCTTACCAGGAGGCTGACAAACCTAACTCATACACAATGGTTTTCTATGCATTCTCCAAGATTCAGTGCCACATCGCAGAACAGTGGTGGCTATCTCTAAAACCGCCATTTTGGTAACGCTGCCTGATTCACATGTTTTTTTCCCTAAGCTTTTGACAAGACCCGGTTTGTATGAACTGAACAAAATAGATCTGGTTTCTTTTGCAGTTCGTCTGATATCTGCTGACATCTCCCATTTATGATTGTATGATTCAACTGTACCTGAATTGTTTTAAATGATTTTATGTGATTTTAATGGTCATTTATGTACCAATTATGTAAGGCGCCCTGAGCCTGCTTGCAGGGAAGGCGGGGTATAAATTAAATAAATATATAAATAGGTTAGCTCAGGGTAACGAGAGAGAGAAGAAGAATGATGCGTGCCATTTTGGGTTCCTGCTGAGGAGAAAGGTGGGGTATAAATTAAGTGAATAAATTAACAGCAAAAATGATCCAAGCTAGAAAAATGCATCTAGGATGATGTAACAAAAAGAACATAAACCACACTGTTTGGATTTTCTCTCTCTCTCTCACTCTCTCTCACACACACACAAAGTACTCTTCTTCAGGGACATGTCTGGCTGCCCCTACTGTGTGTGATTAGATCCTAAATCGCCATATTTTTCCACATTAATGATTTTTTAATGTATGACAATGCTCCCTCTAAGCTACGGAGCCCTGTGAACAAAAATTTTACTTTGTGAGCTACTGGCATTAAAGTTGTGAGAAGGTAATTTGGCTTCTACATGAATTAGTTTGCGCTGGAGCCATCCTTCCTGAGAGAACAATGTGTGAGCCAAAGGCTAAAAAACCGTGAGCCAGCTCACACTAACTCAGCTTAGAAGGAACACTGATGTACAGTCTCTTAACTATTTTTGTTTCTTCCTGCCTGTATAAGTGCTCCCCTTTTTCACAGGTATGTAAGCCGTTTGCTACGTTTTTGTTGTAGAACATGATAAAATGATGGGGAAATATTGAAACATATTAATAAAAAGATTCAATAATTATTCTGCTCTTCAGAATAGACAATTATCTTTTTTTAAAAAAAGGGACAGTGAGTCACTAGCACATTTGACAACATTTGAACTCAACTGAATTTCAGATTGATAGGTGAGCTGTGTTAATCATTTTTTTTGTTCATCATTAACCCACTTCTGGAAAGAGAGTAAGCTCGTTTGGAAATTATAGTATTAAAAATCTAACACAGAAGTGGTGATGGTACTAGATCTGCATTTGACAAAGTCAGATGTGATTGTTTTAAAATACCATTTACTGAAGACATTGACAGGACGTGTTGGAGGTAAATGCAACATGCTTTTCTGGGGATGCTCAGTCAGTCAGAAAGGAACTTAGCCTGTAAGCTCTCCACTCCTTATACAAAGTAGGAAAGCCAAAAAGGGCAGGGGGATGAGATTTTTGTTCTTTGTTACTCCTACTAAAAGCCATCCTTACTGCCCGATCCTATACATCTATATTCAGAAGTAAATCTACTATGATCAAAGGGTCTTAATCTTGCAAAAACATGTACAATCAGTAATTTTTTAATTTATTTGTTCATATTTATAGCCCCCCCCTTCCCGCAAGCAGGTCAGGGTAGGTAACAGCATTGCATTTATACAATATATTATTTGATTAATACAATAATTTTACTGTATTGAATTTTATTGTTAATTTGCCTGCACATAATTTCTCACTTTATAACAATTGTTCCACTTCTGTTAAAAGCCGGAAGGATCAAATAGCTCTTCAGGAAACTGAAGCCCCTCAATATATCCATGCCGTGTGCACTGAGTAGAAACCTTGCTCACACCAACTGATGGCTTGTGAAATCCTACCAGGTATAGCTTGCACACTTTTGCAGGGGTCATTTCGTAAAAAAAAGGTGCAGGAGTTCATTAGCATAACTCATTAGCATAACTTGTTTGCATATGCCGCACCCCCTGACATCACCAGAAGTGTGTCAGAAGGCGACACCCACTGCTCAGGCTCCACCCCAAAAATTTCCAGGTATTTCCCAACTCTAGAGGTAGCGAGCCAACTTTACACTTTGACTAAAGACACTTTAGGTTTCCTTTGCTCTTGCAGGGAAGCTACCCTACAACAAGCATGAAAGTACAGATCAAGTGAGTCTGCTTTTGCTTTCTTCCACAGTGCATCACCATATCTGCCTGCTCCTGGGCTTGTTACTCCTGGAACGGCGTTCCTGTGCATTCCTGCTCGAAATGACTCATGCTTTTGAGAATATCTTTACCACCATATGAGTTACACAGCTGATTTTCAAAGAAAACAGAGCGGGGGGGGGGGGTGAAGAAGAAGAAGAGGAGATTGGATTTATACCCTGCCCTTCACTACCCAAAGGAGTCTCAGAGCGGCTTACAAACTCCTTTCCCTTCCCCTCCACACAACAGACACCCTGTGAGGTAAGTGGGGCTGAGAGAGCTCCTCTGACAGAAATTGCTCTTTTTCAAGGACAGCTCTTATCAGAACTATGGCTTGCCCAAGGCCATCCAGCAGCTGCAAGTGGAGGAGTGGGGAATCAAACCCGAGTCCTCCCAGATTAGAGTCTGCGCACTTAACCACTACACCAAACTGGCTCTCACAATGCTACAGCCCAATAACAAATACCTGGAATTCCTAAATCATAATAATCATTAAATATCTTAGCTAAACCTGGGATTCCTCACCTTCATATACGTTTCAGCTGAAACCTGGGAGTTCTAACTCACTAGGGCTTTTGTTCAAGTTCAAGTTCGTTTGCTACTGAATATCTTGGCTAAATATCCATGACTCCGCCCTACCCCTTTTGCAAGGGTCAGCTGTACCGATGTATGCTCTCTGTACTTTCTTCATTATCTGGACTCTACACAACGTTTTATACCCAGCACAACATTTTATACACAACACACAACATTTTATACTCTTGTCATTTCATTGAATAAATACACAACCAGTTCATCCTCACACATACTTCTAACTTTCTGCACCATGGTATGTCATGATTTACACAAGCTTTTCTTTACAGACAGTCTTTTCCAGTTCTGTAATCCTAGTCCTTCCACATCGATCACTGGATGTCTGCATGTCTTGTGCTGTCTGCTCAATTCTTTAAATATATTTGATAATCCACTCTGAGGCTGCGGTTGTGCACATGGAATAATCCACTTGCAATCCACTTTCAACACACTTTCCAGCTGGATTTTACTGTGTGAACTGGCAAAATCCAGTTGCAAAGGGCACTGGAAGTGGATTGAAAGGGGATTATTTAGTGTGGGTGATCACAGCCTGAGTCTCAGCAAGCAAAGTGGACTATAAATGAAATAAATAAATAAATTTATGATTTTTTTTAAAAACTCAGTCTTGCTTTATCTGCGTCCCATGAGATCTGTAAACCAATGATTTCTTCCATCATCCACTATGGGAGCAATCCTGCACAGGTTTACTCAGAGCTAAACACCATTTTATTCAATGAGGCTTACTTCCAAGGGGGAGAAATGTTCACAGGATTGCAGCCCATGTGTTCCCATCTGCATTTCATAAGGGCTCACACTTGAATGATTTACAACAGGTCTCTCTCTGCTACAACATCCCCCCTCTCCCTCCATTTATTAACCTTAATTACAAAGGCATCGGCAAATTATACACTCCTTGCATTGGGCGAGGTGGGGTCTTGCCAGTTTGGTGTAGTGGTTAGGAACATGGACTCTAATCTGGGAGAACCGGGTTTGATTCCCCCCTCCTCCACTTGCAGCTGCTGGTGTGACCTTGGGGCAGTCACAAGTTCTCTCAGAGCGGTTCTCTCAAGGGCAGTCCTCAAAAGAGCTCTCTCAGCCCCACCTGCCTCACAGGATGTCTGTTGTGGGGAGGGGAAGGGAAGTGGACTGTAAGCCATTCTAAGACTCCTTTGGGTAGTGAAGGGCAGTGTATAAATCCAATCTCTTCTTCTCTTTTCTCCCTCCAGACACCAAGCTAGTATCCCAGCACTGGGGAAACAAGGCAGAGGCCAACCAGTTCCTCTGGAGGGCCAGCAACAGGGCACAGAGGCTGAGGCCTTCCCCTGATGTTGCTTCCTGGTATTGGGTTTTAGAGGCTGACTGCCTCTGAATGTAAAAGTTCCCTTTAGTCACCATGGCTAGTAGCCACATATTTAAGACTAGCTTCAATCAATAAACCAAACTTCAACCTACAGCTTTGGATCTTGGTTTGGCATTCTCTTACCAGTCACAGTTAATGGACCAGCCTGCATTCAAACAACCTCGGTAGCCATACTTAAGTTTAATTTAAGCCATCGCTTTGCGTAATGTCAGACCTGAGCCTACAACTGAAGCTGCAAAGTATACCAAGAGGAGATTTTTCAAAATGATGTGCAGTGTAAAGAGCTTAAGAGACAAAGACTGTTCAAGGAACAGGAGAACCGGCCCCTAATCCCTCTGCGCTTGCCTCAGATCTTTCAAGGTTGCTTTTTTCTTTCATGTGAGATCAGTGGTAAACAAAGCACAGGGCACAATATTCATGATAAAGCCAACAGGCCTGCATGCATCAGATGGACTTAGCAAGCGAAGACCTCTGGAATTTTTCTGTTTGATGCTGAAGCGTAGGGTTGACTACGGAATCCATTGGGGCAGCCAACCAAACTAGAGCTCAGAGCGGTCTGAGCTGCCGCCCAGGCTATCCGGACACGGACAGAAAAGGCAGCTAAGATAAATGCTAACACACATGGACATATGAAGCAAGCCTGATTCTGCAGGACTCCTTTGCTTTCAGGGTAACTCTGATGAGCCCGGGTCATGCACAAACAAAATGCTAGTGTTTCTAATTACAGGAATGCAGTATAAGGTTTCAATGAACAAGTAGCGTACATTGCTTGTACCACGGGGTTAGGTCCAAAGTTCCTGGGCCATAATCAGCAGCTTGGACTGGACTTCTCAATACAACCCACCTCATCACCCCCCTGCTGTTCCCAAGAGTCTCACTATATATTTTTCTTTTTTTTGCCATCATGTCACATTTGACTTATGGCCAGTGTTCCCTCAAAGCTGAGTAACTGTGAGCTATCTCACAGTTTTTTAGCCTCTAGCTCACACATTTTTTTTGTCTTAGCTCAGGAAGAAGGATGGCTCCAGAGCAAACTAATGTATGCAGTAGCCGAATCGCTCGCTCACAACTTTAATGCCAGGAGCTCACAAAGTAGAAGTTTTGCTCACAAGACTCCACAGCTTAGAGGGAGCATTGCTTATGGCAACCCCTCATGGGGTTTTCCGGGCAGGAGATGTTCAGAGATGTTTTGCCACTGCCTGCCTCTTTGTCACGACCCTGGGCTTCCTTGGTGGATCTTTCATGCAAATACTAACCCTTCTTAGCTTCCGAGGTCAAGCTAGCCTGCTCTATCCAGGTCGGGACTACCTAGGAGTAGCTTTTTACGGAGAACAGGTGGCTGCAGAGTAAATGCGGAGGCAGGAGAGATATATTCCGCTTGCAGTTCTTTGGATCTAACCCATAGCATGGTATCGGAGGGTTTTTAGATTTTAAATTATCCCCCAAATTGCCCATTTTGAGAGGTTAAATCATGAGATTTGCTGCCAGAGGTGGGAGTGATGGCTGCAGGGATTTAAAAGGAGGGGGGCGGGTTAAACAGATTCATGGAAGGCAGGTGTCTCAGTGGCTACGGGCCATGGTGACTAAAGGGAACCTCCTCATCCGGAGGCAAAGAACCTCTTCATACCAATGCCAGGAGGCAACACCAGAGGAAGGCCTTGGTCCCTGTGACTTATTCGTTGGCCCTCCAGGGCAAGTGGTTGACCACCATGTGGGACAGGATGCTGGACTAGATGGGCCCCTAGTCTGATCCAGCAGGGCTCTTCTTGCGTTCTCATTTGATCGGTTAGTTACCATGGTACTTGCGGATTTCGTTTTCTCTCTCTCTCAGACTGCGAGCGAAGTATTTTTACTCGACTTGTTGACAGGTTTAACTTGGGTCTTTCACAATGCATACAGAAGTACAACTCACCAGAAATGCTAATCATGACATCTGCTAATTAAAAGATCACATCCTCTGCACAGTCAGCTTCACGATTCAGGCAGTAACATTAAACAATTTAGCAAAAAGAAAAAAAATTAGATCAAATTGATGCTGAAATGTTAGGTCTGGCTTCAGTCAATGCCACCACTGAAAGCACCCAAATACTAGAGCTACCCTAGTACTAGGCCCACATAGTAACACACACACACACACACTCCTTAAACAACCTCATGCCATCTTTCTGCAATGATCATACATGGGCAAACCAGCTGTTTCACCCCACTCTCACCACATATTCATGCCTTAAGGAGGAACGCAGGACCATAGTTCAGCAAAACAGCACATACTTAGCATGCAAAGGAGCTCATGTTCAATCCCAAACATCTCAGTTAAGAGTGTCAGAGGTCCCCTGCTGGATCACACCACTGGTCCATCCAGTCCAGCATCCTGTTCCACACAGCCACTAGCCAGTTGCCCTGTAGAGCCAAGGACCAGGGTCCAGCGGTCAAGGCCTTCCCCTGACGCTGCTTCTTTGCGATGGTATTCAGAGCTGCTGTTTCTGGATGCAAAGGCTCCCTTTAGCCATCATGGCAAGCAGCCACTGATAGATCTTTCTTCCATGAATCTGTCAAATCCCCTGTCAAAGTCACCCACGCTCAAGGCCCTCCTTTCTTCCACTGGCAGGAAAGTCCATTAACAGTCATTAGATGGCCATCTGATAGCAATGCTGATTCTGTGAACTTAGGGAGATCATGAGAGGGAGGGCAGGAAAGGTTGCATCATGCTTAGCTCTTGTGGCCCTTTCTTACACGCTCAGAGAAATGTGGATCACCACAATTTCTCTCCAGGCCAGTTTGGCTGGAGATCCTGTAGGGTTTGTTTTTTTTTTGCCATCTTCTGGGCACGGGACAGGGGTCACTGGGGGTGTGGGGGGGGGAGGTATTTGTGATTTTCCTGCATAGTGCAGGGGGTTGGACAAGATGACCCTGGAGGTCCCTTCCAACTCCATGATTCTATGTTTCTAGTGAAACAGTACTTCCTTTGGCCCATTCTTGAATTTGTGTGAAAGCCAGGGGGAAATAGCTGGGGGGCGGGGTTCCAGCAAAGAAGGGGAGGGGGAGCAGTAGAAAAGTAGTGAGGAGGGGGAACATACACCAAAAAATCCTCCAGGCATCACCCCAGAAAATTATGAGTTGTGCTCTCTCCATATTTTGTTGCGAGAAAACAAGCACTGGGAATGAAGCTTGCCTATAATCTTGCACTTTATGAACTTGGTTCCCTAATCCCAGATGCATCTCGGCTAATTATGATGAGCCACTGGTAGAAAGCCTTTCTACACATGCGCTCTCCTCCTCCACATATTCCAGAATAGTACGGGGTCTTGTGGTCGCATACGACTCCGGTCCCTTCACATTTATTTTTCTGATTACTAATTACTCTCTGTTCACCGGCTTCTTCTTTGCTTTTTTGGGGGGGAAGGAGGTCTCTTTCTTCCGGATTTTAAAACCACATTACGTACACGAAAGAACCTCTTTTCTTACACACCCCATTCTGGTACAAATGATGTAGAAGGTTTCAGTTTGGTGTAGTGGTAAAGAGCGGTAGGCTGTAATCTGGAGAACGGGGTTCGATTCCTCACTCCTCCACGTAAGTAAGCTGGGTGACCTTGGGTCACTCACAAGTTCTCTCAGAGCTGTTCTCTCAGAGCTCTCCCAGCCCCACCTACCTCACAGGGTGTCTGCTGTGGGGAGAGGAAGGGAAAGGAGTTTGTAAGCCGCTCTGAGACTCCAAGTGAAGGGCGGGGCAACAAATCCAATCTCTTCTTCTTCAGGTTGTGCATGCAAGAAGTTTCGTGCTAGGGTGAGAAAGGGTACTGAAACAACAAGATAAAAGGGAACTGTTCCTCCCGAAGCAGCTTTCTCCACCAGAAGAGGGGGGGAGAAAATGTTCCTTATCATGCTAGAAGCTGGGAACGGCTTACATCTTCCCAAATGTCCCATCCAGCTAGTTCCGCTCACAGTTTCTTCCCCCACGAGGCCGGCTCTCTTCCTGCGTAGCCATTCCTGCCTGACTTCTGAATCTCCTGAGCACTTCTCACATCTCTCTCTAGGCCCTTTGGGGACCATCCAACAACTCAAAGGGAAAGAGGAGAAAAGGACTGCTGCTACAGCTGTGGACAGGCACAGAAAGCCCTAAGCGGTTCAGCCAGGATCACATGGGATGTGTCTTGAGGGGAGAGCGCACAACAAAAGCCCGCCCTTGACAGGAACTCCCTAGGGCCATGGAGTTCATCACTCCTTATGCAGGCACAGGGAACTCTCCCCTGTATGACTTCCCATTTTCAAAGACTGCCCAGCCTCAGGCGGCTCTCTCTCGCTTGAATGCAAGAGGCTGCTGAACCCATCCCCTTCTCCCTGCATCTCAGCTCAGAATTCACACACACACCCCACCCCCAGCTGTTTTTCCGTCCACTGGGGGAAAGGCAAGAGACACCCATATCTCTTCTCCATGGATGAGAAAGCACCTGAGGGGAGGGCTATTTGAGCAGAAAAACCAAGACTGTGGCTTGAAGTTTAAGCTCTTCTTCCCGACAGTGCACGCAGAGACACACACAGACACAGCCATTCCAGATCGCCTTTTTTCCTTTTAAAAAGCTGGAGGAAAGAAGCTGTCCATAAAGCCGCAAATTAATACTCAACACCCGGAGAACAAATGCCCAACCGAACAGAATTGCTTATCCATGCAGCAATCAAGTATGGCAGGCACCGCAAAAGCCTCACCATTGAAAGACACACGCCGAGAATATTTGAAGCTGATCAACTCTTCCCCGGAGGCCAAGAGGTAGCAACTCCCCAAATCTTCACGTGTCAGAGGCCGCACAACAGAAGCTGCTGCCATAAACCCAGCCCTTTTCCATGAGCAAACCACACTTTGGGAATAACAGAAAGGCCATCTCCAGGTGGGTTATATGTACCCAGTTCAACACTGGTGGGAAGCAGGGTTTTTTCCCCATATTGCCCACTTGGGTTCTCAGGTCTTACCTGTGACCGGGGGGGGGGGGGGGGGGCGCCTCCAGCTCGGCTCCCAGGTGTCTTCTTGCATGCATGCTGCAATGATGTCACTGACATCATTGCACTGGGCACATCGTGCAGGGGGACGCTCTAGCATTTGGGTACAAAAACCTCTATGGTCACCACCATAGAGTTTTTACCCAAATGCTAGAGCGTCTGTCCCCCCCCACACACACAATGTGCCCGGCATGATGACATCACCTCTGGGTGACATCATCAGATCAGGAACATCATGTGCAATAGGGCTTTTGGGGGGGGGCAGGGCTTGCCCCACCAGCCAGTTGGCCGGTGGTGGATTGGGGCCCCTGAAAGCAGGGGAAACCCCACCCCCATTGGGGGGGTGGCAGCTCTATTCCCCACATCACTGTGGTGCATTCATGCACCTCCCTGGGTTTCTCCGCCTGTCCTATGATCTTTCCCAGAACTTCACAGCCAAGCAGGTTTAAGAAAGATCGCAGTAAAGCCTGAATGGCTGTTGTGCGTGTGAGAAAATTCAGATGTGAAATATTGATATGTACGGAATATTTTCTCTTTTAGTACGAATGAAGAACAAAGTGTAACTCAAACTATATAGCAGGAAGATGACATAACAATCTACGGTACCGGTGGTGGGAAATGCCCTCAAGTTATGGATGACTTCTGGCCACCCTGTAAGGTTTTCAAAGTGAGAGACGTTCAGAGGTGGTGGTTTGCCATCGCCTGCCTCCGTGTCACAGCCCTGGTATTCCTTGGAGGTCTCCCATCCAAATACTGGCCCAGGCCCACCCTGCTTAGTTTCTGAGATCTGACAAGATCAGGCTAGCCAGGTCAGAAAGAATATCTACAAGCCCTATACACACACACACACACACACACACACACACACACACACACATATATATATATACTGGAGAGTTTTCAAATAGCTGTTTACACATGTCTCATTTTGTCCACAATTTAATATGCTCCAATGCACAAGCCTGAAGAGTTCAGTGCTGTGTCCAATGTTTCCAGCAGGGTAAACATTTACTCAGCATTCAAATATGCAGTCTTACTGTGACTGCATGAGCCTGCTTCTGTCCAAATAAGCACACTTTCATTTGTTTACTACAACATTTGTGAGCGGTGGCGTATGACAGCCAGTGTTGTGTGCGGGTTAAGAGCAGCAGACTCTAAATCTGAAGAACCGGGTTTGATTCCTCACTCCTCCTCCACGTGAAGCCAGCTGGGTGACCTTTGGTCAGTCACAGTTCTCTCAAAACTCTCTCAGCCCCATCTATCTCAAAGGTTGTCTGTTGCGGGGAAAGGAAGGGAAGACGATTGTAAGCCACTCTGAGACACCTTCGGGTAGTGAAGGGCAGGGTATAAAATCAACTCTTCTTCTTCTGTTTTCAACTTCTAGTGTTCCCCACTTCTCAGATGGCAAAAACGAAGATACGTGTGCTAAGGTAGCAGTTTGTGGCTCTCTCTATCTAGTATTTGGGTACATGTGCAATTTTGCTTGTAGCACACTAAGGAATTTATACATTTTTAACTTTCATACATACGCCTGGCACTCAATTGCATATGCATAGCTTAAATGAGGCATTCCGTATTGTTTAAGTAGTATGATGTTTAGGGTGGATAAATGATGCATATTTTCCCCCAGCACACACACACACACACACACACACACACACACACACACACAATTTCTTGCCATAGTTTGACACTTTTAGCTGTCTTGTACAACCATTCATTTTGTAAGAAGACAAGAATCACCAGAAAAGACAATAATGCTAGGGAAAATGGAAAGCATCTGGAAAAGAGGAAGACCCAACGTGAGATGGATTAACTCCACCAAGGAAGCCACAAAGGCCCTCTGTCTGCAAGACCTGAGCAAGGCTGTTAATGATAGGAAGTTCTGGAGGTCATTAATTCATAGGGCCACCGTGAGTTAGAAGCAGTTTGGCAGCACTTAGCACACAATATCATTCATTAAGGTCAACTACTGTTACGAGCTCTGGTGCTAGAGAAGGCTCCTGCCCATTCCTTGGACAGCAAAGGTGACAAACAAGGAAGTATTGGAGCACATAAAACCAGAAGGAAAAAGCACAAAACTGCGACTGACTTATTTCGGCCATGTCATGCAGAAGAAGTCTCAAGAAAAAGCAAATATGCTTGGATTGGTTAGCGGCAAAAGGAAACCTGGCCGCCGAAGAACACGGTGGCTAAGCACCATAAAAGTCGACACCAGCCTGAGCATGGAACCACTCAAAGAAACAGTGCAAGATCGGAAAAGGTGGAGAGAGCTGGCCCATAGAATCGCCCAGAGTCGAACACGACTGAATGGCTAACAACAACAAAAACTGTTCTGTGCTGCTCTGGTTGACCGTAATTAGAAATATTATCAGGCCTTCATTCAAGAAATAAGAAAAACCAGCCAATAAGAGTACATGAGCAGGAATATCTTGAACACATAAAACCTGCCTGATATTGACTCAGACCACTAGCACATCAAGGTCAGTATTGTCTATCCAGACTGGTAGCAGCTCTCCAGGTTGGTAGGTAGAGGTCTTTCATATCCTTTCAACCAGAGATGCTGGGGATTGAACCTGGGACATCCTGCATGCAAAGCAGGAGCTCTACCACTGAGCCACGGCCCCTATTCAGTCTTAAAAGTCAACAGACCAGTTCCATGAATGAGGAATTCCGCAAAAGAAATTCCAGAGAGGATGCCCGCTGCAGCAAAAGCTTCAGAGAGTCCTGGTGTTCCTTAGTTTAATAGGTACATGTAGGGTTGCCAGCCTCCAGGTGGGGCCTGGGGATCTCCCACTTTTACAACTGATCTCCAGCTATCAGAGATCAGCTCCCCTGGAGAAAATGGCTGCTTCGAAGGGTGGACTCTATGGCATTGTCCCATGCTGAAGCCCCTCCCCTCCCCAAACCCCGCCTTCTCCAGGCTCCACCCCCAAAGTCCCCAGGTATTTTCCAACCTGGACTTGGCAACCCTAGGTACAGGGGCTACAGCTTGGCCTACTTCTCACTTAAGCAGTAGTTAAAACCTCTCCCTGGTTATTTCCAGACTAGATCACAGAGAGGGGCTCACAGGATTAAATTCCCACCTCATTCAAAATTGGCAGGTCAAGGAGAATAGTCGTACCCTAACCTTCTTCAGGACATGGAAATGTTCTGACTAGGGCTGCCAACCTCCAGGTGGCGGCTGGAGATCTCCTGGGACTACAACTGATCTCCAGGCAGCAGACATCAGTTCACCTGGAGAAAAAGGCCCCCTTGAAAGGTGGACTCCATGGCATTATAGCCCACTGAAGACCCAACCCTCCCCAAACCCCACCCTTATCAGGCTCCTCCCCCCCAAATCTGCAGGTATTTCCCAACCCAGAGCTGGCAACCCTAGTTCTGACTGAAGGTGGGGGTCTTTTCCCCCCATATGAAGGGACAGGCAAGAACAGGAACTACAGTCAGAAGTGATACGTAAGGTAAAGGTAAGAGTTTCCCTTGCTCAAAAGCCAGTTGAATACGACTCTAGGGATGCGGTGCTCATCTCCATTTCTATGGCCAAAGAACCAGCGCTGTCCAAAGATGCTTCCGTGGTCATGTGGTCGGCATGACTAGACAGCAAGGCGCACGGAACGCTGTTACCTTCTCACCGAAGCGGTACCTATTTATCTACTTGCAATTTCTTGCTTTCAAACTGGTAGCTTGGCAGGAGCTGGGGCCAGAGATAGGAGCTCACTCTGTCATGCAGCACTCGGGTCTCGAACTGCTGAACTACCAGCCTTCCGGGTCTGCAGTTCAGCGTCTTAACCACTTGAGCCACTGCAGCCCAAGGAAAGTGGAGGTAGTTACCTAGAAATAACTCCAAAGTGACCTATCAAGAGAATAAACTTCTAACAGCCTCTCCAATAACGACATCTTGTTTCATGAGAATAATTGGAATTGAGGTATTTTTTTTTAAGTTTGCATGGTGTTCATTTAAGGTCCTTTGCTACCCCCTCCTCTGAAAAACCATATCTCTTTTGTTACAGGAGGTGCTCCATTTACCCAGAAACCATCCTGGCATTCTCATGCAACATTGCCCGCCCATATATATTTTTTTTCCATTTAAAAAAATTCCCCAGAGGGTCATCCTCAAAAGTCTTGAGCTTATGAGCTTGCCCGCCCATCTGACAGCATAACTTCAAAGTTCTCACTTTGGGGGGAAGGCACTTTAGCTAATAAACAGCCTGAAGCACTTGAGAGTAAGGGCGATTCTGCATCTAGCATTCGCTCCACATTTTCTCAACTGGGAGGGGAAAGCGCAGCTCAAAACCACATCCAAATTCCTCGGGGCAACACACTGACCGCAAAGTCACCGCTGATTGGCCATAAATTCATGCAGAAGGTACCATAAAATCTGATGATCCAAGGAAGTGAAAGCCGCATCGAGTGCGGAGGTTACCATAAAATCTGATGATCAAAGGAAGGAAGGTCCCTCCAGGTGGGGCCTGGAGATCTCCTGCTTTTGCAACGGATCTCCAACTGACAGAGATCAGTTCCCCTGGAGAAAATGGTTGCTTTGGAGGGTGGACTCTATGGTGTTGTACCATGCTGAGGCCCTCCCCTACCCTCCCCAAATCCCGCCCTCTCTCGGCTCCACCCCCCAAAGTCTCCAGATATTTCCCAACCCAGACCTGGCAACCCTGAAGGAAGTGAAACCAGCATGCAATGCAGAGGGGAATTTCTTTTCCAATGTGGGTTTCCTAAAACAACAATGGAGTTAAGCCTAAGTGAGCTGGGGGGGGGGGGGGGGGGGACGCCAAACAGTTTTACCAATAGAGTTGCCAATCTCCTGGTGGGACATGGAGATCTCCCAGAATTACAACTGATCTCCAGACTACAGCGATCAGATCCTCTGGAGAAAACGGCTACAAAGGAAAGTGGACTCTTTGGCATTATGCCCAGTTGAGGTCCCTCCCCTCCCCCAAACTCTATCCCACCCAGGCTTCACCCCCCCAAAAAAATCTCCAGGAATTTCCCAACCCCGAGCTGGCAACCCTAGTTACCAATATCATTTTATAATATAAAAGCAGTTATTACCAAAGATGGTGCTGGAACAGCTCAGTGGGAGGGGGGAATGTGGAAGGCTTCCAAACGTAAGAGAATCTTAAATCATTAATGAAACTAAGTTTTTAATGTATGCAAATTAAATTATATATGCATCTTTCCTTAGACCAAATTTAATGCGCGTACTTTATTCAGGAATCAGTCTTAGAAGAAGGAGAGGAAGAAAACGGTGACAACTTGCATTTTTTATTACTCTGGACCACAAAAATGATAATTTATGTTCTCTTTTAATAATATAAAACCTGATTGCCAAGCCGGAACACGGGATGCTGTATTCTGGCACACGCCTTCTGAGAAAGTAAAGCAGTGCCAATTTGCATTATTGAAGCAGCCGGGCACACCACACTAAAGGAGCTTTAAAAAAAGAAAAAGCCAGACCAAGCTATCTGTTAGCCCATTTCAATACAGCAGGCCCAAGCCAGCCAAAAAGTTAAGTACTTTCATTGATTTCTATGGAAGAGACTGAAACGCAGACTTAACTCTCCCACTGAGCCAAACAGAATGAAAAAGTGCTTAACATGGCTGGATTGTGCCCAAAGTCTCCGGGCCCAAATGGTTCTCCCTACAGCATTTTTACCCTACTCTTCTTCCGGGGAGCTCAGGGTTCTCTCCTCTTCCGTTTTATTCCCAGAAGGTAGCTGAGACCAGGGGCGTAGACTTTTTAAATCCCCGGGGGGAGCGGGGGCTCTCTCGTGCGTGCGCGCGCTCGGGACCATGTCCCCGCCGCTCTCCCCCCCTGCCCCAGGTAGCCGCTGCCGCCGCTTCCCTCCCCCGGGCCGTGCCCCCCGCCCCCCTCCCTCCCTCTCCCCGCTCACCTCGGGCGCCGGCGGATTACTGCTGCTGCTGCCGCCTGCAGCCGGGGGCCGGCGCGTCGCCCTTGCGGGCCCCCGGCTCCCGCTCCGCCTCGCGCTCTCTCCCCGCCTCTCTCCCCCCCGCCTCTCTCCCCCCCCCCCGGGAGGCAGGAGGGCAGGCCGGGGGTGGGGGGAAAGGAGAGGCGGCGACAGCCGGCTGACTGGCCACCGGGCGCTCCATTTTGCCGGGGGTGGCTGAGCCCCCCCCGGGAAATTTCGGGGGGGCTCGAGCCCTCGAGCCCCCCCGTAGTTGACGCCCATGGTTGAGACTGAGAAAGAAAGATTGGCCCATGATCAGCCAGTGAGCTTCCTAGGCCTTGTCTGACTCTCTAGCCACTGCTCCACACTGGTTTTCCAAAGATAAACTAATTTCTGCTGTCGCAAATGCACACCTTCCTTTGGAACTCTTTTGTCCTCCCTCCACAAGATTCAAAAGGCTGGCTGTTCACAGACCCAAGATAGAGGGTGGGGTGGAACTGGAGGCCTGGAGATCTACCGCCTGCAGACAGCCAAAGAACCTGTCCAAGAGTCACAAGATGAACGGCGTCATGTTAATTCCCTACTCCCCTCAGCCAAAATCTGCCAACAGATCTTCTCACACAGCATACATACAGAGGGACTACGTCAGATAGCATATGGACCAATAACACAGTACAGATTCCAGAGTATGCTCTGCTTCGCACGTTTGCTTGCCTGCCTGGAAGGAAGAGTCCTCACTGGGTCTAGCCCCCATTCTTACTCCTAACCTCTGTCTACCACTGCACACGCCAAATCTCCACGGCAAGGTGCCAGTTTTTCATCTGGGGAGAGCACCATCCCTTCCTCAGAGTATGGAGAGGAAGTGGGCTCTATGAGCTCCCATCTCAGCCTTACAGACACTCAGGAAGCCAGGCTCTGTCTCAGAGGAAACAAAGTCCTGCTTTTCCGCAGAAGTAATCAAGTTAGTCTGTTGCCTTTCTAGCCCTATATGGCCAGGGTCCAACATACCTGAGGGACCGCCTCTCCCCGCATATATCCCAGCGAGCACTTTGGTCGGGGTCGTGTCTCCGACTTCGTGTCCCAGGCCCCAGGGAGGCTAAGCTTACTGGGACCAGGGCCAGGGCCTTTTCGGTGGCGGCTCCAACCTGGTGGAACGAGCTCCTGGAGGAGATCAGGGCCCTACAGGACTTAATGCAGTTCCGCAGGGCCTGCAAGACGGAGCTCTTCCGCCAGGCTTTTAATTAGGAGCCGCCGCCAATAATAACAGCAGCAACACCCACTGCAGTAACACCTACAGTGTGAGCCGGCCCTGAATGCAGTCCAGACCTGATTGTGGTTGGTGGGCTCCTAACCTGATAGGAAGCCATCTGATTGTAAGCATGGAAGCACTTTATTGGAAACTAGTATGCACTTTATTGGAGATCTGCTGTGACATACTTGAAATTTGGAGTTTTTATTGTTATTGTTGATTTTAAATTTGTTTTATGATGTTTTATCTGGCATGGTGCCCTTGTAAGCCGCCCTGAGCCCGCTTGCGGGGAGGGCGGGGTATAAAAATAAAGATTAAATAAATAAATAAAAGTCCCTTTTAAGATGCCACAAGTTACGTCTTCAACTGTTTACTCTCACTCTTACTCTTTCTCCTGACAGAAAGGACTTGTCTTTTTGTGGTTAGTCTGTTGCACTGCAGAGTTCAGTTTTCAGTCTAGTAGATGGAAGGTCTCACGCTCAGCTTTCCACTGAAGAAAACAAAGACCCCCTGTTCTGTATTTGACTCCACCATGACGCCACACGGAGAGACGTTTCTCCAACTAAAACTCAGCACTCCCGTTTTATAAGGAAGGGGAATAACCAAAGACAAAGCCGAGTCTTGATGTCCAGATAACGGGATGGAGGAGGATGCCTATGATCCAGTATATATTAACCATGTCTGAGGAGAAAGCCAGGCAAGGGGAGAGAGGAAGGTTCAAACTTGGACCAACAACATCATTCAGAAAGGATTCATTGACACAGTTCAGTGTCATGTCTGAACTGAAAAGTAAAACAGAAGTCTGCTGGCTCCTTAAAGACTAAGAACATTTATTTCAATGTGTGCTTCCATGAAACACAGCTCACGTCTTCAGATATGTGAGGGGAAATCATATTGGGAATTCTCCTTACAGGGAATATTACTTGGCTCTGGGGTGAGGCAGAGAGGCTTGGTGTGAATTCCGCCAGGAATGTAAATTCTCAAAGTAAGGTGAAAACGAAAGAGTAAAAGGTAGAAAGGTTAGGTGCGAATTCCGTCAACAGAATTAGCAGTCACACATAACGGACAACAAGAGAGGTCAGAGATTTGAACAGGTAAGCAAAGTGATGAAATAGGATAATTTAAGAGGAAAATAATTCAAATCAGTACAAGTTTGCAGTCTGATAAAACATGTTAAAAACAGCCAATTAAAACTCACAACTGGCTGAGATAAGTGCATCTGCAAGCAAGTTTTATGCTAAGATTTGGAGCAGCGTCTGAACTGACCAACCACACCTACCAGGAACGTTGAGCAGACAGAAACAGAAAGCAGAAGCTACACACAAGAGCCAGTGTGCGGTGGCAACTAGAAGACAAAAGCATAGGATCCTACACACGCCACCGTACTGAGCCCTTTGGAGAAAGGATGAGGTGAAAAACATGCAAGCAAGATCAACCACACTTCAAACGAACTGGAAAATGGCTGCCAAACATCCCAAAGGATGTGTAGCGGACCAGAAGTTGAAGATGTGAGGGTGGGCACAGTGGGAGCAGTAAAGTCGCTTCCTGTCTAGTTAATAGTTTCTGCTTTTGTAAAAGACAGGAATAAATCATGGGACACTTGACAACTCCCTTGCTTCTCCTACCAACAGCCTTTCAGCTGTTGTCCAATAGGTGCTGGGGTTATCAAGCCCCACTGCTTTCCCCTCTTTTAGGGAGCTGCCTCAGCCAGACAGGAGAGAATGGCACAAATTGACCCACTCAGGAGTTTGCTTCTTCAGAACAGGAATGAATGTTCTCGCTTTATTTACATGCTTCCAAAAATCTAGTTTTCCTGATCACTGGTCCACCGCTATCAGTCATGCTCCGGCAAAACTGAATCCAGAACTCGCTGCTTGCTGGTTTTAGGTAAAGGTAAATGTTTCCCTTGCTCAAAAGCCAGTCGAATACGACTCTAGGGATGCGGTGCTCATCTCCGTTACCAAGCCGAAGAGCCAGCGCTGTCCAGCGCTGTTTTCGTGGTCATGTGGCCGGCATGACTAGACAGCAAGGCGCACGGAACGCTGTTACCTTCTCACGGAAGCGATACCTATTTATCTACTTGCAATATCTTGCTTTCAAACTGCTAGCTTGGCAGGAACTGGGACCAGAGATGGGAGCTCACTCTGTCATGCAGCACTCGGGTCTTGAACTGCTGAACTACCGGCCTTCTGGTCTGCAGTTCAGCGTCTTAACCGCTTGAGCCACTGCTGGTTTTAGCATCAGTGAATTATGGAGACTGTGAAGAAACCCCATGATATGGAACTGTGGGCCTCACCAAAAGAAAGCCAACAGAACAGGATGCTACAGAAAACTGGGCCAGATTCTTACATTGTACCAAGAATAAAACAGCCACTGGCCGCCTAGACAAAAGCTCTCATTCAACTGTCCCAAGAAAAATTCACTTCACATCAAACGTTCTCACAGATTTAAAAAAAGGACTGATAATTACTGTCTAAAGCGAAATATTCATACCAAATGAAATTCAACATTGTTTTTAACTTGTATTTTGGTTATAATTATAGTCAGGGCTCTTTTTGTAGAAAAAGCCCAGCAGGAACTCATTAGCATATTAGGCCACATCCCATGTTACCAGCCATTTCACTTACCTCCGGTCTGCTGCAGTAAGATTTCAGCTGGATTGTGCAGTTTCAGGCCTAGTGCTAAGAGTGGAGTTCCCGAACGTAGAGACAGAGAGAGACAGAGAGAGGAAGGCACACATACAGAGGGACAGAGAGACAGACAGAGGAAGAAACACGCACAGAGGCACAGACAGAGACAGACAGACAGAGACACACACACACACACAGACAAACAGAGAGAGACACAGGGGAACATAGGGACAGAGAGAGAGAGAGAGAGAGAGAGAGAGAGAGAGAGAGAGAGGGTGGGGTGGGCTTCCCGGGAGTGCCGAGCCTTAGTGCAGCCCGGGGAAGGCGAGGGTGGGATGGGCGGAGGCTGGGCAGGCCTTCCCCGGAGCGTCGCACCTTCGCGGGGCCCGGGGAAGACAAGGGTGGGGGTTGGTGGGGTTTCCCCGGAGTGCTGTGGCCCCAGGAAGAGGAGGATGGGGGAGGGAAGGTAACTTACCTTCCTTCTTCTGCCTCCTCGTGGCCCAACAGGGCTGCTGGGAGCAGGGGCTTGGTAAGGTGCCCACCCCCTGGGCACCTCATTCCCGGCTTTTGCCCTTAAAAAGAAAGCTCCATTTGAGGGCAAAGAGCCAGGAGATCTGCGCGGAGATCTGGAGCGCGGGGCCCCTTCCTGGCTGCTCTATGTCCTTAAAGGGAAAGCTCCCTTTGAGGGCAAAGAGCCGGAAGGCCAGACCTCGCACTCAATCTCCATGCGGAGATCCAGAGTGCTGGGCCCTTTCCTACCGGTGGGGAGGGGAGGGGCGGGCTCGGACGCCAGCCGGAACGCCATCCCAGTGCGTTCCGGCCCCAAAAGAGCCCTGATTATAGTTCTACCTTGGCATCTGGGACTTGTGGTTGTGGAAAGTGTTGGCAAGTTGTGGCTGACTTATGGTGACCCTGCAGGGTTCTTCAGGCGAGAGACCTTCATTGCCTGCCTCTGCGTAGTGACCCTGGGCTTCCATCCAAGTACTAACGAGGGCCGATCTTGCTTAGCTTCTGAGATCTGATGAGATAGGGGTAGCTTGGGCCATCCAGGGCAGGCTGGGACCTGTGCAGAAAAACCTGACAAATAGGAAAGACCACACAGAGATGCCCCTGAAGAACAAACAATAACTTGGACCCTACCATGAATTATTCAAGAATGCCCTGAAATGAAGACTTGGGTGCAAACAGGCTAAAGTCATATCTGATGAAAATCCTTCAGGTCTACAGCAACATAACTCTGCCTCTGTACTTCAAAAAAACATTTTCATACCGTTCATATACACGCCTGCTCATGACCAATATTTGAACTTAAAAGTAGCAATGAATTTTTTAAAAGGGGAGACTTTGGTGTCAGTAAAGGAATGCTGGTCTCCTCTTAATTAGGGAGAGAACTTTTAACTTCCAGATGTATTGACAACAACTAACCAACGCAGACAGCGCCCGGTACACTGCAACTTAAAAGAAAATGAATTAATTTCCCAGACTCCCCACATTCCCTCCCGTCAAAGAAAGACTTGCTATGCGAGCAGATTAAATCAAAAAGAAGAAATCTTATTCACTGATGCCTCAGAAGTCCCTTGGAAAACACCAAGCAGCCTGCCTGCATAATGAAAGCATTCTCAGCTTCTCTCGGCTTCTTATCAAGACCATTGTACCATTCTGAATGCCTCCAACAAGGACGTGTTAGGAAATGAATGGGAAGAGAGGCTGCAAGAAGAACAACAAAGAACAACTTTCCATCTTTTGCAGCCTCCAAAACTAGCCCCGTCTTGTCAGATCTCAAAAGCTAAGCAGGCTCAGCCCCAGTTCGTATTTGGTTGGGAGACCACCAAGGAAGCCCAGGGTCACTATGCAGAGGCAGGCGATGGCAAACTCACCTCTGAACCACCATTGCATTGAAAATCCAATGGAGTCACCATAAGTTAGCTATGACATAATGGCCAAAAAAAAAAAAAATCAGGTGAAGACTTTATATACCTGATTCTACGTGGAGAAACTGGAACAGTGTTTTTAGAGCATCCACACACCATCCATTCTAATCATCCTCATTCCAGGTTCTCCCCGTTCTTCATAAACACTTTGACAAAATCTCTCTACTCCGGGGTGGGCAATTGTTTTGGCTCGGGGGGCCACTTTGTGGGAGCGGAGGTTAGCGGAGGGCCGCACCTTTTAAAATGATTGCATTCATTAGTTAACTTTTCATTTCAGAAAAAGTATAAATTGTATCATAAAAATCAATAAATATAAATTAAATAAAATAGTGGTAGTTTTATTCAATTTATTTATTGTGCTAATTTCATATCATCTATAGCTGCAAGCACATTTAATTTTAGAATCAGTTTAATGAGACAAATGTACCCTATCACACTTTTCTACAATTCTTTTGAACTCAGGAGTGAGATTGCTTGTTGAGATTCTCATCACAGCCTGCAAGTTAATGTCTGTCAAAGAACATCTATATTTACTCTTGTTAATCTTCATGTCTTGGCGGGCTGCAAAAAACTCTGTGGCGGGCCACATGTGGCCCGCGGGCCGCCATTTGCCCACCCCTGCTCTACTCCAATCATTTTGGAAAGAACACCATCCAAGCACATTAATACGCTGTGTGAAAAGGTGAGCGTTTCTACTATTGTCACTCACCTTGGACCTCCTGACTTGTTTCAGGAGAAAGGTGACATATATAAAAATTCTAAATTAAGTTGAAATCTAAAAGGTCCTTAACTTTTAAATACATAATACAAAAAAATACAAGGGTGTGGTGTTTTTTTTTTAGTGTTCAGTTTTGGAACAGACATGTTAAGTGTGGGAAATTTAAGAGTTATTGGTTTTCTTTCCACATAAAAGTTCCCCAAATCCCCACCAGCACAAGAGTGTTGATAAGGTAGAAAGGTGGCTAATAAATGTTTTGAGTAAATAAATACTGAGATGAAGACATGAAGCTGAGAAATACTGAGATATGAGAGCCAGTTTGGTGCAGTGGTTAAGAGCGCAGACTCTAATCTGGGAGAACTAGGTATGATTCCCCACTCCTCCACATGCAGCTGCTGGTGTGACCTTGGGTCAGTCATAAGTTCTCTCAGGGCTGTTCTCTCAAGGGCAGTTCTTGAAAGAGCTCTCTCAGCCCCACCTCCCTCACAGGGTGTCTGTTATGGGGGAGGGGAAGGGAAAGGGAGTGTAAGCTGCTCTGGGACTCCTTCAAGTAGTGAAGGGCGAGGTATAAATGCAATCCAGCGCCGTTCTCATCCCTTTCCCCCCCCACAAGAAAAGGCTGGGCTGAGAGCAGGTGCCTGTCTCAAGGTCACACAGCAATCTTAATGGAAGACTCGTGATCCTCTCAGGTCCTGCTTTGACGCTCTGGCTTTCTAGTCAGGGTCTCCATTTGCCCACTTATGGCGGGAGATCTCCAGCTAACTGCAGCCCTTGCTCAGCTGACCGACAGGGAGAAACTGAAGCCAAAAAGGGGGGGGGGGGCAATCATCCTAGAGAGAAAATGTAAAAAGAAAAATATGGCATCATCAACTTACAGAAAGTTCTGCCTATAGAGTTTCTGACGATTGCTAGAACTACCATTGTAACTTCTGGGTAGCTCTAGGAGTCACCAGGAACTCTGCGTTCAGAACTGATGGTAAGTAGTCGAGGCCTTATGTTTCTTTTAATTTTTTCTCCTGGGATGCTGCCCTCCCCCACAACCCTCCCACTGGTTGCCAGGCACTATTTCTGCTCATTTCAGTAATTAGTGACTCATGTACTATCTTATGGAGCTGATCATCAGAAAGTTAATGCACCGTTATTTATGAATATGCATATGAGCCTGGCAAGCAGGCAAAAAAAATTATACAAGGATAACAACAGGATGCACAGGGATGACTCTGTTTGTCGCAGGTTTAAGGCGATTAATCTCAAAAGTTGCCATCTCCTTGCATTTCACATCATCTGTGCTTTCAGATTTCCCAGGCTGGTTTGTGCCTTCAGAGAATCAGCGTAGCAATTTTGTAATTTCCTGAATTCAGATGATCAAACCAGACACAGGTGAAAGCATCAGAACTATGGGCTGAGATGCCAAAATGAGTTACTCTGACCTGGAAAACCATCTCAGCCCAATTTTGTGCTCTCGTGACATAACTGAATCCAGCAGGTACCAGCATGGATCTTGCTATTTTCTCTCTTTATCTGAATTTTCATTGTTCGTTTTGTTCTTCTTTCTATAGTCTGTGTGGTTTATCATGTGCATTTGTGATCACTGGGAAGGTGAGTGTTACTATTCTCACTTCAGCTACAGCAAGCAAAAAAGCCAGAGGCGGCCCCAAAAGAATGCCCCGATTGGAAGCCCCACTCTTTCAGGTCAAAGGAACTCACAGAAGGTGCTTTGCGAAAGAGCTCTGAAAATCCTGGGTATAACACTGCATAATATACACTTAGAATCATAGAGTTGGAAGGGAACCTTCAGGTTCATCTTGTCCAACCTCTTGCACAGGGCAGGAAGTTCACAAATACCTTCCCACCCCACCCCCAGCGACCACTGTTCCAAGCCCAGAAGATGACAAAAGCCCTCCAGAATCTCCAGCCAAACGGACCGGGAGAAAAGTTGCTTCCTGATCCCAAACTGGTGACTGGCATTTCCCTGGGTGTGTAAGGAAGGGCTACGAGAACTTAAGCACTGATGCAACCCTTCCGACCCCTCCCTTCCTGTGATCTGCCTAAGTTCAGAGAATCAGCGTTGCTGACAGATGGCCATCTAGCCTCTGTTTGAAAAACCTCCAAAGAAGGAGGTTTACTTGTCAATACGTCACTTCGACTGCAACGGCCTCTGTCTTCCACATGAGCAAGAAGGAGCTGCACCGGGACCTACCAAAGTCAGTCTTGCGGCATCCAGTCACAGGATCATGCCAGTATGTGACAATCATGTTTGTAGGGTGAGCCACGGCTGAGGGGTACAGCACTTCTAGCACACGCAGACGGTCCTAGGTTCAATCCCTGGCATCTCCAGTTAAAAGGACCAGGCGATGGGGAAAGATCTCTTGTCTGTGCCAGAGAGGAACTGACCTGGACGGACTAAGGGTAGGGTTCCCAACACCCAGGTGAGACCTGGAGAAAACAGCTGCTTTAGAAGGTGGAGTCTATGACACTGTATCAAACTTCCCAAGTACCTCCCCAAACTCCAACCTTCCCAGGCTCCAACCCCAAATTCTCCAGAAATCTTCCAAACTGGAGATGGCAACCCAACCTAAGTAGGCCTCACTCTGCATCAGGAACCTTCATGTGCTCATTTACTAAACAATGTTTTATACTGTTTGGGTGCTCGCCTAAATGTGCGAGCTTACTACAGATTTATCACGTCATTATTTATCCTATTTCACATTAAAAAAAGAGTTCAAAAACTGCATTCTAAGAACACAAGCATCGGCCTGCAATGCTCACGAGGAAGGTTCCCCGCCCCCTTTCTTGCCAGATCCACGGCCAGAGCGACTCCTGGGCCTGTGCTCCGCCACCGGTGGGCCCGACACGACTCTCGGGCTGCGCCACTGGTGGCAGAATGCCCAGCATAGCTCCCGAGCTGCATGGCCCCCACTGGGCCCAGAACGGATCCTGGGTTGTGCCACCACGGCTGCTAGACACAGAATGGCTCCCTGGAACCACCGCCAACCACTGCCTGGAGGTAATGCCATTCTTTTATTTATTTATTTTCACATTTCTATCCCACCTCTCCAGCGAACTGGCTCAAGTTCTCTTCACTTATGCCGAGAACACTATTTTACTTTGGGGGGGGGAGTTTTTACACCCTCCCGGTGTTTGTGTTTTTTGTTTTGTTTTTACATTTCCAGATTTTTCTGCAAACCTGAGGAGTCCCCTAAGTTTGTTGGAAAATCTGTTCGGTGTCTACGTGGCCCCAATCCACGAAGCTTAAAGCCTGAAAATCTTGTTGGTCCCTAAAATACTTATATCCTGCCTTCTGTCTCGGTTCAAGGTGGCTTCAAGTAATAATATAAAACACCCCCAACTAAAATAGTGAGCCCCAAATTCCTCCGCAGCTCCCGCCATAAAAGACACCGCCTGTTCAACACCCCCCCCCCCAAAAAAAAACCTCCCAAAGTCCTGACAAACAGGCAGGTCTTGCAGGACCTCCTAAAGATCTCCAAGGGGGGGGGGGGAACCCTACTCACTTCTTCAAGGAGCCCATTCCACAGAGCCAGAGCCATGGTGGGAAAGGCCCAGACTCTGGTCAATGCCAGACAGGTCCCCCTAAGTGGTGGGAGGGCCAACAGATGACTGCCTGATGACTGTAGTTGGTGCACAAGGACATATGGAAGGATACTTTAACATTTGCCTACAAATGTGCAAACAGAAGGCATCCGGTTATTGTTGTTAATTGCTCGTAGAGGGTTCCCCTACTTTTTCTCCTTTTATTTTTTCAAACCTTCGGGACCAAATCTCCCCATATGAGCCCCGTAGGGCACTGAGGTCCACAAATGAACACCTTTTGGAAATCCCTGGCCCAGGGACGTCTGACTAGTCTCAACTAGGGCCAGGTCCTTTTCAGCCTTGGCCCCCACCTGGTGGAATGATCTCCCGTACGAGATCAGGGCCCTGCGGGATCTATTACATTTCTGCAGGGCCTGCAAGACGGAGCTCTTCCAAAGGGCTTTTGGTTCAGGCGGTAGACGTTCCCCCCCCCCCCCCCCCCCGCTAATCTCCCTTCAGTGGCTTGGATCCAAATAGACATCTGGGTACCCACTGTTGTATCTTAACTGATCTGACTGACATCTTAGCTGACATCTGATCTAATTTATTCGATGCAGTATTTCATGATTCCATACTGTTCTAAATCGTTGCTTTAACGTTGTTTTTAACTGATTTGTATTATACTGGATTGATACTGATGTAACCTGCCCTGAGCCTGCTTGTGGGGAGGGCGGGATATAAATTCAATAAATTAAATAAAAAGGAATTCAAAAATTTATGAACTAAAGAACTGCCACCCCCTGGGCTCCTTCCCATTTGCAGAAAGGTACTTCTGTGTGGCCGGAATACAGAATGCACCTGACTTCAGCAACTCCAAGCCTTCCCAAGAAGTCAAGTGCCAGGTTTCCAGCCCGAGGCCTGAGCCATTCCTTTTTTCCCCTTTTTTACTGCAAGGATACGATGAGCAGATTCTATTGCGCCTGAATCCCTCTTGTTCGGCAACCCATTTGGGTTACATCTTCATCACCCGCCTCTACGCATGGAAGAGCCGCAGAGCTATCTCGGAGTGATCTATTATTCAAGGAAAGGTCTTCGCCGAACTAACGTCTGTTCAGAGTCCCTAAACAAATTCCATTTGCGAACACCACCCAGTGGGCTGCTCTACCCCGGCTACCGTCACATATCCAATCAACTGCTTTAAAAAGAGAGCGAGAGAAATAACACACCAAGTTCGCTTAATAACATTAAATAATAAAAACACACTGCTGCACCATACTAATTTTTAGATCTTCTTCAAGGTCTAAGGTCAGGCCCACTGGGGATTTCTTGTTATTAAAGGCTTCTGGCTATATATTTTTGAATTGTTTCCTGACCACCGGACCGCAAGGGACTCAAGACCGCGCAAGGAACAGATAACATTGGGATAGCTTCTTCTAATTCAGCGGCACAGTAGTGAAGTGAGCAATAATCTTCCATGGCTATTGGATGGTCCAACAGGGTATAAGTATTGTGGCAACTTCCCTGCAGATTCACACCGCAGACGGAGACGCATGAATATGCCCACTTCATGTCTGCATGGCCTTCTGTCACCCTATCCCCTATCCAAAATAACTAGTTATCGAAGTGTATAAAGATACTCAGGACTGATTCACTCACCCAGTCACCAAATGCCGAAAGCACTTTTCACACCATGCAGAAACCTGAACTTCGGTACGTACATGAGAACTTGGGAGATTTCTTGGGATAACACCTAACTTCCAGGTGACGGAGATCAGATCACCTGGAGAAAATGGATGCCTTGGAAGGTGGACTCCATGACATTATACTCCACTGAAGGCCCTCCCCTGCCCAAACTCTGCCCTCCTCATGCTCCACCCCCACAATTTCCAAGTGTTTCCCAACCCAGAGAGGGCAGCCCTAACCAGCATGCAGATTAATGAGCAAGCTTCAGATTTTTACACCTGTCTCTCAGGAAATGAAGCATGGCCCTCAAATGTATAACGAATGTGCAGGTGGAGGACGGTGAAGGTTATAATGTCTGATCAGAACTTGGTTAAAATGTCTGACCAGAACTTGAGAGACTTCCTTCTAATCCACATGAAGTTCTACAGGCCAGTCACACTGTCTCAGTTTAACTTCTATCCCGGGGCTGTTCGGAGGACAAAGAAAGGCCCCTCGTGTCAGATTTACAGGCCCCTGATGATTTGAGAATGATGACACCTGGATATATTACCTTAGCTCACACACAAGTTACTCCATTCATCCACACCGGACTGTTCTGATCTAATTGGGGGTGGGGGTGGGGATGCGCATTAAATGACTTCTCTCACATTGATCACAGCTGAATTGTAAACCAGTTACATCTCCATTTTCTGTTAGCTCGCTGAATGATTGCAGAATTGTGATGCCAGGATTAAGTAAAATAAGAGCTGCGTCGGCTGGAAATAAATGTACTGTATGGGTTTGAACAGTAACTGCCAGGTCTCTGAGGGCAGAGCTCGCAAGAACAGTTTCCACCTGAGGCAGAACCAGCAAGTGAAAGTAGGAATGCAGCTCAGTTTAGATTACCTTGGAAAGGTCAATACATGGCAAGTCAAGCCCATCGTCCTCCAAAGGATGAGTACATCTGGAGACAAGTTTTGTGCATTTTGATTTATTAACAGAATTCATACCCTGACTTTCTGTCCTCATCAGGGCCACCGAGACAGCTAGCAGATTTAAAACACACATCATAAAATGTTTTAGAAAACATCCATACTGCCTCACCCAGTTGCCAGGCCTGGTCCGTTAGCCAGTGGGGGGCCCAGCCATTGTGACAGTGTGATGCCACTTCCAAGAAAACCCAGAAGGGATGTCACATATCTCTAGGAAGTGCTGGAAACCCATAGAGGAGGAGGAGGAGAGTTGGATTTACACCCCGCCCTTCACTCGGGAGTCTCAGAGCATCTTACAATCTCCTTTCCCTTCCTCTTCCCACAACAGACACCCTGTGAGGTAGGTGGGCTGAGAGAGCTCCGAGAGAACCGTTCTTGAGAGAACAGCTCCGAGAGAACTGTGCCTGACCCAAGGTCACCCAGCTAGCTTCGTGTGGAGGCGTGGGGAATCAAACCTGGTTCTCCAGATTAGAGTCTGCAGCTCTTAACCACTTTCCCCCAGATATAACATCATGCCATCACTATCATTGTCGGGGGGGGGGGGTTAAAAAAATTATCTCACCAGCCACTGGTGTTCTGGTGGGCAATCCTACTCCCCTGCCCTCTCACCCCCAGTAGGCATATGGCAGTCCTATTCTCCCAGAGACCTACTCTAGGCAGCTTACACCTAAAACAGTAAAACTAGCCAGTTATTAAAGCAGCATAAAACAAACATTCAGTGCCCTAAAATGATGCTGTCAGAACATTCCTCATATCAGATACGGACTATAAAACAACTTAAAAAAGGCAAAAATCCTTCGTTAAAAGCTGGGATAAAATGAAATGTTTTTGCTGAGCCACTAAAGGGAAATAAGGTAGGAAGCAGGTGAGCCTCAAGGGCATTCCAAAGGTGGGGTGCCACCACTAAAAAGTCCTGTCTCTGGTCCCCCACCATCCACCTCACCAGACAGGGGACTGAAAGTAGTGCTAGAAAAGGGTGTTTTTTAAAAAAATTAAAGGCTTTCATATAATTAATTAAGAAAGAAATTAATAATCGATTTAATTAAGAAATTAATAAATAAAAAGGCCATTCCAATTTACCAAACAGTAAACAGCAGCATTTTAGAGCCTTAGAGCAGAACTTTAAACATTCCCAATCTGATGGAAACCCCATCTGATTTTCTTGCACCGGAGATGAAATCCCTACATTTTTCTGCCAGAAGGACTGAAACACAGAGCTCGGCATCTTCATTTAGATGTGTAATGGGCCAGTACAATCCCAGGCACACGGGGAATTTCCTTGACTAGGAAATAACTGTAAGCCAAGCCAGATACCTCGTTGTGTCTGGGATCAGACGCCCATTCAGAATGCCATTTTAAGGCAATTACAAATGAGGACGCAACAATCCCCTATACGGAATATAAAATTCCTCACCAAAATGCATCTAAATTATAATCAAGACCCAGCCAAAGTGAAGCATTTTAAACCCCTTTCTTTTAACTCTGAGAGCGTTTTAAGCATGAGCTTAAGACCCATTGAATGCGGTGGGACAGTGTGCAGTGCTTTGTGATTTTTTAATAAGGGCACGTTTAATTTCTTCTTCTCTTATCTCCCATTCCAGAAGCGGTTAGTTCCTCCATTAAACTTTGGGAACCAACATTTACTGCAGTAAATACGGATTTGGGGCTCATTAAGGTAATCAACTGTGTGTAACTCATCTAAGAAAGTCAGGAAATTTTTCACTTCTATTGTAGGTATTCCAACATTTCATCTGCATGCTAAGTGAAATAACTGAGATTCCCCCCCCCCCGAGTTTTTTTTGTTTCAAACATCAAGCCAGCAACTTAGATCCCTGACTCATCCCCTTCCCAAACTCACACTGTGGCTGATCTAAATAAATCACTGCTTTATGAATCCCACTAAAGTTGTCCAGGGACTACAGTCATACAGTCCATATGAATATTCTCCCAATGACTATCCTATTAGCCATTTCTTAGAGCAGCATATTCCCTGCAACCACAAGGTGATTTTATTAACATCTGCCTCACTAAAATGGATACCTTTCCAGCACCACTTTCATGGTATCCCATACAGCTCATCCTAAAACAGTCCACAAGCTTTTCAGTTGTTGTTTTTTACATGTTTCCAACCAAGAACTGACTGCAATGTAAGTTACCCTACAGGTGGCTGAGCTGGGCTGTGTCTCAATCTATAATGACACCACCATTCTGGTTACTGAACTAGATCTAGTAACCATTCTGGATACTGCATCTTTTCAAGCACTAAAGTGTCCTTTTAAAGATACCACATCCAGAAACGTGCATGGCATTCTAAATGCAGCCCCATAGATCTATACAATGACACTGTGTTTTCAGGCCTTTACTAGCACGGAATTGGTCTTTTCCATCCACCACTGCATGGTGAGGACACATTTTCATTAAGTTATCTCCCGCGACTCCAAGCTCCCTTTCCTGGTCAATCCCTGCCACTTCAGACCTCATCAGCATACATTTCAAGTTAGGATTTTCCTCCTCACAATGGACATCACTTTGCACACTGGACCTAAATTTGCCACATTATTGCTTGTTCACCCAGTTTGGAAAGATCCTTTTTGAGATCTTCACAATCCACCTTGGTTCTCACCATCCTGAATAATTTGGTGTCACCTGCATACCTGTCCACTCTGCAAAGGTGCATAAAATACATAATCATATCTCTTTCCCCTTTATGACCTAGAGATTCCAGCTTCCAGGTGGGACCTGGGGACCTCCCAGAATTGTAGATCATCTCCAGACTACAGAGATCAGTTCCCATTGAGAAAATGGATGCCTTGGGGGGTGGACTCTCTGGCATTGTACCCCACTGAGGTCCCTGTCCTCCCCAGGCTCCCTCCCCAATCTCCAGAAGTTTCCCAACCTGGAGATGGGCCCCCTATTCCCCCCCACCAGTCACCAAGGGGAACCTGGCAACGCTATTACAACCATGGACAAAGACAGCCTTTATCAGCACAGGGCAACTGTGGTCCTTTTAAATGTACTCTCTGCTTTCTTCCGTTTAACCAGTTTCTAACCTGTGACAGCGGCCGTCTTCTTGTCCCCTGACTGTTAAGTTTACTCAGTCAGGACCCTTTGGTGAGGGATTTGTCAAAAGCCTTTTGGAAGTCCAACTATATAAGATCTACTGGACCATTCCTGTCCACAGGCTTGTTAAATCTCACACAGAAATTCCCCTTTGCAGAAGCCATGCTGATTCTTCCTCAGTTGTACCAATTTACCCAGAACAGATGTTACATTAACTGGCTTGCTGTTTCCTGGATTTCTTTTTAAAAAAATCAGAGTTCCATTTGCTACCAAGGGAGGCCAATTTTAGCCGCAAGATGCATATTTTCCTGAGGTGATGAACCATTTCACATTTGAGCTTCTTAAGAACCCTCAGGTGTGTGCCATCTGGACCCGGTGACTAGCTTTTTGTTCATTTGTCCTTAGAATTCCATCTCTCATCACTTCTGTTTTATTCAGGGCTTCCAACACCTTTCCTGGAAACAGGCCCATCTTTTTCCACAGTGAAAATGAACACAACATTCATTTGATTTTTCTGCAATCTGCCCGTCTTTCCTTTCACATTGTTGTCCGTGGGCCACAACTGCCTCTCTAGCGGGGCTTCCACTTCTGATGGATCTAAGATATTCTTATTATTTCCTCCGGGTTTTGTTTTTTTTTAGCAACGTGCACCTCATGTCTTCTTTTCACCTTCCTCATGAAGAACTTTTCTTTCTTTCCTTTTCTGGCCAAAGACTCTGATCCTTCTTTTCAACTCATTTGTTCACTTAATCTGCAGTAAATGTTCTATCTGCTGTAGGGTAATAAACAGGCCCAAAGGTAACCTTCATTTCTTTAAAGTGCCTTTCGACAGGACGGATAGACGGAAGGACAGAAGGACGGAAGGATGGAGGATGGATGGAAGGAAGGAAGGAAGGAAGGAAGGAAGGAAGGAAGGAAGGAAGGAAGGAAAGCTTTTACTTGCAACATTTTATAGTCCACAGTAGGGATTTTTTTTGCCATGATTACTGCTACACATCTAGATTTTGGAACCACCAAGAGCTTAGAATGGATCCCCCAAATCAATCTTCATCTCCCTCCCCCAAGAAATCATGTATTCCCCCCCTAATGATGAGATGATCTCTGGCACTTCACTGGCTTCCCCAAGCCTTTCACGTTAACAGAGTGAGCTGTCAGTGACCCCATAATAAACTGCCACATAAATTATTAGCTATCAATCAGAAGATCAATGGGATGAATCAAAAACCTCTTCGGAACTGCAGGGGGGAAATAAAATTCCGATCCCCACCAAGCTCGATAAGGGAAGGGGATGAAACTGGCAGGGGTCCTGTGTTTAGAAGTTACTGTGCTTTACTGAAAGGCAAAACCATCATGCAAAAAGTTTCAAAGAAAGTAGCGATTTCAATATTCACTGTATTAGAAGACATAAAAACCAATACTTATGAACAAAGAGTGCACATATCTATTTAGGAATGTGCATTCCGGCCATTGGTCAAGACCTAACAATGGAGGTTTTGGAAGAGGGCATGGGACAGTGGCAATCAGTGACATTATATAGAAGAGAAATCCAGAGCAGCTGTTAATCAGGAAACAACAAAACCCAAATCCTTCCCCCTGGCTGACCTCTGCTCAAAGTCAACTCACAATCTTCTAGGTTAGAAACACCCCCCCCCCCATGGGAAAGCAAGATTCTGGATTCACATACTGATATCTCAATAGTTTTGACCCCCAGGCTGAACTCAGGGATGTAAACAGTGCTTTTTAGAGCAGAGGGCACTGTCAGAACAGAGGGCATGCTCAGGCTTGAGAGAGGCATATGACCATAGTTAAACATGCAAAGCCTTATGGGAAAGAGAACCAAAGAGGCATAATTCAGGCTGCTATACAGAACTGCCCAGTCTCGCTTATAATTCTGCCACAGGAACACAGGCAATGGTTTTCAACTTCGCTCTGAACTAAGTAATACACAGAACAGAACACGAAGGGACAAAACAGATTAACTGGAAATGAAGAAGCCCATTTGCAGAAGCTTCCCACCGAAGAGACTCAACCAAAAAAGTCATCCCTGCTCCAGAGTTGACAGTGAGATGGTCAAAGCGGGTGGGGATGGACTCCCATTAATGGAGAAATACATCCTTTGCGTGCAGGAGGTCACCCAGTTTCATCCCTGGCAATTCCCGCTACAAGATCTCGGGGACCATGTGCTGGCTTCCTGTTCTAGAAGTACGCAAGTGAGCTGCAGAATCAAAGATGCCCATAAGCCAAGCATTTGTTAACTGATCCATTTTTTTTAAAAAAAGGGAAGTGATGGTTGCAAGAATATTAACTTCCTGAAATGCCTTGAAGTTCTTTTCCCTTGCAGCTCATGAATGCGCACCAGAACTCTAAACATGCCTGGAAGATGTTAGCAGAAGAACAGCAATCAGTGATCTCCATAAACAAGATCAAGAAACACCCCCTGGAAAGGAAACAATCTAACCCCCTCCCCACCCCCATCGAGGAAAAAATTCAAATGGAAGAATTTCGAAAGCATTCTTAATTCATGACCTTTGAGTCTTGAGACTGCCTCTTGAGCTCAGCTGTTAAGCGAAACACCTGCCAATGTATAGCTTAAGGGTAGCAGCCCCTGATACATCTCATATACCAATGCTCCCAGAAATCTGACAAAATACTGCTGAAGGCTTCTGAAATCCATAAGTACTAGGAATCAAAATTCAGCATTGGGAGAGGACTCTCTTTTAATCTCTCCCTCAACAAAACACAAAGAAAAAGCCAAGGAAAACGCACTTCCAAATAAGCAAACAAGTTCCGGCGCTCCATGAAGTTAGAAATGGCTCACAGAGAATTCCCAGTCGTGACCTTGTGAACACAGACATCTTCCTGACCCGCTAACCCTTTAAGGTTTTAGATGGCATTATTTACTAAGCATCTGGCCACCAACGCTGGTTTGGTATGCCTGACATGGGGAGGGGGGTGTTTGCCATCAAGCCACAGCTGACTTATGGCAATCCCAGAGGATTTCAATGAGAATGGCATGGATAGCTTCAAGAGGGAATTGGATAAACATACGGAGCAGAGGTCCATCAGTGGCTCTTAGCCACAAGGTATAGATGGGAACTCTCAGTCTGGGGCCGGTGATACTCTGTATTCTTGGTGGTTGGGGGGGGCAACAGTGGGAGGGCTTCTAGTGTCCTGGCCCCACTGGTGGACCTCCTGAGGGCACCTGGTATTTTTGGCCACTGTGTGACACAGTGTTGTACTGGATGGGCCATTGGCCTGATCCAACATTGGCTTCTCTTATGTTCTTATGTAAGTGAAGCAAATAAATATATAAATGAAAGAGGCAGACTTCTCAAAATGAGCAGCACAATACTTTTAGAGCTTTAAATATCCCCCCCTTCAAAAAAGAAAACCTGGATGGTCCAGCCTAGCCCGTCCAGTATTGCCAGATCTCAGAAGCTAAACAGGGTCAGCTCTGTTTAACACTTGGATAGGCGACCGCCAAGGAAGCCCAGGATTGCCACACAGAGGTTCCTTCCATACGAGTGAGATAATCCAGAGGGGAATTGAGGCTTTTTTGCTCCGGAGCAATTTGCCCCGCAGTTGCATGATCACACAGCTCTGTGAAGCTGCCGGCGCAAATCGCCGCTGTGTGATCACACGCAACCGTGGGCAAGTTGGGGTTTTTTTGTGTGTGTGGTGGGTTTCTGAGGCGCTTAAATGGGGGATCAATGAATTGCTTCTCCCCCCTAAAGGCTTTCGATGATGCACACACAGAGAAGGGGGGGAAACAGCATGGCATCAGGATAGCATGTGATCACGCTATCCCCGATGCCACACTTCCGTGCCGGCGCAATCACATGGGGAAAGTCCGGTTGTGGGCTGCAGCAACCCATTTGCTACCAGAGTTTCACCAGTAGCTTTTTACTCCGGTTCTCCGCCGGATCAAATCAGTTTGCCACGGCTCGCCGACGGTTCTGGGACGCCTCCCAGATATGCTGATGTGATCGCGCCAGTTTGATCCACTGATGAATCGTCCCTCTTGCATGGCTAATAGGTGCGCATGATCGCGCCCAGAGGCAGGCAATGGCAAACTCCCTCTGAACACCTCTTGCCTTGAAAACCACATTGTCCTGGGGACACCATGCATTGGCTGTGACTTGACAACACACAATTATTATGCTCTCACCTGGGTGGTCTAAGCCAGGGGTGGTCAAACTGCAGATCAGGAGCCGCATGCGGCTCTTTCACACATACTGTGTGGCTCCCGGCAAGGCAGCTGGAGAAGCGAAGGAGAGACAGGCCTCCCCGATCGTCTTTCCTTCTCCACCCAGTGTTCCCCTCCCTGGATAGGCTTGAGGTGGGGGGGAGCAGAGAAAGAAAGCAACTAACTTTAAATGCATTCTCAAACCCCACCCCCCACCGGCCGGTTTGGAGAAGGCATTTAAATCCCTTCTCCAAGCCTATCCAGCCGATGTGGGGGGGGGGGGAAGGGATTTAAAGTTAAAGT
Organism: Lepidodactylus listeri; assembly: GCA_029233225.1. Classification (NCBI taxonomy): domain Eukaryota; kingdom Metazoa; phylum Chordata; class Lepidosauria; order Squamata; family Gekkonidae; genus Lepidodactylus; species Lepidodactylus listeri. The sequence continues at coordinate 144,882,728 of JARCFY010000004.1, forward strand.
TGCTTTCTCTCTCTCTCTCTCTCTCTCTCTCTTTCTTTCCATTTCTTTCATTCTTTCTTTCCACCCTCCCCCTCTCTGTCTCTGACAAATAAATATCAATATCAATATCTGTTTTACCCCCCTTTTGTTTTTATTTTTGTCTCATTTAATGATAATAAGCAAATTTGCACACTTTTCAATAAAAACGTGTGTGTAATGTCTTGTGGCACTCAAACATCTGATGTTTATTCTATGTGGCTCTTATGTTAAGCAAGTTTAGCCACCACTGGTCTAGGCTAACTCAATCTTGTCAGATCTTGGAATCTAAGGAGGGTCAGCCTTAGTACTTGGCTTGGAGACCACCAAGGAAGTCCAGGGTTGCTAGGCAGAGGCAGGCAGTGGCAAGGCACCTCTGAACATCTCTTGCCTTGAAAACTTTATGGGGTTGCGACCTGATGGTGCTTTCCACTACCACTGGCTCCTCAAAATAAACACCAGTCCCCTGAATAATGTCCAACAGGTGTAAGAAACCAGTGCAATTACTGAGTCAGGCCAATGTCTGCTCATGAAAAGGCAATCCACTACCATCCTCAATTCCACACTATATAGACCCTCTTGCAATCTTTACAAGAGTCCCAGAAATATACAAAGCATAACAGTCAAGTTTCAAAACTGCATACGCCTGAACAGCTTTTACTAAAACCCAGCAGAAAGGAAGATGACCAAAACGACCTTGACGGAGAAAAAGTAGAAGAAAAAATTGGCCACAACTATTTACACAGCCCATGGTTGAATTTCAAAGAGAACAGTCCACAGCCTCCCTTGCAGCTAAACTTGATTTGGACCTAGCCAGCACCTGGAAAGGAAATCACTTGAGAAGTTCCTGGATGCTGATCTATCTTCAGAAGAAGGGTTACGATGCCTAATTCTATATACAGCCTTCCAGCAACCATCAAAAGGCCTTCTTTAACAATAACAACAAACATACACACAATAACAAGCATACACATTCCTATTTGTACGGGGTGTTTTTTTTTAACAACATTGTTACAAACCATAATGATTACCCTGACATCCCAATCATACCTTTAAACAAACAGTGATCTTCGAAAGTCTTTGCAGTCTATACCATTTCAGAAACATACCTTGCACTTTATAAATCGATAATATACTAGCCTCCAGATCTTTCAGCAGATCAAGTCAAACAGGGTAATGAATTATTTATTTAGAAGCCTACTCAACAAAAAATGGCTCACAGCTAGCACTATGGCAGTGCGGTTCACGTTTGTATTTGGTCATGTGAGCATATGGAATTCGTTAGCCTTGGTGAACCCTAAAAGCCCTCACCCCCACATGTTGCTATAGGGATAAAATTAGCAAACGACACCTAAAAACTCTGCATGCATAAGCCACACATGTACACACATGAAGCTGTCTTCTACTGAATCAGAGCCTTGGTCCATCAAAGTCAGTACTGTCTACTCAGACGGACAGCAGCGCTCCAGAGTCTCAGGCAGAGGTCTTTCACGTCACCTACTGCCAGATCCTTTTAACTGGAGGTGCTGGGGACAGAACCTTGGACCTTCTGCATGCCAGGCGGATGCTCTGCCACTGAGCCACAGCTTTTCTCCAAGCCTCAATTCACTAACCGGACTTAAGCTGCAAGCATGCCTACTAGGGAGTAAGTCCAGAACTTCCTCCTTAGTAGGCATGTTTGCAGCCTAAGTTCTGTAGTTCTGGAGTTTGTTCTCCACCTTTCCTTGGTCTTTTCCCCACACAAGACTCTATGGCCCAGTGTTTTTCTAATTTGGTAAATCCTTTACACCGTAGAGGTTTAATGCTTGCTGTGTTCGATCTCTTCCCTTCAGCTGTTTTGACGGGCAGGTATAAGAATATTAAGAGAGAGTTTGCACCTGTTTTTACAATGAACCTGACTCTGTGCAACATATTCTTTTTCACTGCCTGCATGACTCTTCGCAGCGTCATTTTTTGATCCGTCCCCTTCTTTCTTCTGTAAAATTAATGACTAACAATGACTTAGGTTTTTTTTTTTGCTATCTGACAAATCTCCTGAAATTATTGCAGCTGTTGCTGAATTCTTGTCATGTGTATGGAAGCTAAGGGTTAGAGACCGTAATACTTAGATTTTTTTTTAATTAATCCCAAATGGGCTTTGTTTGGTGGAGACCTTTTTAGGATAGATAGATAGATAGATAGATAGATAGATAGATAGATAGATAGATAGATAGATAGATAGATAGATAGATAGATAGATAGATAGATAGATAGATAGATATAGATGTTTAGTTTTCTGAATTTCTGATTTGATGTATTATTATGCCATCAAAGGTCTCTCTCTCTCTCTCTCTCTCTCTCTCCCTCTCTCTCTCTCTCCCTGAGTAAGTCCCACTGTATTCAAAGGGGTTTGCTTCTGAATATGTGTGTTCAGAATCACACGGCATGGATCTTTACTCTAAGTCTACTGGTCAAGCCACCCCAACCAAGAAGACAGCTGTTCAGTGGATTCGCTCCTAAGATCCCTGCAATGTTATAGCGGGTCCTTGGAATGGATCCTCTTAGGGCTGGAAGCTTATTCTGTAGGAGTACACAATCCAATTTTAATTCACAATCCATTTATTACTAACAGCAACAATTTGCAAGCTGGGAGTCCACAAGGAACTATAGGAAGAGTCATTTTTCTCTAAACTACTCTCAACTGCACTCAAGATTCTCTGCCTCCTACAGCATGGCTCAGTCCTCATCAGGTTGTTTGCTGCTGCGGTGTGTGGGGGGGTTTCCTTTTCTCTTCCTTAATTAATGTGTTTCCTGCAAAACCTGTTCAGTCCCTCAAACATCTGGAAACCCCAGTATTCTCTGCATGCTTTGCCACTTTTAAAATTAGCACGGGGCTCAGGCATTTCACCACTGTATAGTGTGGTACGATGCTTTTTTTATTTCTGGCTGTCAAGTTACAGCTGACTTATGATGACAATCTGTAAGGTCTTCAAGGCAAGAGACATTCAGATGTGGTTTGCCATTGCCTACCTCCACATCACGACCCTGGTATTCCTTGGAAGTCTCCCATCCAAATACTAGCCAGGGACAACTCTGCTTAGCGTCTGAGGTCTGATGAGGCCGAGCTAGCTTTGGGCTGTCCAGGTCAGGGCATGGTATGATGCGCCACAGAACAAAAATCTGGGTTCCTGCCCTGAACTGGCTTCATAAAACTCAGTACAGAGAAGGCAGTAAACAGAGGGGAAGGAAGAGGAAAGGTAAACGGGGGTGGGGGAAAATATGCATTCAGATCCATTAAGTGGTCTACTTATGCTTACTTCCAGTAAGAAATGAGGATTAAAAAGCTTTACAGAAACGTACCAAAAAAAAAAGATAATTCCAGAGGGGCAACCAAGTTAATCTGTTGCAGCAAAAATTCAACAGGAGTCCAGCAGCAGCTTAAAAACTAACAGAAAGACTAAAACTTTATTTGTAAAACCAAATTCCAGTGGCATCTTAAAGCCTTAATAACATTTATTTCAGTATGATCTTCTTTTAAGTCACAGCTCACTTCTTCAGAGAGGTATGTGCAGGAAATGCAGACTAGGAATTCTTCTTATGGGGAAGATTAGGGGGGGGGGGAATTCTGCCATGAATCTTTGAAGTATAAAGTCTCAATGTAAAAGGAAAAGGGAAGAGTAAAGGTAGAAAAGGATAGGTTTGAATCCCGTCCAGTCTTTAAGGTGTCACTGGATTCCTGTCTTAATTTTTACGGGGGTGGGGGGGACGGGTTTTGAGGAGGGATCTGAAGGAAAACAGAAACTGAGGAGAAGGGGAGGGATCTTCTGATGGAACCCAGAAGAATTCTGAATCCCTTCTTCGGACTGACAAAGCGTCAGTGACACGAATCCTGCTGAAAACACCGATTCAATAAAAAGAAGTTAACAGGGGTCTTTGAAACCTCCTTCAGTTCCACACAGCGGTGAAATTCTGTGGGGGGGGGAGAAGGGGGGGAGAGGGGAGGGAGGCAGGCAGGCTTCAGAATGGCTTTTGAGAGATGGGGGAGGGGGGAAACAGGGAGCCATTGAAAAAAAGCTCCTCACAGGGTCACTTGTCAATGGAATGCGGTTTTTAGCATTCAGGATACCCACCCATGCAGAACATCAGAACTGGGCAAGGATGCCTGCCCCATTCTCGCGGCTGCGGCCAATGTTCTGCTTCTGAAACACTTAAAGCACAGTAACACACAGTGCCTCTGCAGTTCTTTGAAACGGCAATATGAATGCCACCAGAAGAATGGCACTATAATTTCACTGCAACGTTTTCTCTCCCTTCCACCACCCTTCCCCCACCCCCTTCCCCTTTCGGTGACATGCTGCAGCAATTCTGAAGCTGCTGAAGTATGGTTCAAAATGCCCAGGGACTTCAAATGCAAGCTTTCGACTTTCTTCTGTGTTTGTCCAGGAAACTACAGAGTTCCAGGGAGAGAAAGGAGAAAGTAATTGCTGCTTTAGAGTAATCTCCTGATCCTCAGCTTGCAAAGCAGCAGCACCTCTGGAGTCCTGCCATTCTTTGTCTGAAGCAAAATATTTGGGATGGTCTTTATCTGCCTTTCAAGATTGCAGCTTGTTTTACAGCCGCCGGAAGCTGATAGGGCAGTCACTTGCCTGAGAAAAGCACACCTGAAATACTGGTTCAGTTCAGGCATCCCAACAGACTGCTGCTCGCACTAGCCACAGCAGCAAGCCCAAATCATGGTTCCAGCTTCCAAACATAAAAGAGGAAAGCCACAGTTCAGAACAATTTTGCCCACTTCTGTGTCCCATCTCTTCAGCGCTGTAAATCCACTTGACACGCAGAGGCCTCCAGAGGCTGAGTGATAGCTCAAAACCATGGTCGACCAAGTAATATATCTTACCAAACTTTAAGGGACACAAACTGTGGTTTGCAAATCCACTTCAGACCCTGGTTTCCAATTCTACACGCTGGCTGATCACAAAGCACTTCTGATCAACGCCCTGCTAAACCGCTGTCAAGCTTCCTTAACTATGGCTTGGTGCAAAGTCTGAACTGAGGAACTGCATCTCACATTCTACGCATTCATCCACACATTTCTTTAGAATGCTACTCTCTGCTTTTCCCAAGGAAGCCTGCAAAATGAGCTAAACCAAGTTAACCAGTGAGATCTGAATTAAAACTGCAACACAGTTATGAAGCTTACTGGATGATCTTGGACCTGGCCAATCAGCCTAACCTACTTCACAGGGATGTTGTGATGGTAAAGTGGAGAAGGGGAGCGGACAGGCACTGCTGTGAGCTTCTTGGCCAATTTGGTGTAGTTTGGTGTAGGGGTTAAGTGCGCGGACTCTAATCTGGGAGAACCGGGTTTGATTACCCACTCCTCCACTTGCACCTGGCTGGATGACCATAGCTCTGTACCAGCTGTTCCCTCAAGGACAGCTTGGGAAAGAGCTCTCTCAGCCCCACCTACCTCACAGGGTGCCTGTTGTGGGGAGGGGAAGGGAAAAGGAGTTTGTAAGCCGCTCTGAGACTCCAAGTGAGTGAAGGGCGGGGTATAAATCCAATCTCCTCCTCCTCCTCAATCTTCTTTCTCTCTGATGTTCTTGCGGCCTAGCCAGGGAGGCCATTTTGGATACTTCACCCCACTGAGCGCAGCTATCACAAATGTACATTTGGTTTAATAAAGCCACCATTTAAACTGTCCAAAAAAATTACTGTATAAACAGTAACAAGCTCACTATCTGTCCCCTATACATATTCTTACATATTATCAGCTCTGCTACCAGTTTTTGTTAAGAAAAAAAAAAAAAGAACTTGCTAATAGGCTCCAGAACCTGTCTTGCACACAGGCAATTAACAGTAAGGCCAGCAGTGCTAAATCCACATACCACAGGCACAGAAGATCCTGGAATGAACAAAGAATCCTTTGCCATTTTTCCGAGCCTTGGAAAAAGCTTAAACCTTTACAGTAATACGGAAATGGTCCACAGATCTTTATCACTTAAACATCTGGCGCTTTAGATACCCGGTAACTATATGTTTTGCACCCCTGCCCCTTCACAGAAGAATCAGCACTCCTGACAGATGTTTCAGGCCACACCGTAAGCAGCCCAGGCTACCAAGTCGTCGCACCAGCTGCTGAGAGATCAGAGAGAATGGACTAGGAAGCATTTCTCCCATAGACCTCCCAACAAAGTTATCCAAATAAAACCATCCCAGTTCCATAGCCAAGTCAGAAGCAAAACTGCAAAGCATGGAGGGAAGTATGTGTTAACCATGCAATTGTGATGCTACACTACCATTACACGTTCAACCAATAGGACAAAGTTTGAGTCCAGGGGCACCTTAGTGACCAACAAAGTTTAGTCTAACACTCTTTCACACAGTGCCCAAAGATACCAGGTGACATCAGGAAGTCCACCAGTGGGGCCAGGACACTAGAAGCCCTCCCACTGTTGTCCCCCCATCAAGCACCATGAATATTACAAGATGTCACAATGCCAAGTCCATCAGTAGCTATTAGCCACAAGGCATAGATAGGAACTTTCAGTCTGGGGCAAGTGATCACTTGCCCCAGACTGAAAGTTCCTATCTATGCCTTGTGGCTAATAGCTACTGATGGACTTGGCATTGTGACATCTTGTAAGCCGCCCTGAGCCCGCTAGCGGGGAGGACGGGGTAAAAATGCGAAAAACAAACAAACAAACAAACAAACGTTGATCCAATTCCCTCTTGAAGCCGTCCATGCTTGTAGCCGCTGCCACCTCCTGTGGCAGTGAGACAGACTTCCTCAAGCTTTACATATTGGTAGAGGGGGAGTTAGTTGCCACGACAGGCTAGTTAGAGTCAAGATGCATAAGCAGGGCTCATTTCGTAGAAGGAGCTCCTCTGCCTATTAGGCCACACACCCCTGATGTAGCCAATCTTCCAAGAGCTTACAGTAGCCCCTGTAAGAAGAGCTCTGTAAGCTCTTGGGAGGATTGGCTGCATCAGGGGTGCGTGGCCTAATAGGCAGAGGAGCTCCTGCTACGAAATGAGCTCTGTGCATAAGAAACAGGACAACTAACCCCTCCCCACCTCTCCCTACCTATATGTAAGGCTTGAGGAAGTCTGTTTCGATGTATCTGGAGAAGTGTGTGTACACAAGAAAGCTCATACCCAGAATAAAACTTTGTTGGTCTTAAAAGGTGCCCCTGGACTCAAACGTCATTCTGTTGCTTCCAAACACCATGTTCAATCAAGCTCCTTCAAAAAGGGAAAGTTGGAAACTGGATGCATGTACGGAACATTAAAGACAATCAAGCACCAGCGCATCAAGAAGAGGAGGAGAAGCTAGGAGAAATGAGCCCTTTACTCAGCACCAATTACAACAGCCGGAATATTTGCAGTGCAAGCTAGAAATGGTTTTCTTCCTTCTCAAACACATGCAATTCTAAAGGAGCTACCACGTATTTTACAACTCGTTACATAATAATACCTGTGGAAAATCTCCCCCTTGTCCATTTGGCAGGGAGCTACAGATGAGTGAAGTACCTCTCAAGCATTCACCTTTTGGGATCATCCGGCTATCACCATGGGCTCACCGAGGGAGCATTTCAACCTCTTGCCTATTCAGTAAGGGGGCCGAAAGTTGCTCAGAAGTGCTAAAAGAGAGAGATGATGCTGAAATGGAATTTCTATGCTGATGGAGAACCGGAGCGGCTCACTCACTCCTTAGAGGTTTATGCACACTTACTCCACTTGTTTTGCCAATTTATCGCTAGTTGGGAGCGATCCACACACACATGCACCCCTCCAGCAGGGCTGTCCGCTCATTCGATTCTGTTTTCACAGTAACATATCACTCCACTATCAGACTGCTTCACCTTCCCATTTTGCCAATGCATCTCCCCTGCTCTCCCCACCTTTCTTCTGTTTGCACCCATGCCTGTCAACTGAGGAATATTTCATATAGATCTGGAAGACTGAATCATAGAATCACAGAGTTGGAAGGGGCCACACAGGCCATCTAGTCCAGCCCCCTGCTCAATACAGGATCAGCCTAGAGCATCCCTGACAAGGGTTTGTCCGGCCACTGCTTGAAGACTGCCAGTGAGGGGGAGCTCGCCACCTCCCTCGGCAGCTGATTCCACTGTTGCACAACTCTTACTGGAAAAAAGTTTCTTCTAAGATCCAGCTGGTACCTTCCTGCTCTTAATTTCAGCCCATTATTGTGAGTCCTGTCCTCTGCTGCCAACAGGAACAGCTCCCTGCCCTCCCCTAAGTGACAACCCTTCAAATACTTCAAGAGAGCAATCCTGTCCCCCCCTCAGCCTCCCCTTCTCCAAATTAAACATTCCCAAGTCCCTCAGCCTTTCCTCAAAGGGCTTCTTGGTCTCCAGGCCCCCCCGATCATCCTCGTCGCTCTCCTCTACACCCCCTCCATTCTGTCCACATCCTTTTTGAAGGGAGGCCTCCAGAACTGCTCACAAGACCTGCGGGGCCTGACCAATGCAATGCACAGCGAGACTATGACAACTTGCAATTTGGATGTTATGCCTCTGAGTGGACTCAGACTAACAAAAGTTTATGCCACGCTCTATTTGTGCAGTCTTGAAAGGTGCTGTGGCGCTCTCCTTGAGAGCTCCAGGTCTTCATTTTAAACTTCTTGGCAACATCTAAAAACAACAGGCCACCATTTCACTGAAAGGGAAGTCACAGGATAGGCACTGATTTTCCTCAAGTGCTCGAACTGCTTTGTGTATATTATTAAATGCATACGGCCGCCTCGTCAGGTATCATCAGTCCCATACCTGGAACAGGTGGACAAGAGCAGACTGCCTAGGAAGAGAGGTTCCAGGGAGCCATGTTGGCCCAAAGAAAATCCCCAAACAAAAAGTGCCACAATACCTTTTATCAAGACCAACCAACGTGACACAAAACCATGCGCAAGCTTCCAAGTTTTCCAGAACTCTTCAACAAGCTGGATGATGTTTAAAACCAGAAACAAACGAAATGGGGAGGAGAGAATGAAAAGCTGTTGACTGTACTTTATGGGGAATGCCAAGAAGGTATGAACAGACAGTGTTGCTGGGGGGTCCAGGAATCAGGATGCACCCTTTGGCCTTACAGGAAGATGCAGATGAGGCAATGCCAGCACCCTTAAAAGGCTGCCAGCAGAGGGAAAATACACAGTCCTTATAGCAACAAGACTGGAAACCCATTTTGGATGACGCACTGGATGAAGAACCAGTGGAAACTGAATCGGGTAATATTATCAGGCACGAAGAAGGATTTCTTGGAACGGGGAAGAAGAGACAACAGAGACTAGGGGCCTCAGAACAATGGTAAGATGCAACATCATGGGACTGAGCCCCAAAGAAAGATGCACTAAGAAAGATGTGTCTCCTGTCTGAGCCACAGACAGATGCATTCCCCCATCTGGATGGCCCAGGCCAGTTGGATCTCACCAGATCTTGGAAGCTAAGCAGGGTTGGCCCTGGCTGATATTTAGATACCACCAAGAAGTTCAGAGTCACTATGCTGAGATTGGCAATGGCAAACAACCCCTGTTCATTTCTTGCCTTGAAAACCTTACAGCGTCACCCCTCTCAGGTCCCCACTGGCCACCGGCAAGGGATGGGCGGTAGGGTTGGCCAGATCCAGGTTGGGAAACTCCTAGAGATTTGGGGATGAAGCCTGGGGAGGACAGGGACTTCAGTGGGGTACATTGCCACAGAGTCCACCCTCCAAAGCATCCATTTTCTCCCGGGGAACTGAGCTCTGTAGGCTGGAGATGAGCTGTCACTCTGGGGGATCCCCAGGCCCCACCTGGAAGTTGGCATCCCTATCGCCGTAAGTCAGCTGCAACTTGCAGGGACTTTCCACCACCACAGTATCTCCATACTACCGGTATACTACTCACGAAAGCTCATACCCTGCCATATTTTTTTTTTAGTCTTTAAGGTGCCTTTGATAGTGTCCCATCAGGTACTGCCCCTTTTCGACTGCTGCAGACAGACTAACACGGCTACCCATCTTGATCCCCCAAAGGCTAGAGAGCCACAGACTACATCAGTGGGGGGCTCGGAATGGAGAAAATTTATGTCCCTATTTCTGAATCAGAATGTCTACAGGCAGGATGCAAAAGTAGGGAAGAGGAGGTAAGATGGTGTTTTAAAAAAAATCACACCAGCCATTTCCCTGGAGAGAAACTCTGGACGAGTTCGCAGAGACCACCACCCCACACCAACAGCTATCGGGACACAATGAGCTCTCGCCCCCACGTTGCTTCAGCAAAGGAAGGTGGCAGTGACCAGAGGGGAGGGAACTGGAGTCAGAAGATGATTTATCCCTTTGGCTCTTTTTCTAAAAAGGCCGATTCCTCTTCATCACTCTGAGGAGGCCGTTCTCTGCAGCTGAGGAATGTGCTGTGGAGGGATGGGGGAGGAAATGGGTTCAGATGAAGCTTTTGGATCCCAATCTCGCCCTTCAATGATTAATTCCTTGTAGAAAAGAGGGGAGAGGTAGAATAGAGAGATTAAAAAAAACAGCAGGTTCCTTTACACCCTTCCTTCCCCTCACAATTCTGCAAGGTAGATTCAGGTGAGTAACCATGTTGGTCTGAACCAACAGAACAAGGTCTGAGTCCAGTGGCACCTTTAAGACCCACAACGTTTCAATCTGGGTATAAGCTTTCGTGTGCATGCACACTTCTGAATGTATCTAAAGGAGTGTGTGTGTACACGAAAGCTTTATACCCAGAATTAAATTTTGTGGGTCTTAAAGGTACCACTGGACTCAGACTGAATTCTGCAAGGTGTTCTCCCTTGTCTCCTGTATAGCAAAGAAAAAAGAAAAGAAAAAGAATTAGCCAAACCACTATCTCTAATACAGTTTGATAGCTGAAAGTGAAATATATGTTCAAAACTATGACTTACTAGAAGTTAAAGCAGCTTAAGGCCATGTTTTTCAGCTTGAGGAAATAGAGCTCGTGCAGTCTTGACAAACAGATACACTAGGGTTCCCAGTCATCATGACAGGAGCTGTACTTCTGCCCCCCAACTGACCTTCCCGGGCGAGTTCCGATAAACCCGGAAGTGCAGCACCCCCCCCCCTCCCCCATGTGATGTCATAACCCGGAAGTGACGTCATCACATTGCGGCTGTCTGGGGAGCGATACGCTGGTATGTGGGCAAAACTCTATGCTTTGGAGGCAAATTTACCATAGAGCGGAGGCGTCGAACTCATTTTTATGGAGGGCCGGATTTGACATAAATTAGACTTTGTCGGGCTGGGCCATGTGTGTCATAAAATGTAATGCCAGTAAGTGGAGATATAAACTTTATACAGGACACAAACACAAAGATTTTTAAAATTTAAAATAAAAACATGCCTGAAACATTAGCATTCTTGCAATATTTTGTTTATTTAACAGTCTCTGATAACTGACACCTCTTGCTTTGAATTATTGCATCAAAATGTCTGTGCTGTTGCAATCTGGGAGGGGCCGGGGGGAGGTGCTTCAGCCCAGTGCAGGGAGCAGATGCTTGCCTATCTATCTCTCCTGAGAGAGTCTGGGAAAGCAAGCTATGACGCAACAGCAGCAGCAGAACTGGAGGAAGCAGCAGGAGACAGCAAGTCTCTTGTGAGCCTGATAGAAGCCCTGTGTGGGCCTGATCTGGCCCCCGGGCTGCATGTTTGACAACCCAGCCATAGAATTTTGCCCAAAAACCAGAGTGTCACCCCTGACATCCCCAATGTGATGACATCACTTCCAGGTGATGTCATCGTGTCGGGTAGAGTTGCCAGGTCTAGGTTGGAAAATACCTGGAGACTTTGGGGGTGGAGCCAGGAGAGGGTGGGGTTTGGGGAGGGGAGGGGCCTCAGCATGGTACAATGCCATACAGTCCACCCGTCAAAGCAGCCATTTTCTCCAGGGAAGCTGATCTCTGTCAGCTGGAGATCAGTTGTAAAAGCCGGAGATCCCCAGGCCCCAACTAGAGGTTGGCAACCCTAGTGTCGGGGTCTGCTGCATTTCTGGTTTTACCAGAAGTTGTCTGACATCACTTCTGGTCTCCTGGAAGAACATCAGGAGCCCTCCACCAGCCAGGTTAAGTGGACCTGAAAAGCCCTAAGATCACCAAGCTTCCGGGAAGCAGTTTACTTTTCCTTGTCACAAATCCTCATACTTTCTAGATAAGAGAGGACACCCAACATTTGTCAGTGCTGTGTAGTGGTTAGAGTGAGGGACTAGGATCTGCGAGAGCCAGGTTCAAATCTCTACTGAGCTGCAAAGGCTCATGGGTAACATGCAGCCTAACCTACCTGAAAGGGCTTTTGTGAAGATAAAATGGAGAAGAGAACTATGTCGGCCTGTTCAGGTCCCCCAACTGGGGGAAAAGATGGGGGTACAAGTGAAGTAAATAAATAATCAGGTGAACCATATAATATAGTACAGCCAGACTTCCTGAAGCAGCCCAAAATGTGATTAAGAATTACACAGAAGCAAATATGGTGAACAAGCCAGGAAAAGTATTTCACACATGAATGCAAAACTGTTCCTTTATTAATAAGCTCCTTTGACCAAAGGTCTGGAGCATAAAACCAATACGATAGAATAAAACACATAACAGAATAAAATATTACAAAGCTCATATACAACTCTGCCATAGAACATCAATGAATTAAAAACCACCTTAACAGCACTTTAGAAAAATTGCTATTGCCAAGAATTTGACAACAGATTGAGTTATTGCTGGATCCAAATCTGCCAACAGAAGAGAGATGGCCCAAGATTCAGCAGGAAGCTGATATCTGATCCGGATAGGCAGAATCCAGAGATCTCTAGGTACCATTCATTGATTGCAAAATAAGATGAGATGGTCTATACACTCTTGTGTACCAGATGCACAACAGCAAAGATAATCTGAAAATAAGAGTTTTAGCAAAGCATCGCCTCAACTCTGCAGTCTGCATATGTTCAATCTACCAAGCATGAAAGCACGCCCCTGTGACTAGGGACTGTAAGGAAATTTAAACATGAGGGCAGGGTTAGAGGGGGTGAAAACCCTATTGCAGAGACAGAGCATGCATGCCTCGTCCAGGACTCTGTACTACCCTGGTCAAGTTCAATTAACCTCTTTCTGATCATCCTCAGCGCTTCGTGATGTTCCTTACCATGGTGAGGGAAAGGCCAAGCGATTCAAATCTATGCGCTTCTCCCTAGCACTTCTGAAAATATCTTATTTCAAGAGATGCAATAGAAGCAAAAAAGGGGGGGGGCTGCATAATGTAAGTTCTGGTCATATCTGTTTTATTGTACCCACTGTAACCAATATTTCAATGAACTTTGGCAACAGGGTGTGGGACAAGACCTGGAAGACCCAAGCTTGAATTTCCCACTTTGCCACTGAAGCTTGCTGGGTGACCGTGGGTCAGTTATTCTGTCTCAGCCTAGCCTACAGGGTCGTTATGAGGATAAAAATGAGGAAAACCATGTATGTCACCCTGAGCACACCGGAAGAAGGGAGAGCGAACAACTGAGAAATTAAACCTGGGGTCCTCAGCAGTGCTCCCTCTGTGCTGTGGAGACTTGTGAGCAAAAATTCCACTTTGTGAGCTGCTGGCATTAAAGTTGTGAGCGAGCGATTTGGCTACTGCATTAATTAATTTGCTCTGGAGACATCCTTCCTGAGCTAAGACAGAAATGTGTGAGCCGGAGGCTAAAAGACTGTGAGCTAGCTCACACTTACTCAGCTTAGAGGGAACCCTGGTCCTCAGCGTGGTAACCATGGGCAACATGGCACCCACCAACACCTTTCCTGGTACCCACCAAGAGTTTTTTAAAAGTGGACAGAGCCAGGTGTGGCTTTTGTCCAGCAAGACTTCTGATTGGCCACTGGAGATCTGACTGGCTGTGCAGATTTTTAAAAAGGTCACTTTGGCAGCAGCTGCCCCCACAGACCAAGGATCTTCAGCGTGTGACTGAAGGCAAAACTGCAGCAGCCATTTTGTGGCTGTGCCTCTTGCAGCAGCAATTTTGGGGCTGTGTCCATCCTGCTGAAGGATTTCAGACAGCCTATCTATTCTGTTTCAGGAACTGGTTACTAACAGGTTTTTTCTGTCATTTCAGACAGACCCGTTTTAGTAACCGGCTGTTAACAGAATATATTTACCTGTTCATACAATGCCGGTTGTCTCCCGTTTGGGAAGCGTACCTGAGGCGTTGTTGGCGAAAACTGCTTTCCTCAGGTCTTCAACCCCTTCTTCTGAATCGCTACAGTAGGCTCTGTTAAATGCCTCGTAATGCTTCCTCCAGTGATAGGATTTTTGCATCCTTTTCCCGACACACAATCTCTCCTCTTTTTTTTTTTAATGTTCTACTAGGAGCGCTATAACACTATAACAGGACGTCAAATCAGCGTCATAGCGCTCCCAATAAAATGTTCAAAAAAACCCCCCACCTCTCAGGGAGATTGTGTGCTTGAAGGAAAATGGAGGGAAAAGAAAGCAGCAGTTTGAAATGGCCACAGCGCTTCAGAGACGGCTCCTTACTGGAAGGGAAAGGCTGGGTGAAACAGCCGTCCCTGTACTGGTTTCCTCCATGACGGACCAATAACAGAAACCATGCAGTTTAAAAAGGTAATGCGAAATCGACCGCTATAGCAGAATTCCAAAGGTGCTGACAGGTTCAAAAAGCTTTGGAGCTAGTGTATTAAGCCATCCTAAGAAAGTCCTTTCCCCCCCCAAAAAAAGTAGATGAAAAGGTGGGGGGAGGATTAGTAATTCTGCCTACGATCACAGAATTTATGGCAGAAGAAAAACTTGCATTGGGGACATTCCTGGCCATGACACTGCATCAGATTCCGGTGGGATACCAGTGGTTCTGTTTGCCTCACGTTCCCTAACATGTTCTAGTTATTCATCCTATAAGCCCAATCCTAAAGTACCTTTAGTCCTGTTGATATTAATGGTTTGCAAGGAAGTCAGCTCATTAGGCTACTTAATTGGCTTCCAAGACACCAGGTATCACGTTTGTCAAGCTTTCTAGATGAGTCCCCTTCAACTGCAGGCAAAACCCACTACTATTATACAGCTTAAATCTCTCATCTATATTCAAATGTTTAATTGCACACACCATGTAATTTAGACCCAAGAATAATAGCTCCAACAGTCAAGAAAGCTGTATAAATGTCTAATTTCTCAACACACAAATGAATTAGTCTCTTTTTGGAGATGTATATCAATTGTTAAGGAGAGAAACAAAAATACACAATCAATCTCTGGCGGAAGATAGGCAGCATTTAATGAAATGAAACTTGCAGAACAATATAACGCCAGTTCTTTTTAAAGAGACTGCCACCATTTTAACTAGGTTTAAAGAAAAAGGGAATTCAGAGCCAACTACGTCATTAGAGGGAAAATATAATTCTTCAGCTAGAGTCGATGGTTGTCTTCTCCTAGGTAACGCAAAGTTAACATTCATTTTCCAAAGTTAAGTTTTTACCTCATTCCCAATGCAACCCCTTACGCATGTTTACTTCGAAGTAAGTCCCAGTGAGTTCAACAGGACTGAGGTAAACGTAAATACGCACAAACTGCAGTCTCAGGTACACCTATTAACCGCCACATCTGGCAATGCATAGCTTTCAGTGTATGGTCAAAAGGAGCATGATTCAGCATACTTGTGGAAGCTCAGCAGGTCTGATTGAGGCTTGGAAGGAAAAACTCCCAGGACCCCTTGAGCACAATGGGGGAAGAAAGGAAGTGTGATATAGTGGTTAGAGTGTCACACTAGGACCTGGGTGACCCAAGTTCAAATGCAGACTACCACAGAAGCTTGTCACTTTCTTGTGATGTAATTTACCTTGCAGGGAGGGAGGAGAGAATGATGTAAGCCATTTGGGGGGCCCACTGGGGAGGAAAGTGGGTTTTAAACAAAGTAAATAAAGATACAAACGGAATAGAGCCCAAATGGTCCTTATACCTTCCTCTTAAACTTCACTACATCGGATGGAGCGGCCTAACTATTTGGAATTCTTTTTCTGTCCCTCAGGGTAGAACTATGCGGAATGATATTTTTTTCTTGACTGTTTAAAAACTACAGTGCAGCTTCTGGGACTTCAAGTTTAATAAGAGGACTGGGGTATTATTAACCCCCCACCCTTTCGTCCATTTTCCTCTCACAAAACAGCCAGCCCCAAGTTGCTTTCACTCCACCCCCAGGAAGACTGATGCACACTCTTAAATTTTCCCCTGCATGGCAAAGAACAACTTGGCATGGTGGGGGAGGGGGTAAGTGGTAGTGATAAAACAGGATCACGTAGTGTCATCCCCCCACGGTGCTGGTGTTTGTTATACAGCTAGCTTGTTATACAGTTTGTTATATAGCTAGCTTGTATAACAATGTCAGTAAAAGAGATCCCCTATGGCAGGGGTGGGCAATTGTTTTGGCTGGGGGGCCACTTTGTGGGAGCGGAGGTTAGCGGAGGGCCGCACCTTTTAAAATGATTGCATTCATTAGTTAACTTTGCATTTCAGAAAAGGTATCAATTGTATCATAAAAATCAATAAATATACATTAAATAAAACAGTGGTAGTTTTATTCAATTTATTTATTGTGCTAATTTCATATCATCTGTAGCTGCAAGCACATTTAATTTTAGAATAAGTTTAATGAGACAACTGTACCCTATCACACTTTTCTACAATTTTTTTTGAAATCAGGAGTGAGATGGCATGTTGAGATTCTCATCACAGCCTGCAAGTTAATGTCTGTCAAAGAGCATCTATATTTACTCTTGATGATCTTCATGCAAGAAAAACTTTGCTCACAAATATATGTGGCCAACTGTCGTGGCGGGCCGCATGTGGCCCGTGGGCCGCAATTTGCCCACCCCTGCCCTATTTTATGTATTCCCACTATCACTTCTATGAAGAGGTGTGCATTTGCATTTTTTTGATTCATAAAGCAACAGATACGGAAGTCACACAAAGCTGCCTTATACTGAATCCGAGCTTTGGTCCATCCAAGTCAGCATTGTCTACTCAGTCTGGCAGCTGCTCTCCGGGGTCTCAGGCTGAGGTCTTTGACATCACCTACTGCCTGATCTTTTTAACTGGAGATGCCAGGGATTGAACCTGGGGCTTTCTGCATGCCTAGCAGATGCTCTTCTGCTGAGCCATGGCCCTTCCCCTTGAGAAGAGGTCACTTGGTCTGTATGAAGGGGAGAGGACAAAGTTCATCTTCTCCCTTTACCATCCAGTAGGGAGGTTCCCCATTACGAATTTGGGTTTTTTAATGGAATGCAAAGTTCCTAGATGACAATCACAAGCAAGTCTACTCAGAAACCTACTCCAGTCTGTCCAGTGGGGCTGACTCCCAGGAAAGTATTCTTAGGACTGCAAGAACGATCGCACGACAGAGCACCATTGGCCCCTCTTCTTTAAAATATTTATATCCTGCTTTTATATCTGAGGCGGTTGACAAGAAGGTTAATAGCAGCCCTTTAATACAACCCAAAATAGCTACCCAAATAAAATAAAAACCAGTTGTCAACGTACAATGGATGCAACAGAGCAGATAATTTGTCAGTCAAACTAAATGCCACTGGAATTTTGGAACAAACAAGGAAGTTTTGGCCATTCCTTCAGCTTCAGTACGCAGCCCATTCAACCAGCGCTGAAAAGATCTCCCTTGAAAGCAAGTTGTTTGTGTGTGTTGGGGATCGCTAGCCTAAATTTTTAAACTTGCATGCCAGAAAAAAAGGAAAGGAGTATGCCTGCTTCTAGGACACCCAGAAGTATACAGTTTACTGTATGTTAGATTAGCCGTAGTTGTGGCCTAATCCAGTAAGATCCTCTTTTCTTGGTAAAGATAAATTTGCAGTGTACTAGCCTACTAGAGGTCATCAATCACGATAGCGAAGAATGGAAAGGCTGTTAAGTTTACTCCGTACTTGAGAGGAGACAAACGGAGAGTCTCAGTTTACTTCCCGCAATTAGAAAAGATACCTTTACACATTTATCCCATTTTGACATATTTATTGTTTTACTGTCCTATTCCCACTTAATTAAATCAAAACAACTGTTGACCTTACAACCTTAGCTTTTTATTTAGTTTTGTCTTTGCCTATCTTAAAACATCTTCATCACATTACATGTGAATTTGCTGTTCAGCCTGTCTATAAGTTTGAACACTTACCTTCTATTCCAATGAATTTGGGAAAGTGTGCATGTACACGAAAGCTCATAAATTGAATAAACCTTTGCTGGTCTTAAAGGTGCCACTGGACCCTACATTTGCAAGTCGGTACTTCCAAGTCTGAGACTCACACTTGGTGAATTACATGGCAATCATACAAGTTTTGTGTGTGTCATATCGCCACGGATTCGTGTGCTCTCCCGCCCTTCCTTTTTCTACAGACATTGGTGGAATATGGGTAGGACTCAGACCAACTAGACTGGCACACAGAAAACACGGTGCTTGTCAGCAATGGGCAGGAAACCACAAACGCTGTTCTGCAAGATGAAGAGATTCGACAAAAGGAAGTACTATTTTACTCAATGAGTAAATTGTGGGATTCACTGCCACTGGAGTCAGCGATGGCCACAAACGCAGGTGGGTTAGACAGATTCATGGATGAAAGGTCCATCCATGGCTACTGGCCATAGTGACTGGAAGGAGCCTCCAGATACACAGGCAGTAAATCTCTGAACAGCAGTCCTGGGAGGCAGCATCAAGGCAAGGCCTTGGCCTCTATGCCCTATTGCTGGACCTCCAGAATAACTGGTTGGCTGCTGGGTTAAACAGGATGCTGGGACTAGATTGACCACAGGTTTTATCCAGCAAGGCACTACTTATATAATTAAGAACCTGATTGTTGGGTAGACTAATTGCCACAATACGTGACCCTGGACCTATACCAATGGATAGAAACGTCATGCATGCAAACACACGAGGGAAAGAGACTTTTTAAAGCTGCAAACATGTGGCAATGCTCCCAGCTGCAGAGTGGGGAAAATATATATCTTGCGCTTGAAGGAAGGCTGAATTTTCCTCCTTCCTGCTCTTGATGATGCAGGGGCCCTATACTGCAGATGCTCTGTTTCAGCTGGGGAAGGAAAGCCCAGCAGAACCTACCACTGCTGCAGTGGAAGGATTAGCTCCGGGTTACAACCTCTAGCTAGACATGAACAAGTGATAAACCTGTCCAGAGGTATTCCAGGGAGAGACAGACAGAGATCTCTACCACTCACATAGTACTTGGACATCATCTTGCCATTCATTTCCTTCTGTCATGACCAGACTGTGGTTACAGAAGGTCATCACCAGATAGGACCATAGCCAGGATTTTGTGGCTTGAGGGGCAAATTTTTTTCTGGCGGGGCTGAAGTTCTTGGTGCAGAAAGAAAAGCCATTTAGCCAACAGAAAGCTGTTACCAGGATAGATCTCTAAACTGCAAGCAGTCAACCACTTTAGATGACAGTTCTCAGCTGCTGCAAGTTAATCACTTCTGCCAGCCTAAAGCCACAATTCTGATAACAAGCCGGCAGGTGGGAGTGATGACTTGTATAGTCAAGAAAGTTAACACTTAGGCAGAAAAATTCTCTTAAAGGAGACCAGTTTCTTGACACAGTTAGAAAGGATCCTAGAGGTCACCTACTCGAACCCTCTTGCTCCGTGCGAGAATCAGTCAGCTACAGCACACCACTCTGCTTAAAGGAGTGCACACCTTTAAAAAATGTTTTTAAATGATTGAAAAAAGCATTTACAGGAGAAAGTCCTTGGAGGCTGTGCTCTTAAGAAGGGGGCAGAGCCCCCAAAAGCCCCACCATAGCTATGGGCCTGTCTCCAGATCTAGATTTGGGAATTGCAGACCAGGATCCTTGAAGATCACTGCTGAACTGAAGATGGAAAAGCTGGAGACTAAAAGTCGAACATGCAGAAGATTGTGCAGTGCTGACCAGCCAAGGGCAGAACGTCTAGTGCCATGTACTTAATCCAGAGGCTACCCACCAATCACAGCGGTTGATACTACAAACTCCTATTCTCCTCTGGGCCTGAGGGAGACTCAGAGGCCTAAAATAAGTCACTGCCTCAGGCCCCAAGGTTCCCGATTCAAGAGTATTGTTTTACGTAGCTTGCAAATGCAGAAGAAATCTTTTGGAATATTCTAAATCTCAAAGGGAATCAGCTTCAAATCACTCCAAGCCTGATATTCTTCCAATTTTGCAACTCAGAAAAATTGGCTATGTGGCATGATATCCATCCTACCCTTAGTAGTGATGTGAGGGTCCAGAAAAAAAGGGCCCCCGAACCTCTTTCCCCCAGTTTTTCGGGTGGAAATATTAAAAAGTTTGGAGAAGCATTGAAAAAAATCCTATGAAATATTTTCGCTTTCCGAATTAGTAAAATACTTCTTAAGGCAGGGCTCCCCCAACCTTTTGAGCCTGCAGGCACATTTGGAATTCTGACACGGCATGGTGGGGGCAGCCACCAAAATGGGTGCCACAAAATAGCTGTGGCAGGAGGCAGGGCGAGCCATGAAATAATTGCCACAGCTTAACTTCAGTAACTTCTTGTGCTGTGGTGGCAGCTGCTGCCAGAGCAACATTTTCAAAAATCAGCACAGCCAATCAGATCTCCAGTGGCCAATCAGAAGTCTTGCTAAAAGCACTTGGGGGGGGGGGGCACCAGAAAATGTGTCAGCTGGCTCCGTGGTCACCACGTTACGGACCACTGTCTCAATCCACAGCTTTTCATAGTCAAAATGTGTAGTGTAAAAAGTCTGAAGATTTATCAGTTTTTCCAATGGAAAGACTGAGAATATTTTCAGAGCTCTTTTTAAAAAAACTTCTATAAAATATTTTATCTTTTTGAGCGAGGGAAACCTATCTTGTCTTACACAGCACTTCACTCTCCCAAGATGTACAGTAGAAAAAAGCTGGAGACCCTTCTCAATCTTTCCAGGGGGAAATTGGGAAATTTGAGGGAGCACCGGGGTGGGGTGGGGTGGGGTGATGACCTCTCACACTGTAGACATATACAGCATTTTCAAAAACATGCTTCTGTAAATGATTTTGGCAAATTTGGCTGGAGATCCTGGAGGGTTTTTTTGTCACCTTCTGGGCGTGGAACAGCAGTCACCGGGGGTGGGGGGGAGGTATTTGTGAACCTCCTGCATTGTGCAGGGGGTTGGACTAGATGACCCATCCAACTCTAGGATTCTATGAAATAGTAATATACTACAGTGTGCTTAATGATGTACACTACTTAAAATTCAGCATTTCCAATGTTATAAAATTCATCTTAATACCCAAACATGCTGGCAATCGTATCTATTGTGTTTATGAAAGAGTTTTTGTTTTCTACCTTTAACTTTTATTTTTTCCCTACCTTGCAGATGGCAAATATAAAAGATAACTGTGTTATGCCAGCGTGCACCAGTTTGCAACTTTCTCAAATATTGGGTATTCTTGCCATTTTCCTTATAGAAAATAAATAAATAAATATATATTCCTTATAGAAAATGAAAATATTTATATGTGTGTGTGCATAAATTCCATAAATATGGCAAATAGCACAATTTATATGCAAACTAATCTATAAATAATGGATTTCATGTTGTGAAATCGGCAAAAGTAGGTCTGGTTGGAAAACAAGTATTCCATATATTTCAGTGTCTCCCCAAGTTTCCATTTTCTCCCCCCTGCGGCTTCAAATATTTCTGGAAATCTGACATCTCTACATCTCTGTACACGTTCAAAACACTTCTTTCATTTTACACAAGAACTGGGGTGGGCTTCAAAACAGAGCATTCGAATGCCTGAAGCACAGATGTCTTTACAAAAGATGGGATGTCTTGGGGAAGTCTTCTAAATGTCCTGGTTAGCAACAAAGTCCGAATCTTGCAGATCTGCCGCTGCTGAATGAGGCCTACTATAGCTTGTAAATTGCTGAGAACAGGCCACACCAGCTGGACCAATTGCAACATATTCTATCACCAGCAGCCAACTTTCTAGGCAAATCTGCTACGTATGACCTCTAGTACACATATACCGCGCTCTGGATATTCTTTGGCTTCTCAGCTGCTGGTCTGTAGATAGCATCAGTGGAAAGGGAGGCTGAAGGATAGGCTCGATTGTCTGCTGCAGAGAGGTTCCCAACTTTTTGAAAGCCTGTGGGTACCTTTGGAATTTCCACACAGCCTGGTGGGTGCAGCCACAAAATGGCTGCCTCAAGAGTTGGTCAACCAGCGGCTGCCACAGCCTGCCTTCACTCACACAGTGGGTGTATCTGAAGAAGTGAGCAGCGACTCACGAGAAAGCTCCTACCCTTCCACAATTTTTTTTAGTATTTAAGGTGCTGCTGGACTCTAGCCTTTGATAGTGACCAGTGTTCCCTCTAAGCTGAGTTAGTGTGAGCCAGCTCACAGTATTTTAGCCTCCAGCTCACACATTTTTGTCTTAGCTCAGGAAGGATGGCTCCAGAGCAAACTAATTTATGCAGTAGCCAAGTCACTCACTCACTCACAACTTTAATGCCAGTAGCTCACAGTCTTTAAGGTGCTACTGAACTCTTGCTCTTTTCTACTCACATTTGGAAGACCCTTGACCTGTGGTGGCGATGGCTGCCAAACCGACGTTTCTAAAAATCTGCACAGGCAATTGAATCTCCAAAACCCAGTGGGCAAAACCCCACCTGGCCCCACCCACTTTCTAAAAACACTTGGCAGCACCAAGAAAGAGGGCATCATGGCACCCACATTGGAGACCCCTGGTCAACTGCAAGTAAGCCTGCTCCATTCCAAACATCACTGCTGCTTGTGCCATTTATGGCATCCACAGGTGCAGGCTGGGCACCTACGGAACACGTGCATGGTTAAACACAAAACACTCAATGGTTTCCCATACATTTTACAGAGCTCCCTGAATGTACATACAAGTTGGACAGCTCAGGTTAAGTGTTCTTGATAAGGTTTCTTTCATGCCTCCTTCTACAAGGAGAAAGGCACTATGTAAGAAGGGGTGCAAAGGAGCAGCAAGGGAGCAGCAAGGGAGGGGTTTGGGAACAGGCAACATTCACCCATGTTTCATGGTCATTCAGGTCATGATTGTGGAGTCCAATGACATCAACAAAACCACCCAAAAGAAAAAAAGCCTGGCTTCCAGAAAACGGTGGCACACATGAAGTATTTTCTTCACCCAAATTCACCATGGAATTCCCTGCCACAGGAAGTGGTGGCAGCTACAAGCATAGACAGCTTCAAGAGGGGATTAAATAAACATATGGAGCAGAGGTCCATCAGTGGCTATTAGTCCCAAGGTACAGATGGAACACTATGTCTGGGGCACTGATGCTCTGTGTTCTTGGTGCTTGGGGGTTAACAGTGGGAGCAATGTTCCCCCTAAGCTACGGAGCCCTGTGAGCAACTATTCTACTTTTATTGACATTAAAGTTGTGAGCAGGTGATTTGGCTACCCCATAAATTAGTTTGCTCTGGAGCCATCCTTCCTGAGTTAAGACAAAAAATGTGTGAGCCAGAGGCTAGAAACTGTGAGCTTAGCTCACACTAACTCAGCTTAGAGGGAACACTGAGTGGGAGGGCTTCTGGGGTCTGGCCCTCCTGGTGGACCTCCAGATGGCACCTGGGTTTTGGCCACTGCGTGACACAGAGTGCCGGACTGGATGGGCCATTGGCCTGATCCAGCATGGCTTCTCTTATGTTCTTGAGTTTAAAAAAACTGGAACACAAGACACTGCAAAAATATTTTCATCCAAGGTGCATCAGTCCCTTCATACAGGTGTGAGTGTTCACTAAGAAGTAACAGCCCATAAGAAATACAGAGGTTTATCTACAAAGATCAGGACTCTCTGCTAACTGCTTCAATGCTGGAATGCCACAGAGACTAGGCCACAGTGAGAGTTGATGAACTTGTGAAGAAAATAATCCTGTTTCTTCACCCCTACACACACACACGAACTTTTTCTTATTCTGTGTCAGCTTGGATGCTCAGAGCACTGAATTCACTCGCAGAACGCACCTTCTTACTCCCACAACAAACCACCAACCTTAGCTAAGAACAGAGACCAGAAAATTGTAAACTGTCTCGGCTTCACGCCAGCATCTGCTCCTCCTCCTCTTCTGTTCCTGCAAACCCAAAATACTCCCTTGAACAACCGGAGATCTCCCTGAAGAGGGAAAACAAAAATCCTACTACAATGTCTCGGTTGCACTGTACTACGTCCACTGTGCGCCATGCACAGGTCTAAAAAGAAAACCAGAGCCATTGCTACCAAATGGACAAATAGGCAGGCCAGGTTCCTCGGATGCCACCTTACCTGTGCCTGCCCTACAACTGCGCTCTGGTTCCACTGACACTCCCCAAAGGCAAACGGGCAGGCACGCTGATGGGAGCTGCAGGGTCCGTCCATCCTAATTCGCTGTAGCAGCACAAAGACGACCGACCGACACTAGACAGAACATTACCCTGATGACATCACAGCCTGTGGAATGCACAAAGCACCACGAAAACACAGGCTGTCAAGACGCAAAAGGGCACGGATCAGACCTCACCCCTTCCCCAGAAGGCCCTGAAGCTCCGACAAGGGTGCGCTTCCTTACCACGCACAACCTGACTCCGCATTCTCTCCAGCCAGGCTAGAAATGTCAGAACAGAACACAAATGGGGAACAGCCAACTTCTCCTGCAGATCAATATCTCTCAGGAGGCTTCCCAGGCAACAACCGTTCCAAGATGGGGTACGATTCTAGATGACACGTCTGGGTCCCTACCCTCTGAAATCCCACACTTCTCCATAAAGTACCGAGTGGCTCTTTTGAAAAGAATAGCGGACATTTTTTTAAAAAAAAAATTGCTTCAGTTCGCATGGACAGACCGGCACATTAAAAACGATAATAATAACAATGCAACGCCAAGGCTCTCTGCTCCGCATCTCAGAGTCCTCCTCCTTTCACCAGGATCCAACACAATAGAGTTCCTTGGAGTACGCTCCAGCTAAATAAAGGCACCGCGCCTGTAACAAACAACAAAACATCGGCCCGGCCGAGGCCACCAGAGACGGATTGCATCACCTCAGCAATAGCAATACCCACAGATGCCGAAATGGGAAGGCGGTTCATTTACCTGAAGCAAAAAAGAAGGGGGGGGGGGGTCCTGGAAAACAACAGCTTCCATCTCCGTTTCAGAACCACTCGCCTCTCTTGGCTGGGTTTCCTATGCAGAGGGGGATCTCGTTGGGTACGGCCATCACGGGCCAGGAAGAGGGCACACCTGACAGAGCAGTCTGGGAATAGAAATGTAATAACCTCCCCCCCCCCCCCAATTCATGCACCCAGACCTGTGGAAAGGCAGCTCCCTGGCCCTCTGGGGCCCCCTCCTTGGTAGCCACTTGCAAGAAAGTGCGGAGAGGCGGGCAGAAGGGATGGCAAACCGGCCCCTCTCCTCGCAGAGCTCTGGCACTGCCAGAGGGGCTACCCTGGCAGCGGCCGCCAGTGGCTCCTCTCTCCCCCTCCCCACTAGTTTCAGGTCCACAGATGGGTTTCCATTCCCACCGAGGGGAATGGCGCGCAACACCTCCCCCCCCCTTCCTCTGCTCTCTCTTCCTCCCCCCCCCCCACTACTGAGGCAGGTTTCTCTCCGCCGCCGCCGCCGCCCCCCCCCCATCTCTTTGCGAGCGCCCGGCCAGGCAAATCCAAACATCTGGGCCAGCGCATCTCGATGGCGGGGGGGGGGGGGGGGGGCGTCCGTGAGGAGAAGCGAGGAAGATGAAGGAGGAGAAGCGGAGCCGGTTGCCATTGGCGACATTGAACTCCAAGCCTGCTAATGAGAACCACACACACACACACACACAAAACGCCAGGTAGGGCCGTGAAGATTGGGGGGGGGGGGGGGGGGGAAGCAGAGGAGAATGCCTCTGGGAAGAGAAGGGAAGGGAAGGCAAGGCAAGGGGGGGGGGGGAGAAGCGCCGGCGAAGGCGGGAGACGCAGCAGGGCAGGCGCCCCTTCGGGAAGCTGAGGAGACCCCCCCCCCAAAAAAAGAGAGCGAGCGAGCAAGAGGGCGGGAGGAAGGCAGCTCGCGCTCACTCTCTCGGCGACCGCCCCCCCCCCCTCTCCCCTCGCGCCTTGCCAAAGATGGACCTTCGCGGCCCCCTCGCGAGTGACCCAGGCCGGAGGAAGGACGGCGACTCTCCCCTACTCTCTCTCTCCTTCCCACCCACCCCCCCACTCCCGCCTTCCGCCGCCGCGGCCGGCCAGGCTGGCCCACCTGGCCGAGCCGCCGCCGCTCGCCTCCACGTTACCTGCCGCCGCCGGCGAGGAGCAAGGAGAGGCTGCCGCCGCCGCCGCCGCTGTTGCAGGGGGAGGGGGGCCCGCCTCGCCGTCGCCCCGCGTGCACCATCCCCGCCGCCGCCGCCTCGCCTCAGCGCGGCCGCCGCCGCCGCTCGCCAGCCGCCCCACCGCCCAGGGCCATCATCACCGCGCGGGGAGCCTCCCGGCACATGCCCGGCGCAGCCGCCTCGCTCGCTCGCTCGCTCGTCGACGGGGTGGGGAGGGAGGGAAGGCAGGAAGGCGGAGGCTCCCGGAGCTCTCTCACGCCCAAGCAGGCAGCGCCGGCCCCCGCGGGAGGGAGGGCGGGAGAGGAGGAGGAGGAGAAGCAAAGGCTGGGCTCACCTACCTTGGCGGCGCGCGGCGCACGAGCCGGACTCCCGAGCCTGCCTTGCCCGCCCGGCCTCGCCTCCGCCAGCCTTGCGCCCCGGCGCGCGCGCCCCCCGGCCGCTGCGGCTGCGCTCGGCTCTCACAGCTCCCGGCCCTCGCCGCCGGCCCCGCCGCAGCAGCAGCAGCAGCGCCGCCGCCACCAGCGCCGCCGGCCCGGGCACAGGCACACGCAGCCGCCGCCCGCCATCGCCGCCGCGGCCGAGCTACAGGCTGCCGACTCCGGCGGGCGAGGGGCTCGGGCTCCTCCGGCTCCCGTCCCACGCCAGCGCAGCTCAGCGGACGGGACCGGGCGGCGCGGCAGAGCCTCCTCGCGGGGGTCCCTCCCCTGGCCGGCGCGCGGCTCTCGCTCGCAGCCCCCCGACTTGCAGCCCCCGGACTCGCGGCCAGGCGGGAGGAGGACGAGGACGAGAGGCGCTGGCGGAGCCCGGATCTGGAGCGGGGGGCGCGGGCTCCACCTACCGCTTGGCGCCGACGCGCGAGGGGAAGACGAGAAAGAGAAGGGAGGAGAGGAGGGGGCGCCTGCTGGCCGCCTCGCCTCGCCCGGCCTGCCCGGCCTTTGTCTCCCGGGGGGCTCCTCTGCCCTTCCCTCTCCCTCGGAAGGGGGGGGGGACACCGGCGGCGCACCTGTGCCTTTCCTCCCCTCCCCGGCCGCATTCCGTGACGTGGCGGGGGGCGGGGGGGGAAGCCCTCCCTGGCGCCCGGAGAAATCCGGGGGAACCGGGCGGAAGGCTTGCAAGCGGGGGGGGGGGGGAGTGCTCTTTGGGGACTGGACGCGCCCCCGCCCACCCGAACTAAATTTTTTGCGTCTGTTGCAGTTTTGTTCGCTTTTTTATTATTATTTTTAAAAAGCGCGTTCTTAAGCTCTCCTCGTTCTCCGTGGTGATTCCCAGTTGCTCCTTTGGGAGGGATGAAATGCCTCCTCCTCCTCCTCCTCCTGGTAGAGTTTCTCCCTTTCCATCAGACGCGGCTGGAGACTCCCGGAGCTGTCAGGACAGCGCTGAGAGATGACCTTTCCCGTCGCGTTCTCTGCCCTGGGTCTCCCACCGGGAACTCCAGCTTGCAGTTGAGGGACAGACTTTGGAGCGGGTGGAGATCTCTCCTTCTCACAGTCTGGCTTTCCTTTCCCTGCTGCTGCTGCTGCCGCTCTCTTTGCTCTCCAGCCATCACCTCTCTCTCTTTTTAAGGCCAGTGGGACCCAGTGGGTTTTTTTTGGAGGGGTAACTTGGTTGTTGTCACCGGTCCAAGGCTCAGGGGTCCATCGGGGAGGGACTGGCCAGAGGCCTGCACTTCTCAGGACATTCCTCCGAATGCGCAACGGAACCCTATCTCCAGCGGTGGCCCATCGCTCTCCACCCTCTCTGTGCCTCTCCAGCACATCTGGCTGTGCTCTTCTCCCAGCTGGAGCGTCGACATTGCTTCTGGCTGCACCTTCCTAGCTGGGCTTTCTCCAACACAAACCCGGGCGCCTTTTCTTGCCTCCGTAGGAAGTGGTAGTGGTGGCGTCTGTCAGCAAATGAAACGTGTGGGACTACAGATCAAGGGGCATGGAACTTGTGTGTGTCGATAAAGACTCACTAGGGTACGTCGGGGCTCTAGGACACGCTTGAGCAGACGTTACGTGAACATGTGAAGCTGCCTGCTGAGTCAGACCCATCGCACTTGGTATTGCCTGCACTGACTGGTGGCAGCGCTCCGTGGTCTCAAGCTGAGGTGCTTTCATATCACCTCCTCCCGGATTCTTTGAGCTGAAGATGCTGGGGGTGTGAACCCGGGACCTTCTGCAAGCAAACTCTGGCTCCATCCCTGAATTCACGAAGATGCCTTATACTGCATCACCCCCTGGGTTAGTCTTGTCTGCTCTGACTGGCAGCAACTCTTCAGGGTCGGAGGCTGAGTTACTGTCTTATTTTTTATTCTTACATCGCCAATGACCTGGTTCTTTTTAACTGGAGATGGTGGGGGTTGAACTAGGGACCTTCTGCATGCAAAGCAGATGCTCTGCCACTGAGCCACGGACATGGCTGTGCCTTTCCTGGACTGTTCGGCCTGCACATACACGTGGAGGTCCTAGGAAACTGCTTTTTTTCCCCCTTTGAGCCGCCAAAAAGCTCTTGCCGGGATTCTGGATGAAACGCCAGCAACAGCACAGAGGGGGAAGTGGACCAAACAGCCAGGCTGGAATTGCCGGGAAAGGAGGGTGAAAGCCTCACCTGGCCCCGCCCACTTTCCAAAAACACTTGGCGGGCGCCAGAAAATGTGTCGGCAGCACAGTGGGGACCCTTGCCGCTGAACAATGGTTGCAGCCTCAGCTGAGCACCGTGTCACTATAAGGATGGGACCCACCCTATGGATTGTTGCTTCGGAAGCTGAACGTCAAAGTCATACCTTAGTACTCGGGAGGACTGGAGATTGCCAAGGACTTCAGAGAAAGCAATCTGTTAATTATTTCTCTATTCATCATTGGAAATTTTGTAGACACTCCCCAGGTCCACAGCTAGGTGGGGGGCCCTGGGGACAGTGCCCCCTCCCGAATCTGCAATGCCTCCACCCCAGGAGAATGCGGGACCCATCCACCCACCCCCAGTACACTGTGGCCAAGCAGGAGAGAGGGAGGGGGCAGCCTGGCCATTTTGTCCTACCTGCTGAGCCTTGCCAGTTCTTCCAGCTGCCTTAACTTAATTAACAGATCTATCAGCTCCATTAATTACATTAGCACCTGCCCCAGCACCGCCCCCCCCCCCAACCTTTCCAGAAAAATTCCTAGCTACGGGCCTGACACACTCCCTTCACCGGAGCCTTTTGCTGTGAAAAACACCACGAAAATTCAATGAGGTCTTCTGCAACCTAGCAATTGATTCCCCCCACCCCCCCGGACTTCAGTTTGGCTAATCTGGGGGTGGTTCTGTGCCTCTAGATTGCCTTGTGGTCTAGTGGTGGGAGAACCAGTTTCAAAATTCCGACTCCACCCTGCTGAGTGACCTCAGGCCTCTTGCTCTCAGCCCAGCCAACCTCACAGGGATGTTGTGAGGATGAAACGGAGGCTGGGAATAGGCCTCCAAGCAGCGCATAAATAAAAATAAACTTATTTTGTAAGGATGATTCTCATTAAGAACATAAGAGGACATAAAAGAAGCCAGTGTTGGATCAGGCCAGTGGCCCATCCAGTCCAACACTCTGTGTCACACAGTGGCCAAAAACACCAGGTGCCCTCAGGAGGTCCAGCAGTGGGGCCAGGACACTAGAAGCCCACCCATTGTTGCCCCTCCGCCACCAAGCACCAAGAATACAGAGCATCACATGCCCCATAGTTCCTATCTATCCTCATGGCTAATAGCCACTGATGGGCCTCTGCTCCATATGTTTATCTAATTCCCTCTTGAAGTCATCCATGCCTGTAGCCGCCACCACCTCCTGTGGCAGTGAATTCCACGTGTTAATCCCTCTTTGGGCGAAGAAGTACTTCCTTTTATCCGTTCTAACCCGACTGCTCAGCAATTTCATGGAGTGCCCACGAGTTCTTGAATTGTGAGAAAGGGAGAAAAGAACCTCTCTCTTTACCTGCTCTATCCCATGCATAATCTTATAAACCTCGATTCTTACACAGGCATTCTTTCCTGCCGCTGGATACATGTCCACACACTGTCCACTTCCATCCTTCAAGCAGGCTCATTCAGCCAGCATCCTGGCCTTTTATAAATTTTGCAGGACAAGATGTTAGGTACGAATATAATAGAAGTAACTGACCCTCGTGATGGACAGTCATTTTTTCCCAGGAACTGAAGGCATGCTGTTGACAACCTCCACCCCCTTGAAATGCACAAGCTTCCTCCAGGTTGTTTCCAGCTTTCATTAGAAAATCAATTGTCTGTGTCCACCTTCAGCAAGCCTTCTAGAGTGCAGGAAACCACCACAGGCACAGATTTGAGCCTGGCAAAAGACGGCCGATATTACAATGCCCCTGTATAGATCGATGGTGCGGCCTCATTTGGGACACTGTGTGCAGTTCTGGTCACCGTATCTCCAAAAGGACATTGCAGAGCTGGACAAAGTACCGAGGATGGCAACCAAGATGAACGGGGGGATGGAGCACCTTCCCTATGAGGAGGGTCTGAGGAGTCTGGGACTTTTCAATTTAGAAAATAGATGATTAAAGGGGGACACGATAGAGATTTATAAAATTATGCAGGGGGTGGAGGGAGTTGACAAAGAGAACTTTTTGTCCCCCTCCCCAAATACTAGAACTTGAGGGCATCCGATGAAGCTGATGGGCAGCAGGTTCAAAATGAACAAAAGGAAATTCAGATTTACACAGAGAGTGATTAAGAAGAAGAAGAAGAGATTGGATTTATACCCCGCCCTTCACTACCTGAAGGAGTCCTTTCCCTTCCCCTCCCCACCCTGTGAGGCAGGTGGGACTGAGAGAGCTCTCTCGAGAACTGTCCTTGGGAGAACAGCTGTGCCAGAGCTATGGCTTGCCCAAGGTCATCCAGCAGGTGCAAGTGGAGGAGCAGGGAATCAAACCTGGTTCTCCCAGATTGGAGTCCATGCACTTAACCAGTACACCAAACTGGCTAAAATGTGGAATTCACTGCCAGAGGATGTAGTGAGGGCCACAAGAATAAACATCTTGAAAATGGGATTAGATGAATTAATGGAGGATGTGTTTATCAATGGCTACTAGCCACGGTGACTGAGAGGAACCTCCACATTCAGAGGCACTAATCCTCTGAATCCCAGAGCCAGGAGGCAACATCAGGGGAAGGCCTGGGCCTCTATGGGCTTTTGCTTGGCTGTCCAGAGGAACTGGTTGGCCACTGTGTGAGACAGGATGCAGGACTAGATAGACTATTGGTCTGATCCAGCAGGGCTGGAGCCAGTTTGGTGCAGTGGTTAGGACTGTGGACTGTTATCTGGGAGAACAGGGTTTGATTCCCCGCTCCTCCACATGCAGCTAGCTGGGTGACCATGGGTCAGTTACAAGTTCTCTCTCTGCTGTTCTCTCACGTGCAGTTCTCAAAAGAGCTCTCTCAGCCCCACCTACCTCACGGAGTGTCTGTTGTGGGGAGGGGAAGAAGAGATTGGACTTATACTCCACCCTTCACTACCCAAGGGAGTCTCAGAGAGGCTTACAAACTCCTTTCTCTTCACCTCCCCACAATAGATACCCTGTGAGGTAGGTGGTGCTGAGAGAGCTCTGATAGAAACTGCTCTTTTTCGAGAACAGCTGTGCCAGAATTACAACTTGCCCAAGGTCATCCAGCAGATGCAAGTGGAAGAGTGGGGAATCAAACCCGATTCTCCCAGATTAGAGTCGGCACACTTAACCACTACACCAAACTGGAAAGGAGTTTGTAAGCCACTCTGAAACTCCTTTGGGTAGTGAAGGGTGGAGTATACATTCAACCTCCTTCTCCTCCTCCCCCCTCCTCCTCCTCTTCTAATGGTAGTACCACAGAGACCAACAAGATTTCTGGGGTATAAAGTTTCAAGAGCCAGAGCTCCCTTTCCTCTGATATAAGACTCTCAAAAGCTTCTGCCCCGAAATTCTTGTGGGTCTCTAAGATGCCACCGGACTCGAGTCTTGCTTCTCTACTGCAGACCAACACAGCTGCCCTCTGAAACAACAGGCACAGTATGACAAAGGATTTCTTTCTAACGGGAGCAGAGACTTGGTGGATTGGCAAGTGAATCCTCTGCTTAGATCCTGTCCGCTTCAGTGGCGACGGAGCCACCGCAGCATCTGGCCAGTTTCATGCATGAAACCCACTGCCTCTTTCAAGGAAAGAAAAGCCCGGAGTCTTCTGGTGTATTTCCGGAGCTCTTGCTTGCCACCAACTTCCTTTGCTTCTTGCACCTAAATGTCAGAATAGCCCGCGCAGGAAGATTTGTTCTCATTGGTCTCTGACCACACGCACGGCATGGTCATGCTTGCCTATTCCCAGACATGTTCCAGTGTCTTGCATTGACATGTGTTCAAACCTGGGATGGGACTTGGACACCTGGGTTGCATCATCATTTAGCAAGTGGGGAACTGCTGGGCGATGGGGAGGGGGTTACTTAGCCCTGGGGGGTGCGCCTGGCTGCCTCACAAACTTTAAAAGGCAGCTGAAGCCGGTCCTATTCATGACAGCATTTGGTTCCTTCTTCTGCCTACCAGCAGTTTTTAATTCTTGATGTGAACTAGGGCTTTTTATGTATTTTATTGTATTTTGCCAGTTTGGTGCAGTGTTTAAGACCATGGACTCTAATCTAGGAGAACTGGATCTGATTTCCCCTCTCCTCCACATGCAGCTGCTGGTATGACCTTGTGTCAGTCACAAGTTATTTCAGAGCTGTTCTCTCAAGGGCAGTTCTGGAGAGAGCTCTCTCAGCCCCACCTACCTCACAGGGTGTCTGTTGTGGAGAGGGGAAGGGAAAGGAGTTTGTAAGCCGCTCTGAGACTCCTTCGGGTAGTGAAAGGCGGGGTATAAATCCAATCTCTCCTTCTAAGATGCCTTGGGTTCTTGTCAGGTAGAAAAGTCAGCTAATAAATGTTTTAAAGAGAATAAAGAAAATAAACCAACAATTAGGAACAGCAGAAGGATTTTAGCAAGGTGTTTCTGGCAGGCACGAGATTTAGAAGGCAAGGGTCAACGAGATCGCCAAAGGTCTTCACCACCTGCCATCTCTCCAGTTAAATCCAGGACAGCCTCATCCTACTGTTGTCATTATTTCTCTAGTTTTTATTGTGCCTCTGATCTCCTATTACCAGGGGTCCGTTGGAGCGGGAGCGCCAGGAGCGCAGCTCCAGGAGTGAGGAGCCCAGGGGGCGGGCCCATGACCAAGCCCCGCCCCCTCCTCGGCTTCCCCGAGCAGTGCAGAGGCACAGCGCCCCCGGGGAAAGCCCTGCTGGGGTCTTTATTGGTTTTAATATTGATAATTTTATCATTGTTCCTTTTATGACTGTGTGCTGCTTTTCCAGAGACTTGCTCAAGGTGGCATATAAATTTTCTAAGTATACCATTTTTTATTTGGGCACACGGCACATAAGTACTGGAGAAATTTTACCAACCCTTCAGCAGCTTCCACCCCATCAGTTTGGTGTAGTGGTCAGGAGTTGGACTCTAATCTGGGAGAACCGGGTTTGATTCCCCACTCCTCCACATGCAGCTGCTGGTGTGACCTTGGGCCAGTCACAAGTTCTCTCAGAGCTGTTCTCTCATGAGCAGTTCTCAAGAGACCTCTCTCAGCCCCACCTACCTCACAGGGTGTCTTGTTGTGGGGAGGGGAAGGGGAAGGGATGGGTGGTGCACATGTCCTGGGTATCTCAAGTCTACTTGAAACCTGGTGGTTTCAAGGGAGCAGGAAGAGAATGAGGGTGTGTTCTTTGCGCTTATTTTTATTGCACAAAGTATTGGATGGGGAAGGGAAGGGAGGAAGAGCAGGTCAGTTTCACTCACCTGTGGAGGGGAGCCTGAGGGGTGGGTGTTGCCTTCTGACACACTTCCTGTATGTTAGGGGGTGGGGCATATGCAAATGAGTTATGCAAATGAGTTATGCTAATTAACTCCTGCACCTCTTTTTCTACGAAATGACCCCTGCCTATTACAGACTCATCCTTGCATTCCATTGATGTTTCCAACAGTCCTCCGGATCCCTCCATCTTTTCCTGTCAATCCCGCAGTCGAGATTCCAATCTACTTGGTTGCCAAGGCTGCAATGCTGGGCTTTGTGAGTCCCTCTTGTGTCCTTAGGAGTCCCAGACCCTAGTCTGAATCCCTAACCACTACAGCACACTGGCTTTCCTAGGGTGACTGCTGTTGAACAGCAACAAACAGCTGGGCCTGGCTGATTCATGTAAGTCATGTGGTAGCAAGTTGCCTGGTGATTGCTGGTGGCCATGGCCATGATTAGTCTTCCTTCAACAGCCAGTTTGGTGTAGTGGTTAGGAGCGTGGACTCTAATCCGGGAGAACCGGGATTGACTCCCTACTCCTCCACATGCAGCTGCTGGTGTGACCTTGGGTCAGTCACAAGTTATTTCAGAGCTGTTCTCTCACGAGCCATCCTTGAAAGAGCTCTCTCAGCCCCACCTGCCCCACAGGGTGTCTGTTGTGGGGAGGGGAAAGGAAAGGAGATTGTAAACTGCTCTGAGACTCCTTCGGGTAGTGAAGGGCGGGGTATAAATCCAGTTCTTCTTCAGGCCACCCCATAGGACAGGGGTGGGCAATTGTTTTGGCTCAGGGGCCACTTTGTGGGAGCGGAGGTTAGCGGAGGGCCACACCTTTTAAAATGACTGCATTCCTTAGTTAACTTTGCATTTCAGAAAAGGTAGAAATTGTATCATAAAAATCAATAAATACAAATTAAATAAAATAGTGGTAGTTTTATTCAATTTATTTATTGTGCTAATTTCATATCATCTATAGCTGCAAGCACATTTAATTTTAGAATGAGTTTAATGAGACAAATGTGCCCTATCACACTTTTCTACAATTTTTTTTTGAAATCAGGAGTGAGATTGCTTGTTGAGAAACCACGTGGTCGACTGTCTTGGTGGGCCGCAAAAAACTCTGTGGCGAGCCGCATGTGGCCCGCGGGCCGCAGTTTGCCCACCCCTGCCATAGGGTTTTCAAGACAAGAGACAAACAAAGGTAGCTTGCCTGTGCTTGCCTCTGCATCACGGTCCTCGATAGTCTCCCATCCAAATACTAACCAACCAATACTAGCCGACCCTGTTTAGCTCCCGAGATATGACAGTGGTGGTTTTGCCCTTGCCTGCCTCTGCATAGCAACCCCGGACTTCCTTGGTGGCCTCCCATCTAAATACTAACTGGGGCCAGCCCTGTTTTGCTTCTGAAATCGGATGAGACCAGGCTAGCTGGGGCCGTTTAGGTCAGGGCTGTCGTATCCCACCACTACCCAAAGGCCATTCCGTCCGCAGGGTTATTCCTCCTGGGACAAGGAGAGGGAGGCCAACTAGCTTCCTTGTCCCTTTTGCCCCTAGAAAGGTCCTGACTCGCTCCATGCAGCATAAAGGCGGTGACGGGGGGGGGGGGAGGTTGGGGGTGTCAACAGCACAGGAATTATTCCGATGAAGATCGGCTGGAAGGCAGGAAAGGGGTTTGTTTGTTTGTTTGTTTGCTTGTTTGTTTGTTTATGAGATGGTTTTTAAAAAAATTCCGCCCTCCCCAAAGCGGGCTCAGGGCAAATCACAAGAAACCAAGTCCGAGACTCGTCACGATGAAATCACATTAAAATAATTGAAACCAGGGCTTTTTTGGGTGGAAAAAGCCCAGCAGGAACTCATTAGCATAATAGGCCACACCCAGCAGCAGAAACTCATTAGCCTATTATGCCACACCCCTAACATCACAGCTCATTAGCATATTGGGTGGGGGCTGGGAAAGCACAGGGCAGGCATGGAAGCTTGTCTCTTCCCCCCCCCCCGAGCTTATCCGCCCCACTTCAGCATCCCCTTTCTAGTCTCACCACCACCAACAACAACCAGATGGCCGGGAAAAGGTGCTGAGAGATCCCAGGCACTTCAGCATTGCCCTTCTAGTCTCCTACCCCCCCCCCCCTTGAAAGATCGGGAAGGGAAGCAGGCATGTTTGCCTGGCTGCCCTCGGTCTCCCCAGCCAGCCTGCCAAGTTGCGCAGGCTGGGGAAGCCGAGGGCAGCCAGGCAAACATGCCCCATTCCTTCCAGTTTGGTGTAGTGGTTTGGTGTAGTGGTTAAGTGCGCGGCCTCTAATCTGGGAGAACCGGGTTTGATTCCCCACTCCTCCACTTGCACCTGGCTGGATGACCTTGGGCAAGCCATAGCTCTGTACCAGCTGTTCCCTCAAGGACAGCTTGGGAAAGAGCTCTCTCAGCCCCACCTACCTCACAGGGTGTCTGTTGTGGGGAGGGGAAGGGAAAAAGGAGTTTGTAAGCCGCTCTGAGACTCTTAAGTGAGTGAAGGGCGGGATATAAATCCAATCTCTTCTTCTTCTTCTTCTTCTTCTTCTTCTTCCCTGAGCATCTCTGCTTTTGCGGAGAGACTCGGGGAAGTGTGCGGGGGCATGGGTAAATGCCTTTCTCTCCCTCCCCCAGATCGGGGAGAAAAAGAAAGGCATTTTCACCGTGCCTGGGTTCCCCTCCTGATCTTCTCACATCTGGAGGCATTCTCAGTGTGCCTGGGTTCCCTGCCTGCCCCTTTCCAGCTGCAACATGTCAGCTTGAGAAGGGAAGGCAGAGAGAAGCTTTTCATTGTCAATTTCACTCTCAGCTGACTGACCAGGAGTGAAATTGACAAGGAAATCCCCAGGGGCTCCCCCAGAGGGAAAGAGGGCATTTGAACATGCCACCTTTCCCTCTTGTGTGTAACATGGGGAGGGCAGCGTGCTCTGTAGCCACGCATGCCAGAGGTTTTGGTTGGAGGCGTGGCCAACTCAGGAGCCAGCCGGAACTCCGTTCCTGGGTGTTCCTGCCCCAAAATAGCCCTGATTGAAACGATAAACAGTAAAAGTCACACAGGTAGCAACGGTTTCATATAAATCTTTTAGGACCACCAGGGGGAATCAAACAGGCCCTTTCAATTAATTGGGAACTAGGGCAGGGAAGCCAGCTAAGATGGACACCCACCGCTTCACCCAAAGGTCTGGCAGAACAGCTCCATTTTGTAGGCCCCACGGAACAATAGATGGTCTCGCATCATTCAGCAAAGGGAAGGAGAGCCCATGTGGCAGAGCGGTTAAAGTGTTGGAGTAGGATCCGAGAAGATATAGGTAAAGGTTTCCCTTGCTCAAAAGCCAGTCGAATCCGACTCTAGGGGGTGGTGCTCATCTCCGTTTCCAAGCCAAAGAGCCAGTGCTGTCCAAAGACTTCTCCTGTGGTCATGGGGCCGGCATCACTAGACACCAAGGTGCATGGAATGCTGTTACCTTCCCACTGAAGTGGTACCTATTTATCTACTTGCAATTTCTTGCTTTCAAACTGCTAGGTTGGCAGGAGCTGGGGCCAGAGACGGGAGCTCACTCCGTCATGTGGCACTCGGGTCTCGAGCTGCCGAGCTACCAACCTTCTGGTCTGCAGCTCAGCATCTTAACCTCTAAGCCACCGCAGACCCAGGATCTGGGAAACCCAGGTTCGAGTCTCCACTCTGCCATGGAAGCTTGCTGGGTGGCCGTGGGACAGTCACAGTCTCTCAGCCTAACCTACCTCACAGTGTTGTTGTGAGGGTAAAACAGAAAAAAGGAGACCGATGTAAGCCCCTTTGGATTCCCAGTGGGGAGAAAGGTGGGCTATAAATAAAGCAAATGAATATATATTTTTATTATTATTCAACCTTTATAAAATATAGGCACATGGCTGGCCAAGAGGTTTCTTTGGCTGGTGGAAGGTTGCTGCCCTTTCTTAGAACTGGAGCAGGTTTCCAAGAAAGGGCTGCAGGTTATCCTCTGAATGTAAGGCACATCGGGGGGGGGGGGGGGGATTGGAAAGTCTTTATCTCCCCTTCCTTACCTAGCTCACCACTGAGTCACTCTCTCATTGATGCCATTACTAAACCTGTCATAAATCGAGGGCCGGCCACCACCAGCCCCGCTGCAAAGCGGGAGGATTCCGGGATTAATCATCAGGATTAAAGTACTTGAGCACGGAGATCTAGTTTGTTTATGGATTTCTTCTGACTCCCCCGGCCTTCTGGCCTCCAAGCATGCTTTCCGTACAAAGGCGGGGAACGTGCTTTTATGGGTAGCTCAGCCAGTGAACTTGCAGGACTGTGGGGCGATCGGGACTTCCTAGAACCGTAGATAGAATTGCAGCCTGAGTAGATACATGACCGGTTAATGACTGCAGAATATTTGTTAAGCAAATCCAGGAAGGCAAAGCAAATATCCAAACATTTAGGTATTTAGGGATACCAGCCTCCAGAGTAGGACCTGGGGATCCCCTTAGGAATTGCAGCTCATCTCCAGACTACAGAGATCGGTTCCCCTGGATAAAACGGATGCTTTGGAGGGTGGACTCTGTGGCATTACACCACACTGAGGCCCCTGTCTTTCCCAGGCTCCATCCCTAAATCTCCAGGAGTTTCCCAAGCTGGCAGCCAGCTGGCTGCAAGGTATGTATGCATTAGAACAGGGGTGGCCAAACTGCGGCTCGGGAGCCACATGTGGCTCTTTCATACATATTGTGTGGCTCCTGGCAGGGTGGCTGGGGAAGGGAAGGGGAGGTAGTCTTCCCTTCCCCAGCAAGTGTTTCTCCTCCCTGGGTAGGCTTGAGGTGTGTGGGGGGGGGGAGTAGAGAAAGAAAGCAACCTTCTTTTCACCTCTTTCTCCCTCCCTTTCTCTCTTCCTTTCTCCCCCTCCCTCCCTCCCCATCTATTTGCGTTCTTTGTTTCTCCCTCCCCCCTTCCTCCCTTCCTCCCCCATACATTTGCTTTCTTACCTCCTTTCTTTTTCTCCCTCCCTATCTATTTGCTTCCTTTGTTTCTCTCTCTTTTTTCCACCTTTTTCATTCTTTCTTTCCACCTCTCTCTCTCTCTCTCTTTCTCACCCCCCCCTTAGACACATAAATATAATTAGACACATTAGACGCATAAATATAATTGGCAAACAAATAAATACCATTGGACAAATAAATATCATTATCAATATCTGTTTTTACTCCCTTTTGTTTTTATTTTTGGCAATCTCATTTATTGTTCATAAAAAACAAATTTGCATATTTTCAATAAAACCATATGTGTAATATTGGTTCATGTCTTGTGGCTCTCAAACATCTGACATTTATTCTGTGTGGCTCTTAACGTTAAGCAAGTTTGGCCACCCCTGCATTAGAAAACCCATTAAAAGACAAAGACAATGTTTCTAACCCACAAAAGACGATGTGCAAACTGGCTCAAGTGCATCCAAAGCTGAGACTTTTTATGTATTTGCATCTTTCCTCTCCCTCCACTGGGGACCCAAAGCACCTTAACATCTCTTCTGTCCTTCGTTTTATCCTCACAACAACCCTGTGAGGTAGGTTCGGCTGAGAGAGTGTGACTGGTCCAAGGTGACCCAGCGAGCTTCCAGGGCAGAGTGGGGATTCGAACTTGGGTTCCCCAGATCCTAGTCCAACACTTTAACCACTACACCACACTGGCTGTCTTCAGAGCTTCTCAGAGGAGAGATGTCACAGAGGACTCTTGGCAAGAAGACAGGGTGTCTGTCCATTTGTTTCCCACTCGTTCTCATGGCTCGCTGAATGTTCCACCAAGGAGCTCAGGGAGGTTTTCTCCTTTTATCTTCCTAACAACCCTGCAAGGGAGGTTAGGCTAAGAGGTATGGACTTGCCTGATGGATGGAGCAAGGTTCTACTCTTCTCTGACCCATTGTGTGGCGCTCTGAACCTTGATCCCAGCTTGACATCTTATCTGCCAAGCTATGCTACGACTGGTGAGAAGAACCCGGGTGGAGCAAGCGTGTGCCTGGGTGGCTTGGCCAGAGACAAGAAGAAAGAAGAGATTGGATTTATACCCCACCCTTCACTACCTGAGGTCTCAGCGTGGCTTTCGCTCTCCTTTCCCTTCCTCTCCCCACAACAGACATCCTGTGAGGTCAATGGGGCTGAGAGAGCTCGTTCGAGGACTGCTCTTGAGAGAACAGCTCTGACAGAAGTTGTGACCGACCCACGGTCACACCAGCAACTGCAAGTGGAGAAGTGGGGAATCAAACCCGGTTCTCCCAGATTAGAGTCCGCGCTCCTAACCACCACCCCAAACTGGCTCTCCAGAGAACTAGAGCTGGCCGAGACCCTGAAGGAGCCACAGAACGCAAAAGCCTCAGACCCCTTTGGACACATCAGAGCGTGTGGCAGCTAATGTTTCCAGAGAGGCATCTGTCTCACGACCATCAAAAACGTTGAGCGGGAAGTGTGTTGCTCCTTCCGCACGAAAACTGGGAAGTGAAACCACAATCCGAGACTCCAGCTGGGATGCATTGTGGACTCCGCCAGTTGTTTCTGGAACATATCCCAGGAAAAAATAACAACTGGCGTGGGTGCATCCGCCAGCAAACACAGAGAAGGATGCATTTCATTATGTACGTGCGCTCTGTTCTTAATGAATAGCATACATTAAGCACTCTGTTCTCTGGGGACAGGTGGAGAGGTTGCGTCTGCAAAGGCGGACCAGAAACGAACTCGGCGGAGGCGCAAGAGAGGCAGGATTGCTGATGTCCAGGGCCCTGATGCCGGTCCAGATTTCTCCGTGTGGGTACTAATGAACTTGCAAGTCAGCGTGGTATTGGTGTATCTGCCATGATCCCACTGGCAGAATTCTGGCTTCAGCGGTTGTGCCTACTTAGTTCTGAAACTGAGAACTTCGTTTCCTGGATATAATACTATAAGCTGCATTAATCCACGGTACTTTGGGAAACCATCCTACAGGATACGTCTGCATCTTCCCGAACACCTGCTTCTCACTCTTGGTGGAACTGCTTAATTGTGGGACACACACAAATGGGTCTGTTATCATCTCAAACTTGAGAGATGAAGGATTTGTAACCAGGAGGTGGTGGCGGGTGGTGGTGGCAGCAGTGGCCGCGGTGGCGGGAAAGGAGCTATGGGACAAGGCCTGGACTTGACTGAGCAGAGGGGTGGAAGACAAGCCAAGGGATGCTTCAGATACAAAGCAGCAGCCTTCCTCAGGGAAGGGGGACCAATGATCCCTGGACTTTTGCCTTAAAGCCTGGCCCTGATGGTGCCGCCGTGGCAGGTCATCACAGGCAGTGGCAGGGGTCATTTCGAGCAGGAGCGCCGTTCCAGGAGTAACAAGCCCAGGAGCGGGCACATATGGCGATGCACTGTGGGAAAAAGCAAAAGCATCCTAACTTGATCTGTATCTTCATGCTTGTTGCAGGGTAGCTTCCCTGCAAGAGCAAAGGAAACCCGCAGTGTCTTTAGTCCAAGTGTAAAGCTGGCTCGCCAGCTCTGAGTTGGGAAATACCTGGAGATTTTGGGGGTGGAGCCTGAGCGGTGGGTGTGGCCTTCTGACACACTTCCGGTGATGTCAGGGGGTGTGGCATATGCAAATAAGTTATGCTAAGGCAGTATGCTAATGAGCTCCTGCACCTCTTTTTCTACGAAATGACCCCGGGGCAGTGGGCAGTCAGCACCCAAGTCCAAGAGACGCCGTCATCACAATTGTCCATGTACCCCACCTGAGTGATCTTGAACTCCTATCTGATGCTCTCCATGAATTCTGCCACTTGCTCTGCTCTCACTTGTAGGACTATTTGCTTCCATGTACCAACGAAATTTACTTCCCAAATCCCAGAAATACGCCACAGCTACTACCAGCCGTAATTACGACCACCACGCTGGCTCTAAACTCTTGAGGTCCTGAACGCCTGCTAATCTGGTATCTAGCCTCCTTCAGATTTAAGTTTACAATATTAGTTCTACCACTTTAATTTGCCAAAATAAAAATGGGGGGGGGATCTAAACCAGGAGAAGAAGAAGAGGAGGAGGAGGAGGAGGAGACTAGATTTATATCTCATGCTTCACCACCTGAAGGAGTCTCAGAGTAGCTTACAAGCTCCTTCCCCTTCCCCTCCCCACAACAGACACCCTGTGAGGTAGGTGGGGCTGAGAGAGCTCTTTTGAGAACTGCTCCTGAGAGCACAGCTCTGAAAGAACTTGTGACTGACCCAAGGTCACACCAGCAGCTGCATGTGGAGGAGTGGGGGATCAAACCCGGTTCTCCCAGATTAGAGTCCGCACTCCTAACCACTACACCAAACTGGTAGAAGACTACCACCCAGATCCTAAACAAAAGTCTGAGTCCTGCAGCACCTGTAAGACCAACAAAGTTTTATTCACGGTATTTATTTATTTATTTTATGTGGCTTATATGCCACTCGCCCCGCGAACGGGCTCAGAGCAGCTTACACATGAATACATTAAAACATTTAAAAACAGAGAAAAATTCACAGAAATTCACAGTTACAGAATAAAGTGCTCAAAGAAGAAGGCGCATGATACCCAGCATTTCCTGCTTACAGCGCTGATGGTACTCGCCGACATACCGGTCCAAGGCAGAGGTCATGATGTCAACCGTGCTAGAGGGAAGGCAAGAAAGGGGGGGGGGGGGCGGCCCCTATTTGAAAGCCTGGCGGAAGAGCTCCATCTTACAGGCCCTGCGGACCTGGACAAGGTCCTGCAGGGCCCTGATCTCCTCTGGGAGCTCATTCCACCAGTAAGGGGCCACCACCGAAAAAGCCCTTCCCCTAGTGACAGCAAGCCTGGCTTCCCTGGGGCCTGGTATAACCAGCCGGTGTTGGGCCCCAGACCGTAGTGCTCTCTGGGGTACATACAGGGAAAGGCGGTCCCTCAGGTAGGTCGGACCCAGGCCACTTAGGGCTTTAAAGGTAAGCACCAGCACCTTGAAGCGAATCCGGTACGCCATAGGAAGCCAGTGCAGTGCTTCTAGCACCAGCCTGATGTGCTCCCGCCTAGGGAGACACATCAGTAGCCTTGCCACGGCATTCTGCAGCAGCTGAAGCCTCCGGATTAGCAACAAGGGCAGCCCCACGTAGAGAGCGCTACAGTAGTCTAGCCTCGAGACTGTATCTGAGGAAAGTGTGCTTGCATACAAAAGCTTATACTGCGAATAAAACTTTGTTGGTCTTACAGGTGCCGCAGGACTCAAACTTTCTTCTGCCGCTTCAGACCAATGCGGCTGCCCCATCTGAATCGGTATCCCAGATCCTGATTAATATTTTCTTTATGGTATCTTTGACGACATGTGTTCATCTCTGCTGGCTGGAAGCACTGTGATGCTCCAAACGGATGTTGTTTGTTTGCTGAATAAACTATTTTACTCCGACAGCCATTTAAATACGGTCCCTGATAATAACATCTGGGAGGGGAGGTGGGAGCGAGATTAGATTGGTATGAAAAATGGGAAATCCTTTAAAAATTAATTACAACAGCTCATTAGTCGGTAATCTAACATAAAGTGTACCTAGCGAGGATCTTAACATCTATAGTGTCACACAGAACTCATCAATAAGGGGTGAAAATACGCTTCATCATGGAATATTTTCCAGTCAGTTGGAAAGGCTGAAGCCAGCGTGGGAACTTCTAATGTTCTTTAGGGGGTATGTGTGTGTACAGCGCCATCAAGTCACAGCTGACATATAGAAGAAGAAGAAGAGATTGGATTTATATCCCGCCCTTCACTCACTTAAGTCTCAGAGCGGCTTACAAACTCCTTTCCCCTCCCCTCCCCACAACAGACACCCTGTGAGGT
Source organism: Lepidodactylus listeri (assembly GCA_029233225.1). Classification (NCBI taxonomy): domain Eukaryota; kingdom Metazoa; phylum Chordata; class Lepidosauria; order Squamata; family Gekkonidae; genus Lepidodactylus; species Lepidodactylus listeri. The sequence goes on from JARCFY010000004.1 coordinate 144,926,702, forward strand.
AGGTGGGGCTGAGAGAGCTCTTTCCCAAGCTGTCCTTGAGGGAACAGCTGGTACAGAGCTATGGCTTGCCCAAGGTCATCCAGCCAGGTGCAAGTGGAGGAGTGGGGAATCAAACCCGGCCCTCCCAGATTAGAGTCCGTGCACTTTAACCACTACACCAGACTGGCAATCCATGGGGTTTTCAAGGCCAGTGCTTAAGCAGAGGTGGTTCACCGTTGCCTTCCTCTGTAAAGTCTTCTTTGGTGGTCTCCCATATCCAAGTACTGCCCCTGTTCAGCTTCCAAGAGGCGAAACACACGGACAGGATCCCTATCTGTCCCAGCTTCATTCTGCGGATCTATTAAGCCACACCCTGTGGCCCAGTTCAGAACGAGGTATATGAGGGTGATTGGTGAGACACGAGAGGAAAACGGTGTTCAAGTTAGGTTAACCCATTTGGCAACGTGAACGGAAATTTTCCGGAGTCGTGTTTGAATTAAACTTCAAGGATATCATGATGGCCACAGGAGTAAAACAGCTTTAAAGAGGGATTAGATAGATTCATGGAGGATAAATTTATCAATGGCTATGAGCCATGGTGACTGTGGGGAACCTCCACATTCAGAGGCACTAAGCCTCTGAATCCCAGAGCCAGGAGGCAACATCAGGGGAAGGCCTCAGCTTCTATGCCCTGTTTGCTTGACCATCCAGAGGAACTGGTTGGCCACCATGTGAGACAGGATGCTGGACAAGATGGACTATTGGTCTGATCCAGCAGGGCTCTTCTTATGTTCTCCTGAAGACCTTGGCCTCTATGCCCCGTTGCTGGCTGTCCAGAGGAACTGGTTGGCCACCATGTGAGACAGGATGTTGGACAAGATGGACCACTGGTCTGATCCAGCAGGGCTCTTCTTGTGTTCTTTGCTGTAAACAGTTTCAGTCCAATCCTTGAAGCCTTGAGCTGACACCAGGTCTTTTTACTTTTCAGCACATGAGGTCATCTGGAGCTGTGAGCAATTAACACTTATTAATGGTTTAATAATAACTTCAGATTTTACTAAACAGATGTTCTGAAATTACTAGAGAGAGGCAATTGAAGAAGAATGCATAACACCAGGGGAAGGCCTCAGTCTCTATGCCCTGTTTGCTTGGCTGTCCAGAGGAATTGGTTGGCCACCATGTGAGACAGGATGCAGGACTAGATGGACTATTGGTCTGATCCAGTGGGGCTCTTCCTACGTTCTTATGATCAGTTCCCCACCCCAAGTTTTATGCTATGCTGCAGGGAGTCCACATGTGCACATCTTTGATTTGCTTCATATTCTGAATCTCTCCGTTAGGTCAGGTGTGCCTGACATAATGTGCTCTTCAATTTCCTCTCTCTAGTAATTTCAGAACATCTGTTTAGTAAAATCTGAAGGTATTATTAAACCATTAATAAGCGTTTATTGCTCACAGCTCCAGATGCCCTCATGTGCTTAAAAGTAAAAAAACCTGGTGTCAGCTCAAGGCTTCGAGGAGTGGACTGAAACCGTTTACAGTAAAGGTTGCCACTGGCCCAAGTCCAGACCCTGGAGCAGTTTTACCCCCACCCCCACCCCTACCCCTACCCCTGACCACAGTGCGGAAAATCTGAAACTGGCTCCTCAGCTCTGCGGTCAGCATTTTGAAGATGTCCTTTACAAAACGCTCATTTTCTCCTTTAAAATGCTAACAACGGAGCTGGTTTGGAATTGCAAAAACAAGTGGTGACCCATGGCAGCCTGATCTTCCTGTCCTGTTTTTAAGGCCATGAAACCGACTGGGTAAGTTTAAGACGCTCTGAAATCAAACAAACAAACAACCATAAAACAAAATATTGGGGGTTAACTCCGCTCCCAAACAATAGAAGCAATGTCTGCAGCTCTAAGAAATGAATACCCTCAGCAGCCGTTGCTAGGCAACAACACAGTACCATCAGCTAGCCTTCAAGCCATGGTTTCCGTCGGAGGAAGAAGAAGAAGAAGAAAAAAAGAGGAGGAGGAGGGGGATTTATAACCGACCCTTCACTACCTGAAAGAGTCTCAGAGCAGTTTACAATCTCCTTTCCCTTCCCCTCCCCACAACAGACACCCTGTGAGGTAGGTGGGGCTGAGAGAGCTCTTTCGAGGACGGCTTGTGAGAGAACAGCTCTGAAATAACTTGTGACTGAACCAAGGTCACACCAGCAGCTGCATATGGAGGAGTGGAGAATCAAACCCGGTTCTCCCGGATTAGAGTCCACGCTCCTAACCACTACACCAAACTGGCTGTTGAAGGAAGACTAATCATGGCCATGGCCACCAGCAATCACCAGGCAACTTGCTACCACATGACTTACATGAATCAACCAGGCCCAACTGTTTGCTGCTGTTCAACCACAGTCACCCTAGGAAAGCCAGTGTGCTGTAGTGGTTAGGGTTTCAGACTAGGGTCTGGGACTCCTAAGTTTGAATGGGGAGGGGTTGTGGCTTCTGCTTTGCATGCAGAAGGTTCCAGGTTCAATCTCTGGCCTCTCCAGTGGAAAGGAGCAGGTAGCAGGTGATGTGAAATGCTTCTACCTGAGACCCTGGAGAGCTGCTGCTGGTCTTAAGTTGACAGTACTGACTTTGATGGACTAATGAACTGATTCAATATATTTGTGGAATCATTTGTTCATGTGCTCAATCCCCACTCTGCTGTGGAAACTCATCGAGTGACCTTGGGCCAGTCACACACACATTCACCTTAACCTACCTCACAGGGTTGCTGTGAGGACAAAATGGAGGAGAAGAGGATGATGTAAGCTACTTTGGGTTTCCAGCGTGGAGAAAGGTGGAATATAAAGTAAAATATAATTATTACAGCTGAAGGTGGAGGGCAGATAAAAGGTAGGTTGGCTTGTGGGTGGGATGGAGATAAGGAAGCCGGAAAAGCTTGCCAAGGGAATAGTGTAGGGAGGGAGATACAGGGGAAAGCGAGGAGGCCCCCGTAAGTCCTTGTGGGTTCTCCTTTGTGCAACCGGGTCTGGCCCAACACTTGGCACTGTGCAACTAGGCCCACCCCAGCCTAGCAGCTGGCCTAGGGTTGCCAGGTCTGGGTTGGAAAATACCTGGAGACTTTGGGGGTGGATCCAGGAGAGGGTGGAGTTTGGGGAGGGGAGGGGCCTCAGCAGGGTACAATGCCATAGATTCCACCCTTCAAAGCAGCCATTTTCTCCAGGGGAGCTGATCTCTGTCAGCTGGAGATCAGTTGTAAAAGCCGGAGATCCCCAGGCCCCACCTGGAGGCTGGCAGCCCTAAGCTGGCCCCACACACAGTTTTTCTAGGGTGAGTCTGGAAGGGGGAAGGAAGGAGGGCTAAAGACATGGGAGCAGATAAAAGTAGGCCAGGAAAGGGAAAAGGCAGCAGGGAAGGGGGAGGATACAGGGGAAAGCGGGAAGTGATAAAGGAGAAAGTGATGTAACCAGGGGTCATTTCGAGCAGGAACTTGGGGGAGCTCAGCTCCGGGAGTTGGTGCCAGCCCCCCCCCCCCCGCGGGGGAATGCCTGCTTGTGTCATGGCTGCAGCAAAATGACCCCGTCCCCTGGAAAGGTCCTTGTTCCTCCGACCAGCCTTCTGAAGGCTTCAGCCACCACTGAAGCTATCCTCCCAGAATAGTGGTATTTCTGAGGCCTGGATTAGTAGCTGTCCCCTCTCTGCCAGCTAGGGCTGCCAAGTCAGCCCGGGGGGGCAGGGGATCCCCCGCTACAGGGGTTCCGGATCCGCCAGCCAGCATTCGGCCGGCGGGGGGAACCCCGCCCCCGAACTCGTGCAGCCTGGACGACTTCCCACATGTAATGACGTCACTCGGAAGTACCATACCATAGAGTTTTGATACCATAGAGTTTTGGGGCGATTGCCGGAGCGTCGCCCTAGCAACGCCCCCAACGTGCTGACGTCACTTCCGTTGAAGCTCCTGGCCGACAGAGGACTCCCCTTCCTCGATAAGTTCACTGGACTTGGCAACCCTACTGCCAGCTCGCTCTTTCTTTCTTTCTTTCTTTCTTTCTCTCTCTCTCTCTCTCTCTCTCCTTTCTTTCTTGCCTTCTGACATACTTCCGGTGATGTCAGGGGGTGTGGCATATGCTAATGAGTTATGCTAATGAGTTATGCTAATGAGCTCCTGCCCCTCTTTTTCTACGAAAGGACCCCTGGATGTAACCCCCGCAAGCCCTTGCATGTCCCCCTCCCATGCAGCTGGGCCCAGCTCAGACAGCACCACACAACTGCAATATATTTCTCCTGGGGAGAGGGTGCAAGGGGAAAGGAAGGAGGGGGAGCGGAAGACGGGGCGGGGGGGGGAGAGAGATAAAGGTACATTGGCTGGTAGATGGGAAGGAGAGGAGGAAGGAGGAAAAGGGGAGAAGTTATGGGGGCTTTCAAGGAAGGGAAGTGGTGGTGGTGGTGGGAATGAGATGATCCTGCAAGTTTTTGTGGGTCCCCCACTTGGAAAATTTTCTTTTCTCTGACTTATTTTGCTGCAACTGCAGGTGCCCCCTTTGAGATAAAATCGCTTTCCTGCCTTTTTTGTAGTCTTTTTTGTGTTCCCTTGTTCTGTGCAGAAGATCTTAGGTCCACATTAATTTTGGTTTCCCTTTAGCACCAACATATAGTGTGTTCATCACGAGCCATAAATATTTGATGGCAAATATTGACTGCTGGCGCCTCCGCCTCCAGGTATGAACTGGGGCAACAACTTCATTCATTGCGATAGCTCCTTCTCAATATCTGGTTCGGCACAGAAGTATGATCAGCTGCAGTCCTTTCCCCCGGCTTTCCCACGAGGAGCACCAATGCTTTAGAGCAGCCTGCCAGAGGATGTAGAAAAATTAGGTTTCTGAGAAGGCTGTAAAACAGTTATTTAGAGGAAAGTGTGGGGCTCTGAGAGAGGGCCATGGTACAATCATAAAATGATAAATTGGCAGTACAGACTTGCAACGCTTATCCTGAAGGTTGTTCTTTGTCTGCTCTCCCCCCCCCCCCCCCCCCAGGTTTTTAGCTGTTTTACTGTCTTACCTCATTCTGTTACCCAACTTTGTTTTCAATTTAGGGGAGAAAACTGAATTTACAAATATTGCACATGACAGAAAATAAACAACAATTTTTTTTTGTTATTTTCTCATTGGGAGAGCCAACCACAACGGGGGTGGGGATAACCAACTCAAAGTTTGGACTTTTCTGGAATTTGTCACACAAGCAAGGGGGAAATCTGGTCCCTCCCATTAACACATTTATTGTTTCTTTTGTGTAGTTCAGGATAAAGAAGAAGAGTAGGTTTTTATACCCTGCTTTTCTCCACCCTAAGGTGTCTCAAAGTGGCTTACAGGGCAATTCTGCGTCTGGCATTCGCTCTGCATTTTCTCAACACTGAGGAAAAGGTGCAGCTCAAAACCTCATTCAGATACCCCGGGGCAATGTCGTACTGACGGCGAAGTCACCCCTGAACAGCCATAAATCTCTGCAGAAGGTACCATACTGGCTACACTAAACAAATTCTGTTCTTGGGGAATCAAAGGATTCTCAGGGCTAAAGCAGTGATCTGCAGTAGGAGAGGAGAATTGTGGAAAACTGTGCCCTCTCCCCCACCATAGGTCAAGTCGCAAGCGACTCGTGGTAAGAAGAGGTGGTTTTCATACTCCACTTGTCTTTACCCTAAGGAGGCTCAAAGCGGCTTACAGGTACCTTGTGAGGCAGGTGGGGCTCAGAGAGTTCTGAGAGGACTGTGACTGGCCCTAAGACACCCAGCAGGCTTCATGTGGAGGAAGAGAGGGGAATCGAACCCGGTTCTCCAGATTAGAGTCTGCTGCTCTTAAGCGCTACGCCACACTGATAATAATGAGGATGGTGATGATAATAGATTTGCTCGTGATATATGCTCTGTGCTGTGCAAAGGGAGCTAATCCAGGAAACATCTTTGCTTATCCGTGTGTGTGTGTGTGCGTGCGTGCGTGCATGCACAGAGGTGTAAAACAGTCTTTGTGGCTTGGCATATTTGCAAGCGTTATTGGCTCTACATGAATTCTAACTCCTGCATTCTGGTTGGGACACAGTTGTTGTCAGAATCGCACTGTGATCTTTCGTGGATGCTACCGCTGGGTAGGACAGCCATGAAGGAGCTAGTAAAGATCCTTAAGTGTCAGGATGTGTCGCTGGTGACCAAGGTCAAGTTAATTAATGCCACAGTATTCCCCATGACCAGGGATTTTATTGCAGAAAAAGCCCAGCAGGAACTCATTAGCATAACAGGCCACACCCAACAGCAGAAACTCATTAGCATGTTAGGCCAGACCCTTGACAGCCCAGCTCCCTACCAGGATCAGCTTCCCCAGGTGCCCCGCAGCTTGGAGGGCGCCTGGGGAACCAAAGGAGGAAAGGCAGTTTAAACTGCCTTCCCTCCCTGGATCGGCTTGGCTTCCCCAGGCACCCAACGGTATGCAAGGCACCTGGGGAACCCGGGGGGGGGGGGGGGGAGGCTGTAGGCGTGGCCAACTCAGAAGCCGGCCGGAACTCCGTTCCTGTGCGCTCCTGCCCCAAAATAGCCCTGCCCATGACTATTTATGGGTGTGAAAGTTGGAGAATGAAGAAAGGTGACAGGAAGAAAGTAGATTCCATTGAAACGCGGAGTTAGAGGAGAGTTTTACAGATGCCGTGGACTGCCAGAAAGATAAATCAGTGGGCTCTAGGTCAAACCAAGCCCGAGCTCTCCTTAGAAGCTAAAATGGCCATACTGAGGCTGTTGTACTTGGGTCACATTATGAGAAGACAAGAGTCACTGGGAAAGACAATCATGCTCGGAAAAATTGAAGGCAGCAGGAAAAGAGGATGACCCAACAGGAGATGGATTCATCCAATCAAGGAGGAGGAGGAAGAAGAAGAAAATGGATTTATACCCCACCCTTCACTACCCAAAGGAGTCTCAGAGCAGCTTACAATCTCCTTCCCCTCCCCACAACAGAAACCCTGTAAGGTAGGTGGGGTGGAGAGAGTTCAGAGAGAACTGCCCTTGAGAGAACAGCTCAGAGAGAACTTGTGACTGACCCAAGATCACACCAGCAGCTGCAAGTGAAGGAGTGGGGGAATCAAACCCGGTTCTCCCAGATTAGAGTCCGTGCTCCTAACCACTAAACCAAACTGACTCTCAAGTTTGGGTAAAGCAGGCTGGGATCAGTGTTCCCTCTAAGCTGAGATAGTGGGAGCTAGCTCACAATTTTTTAGCCTCCAGCACAAAGATTTTTGTCTTTGTGCAGGAAGCCTGGCTCCGGCAAACTATTTTATGCAGTAGCCAAATTGCTCAGTCACAACTTTCATGCCAGTAGCTCACAAAGTAGAATTTTTGCTCACAAGGCTCCACAGGTTAGAGGGAGCATTGGCTGGGATGTCTGTTATACCTAGTTCATTTTCTCCCAGATTAGAGTCCTCACTCCAAACCAGTTACCCACAGTTTTTAACACCTGAGCAATGCTCTTAACAATAGGACATTTTGGAGGTCAGTAATTCCTAGAGTCACCATAAACTGGAAGTGTCATGATGGCACTTCACACGCACGCATTGCTTGGTGGCGAAGGACTTTGGCTCTTCAGGTGAACAGAATTTACGCCAAATTCAGGTGGGGTAGCCGTGTTGGCCTGAAGCAGCAGAACAAAGTTGGAGTCCAGGGGCACCTTTAACACCAACCAAGTTTTATTCAAGGTGTAAGCTTTCATGCACACAGCACACTTCTTCAGACAAACATACCCATGCTCTGGTTCTCGCAGGTGACAGAAAGGTCCCCATCCTGATGTATGCTGATGACGCCGTCCTTTTATCTCAAACTAAGTTCAGCTTGAAGTGAGCCTTGGAGAGATTTAGTGACCAGTGTGACACCGAATTACTTACAATTAATTTCACCAAGACTAAAATTGTTCGCTTTAGTAGCTCATTTAGGAAAAGTCGTTGGATTTTTATCTTGGATTTTATTCTACCTTAGATCAGGGGTGTCAAACATGCGGCCCGGGGACCGGATCAGGTCCCCGGAGGGCTTCTGTCAGGCCTGCAATGGAACTGACTGGCTTCTGTTTCTTCCTCCAGCTCTGCTGCTGCTGCGTCATCGTCGTAGGTTTGCAGCGTACAGGTACACACCAGAACAGCATACTCAAGACTGCAACAGCCAGGGGTCCGTTGGAGGGGGAGCGCACAGGAGCGCAGCTCCGAGAGTGAGGAGCCCAGGGGGTGGGCACATGACCAAGCCCCGCCCCCTCCTCGGCTTCCCCCAGCAGTGCAGAGGCGCAGCACCCCGGAGAAAGCCCTGCTAGGGTCCTTATTGTTTTTAATGTTTTGTTTTAATATTGATAATTTTATCATTGTTCCTTTTATGACTGTGTGCTGCTTTTCCAGAGACTTGCTCAAGGTGGCATATAAATTTTCTAAGTATACCATTTTTTATCTGGGCACATGGCACATAAGTACTGGAGAAATGTCACCAGCCCTTCAGCAGCTTCCACCCCATCAGTTTGGTGTGGTGGTCAGGAGTTGGACTCTAATCTGGGAGAACCGGGTTTGATTCCCCACTCCTCCACATGCAGCTGCTGGTGTGACCTTGGGCCAGTCACAAGTTCTCTCAGAGCTGTTCTCTCATGAGCAGTTCTCAAGAGACCTCTCTCAGCCCCACCTACCTCACAGGGTGTCTTGTTGTGGGGAGGGGAAGGGGAAGGGATGGGTGGTGCACATGTCCTGGGTATCTCAAGTCTACTTGAAACCTGGTGGTTTCAAGGGAGCAGGAAGAGAATGAGGGTGTATTCTTTACACTTATTTTTACTGCACAAAGTATTGGATGGGGAAGGGAATGGAGGAAGAGCAGGTCAGTTTCACTCACCTGTGGAGTGGAGCCTGAGGGGTGGGTGTTGCCTTCTGACACACTTCCGGTATGTTAGGGGGTGTGGCATATGCAAATGAGTTATGCAAATGAGTTATGCTAATGAGTTATGCTAATGAGCTCCTGCACCTCTTTTTCTACGAAATGACCCCTGCAACAGCAGATATTTTGATGCAATAATTCAGAGCAAGAGGTGTCACTGTTAAATAAACTGTTATTTAAATCAGACACTGTTAAATAAACAAGATATTGCAAGAGTGCTAATGTTTTAAGCATGTTTTTATTTTAAGTTTAAATAAACCCCATTGTGTTTGTGCTCTGTATAAAGTTTATCTCTCTGCTACCTGGCATTACATTTTATGACGCACACATTTATGACACACATTTTATGACACACATTTATGACACACATTTTATGACACACGTGGCCCGGCCCAACAAGGTCTCATTTATGTCAGATCCAGCCCTCCTAACAAATGAGTTTGACACCCCTGCCTTAGATTTTATTTTTGTGTTATCACCTGGCTATTATTGTGATGTGACATTGTTGCTGGCTTTTGCTTTAATAACTGACTGACTGACTGACTGTTGGTCTTAAACGTGCCATTGGACTTATACCAGTGACTCTGCCCCAGGGTGCCACCCCTAGGGTTTTCTCCAGACACAAGAATGCTTTCTTTCCAGAGCTGGCATTTCTTGGCTGGTTAGAGAACACTGGCTGCTCCTTTCCCATCCCCAGGGCTTTTTTTGGTACAAAAAGCCCAGCAGAAACTCATTAGCATATTAGGCCACACCCCTGACAGCGCAGCTTCCTCCCAAGGTTGGCTTCCCAAGGTGCCCCGTGACTTGCGGGGCGCATGGGGAACGTGAGGGAAGGAAGGCAGTTTCTGGATCAGCTTCCCCAGGCGCCCCGCGGCTTGTGAGGCACCTGGGGAACCCGGGGGAATCTGGGGGGGGGGGCGGGGGAGGCTGTAGGCAGGGCCAACTCGGAAGCCAGCTGGAACTCCGTTCCTGTACGTTCCTGCCCAAAAATAGCCCTGCCCAGAGGTCCGTTGGAGCGGGAGGGCACAGGAGCGCAGCTCGAGGAGTGAGGAGCCCAGGGGGCGGGCACATGACTAAGCCCCGCCCCCTCCTCAGCTTCCCCGAGCAGTGCAGAGGCGCAGCGCCCCGGGGAAAGCCCTGCTAGGGTCCTTGTTTTTAATGTTTTGTTTTAATATTGATAATTTTATCATTGTTCCTTTTATGACTGTGTGCTGCTTTTCCAGAGACTTGCTCAAGCTGGCATATAAATTTTCTAAGTATACCATTTTTTATCTGGGCACATGGCACATAAGTACTGGAGAAATTTCACCAACCCTTCAGCAGCTTCCACCCCGTCAGTTTGGTGTAGTGGTCAGGACTCTAATCTGGGAGAACCGGGTTTGATTCCCCACTCCTCCACATGCAGCTGCTGGTGTGACCTTGGGCCAGTCACAAGTTCTCTCAGAGCTGTTCTCTCATGAGCAGTTCTCAAAAGACCTCACTCAGCCCCACCTACCTCACAGGGTGTCTTGTTGTGGGGAGGGGAAGGGAAAGGGATGGGTGGTGCACATGTCCTGGGTATCTCTAGTCTACTTGAACCCTGGTGGTTTCAAGGGAGCAGGAAGAGAATGGGGGTGTGTTCTTGACGCTTATTTTTATTGCACAAAGTATTGGGTGGGGAAGGGAATGGAGGAAGAGCAGGTCAGTTTCACTCACCTGTGGAGTGGAGCCTGAGGGGTGGGTGTTGCCTTCTGACACACTTCCGGCAGGTTAGGGGGTGTGGCATATGCAAATGAGTTATGCTAATGAGTTATGCTAATGAGCTCCTGCACCTCATTTCCTACGAAACGACCCCTGGCCCTGCCCATCCCACAGGAAAGGGCAAGTGTCTGGTAAGTGACTCTCCAGAGAATCTCTCTTCATGCTTTGCTTTCTCCAGGCACTCCAAGTTCTGCATGTGCGCTACGTGTCATGCTTGCACCCCTGTAAAAGAGGCTAACATTATTATTTCCGTAACAATTATGGGTTGACGGGGAGAGAGAATGGCATGTATAAGATCCTCCACTGAGCCCAGGTCTATGCAGCAGAGCTAAGAGGGGGCGGAATGGGGTGGCTTTGAGTTAGTAGACTAGACTTTACCATTCCCGAGTTCCTACTACTTCTGAATACTCTCCTGTCTTAAAAAGTCTCTTTGCAAGCAGAAGGCTGGCACAGTCAGAAGCAGGCTGAAGTTGCAAGGAGCTTTAAAAAAAATTAGGTCAGGAGGAACATTCAAAAATAGCAATTTGAACCAGCGTAGTCTACTACTCTAGTGCCACCGAATTCTACCACCACATTCTGCTGGATGTGGAAACCATGAGTAAGTGACATCTAAACTAAGGATTTCATGATGGTAGCTCATTATATTACCAGTACTGCGAGTCAGCGTGGTGGATTGGTTAGGAGTGACGGACTCTAATCTGGAGAACTGGGTTCAATTCTGCACTCCTCCACATGAAGACAGCTGGGGGACCTTGGGTCAGTCACACACCTTTCAGAGCTCTCTCAGCCCCAAAATAAGTCCGGCTCGCCACTAAAAGAGCTAGAACCGAAGGCTGCCAGACAACCCTAGGATCTCCTGGCTATACTACACACATGCACACACACACACACACAATACCATACAAACATTAAATTAAATGACTGGTACGACAGCTCATCTTAATGTCTGAGGACTACATTTCCCAGGGTGCACTAAGGTTGGTGGTGAGGGAAGGCAGTATGGTACAGCCCGATCTAGTCAGATCGCAGAAGCTCAGCAGGGTGAGTGCTTGGAAGGGAGACCACCAAGGAAGACTCTGTGGAGGAAGTCAGTGCTTCTCACTTGCCTTGAAAGAAGACACAGAAGAGATTGGAATTATGCCCCGCCCTTCACTTACAAACTCCTTTCCCTCCCCACAACAGACATCCTGTGAGGTAGGTGGGGCTGAGAGAGCTCTGAGACAACTGTCCTTGAGAGAACAGCTGGTACAGAGCTATGGCTTGCCCAAGGTCATCCAGCAGGGGCAACTGAAGGAGTGGGGAATCAAACCTGGTTCTTTCAGATTAGAATCCACGCACTTAACCACTACACCAAACTGCAAAAGTTGGCAGGCAGGGTCAGGTATAAGCCCTGGGATCTTCATCCAAGCGGAGTGAAAAACAAAAACAGGGTGAATGGAAAACCAATGGAAATGAACAACGAAGAATAACGCCAACGAAGAGGTTTAATATCGTATAACGAAAGCAAACGTTTTGGAAGCAAAACTAACACCACCAACCGCCACCAAAGACACCTCTGTCCTCCTTCAAGACCATGAGCAGGTGTCCCCGTTCATTTCTGCGTCATGCTTCAGCACATGGTGTGGGAGCCGCAGTCGCATGCAGACAGTGGGTGCCATCACCTCCAGTTTTGTCTCCTGCTATGCAATGTTGGTCACATCATGCGGAACGCTTACGACTCATCTCCAGACTTAGGAAAATAATTGTAAATGTCAATGCCATTATAGACACCTGATTTTGTTATTCAAACAACCACCAGAGAAGCTCATTTTGGGCTCCCTGCCCAAAGAGGAACCAATTGTAAAGGTGTCTTGCAAGATATTTTACCTTGGTGTGTGGGCATAAGAGAAAGCAGCTGGAGAATACATCAGCAGGGACCTTTGGCTCTTCTTGAGCACCTCCTGTGGAAACAAAATTGTGTCGTGGTTCCACGTTCTAGAGACCCCAGGCCACGGCGAGCTAAGGAAACGGTATGGAAGCAGGAGACACAGGAGATTGGTCAACAATGCTGGTCTGAATACTGTCTCTCAACATGATAATGGGGACCAGCCTGGCCACGCTGTCTTAAAATGGCCCTGGAACCCATGAACACTAACTTTATAAGAGATCAGCAGCAAAAAAAAGGAGGAGGAGGAGGAGGAGGAGGAAGAGAAGAAGAGATTGGATTTATACCCTGCCCTTCACTACCCAAAGGAGTAGGGTTGCCAAGTCTTACCTTTTAAAAAGTGGGAGAGTCCTGGTCCCTCTCCAGGAGTCCAGTGCGTGCGCGAAGTATGCGCACACCCCGATGACGTCACCTGGAAGTGACATCATCCCGCTGGGCACGTTGCCAGGGCGACGCTCTGGTAATTGCCCTAAAACTCTATGGTACCATAGAGTTTTCAAGGTGATTGCTAGAGCGTCGCCCCGGCAATGTGCCCAGCGTGATGATGTCACTTCCCTGATGTCATCATGCTGGGTACGTTGGCCTGATTGGGCCACTCCGGGGGTGGGGTTCCCCCCGCCGGCTGGATCTGGACCGGTGGATTGGGGACCCATTTAGCGAGGGAATCTCTGGCCCCCTGGGGGACTTGGCAGCCCTACAAAGGAGTCTCAGAGCGACTTACAATCTCCTTTCCCTCCCCCTTCCCACAACAGACACCCTGTGAGGTAGGTGGGGCTGAGAGAGCTCTCTCAAGAACTGCCCTTGAGAGAACAGCTCTGAAAAAACTTATGACTGCCCCAAGGCCACGCCAGCAGCTGCATGTGGAGGAGTGAGGAACTGAACCCCGTTCTCCAAACCACTACACTAAAATGGCTATATTATACCATTCCATATCCACCTTAGAGAGTATGGCACAGCCTGAAATGTCTGAAGGACAAGCTTGCATTCTTGCTCTTCCAATTAAATTCACTTTTTTTTCATTTGCCTTGATTTTTAAAAAAAATTACGCCCCATATTGGAGAAATATGGAAACTCCTGTTAAATATCCAGAACTGGGATTCCACATGCCTGAGAGAGCTCTTTCAAGGACTGCTCTTGAGAGAACAGCTCTGAAAGAACTTGTGACTGATCCGAGGTCACGCCAGCAGCTGCATGTGGAGAAGTGGGGAATCAAACTCAGTTCTCTCAGATTAGAGTCTGTGCTCCTAACCACTGCACCAAACTGGCCCTCAGAGGAGGAGAAGGAGAAGGAGAGGAAGGACGGAGGGAGGGAGGGAGAGAAGCAGAAACCTCTGCTTTTGGACCCTTGATTCTATGCATCTTCCTTCTAGAATAGCGTAAAGTTGTAGAACTGGCTGGCCATGGATCCCCTCTACAATTGTAGGAATCATACAACCTGTCTTATATGCAGTCCAGATTACTGATGGACACATTAGGAGACGTTGCATAAACCAGCTGCATGGTGTGACAATTACCTTTCACTTGAGAAGTCTTCAAACACAAGACCTCCAACATCAGAGGGGGACTTCTCTGAGGAACGTCAGACCATCCCCATCAACTGAAGCTTAACGATTTCTTGAAGGTGGGAGGACTACTGGTTTACTAAGTGGACATCCTGAACCACCAGCTCACTCAGGCCTAAAGTTGCCAGACCCCACCGGTGGAAGCGGTGGTCCCCTGCCACCAGGCCTTACCCCCAGCTGCCGATCAACTGGCTGGCAGGGGGGATTTACCGGGAGAAAGGGAAGGCCTAGGCTTCATTGCTGGTGTTGCACAGGAAGTGCCAGCAACGTCCGGGTGTCTCCCTGATATTTGGGCAAAAACTCTATGATAGAAACCAGCTTTACCATAGAGTTTTTGCCAAAATACTAGAGTGTAGGGTTGCCAGGTCCCTAACTGGGGGAGGGTGGGAACTTAACCAGGAGCCAGAACAATGCAACATGTCTATGTCACCCAGGAGCCAGAAATAAATGCAATGTGCCTATGTCACCCGGAAGTGATTTAGATATGTCGATGATGTTGGGGGCAATGCTCTTGTTTTTGGGCAAAACTCTATGGTTTGAAGCTAATTTTAACATAGAGTTCTGCCCAAAAACCAGAGCGTCACCCCCATGTTATCGACATATCTACATCACTTCCAGGTGACATAGGCGCATTGTGTTTATTTCCAGCTTCCTGCCTGTTTTTTTTTTTTTTGGGGGGGGGGTAATTCTTCCCCTCCAGTCAGCTGGCCAACGCCAGGGGGAGCTAGGGTTGCCAGCCTCTAGATGGGGCCTGGGAATCTCATGCTTTTGCAACTGATCTCCAGCTGACAGAGATCAGCTCCCCCGGAGAAACTGGCTTCTTTGGAGTGTGGACTTTATGGCATCATACCATGCTGAGGCCCCTCCCCTCCCCTCCCCTCCCCAAACCCCACCCTCCCCTGGATCCACTCCCAAAGTCTCCAGGTATTTTCCAACCCTGACCTGACAACCCTAGGGGGAGTGCCGGAAAACAGGGGATCCCCTGCACACCAGGGGAACCTGGCAACCCTACTAGAGTATCACCCATACATTGCTAACATTATGGTGTCACTTCCTAGGTAATGCCAGGAACAAGACCTAGGCCTTTCTCTTTCTCCTCAAAGGCCCCCCCCACAGACCTACTCAGTCCCCTTACAAAGACCACAGAGGAGGTAAAATTGCCCCAAATGAATCTAGGATTGCAACCTCTAGGTTGGGAAATACCTGAGATACTTTGGGAGTGGAGCCTGTGGAGTGCAAGGGCGTAGATTTCTGAATTTCCTGGGGTGGGGGCTGGGCCAGGTGGGGAGGGAGGGGAGAGGGAGACAGGAGTTCCGCATGCATGCTTTGCATGTGCGTGCCAGAATAATGCCGCCACAAGAGCCTCTCCCTCCCACCTGGCTACCCCGCACCCCTCTCCCCACCCACTCCTCACTACCTCTCGCTCTCTCTGGGGGCTCCAGGCGACTGCCCAGCATGATGACATCACCCGGAAGTGACGTCATCATGCTGGGCACGTTGCCGGGGCGACGCTCTGGCAATCACCCTGAAACTCTATGGTGCCATAGAGTTTCCAGGGCGATTCCTAGAGCGTTGCCCTGGCAACATGCCCAGCATGATGACGTCAATTCCGGGTGACATCATCACACTGGGCAGTCACCTGGAGCCCCCGGAAAGGGAGGAGTGGGTGCGGGGGAGCTGGGCGCAAGAGCTGGGCGGGGGGGTTCCGGCTCTTGTGGCGGCGGCTTCTTGAAGCCACGGCGGCTGGGGGGTGGGGAGGCATGGTGGCGGGGAGGCATGGTGGTGGGTGGGTGCTTCGTTTTGCTTGGGGGGCTCAGTCCCCCCTGGAAAATTTCAGGAGTGGCCCGAGCCCCTGAGCCCCCGCGTAGTTGACGCCTATGGTGTAGTGTGGGGTTGGGGGAAGGGACCACAGTAGGGTATAATGCCACTGAATCCATACTCTGAAACAGCCATTTTCACCAGAGGAACTGATCTCTGTCATCTGGAGACCAGCTGTAATGCCAGGAAATCTCTTGCCACCACCTGGAGGTTGTCAACTCTAGAACTGCCTGGAGAAAGGTGTTGTGTAGGATTGCTAACTTCCAGGTGGGGCTGGAGCTCTCCCAGAAACATGAATGATCTCTAGGCCGCACAGATAAATTCCCCTGGAGAGAAAACGGCAATTTCAGAGGGCGGACTCTATGGCATCTCATCATGGCTGAGCTCCCCCCCCTCTCCAAACCCTGCTGTCCCTAGACTCAGTCCCCAAATAAGAACACCTGGAGTTGGCCACTCAACATCTCGCTGCATTTTCAGCAGTTGCTTTACGGCAACCTTGCAGCAATGTGCATGGAATGCTGGGTCAGGGGAAAGAGGCTGCTTCCCACAGAGGGCAATTTGAGATATCAGAACATAAGAAGAGCCCAGTTGGATCAGACCAGTGCTCCATCTAGTCCAGCATCCTGTTTCACACAGTGGCCAACCTGTCCCTCTGGAGGGTCAACGACAGGGCAGAGAGGCCGAAGCCTTTCTAAGAACACAAGAAGAGCCATGCTGGATCAGACCAGTGGTCCATCTAGTCCAGCATCCTGTCTCACACAGTGGCCAGCCAGTTCCTCTGTAGGGGCAACAGAGGCCGAGGCCTTCCTAAGAACACAAGAAGAGCCCTGCTGGATCAGACCAGTGGTCCATCCAGTCTAGTGTCCTGTCTCACACAGTAGCCAGCCACTTCCTCTGGAGGGGCAACAACTGGGCGGAAAGGCTGAGGCCTTCCTAAAAACACAAGAAGAGCCCTGCTGGATCAGACCAATCGTCCATCTAGTCCAGCATCCTGTCTCACACAGTGGCCAACCAGTTCCTCTGGAGGGCCAACAACAGAGCAGAGAGGCCAAGGCCTTCATAAGAATATAAGAAAAAACTTGCTAGATCAGACCAGTGGTCCATCTAGCCCAGCATCCTGTTTCCCACAGTGGCCAGTCAGTTCCTCTGGATGGCCAACAACAGGGCAGAGAAGCTGAAGTCTTCCTAAGTACACAAGAAGAGTCCTGCTGGATCAGCCAATAGTCCATCTCGTCCAGCATCCAGAGACTTAGTGCCTCTGAATGTGGAGGTTTTCCTCAGTCACCATGGCTAGTAGCCATTGACAGACTGGTCCTCCATGAATCTGTTGAATCCTGTTTTAAAGCTGTCTATGGCTGTGGCCGTTGAGAGACAATCTTCTGAAGGACACTGGAGCAAGGTAGCCCCCCAACCAAGCTGCAAATAGATTAGTATTTGTTATTTCTTTGCACGTTCTCTCTCTCTCTCGATCCTGCAGATAGTTTTGGTAGATAAACTGTTTATAGTTAAGTGCAGACATGTCGTCTTTGTTGTGCTGTTTTCACAATAGGCATAAAACCATGGATTTCTCCTTCCTTTTTTCTCAGTGCTGATAACCTTAAAATAATATCGGCGTATAACTAATCTGAAAAGCCCCACTGCTTTGGTGAGGTTTTTTATTTGAATTCCAATTTCAATCCACATTTGTTTTGTTACAAATCACAAGAGGCAAAAAAGGTTAGCCATCTGATAAATAAGAAACTGATTTTTCAGTATAAATGATTTTTTGGGGGGTAGAAGCTGGGAATCTAAATTATCAGAATTGCCCAGAACAACAGTGGATTCAGTAGACTAATAAGAGGGTATTCAAAAGTGGTTTCTGGACAGCTAAACAGCCAAGCTGATCATGGCTTAATATATCACGGGCAGCTGTTTGAATCTGTTAAATTCCTAAGCTTTAAATTCTCAAGTATTCCAGCTCATTCTTAGAGATGCACATCTGGGCTGCGATCACACACTAAATAATCCACTTTCAATCCACTTGCAATGCACTTTCGAATTGGATTTTGCCAGTTCAGTACGGGCGATTCTGCACTGGCTTTTCCTTCTGTTGTTTCCTTCTGTTGTTTTACCAAACCCATGTTCGGACAGAAATCCCCCTCGCTTTCACTTTCTTTGATCATCGGATTTTATGGTACCCTCTACGCTGTGTGCTGCTCTCACTTTCTTTGATCGTCGGGTTTTGTGGTACCTCCTGCATAGATTTATGGCCACTCAGGGGTGACTTCACAGTCCGTACGGCGTTGCCTCGGGGTGTTTGAATGTGAGTTTGAGCTACAACTTTGGAAAACAATGGCGGGAAAAACCAATGCAGAATCACCCTAGATTAAAATCCAGTTGGAAAGTGCATTGAAAGTGGATTGAAAGTGGATTATTTAGCATGTGTGATCACAGCCTTGCTTTCCTCTTGGGCTGCCTCTAAGGGTCATTTTACACTTCCCCTCTAAAGTAGTTTGACTGCTGTCTTTTCCTGTGCTGATTTCACAGTGGTGTGAAATTTCACTCCAGGGGGTCTAAGTGCACTAATCAACAGCAATTGTTTAAAGCAGAATGAAGCCGGTTGCATACTAGCTTGACCACAGGAGGGCAATTAGTAGATGTGGACATTTCAGTGGCAGCACGGTTTCACACCGCACAGAAGTATGGGCAGGGTTTTTTGGAACTAGAATGATTCCAGCGGGAAAGTCAGATGTAAAAACAGCCTAACTATGATCTCATTCTCCTTTCTTCACAACAGAACCCGCAGGTTTCACTCTGCCTCACACTCATAGCATCCGTCCTCCAGGGGGAGGGGCAGTGGCTCAGTGGCACAGCATCTGCTTGGCTTGCAGAGAGTCCCAGGCTCGATGACTGCAGGGTCATAGCCAGGATTTTGTAATTCGAGAGGCCCTCAAAGAAGTCGGGAACAGTGCTCCCTCTAAGCTGAGTTAGTGTGAGCTAGCTCACAGCTTTTTAGCCTCCAGCTCACACATTTTTGCCTTAGCTCAGGAAGGAGGGCTCCAGAGCAAACGAATCGATGCAGCAGCCAAATCGCTCGCTCACAACTTCAATGCAAGTAGCTCGCAAAGTGGAATTTTTGCTCACAACACTCCACAGCTTAGAGGGAGCGTTGGTCGGGAGGCACTGACATCACAGAATAGAAAATAAAATAAAAACGAAATTTTAAAAACCTCACTGTTGTGGTGTTCACACTCTGCTTGCCTGTGCAGGGAAGCAAGCTGAGTTTGGGGAAGGCATGGTGATGGGGAGTTCTCCTGGTGGCTCAGAGAGTTGGGAATCCTCTGTGTGGCTCAGAGAGCCAGGGGGCTGGATGGAAGTCAAGGGGCCAGGCCCCGAAATGACCCACTGTAGTTATGGGCCTGAATGCCCGGCATCTGCAGTTAAAGGATCTGGCAGTAGGCAATGTGAAAGACCTCAGCCTGAGACCCTGGAGAGCTGCTGCCAGTCCGAGTAGACAATACTGACTCTGATGGACCAGTGGTCTGATTCAGTGTAAGGCAGCTTTATATGGTCATGTACTCTCAGAGTCCCTTGTGCATCACAGAGCACTATGGGACGGAGGAAGAGAACTTCCCACCCTGTACACCAAAGCACCCATGAAGAATAGCTTCCCACAAGAACCTGCTCTGATTTCCCCAAGAGATGGCAAGCTGATTTTGGATTTTTCCAAGTCAATCAAAAGAGAGAGCTGCCAGCTTCATGATGAGGGAGCTAGATTTTTTTTTAACACAAACTGATTATGTCTAAAGCAGCCACACAAAAAAAGCCAGTACAGTCTTGGGGATGTATTAACAGAGGAATAACCTCCAAATCACAAGCTGTCATAGCCCCACTGTATACCACATTGGTCCGGCCGCGCCCAGAATGCTGTATGTAGTTCTGGAGGGCTCACTTAGAAGAGGATGTGGACAGAATGGAATGGGTGCAGAAGAGAGCAACGAGGATGAGGCCTGGAGACTGAGCCCTGTGAGGAAAAGGCTGAGGGACTTGGGAATGTTCAGTCGGGAGAAGAGAAGGTTGAAGGGGGACATGATTACTCTCTTGAAGTACTCTTAGAGGAGGGCGGAGAACAGCTGCTTCTGGTGGCAGCAGAAGACAGGACTTGCAATAATGGGTTTCCATAATGGGCAGAAAGGTACTGGTTGGATATTAGGAAATAATTTTGACAGTAAGGGTAGTTCAGCAGTGGAATCGGCTGCCTAGAGAGGTGGTGAGCTCCCCCTCACTGGCAGTCTTCAAGCAGCAGCTAGATGAACACTAGTCAGGGATGCTCTAGGCCAGGGGTGGGCAAACTTGCTCAGTGTAAGAGCCACCTAGAACAGGGGTGGCCAAACTTGCTTAACGTAAGAGCCATATAGAATAAACAGCAGATGTTTGAGAGCCGCAAGACATGAACAAATATTACCTGCTTTTATTGGAAAATAAGCAAAATTTGCTTTTTATTAACATTAAACGAGACTGCCAAAAATAATAACAAAAGGGGTAAAAGCAGATATTGATAATGATATTAATTTGTCCAATGATATTTGTTTGCTAATGATATTTAGCTTCCCCAGCTGCCCTGCCGGGAGACACATTATATATGTGAAAGAGCTGCATGCGGCTCCCGAGCCACAGTTTGCCCACCCCTGCTCTAGGCTGATCCTGCACTGAGCAGAGGGTTCGCCTGTATGGTCCCTTCCAACTCTACAATTCTAAGCTTCCTTCTATGTCCTTTGCTTTTTGCCCTGGGTTTCTGAGAATATGGAAGCAATGTGGTGCTGCTGTATGGTGGCCCAAACTTATTTGTTGTTCAGTTGCACAGTCGAGTCTGACTCTGTGCAATGTAAGGATGTTCTTATGCTGTGCGTGGTGATTGTCCATCTATGAGAAAACCTTGGTGAAATGGTGACATTTAGGTTGCGATCACACGCGCCAGCTGAAGCAGAGGGGAAGCGAGGTTATTTCCTCCGGAGGAATTTGACATGCTGTTGTGAGATCACACAACTCTTTGAAGCTGTGGGCTCAGCCCGTCACTGTGTGACCAGATGCAACTGTGGCTGAGTTGTTCTTTTTTTTTTTTGCCATTTGTTTCCCATGTACATAAACGAGGAATCACACCTCCACACTGAGGGCCCCTGATGGAGTATGCGATGATACACATACTGCAAAGGGTGGGGGGAACAGTGCAGAGTTGGGATGGCATGATCAGACCATCCTGACGCCATGAGAGTGTGCTTGAGTGATCAGACAGGGGAAAGTCCATCCGTGGCCTGTTGGAACCTGTTACAGCCGGACTTTCCTCGATGTCTTTTAACTCCACTTCTGTGGCAGAGCAGCACGCATTGCTGATGACTGCGGGAAGCTTCCCAGATGCTGCTGTCTGATCACTCCCTTTAGATCCATCAGGCATTCGCAGCTATGTCAGATCAAAAGGCACGTGTGATCGCAGCCTTAGGCTAGCAATCCTGTTGATGGGATATTGTTTTCTATCTGCTGAAAATATTTGGATATACTTATTTGGATGGAATTACTTGGAAACAAGTGACTATTTGAAAGCAAGAAGCCTAAAACAATTTGTACATCTTCTCTACAGAAGCACCTTGAAATTTGAATACTACAACCAAGAATGACAACAGTCTACCGTCTTTAAAGAAGCACTTTGTTGTTGGCACAGCACTTTATTCCTTCCTTTCTTTGAAGATTAGAGTCTTGGACGATTAAGTGTATATGATAATTGCCTGTGGCTTCCATTACAGTGTGATTGGAATGTATAATATATGAGTTTTCCCACCTGGAGGATGGCAACCCCAGCTCTAAGCCAGTCCTGGACATCCCGTGCCGGAGCCAGTATGTGGGTGTATAATGGGGTGAATACGTCCCTTGTCTTAGAAGACAGCCCAGAGAGTTCGTCAGCAAGACAGCTGTGTGCCTCCCTCTCCTCCCATGCTTGGTGGAACAGACTGAGAGGTAAGATCTTGGGGAAAGGAAACACAGAGAGCCTAAAGATCCGGATTTTAAAGGATGATTTTAAGCACACAAAGATAAGCAAATCATGGGAATGGGAGAACGGAGACACAGACACTGAAACAACATAAAAGATCCTCGTTCTGCCTAACCTCAGACTTATAAACCTTTTCTGGTTGTTCCATCTCCCTTGTGAATTGTGCTAAATACCTCACAACTCAAAGCTCTGATGAAGCTGAGAAAGGGTGGGGGGAAGCTGGTCTTGTCCCTGGTCTATATTTCAAGGGTTCCTTGGGAAGGAGAGGGGTTCATTTTTGACCCATCAGAAGATGGAAGGCTTCTGTATAGACCAACAAACTCTTTTCCCAGCACGTAGGGGTTTGTCATCCAGCACTTTTAGCACGGTGTACAAAGATAAGAATGGGATGCAGAAGTCTCCAGGCAGGTACACCAAGTGGAAACTCTGCTTCCCACCCCCACCTCAGAGTTACACTCAACAGGCTAATTTGGCAGCCATTTAGGTGTCCAATCGTGGATGTCTACAAGACTTATCCTAGCTCTTGAGATGGAGTTTGGGCCTTCCCCCCCCCTCCCACAGCAAAAAGAGGTGTTCCTGTGTCCTGACGACTATGCATACCAGAAGAACCATCAGCTCTAAGGACAGGGCAGTTCTGGCGTGGGGCTTAATTAATTAATTAATTAATTAATTAATAGCATTTATTAGCACCATTCTCTCTTGCAGGACTCAAGATGGCTTACAGTATAACTAAAACAGCTTACAGTATAAATAAAACAATCACAACTCAATAAAAACAAAATAAACAAAACAACAATTATAAAAACACACAAAAGGTCGCAATTTAAAAACTCCAGTTGGGACAACCAATAAGTAAGAACTAAACCAGTCAAGCGCAGTCCTAAATACAACGGCCTTCAACTGCCTCCTGAAGATCGACAGTGAGGGGGGCCAGGTGCACCTCCCAGGGGAGATTGTTCCATAATCGTGGGGCTGCCACCGAAAAGGCCCTCTCCAGCGTGCCAACCAATGCTCCCTCTAAGCTGTGGAGCCATCTTGTGAGCACAAATTCTACTCTGTGAGCTACTGGGCATCAAAGTAGTGAGCAAGCGATTTGGCTGCTGCATAAATCAGTTTGCTCTGGAGCCCATCCTTCCGGAGCTAAGACAAAAATGTGTGAGCCAGAAGCTAAAAAACTGTGATCTAGCTCACACTAACTCAGCTTAGAGGGAACACTGGTGCCAACCAAAGGATATTCTTAAATTGGCAGGACAGTCAGGATCTTACAATCCTAATTCCTGGGCAGGACCATGTGGGAGAAGACAGTATCATTTGCCCTTCCTACAAAGTCTCCTTGTTCCAAAGGTTTCTGGAGCAGTAATTATACCATTCAGGCAACATAAGAAACACTCTCTCGCTGGTGTTTGCACAGCTGTTTCCTTGTCAATTAGATCAACTCTCTTTCCGAAAGAGGGGAAATAGAATGGCTTTGGACCACACAGGGATTCTTCATCCAGAATTACAGGTCAGTGAAGAATACAAAGGGGCCTGAGTCCTTTTCGGACCAGGCTATGTTTACGCAGGGGTCATTTCGTAGAAAAAGAGCTGCAGGAGCTCATTAGCATAACTCATTAGCATAACTTATTTGCATATGCCACACCCCCTGACATCACCAGAAGTATGTCAGAAGGCAAGAAAGAAAGAAGAGAGAAAGAAGAGAGACAGAGAGAGACAGAGAGACAAAGAAAGAGAAAGAAAGAAAGAAAGAAAGAAAGAAAGAACGAAAGAAAGAAAGAAAGAGCTGGCAGAGAGGGGACAGCTACTAATCCAAGCCTCAGAAATACCACTATTCTGGGAGGATGGCTTCAGTGGTGGCTGAAGCCTTCAGAGGGCTGGTCGGAGGAACAAGGACCTTTCCAGGGGACGGGGTCATTTTGCTGCAGCCATGACACAAGCAGGCATTCCCCCACGCACAGGGGGTGGGGCGCTGGCACCGACTCCAGGAGCTGAGCTCCCCCGAGCTCCTGCTCGAAATGACCCCTGTGTTTACGTTAGCTAACTGGTCTAAAGACAAATAAAAACGGTTCATGGGTAGCGCGGTAGCCGTTCAAACCGAGATCAGTTGGTGATCTTTAACTTGCGCGTGTGTTAATAGATTCCGAATCAAATGGAGAGAATATAAGTGATGGCCTCCTGCAGCAGCTGGAGAAAGAGAGGCAGATACTGGAGTAATTTAAGCCCTGCACAATACCGAGCGAGAGGATTTGTTCTGAAATGGCACAGTATCCCATCTTGTACCCTCTGGGCAATATTATAAGACACAAAACAGACGGCGTCTGTAACTCGCATGTTTTCCAGATTATCATTTGTTATGCTTGCTGGGGCTTTAGAGAGCCAGCAGCGTCGGAAGCAAGAGGTATGGCAACTCAGGGCTTCCAAAGAGCCAAGAAGCGTCGCCAACCTCCAGGTGGGGTCTGGTGATCTTCCAGAACTACAATTGAGCTTTAGACTACGGAGACCAGTCTCTCTGGAGGGAATGGCTGCTTCGGCAGGGTTGCCAGCTCTGGGATAGGAAACTCCTGGAGATTTGGTGGTGGAGCTTATGGAGGCTGGGGTTCGGGGAGGGGAGGAGCCTCCGTGCCACAGGCATAGACAGCTTTAAAAGAGGATTAGGAAGGTTCACGGAGGAGAGGTCTATCAGTGGCTACCAGCCATGGTGACTAAAGCGAAACTTCACATTCAGAGGCAGTAAAACTCTGAATGCCAGTGCCAGGAGGCAATGTCAGTGGAAGGCCTCGGCCTCCATGCCCTGTTGCTGGACTTCTGGAGAAAATGATTGACCACAGTTTGAGGCAGGATGCTGGGCTAGATGGACCACTGGCTTGGTCCAGCAGGGCTCTTCTTACGTTCTGATATTATGTGAAGTGTAATGCCGTAGAATCCACCCTCCAAAGTAGCCAGTTTTTCCAAGGGAACTGATCTCTGTAGTCTAGAGATCAGTTTTAATTCTGGGAAATCTCTCCAGCCCCCATTTGGAGGTTGGCAAACGTATGCTTTGGAGGGTGGGCTCTACGGCACGGCACTCTGTTGAGGTCCCAGCCCAGAACTGGTAACCTTATTCCTGCCTCCCTCAAAATGGCTTCTGTTGGTTTTAGCCCCTTTCAACAGATAACGGCAGTGTTTTAACGATCTGATCTGATATCCCACTCAGCTATTTCTCTCCTTTGTTTATGCTCTTTAGCAGGTTCTCATTAACAAGTAGATCAACTCCTTAATGAGTGGAAGGTCAGACCTACCACCAGGTAGTCCTCCGTTTTTAGAACATGTTTAAATCACCGCGTCATTAACGTTCTTCATTTCCCATAGCAACGCATTTGGATAAGAGTGCCTCAGACGTTAACGCAAGGGAGCGGAATGGCAAAAAAATGGAGTCCTGCAATTCAACAACAGATTACCTGGTCATACCTTTTTTTCTTGCTTCTCATGAGAACTAATTGATGGGTTTAGAATTAATGTTAGAGGCAACGTGTTAATGGTAAGGTTAGCTTTATAGCTTTTTGAAAAGCAATGTCTTTGGTTTATGAGAACTCCATGAAAGGTCTGAGCGTGAACCTAGGAGAGGGACCCACAAGGACTTGTACAGGGGGGAGCTCATCTTCCCTCTTGCCTCCCCCTGGCAATGCCTATAGCCTCTCCTCTCTCCTTCTCTCCCACCCTTCCTTCTCTCCTGCCCTTCTCTTTCCTTCTCTCTTTATCCCCCTTCCTTCCCCACCCTTTTCCGTTCCTCTTTGCCATCTTGGCTCTTCCTTTTTACCTTCTTTTCTCTTCCCACTCCAGCTTGAACTTCCCCACCTCCTCTGTTTCCCCCTTTTTAATCTGTCTCTCCCTCCCTTCCCCCATGCTGACACTAACCGGGGCTCGGAATCCTCAGCAATGCCGGCTGCATGTTGCCTAGCAACCCCCCCAATGGCCACTGAGATCTCACCACAGTCTCACAAGAGCTCTGCACACTTTCCTAAAAGAAGCAGAGACTACTACTACGTTCTCTAGGTTTTTCTAACTCCTGATGCGTTCTTTTTTTTAAAAAATCCGTATTTTCTACAAACCTGGGGATCCCGTCTGCCCCTGGGATTTTTGATCCGCACTCTGTGATCCAGAGGCAGGGATGTAGGAGAAACTAATGAGCAAATTCCCTTAGCGCCCCCTGCTTTGTCCTCTGGCTTCTGGCCCCTACCCCATCCACCTTTCTCTCTCCTTTCCTCACACAGCTGCCAACTCCTCCTGTCTTTTCCCTTCCACACCCAACTTGTTCCCCCACCTTACACCCAACCCTGGTCCACCTCCCCCTTGCCCTCTCGCCTCGCCCACTATCCTCACTCTGATCTCCCCACTAGCCCCTCATTACTGTCTGCCCACTCATCCTCCTCTTTGCTGCTTCACCAGCCTGACCCTCTCCCACACCCTGCTTGCCCACTCATCCCCCTCCTCACTATTCTGCTTGCCCATCCTCCCCCTCCCCAGTCAGTGGGCCCACCAGCTAGGGTTGCCAGGTCTTACATGGCTTGTGGTGGTGGCGGGGGGTCCTGGTCCCTCTCCGTGACTTCTTCAGCATGCGTGCATAGCACACCTGATGCGATGACATCACTTTCGGGTTGACGTTGGGGGCGGGGCACTGCCATTTGAGGGGAAAACCATAGAGTTTCCCCTCAAATGCTAGTGTCCCCCACAATGTGCCTCCCGCGTGATGATGTCACCAACGGCCCGTCGGGTGGGCAAACCCCTGCCCGCCCGGGGGACCTGGCAACCCTACCACCAGCTAACCTAGCTGAAGTGTGGTGGCTGCCCACCTGCTGCAGTGGTCCTTTCCGCATTTGCCTGCCACTCCAGATTTTCTCAGTATCGGAGTCGAGGCAATTTAAGTCCACAGCAGAACAGCATCCAAACAACCCCGGGGCAACAGCAGGCTGAAACTGGGCTGACCACTGAAGGGAGGAAATGTAATGCAGGATTGGGGAGGGGATAACCTGGAATAAAAAGGAGGTTAAACTGAATTTTAGTGCAGAATGGTGGGGAGAACCCCGGATTAAAAAGAAGGTTGAATTTGATTTTAGTGCAGAATTGCTTGGAGGACACCGCGGTGGACATAGATTAAAAAGGGGAGTGCAGAAAGGGCCAGTGACTTCCCCTACCCCGACACCCCAAGTGGTGGGGGTGGCAGGGGTGTGGTTCCTCTCCTGCTTGTGTGGCTCAATTAGTGGGAGGTTTCAGCAGCTCCTCCTGCTGCCCCTCTCCCTGCCCCTCTTCCCACTGACCCTTACCCTCTCTCTTCATGCTGTTCTGGTGAGCCCCCCCCCCCCCCCGTGGGGACCTGTGAATACTCACGGGGGAAGAGAAACACCCTTTTCCCGATTCTGCTCTTGGCACCAGCTAAGTTTCCCTCTCCTCCTCTTATTCCCCCAGCTGACACTTGCTTCACTGTTGAACAAGGGCTCAACGGGGATTTGGGATTTCTTAGTCACTATAGGTGCTACCTATCTTAGTAAGTCAAGGGCTCTCCTCTTAAAAGGGTCGATGAAGAGTGGCCTCGGAGATGATGGAATACGAGGACCCGGTGTCCAGTTCCATCAAGCATGGGGAGCCCTCTATAAGGACAGGGACCTTAATCTTATTGGGGCTGGCTGGGGGCAAGATCATTACCTGGTGGTGGCGCGAGATGTCCATTGAGCTGAGTTCTGTGGACTCCTGGTGTGCGGCTTGGGAGCGGCGGTTGTTTCTGGATCGGCAGGCCTGGGCCCTGTGCCCCCACTTTCCGCAAGACCAACACTCTGCGCCCGGAACCTGCAGGTCCGGCGATCATGTGGATTGTCGCAGCTGGCACAAGCTGGGGCGCCAGTTCTGGAGGCTGCTGGGGTTTGGTCGGCTGACCTGTATTTATTGTGGCCACGTCGTTCGGCTGCTGGGCGAGTGCTGGAGCTGTCTGGTCAGTGGTGGACCTGAAGTGCGGTGTTCTCGTCTGAGGCCTCGGATTTGGAGGCGGAAGCTGTGCGGTGTGCGGTCGTCGTGCTGCTGGCCTCCCTGTCTTTTTGGAGTATTTCAAAAGCGCATGCTGCCCGGAAGACATTACTTAGGGTGGCGTCTGTGGTTGCCATGAGCTTCCTGTGTAGCTTGGGTTCCCATAACCCACACACAAAAATGGATAGTAGAATTTCACCCACTTCCCTGAACCCACACCCCACCACAAGCTGGCGGAGCTCAGTCATATACATGGCCACGGTCTCACCCTTTTGCTGGACACGGGTGAGGAGAGTCACCCGCTGGGTGAGCTTTGAGGGCTTGGGATTAAAATATTCATTAAGGACTTCCATGATCTCGTCGTAGGAAGCCTGTGCAGGGGCGCAGGGTGAAAGTAAATGCCTTACCAAGCGCATGGTAGCCATACCGCATGAACTTAGCAGCCATGATTTGTGGTCTTTGGGATCGATGATCTTTTGTGACTTGAAAAAAAACTCTATCTGGTCGGACCAGGCCTCCCAGAATTCTGGTTTCACTGGGTCGAATACCTCTAAGCGATGTCCCGGAGCAGCGGCCATCTCGGCGACGTCTGGTTCAGCGAGGCAAGTAACTGGGTTCTCTGGAGCCTGGAGCGGAGAGGCGGTGCAGGGGGCCGAGCGGTGCCTGGTGCGGCTGATGAACCGGTCTCGAGCGGTGCTGCAGTCGCGGGCCGGTGAGTCGCTCATCGGGATCCCACTGTTATGTTCGCTGATGACCGCGGGGCGGCAG
Organism: Lepidodactylus listeri; assembly: GCA_029233225.1. NCBI lineage: Eukaryota > Metazoa > Chordata > Lepidosauria > Squamata > Gekkonidae > Lepidodactylus > Lepidodactylus listeri. The sequence goes on from JARCFY010000004.1 coordinate 144,955,437, forward strand.
CGACATAAGGCTCAAGCTTGACTCCTGAAGCAATGGGAGTCAAGGATCCTAGACCCACACTAGCTCGCCAATAAGATCTCTGGTGGGAGATTCAAACCTGCCAATAGGACCAGAGGTGAGGTTTGGGTGACTGTATATAGTTGGCCCTCGCGGCCAGTACTGCATGCTGTGTTGTGTACCAGTAAACTAGCTGATAGCTATGTCGTCGTCCGCCTCTTCAATGCCTTGAACCCAGTACACAAAACCCACCTTCGTTGCCACTGAAGAGTACTGGACTTGGGAGGCCGGTGAAGTGATTTTCAGCATGTCAAGTTTATTTGGAGGTCAGGAACAAGCATGAGAGAGAGTGGTCGGGGAGCCTGCTTATATTTACAAGTAAACCGCATCCCCGACTACCCCCCCACGGGGATTGGGTACACAGGGATTAGGTTCCCGCCAGAGGCTATCATAGGTCCATTTGAATATCCTAAGCCTCTGATAGGGGGACAATCAGGATCCGAGGGTCCATTGTTCTCTGGGGCTGAAGCTCAGGCTGGTATTGCTTGGCATTACAGGTGAACATGCCCAGACATGTCGCAGGGTACATCCAGGAAGTAAGTTGACACTAGAGAGTCTTAAAGTTCAAGCTAGAAAATCATGCACAGAACATAACAGTCGATTAGTGTAGCAAAACTATAGAAATGACCCCATGCTTCAAATATCCACACACATTTGTCGACCACACGCTTCAAATATCCAAGTCCTTCCTGCATTTCATGCTCTCTTCCATAACCTCATCTATAAATGTCAGCCGACCAAAGGCTCACCACATACATCTGGAGAAGTGGGTTCAAGTGCACAAAAGTCTGTGCTGGGAAGAAACAGCAATGCAAGCTTATTATTGGTTAAAAGGCCACCAGAATTCAGGATTTGGATGATTGAGAGCCAAATCTTGGTGTCACAAGCCAGGAGTTACACCTGGGACCACTAAGTGTTCCTTCCCAAAACACAGGTACTCATGGTGCTGGTTATTATTTTTGGGGGGGGGGGGTTGTGTGTGTGTGTGTGTGCACCTGGAAGTCACATCGACCTCTGATGACTGACCCCTACTGGGGGCCTGGAGGATATTCAGAGAGGTGGCTGAATAAACCCTGCCTCTGTCCTCCCAACTTGGTATTCCAAGGAGGTCTCCTATCCAAGTACTAACCACAGTTGACCCTGCTTAGCTTTCGAGATCTGACAAGATCGGGCTTGCCTGGGCTATCCAGGTCAGGGCACGGTGCTGGTTATTTTAATAGGGATTTACGTTATGGCTAACCTGAACCTTTGTCTTGATCCTGAACCAATTATGACTTGTGTGTATTTCAACGCTTACGAATTGCAGCCTTTGCAAACTTAACCCCCCCTAAGGAAGTTAACCTCCCCTACCCTGAACGAACGCCTTGACCTGAATAGCCCAGGCTCACCCAGTCCCATTGGATCTCAGAAGCTAAGCAGGATCAGCCCTGGCTAGTATTTGGATGAGAGACCATCAAGGAAGACCAGGGTCGTTATGTGGAGGCAGGCAATGGCAAAACGCTTCTGGACATCTCTTGCCAACGGGTTTGCCATTGTGACTTGAGGGCAAAAAACAAACAACAAAACAACAAAAACCAAAACCCCTGACCTGGGTGGCTCTTGCTAGCAAGATCTTGTCAGCCCTTGGAAGCTAAGCAGGGTCAGCCCTGGTTAGTACTTGGATGGGAAGCCTAGGTTCGCTACGCAGAGGCAGGCAAGGGCAAACTATTTCTGTTCGTCTGTTGCCTTGAAACCCATACAGGGTGGTCATAAGCCAACTGTGACTTGATGGCACTCTCTGTTGTTGTTGTTCAGTTGCACAGTCGAGTCCGACTCTTCGTGACCCCAAGGACCACATCATGCCAGGCCCTCCTGTCTTCCATTGTGCTCTGGAGTTTGCTTAATTTCATGTTTGTTGCATTGATAACACTGTCTAACCACCTCATCCTTTGCCGTCCCCTTCTTCTTTGACCTTCTTTGACCTTTCTACCCCCACCCTAATTAAAGGGTATGTTTTAGGTTATCCTCCAATCACTGGTGGTGTCAGACAGAGTCACAGAATTGCTTCCTATCTCAGTTGAACAGAAGAATTGTTGGCAATGACCCACTGAGATTCCATCTGCATCAGGCTTCTTATGGAAGCAAGATAGTTGGATCAGTTCACACAGGGTGATTCTGCCCTGGCTTTTCCCTCCATTGTTTTATGAAACCCTCGTTGGAACAGAAATTCCCCTCTGCATTGCATGCTGCTTTCACTCTCTCTGATCATAGGATTTTATGGTACCCTCCACACTGCATGCCACTTTCACTTTCTTTGATCATCGGGTTTTATGGTACCTTCTGCATAGATTTACGGCCATTCAGGGGTGACTTTTGTAGTCAGGCGTTGCCCCGAGGTATTTGAATGTGGATATGAGCTGCACCTTTTCCTCCCAGTTGAGAAAATGTGGAGCGAATGCCAGAGGCTGAATTGCCCGTGGTCATACATTGCAGGAGGACAAATTGAGGGGGTGCCCGCTCATGTTTACATTCTCAGCGTGGTCATATTTCCCAGCTGAAGAGGCAGGAATCCAAGATTCCTTGATGAGCCTTTCCACTACTTCTATTTCAGCATGTTATGAAACAGGCCGTCTTGGGTTGAAAGGGACGAAAACTCAGTTACGAAGTCCTCTCTGACAACAGCATTTTGTGTAAAAGGTCACCCGACGGTGGCAGCGGGATCCGAAATGTCAAGGAGGAGCCGGGGAAGGAAGCAGGAGCTTTGCGGCCAAAACGGCCCACTGTACACAATCCCTCCTCCTTTCTCTTTTAATTACCTGCAACAGCACCTCAGCTGCAGCCAGAAGTGTCTTCCTGCACCGTTCGCAACAGAAGGCATTTGTTACAGTAATGCGAATGGGATTTGGTAGTACCTACTGAGTTGCCGACGCTGGAAAATGTTTACATCGGTGCGGGGAATCTATTTGACAAGAGACTTCCTTGAAGCTCTCCTGCAAATTCGGTAGGCCGCCCGGTAGTGTTCTGCCAGTATATCTGGACTCTTTCATATTACGGCCCTTGGATTACATCGGATCATATTTTTTTGTCTAGGCTAGCAGAAAAGAGCTCTGCCCGCAAATAGTTTTGTGAAGGTGGAACACGGAGGGCGAATCTCTAGGGGAGGTTCTGAACTAGCTGGGTGCACTTCTGAACTCTGCCATTTGCACACAGGGAGGAGCTTGTCGGTTATGGGTCTCCCCCCCCGTTTGTTCCCGACGGTCGCACTAGAAAAGTTGACCCAGCTATCAGTCCCAGCTGTGCATGCTGCTGTGCACAGCTGGCTTTCTCTTCTTGAAACAGAGGGATAGGTTTACTGACAGGCTCTTTTCATTAGCTCTTTCCGTGCCGTGGTGCTAAACTGATAGTCGAGGCAGCCACTGTGGGACTTTAGTGGAGAATGAGGCAGGTAATACTCCCCTTAGTTTATATGGTGGAAGAAAAGTTTCTATGTCTCTGTGAAGGGATTAAATCCTGGGACAAGAGCTAGTGAATTTTGTTTTTATAGAAATATTAATATTTTGCCGTTTCCCACACAGGGGGCTGAAGACGTTTCACATGGACGAGCTCCCAATGCTCCACCGCGGCAACTTCACTCAAGTCAGCAGGGGCTTCTTCAGGCACCAACCTGCAAATGGGCAGAATCAGCAACTGCCCCGATGCATGCCTTCTTCATCTCTGGACCCTTTGGTCCTAGCCAACTACCGCCCAGTGTCGAACCTTCCGTTCCTGGGTAAGGTAGGTGACAGAGGGGAACAGCTTCAGGTTTTCCAGGATGATTCCTCCATCCTGGATCTATTCCAGTCCAGCTTGCACCCTGGCTATGGGACAGAGATGGCACTGGTTGCCCTCAAAGATGACCACCGGAGACACGTGGATCAAGGCGGGTCAGCGCTGCTGTTCTTGCTTGACTTAAGAGCATTGCTTGACATGGTCCATTACATTCTGGAGACACCTGGATCGAGGGGGGTCAGTGCTGCTGCTGTTGCTTGACTTAACAGCAGTGCTTGACATGGTCGATTACGATTACGATCTTATGACCCATCACCTCGCTGACGTGGGGATATGAGAGACAGCCTTGTAATGGCTGATCTCCTTCCTCCATGGTCGGGGACAGAGGGTGGGACTTGGGGAGAGCGTTTATCCGTGTTACTTTTTGGTATGCAATGTCCAGCAAGGGGCGATCCTCTCCCTGAAGTTATTCAACATCTACATACACCCCCTCGCCCCGTTAATCTGGGGGTTTGGGCTGGGTTGTCATCAGTATGATGACACCCAGCTGTATCTGTTGATGGCTGGCTGGACGGACTCTGCCCCAGATATTCTGGCCAGGGCTTTGGAGGCTGTGGCTGCTTGGTTACAGCAGTCAGCTGAAATTGAATCCATCTAAGATTCGTGGGGGGATAGGATTGGGAATTTGGCTCTCAACCCTTGGGGGGGTGATATTAATGCCGACCGTGAGGCGCCTAGGAGTGACCTTGGATGCCTCACTTTCTATGGAGGTCCAGGTCAGCTTTTTACCATCTTCGGCTGGTCAGGCAACTGGTTCCCTATCTCTCATTCCCACGACTTAACTACAGTGATCCACGCAATGGTCACTTCCAGGCGAGACTACTGTAACTCGCTGTATGTAGTGACAGTGCAGTGGCCAATGAGTGGAGCAGCCACTGACAAGGACGCACAAGCCGTTTGGGACCAGTGTTCCCTCTAAGCTGAGTTAGCTAGCTCACAGTTTTTTAGCCTCCGGCTCTCACATTTTTGTCTTAGCTCAGGAAGGATGGGCTTCAGAGCAAACTAATTGATGCAGTGGCCAAATTGCTGGCTCACAACTTTAATGCCAGGGGCTCACAAAGCAGAATTTTTGTTCACAGGACTCCGCAGCTTAGAGGGAGCATTGCTTAGGACCCTTCAGGATGGGCAGGGAAGAGAGGCGAGCCAGCCAGCCGAGGTGGCTGGACCTTGCAGCTAATGGGCAGAGCAGCCATTGGAAGCTGAAGAGGGGGAGAAGTGGCCATGCCCGGGTCAGGTGGAGGTGGTGGCAGGAGGAGCTCCCTGTCTGGTCTCTGGGCCGGAGGGGAGGGGGCAGGTCAAATTAGGGAGGGGGCATTGCCCCCCCCATGGCTATGGGCCTGAGGGGGCCAGGCACATCTCACTGGGAACTTTGGGACAGTCAGGAGGGTCTCTCTTTAGAAATGAAGCATTGGTCCCTCCTGCAAACGACAACCTGGGATCAAATAGATACTGTTCCCTTCGAAACCCCACTCCTCATTTTCCTTCCTCACTTTACAAAAAACAAAGCTATCCTTCACAGTTAGGCCTCCCCCAGTTGTTTTTGGCAAACTCTCCTTGCCAGCTCTGTTTCTGCCTGATTTATTTTGTGCCTGACCAGGGCTCAGCCTAATAGTCTGTTTTCAGTAGCTGGGCTGAGAAAAGAGAAATACTTGAGAATGTGCAGAGTGCCTTTGTCTCATACAAAATAAGTGCGGTCTCCTGCCACCTCACATATTTAGGAAGCAGAAGCAGGCTGCCTCTGAGCTAGTGTTGCCAACTCTGGATTGGGAAATTCCTGGAGATTTGGGGGTGGGTTGAACCTGGGGAGTGTAGGACTTGGGGAGGGGAGGGACCTCCGTGAGGTACAGGGCCATGGAGTCCAGCCTCCAAAGCTACCATTTTCTCCACGGGAACTGATCTCTGTTTGGAGATCAGTTGTTATTCTGAGATCTCCAGGTCCCACCTGGAGCCTGGCAAGCCTTGCTAAGCACATGTTTTAGCTGCGCTTTTGCACTTAAGGGCCAAGATGTCTATTCCTCCCCCCAGATACACTCCTGTTTTCCTCTTTTCCTTTCCTTTCCTTCCTGCCAGCACCAAAGATACGTTTTAAAAAGAAAACTTACCATCACATTTCATGCTTTAAATGTTTATTTTGCTGCATCATCAATCAATTCATGTGCACGAGAGAAAGACCCCTCCCCTTGCAGCTCTGCATGAATTCTCAGTGGGCAGAGGGAAAGAAACTAGCCAATAGCAAAAAGCTCCTAATTTGCATTTCAAACTGCGGCTCTTATGGAGGAAGGTTCAGTGAGGAAAAATCTGTAAATGCATCCAAAATTACATTTTATGACAATTTCTCCATCTCACTGAGAACTTCAACAGTCAGGGGATCAACGTGTATAATGTCTAGGTGTCACTGACTATATCTGGTGTGTGTCCCAAAAGAATAGGAGTGTATAGTAAGCAAAAGAGAGAGAAAAAAACAGGGACCTATGTGGTAAAATCAATATATTTACTACTCAACATAGCCAAATCTGTGGATACTTAAATCCAGAGGCTGGAGCCATGAATGGACAAGAGAGATCTTTAAAAAAAAAAAACCTGGAAAATTCTCAGTGTTTGCAGAGAAATTTGAAATCTAGAAACAAAGCAAAACAATGGGGGTTAAAGCCCCTCACATAATGGAAACAGAACCTGTAACATTAAGAAACAAATGCCCCAAGTGACTGTTGCTAGGCAACCACACAGTACTGCCAGCTTTAAGCCTTGGTTTCTGTCAGTAAAAGGCAGGGGGAAGTGGCAGTGCCCTTTCCAGGGTTGTTTTGACCTTCGAGGGAGTACTCACTGTGGCCGTGCCCGCCAGCAACCACCAGGAAACCTGCTACCACATGACTGACATGACTCAACCATGCCCGCTGCTTGCCAATGAATGCCAGTTTGGTGTAGGGGTTAGAGTTTCAGACTAGGATCTGGGACATCCAGGTCTGAATCCTCTATCACAGAAGCTCACTGGGTGACTTTCGCCCAGTCAGACATGTTTGGCTTAAACTTTCTCTCGGGGCTATTGGGAGGATAAAATGTAGGAGAAGAGAATGATGTAAGCTGCTTTGGGTCTCCATTATGAAGAAAGCTGGAACATAAATTAAGTGAAAAAATAATAAATATAGCTGAGGATGGGGGAACAAATAACAGAAAGGTTAGAAGGAAAGAAGGAAGCAGGGAAAGGTGAGGACATGGGGAGGAAATAGTGTGTGTGTGGAAGGGGATGCAAGGGGAAAATTAGGTTCCTCTCCACAGAGAACTTACAGGTTCCCCAACATTCAACTGGGTCTGGCATAGCAGTGGGCACTGCGTAACTGGGTCATAATTTTCTTGGGTAGAGACTGCCGGAGGAAGGAAGGAGAGAAAACTGAAGATGGGGGAGGGCGAGATAAAAGTAGTTTGTTTGGTGGCTGGAAAGGAGAGAAGGAAGCAGGAAAACAGGAGAGGTTATGGAGGCTTTCAGGGAAGAGAAATAGTGGGGGAGGGAAAAATTAAATGCCTCCCACAAGTCCTTGTGGTTCCTTTGCTTCTAATGCTTACAATTTTGGTTTGGGGTTAATCTGCAAGGAGAACTAAGTATATATATTTACGCTCACTAACCCACTCATTCCTTATTAGTTTTACTGGCTAGTCTATAAATACCACCTTTCTCTCGGTCCTTCTGGAAATTCTCTTTCATAACACCACTGTTTTTCCTAACCCACATAAATATTTATGGATACCAGTACAAGAATATTTATCCACTGAACACTTTCCCCAAAATTAACTTTTTTTGAAACATGCACAAAACGGCATAAAGATGAACCTGTTCCTCACAATTTCCAGCAGGTACCCATGGTAGCTGTACACCAGAATTGTTGTCACAGAAAGGGAAATGAGATTTCCCCCATAATATCCTTATATTGCTTTTTATTCCTTTCATGTTTTCCTCATGTACGATTATTATTTTCACCGAAGCCAGCAATGAGTTTTGTGGCACCTTGAAATCTAGCAGGTTTATTGTGTCTTAATTATTTATGGATTAGAACTCAATAAGAAGGGGGGACCCGCAATATTTTTACTTTTGAGGGGATTTAAATATCCCCCATATAGTTATTTAAACTTTTCAGATTTTTCTGGACATCTGGAGAGTCCCCCAAGTGTGCAGGAAAATCTCTCTGCCCCCCAAGTGCTCCCAATGTGCAGATTTAGATATCCGCACAGAGGGGGCAACTTGGCTATTAGTATATAGACAAGAGGCGGGACCCGCAGTACTCATGGCGGGGCGGGAGAGAAGAGCTCTACATGGAGAAGCAACCAAAGGTAAGCCTTCCTCCCCTCCCCCGGGCTCACCGATCTCCCCCCCCCACCCCCAGTTGCAATGGTGAGACCCGTGTGGCTCTGAGCCGCCGGGCCGCCGCAGTTCCCAGAGCATTCCCTGCGCATGCGCAGGGAATGCTCTTTAACTTTTGGTCCCCCAAAAAGTTTTTTTTTTACTTCTAAGATTTTTTTGCACAGGTGGGGAGTCCCCCAGGTGTGCAGAAAAATCTTCCTGCCCCCCAAGTGGCCCCTCCGCACGGATTTAGATATCTGCACGGAGGGAGCAACTTGGCTATTAGTATATAGATATGTCAACTGCATGAGTTGTTACCATTGGTTGGGATGGATGCACACACAAACACACAGGCACATAAAGAATGGGAACAGATGGAAAAGGGAGACCAAAATGTTTATTTGTAATATACACAGTCACTTTATATTCTGCATTTCTGTTTAATGGAACACCTAAGGCATCTAACAGTTAATAAAACACACAGTAATCAATAAATGCCTAGGGATGTGGTGACTGTGCTTGGGGAGGGCAAAGTCTGGGGAGGATGCAACGTCACTTCCAGGTAATGCTCTAGGCTGCCCTCCCTAGTCTCTATGGTCTTTATCATAGAGGATATTCCTAGAGCATCACTATGTGGAGGTCATTTCTTCTGTTACTCAGTTCCTTAGGAATAGGAGATTGGAGCTGGTAATTCCTTGCCCTGAGCAAGTAAATGGGGAGGCCTATTCTTCCAGCAAGTTGGTGGACTGATTTATAAGGTCCGTCCTCCAAAGTCAGCAGATTAATAGCTGGTAGAACTAGCAATGTCTTTTGCCATCAGCCCTTAGATGGTGGCCTTGAATTGAACATCCCTGCCTCACAAGTCCCATGTCACTTGAGCCTCCCCGAGGTGCTGTTTGAGAGTGAAATGAAAAGACAACACCAAACCCTATCATATCAAAACAGCAAAGCCAAAAGCTTCTGTGAAAGGATAAATTTTCTCCATTTCTGCCCTGATTAAAAAAACAGCTTGGATATCAGTAGGGTTGATGGCTCCAGATTGGGAAATACAAGGAGATTTTGGGGGTGGAGCCTGAGGAGGGTGGGGTTTGGGATGGGAGGGACTTCAATGGGGTGTAATGCCATTGAGTCCACCTTCCAAAGTGGCCATTTTCTCCAGGTTAACTGATCTCTGTTGCCTGGAAATCAGTTGTAATCCCAGGTGATCTCCAGCCACCACCTGTAAATTGGCAACACGAGATACCAAAGAATGCTGAGATCAGAGAAAAATGCCTAAAAGTGATGTGAAAGTCATATTATACACCAAAAAAGTTCAGAAAACTGTTCCCAAATATCTCAGGACTGTGCTGGAAATGTGGAAAACATAGGTTCCTACCTCCATGTGTGGTGGGATTGCAGAATGATAAAAGGCTTTTGGAAAATGGTGCAAAAAGGGAGAGGTTTAATATTAAAGGGAGACATCTCTTGCTGTTAATATGCCTGTTGGGCTAAAATTCAGAAAGCTACCCTAAAAATTATGGTATACAATATTGCACCTCTTGGTAGCACTGAGCATGCTGATTGGGGAATATATTTGGAAAAAGTAGGAGAAAAGGAAATGAAAGTAGGACAATATTTTTCTGGAATTATGTATAAAAGTAAATTTTTAGTAAAGGAAATTTAATGAACCCTGTATTAATAAGTGGGTTGTGTATGATGTAATGGTTTCTAACTTTTCCATGTATATTATATATATATATATATATATATATAGTATAACTTGCAAAACAAAACAGAAGTCTGAGGGCACCTTAAAGACCCAACTACCAGCATGAGGTTTTCGTGAATGAGGAAGATAAACTCTAACTCATGAAATCTCCTTTGGGAGCATCAAACTGTCTCTGCCTTCGTGTTATGCCTGCACTAACTCAGCCCTCTCCATTACAGTTGCCAACTCTTAGTTGGAAAAACTTGGAGATTTGGGAGTGGAGCCCAGGGCAGGTGGTGGGGAGGGGAGTGTTCTGGTTCAGGCAGGCACCTGGGGCAAGAGGCATAGTCCAAAAACAGTCCAGGGTCAAAGCACAGACGCTCAAAAGTCCAAGCATCAGATCAGAAGGGCAAATCCAAAGGGTACAAGCCAGGTCACAGTCCAGAAGGTCAAAGAACACAGAAATCTAAAGCATAGCACCATAATGGCCTGGCCCCCTGATATACCGCCAAGGCTCCTCAACTTCCCATCCAGCCCAGGTGCTCCTTTGGGAGGGGGTGCAGGAGTATGTGTGGGGTGCCCCTTGACTTGTTTGAAGGCCCCCCAAATTTAAAAAATCCTGGCTACGGGCTTGGCATTATACAAAGGATGTGGACATGTTGCTCCCATGCTGGCTCTGCCTTTTCTGGCTGCTTTTATCAGGAGTCATTCAAGGCCATGTGATACTCCTCAAACTGCTGAGTTATCCTGGGACAGGTGCAAGTCATCAGTGGTTCGGCCCTGATCCTGCAATGACTCCAACTCACAGGCAGGGGTTGCCCAGTGCTGGGTTGCCAACCATGCACTATGGCCCTGCTCCTGTGCCTCCCTTCAGACCTGTTTTCTTTAGCTTTCCAAGGCCCTGGTGACCCTGAGGGGTGAGGCTGGTGGCTGCAGGGCCTCTGATTTAGCTTCCAGTCCCATTTAGCTGCAGGACTGAAGGTGTGGCACCCTGACATCAGTCTAAGACTCCCCGTCTGCTCCTGATGAAGTCTCCACCTTGTCTAGTGAGTCTTCCTGCAGCATCTGTGGGCTCAGGCTAGCTTCCCCCATCTCTTCCTCATCCAAGGAGGTGTTGGCAGGCAGGCCCACAACAGGGAGAGACCTCAGTGAAGTGTCATGCCAAGCAGCCATTTTGTTTTCCTCAGGATGGTTGTAATTCTGGGAGATCTCCAGGTCCCACTTGGAGGATGACCACCCTACTTTCCATGGCAAAATGGAAATAACATCACTGGGCCATCTCACTTAGTCATTTTGCAGTGCAATTCTATGTAAAGGTCCTCCGATCTATAGAAGGGCAGGATCGTGCCGTCTCACTGTGGGAAATAAAAAGAGAAGGGCAGCCATGAAGGAGCGAGTAAAGATCCTTAAGTGTAGGGATGTGTCACTGATGACCAAGATCAAATTGATTCATATTATGGTATCCCCCAATACAATGTATGGGTGAGAACATTGGACAATGAAGAAAGCTGACAGAAAGAAAATGGATTCCTTTGGAATGTGGTGTAGGGGGAGAGTTTTAGGGATACCGTGGATCACCAAAAAAGACAATAAGTAGGTTCTAGATCAAATCAGGCCTGACCTCTCCCTAGAAGCTTCTCACATTCTGAGAAGACAAGAGACACTGGAAAAGACAATAATGCCAGGAGAAGTTGAGGGCAGCAGGAAAAGACGAAGACGCAACGTGAGATGTTTTGATCCAGTCAAGGAAGCTACAGCCTTCAGTTTGCAAGACTTGAGAATGGTTGTTAACGATAGGAGATTTTGGAAGACATTGATTCATAGGGTCGCCATAAGTTGGAAGTGACTTGATGGCACTTAACACACACACACACATACACAGCTTCTGCATTGTATCTGACAAAGGGCATTTTGATACTTGAAAGCTTGTACCCCCAAATCATGTTGGTTTTTAAGATGCTACTGGACTTCAAAAAAACAGCATGATTTTGGGGGTACAAGCTTTCAAGCGTCAAAATGCCCTTTGTCAGATACAGTGTAGAAGCTGTGTGTGTGTGTTAAGTGACATCAAGTCACTTTTTAAGGTGCTACTGGACTTCATGGAGGGCTGCAGTGGCTCAAGTGGTTAAGATGCTGAAATGCAGACCAGAAGGTTGGTAGTTCAGCAGTTCGAGACCTGAATACTGCATAACGGAATGAGCTCCCATCTCTGGTCCCAGCTCCTGTCAACCTAGTAGTTTGAAAGCAAGAAATTGCAAGTAGATCAATAGGTACCGCTTCGGTGGGAAGGTAACAGCATTCCGTGCACCTTGGCATCTAGACATGCCAGCCACATGACCATGGAAACGTCTTTGGACAGCACTGGCTCTTTGGCTTGGAAACAGAGATGAGCACCGCATCCCTAGAGTTGTATTTGACTGGCTTTCAAGCAAGGGAAACCTTTACCTTTACCTACTGGACTTCAGTCTAACTAGCTTCTAGTCATAGGCCCTTTCTGCACCCATTTCTTGCTTTCTGAGCACATCCTACTCTTCCATTCTGTATTCCCTCCCACTTTCACTTCCAGTTTGTGTTGGGGCTTTCTCTTATTTCTGCATTTGTTTTACAGGAATCTGCATTCAGACTGCTTCCAGCACTCTGTTACCCTGCAGTTACCAAAACTCCTTTTGCTGCGATTCTTTGTTCTCATCCACTTTTGAATCGCTAATACTTTCTAAAGTAGAATTGTTTCTGTGGGCATTTAAGTGCCGCCCACTGCCCTCCCCTGTTTCTGCCACTCTCTCTTTAGATTGACGCTCCCTCCCTGTTCTGTTTTCTTTCCTTCCTTCTCCAAAGACAACACAGGATGTATCCTCCCGTTCAGGCAAACTTTTAAAAAGCCAGAGGGAGCATAAGAAGGAATCAGTAAATACAAAGGACTAGGGGATTCCGTGCTCCCAAATGTGTCAGTCTTGCATGTGTGGGTCTGGATGTCCCCCTCCCTCCCCCTCTTTTTGGAGAATCACAAAGGGAGGGCAGGGTTAGGTCTGCAGTTAAAAGTTTAGAAGGATGTTTGCCTTTCTCTTCATCTTAGACAAACCAGCCAGTTAGCTAAAAAAATGTGGGTTTTGCTTGTAGATGCAAAATGCATACAGCATACACAAATAAATAAACTGGAGGGAAAAACCAGTGCAGAGGGAATGCATGTGACTGCGAAGTCAATCCTTAAAGCTTGACTCCTCGGATTCTCTGGAGCAAGCTGTTGGTGCAGAAAGGGCCATAGTTATGCACCGTCTATCTCTGCTGCACCACAGCTCAAGAACATGTTGCATCGCATCAGCACCCAGTGTGGGTGGCAATCCTATCACACTAACCACAAGGCAGGGGGTGGGTAGATGTGTGTTGCGGGGGACATTCTAAGGAGTACACAATTTCCCCCCGAAGCAGCGGTTAATCCCACGAAGGAGGATTCATTCCTCCTCAGCGACATCCCATTGCTTCCAGTGTAATGAAATTACCATCAAGCCTGATTGAATCTGTTTCTGAGTTAATGAAGATCCAGGAATTCATACACATTGGAATTCACACTACATTCAGTCCGCTGTGAGCGTATTCAAATGGATAAGGCTGCTCTAGAGTAAACAACTGGTCGATTGCTCTTGCAGATGTGGGGGGGGGGGAATGGAAAGCCACATCAAGCACACACAGCCTCAACTCCTCATTTTTATTGCAAATGCAGTATGCTAAATCGGTAAGGTGCAGATGCGTGGGAGCGCTTTTGAAATGAGCACAGGCTTTCTCGAAACAAAAGGAGGATCAGAGTCGGGGCTTGCAGAAGTGGAAGCAGCGATGGCTGGGGATAGCGTTCCAGTGCAATTCCCTAGTTGTACCGATCATCTTATTGGGATATTTGGTTAATATCGTGGTATTTGCCCAGTCGTAGAAGCGTGATACTGAGCACAGTAAATAAATCTCCCAAGAAGTATACTGCAAAAAAGGTAACCTTACATTTATTCAAGTAGATGCAGTTCACATTCAGGTTGCAGTCAAAAGGAGGGAGGGAAGCCTAACCTAAAGAGTCCTTTCCTTGTCATGTGGTCAGTTAAATCCAGCATCATGTGTATGCCAGTATAAGACCATTGTTTCTACAAGAGAGACCTGTCGAGATGTGTGACTCCACAAAGAGCCATGCAGAGGATGGGGGAGAACAAAGTGCATAGAGAGAGAGGACGGGTCAGAGGGCAGCTCCCCGGTTAAGACACACACAGAGAGAATTTATTCAAGGAGATAACACTTATACACACTTAAAATGATGTACTGCCCCCCTCCAATGTCCGGGCATGCTGAGTCGCTCACTCCGAAAGGTCTCAGATCTTGGCTTTCCGGAAACCTCAGCATGGAGAGAGGGAGTCACTGAATGAGACCCGAACTCCACAGACAGTGCACTTTAGTCTGAAAAATTCACCAAACTGGCAAGAATAAGCTTAACAAGATTTGCTTCCAGTACAGTCCGTTAAAGTTTACACTAGAATTAAATCTTCAAGATAGGAGCCGTGGTGGCTCAGTGGTTAAGACACTGAACTGCAGATCGGAAGGTCGGTGGTTCGAGGCCCAAGTGCCACGTGACGGAGTGAGCTCCCATCTCTGGTCCCAGCTCCTGCCAACCTAGCAGTTCGTAAGCAAGAAATTGCAAGTAGATAAATAGGTACTGCTTTGGTGGGAAGGGAACAGCATTCCATGTGCCTCGGTGTCCAGTCATGCTGGCCACATGACCACAGAGATGTCTTCGGACAGCACTGGCTCTTCAGCTTGGAAATGGAGATGAGCACCGCAACCCTAAAGTCGAATTCGACTGGCTTTTGAGCAAGGGAAACCTTTACCTTTACCTAGTCTTCAAGATGTCTGAAGACTCTTGTTTATATTTGCTGTTAACAAACTAAAATGGCCATCCCCTGGAATAACAAGCTGCGATATACCTAGTCTAGCATGGTTTCTCCTGCTCTAAATATCCATCTTTCTCAGCTAACGTGTAGAAGACATCCTATAACCCTCATTGTCAGACTAGCAGTTCATACTACAAAACCAAGTGGAACTTTAGCTGTACCGCAGGGAGGAACAAAGACTCCCATTGGGTAGATATGGGTGTCTTCTTTCAATTCAACCACCAGCAGGTTTGCCAGACCCACTTGTTGGAGGTGGGGGTCCCTTGCTGCCAGGCCCTGTACCCCAGCTGTCAATTAGCTGGCCAGAGGGGGACTTACCAGTAGAAGGAAGAAGGCCTGGGCCATGTTGCCAGCACTGCACAGGAAGTGACAACATCACCCCAGGTGATGCTCTGGTATTTGGGCAAAACCTCTATGGTAGAAGCTGGTTTTACCATAGAGTTTTTGCCTGAATACCAGAGCATCACCAAGAAGTCACTGGTGTGATGATGTCACTTCCTTTGTGATGCTGGTGATGTGCCTAGACCTTCTGTCTACTGGTAAACCCCTCCCATTCTTTGCCCGTTCCTGGGAGGGACCTGGCAACCCAAACCCAACTTTCATCCTCTAGATCCCATTTTCTCCCTGACAGTATCACGTCAGAATTTTTATCTGATCAGAGAGGGTTGCTCTTTATGATGGAGAGTTTTCCAGAAGGTTCTGGGAAGTCTGGGGAAAAGTGGAAACCACCTTCTAACAGACGACTTCTCGAAGTCCTGATAAAATGTTTTCTTAATACTAATAAATACATTCTATACTAATTAATACTAATAAATTCATTTTGAACATGTTCACAAACATTTCTTCCTCGAGGCAAGAAATAATGTCACAATATTCTTGGCCAGAGTCCCTCTTACATGACCCAAGGACCACCGATTTATCTTATTTGTGGCACCCTGAAGATGGGCATGGTTACTGAAGCAAAAGCCGTAAATACCATGGAGGATTCTTTTGTGTGTGTTGCAGTAGATTAGCAAGGCTGCCCTACGCTGGAATTAGTTTTGTTATCTGAGGAATCCTCAACCAACTTCTGGCAAAGTCCCCATATTTTGCAATTTGGCTTTAATTAACTAGATAGCAAGAACCTAGTTTTGTTTACAGCTTCAAAGTCAGGAAATGTATTGAGTTAGAAAAAATTTTTATGTCACCTCTCCGGGAACCCGCCTTACAAAACAAAACAATAAAAACAAAGCATTAAAAGATATTAATTAAAATCCAATATTGAAAACGCTCCAGCCCAGCATAAAAACATAAACCATAAAAACAGATCAGTGGCGGCTTAAAATAACAGTTTCCACACTGCTTCAGAGGGTAGCTGTGCTGGTCTGCAGGGCACGAACACATATGAAGCTGCCGCCTTACACTGAATCAGATCATTGATCCATCAAGGTTGGTATTGTCTACTCAGGTTGCGATCACATGGACAATTTGCCCCGACATAAGAGCAAATGCCGGGCGGATTAAAGGAGTGCGACCAGACGACAACATCTGGGAAGTGCCCCGCAGCCGTTGACAACCCGTTTTGCTCTGCTACAGAAGTGGAGTTAAAAAACACCTCGAACTTTCCTGCGTCTGATCACCCCATCATGCTCCCATGGCGTAGGGATAGTCTGATCGGGCTATCCTGACTCCGTGCCATTCCCTTCCCCCTTCACAGTATGCGTATCAGTGCACACCCCCGCACACCACAGGGAGACCTCAGTGTGAAGGTGCAATTTATCGATTCCTTGTGTAAGCACATCGGAAACAAATGGCAAAAAAACCCCAACTCACCCGCGGTTGCGTCTGATCATGCAGTGGCGGGCTGTGCCCGCATCAGCAAAAGTCAGTGTGATCGCGCAACTGTGGGGCAACTTACGCCAGAGGAAATAGCCTCTCTCCCCTCCCCCTGCTTTATCTCACGCATGTGACCGCAACCTCTGACTGGCAGCAGCTCTCCAAACACTCAGGCAGAGGTCCTTCCCATCACCTACCACCTGGTCCTTTTAGCTAGAGATGCCGGGGATTGAACCTGGGGCCTTCTGCCTGCCAAGAAGATGCTCTCCCACTGAGCCCCAGCCTTCCCCATTAGAAGAGCTACATTCAAGTCCACTAGCACTTTAGAGACCAGCACGATTTCCAGGTCTCGAAAGCTGATAACCTGAAAATCTTATTGGTCTCTAAGTCACTACTGGACTCAAATGTAGTTTCCGGGCTAAAATACTGGGAACTACCAGCCAGCCCCTTAATTACTTAAAAGCCTGGGTGAACAGAAATGTTTTTGGCCTGGCACCTGAAAGAAAGTACTGTAGGAGCCAGGTGAGCCCCAAGGGGAAGGGCATTCCACAGGTGAGGTACCTCCACTGAAAAGCCCCCATTTCGGCCATGTGTCTCACCTCTGCAGGTGGGGGCAGAGAGAGCAGGGCTAGAGAGGCAGATCTCACTGGATGGGCGGGACAGTATGGGAGGTAATGGCTCTTCAGGTATCCCGGCCCCAAGCCATTTAGGAGAGAACAGAATTCTGCTGTGCAGGGATACAACCCTTCTGTCCCTTTCTCAACTGCATTGCACCAGTTCTGTCTTGGCTTCAGACAGAAAACAAACCCATTGTTCTATAGAAAAAGCAAGGTTATGCAAAGCCAGCTGGACCACACCTTGATTATAATGCGAATACAAGGAAGGGAGAAGAAGCAAAGTAGTCACATGTGGGTCTTTGCAGGGCACCGGCACAGGCCCATAACCAGGATCTTTTTTGTGTTTTTTAAAAAAATTTTTTTTAAGGGGCCAGTTGAATTACACTTAATTAAATTAATCTGAATGCCTGTCTTTAAAGGCAAAAAATACAAGATTGACTCTGTTCAACAGGCAAAAAGTTTTTTGGAAAAAAGCAAAGAAAAGAAAAAAGAGAGAGACTCAGATGGTTCGCTGGCATCGCAAGAAAGTATGTATGGATTTGATAGCTCAAAGAGCGAAGAAGAAATTTCTGACTCGGAAAAAGGAGCAGTAGCTCCAAAGGTACAAGAAGAGACTGTTAAGACAAGAAGAGGACGAAAGAAGAAATAAGGGCTGAAATGTTTTTTGAAATAGCACTTATATATTATATATAATTTGTATAATTAAGCATTCCTTTAAAAGAACATGTCTGTCAAACAGCTTTTTTATTTTTCATATATCATCAGTAACAATCTTAATTGAATATTAACCAAGGTTTAAAATGCTTCATATGTATTAATGGTAAGGTAATATTAAGCAAATGTTAAAGCACACTCTGTATAAGGTAAATATAGCTTAGAAAAGTAGCGATGTAGTAGTAGAAATAGATAAAATCAATAAAAATCTTTTTTAAAAAAAATGAATGCCTGTCTTTAAAGAGGGAGGGTCTGAGCCGGTTTCTTGCCCTTTCTTTCAAGGGACAGGGCAGCGAGCGTGTCAGTTCCTAAGAAAAAACAGCTCGGAGGGCATTTAATGGCCTTCAGAAGGCCTTTAAATGCCCCCTGAGTTCTCTTCCTCAGGGCAAGGAAGCTTAGAAGGGCCCTCAAGAGAGGTACCTCCAATAAATTCAGTATTGAAGTGGAACCTTCAATACACTTCCAACATCTTTCTTGCCCTGTGAAAGGGAACTCAATGGGCATTTAAATACCTTCTGAGCTTTTCCTGAATCCCATCATCCCCTCCCCCCCCCCCATTCCACAGTGGGAGGGAGAGGGAAGCCGCAATGCTCTCACTCTGGCCGCTGGCAGCAGCTGCCTCTCCTCAAAAATAAGGTTTCTGGCATGGCTATTCGTGGGGCAGGGCTTTGAATTAAGGGGGCAGGGCCCCGAAACGCCCCACTGTTGCTACGGGCCGGCACCGGCACCTTCGGAAACCACTTGACAAATAGGTATGCAACTGGAACGGTGTGCCATCTGATTGGGTACAGAGACTAGCAATCCCTCCATGTGTTGAATGCCCATGTGTGGAGGGAGTGCGGCTGTGGGAGTACTTGGTCCTGCTCCCAGCCTTTGCATGATTGCCTGGTCATCTGCACATGTATAACCCTCTTCTATGCATGTGGCCACCACCTTGGCGAGGTCATACTTGGCAGATGATGGGGCCAGGGCACTTGTCCCTGCTCTTCCCCCCAGTCGTGAGTCAGCACATGGGGAGGTCGTCTGTACCTGGCTTTAGCCAGCAGCCATGGCGCAGCATGATAGGGTAGAGGGAGAGGTTAGCATCTTGGGCTTTCCCATGGGAGTACATCAACATACATCAGTTTTGTTTGCAGGCAAAAGGGTATGCTGGTCCAGGAGGCATGATTTCTGAACTGGCATGGTGTTTTACATTCTGTGCCTCCCCTGCAATGCCTCTGCTTCTTCCCTTGGCACAGAGAGGGATTAAAACGTGAAATTCGCAGCCAGAGGACATAGTGATGGACACAGGCATAAACAGCTTTAGAGGGGAATTAGATACATTCATGGAGGACAAGTCTATCAGTGGCTACTAGCCAGGGTGCTGGAGGTGTTGTGTTTGTTTAGAATATGAAGTAGTAATAGCTTGAGAAGAGCTCTGGTACCCTAAAGCTCCAATTCCTATTGGCTGATTAATAAAGACTCCCATTGCTCCTGAAGCCAATCTAGATACCCAATCACTGAGCCCTGCTTGGGTCCAATAGTATTGCTTGTATATAGTTACATTGTTGAAAGTTATGTGTTGGAACAGTATAAACGAAAGTGCCGCTCTCATAGAGCTGTCTTTTGAGCTGAACAATGTCACTGAATAAAAGCCTGTTTGTTTGAATTCATCGCCTCCTGCCCAATACTTAAAAGAAGGGGAACCTCCATGTTCAGTAATCCTAATCTTCTGAATCCCAGGGGCAGGAGGCAACATTAGGGGAAGGCCTTGGCCCCTCTGCCCTGTTGTTGACTCTCCAGAGGAACTGGTTGAGGCCACTGTGTGAGACGGGATGCTGGACTAGATGGACGACTGGTCTGATCCAGCAGGGCTCTTCTGATGTTCAGTTCCTCCCCCCCACAAAATAGGTAGGTGGTAATGGGGCTGGGTTCAGCATATGCTGAAGTGGTGCACCTGCCCTGGGCCCACTGCCACCAACCTGTTCCTACTTACCTCCTTGGTTACCTGCTTGGGTGCCTCCTCCCCACCTGCGGGCAAGGGCTCCATTTCCTGGGCTCCTGGCTGCCAAGCGCTGCTGGGGAAGGGCATGCGTAGGGGCAAGCATGCTCCTAATGGCCACAGAAAAGGCACTCTCAGCCACAGTGCTATTGATTAAAGGGAGTGCAGGCAGCTGTGACCACGAGTGGTGGGAGGGGTCATGATAGGGTTGCCAAGTCCAAGTTGGAAAATACCTGGGGACTTTGGGGGTGGAGCCAGGAGAAGGTGGGGTTTGGGGAGGGGAGGGGCCTCAGCATGGTACAATGCCATAGAGTCCACCTTTCAAAGCAGCTATTTTCTCCAGGGGAGCTGATCTCTGTCAGCTGGAGATCAGTTGTAAAAGCGGGCGATCCCCAGGCCCCACCTGGAGGCTGGCAACCCTAGGTCATGAGCATGCGGAGGAAGGATGCACAGGCAGGTGGTGGATACACAGGTGAGGACATCATGGGCTGGTTGCCAGTGGCCCTAGGGTATTGCTCCTGTCATGGTCCCAGACCTATAGTAGTGTGGCCTACAGGCTCTAGGGAGGCCTATAGGGCTGCCAAGTCCCCCGATAGAGCGGGGGAAACACCGATTTTTAAAGCTTTCCACCGCTTTTCCAAAATTGGCCACCGGGGGGACAAAATGGCTGCCAGCAGGGGAACCTCGGAGCCTGCCCTGCTGGCCTCTTGAACTTCTTAAAAGGGAAATTTCCCCTTTAAGAGCTGATCGAGCAAGACAGCCCCGCCCAGAGATTAAGGAGGGACTAAACTCTTTCTACTGAAGGGCTTCCGTGCAAGGTTGCTGCTGGAGTAAGCTGCGTAAGCTGCTGGGGTCTGCGAGCTCTTTTCCTTCTCTGTCTCTCCCCCTCCCCCTCTTTCTTTTTTCTGTCTGTCTGTCCACTGTGGTTTTGTCAAAGGAATAAACTGTCACTTCCAAAGAGGTAAACATCACAAGGAGAGGTTGCCTGTAGAAGGTCTGGGAGTGGGATTGTTTAAAATGTCTTGTCGTGACTGTTTGGGTCCCCCCAATCCTCATTTCCCTTCTGCAAATAAAAGTTGGGATTCCTCATTTTTATGCCAATTTGCTGTTTCTTTCAACCATGTCCCCCCCCCCCCTCCAGCAGTAAAAATCTGCATTTTTAAAAGCATTTGTACATCAAGTAACCTGTATTTTAAGTTAGGGATGGATCCAACTAGCTTTTCTGCTGGCGAAAAGGGGAGGACAAAGGTCCTCTTTAGCCACCAAAAAGCCTATGCTGGGGGGGGGGGGAGAAGTTATGGGACTTACATGGACAACAGCTGGGTGAAACAAGGGCCAGAAATAAAGCCTGGGAATTGGGCAAGAGTAAGTGAAAAAGCTGACTGTCTGTCTGTCTGTCTGTCTGTCTGTCTCTCTCTGTCCCCATCCAGCAGAGGTCTATCAGTGGCTATTATAGCCACAAGGTCTAAATGGAACCCTTTGTCTGGGGCAGTGAGGCTCTGAATTCTTGGTGCTTGGGGGGCAACAGTGGGAGGGCTTCTGGAGTTCTGGCCCCGCTGCTGGACCTCCTGAGGGCACCTGGTATTTTTGGCCACTGTGTGACACAGAGTGTTGTACTGGATGGGCTGTACTGGATGGGCTGATCCACTGTGGCTTCTCTCCTGTTCTTATGATATGAAAATCATATTTAGCACTTGTGTAGCACTTAGGGCTTCATATTCTGCCGAGATGAGGAAGGATTCAGTAGGGCCGTTGCTCAGTGATAGAGCATCTGCTTGACATGCAGGAGGTATCAGCCTCTTCAGCTAAAAAAGGATCAGGTAATAGGTGACATTAAAGATCTCAGCCTGAGACCCTGGAGAGCCACTACCAGTCTGAGTAGTCAAGACTGACCTTGATGGACCAATGGCCTGATTCAGTATTAGGAAACTTCATGAGTTCATGTGTCAGCATGTGGAAGCAACATCACAGGATGTGACATCACAAAATGATGTCACTTCCTTTCTCCTGGCTCCACCCCCAAAGTCTCCTGGCTCCACCCCCAAAGTCCCCAGATATTTCCCAAGTTGGACTTGGCAGCCCTAGAGGCCTAGTGGCTCCAGGGAAGCCTGTATTAGAGTGACTACAGGGCCTACATTTCCGAGGTCACCCTCTGGGCCCTGTGATTGGCTAACTGGGGATTTGGAGGGGAAACTTACACCAGCAGAGGGTGGTGCCTGGGAAGAAGCGATAAAAGGCCTGGCCCAAAGTGGGCGGTGGTTCACTCCCAGGGAGCAGAGCTGATATGAGTCTGTTGCAGAAGGAGGGATCCCTCTTCCAAAAGGGGTGAGTCAGTCTGAGACCAAGTACCTAGAGAAGGCCAGGGACGGTACAGTCAGATGCATTAGGGTTTCTTGTTTTGCTGGTTTATCTCCATTGCTGTGCTCATTTTTCCTATATGTTATTGAATTACAGTTGTTGTTAAATCTCTTTAATAAAATTAGTTTGTTACTCTGCCTGGGTCCTCCCGCCTCCTTCTGTCATTTATAAGCAGTGTATAAAGGGGCAGGGTGGGTGCTCTGGGACCCGTACCACAGCGGTGGCAGCAAATAGAGAGCTTTGCCAGCCGCCGCTCACGACAGCTCTCCTGCGATGGGTTCACTCTGGCGGGGCGCCTCCTTCTTTGTAATCGTGCTCTGCCCCAGGGGAATAACCTGAGGACAGGATTGCTCTGCTGTATACATGGATAAACAACCGGGGGGGGGGGGGGGGGACACAAGTTTCAATATGTGGCACGCCAGTTGTGTTAAAAGTAACAGGCAGGTTTCCTAGACCCCGGAGTCAGCCTGCACGTTAGCGTTAATTAACAAGCTTGAAAATTTGTAGTCATTAGCAGTTTCCATGCATTGGGGGAGATAGCCAGAGGGTATAATACAAGCTGGTTAAAGGAGCAAAGAGAAGAGAGATCTTTTTAGCGTGCATTTAAATCACTCCGCTGAGTTTCTGACTAATGGTTAGGAGAAACATCTCGTGGTACTTTAGAATAATTTAAAATGCTATGGAGACTTCAGGGGGATTTGTCTGTCCTGCTATCAGGCAAAGGTCTGGTTTGTTTGTCTGAATTCCTGTCTTCTGCTGCTGCCTGATCAGGCACCTGTCTCTGACATTAACCGGGATGAGAACATTTATAAACAAATTAAAAATGAAATGAAGAAGAATAGTGGGGAAAATTATTTGCTAATAGCCATTAATATTTGTTTTCCTGGTGCCGAGCTGTCTGAGAAGTCCGCATGGAAAGGAACACCAGAAGATAATGAAACGGAGAGGGAACCAGCGCAGTTCTCGGGTTGCACAGGCTGAAAAGTAGCTATTTGAATTGCAGAAGCAGATGGAAGGGATTGCGTCTGCAAGACATTTAGGGAACCGAACTCAGCAGGCTGCCCAGATCTCGCATCCTATCTCTTGTGGTCCGGCTTGAGGCAAATCTTTAACTACTGCGCTTTTCTGAATAACATTGATTAAACGCAATGGTGGCAAGGAAGAACTGTTGCTTTACTGCAGTCACTGCCACAAAATAGGTCCTAAAATGGTCTCTAGCCTGTAATTGAATGGATAATTTCTCTAGCTATTGTCCCTCCTGTTCCGTTGCCTCTAGCTCCTCAAGTGGACTTTATGAAGCAAGAGATGATTCCTAGGAGCAATAGTTTCAATTGCAAGGTAATTCCTTAATGGCAGAGGTCAACCAGGACTCTGACAGGACTTGTCAGGGCTACGGACAGGAATATAGAGGAACAGTTACTAGACTTGACCAAAAAGATCATGGTGGATGTTTCTGCTCTGGGGTGGCCTGTTGGCTAAACAGGCCAAAAGGGAGTTTAGAGACGCAGAATAGAGTAACCTTGGATAGAAAGAAAGAAGAAACAAAGAAGTAACACGGTTATATGGCTTTTTGTAGATTAGAAACCTTCTAACCCAGTTCAAGGCCCAGAAGCAGAAGCCTCTGAGGCAAGAATGTCCAAGATGGGATATATTTGTTGAGGGCAAAAGGTCTTCATACGTATAAGTGAGAGAGAAGAGACTGGATTTATACCCCGCCCTTCACTACCCAAAGGAGTTCAGAGCATTTTACAACCTCCTTCCCTTCCCCTCCCCTCCCCACAACAACCGTGTGAGTTAGGTGGGGCTGAGAGAGCTCTTTCAAAAACTGCTTGTGAGAGAACAGTTCTGAGAGAACTTGTGACTGACCCAAGGTCACACCAGCAGCTGCATGTGGAGGACTGGGGAATCAACCCCGGTTCTCCCAGATTAGAGTCCACGCTCCTAACCACTACACCAAACTGGCTTTCAAGAGAAACTTGGAATCAATATTTTTAAGTAGACTTTGCTAAGATAAAAAGCAGCAAACATGAACAGTTTTATATATTTTTAAAGAAGACATTTCAATTGCAGATGACTGTACGGTGTTAGAAGTTATATGATAATTAGATAGACAGGAATGCGTGCCCTTATCAAGTGGGACAGCTAGCTATTGTTAGGAGACGGTTTTTAAACACTACCAGTATGGGAAGATGAATTGATTGGAAGCTTCTTCACGGAAGGGGTTCCTTGCTTGTGACCTGCTGATTTGTGGGTAAGATATTTTTATGGACTCGTGTAATTGCCCGCCTTTATCTATATAACAATAACAGATGGTAGAATTTCTCGGAGATTTAATTACTGTTAAAAATATAATTGGTATCTTCATCTAAGGCTGAAATGGAAGCCGAGATCTATACCCTAGTGAAATTAACATCAGGGACACATTCAGATTAGACTTAACTATGGTCAGGGTCTCTACCGAGAATGGAACTGGCAACAGAGTAGACTGAGTTAATACCATAGCTGCCGTGTGTTGATAAGGGATGCCTAAGTCCATTGTTGTAATCGGGAAACGGATGGTTACGTATTTTCTGTACCTTTGTAGTTTATATTTCCTTTTTGTTGTTGTTTGTTTTAATAAATTAAAATTTTAAAAAAATGGAAACAGAGATTCTCTAATAGTATCACTTTTGATACCAGTTTGGTATCAAGAGAGCCAGTTTGGTGTAGTGGTTAAGTGCGCGGACTCTAATCTGGGAGAACCGGGTTTGATTCCCCACTCCTCCACTTGCACCTGGCTGGATGACCATGGGCAAGCCATAGCTCTGGACCAGCTGTTCCCTCAAGGACAGCTTGGGAAAGGGCTCTCTCAGCCCCACCTACCTCACAGGGTGTCTGTTGTGGGGGAGGGGAAGGGAAAGGAGTTTGTAAGCCGCTCTGAGACTCCCTTGGGGAGTGGAGGGCGGGGTATAAATCCAATCTCTTCTCTTCTCTTCTTCTTCTTCTTCTTCTTCTTCTTCTTCTTCTTCTTCTTTTGTACTAGACCCACAATGAACCCAAAATGTTGAGGTGTGCCTGTTGCCAGGAATGAAATGATCTGATACAGGAAAGTTAGCTTGATGCCTAGGGCTGCTTAAGTGCATGCCTGTTATCTGAATCAGGCCTGACTGGAGTCACCCAGAACCATAGGCGTCAACTACGGGGGGGGGGGGGGGGGGAAGCTCGAGGGCTCGAGCCACCCCCGAAATTTTCCAATTCTGTGGGCCCCCAAACAGGTTGTCCCATCCCCTCCATTGTTCTCTATGGTGGGAAAAAGTGTTACCTTTTTTCCTCCCATAGAGAACAATGGAGGGAATGGGGGCAACCTGTTTGGGGGCCTGTAGAATTGGACCCCCTGGTCCAATCTTCTTAAAACTTGGTGGGTATTTGGGGGAGAGGTCCCAGCAGCTACCCTGCAAGTTTGGAGCCTCTCCCTCAAACCCCCTCCCCTCCAGTCACTTTTAAAGTTGCCGCCGAATTTCAGCGGCAATTCGGCAGCAGGCTGAATCAGATCAGAGAATCTGATTCGGCCCATGGCTGCCCTAGTGGCCACTCCTGAGCTGCCCTAGGCTGCCCTAGTGGCCACTCGCTCCGGCCCCAATGGACCCCTGGTGATAAGTGTAGCTAAGATTAGATTAAAGCAGTTGGTAAGATCTGTGAAGAGCAGCAATTTACCATACAAATGAAAGAGTTAACAAACAAATGTGAGAACTAACCGTGAGTCCAGTGGCATCTTCGAGACCAACAGTTTAATTCTGGGCATAAGCAAGAACTGAATGGCTTAGCTTGTGTAGATGCACACTTCTTTGGATACATTAAAACAGACTTCCTCAAGCATTACATATACTGGGGGGGATAGTTGCTAGTAAGGGCTAATTAGAGTCAAGTTGCATCAGTCACTGAGCAATAAGTATAGCTAAGATTGGATTAATGCAGTTGGTAAGACCTTTCGATAGCAGCAAATTAGCATGCAGATATCATTATGCCATTAAATGCCAACAATGCCCTTCAGTTCTCTACATAGGGCAAACAGGTCAAACCCTACACCAAAGGATAAATGGATACAAAGCCGACATCAAGAACCACAAAACTGAGAAACCTGTAGGAGACTATTTGATCCACCCAAAACACCCAGTGGGAGACCTCAAAATAGCTGTTTTATTGCAAAGGAATATCAGAAACAGACTGGAATGAGAGATTGCTGAATTACAAGTTATTACAACTTTCTGGACAACGTTAAGCCCCCAGGGCTTAACAGAGATATTGGGTTCTTATCTCACTACACACTCAGTTCTTGCTTATACCCAGAATTAAATTTTGTTGGTCTCAAAGGTGCCACTGGACTCAAACTTATTTCTCATATCTGTTGTTCTGTTTATCTGTATGCTAATTTGCAGCTATCCATAGGTCTTACCAACTGCAATAATCCAATCTTAGCTATACTTATTGCTCAGTTACTGATGCATCTTTATTCTAATTAGCCCTTTCTAGCAACTAACCCCCCCAGTATATGTAATGCTTGAGGAAGTCTGTGTTAATGTATCTGAAGACGTGTGCATCTACACAAGCTAAGCCACTCAATTCTCGCCTATACCCAGAATTAAACTTTGTTGGTCTTCAAGGTTCTCCTGGATTCAAGCATGGTTACCTACCTGAATCTATAAGTGAAGGATGTTGCAGATGAAGAAATACCTTTCTTTTTGTCTGTTCTGCAAGATCACCTTCACTGGGGTGCAGTTTAAGTATTAATTCCACTCCTGCAACATTTATTGAAAGTGACTTTCCGGGGGGGGGGGGGGGGGGCTGAGCATGATCACCTTTCTTACAGAGGCTCCACCGCCCCTATAGGCATGTGCCAGTTCTCTAGGAACATCCTGTCCCATTGCTCTCATTGATGCAGATGTGGGCTTAATGGAGGAGGACAACTCTTATGAAGCAACTGTAATATTTCATGGTAGCAGCCTGAATAGCTGAGCAGGAGACCCCCAGGGAAGACCAGGTTGCTATGCAGAGTCAGGCAATGGCAAATTATACTGTATGCAAATTTACTGCTCACCCTCTGCCTATAATCCATTTCACTGTATCTGACGAAGCGTGTGTACACCCGAAAGCTTATACCCAGATTAAAACTTAGTTGGTCTTAAAAGTGTCACTGGACTTGAACTTTGTTCTGCTGCTTCAGACCAACACGGCTACCCCACCTCTGTTCATCTCTTGCCTTGAAAAACCACGAGGGCTCACCATAAGTTGGTTTCGACTTGACGGCACTGAATTATTATTAGTAGTAATGTCTCAAGGGCAACCGGTGACCCCAAGTTCTTACATTATGAGAGAGTGAGAAAATTTTCACCCTCCACTCTATAATTTTACATCATGACCCCCATAATCTAAACTCAGTTTGCAATCCTGTGCACAGTTTCTTGGGAATAAGTCCTGACTGCATTTACTAGGACTTCAGACTGAGTGTGGTGAAGGAAAGACGTTGAAAGGCAAGAACCAAAGAGATCTTGGTCCTTGGCTTGTAGCCTGTGGCTTGTAGCCTGGGGCCTATGCTTGCTAGACCAGTGAGTCAAGACCACCCTAGATGTCTTTCTTTTCTTAAAACACGATGTGGTTTCTGTTTTTTGCAAGCCACTTTTGGCTCCTTTGAGTGAAAAGTGGCATAGGAATTAGGGATACTCAAATACCCACTGGTTTGGCTCATGTAGGGTTGCCAGGTCCCCCCAGGGGGCAGGGAAAAACCCCGCTCAATGGGTCCATACCCCGCTGGCCCAGATTGGGCAGCCGGGGGGAACCCCACCCCAAAATGCCAGGATTGTGGAAAGGTGCCCGGCGTGATGACGTCGCCGGGAGGTTGCAGGGGGACGCTCGGTCATTCGAGGAAAAACTCTATGGTTTTCCCTTGAATGGTAGTGGTCCCGCCCCCAATGTGCCCAACGCAATGATGTCGCTTCCGGGTGAAACGCGCGCACCAAAGATCTCCAGGACGGGGCCCAGGACTCCCCTGCTAAAACGTAGGTAAGACTTGGCAAACCAAGGCTTACGTCCTGTTCACCAGTTGCAGAGACCTGACTTTTTGACGATCAGCTTGATGGTTTGCTCATTTGTTCTAACTTTGGGAGTGCCTTTACTCTATTATCACCTAAGTTTATTAATTATACCATGGTTAACTTTTTGAGTTTTTCATCTCTTTTTAGATTTTTTAATATATTGATCACAGGCACTTTCTCTTTGTAACTTCCAATTTTTCTTTCTGCTGGCAGAATTTTTGGTTTTTCCCCTGCCGGCATCCCTATGTGCCCCTGCTTTTCGTTTATTAAAATACATTTTATTTATTATTCAATATTTGTTTATTTTTTCAATTTCAATTTTATTACTATGGCCATAGGTCAGCTGGCCATAATATTATCAACAAAGTCAGCAACACATAAATGAAAGTATATGCATCCAGTAAAAAATTTATGGCCTCATTAATCTAACTTCCATAATATGGGCATAATTAATAAAAAGTCATTGATTTATTTAGTCAAAAACATTCCTGTGCCACCTTTCCACCCAATTCAGAGTCCCCAAGGTGGCGAACATTAAAACATTTGAGACATTAAGAAGCATTTAAAATACACTGATATAAAATATTTAAAACAATTAAATAAAACATAATATAAACACATAAAAATATAAAGATGTACAAGTGGTTTTATTGAGCTGTGGAGATGTACTATAGGATTGCCAGTTTCCCAGAGGGGCCTGAAGATCTTCTGGAATTACTACCGATCTCCAGACAACAGAGGTCATTTCCCCTGGAGAAAATGGCTGCTTTGGAGAGTGGACTCTATGGCATTATACCCTGCTGAGGTCCCTCACCTTTCCCAAACCTTGCCATCCCCCCCCCCCAGGCTCTACAGGAATTTCCTCACCGGAAACTGGCAACCACAACTATGAACTGTACATTATGTGAAATCAGATACATGACAGTTGTCAATACTAAATGTTAGCCAGAGTCCAAAGAGTTATGAAACTACTCTATGGCAGAGTGGGGACAGCCAGCTTGGTGTAGTGGTTAAGAGCAGTGGACTCTAATCTGGACAAGAGGGTTTGATTCCTCACTCCTTCTCCACATCAAGCCTGCTGGGTGACCTTGGGCCAGTCACAGTTCTCTCAGAACTCTCTCAGCCAAACCTGCTTGACAAGGTTCCTGTTGTGGAGGGAGAGGGAGGGAAAAACGATTGTAAGCTGCTTTGAGACTCTTTAAGGTAGAGAAAAGTATGGTATAGAAACCAACTCCTCCTCTCCTGGATCCTAGTCCAACCACTATACCAAACTTATGCTTATCATTAAGGTATTAATTTTCTACTAGCTAGGAATTTTTTTTAACACAAGACAATACTCAATCAATCAGTTTATTGTGTTTAGCCATAGGCCATCACAAAATTATAGAAACCATAACTGAATAAAATACAGATTTTATTTAGATACAAATTTACCGATACACAAGAGAATTCCACTAAAGCAAAAGTTAGTTATTACCAAAATTCAATATATTGATGACAGGTTCGAGTAGCATCCTCTTTCTTTGCTGCGTTAGACCTTATCTTCATAGCAGCAACTGTGAAAAGTGAGACTCTATACGTAACAGGCGCATCAGTAACAAAAAGCAAAACATATGATTTTCTTAGCATCTGGATAGAATTCACGCCAAGAACTTAGATGTAGGGTCAGAATATAAAGGGCAGAAGAGGATAGAATGAGCTAAATTCTCTAATGTGTGAGATCCACAAATATACTCTTTGGGCCATTGAAATTTGAGAACAGCAACCAGACAATAATGCCAGAGGCATAGATTGATATCTCAGTAAAGTAAAGGAGGCTCTAAGATTATGGTTAGAGATGTTAACAAGATAGGGAGTTCGAAAGTGGTTGAGTTTAATAAATTTGAACCACGGTACTGCTTTTGAGTTTAGAATCAGAGAATGATCAGTCAATGCATCGGAGTTAAAAATCCAGTCCATAAATTGGGGGTCAACAGCAGGAGACCCTATGAGGTCGCCAGGGATAGAATACCTTAAGAGAATATCATTAAGGGAAGCGGAGCGCTGCGAATCATTGGCCATCGAAATATTAAAGGATTGTTGACTAAGTGAATTATGTCTAAAATTCTTATTCCTTAACCAGTTTGTGTAGTGGTTAAGTGTGCGGACTCTCATCTGGGAGAACCGGATTTGATTCCCCACTTCTCCCCATGCAGCTGCTGGCATGACCTTGGGTCAGTCACAAGTTCTTTCAGAGCTGTTCTCTCAAGGGCAGTTCTTGAAAGAGCTCTCTGGCTGCGGCCACACGGGCCTTAAATGCGGGAGGAAGGGCAATTTCCTCCCGCATTTAAAGGGGCCGACCAGATGGCCGGCCCCCTAGTCCCGTGCCGAAGCGGGATCCAATGCGGGTTCCTCCCGCATTTTCAGACCCCGGGAAAATCAAGTATTTTCCCGGGTGTTGCAGGAGGAACCCGCATTGGAGGTATCTGGACAGCCCTCTCTCACATGCATTGCGAGAGCAGGGCTGTCCAAATAGCCCCGCCGGCCATTTCCCCCCCACTCTTTTACACTTGGGCGCATGGCTATCCATGCGCCCAAGTGTAAAAGAGTGGGAAAAAAAAACACCCCGACTTACCCAGGCAGATGGCGGGTCAGAGGCCGCCGCCGCCGCTTCCAGTGCTGCTGGGGCCGCCTCCGCCGCCTCCGCCACCGTCTCTTCCCTCCGCCGCCGCCTCTTCCCGCCGCCGCCCGCCGCCGCCTCTTCCCGCCGCCGCCGCCTCCTCCCGCCGCCTCTTCCCGCCGCTGCCTCCGCCCGCTTCCGCCGCCGCCGCTGTTCCCGCCGCGGCCGCCTCTTCAGCGGCCGCGGCCGCCGATCACACTGGCACAGGGGTTGGGATGTATGGACATCCCAACCCGCTGTTGAAAAATGCGGCCCCTTTAAATCCGGGAGCCCTCCCGGATTGAAAGGGGCCGTGTGACTGCGGCCTCTCAGCCCCACCTACATCGAAGGGTGCCTGTTGTGGGGAGGGGAAGGGAGAGGAGTTTGTAAACCACTCTGAGACTCCGAGTGAAGGGCGGGGTATAAATCTAATCTCCTCCTCCTCCTCCTTCTTCTGCCAAATGCGCCCAAACTCTAGGGGAGGGAATGCCAGGTTCAGCTCTCATCAAGACAGACAATTCTCTGGATTCATAGAACATTGCAAAAAATGTTGGAAACTACTATACCTTTTACTCCTGAACTGTTTTTATTGAATATTAGACCTGAGAATTGTAAAAATGAAGATTTTTATTTGATCATTCATGTATTAACAATTGTTTGAATATTATATGCAAAATACTGGAGAAGAGAAGAAATACCTACTAAAGAAGAACTTATAAACAAAGTACTGGAGACTGCAGAAATGGACAAATTATCTGTATTGTTGAAAGGATTATAAGAAGAGAAATTTAATAATACATGGTCCAGATTCTATACATGGCTGGAGAACTATATAACTTGAATTTAACCAGATTTATATACCCTATTTGCAATTAATCTACTATTTAAACAAAGACTGTAGACTATCTGATCTGTATTTTTTCTTGTTAAGTCAATTTATTATACTTCTGCTAACTCAAGAGTAGAAATTTAGATACTATGAGAAACACTTTCAAATTCTTTTTTAAAATACTATGTCCTCCACATGTTCTGTGTAACTTTTATGTATGTATGTCTCGTTTGCAGGGCTCATTTCGTAGCAGGCGCTCCTTTGCATATTAGGCCACACACCCCTCATGTAGCCAATCCTCCAAGAGCTTACAGAGCTCGTCTTACAGGGGCTACTGTAAGCTCTTGGAGGATTGGCTACATCAGGGGTGTGTGGCCTAATATGCAAAGGAGCTCCTGCTACAAAATGAGCCCTGCGTCTGTCTGTCAGAAATAAAAATTTATATCTATATCTATATCTATATTAAAAGGTAGACAATACTCAGAAAGGGCCTTTCCCCCGGCTGTAGTGTGAAAGCAGCACTCTGCCTTCCATTCCCGCAGAACTCTACCGACTTCAGTTCTCC
The DNA here is from genome assembly GCA_029233225.1 of Lepidodactylus listeri. Lineage (NCBI taxonomy): Eukaryota > Metazoa > Chordata > Lepidosauria > Squamata > Gekkonidae > Lepidodactylus > Lepidodactylus listeri. Next base: position 144,987,828 of record JARCFY010000004.1, read on the forward strand.
CTCTGTCTGCACCACGGGCCTACTCGGCCTCTTGTCAAAAGGACATCTCATGAACACGTTTGAATTAACACAACAGAGGGCCCAAAATGCCTCAGTTCTTCCTCCGCGGCTTTAAGTTCGGAGCCATCAGAACGTATCCTGACATCCTTCTGAGGTACCCGTTTCTTTTCTCCTCCTCCTCCCTCCGCGGCAGCTGGAAGGAGCCTATCTTTCCGTTAATAGGACGTTTCAATTTCGGTGTCATTCAATCCTTGGGCTTTCTAATGAGAATGCCAGGTACAGTGTCAATTACTGCTAATTGTGTGGATGTTTCATGTAATTTAGACACCTCTCCTCTAGGAACTGGGCTGACTCCAAGTCATTAGGATTAGGCAAGCCAGGTTAATGGCTTCTGGTTACCTTTCAAAGGATAATAAAATAAAAGGGAGGCCATTCCAAAAGCCATCTTGAACGCTAGCCTGCAGAGCTCTGCTGTAGTTGGAGGCACAAGGAGGCAAAGGGCTTTCAGTCAAATCACGGTGGGCCTCCTGAAATCTTACTCCATTGCAATAGGCGTATTTGGTTTCCTCTGTTCAACATTACCAACCCAGCAAGGAAGTTGACTTAACTCTGACACACGCCTAACGGTTGTCAGAAAGTCAAAGATAACCTTCAAATGCCTTTATAGTTGGTCTGGCTCTGAACGCGGTAAGATGAAGGGCAGACAGATAGCCTGAAGTCTGAGGAAAGCCTTTTTGCCGTGTGCAGAGGCATTTGTTTTCCAGGCACAGAATATTTGTCGAAACCGCTGTCACCATGCTTAGAATCTATTTCTGTTTTTGCTCTTTTCTGTGGAGGAAGGGGCTTGAACACACATCGGCTGCTCTGGAAGAGCGAGTCAGGAAACAGAAAACGTATTTCGGAATGTGTGTTCAAACTGCTTTATGTCACAGGGACCTTATCATTTCAGTCTTTGTTCCATCTGCGCTGGCTTCCAATTTGCTTCCAGGCCCAATTCAAGGTGCTGGCCCTATATGGTCTGGAGCCAACCTGCCTTAGGGGCTGAATACTCCCATATGAACTTACCTGAACACTATGATCATCTTCAGGGGCCCTGCTTTGGGTGCCCCTGTCCTCTGAGGCTAGGTGGTAACCCGAGAAAGGGCCTTCTTGGTCATGGCATCAAAACAGGAATTCACTCCCCAGGGAGATTCATTGGTCGCCCTCTATCCTTGTCTTCTGCCAGTGTGTGAAGACGTTTCTGTTTTGTCCAGCCTCCCTTGCTGACCCTCCTCCTCCTTGTTTATTGTAATCACTGGTTTTACATTAGGGTTGCCAAACCCCCAATGAAGGCAAGGTTTCAGGGGCCCCAGTTCAATACTGGCCAGTTGGCCAGTGGGGGGAGCCCCACCCCCAAAGAGTTCTGATGTGCCCGGTGAAATAACGTCACCTGGCGGTGACGTCATCGCAGCGGGCATATTGTTTGGGGGACGCTCTAGCATTCAGGTAAAAACTCTATGGTGACCATAGAGTTTTTACCCAAATAGCATCCTCTGAACAACGTGCCCAGCTCAGTGACGTCACTTCTGAGTGACATGGTCATGGAATGGGTGCTCTGCATGTGCCAGAAGAGTCCTGGCGCCAGCCTGGAGCCCCCCACTGGGATGAAGGTAAGACCTGGCAACCCTTTTTTACATACATGTTTTGTTGCTAAAGTTGTTTGAATTGTCATTTTAGTCATTTCCTGCCTTGAGGACCCTAATTGTATAGAAATGTCGGATACGAGTTTTAAAAAATAAATTAATAGATATGTTGGGGTTCATTGAACAAATTGTCCTTGATTTTGTTGGGGAAATTGTTTTTGCCTCTGTGTGGAAGAGAGGGTTGCCAGCTTGAGACTGACAACCAGTGGAACCCTTACCATTGGAGGGGGGGGGGGACGACTCTCCAGCAATGTAATGTAATGTAATGATAATGCTGGCAGACGCAGTGTCATCTCCAGCAATGTGCGAACATTCGGCTCGAACTCTATGATTTAACCACAGAGTTTTGCGTGAATGCTAGAGTGTCACTGGTGATGCTATGGCATCACTTTCATTCATGTCTGAAGTGACAATGTGTCAGGAAACCAGTGATCACTCCCTGCATTTTCTCCAGTCACCCAGCTGAGCAGAGATGGGAAGGTCTGGTGGGTCAGGAGCATTTTCTGAAGGGTCTTTGTTCAAAGGTTCTAGTCCATTGCTTTGAAAGACACTTCTGCTGGTATGGAGCAGGGCCCATGGAGCCATAGCTGCTAGTCCATTGGTATACTTTCCTTTCTGCTATGACCTCTAGACACCAACAGGACAAAGATCATAGACCTGGTGTAGTGGTTAAGAGTGCGGACTGTAATCTGGGAGAACTGGGTTTGATTCCCTGCTCCTCCACATGCAGCCAGCTGGTTTGACCTTGGGTCAGTCATAAGTTCGTTCAGAGCTGTTCTCTCAAGGGCAGTTCTCAAAAGAGCTCTCTCAGCCCCACCTACCTCACAGGGTATCTGTTGTGGGGAGGGGAAGGGAAAGGAGATTGTAAGCCACTCTGAGACTCCTTTGGGTAGTGAAGGGCAGGGTATAAAACCAGTCTCCTCCTCTTCCTCCTCCTCCTCTTCTTCTTCTTCCTCTTGTGTCCCCGCTAAGATGGTTATGTGATGGTGATAGAAAGTACCATCTTGTGGTGAACCCATAGGGTTTTCCAGGCAAGAGAAATTCAGAGGTGTTTTGCCATTATCCGCCTCTGTGAAGAAAAGTAGGTTTCTATACCCTGCTTTCTTCTACCTTAAGGAATCTCAAAGGGGCTTACAATCACATTCCCTTCCTCTCCCCACAACAGACACCGTGTTAGGCAGATGGGGCTGAGAGAGTTGTGAAAAAACTGTGACAGGTCTAAGGTCACCCAGCAGGCTTCATGTGGAGGAGTGAGGAATCGAACCCAGTTCTCCAGATTAGAGTCCACTGCTCTTAACCACTGCACCACAGTGCCTCTCATCTCAACCCTGGACCCTCCTTGGTGGTCTCCCATCCAAGTTCTAACCAGGACCGTCCCTGCTTAGCTTCTGAGATAGGACGAGACAGGGCTAGCTTGGGCGTATTAGTGGTGCCACACTCAAAATCTCTGACTGGCCTCACTCAGCAGTCTCATAGATGTGAAAGGGTATGGGAGACAAAACGGATCCTTCCGTTACAGGCCAACAGCCATAGTGTGGAGGAGCAATCTCTTTGCATTTCCTGGTAGCTGGCCTTTGTTGGGAAACAAACTTGACCCAAAAACCAGAATCAAGAACCACAAGGATAAGAAAGAAGTCTAATATAGGGCCAGTATTAAAAACCTAGTTAAAACTTATACAAAAATACATGTATTTATTAGAAAGGTAGTTAAAAACAAATAAGGGCCCAATGAAAGCCTCGTAGAAAAGTTCCAAGTGGCCTGAACACAAAGGGCTGATACACACAACATGACGCGTTTCCGCCCTATTGGGGGCCTTCTTCAGAGGTCAAACAGTCTGAGGTACACAATATAACATATTACAGTAAGAAAACTAATAAATTCATACAGGAGAAAAGGAAAGTTAAGCCGCAAGAGCAATAGACACAAGGCAAAGATGTGTGTGAGGCCTCTAAAGATGAAAGTCATGTGCCTGGTGCGAAATGCACAGCTGCTGAATTAGAACATCTTCCAGTTCTGGTCCAAAAAGCACCGGTGTGGCTGTCTTAGTCCAAGCTAAAGTGTTCTCAAGCAAATAGTGTCACTCAACAAATTAGTCCTCCCCTGGTCGATATACACAGCCAGGAAGGGCAAAACGGGAGAACACAAATGGTAGGGGGACTCATCACCAACAATTCGCCCCCCCAGGCAGCACAAACTAAAGAGTGTTCAAAAAGGCAGGACGAGAGAACCCCATGTGCACACCGAATGACCTTATCCTGTATCGAACGCGGTGTCTAACCAGATAGTTCTTAGCCTCTGGGCTCCCGTTCAGATTTATAGCCAGCCTGTTCTGAGGGTAACAGCAATTTTGCACGGGCAATAAGATAATCATTCGTCTGATCCAGTATAATACGACCAATAAACATTCAAGGCTCTAAATAATTCAGTATCCATCCACAAAATATTAGGATGGTTTTAAATCCTCGAAAAAGAACAAATGGATTACTATATACATGAATTATCGGCTAAAAGGAGATGGTTTTCAAATATTTATAAGATGGGGGCCGATTGTCCCCCATGTCGGCTGACAAACATGGGCCAGAGCTCTGGGTGAGGAAGGCGGCAGCAGTTATAAACACTGCTTTGGTTCAGAGGTAACACAACAACAACAAAATGGTATGATGGTTAAAAACCGGGATCCAGCTAACAGACAACCGCGCAAATCCTGGTTTGCAGCCGTAAATGCTGTAGCTGAAGACATCACCAGGGAGATGCCAGGACATCTCTGTTTGTGTGACAACATAATTAATTAAGGCTGTGATCACACGCACAATTAGCCCCAACATAGGTGCGAATGCTGGGCGGATTTAAAGTGTGCAGTCAGACATGAACATCTGGGAAGCGTCCCGCAGCCAGCAGCAACCTGTGTTGCTCTGCCACAGAAGTGGAGTAAACAGGCACCGGGGAAAGGCCGGTAGCAAATGGTTTGCCATGAGCAACAGACAGACTTTCCCTCATCTGATCACTCCAGCACGCTCTCATGGCATTGGGATGATCTGATAAGGCCATCCCAACTCTGTGCCATTGGTTTTTTCCCTTCTCAGTATGCCCATCATCGCACACTCCATAGGGAAACCTCAAGGCTGAGGGGCAAATCATTGATCCCTTGTTTAAGTGCATCGGAAACAAATGGCAACACCCCCCCCCCACTCACCTGTGGTTGCGTCTGATTATGCAGTGGCGGGCTGTGCCCGCAGCTTCAGAAGTGTGTGTGATTGTGCAACTGTGTACCAACTTCCACTGGAGGAAATAGCCTCTTTTCCCCCTCGCTTTATCTCGTGCATGTGACCGTAACCTAAAGTATCTATACCCCACCTTTCCATTAAAGCTCAAGGTGGCATAAAACCATATACAATGGAACATAGAATCACAGAATCATAGAATGTTAGAATTGGAAGGGACCTTGCAGGTCATCTAGTCCAACCCCCTGAAGTCTGCAGGAGCATAGCCAAAAGATAGCCCTACAACATACGCAAAAGATGGTTGCCCAGCCTCTGCTTGAAAATGTCCAGTGAAGGAGCATCCACCACCTCCTGAGGCAGTCTATTCCACTGCTCAACCACTCTTACAGTTAGGAAGTTCCTCCTGATATTTAGCCGGTATCGACTTCCTTGTAATTTCCACCTATTAGATCTAGTCTAGAACAAAACCCCTTTAACCTCTCTACTAAGAAAAGGCTTATAACTTACACCCCATTAAAAGCCCTAGCAAATAAAATGGCTCTGGGGTACTTTTAGGTTTTCCGGGTCTGGGCTGGTAAATACCTGGAGATTTTGGGGGTGGAGTCTGAGGACGGCAGGTCTTGGGGAAGGGAAGGGCCTCAGCAGGGTATAATGCCATAGAGTCCACCCTCCAAAACAGCTACTTTCTCCAGGAGATCTGATCTCTATTGTCTCGAGACAATAACGGGAGATCTCCAGGCCCCACCTAGGAGTTGGCAACCTTAGGCACCTTATAAGGACTTGTCACTTCCTTAGGCGTCTTATTTCATAGTGGGGGAGCCACTATTGAAAAGGACTCTAGTAGATGCCAACAGGGCAACCTTAAACATGGGGACGCCCTGAAAGGAGCTACCAGAGGACTGTAGTTGAGATGTACTTTGCAATAAACCAACTTCCAACCTTGGTTTCAGATCCCTTTTATTACTGTGCCATGGACTCACATATAATGCCCACTTGCGGGCATGGCACTGATATAGGATTGCCATTTGCCCACTGACAGTAGGAAAACCCCCAGTTCCCCACCCTTGATGGTCTGATGAATGGGAAAAAAAATGGGAGTGGGGGTGGTAGTAATGATGGTGACATTGTAGAAATTTCCCCTCTCTGTATGGTAAAGACCATGGAGATTGGAAAAAGGAGGCCTTCTCAGTCATGGCACCAAAACTCTGAAACTCTCTACCCCAGAAAGACTTGTCTGTCCCCATTTGTTCCCATCCTCTCCCAGCAGCTGAATACCTTTTTGTTTCATCCGATATTCTCTCAGTGATTCCTCCTTCCTGCCCAGTGTTTAAATTGTTATGTGTATATTTTTGTATGTATTATAGCTCTGGTTTTAGATGTTTTGTTTTTGTTTGGTTTTCATGGCTTTGAAGCTGTGTATTTATTACATACGTTTTTAATCTGTTAGCCCCTTGGTGGCCCTGATGAAGGCAGAAAGGCAGGGTGTACATTTTTATAAACGAATAACTAAAAGAGTGCCATCCAGAAGTGATGTTGTATCATCCTAACTTCCACCTGGAAGTGACATCATGTCCTCGGTGATGCTCTAGGGATTTTCCTGGTGTCTATGGTCTTTGATACTGGGGAGTTTCACAAAGGAATCAATTGTCACCAAGGAATCCGTGTCACATCCATTGAATCTTCACCCTCTCCAGGCATCGCCTCATAAATCTCTGGGCATTTGCGAGCACAGGGCTAGCGACCCTACCCTGATGTGGATGTTTCAGTTCGGTGTAGTGCCAGTTTGGTGTAGTGGTTAGGAGTGTGGCCTCTAATCTGGGAGAACCAGTTTTGATTCCCCACTCCTCCACATGCAGCTGCTGGTGTGACCTTGGGTCAGTCATAAGTTCTTTCAGAACTGTTCTTTCTGAGCCCCACCTACCTCACTGGGTGTCTGTTGTGGAGAGGGGAGGGGAAAGGAGATTGTAAGATGCTCTGAGACTCTGATTGAAGGGGGGGGGGTATAAATTTAATCTCTTCTTCTTCTTCTCTCCCTCCCCCAGGACATTTGTACACAGAAAGAAAGACCTAACCATCTTGCCACGTGATCATCAAAAAACATTTTATGCAGAGAAATGTTTAAATGAAAAGCAAACATTACTGCCCGCCAGTGCTCCCTCTAAGCTGTGAATCTTGTGAGCAAAAAATCTACTTTTGTGAGCTACTGGCATTAAAGTCGTGAGCGAGCAATTTGGCTGCTGCATAAATCAGTTTGTTCCGGAGCCATCCTTCCTGAGCTAAGACAAAAGTGTGTGCGCCGGAGGCTAAAAAACAGTGAGCTAGCTCACAGTAACTCAGCTTAGAGGGAACACTGCTGCCAGCATATTATTAGATGCCAGGTCTAGTCCAACATAGGTTGAAAACTTAATCCCATGTGATTTTAATGGGTTTATTCACTTCTAACACAGTGTCGGACCATGGCCTGTGTAAAATGATGAAAGAGGTCTTTCAGAAGGGCCTTTAATTATTACCCCCCCAGTTTAGGGAGCAAAAGAATGGTTTTGTTCCAACTTTTAGGATTTTTTTTTAAAACATTGAAAGACATTCACTCTGATCCAGGGAGGGTGATATGTGCAGAGAAACAGGCTCCGGTGCCAGAAGTCAGAAGGCCATTTACCACCTGGAACATCTAAGATGGATGTGCTGCTTCATCTGGCACAGAGAATTAAAGGGGGGGGGGGTTATATTTCTTCACTGCCAAAGAGGGCGTTTTTGAAGAGAGAGATTCAGGCTTCCCAGCGCCTTTACCACTAAATTACACCAGTTCCATATAAGCAGATTGCAAGGGGGCTTAGGGGGTGGCTGGTGTGGTGGGAAATAAAGTCCCAGCTCTGGGCATGTGAATTGCTGACTTTGAAGACGGTCCCTGTTCCTCACCAGGCAGCCTGCAGGTTGGACTCCTTTGTACTACACTACAAACAAAAGTAAAGGACAAATGGAATGAAGGAAACCCAACCATACATTCTTCTGCATTAACCATTGATTCATGCAGCACAGGAATCATAATGTGTTTTGAAGCTACGTCAGGTAGCAAAAATAGGGGACTTTTTACTTTTAGTTTCATCTTGTTTGTTTTGGGTGCTGCCCTTGTTTTGGGTGCTGCCCTTTCCCTTGGATTTCATTTTAGGGAAGCTCAAGGGATGACCGGGTTCTTCTGAGGCTGGCTAATCCAAGGCTGGATCTGAGGGCTAGATCATGTCAGAAGGACAGACGTTGACATCGGTAGATAATTCCCAAACAGAGCTCTGGAAATCAAGGGCTTGTTCATCTCTGAAGGTTGGGCCCCCATGAATTATGGGCGTTAAGAACATGGAACTGGAAGAGGGATGCCTGAGTTCCCTTGCAGTAAGAAATCTGTCACCGTAGAACGGAGGATTATTTCCCCAGGCTCTATCATGGCTCCATCCAGGGGTCCTTTGGGGCCGGAGCGAGACGGAGTAAAGCTCTGCCAGCTCAGGAGTGGCCACTAGGGCAGCCACGGGCCTGATCAGATTCTCTGATCTGATTCAGCCCGTTGCCAAATTGCCGCCGAAATTCAGCGGCAAATTTAAAAGCCACTGGAGGGGAGGGGGTTTGAGGGAGAGGCTCCAAACTTGCAGGGTAGCTGCTGGGGCCTCTCCTCGAAATACCCACCAAGTTTTAAGAAGATTGGACCAGGGGTCCAATTCTATGGGCCCCCAAACAGGTTGCCCCCATTCCCTCCATCGTTCTCTATGGTAGGGAAAAAGTAACACTTTTTCCCACTATAGAGAACAATGGAGGGGATGGGACAACCTGTTTGGGGGCCCATAGAATTGGACCCCCTGGTCCAATCTTCTTGAAACTTGGTGGGCAGTTCGAGGAGAGGCCCCAGCAGCTACCCTGCAAGTCTGGAGCCTCTCCCTCAAACCCCCTTTCCTCCGGCCCCTCATATACCCTATGAGTTTTTGCCATTGATTTCAATGGCCCATAGGGTATAATGGGGCTGAAACTGACATTCCCTTTCTGACACACTTCTGGTGATGTCAGGGGATGTGGCATATGCTAATGAGGTATGCTAATGAGTTATGCTAATGAGCTCCTGCACCTCTTTTTCTACGAAAGGACCCCTGGCTCCATCTCTCAAGCATCGATCGGTTTTGTGTGATGGTTATAGATGCCTGGTTATAGATGCTTTTCAGTGAGGCCTAGTCTTTCCTGGGCCAGAGCTAGATCGTGCTCTTATTTATGTGGCCCCTTAAGGCCTAGCTATATGTAGCATGTGACACAAGTTGGGTCATAGGTCCCCTGATCTGACTCATAGTCACACATTCATTGTAGATTCACCTTAAAAACTGGTTGCTTGGTGTGGCTTGGGTCACTGCAAAGGGGGCAGTGGGGGCTTCTGCCTTCACTCCCATGCTGTTTTCCCTTGCTGAAACTGCCATGGGGAGGCCTATTTTCTCCTTCCTTGGGCTCCACATGCCCTTGCTCACATGATCCCAGTGCAGGAGAGAAAGCAGGGTACCGCCTCCCTCCTCAGAACACCTTGAACTGCACTGAGTGACAGGGTGATTTTTTGGGTATTTTTTTGTATTTTTCATATGTGCGTATGAGTGGGTGTGCGCACCTGGAAGTCACGGCGACCTCTGGGGGCCTGGAGGATATTCAGAGAGGTGGCTGAATAAAGCCTGCCTTGTCCTCCCAACTGCTAGTATTCCAAGGAGGTTTCCCATCCAAGCAGGGGTCATGTGGGGCGGAGCGAGGCGAAGCGGCACTCCGCCAGCTCAGGAGCGGGCACTAGGGCAGCCACGGGCTGAATCAGATTCTCTGGTCTGATTCGGCCCACCGCCGAATTGCTGCTGAAATTCAGCATGATTCAGTGAAATCAACAGGCAGTGGGTTTGGGGACAGACAGAAGTACTTTGCACAGTTTGTGGAACTCACTGCCACCAGATGTGGCAACCGTTGCTCGATGACTGTAGAAAGAGACTTGACAAATTCCTAAAGGATCAATAGTTGTTAGCTATGATGGGGAAGTGGAAACTTTATGTTCAGAATCATCAACCTGAGCTCCAGCTGAGCACAGTTTGTGGAGAGAAGATCTGTTGTGTTGTTGCTGTGCCCATGAATTTCCCTTTCTAATATCACTTCTGGTATGCTGAGCTCCTGCAGCTCTTTTTCTATTAAATGACCCCTGCCTGGAGCTGCAGCCTTTAGGAATCCTCCCCCCCCCCCCCCCCAGCAAGTATTGCGGGTCCCCGCCTCTTGTTATACTTATTTACATTGGCACTGTATGACTTGTTGTATTTTCTGCGAACACAGACTGTTCCCAATGCATGTCAGCAAGAGTAAGAAAGCCACAGCAGCTTGAAGGGGTAAGCTGTTGGTTAGATTTAAACATTGACCGTGCAACTCCTTTGTACGGCTCTCCTTTTCTTAATAAGTGATGTATCTTTATTATAGAACACCCTGATGAAGGATGAACTTTGAAACACTGCAAACAAACATCCGGATACAAGGTGGACTCCATGGTTTACACATTGTACACATTGTACCAGGTCTTTATTGTTTACATCTTGTATTTTTTCACTGTAGCTACTTTGTATACATTATTCTCTTGCATGCTCTTCAGCAAGTTGTAATTGCTGAGTCTGTTAACCACACTTGTTTTTGTCTTCCCACCTGGAGGCTGGCATCCCGAATCCCCAGGGTTGAGGCCAGGGCTTTTTTTTCTGGGGGGACCTACCAGAACAGAGTTCAGGAACCTCCTGGACAAAATTCTTTTTGAAGTGTTTAAAAGTTCATGCGTTTTCAGTATACAGACTGAAAACTTCGTTTCTCTCTTGAGAGTTCCGGCAGCTCTTTTTCCAAGAGAAAAAAAAGAAAAAGTCCGGGTTGGAGCCAAAGAGACCCAGGTGTCAGCAGTGAGTGGACCTTGTATGTAGATATGGCCTTTGGTTAGTACTCTGTAATGTCACTGTATGCCACTGGCCCTGATTTCATTGCTTCCTGCAAGAAGCTTGATTTTTTTTTTTAAAAAAAAGAGAAAGTGGCGCTGAAGTAGCAGCTGATGAGCTGAGCATCATGACGGACAGAAGAGACTCTGGAGAGGAGAGCTGGGGTTGGAGAGAGTGGTGTCTAGACGCTAGCACTCAACGCTCTCATGCCCTTCAGCATACCAACCCTCAGAGTAGAAGAAGAGGCTGAGTTGGTTTTTATACCCTGCTTTTCCCTACCCGAAAGTGTCTCGAAGTGGCTTACAATCACCTTCCCTTCCCCCCCTCCCCACAACAGGCACCTTGTGAAGTAGGTGAGGCTGAGAGAACTCTGAGAGAACTGTGACTGGCCTGGGGTCACCCAGCAGGCTTCATGGGGAGGAGGAGTGGGGAGTCAAACCCGGTTCTCCAGTTCTCCACCACGCTTAACCACTACATCACGCTGGCTCTTAGTTTGGTGTAGTGTAGAGCTAGTTTGATGTAGTGGTTAATTGCATAGACTCTAATCCTGGAGAACCAGGTTTGATTCCCCACTCCTCCACATGCAGCTGCTGGATGACCTTGGGCAAGCCACAGTTCTCTCAGAGCTGTTCTCCAAGAGCAGCTCTCTCAGAGCTCTCTCAGCCCTACCTACCTCACAGAGTGTCTGTTGTGGGGAGGGGAAGGGAAAGGAGATTGTAAGCTGCTCTGAGACTTTGAGGGAAGGGGGGGGTATAAATCCAATATCCTCCCCCTCTTCTTCTTCTCCTTCTTTGTGAAATGGGGGGACATTTCACAGCGGAGGAAATGCTCACCAAAACATTTGCCTCCATTGCACATCAGCGTTGGCTGTGAAGAGGAAGAGGCTCTGACGCACGCCACTCTAGGGGGTGCCGAGGACCACTTAGGATGTGATTCATCTGAGCTCTCCAGCTTACGCTTATCTTTAAATGCAGGATGAGTTCCGTTAAAGTTAATTGACCAAGCATGTAATAAGACACTTCTGAACGTGAATAAGAATCTGTTCTCATTTTGTAGGATAATTTGAAAAGTTTCACATTGTCATCTCGATAGCGTTTAAGCTTCTAATTGCATTTTTTTTTTTTGGCCCATGCCTTTAAAAACATTTCATTTACTTAAATGATTTAATTTTAAACACCTAGAGAATGGGGTATGAGAAGCGACCGCCTGATGTCTCTCCAGCGATTCCTTTTGTGGCACATCCTTTCATAGTTCTGCTCCAATGTGACTTTTAAATTATTTGTTTTTATCATTTAATTTTAATAGGCTCCAGATAAAAGGATTGTAAAATATGAATAAACACAGACACCAAACCACATCAAAAGCAGATGCATAAAAGTGGGTACATCAATGGCTTGCTGCTCTTTTTCTGGACGCAGGCTGCAATCCGGTGCATGCTTACATGGTGTAAATTCCATGGGATGCAGTGGGACTTACTTCTGAGTAAATATGCATGGAGCTGCACTGTAAACCCAACATGTTCGAAGCTAGTTAGTCTACTGAGCTCAGTTCATGGCAAGCCCCAGCAACGACATTATACCCAGATGGCTTCATTAAAACAGCATTAAACCTCAAAGCATACATGTCCATCATAAAGTTGCTCTGAAATTCCCGTGCAGTGAGCTCTCCACAGAGGAGATGGAACGAATCCCACAAGCTAGTGTCTTACATGTGACAAACTGCCCAACGTCTCCTCCGCCGTGCCGGTTGCGGTTGCCCACGGTGTCAATTCGCAGGGAAAAGGAGACCGGAGGAATAAACCAAGTAGGGAGGTGGGGTTTACAGACAAATCCTGGGGATGGGAAAATGGAACCACAAACATCATTCTTATTGGGGTGGGGGGTGGGGGGGGGGGAGAGTTTCCTGTATGCCTAGGGCTGCCAAGTCACCCCGGGGGGCGGGGGATCCCCCGCTATAGGGGTTCCCGATCCGCCGGCCGGCATTCGGCCGGCGGGGGGAACCCCACCCCCAAAGTCGTCCTGCCTGGACGACTTCTTCAGCATAGTGACGTCACCCGGAAGTGACGTCACCACGTTGGAGATGTTGCCAGGGCGATGCTCTGGCAACGTCTCCAACGTGGTGACGTCACTTCCGGATGACGTCACCGGCCCCGCGCGCTTCGCGCGTACGGCAGGGAGGCTTCCGGGTGGCTCCCGGGCGGCGAGGGACTCCCCCCCGCCAATCGTTAAGTAGGACTTGGCAGCCCTATGTATGCCTAAAAATAGTAACCACAAGAGAGGTGGCTGTCCCAAAGAATCCAGAATGCCAGAGATTAAGACACTTTAATAAGCTGCTTGTCAGACTCCAGCATCAGGCTGGAAACCAGAGCTGTCTGCTCCTCCAGCCTGTAGAGAGAAGAACCTCAGAAAAGATCACGGACTTGGCAGCCTTACCTCCCGGCCACATTTTAGAGTGAGGGGGCAGGACCTTGTGGGCACGACTGGTTTCCTTCTGGATCCTAAACCCTGAGAGGTTGACTGTTTCCTCCGGAGACCCTGAGAAGGCGGGCGAATTCCTGAAACTCTGAGTCAGTCCCTGAGACCTGGCCCCTCTGTGTTGGCACTATAGATGTGTTGGCTATAGATGTGCTTGTGTAACTGGAAAGTATTGGAGTCGGGAGGCGAGTGGTAGTGATTTCATAGTAAAGCTCTTGATTGAGGGTCAGATGGAACATGAGAAACCCCGGGCTCAGAGCCCTCTTTTATGCCGGCCGGAGACAATGCCCCGACTGGAGACAATGCCGGCTGGAGACAATGCCCACAGGTCCTGATAGGACCTTAATTCCGTGGTTGTGGTTCATAGGTCCCCCAGCGGGAGACCTAGGCTCGTAATTGGTGGTCACTCAGGATCCAACTGGCTATTGTTCTACCTGTCCGAAGCTCAGGTAGATTCTGACCATGTGCGCTGACCACGTGGCGGTCGCCATTACGGGAGACAGGCGACCGTGGTCTTAGTACACAACAGTAACCCATGCGGTTTTGTACCTATTAGCAGCACACGGGGATCTAGGTGGGGCCTGGGGATCTCCCACTTTTACAACTGATCTCCAGCTGACGGAGATCAGCTCCCCTGGAGAAAATGGCTGCTCTGAAGGGTGAACTCCATAGCATTGTACCTTACTGAGGCCCCTCCCCTCCCCAAACCCCACCTTCTCCTGGCTCCACCTCCAAAGTCCCCAGCTATTTTTCAACCCAGACTTGGCAACCCTGTGGGGATCAGGCATGCCTGCATTTGCCAATAGGTGGTGTAGCAATTAACTCTCCTTTCCCCCCTCCTATACTTAGTTATTGGAGCATGCTCAGTATGCATAGCCTTCCCTAAAGGGGGCGGGTGATTCCCAGCAGCCAGCAGTTCAGCCTGGCCCAGGAAGAGGCAACCGCACCAGAAGGATGGGGGAAAGGCCTGCATAGATTTTGCTGTTTGAAGGCCTGCTTTGAGTTATTGCAGGTAAATGCTGGTAACCAATGTAATTATTAGAGATCCTTTGAAACAAAAGGTGAAGTTACTTCTTGGGAAGTTGTTAAATGTTGGTTTGGGACTATTAGGATTCTCAATAGTAATTTCATATGATTGTGAAAGATACATAATTTTATAGTTTTTGATCATTTTAAAACTGTTGCAATACATCTTCCTTAGTATTCTGTTTGTTAATGCAACCAAGCAGTTCAGCCTGGCCCAGGAAGAGGCAACAAACAGCACCAGAAGGGTGGTGAGGGTAAGGCCTGCATAGATTTTGCTGTTTTAAGGCCTGCTTTGAATTACTGCAAGTAAATGCTGGATCCAACTGAGAAGAGCTGCAGCCTCTCCAAGTACAGCCTGGAAGCCTCATATGCTGTTCCAGTATTTGTGAGCTTTAACCTGGACCACCGGCGTAGACTACGGGGGGCTCGAGGGCTCGAGCCACCCCCGAAATTTCCCAGGGGGGACTGAGCCCCCCCCGGGAAAACATCGCGCCTGCCGCCGGCGCCTTGCCGCTGCGCCTCCTGGGCCCTTCCGAGGCTCACCAGCTGGTGCCTCCCCCCCCCCCCCCGGCCTGGCCATTCCTCCCTCCTTATCTCTCCCTCTTCCTCTTTTAGGGATGAGGGAGGGAGTGGCCAGGGTGGAGGGGGAGGGAAAGGCACCAGCAGCACCGGCTGGTGAGCCTCGGAAGGGCCGGGGAAGCGTGGCAGCTGGCGGTAGGTTTTCCGGGGTGGTGGTGGAAACATCGCCACAGTGAGCGCACGCTCTTTGCGCGCGCGCTAAAGAGCCCCCGCCCCCCCCCCCGGACTTTAGAAAAGTCTACGCCCCTGACCTGGACTTACAACATATGCA
The DNA here is from genome assembly GCA_029233225.1 of Lepidodactylus listeri. NCBI lineage: Eukaryota > Metazoa > Chordata > Lepidosauria > Squamata > Gekkonidae > Lepidodactylus > Lepidodactylus listeri. The sequence continues at coordinate 145,003,039 of JARCFY010000004.1, forward strand.
TTATATATGTGCTTAGATTTTTTCCTGTTCTGTGCATCTTTGTGGATGCTGAAGATATCTGTAACTAGTAATATCCTGAAGATCCGTTGCTATGAAGTAATAGCAACCAACCAGGAATGAATGAGGATTCCTATGAAAACCTCCACACTTTGTTTATATAAAGGGTTTATTTTAAACGTTAAAGTGCACTGGTTGTATTGCCTCTCTTATGGCTGTGTTTAAACGTACACGTAGCTGCAACAGTTACACATTCTTAATAACCATAGGTGGGAGTTCCGCTGTCAAAACAGACAGAACCTGCCCACTCTCCCTGCAGATATTAGAACCTTAGTGGGTTACACTTGGTATCTCTTCCTTAAGTGTGTGCTTACACAGATGCTTCCTCAGGTGTATTTACACTTAAGTGAGTATAATCCTGCTGGTTTCAACAGGATTAACCCCCCCACACACACCAGTTAAATCTTTCAGGGACTGTGTCTGAATCCCCCCCCCCCCCCGAGCTGTAATTTACATAATCAGCTCAGTGCGTTTCAAAATTGCTTTGCACTGAAATCCAACAAGAAGAAAAAGAAAAACAACCTATTCAGTGCTAAGCAAGCGTGTACGTGGATTGTCGTGTGCGCGCATGTGTGCCTGCGTACGCTCAGTGATAATTACCACATTTGAAAAACAGGAACACCTTAAATAGGAGACGATGGATTTCTTCTAAGGCTGCTTCTAGATATATATGTATGTATGAAGTGCAGCCAAGTTGCTTCTAACTTGGGTGACCCTATCATCATCATCATCACTCATTTCGTAGCAGGAGCTCCTTTGCATATTAGGCCACACACCCCTAATGTAGCCAATCCTCCAAGAGCTTACAGAGCTCTTCTTACAGGGGCTTCTTGTAAGCTCTTGGAGGATTGGCTACATCAGCGGTGTGTGGCCTAATATACAAAGGAGCTCCTGCTACGAAATCAGCCCTGATTCATCATCATCATCATCAATTTATTTATTTATTTGATTTATTAATCGCCCTGGGCAATATACTACAAAAGGCATGAAGCCATAAAAAAAGATACAGTGACCTCTGAAATGTCCTATCGTTAGCAGAAGTTCCCAGGATTTGCAAACGGAGGGCTGTGGCTTCCTCAGCTGAGTCAATCATCTAATGTTGGTGTCAGAGACTGTCATTTCCCGGTTGGGAGGTGGGATGTGCCACAGCAGTCTTCTCGCTTCTCCCCCCCTCCTTTGGAATGTGTTCCTCTCCCTCCCTCTCACCTCTGCTTATCTGTAACCTTGGCTGAGTCTTCTCACAGGCTTTGTTGCTAATTGGGTTTTTTCCTACAGGTGCAAACCGCTTTCCTTCCTGCTTTTCAGTCTGGGAACCAACAGGCCAACTTATTTGGGCGCCCTTTTCCTTGCTTGTTGATTGGGAGGTTTATTTGCTACACCACGGTTTGAATACACTATAACTGTACTCTAACATGCCTCCCTTCCCCCATTACTGACTCAAGAAGTGTAAGACCAGTTGATCCACTACCAAATAAAAGAAGTTCTTGTTTAAGACCCTTTGTTTGGAGTCTGAAAACTCTCGGACTCTCACAGAGAGTCAGTAATCTCCAGTTTGGGGAAGTCACCTGTTCCTGACAATGTCAGAAGATGGTGGAGAACCCCCAATGACTACGGACTCGGGAGTGCCCATGTCTACTGAGGAGGAGGTTGTGGTTACTACCACCTTCTGGGTTGATCTCAGACCCAGAGGGCCCAGGTATTCATGAAGTTTGTTCGGGACTGAACCTGTTGAGACCTGGACCCCATTCCGGCGGTGATCAGCCATGGGGCTCAGGACAGCGGCATGGGAGGGCGCCCGGCAGTGGGTCCCCGTTAGACCTCGAGACTCCAGTTGCCTGAGAGAACCGGAGTTTGGGGACATGTGTTCCCACACGGATTGTCGGCTTGAGGCGATGGAGCAATTGCTGCAGTGAAATATGACAACTCTCCTGGAGGGATTACCTGTGATCATCCAGAGAGTAGTGGGTGCACAAGCTGGTGGAGCTGGCAGGGCTGGCGCTGGAGGGGCACCACCTGCACCACCTCCTGTGCAGCAGCCACCTGGGGGGGGCCCTCTGGCTCCTAGGCCCGCGCAACCGGCACCTGCGGGTCCTGGACCAGGGGCTGATCGGTGGCCAGTTCCCCACAAGTTACTGGCAGCCACCTTCAACGGAAACCCCGCCAAACTACAATTTTTCATCATCGAGACACGTCACTTCCTGCAGACCTGGGGCCACCTGTTCCCCACGGAAGGGCTACATCGGATCGAGACTCCGGGAAGAGGCGGCGGACTGGTACATAAGTCTGCAAAACCCTCCCAGACCTGAACGGGAGTGGGTGGAAGAATTCATGTGGGCCCTTCAGCAACGGTATGAGGACCCCATGAGCGAGGAGAAGGCTCGTAACCAGCTGAGAGACTCGGACTGGGAGTACACAGCTACCTTCAAATGATACGTGGCTAGGATCTGGGGATGGCCTGAAGAAGTGCTGGTGGAACGATATCGCCAAGGGTTAAATCTGGACTTATATGAGACTATATTACGCAATGTCAACCCTACATCCCTGGTGGTGTGGGTGTGAGCAGCAGAGGAGGCAGAATCCTGTTTCACCTTGATTAAACTGCGCACCCCCACTGGAACCTCGAAAAGTTCCGGTCCAGGAGCCACCTCTATGAAGCACAAGATCAAGCCACCACTGAAGGACATCAGAGATCTGTACCTGAGGAAAGGGCTGTGCATGCATTGTGGAGAAGCTGGCCATTACACCTTGTCCTGCCCACCAGCGTCCCCGAGAGTGGTCTCTACTTCTTCAACTGCCACCCCACAACCTGTCAAAGGGCTCCAGGGGGGGAAACCCTGGGCACTCCAACTTGACTGCACTCCAGAGGGAGAGAAAGCGGCAACAGTAGACCCTCCATCACTGGCGGGAAATGACGAGGACCTGTTCTGAAGGGTATGAAGCAACAGGTCCCCACTCCTCCAGTGCCTAAAGTGGTGAGCTCTCCTGCCCCCCTCTTGTATGTGATCGTGACTCTTGTTGCTCCTGAGATGGGTACCGATGTAAAGGTGTGAGCATTGATAGACTTGGAGAGTGCTCGGGACCTAATAAGCCCCATTCTAGTGGATGGGTTGGGGGTGGGAGTGAATCCACTAGAGGAGCCCCTGCGATTCACCCAGATGGATGGATCAGAAATGAAGGAACCCTGCCTTTTTGAGACTCAACCAATGTGTTTGGGGGTGCGGGAACATTGGGAGCAGTGAGCTTTTGTTATCATTCTGCATGCTCAGTTCCTGATGGTGTTGGGGAGCCCCTGGTTGAGCACCCATGATCCCTACCTTATGTGGAGTGAAGGCGGATACGTCGGGTGGCTCCAGACTGTGAACGGCGTAAGTGGCAACCGGAGTGGGGGAATGAGCCCTCCCATGAGAAGGTATGCCTGGCCAGAGAGGATGTATTACAAATACCTACCGCATACCGGGATCTAGCAGAGGTTTTTAGTGAAGTCAAAGCAGATGAAATGCCTCCCCAACCGTAACACAGACTGTGCTATTGAATTGCTGCAGGGGGTAAAGTTACCAAAGGGGAAGCCATACTCCATGAGCCCCTCTGAATGGATAGAACTGTGCCATTTTATTGACAAGAACTTACAGCATGGGTTTATCAGACCGGCAAAGTCCCCCTTTGCGGCCCGTTTTGTTTCGGAAAAAACAGGGGTCATTTTGTAGAAAAAGAGCTGCAGGAGCTCATTAGCATAACTCATTTGCATATGCCACACCCCCTAACATACCGGAAGTGTGTCAGAAGGCAACACCCACCCCTCAGGCTCCATTCCACAGGTGAGTGAAACTGACCTGCTCTTCCTCCATTCCCTTCCCCATCCAATACTTTGAGCAATAAAAAGAAATGTAAAGAACACACCCTCATTCTCTTCCTGCTCCCTTGAAACCACCAGGTTTCAAGTAGACTTGAGATACCCAGGACATGAGCACCACCCATCCCTTCCCCTTCCCCTCCCCACAACAAGACACCCTGTGAGGTAGGTGGGGCTGAGAGAGGTCTTTTGAGAACTGCTCATGAGAGAACAGCTCTGAGAGAACTTGTGACTGGCCCAAGGTCACACCAGCAGCTGCATGTGGAGGAGTGGGGAATCAAACCCGGTTCTCCCAACTCCTGACCACTACACTAAACTGATGGGGTGGAAGCTGCTGAAGGTTGGTGAAATTTCTCCAGTACTTATGTGCCATGTGCCCCGATAAAAAATGGTATACTTAAGAAAATTTATATGCCACCTTGAGCAAGTCTCTGGAAAAGCAGCACACAGTCATAAAAGGAACAATGATAAAATTATCAATATTAAAACAAAACATTAAAAATAATAAAGACCCTAGCAGGAGGGGGCCCCCGAGGAGGGGGCGGGGCTTGGTCAAGTGCCCACCCCCTGGGCTTCTCACTCCCGGAGCTGCGCTCCTGTGCGCTCCCGCTCCAATGGACCCCTGGGAAAAAGAAAGATGGAAGCCTGAGATTATGCACTGACTATCGGGGTCTGAATGCAGTTTCAGCCTTAAGCACCTACCCACTGCTCCTGATAAAAGACCTCTTAACAGAGGCATCGAACGGTAAAATCTTTTCTAAGATGGACCTTTGGGACACTTACTTTCGGGTGCGCATACGAGAGGGGGACGAATACAAGACAGCATTTAATACCCCCCTGGGGCAGTTCGAGTATTTAGTTATGCCATTCGGACTTCAGGGCACTCCAGGCGTTTTTATGAACTTTATTAATGAGGTCCTACACAAGCATTTGTTCAAGGGGGTGCTTTGTTATCTAGATGATATCTTATTGTATTCCCCTGATGAGAAATCACATGTTAAATTAGTACGAGATGTACTAGCCACCTTGAAAGAGAACAAACTTTTTGCTAAGTTGTCCAAATGCAATTTCCACAAGAGAGAGATTGACTTTCTTGGCTACTGCATTTCCCCCAGAGGCTTAGAAATGGACCCTTCTAAAGTGACAGCAGTCAAGGAATGGGGGGTGCCTCAAACCCATTGCCAATTGCAAAGTTTTCTCAGATTCGCAAACTTTTATCGCTCATTCATCAATAATTTCGCGAAGTACAGTTTACCCCTCATCGACCTTCTCAAAACCAAGAGTAAGGGTGTAGATGCGGCCAAACCAGGGACGCGCTTGCAATGGACTACTGAATGCCAAGCAGCTTTTGAGGCGCTAAAGACTTTATTCACATCGAGCCCATATTGGCACATCCGGATGAAAATAAAAGCTTTATTGTACAAATAGATGCATCAGATGTGGCCATGGGGGGGGGCAATCTTATAAGAGGGCCCTGATGGCAAACTGCATCCCTTGGCATACATATCCAAAAAATTCAGGGACACAGAAAAGAACTGGGCTGTGTGGAATAAGGAGGCGGCGGCTATCCGCTTAGCTCTCACTACTTGGAGACATTGGTTGGAAGGGGCATGGGTGCCTTTCGAGGTATGGACTGATCATAAGAACCTTGAAGCACTCAGAACACAGTGCACACTAAACGCCAAGCAATTGTGCTGGGCAATTTTTTTCTCCAAGTTTAATTTTACTTTACACCATTTCCCTGGGAAAGCTAACTCACTGGCCGATGTGCTTTCCCGCCTTCCCCAACATGACTGCAGAAAGGATCCTGTTATGGACTCTATGTTCACACCAGAACAACTCAGGGGGGCGGTGGTAACTAGAAGTCAAGCAACCAAGAAGGGGGTTCCCAACCCTTCCGAATGGACTTCTAAATGTGCAGAGGCTTATACTTCTTCTGAATTAAAAGACTTGCAGAGTTGTGAACGTGTTACCTGGGGTTCGAATGGTTTCTGGTTCAGGGAGGAATAACTAGTGGTACCCAGTTCCTTACAGGGTGAAGTTATGCACACGGCCCATGAATCCAAAATGTCGGGTCACTTCGGCTACCTTAAGACTTTGAATTTGTTGCAGAGACAATTTTGGTGGCCCCGCATGAGACAGGATGTGTCTGACTATGTCTCTACATGCCAAACATGTCTAATGTGTAAAGGCGGGGAGGGGGACCCCCAGGTCTCTTACAGCCGTTAGAAACCCCAAACCGACCACGGGAAGTCATATCTATGGATTTTATAACTGATCTCCCTCCCAGCTAAGGCAAAACGGTCATATGGGTGGTGGTGGACATGTTTTCCACACAAGCACATTTCATCCCATTTAAGCAGCTTCCTATGGCTAAAGCCCTAGCCAAGGCTTTCATGGTAAACATCATAAAGCTCCATTCCATTCCACAGAAGATAATATCCGACCGCGGAACACAATTTGTTGCGACCTTCTGGGGGGAGCTCCTGGAGATTATGGGAGTTGAATCTGCACTGAGCAATGCCTATCACCCAGAGACTGATTGCCAAACTGAATGTGTGAATCAAGTTCTTGAACAATTTTTACGCTGTTATACTAATTACCAACAAGATGACTGGGTGGATTTGCTACCTTTTGTGGAATATAGCTATAATAATGCTGTGCACTCTTCCATGGGGGTCTCTCTGTTCATGGTGATGGGGGGGTACGAAGGGGCTCCTTTGCCCTCTTTGGAGTCTGCATCTCTGACTCCTAGTCACCTAGCAGACTGGTGGAACTCTTTATGTGATTCATGGCCGTTGATTGCTAAGACATTGGAGGTAGCCAAAAAGGATTACAAGAAATATATGGACAAAGGCCAGGGTCGGGGATGGGGTCTGCAACCAAGGGATTCTGTTTATGTATCCACAAAAAACATCAAAGGTCTGCAACCCAGTAAAAAATTGGGTTGGAAGTATGTGGGACCTTACAAAGTGTTAAGAAAGATCAATGATGTGACATTTGAACTTAAACTACCAAAGTCACTTAAAAATGTTCATCCGGTTTTCCATTCCAGCCTCCTGAAAAAAAGATCCTGGGCCGAACGGGTAGAGACCCCAACATCCAATTCCTCCTCCTCTGATGAAGGGGGGTGAACCTCATTTCGATGTGGACCAAATCCTCGATTCGAAGTTAAAACGGAGGCACCTCTTTTATCTTATTAGTTGGTGGGATTTTGGTCCTGAACACAATGAATGGGTTGATTCTGTGCATGTAAACGCTCCTGCAAAGATTTGTGCCTTCCATAAGTTGTACCCTTTAAAACCTGGGGGTTGAGGGGGTTTTCGGGAGGGCAGGATGTCAGAGACTGTCATTTCCCGGTTGGGAGGTGGGATGTGCCACAGCAGTCTGCATGCTTCTCCCCCCCTCCTTTGAAAAGTGTTCCTCTCTCTCGCCTCTGCTCATCTGTAACCTTGACTGAGTCTTCTCACAGGCTTTGTTGCTAATTGGGTTTTTTCCTACAGGTGCAAACCGCTTTCCTTCCTGCTTTTCAGTCTGGGAACCAAAAGGCCAATGTATTTGGGTGCCCTTTTCCTTGCTTGTTGATTGGGGGGGTTATTTGCTACACCATGGTTTGAATACACTATAACTGTACCCTAACATGCCTCCCTTCCCCCATTACTGACTCAAGAAGTGTAAGACCAGTTGATCCACTACCAAATAAAGAAGTTCTTGTTTAAGACCCTTTGTTTGGAGTTTGAAATCTCTTGGACTCTCACAGTTGGGTGCTCTCAGATGGGGGTACAAAAATGCTCACCCACCACACCAGTGTGGGAATGGGTGGGAAGGGCATCCAACCCCCAGTCCCCCACCACTCACTGCTCTAACTCCCCCACTTCTATTTCTGTTCCTTTCCCCTTCTTGCCTTTGCAGCAAAGCACAGGTGCAATAATCATGAGGCCAGGATCCCCCTGGCATGGAAATAACAACTTTCCTCTCCCTTTCCTTTCCCCCACCAAGCTAAGCTATGGCCGTAGAGCATGGCTTGGCAAGGAGAGCGAAAAATCCCTTGAAAGGGGGGGAAAGGGCTCAGAGGAGCAAGGCAAAGCATGCTATTTCATCTCCAGTTCAGCAGTTCGAGACCCGAGTGCTGCATGACAGAGTGAGCTCCCGTCTCTGGTCCAGCTCCTGCCAACCTAGCAGTTCGAAAGCAAGAAATTGCAAGTAGATCAATAGGTACCACTTCGATGGGAAGATAACAGCGTTCTGTGTTCCTCAGCGTCTAGTCATGCCGGCCACATGACCACGGAAACGTCTTTGGACAGCGCTGGCTCTTTGGCTTGGAAACGGAGATGAACGCTGTTACCCTAGAGTCGTATTTGACTGGCTTTCGAGTAAGGGAAACATTTCCCTTTACCTTAGTAACCTTACTCCAAACCTTATTTTTATTTTGTATGTTCTAATTTTTATCTTGTATTATTTTAAGCAGTTTATGCCAGGCATATATATTTTTACATCCTGTGTTTTAATGCAGATCCTGTTCTGCATTTTATAACTTGTATTGTGTTGTATTGTATTGTATTGTATTTGTAACGGCCATTGGCCATATGCAATAAATTGAACTGAACTGAACTGAATAGGAGATAGATGTGTAAAAGTATCCTTCTAAGGGTAATGAACTGTGACTCTGTTGTTACACTTCATTCATCTCCTTTCAAGCTATTTCAAAATGGACCTTATGTCTGCCCCCTCCCCATAGTGGAGATAGTGGGATCTTTCTTTCTTTCTTTTTTAAAAATTATAATATTTTTCAGCCGCCTTTCTCCCTTTCGGAACTCAAGGCAGCTTACAATCTAAAGAAAGCAGCAATAAAAGGCACAATAAGAATAAATATAATTATCAAAATAGCATGCATGCTCCTCTGTCCCCTTTCCCTTCTCCTTTTCAGCCCTTTAAAGGGATTTTGTGCTTTCTTTGCCACGCTGTGCTGTACAGCTATAGCGCAGCTTGGTGGGGAAAGGGAAAGAGGTTCTTTCTGTGCTGTGTGTGTGTGTGTGTCTCCACCTGATCATTATAAATAAAAGCTATGTCAGTCGGGGATACTCTCCTATAGACCCGCTGCAGATTCTCCTTGGAGTTGGGGGAGAAAAAGATTTATTTTTCCTCCGGCTTAATGGAGAACGCCACAGGAACAGCACGAATGGGGACTATGGCTCGTGGGCATCCCTTTGGATATGCTGCCTTCCTGCTTTCCATGCAGGGGGGAAACCCCTTGCGAAAGCGGCCTCAGTTAAATGTCATCAACATTTATTTAAAACGAGGGTTGGATGAAGCCCTGGGTCTTTATATGTCCAAATCTGGTTCTCGGTGTAAATTAGGGGGCCTTCACTTCCATGCTGCCACTCTGTTGGCACCTCTGTGGAGTTAAACAAGAGCAATTATTGTTGCCGCGCTGAAATGAATAAAGAGTGATCCTGAAAGCCCTACCCAAGGGCAGAGTGGGTTGATAATTAAAATGAGAAGCCCTTTCCCTTGAGCCTGCTGACATTATTATTCAACTTGAATTTACAAATTGCCCGTCTGTCTTTAAGTAACTGATTTTAATTGCTTACAAAACCTTAGCGGTGAAAGAAGAAGCGTACCGATGGCTGCAGGCAAAATGCTCCCTCTTGACTCCGACGGGGAGCGTCCCTGATGCAGAGACGCCGGGGATGCCACAGAAATTCAGATTCTAGCGCAGATCTTGCAGGTCTGAGACACCTGGACACTTTCCAGAATTTGCTACAGTTGGAAAACGATCCTTGTGGCTGTCTCCATAGTGTCATGATGTCATCGGTAAAGTCACATGGGCTGCCAGCCGATCGGATTAAATGACACAGCCAGTGCCGTAAGGGAGGAATGAAAACTCTCTCCAAACTATGTGGAATGGACAGTGCAACCGTCTGTGTTCTTTCGGAGGGTTAGCTGTGTTGGTCTGCACTAGAACAGCTAAATTTGAGTCCAGTGGCACATTAGAAACAAGATTTTTAGGGTAGAAGCTTTTGAGCAAGGCTCATTTCGTAGCAGGAGCTTCTTTGCATATTTGCCAATTCTCCAAGAGCTTACAGTAGCCCCTGTAAGAACTCTGTAAGCTCTTAGAGGATTGGCTATATTAGGGGTGTGGCCTAATATGCAAAGGAGCTCCTGCTACGAAATGAGCCCTGCTTTTGAGAGTCCCCACTCCCTTCGTCAGCTACAAGATGATCAGGGTATGAGCTATATCTGATGAAGGGAGCTTTGACTCTTGAAAAGTCATGCCCTGAAAACCTTGTTGGCCTCTAAGATGCTGCTGGATTTGAATCTAGCTAGTCTTTATTCTATTTCCCATAAAAGTTTGGAGAAATTTCTTCACACCGAGCCTCAACTGTATACAATAAAATGTTGGCAAGAAAATATAAATGCTAAATACAAGGGTCTGAAATAATTACTCTGTGGCTCGTATAGCAGGCATGGTTTATGAGGCAGCGTGGATATATAAACGATTTGGAAGCATCTTTGAAATTTCTCTGAACGTAGTTAAATAGTAAACACAAGTTAATAAATAATACAGTTTTCATTTTGGGCTCCCCGTCTCCAGTATTCCAGTCTGCATTTCTGCTTTTGCTTTGGAACTCACATTGATCAGACAATGGCATTCTGAAGTTATAACTCAGTGAATTAGGGTTACCAGCTCTAGGTTGGGAAATACCTGGTGGGGTTGGGGGTGGAGCTTGGGGAGGGCGGGGTTTGGGGAGGGAGGGACTCCAGCAAGGTATAACGGCATAGAATCTGCCCTCCAAAGCAGCCATTTTCTCCAGAGGAACTGATCTTGGTCATCTGGAGATCAATTGTAATAGCAGGAGATTTCCAGGTGCCGCCTGGATGAATATATGCAGCTATTTGCAAATGAACTCTGGAACATGACAGAAGACAGGAGGGCCTGGCGTGATGTGGTCCATGGGGTTGCAAAGAGTTGGACTCGACTGTGCGACTGAAAAACAACATTTACACAGGGGTCATTTCGTAGAAAAAGAGGTGCAGGAGCTCATTAGCATAACTCTTTTGCATAACTCATTTGCGTATGCCACACCCCCTAACATACCGGAAGTGTGTCAGAAGGCAACACCCACCCCTCAGGCTCCACTCCACAGGTGAGTGAAACTGACCTGCTCTTCCTCCAGTCCCTTCCCCATCCAATACTTTGTGCAATAAAAATAAGCATAAAGAATACACCCTCATTCCCTTCCTGAGAGCCAGTCTGGTGTAGTGGTTAAGTGTGCGGACTCTAATCTGGGAGAACCGGGTTTGATTCCCCACTCCTCCACTTGCACCTGGCTGGATGACCTTGGGCAAGCCATAGCTTTGGACCAGCTGTTCCCTCAAGGACAGCTTGGGAAAGAGCTCTCTCAGCCCCACCTACCTCACAGGGTGTCTGTTGTGGGGAGGGGAAGGGAAAAGGAGTTTGTAAGCCGCTCTGAGACTTTTGGGGAGTGGAGGGCGGGGTATAAATCCAATCCAATCCAATCTCTTCTCTTCTTCTTCTTCCTGCTCCCTTGAAACCACCAGGTTTCAAGTAGACTTGAGATACCCAGGACATGTGCACCACCCATCCCTTTCCCTTCCCCTCCCCACAACAAGACACCCTGGGAGGTAGGTGGGGCTGAGAGAGGTCTTTTGAGAACTGCTCATGAGAGAACAGCTCTGAGAGAACTTGTGACTGGCCCAAGGTCACACCAGCAGCTGCATGTGGAGGAATGGAGAATCAAACCCGGTTCTCCCAGATTAGAGTCCAACTCCTGACCACTACACCAAACTGATGGGGTGGAAGCTGCTGAAGGGTTGGTGAAATTTCTCCAGTACTTATGGGCCATGTGCCCAGATAAAAAATGGTATACTTAGAAAATTTATATGCCACCTTGAGCAAGTCTCTGGAAAAGCAGCATACAGTCATAAAAGGAACAATGAAAAAATTATCAATATTAAAACAAAACATTAAAAACAATAAAGACCCTAGCAGGGCTTTCCCCGGGGTGCTGCGCCTCTGCACTGCTCGGGGAAGCCGAGGAGGGGGTGGGGCTTGGTCATGTGCCCGCCCCCTGGGCTCCTCACTCCCGGAGCTGTGCTCCTGTGCGCTCCCACTCCAACGAACCCCTGCATTTACACATGAAAAATACTGACAAGTTAAAGAATAAAGCTAACAAGGCCAAACAGATGTACATATTTGAAATGGATGGTGAGAAGCCAACTTTGTTCAGTGTGTCTCGTGCCTCCGGCATACATTCCTATGCCGATTTCAAAACATACATAAAATATCTATATATGTTCTACTTAAAATCACACGAACAGACAGTAAAAATCTCATAAAAGTTCTGAAAAGATAAATACACCGGGAAGATTAAAAGTACATAAAAGCTAGGCAGCAGTAATAGTTGCTGTGGGACATGTAGTAATGGTGCTTTACTGTACAAGCAGGTTTGTAGGGGCTATTCTTCTCTTTGAAACCTCCCTATCAAAACGGGAATGGTGAGCACAGCGGACGGATAATTCCACAACGCACTGACCACTTTCCCAAAGCAAAACCAACAGCTTGGATTGTGACTCCCTAAAAATTAGCAGGTTCACTGCGGCATCAGCTTTTGTGGAATTGAACCCGTTCCATCAGGTGATTGTCTTCAGTAGATTGTCTCTCTGTGTGTATGATGCACGAGAGGGACCTGCAAGGAACTGCAGGAAAAGAGAATTGCTTTTCTCTTCCCCTCTCTGATTCTGGCTCTGTGGATTGCCATCGCTTTCGAGACAAACACCTCCTCCCTCCCCCTCTCTAGAGTCTGAATAAACTCCGGTGGCTTGTTTTGCTTTCTGTTTTTAACATTTGCAGAAGCACAGATGTCACTATTAATACTGAGTGGAGGTTTCCCCCCCCCCCTAAACTCCAAGTTATCTTTCCCCAGAAGATTCCCCCCCCCCACAAACCAGATGGTCAGGTCTGTAGCTACAGGGGGGGGATTTTGGGGCCCTGCCCCCTGAATTAAAAGCCCTGCCCCACAAATAGCCATACCAGAAATCTTATTTTTGCATGTTTCCCAAAGGCTCATGGGAATGCTTTTGAAAGACCCCCCATGACCTTGGTATACAGCAGGACTGGGCTAGCAGAAAGGGGGATTGATGGAGATGAATCGAAGGTGCCACTCTTGAGTGCCCTTCTAAGCTTTTTTCTTGCCCTTTTTTCTTGCCCTGTGGAAGGGAGCTCATGAGGCATTTAAATGCCTTCTGAAGGCAATTAAATGCCCTGTGGGCTGTTTTTTCCCCTAGAGACTGATGCACTTGCTACCCTGTGTAGGGCTGCCAAGTCAGCCCGGGGGGCGGGGGATCCCCCGCTAAAGGGGTTCCCGATCCGCCGGCCAGCATTTGGCCAGCGGGGGAACCCCACCCCCGACGTCGTCTAGCGAGGACCACGTAATGACGTCACCGGAAGTGACGTCAGCACGTTGGGGGCGTTGCCAGGGCGACGCTCTGGCAATCGCCCCAAAACTCTATGATACCATACTCTATGATGCCAAAACTCTATGATACCATAGAGTTTTGGGGTGATTGCCAGAGCGTCGCCCTGGCAACGCCCCCAACGTGCTGACGTCACTTCCGGTGACGTCGCCAGGAGGAACTCCCAGACGGAGGAGGACTCCCCCCCGCCGGTGAGTTTCAAAGACTTGGCAACCCTAACCCTGTGCCTTGAATGGAAGGGCTAGAAACAGGCTGGGACCCTCCCCCTTTAAAGACAGGCATTCAGATTAATTTAATTAACTGTAATTCAACACCCCCTTAAAAATTTAAATGCCCCCCCCCCCCCAACAAAAAAATCCTGGCCATGGGCCTGCAGATGGTTCTCTCCCGGGGTGACGGTGGCCCTAAGTGGTAGCTGAGAATGGACCTATTTGTGTAGATTTGGCTAGCCGCACGAGGGTCTTCCCTTAACTTTTATAGACAGATATAGGGATTGATGAATACATAGCTTGAGTGCCGATTGTAAAAACGGTAAACAATAGGGACAAAAGACCATGAAACCTTTAGGTGACTGTGCAGGGCTGGAATTTATACAGGCTAAGAACAACAACAAGCCATTCACCATTGCAGTAATTGCTGAGAATAGTAAAGTCTTAGCTATGCGACTTAGCTCCTGCAGCGGAAAAGGCACCCTTGGTCTCATTTACGTGTAAATTGAATAGAATTCACTTTTCGGATCAATTCTTATTTATCAGTTTCATGTTGGAGACTCTCCGTGAAATCCTTTGGTTGAAGTACTAAAAAGACTGCATCCCCCCCCCCCCCCAAGTGTGCTCTCAAGAATAAGAGGGGGGTCGTCTTACATTTGCATACAGGTATCCACAGCAATAAAAACCTTTTTTTGTGCACAGCGCTGTAAGGAGATTGTTTTACATCCATAGTCATCTTCCTTCAGGGTAAATATGGCATCATTATTTCAAAATCATGGAGATGGAAATATTTTCTCCTTATTAATTGTGCTCCCAGCTGATCCCGGGGAGGCTGGAGAAACTCTGAACTGGTGCCTGAAGGCAGTTTTGGAGCAGATGCAGCCTAATAAACTGAAGCTTAATCCTAACAAAATGGAAGTGCTACTGGGAAGGAAGAGGAGGAGGAGATTGGATTTATACCCCGCCCTTCACTACCCAAAGGAGTCTCAGAGTGGTTTACAATCTCCTTTCCCTTCTCCTCCCCACAACAGACACCCTGTGAGGGAGGTGGGGCTGAGAGAGCTCGTTCGAGGACTGCTCGTGAGAGAACAGCCCTGAAAGCACTTGTAACTGACCCAAGGTCACACCAGCAGCTGCATGTGGAGGAGTGGGGAATCAAACCCGGTTCTCCCAGATTAAAGTCGCCACTCTTAACCACTACACCAAACTGGCCATGTCACCCATTTTGAATTGGGTTGCATTCATTGTAGCCCATAGTCTGGGGGTGCTTGTAGATCCAGGCCTCCTGTTGGATAAGCAGGTGGCAGCTGTGGCCAGGATAGGTGTACCAGCCTCTAGGTGGGAATCCCTGTGGAATTACAGCTCATCTCCATATCAGAGATCAGTTCTGCTGGAGAAAATGTATTTTTTGGAGGGTGGACTCTGTGGCATTATACCCTGCCGAGGTCCCTGTCTTCCCAGGTTCCACCCCAAATCTCCAGGAGTTTCCCAACCTGGAGCTGGCAACCCTACCCCCCCACCAGTAGCCGGGGGGGGGGGACATCTGGCATCTCTAGGCCAGGAGTGCCGTTCATCAGCTTCGACTGGTCTGCCAGGTATGGCCTTCCCTAGGGAGGAAAATTCTGAGCGCAGTGGCACATGCATCGTGGTGGTGACATCTAGATTTGCTTACTGCATTGTACATGGGACTGCCCTTGAGAAGTGTTCGTCGGGGGTTTCCGGCCGGAGGAAATGGAGGTCTGACACGCTTTGCAAGTCTGCAAAGTGGACGGCGGCTCTTATTGACAGCTTGGGTGGAGATATCACCCGACGCAACCTCACACAAGTAGTGGGAGGACTAGCAAGCAATATAATCCAGGTTTGAGAGAGCTCGGTGAAGGAGAAGTCTCGGAGGAGACTTTTACAACACCTTGAGCACCTCGCCCGAAGAAGATTTCTGCAGGCATCACTAAGGAGCCGAGCCGGGCTGATTTATTCAGCATAAAATCTCCATCCCCCCAGTTTCTTAACTAAGAAGAAAAAGTTTAAAGGCTGAGACCACATCTGAAGCGAAGTAACAACAAAAGGTAACGAAAAAAAAACTTTTGCCTTACCATTGCTGCGTTTTGAAAAGCAAGAAGTAAAGCTGGTGATGCAGTAAAGCACGGAGAATTGGCTGAGTGCAGTTTCGCAATGTTAAAAAGCTGAATTTGGACTTAAAACGCTTAAAAAACAAGTTGTTTAACATTCCTGTGGTTAAGAAGAGTTGGGAGGAGGGAGCCCAAGTATCGCGAGACAAAGCTGTGATGATTACAGCAGGAAGTGACGACTGTATGAGCAGAAGAGAAGAGAAAAGAGGAAGGGACAGAGCAGGGATATTGAAGCCTAAGAACTTCAAGACTACATTGGACTACAACAGGAAGTGACGAGACTACGGCAAGCCAGAAGCAAAGGACTGTAAGAACTACAACGGACTACACAGGACTACAACAGGAAGTGACGTTCAGAGAGCAGACAAGCTAGAAAACAAGAGAAGGAAGAAGGAGACTACGGCAAGCCAGAAGCAAAGGTAAATTGCAACCATAGTAAACTTGCGCCCGCCATTTTGGATTTATAAAATTTTTAAAGATTAATATCTCGAAAACTATACAACGTAGAAGGCTGAAATTAGTGTTGTCGGACTTGGCAAGACCAGCTCTTTTGAACCTGATAACTGGTGTGTAATTTGGAGAACAAGATAAAATCGATCTTTTTAAAGTGGCAAGACGGACCGAGGACTGAGATCAAGAGCTGCTACATGGTCCTCCCCTACAATGGCAGCAAAAAAAGAGAAAGAATTATTAGCTGTTATGGAAACAATGGGAAAAAAATGTTAGATGCAATAGGGGAGGTGAATGCCAAAATGATAAGTGAATTTGGAGAAGTAAATACTAAAATAAATGGCATGGCTGCACAAGTAGATAAAAACTTTACTGAGATAAAAACTGAACTGCAAAGTTTAACTATCAGAACACAAGATACAGAGATTAAAGTAAAAGAGCTGGAAGAAAATGCACAAAAAGCAACAAAAGACAATGACAGAATGGAAAAGATGATGTATTACAGAGACATGCAAACCCATCTGAGATTCAGAGGGATTGAAGAAAGCTTAAGTGAAGACATTTTTACAAAAATGCAAGAGGCATTAGCAGAATTTTTACAAGAAGAGGAGGAAATCGTTAAAGAACATATGGATCTTGTTTACAGAGTCAATTCAGCATACGCAAGAGATAAAAATATACCAAGAGATATAGTAGTCCAATTTACCATGAAGAGGACAAAAGAACAAATTTATAAGAAGTGTTTCACAGATACCTTTGAAATGGCTGGAAAGAAAATAATTGTAATGAAAGAGTTGCCTAGAGCAATACTTCAAGACAGGAAAAAATTCAAGCGCCTGACTGACAAATTAAAAGAGAAAAAAATCAGATTCCGTTGGGAAATTCCACAAGGTCTGAGTTTTTACTATGGCAGTAACAGAGTGGTGATTAAAAACTCAGGAGAGATGTATGCATTTTTTGGAGAAAATAAGGAGGAGTTTGGAGATATTTAAGGCTGCAACATGATGGATTACAAAGTACTTTCATGGAATGTTAATGGACTTAATTCACCCCAAAAATGTAGAATGGTAGGACATTGGCTAGAAAAACAAAAATGTAACGTGATTTGTATACAAGAGGCACACCTCAAAAAACAAGACCATAAATATGTAATCAGGAAGAAATTAGGGGAAGAATTTTTTTCACTGGCAGGCAACCAAAAAAATGGTGTTGTAACATATGTTAAAAGAGAACTGGAACCCAAAGAAATTTTTAAAGATAAAGAAGGAAGATACTTAGCTATTGAAATTTCTGTACAAGGTATGAAAACTTTAATTGTAAATATTTATGCCCCCAATGGAGCCAAAGAAATTTTTTTTAAAGAACTACAAGCAGAATTTGATAATGTAAACTACGACCAAATTATGATGTTGGGGGACTTTAATGGAACTGTGAATAATAAGATAGATAGGCGTTCTAAGAGTAAAGATGAAACATTGGGGAAACTTCCAAAAACCTTTTTTAAACTGATAAAACAAGAGAAGCTGGAAGATGTTTGGAGGAAGGCTAATCCTCAAAGAAAAGACTTTACATTTTACTCCAACAGACATGATTCACATTCAAGAATTGACATGATTTGGATGACAACTAATTTAACGTTGAAGAAAAAAAAAATAGAAATTCTACCTAGAATAATTTCAGATCATAATCCTTGTATATGGACTTCTGGGCATGGAAGAAGACAAGGGAGATGGAGACTAAATGAGGACTTACTAGACAACCAAGAGATAGTCAAAAAACTACAAGAAGAGACAGACTTATATTTCCAAGTGAATACTGGAAAAGAAACAAAACTCCAAATTGTATGGGATGCATACAAGGCAGTGATGAGAGGATTATTGATATAATTAAATTCAAAAGAAAACAAAAAGAAAAGAGAACAATATGATAATATCGTACAAGCCATTAAAAGAAAAGAAAAGGAACTGAAGAAAAGACCAGGGAAAAAGAAATTACAGAAAGAGATTTGGATGTTAAAAGACCAAATAAAAGCCATCTTGAACCAAGAGACCTTTTGGAACTTGAAAAAACTTCAACAAAAATCATTTGAAGGCGCAAATAAACCTGGAAAGTATTTGGCATGGCAATTAAAGAAAAAGTGTGAAAATAAATTTATTACAAAAGTGATACGAGACGATATTGAAATAATAGACAATAAAGGAATAGAGAGAATTTTTTAAATATTATGCAAAACTTTTTCAAAAGGGAAAAGAAGACAGAAGAGGGATTAAAGAATATCTACAAACATTAAAACTGCCAAAACCAACAGCGAAAATTAAAGAATTATTTAATAATCCTATATCACTACAAGAAATGAAAAATGCAATAAGTGATACAAAAATAGGGAAAGCACCGGGACCAGATGGTTTTACAGCGAAGTTTTACAAATCATTACAGGAGTCGATCTCACCAGTGTTACTACTATTAATGAACAATATAGGAACCTCAGGTGAGGTCCCAGAAACTTGGAAAGAAGCTACTATTTCACTCATCCCGAAAGAAGGTCAAGACTTAACCAATGTTAAAAATTACAGACCAATTTCTTTGTTAAATAATGATTACAAGATTTTTGCAAAGATTATAGCAGTAAGATTAAAAGAACATCTTAAAGAGACTATACAAACAGAGCAAGCAGGGTTTTTACCTAATCGTCAAATAAGAGACAACCTAAGAGTGGTGATAGATGCGATAGAGTATTATGACAAGCATCCAGAAAGGGAAGTGGGTTTTCTTTTCTTAGATGCGGAAAAAGCGTTTGACAATTTAAATTGGGATTTTATGTTTGAGGTCTTGGAAAAACTTGAGATTGGAGACTATATGTTAAACCTCATTAAATCAATATATAAAGAACAAAAATCATCTCTTATAATTAATACGGAAAAGACAGAGTACTTCAAGATTGAAAAAGGAACAAGACAAGGATGCCCACTCTCGCCACTGTTATTTATTTGGATTTTGGAAGTTTTATTGTTAAATCTGAAAGAAGACAAAGAAATCAAAGGCTTAACAGTAAAGGGTTTTTCTTTTAAATATAGAGCCTTTGCAGATGACGTGATGTTTATACTAGAAGACCCTATGACTACATTACCATATCTGTTACAGAAAGTAAAAGAGTTCGGTGACTTGGCCGGTTTTTACATAAATAAGAATAAATCTAAAGTGATGTGCAAAAATATGTCAAATAGAAAGCAGATTGAATTACAAGAACTTATAAAATGCGAAGTGGTGAAAAAGACAAAATATTTAGGCGTGGAGTTAACAATGAAAAATATTGATCTTTATAAAAATAATTATGAAAAATTATGGCAGCAAATTATGCAAGACACCAAAAAGTGGAATGTATTAAATTTGTCATTGTTGGGCAGGATTGCTACGGTTAAGATGAATGTGTTACCACGATTAATGTTTTTGTTTCAGACTATTCCAATTGTGAAAGGTGTAAAAGCATTTAAATGCTGGCAGAAAGAATTGTCTAAGTTTGTGTGGGGAGGGAAAAAACCAAGGATTAAGATGAAAATAATGTGTGATGCCAAAGAAAGAGGTGGTTTTCAGTTACCAAATTTAAGGTTATATCATGATGCAGTATGTCTGACCTGGATAGGGATATGAGCTATGTTGCAAGATAGAAAATTATTGGCCCTAGAAGGTCATGATTGTAGATTTGGTTGGCATGCTTATCTGTATTATGGCAAAACAAAAATGGACAATATGCTTAAACATCATTACTTGAGAAGGACATTAATGGATACATGGACAAGATATAAGAACTTTTTCCCAGAAGAAATACCTGTGTGGATAGTACCAGCAGAAGTGTTAAATCCATCATCATACTACAAAGGACAGGACTGGTTGAAATACAGAGACTTATTAACAAAACAAGGTAAAGACTTTGTACTGAAGGAACAGCAACTGATAGACTTTGACTATGGCTGGCTGCGATACAGACAATTGTATGATATTTATAAAAGTGATAAAAAATCTGGTTTTAGAGAAAAAAATAACGAAATTGAACAAATTTGGGAGGAGGATGGGAAAAAAATGATTTCTAAAATGTATAAAATCTTGCTAAAATGGTTTAATGCAGATGAAATGGTGAAGGAACAAATGGTAAAATGGGCAATAAATTTTAACAAAGATATTGAAATGTCATCTTGGGAATTTTTATGGAAAAATGCTATGAGTATTTCTACATGTTATAACTTAAAAGAAAATTGTTTTAAAATGATGCACAGATGGTATATGACACCAAAAAAAATTGCAAATATTAATCAAAATATGTCAAACAAATGTTGGAAATGTAAAAAAAAAGAAGGTTCTTTTTACCATATGTGGTGGACTTGTGATAAAGCAAAGACCTATTGGTCTATGATACATACAGAAATGGAAATTTTTTTGAAATGTACATTTAAGAAATTGCCTGAAATGTTATTGCTTGGACTTAAACTAGAAGAGATAAATGTAAAAAAAAGGACGTTAGTATGGTATATGATAACAACGGCAAGAATGGCATACGCGCAAAATTGGAAAAATGAAAAAATACCTGAGGTGTGGGAGTGGTTGAAAAAATTGTTGTATATGGCAGAAATGGATAAATGGACGAGAAAATTGAATAATATGTACTCAGAGACTTTTTTGGAAGATTGGAAAGATTTGAAAGAATATGTTGAACAATATTGGGATATGAAAAATTACATCTATACATGGATATAATAGTAAATGGAGATAGAAATATATGAATGTATAAATGATAATTGGATAAAGAAGATATTTATAGAATTGTATAAGAAAGTAAGAATTTATATAATGTGTAACTATTTTAAAAGAGGTTTAAGTCGTTACCAGAAATGGAAAACATATATATGTATTTAAAGATTGGTTAAAGCTGAAAATGTGATATGCTTCAGATGTGGTGGGAAACCACCAACATAAGATTATAATAAGATTATACAATAGAACAAATAATGGATATAATATGGAAAAAAGGTTTGTATGAGGAAAATATGTTAAAATGTTTGAAAATAATAAAAATTTATTTACAAAAAAAAAAAAGAAGTGTTTGTCAATAACATGCTTTTCATTTTGGGCTCCTCCCTCCAATGTTCCAGTATGCATTTCTTCTTTTGCTTCAGATCTCTCTGTTCCTTACCCAGCATGCCAACTGCCACAGTACTGTATGTTGTATTAGACACAGCGTTTCTTTTATCTGCTTCAACAAGCAAGGCAATGTCTGTGAGTCAGCAGCACAGAAGTCTGTCCCCAGGGAATACAGTTGCCATTCCCGACGGGGGCGGGGATTTTCCCACTTTCAGGGGGGCCCAATCTGCCGCTACCGAGCCAGCTGGTGGGGGAACTCCACCCCCAAAGAACCCCATCCACACCAACATGCCCGGTGCAATGACATCACCTAGAAGTGACATCATTGCGCAAGGCACGTTGTGGAGGGATGCTCTCTAGCATTTGAGAAAAAACTCTATGGTTACCATGGAGTTTTTACTCAAATGCTAGAGCGGCCACCTGCAATGTGCCCTGCGCGATGACATCACTTCTGGGTGATATCATTGCGGCATGCCGAAAAACTCCAGGGCATGAAGAGGGACCCCCCCCCCCGCCTGCTGGCAGCCAGATATGACCTTCCAACCGTACCAGAGAAGGCCACCCCATGAGTTACCTACAAGGATCATCTCTCTCCAAAGAAATAAATAGCTTCTAGTGTACTCTACTACATTTGCTGTGGTTTGCTGTGTCTTTGGGTGCGTTCAGACGGGCAGCTAATCCCACCATTGGCCCGGCTCTAATTTGCTCTAGATCTTTTTCATTCAGTGCTGCACAACCAGACAGCTCCCCTGTGAATCACTTTACCACGCGTGACTCCGCGGTGGATTGTCTAGATGGCGTCCACTGTAAGGAGCCATGTGGTCAGCTGTTTTTTACAAAATCCTGTTTGCGCATGCGCATATGTGCCTCCCCGTGTACTTGTTATTTCACGCACGTGCAGACCTTAATGGTAAAAGCACCGCCAGCGGTACCTTCCTCTAGGTACCATTTCAGTTAACAAAGTTCATAAATATCAAAGGACCTTCAGAAACATTAAATTGTCCAGATCGTTTGAGCGGAGCTCTGCTGACATTGCATGTTTAAGCAGTTATGCGTGTATCGCTAAGACTTTTTTAAAAATGGCGGCCATTCAGGATTGTGTGGAGACCATCCCTACGGGCTGATTGCACACTGGTGGAATGACCAGACGGGGGGAAATCTGCCATTAGCCCATTGGCAAGCTTAGGACTGGAGTTTCACCACTATCTTTTAAGAACGGATCTCCGACGGGGATCAACAGGCTGATCACGGAAGTGGCACATTTCCCAGATGTTGCTGTCTGGAGGTGTCCTTTAAATCCACCAGGCACTTGTGCCTGGCGTAGCTCCTAAGAGCCTTCTGAACGCAACCTTTGTGAGACAAGGAGTAATAGTCTATGTAAGTTTTACGTTTGATTGTTTATATGCTACTGCCCCTTTAAGATAGTACCCTTATATTGTGGGAAGTTGTGAATTTGGTGATGTTCCCTTATAAAACTGTATAGTTATTTCCCCCTGGTCCCTTAGGGCCAAGGAAAGCATGTGCTGCAGTTTAGTTTTCCATTTCCTATGCTAGTTGTTAGCTGCTAGCTTTGTGTTCCAGCAGAGGCCAGGGATGGCCCTGCTTTGTTCTAATAAAACCTGCAATCGTTGTGGCACAGTGTGCTTGTGGAGTTATTACAGGGACCATGTAGAATTCTAGGGAAAATGGAGATGGCAGCGATGGAATTAGCGGACTTCAGTCCTGAAGTGATATTGGCCCTGGAAGTGTTTTACTTAATGTTCTTAAGAAGTAAAAATGAACATTTTCTACGTGTCTGGCCTTTCCCCCTGGTTGGAGTGTAACATTTGCTGCAGGCGTTCAATTACAACAGGAGCAAGACCCAGTGCATTCTGGGGGCTCCCAGACTGCTCTCTCAATTGAGGAACTGTTCAGAGCAGTCTCTTTCTGACCTCCATAACCTCAGCTGAACAAACATCCAGGTGAAGAGGGTTAAGTTGCTATGCACTTCTTTTGTGTTGCTGTGAGCTGTGGTGACGTCTTTTAAGACTAACAGGGACACTCTTGCTCTTTTCTGCCGGAATACTGAAGTATGGCTAAGTACGATCTTCCTCTGAAAGGCTGTTGCACATAAATGTAGGACCGAGGTTGGATGAGTCATAGCAGGGCTTTCTTTTTTTGGAAAAAGTGGTGCTGGAACTCTCAAGAGGGAAGTGAAGTTTTCAGTCTGTATACTGAAAACTGATGAACTTTTAAACATTTTAAAAAGAATTTTGTTGAAGAGGTTCCGGAACTCAGTTCTGGTGAGTTCCCCCAGAAAAAAAGCCTTGAGTCATAGGATAGAGCAGGGGTCCTCAACATGGTACCCATAGGTACCATGGTGCCCGCTGATACCTTTTCTGGAGCCCACCAAGTGTTTTTAAGAAGTGGGCAGGGCCAGATAGGGCATTTGCCCAGGAGGGCTTCTAATTGGCTATTGAAGATTTGATTTGATGTGCAGATTTTTTTAAAAAAACATTGCTTTGGCAGCAGCTGCCACCACAGCACAAGTGTGTTACCCAAGTGAAGCTGTGGCAGTCATTTTGTGGCTGGCTCCGTCTCCTGTGGCAGCCATTTTGTTGCTGCGGCCACCCTGCCGTGTCAAAATTCCAAATGCGCCCACAGGCTCAAAAAGGTTGGGGGTCTCCTGGTACGGAGAAACGACGGGGCAGCTCAGGCAAAGCCTCTATGAAGTTTATACAAAACCTGTATAACCCAAAGATCTCAGCCAGTTCATGTGCTCTGATTTAACCTGATGGGTCATGGTATTAAAGGGCTGGACTTTAATTTAGGGTGTGCAGACTTTGGAGTCAACCCATGTAGAACCAAAAGACATTATACTGAAGACAG
The DNA here is from genome assembly GCA_029233225.1 of Lepidodactylus listeri. NCBI lineage: Eukaryota > Metazoa > Chordata > Lepidosauria > Squamata > Gekkonidae > Lepidodactylus > Lepidodactylus listeri. Next base: position 145,027,233 of record JARCFY010000004.1, read on the forward strand.
AACTCAGTTTTATGCTACTTTAAAAGTTTGTACAATCATGAGTGCCCTGACCTGGATGGGCCAGCGTAACGAACGTGATAGCTTAAGGGCCATTTTACACCTCCCCTCTAAAGTAGTTTGACTGCTGTCTTTTCCTGTGCTGATTTCACAGTGGTGTGAAATTTCACTCCAGGGGGTCTAAGTGCACTAATCAACAGCAATTGTTTAAAGCAGAATAAAGCCGGTTGCATACTAGCTTGACCACAGGAGGGCAATTAGTAGATGTGGACATTTCAGTGGCAGCACGGTTTCACACCGCACAGAAGTATGGGCAGGGTTTTTTGGAACTAGAATGATTCCAGCGGGAAAGGCAGATGTAAAACCAGCCTAAGTTCCGGATTCTAATAAGATGGTTGAACTTTGGTTCAGAACTCTAAGGCCGAAGACAGATTGGCTGTCTCGGCCGCATCTGCCCCCAGGAGGCGGCCCGAACGCATCGCGTCCGGCGCCGCGCTCCTTGCGCACCAGCCAAGCACCACTTTAAAGTGGTGCTCGGCTGGTGCGGTGCGCCCTGCGCGCGTTCTACCCGGGCGGCTTCCTTCCGGCGGCGTGGGAACACCACGGGGCGGGGGAAATTCCCCCACCCCATTCTTCCGTGCCGCAGAGGCGCGGCAGACAACGAGTTTGTCTTCAGCCTAAGTGTTGTTTGGATTCTGACTTACCCAGAAGTGTTCCCTTTAGGCCCATAGCGACAGTGGGGCATTTTGGGGCCTGCCCCCCGATTTCCTGCCAAGGCCCTCTGACTTTCATCCAGTCCCCAAGCCCCCAGCTCTCTGGGCCACCCAGAGGATTCCCCATCACTGCCCCTTCCCCAAGCGTGGCTTTCTTCCCCAGGTAGGCAGGCAGAGTGCGAATGTTGCAAAAGTGAGTTTTTGTTAAATTTTGTTTAAATTTTATTTTTTATTTTGTGACACCAGTGCCCCTTGACTTATTTAAGGCACCCCTCGAATTACAAAATCCTGGCTGCGGGCCTAGCTCCCTTTACTGATTATTAACACCTGCAGAACCATTTTCGTTTCCCAGAGATTCGACCTTAGGAAGACGGTTCTGTCCCCCGAAGGTCCCCCCCCAGCTGAAACATAAATTAACTGCTCGGTTCTGATTGGCAGTTGAGTTGTCTGCTAGAAAAGATGGCTTCTCAACGCACATAGATTACTCACCTTCTTATTCTTTCACCCCGGCATGCCTCTGTGCTACGCCACTTGAGCATGGAGAGGCCCCATATTCTGTAGGATGGTTCAGATGGATGACTCAAGAATGCCATTCTGGGATGCTTGAAGATACTAAGTTATAAAATCTTAGACAGACAGATTTTTAGATAGTAACAGTAAGGTTTATTTGTTTTATGTCTCTTGCCTGCGTCTGAGTGATTTATGCTGTGCAACACTCCTTAAGCTAATAAACTTGATTTATATTTAAGCTGAGTCTTGAGGCACTGACGTGAGAGCATGGGTACATCTCAGAATGAACCTGGAGGGTGGGAAGCCAAGGCCTTGGACGCTGAAGCTTTCACTCTCCTGAAGTAAAAAAAATGGGGGGGGGGAGATGTCATGCCTGTCTGACTGCTGGAGTGGCTGTTTTAGTACCCAGAGTAGGAGACTTGGGGTGACTTGTCCTTATAGTCAGGCTAGCCCAATTTAATCAGATCTTGGAAGCAGGCCTGTAGCTACGGTGGGGCTTTTGGGGCCTCCGCCCCCTTTCTTAAAGGCACAGCCCCACATAAAAAAATGCTTTTTTTCCAATTATTTTAAAACATTTTTTTTAAAGGCATGTGCTCCTTTAAGCAGACTGGGGTGCTGTAGTTGACTAATTCCCGCACTGAGGTAAGGGGGTTGGAGTAGGTGACCTCTAGGATCCCTTCCAACTCTGTGTCAAGAAACTTGTCTCCTTCCAGAGAGTTTTTCTGCCTAAGTGTTAGCTTTCTTGACTGTAGAAGTCTTCACCCCCACCTGCTGGCTTGTTCTCAGAACTGTTGCTCAGGCTGGCAGAAGTGATTAACTTGCAGCAGCTGAGAACTGTCATCTAAAGTGGTTGACAGCTTGCATTGTAGAGCTCTCTCCTGGTAGCAGCTTTCTGTTGGCTAAATGGCTTTTCTTTCTGCACCAAGAACTTCAGCCCCACCAGAAAAAACCATTGCCCCACAAGCCACAAAATCCTGCCTACGGGCCTGCTTGAAAGCTAAGCAGGATTGATCCTGGTTCCTACTTGGATAGGAGGCCACCAACAAGGAAGTCCAGGGTCGCAATGTAGAGACAGGCAATGGCAAACCACTTCTGTCCGTCTCTTGTCTTGAAAACCCTACGGAGCCACAATAAATTGGCTGCGATTTGATGGCTTTTTCTGCTACCACCAGAGTGATGCCTGACGTTGCAGAGCTGGAGGAAAACTTTTAGGCGTTCTTTGGCTTTCAGTGGAACTCCACAGGTAGTGACAATCTGCAATGTCGTACTCAGGCTGCAAAGGCTATAAATATTCAGGCTTGACGTGAGTGTTCATTTTTCCATAATGATATGCAGCAAAGTTTTATTATGTGCATGGCACTCAAAGCTGGCCACTAAAACTTTTGAGTAATATCAAATATTTTATTTTTAGTACCTTTTTATTGTTGCTCATCCATAGTGGAAATAATTTTGGCCTGTGCATGCGAAAATCTCTGGTCAATTTGTATGCACAATTCATGTCTCCCTTCTGCCCCTACATCTCAAGGCAACTCACATAACTACAGTGGTTTTTAAAGTAGAGGATGGACCATTTGGCAGGGATCTCTGCCTATTTTCCCCTGAAAATTACTGATCTCAAGGGGGAAACCTCTTCTCAAAGCCCTTTGTCCTTCTTTTTGGTTGTGTTTGTTTGACACTGTTCTCAGACTCTCTTTCCTTACCATTTTCTCCTTCTGCTACTTTGATAACCATTTTATCCTTATTGCCATTTCACCTCAATCGGTCCTAGCTGAACAGGGATCACAAACTGAAGGATTATGATGTCACCATGCTATATTTCGAATCAGATTGTATGCCAGTTTGGTGAAGATAGTAGATAGAGCCAGTTTGGTGTAGTGGTTAAGAGTGGCAGACTCTAGTCTGGAAAAACCAGGTCTGATTCCCCACTCCTCCACATGCAGCTGCTGGTGTGACCTTGGGTCAGTCACAAGTCCTTTCGGTAGAACCAAAGAAAGAACCACGGCCCCAAAATAACTAGCAATGAGAGACCAATCAAACTGTGTACTGCACTACTTCTAATAAAGTGCATACAATAAAGATACAGTATACTCATTACAGCATAATATAAATTAACATGAAAATATATAATTTAACATGAAAAATATGACGAGGTTCTCCGGAAGGATATTCTCGTTTCGTTGATATACTTCATCCGAGTAGAGGCAATCCTGTAGACAAAAGTTCAGACACCGAGGAGATACCATTACAATGGTGTACAAATCCCACCTGATTACAATTTCCAATTTTCCATAAGGCTAAAAGTCACTCATATAAGAACCGTGAAAAAAAGTGAAGGCTGATCATCTTGTATATTCCTGGGTAACCTCTACGAGATGGTCAGCCTTCACCTTTTTACACCAGGCTTACACAATGGTCAGGGGCCAGCCTACCTAAGGGACCACCTTACCCCACATATACCCCAGAGAGCACTGCGGTTGGGCACTCAACATCGCCTGACCCTCCCTGGCCCTAAAGAGGCCAGGTTAGTGACCACCAGAACCAGGGCCTTCTCAGTGGTGGCTCCCCACTGGTGGAACGAGCTCCCGGAGGACATCAGGACCCTGCGGGACCTATTGCAGTTCCACAGGGCCCGCAAAGCGGAGCTCTTCCACCAGGCCTTTAATGAGTAGCCACCACTGGGGGATAGGGCCACTGAAAAAGCGGCCGGCTGAATTTTCCGGCCCGGGAAATCTGCTGGTGGAAGCCTCCTGCCCTGGGACATTTGGGTTGCTGCTTTGTGTTGGATCTTCTGTATTGCCGCCGTCTTCTGTAGCTCTACTCTGTTGATTTATGTAGTTGGTTTTAAATTTTTAACTGATGTATGGCTGTGATTTTTAACTGTTGTTAGCCACCTAGAGCCGGCGTTGCTGGTTAGGCGGGATATAAATTTAAATAAATAAATAAATGGGATAAGTTCTTTCAGAGCTGTTCTCTCATGAGCAGTTCTCGAAAGAGCTCTCTCCGCCCCACCCTCCTCACGGGGTGTCTGTTGCGGGGAGGGAAAGGAAAAGGAGATTGTAAGTCGCTCGGAGAGAACTTGTGACTAACCCAAGCACACACCAGCAGCTGCATGTGGAGGAATGGGGAATCAAACCCAATTCTCCCAGATTAGAGTCCATGCACTTAACCACTACATCAAGATGGCTCTCTATCAAACTTTAGCTAGGCCTTGGCCTAATCTCCTCATCCCCCCCATCCCCTCCTGTCTCCAACTAATCTGAGGGCAGCTCCCTAGAAAAGACAGGAATGGACTCCTCAAGGTTATGAGGAGCTCTGCCCCAAAATTCTGCAGGAGGGAGCGTTTTTGGGCGGGAAGTTGGTTGGTCAGTTGTTTGGAATCTGCAAGAGATAGAGGCAGGTATAGACCTGCTCCTCGGCCAGAGTTGGAGGCCATTTTGGGGAACATGTTTGTCCAGCTTACCCCGCAGTAATGAAATAACATACCTACCCTGCATACCAGCTAGATAGGGCATGACCTTAGAGGAGGGAAACAGGGCATGACCTTAGAGGAGGGGGAGAGATGAAGCGTTTTTGTCCACTTTATTTTGTTTCTTTCATCCACTTCTGATAATAGCGGAGAGTTTTAAATAAATCCTTTGATTGTTGAAGGAGTGAAGCCCCTTTGTGCCACATAGTTCCTCCAGCTGCTTGGAAATGCTCGGAGTGGGTCAAGGAATTCCTAGGGAAGGAGGAAAGCTGTAAAATGGCAGGTTGCCAACTCTCCAGGGGAGCCCCAAAGATCCCTGGGAAGACCTAAGATAGGTTCCTAGTGACACCAGAGCGTTAGGAGGCTGTCCCGCCTAACCAGAGATCACCTGTTCACTTGGGCTAGGTAGGGTGGATTTCAAAGACTAGTTAGAGGACCTATGTCACTCTCTTTTGGATTTTCAAACACTTGGGAGAGCAAGCCAGCCCGCCCCAATTTTGCAGGCTCCTGCGCTCAGGTATTGTAACAGTTAACAGCCGATGGCTTATTCTGGAGCCTGACAATGGTCTCCTTCAGCGCTGACCTTCTCCGGTGCTCTCTGCAACAAGCTTTGCAAGCTAACAGGTGCTGACACAATGCAGACGGACCAGGAACACGCTCACTTCCCGCTCATAGAGGTGTCTCCTTTAGAGCCCAGATTAATGTTGAAAGCCTAATTCAATAGCCTCTTATGATCTTTCAGAACGGAGGTAACCAGACAGAGAACATCCTTTCCCTTCTGCCGAAAGGGGATCACAATAAACACGGGACTTTTAAAAAGAAAAGGCATTTTAAAAGCCTCCTTTTTAAAAGTTCCCAATACTTCTTTGCTCTCTGATATTAATGGGTGCCGTTCTCATCCATTAGCCATCATTAAGGACGCGTGAGCTTTGTCTGGGGAATGCGGTGAAAGCTATCGGCGGCGTTACGGTGACAGCGTAAGTACAAAAGGGGGAATTTCGGGCATGAATCATGCCAGGGGGCCACAGAAGGAGGGAGAATTTTGTTTTACTGGGGTGCCAGTTTATTTTGTCACTTGAAGGCTGAAGAAGGCCAGTGGCAGGAGACCCATCTACCTCCTGGGCAGAGGAGCCGCTGATTTGCAATACAAATACAAGTGACAGATTATGAAGTGCATCATCCCTGACAGAAAGGGCGCAGCTTTCGGAATGGAAGCCATAGTTTATAAGATAACACAACGTTCTTTCACAATTTCCTGAACCGATAAGAAGGGGATTTGAAGAATATTTGAGGGATCAAAACCAGAGGGCCTTAGGCATGCAAAACTGTAACAAGCCTCGATTTTTTTTAAAAAAAGTTTTGGGACTTAAACAACATCTTTCTTAGAGATTTCCTACTCCTCTGATCCTAAGAAAAAGGGGAAGGGAAGATATTGCACATGGCTTGTTATGTATTGACCATGCGGTCGCCATGTGCTCCAGTAATGGCGACCGCCATGTGGCCAGAGCACATGGCCAAGAAACTACCTGAGCTTCAGCCAGGTAGAACAAAGGCCAGGTGGATTCGAACCGGCCACCAATCATGGACCTAGGTTTCTCCCAGGGAACCTATGAGATGTAAATAGACTGATAAGGGGATTATCCCTGACCAGCATAAAAGGAGGGCTTCAAGCCCTGGGTTGTATGCTTCACCTGGACCAGCAATAAAGATCTAGCTGTTTCACTGTTCCATGGACTCCCGACTCCAATACTTCTCATGGCTGTTTTACCAGGCTGTATGGCTACAAGCTTTCTTTGGAGAACATCTTTTTTATCCTCATTTGGAGACTGGGGAAGGTCTAATGCTGATCCCTGGTTCACAGGCGAATGTTCTTTCTGAGGACCAAACTAGGTGACCCTGGGGACAGATCTATTTTGTAGCTCTAGGGAAAGCCCTTTCAGAGTGCTTCGGGCCCCTGATTCTTGTAGGGACCACCACTGTGTGGACGGCGGAGGGACTCCTGCATTCTCCTTGTGCCATTTTTCCAACCTGAAATGGTGCCAGAGGGCATATTTGCCAACATGCTCACCCATGCAGTTTTGGGTCAGAAAAAGGGCATGGAGGGTAGGGCTGCCAAGTCCAACTTGGGAAATATCTGGGGACTTTGGGGGTGGAGCCAGGAGACTTTGGGGGTGGAGCCAGGAGAAAGGAAGTGACATCATTTTGTGATGTCACATTCTGTGATGTTGCTTCCACATGCTGACACATGAACTCATGAAGTTTCCTAATACTGAATCAGGCCATTGGTCCATCAAGGTCAGTATTGACTACTCAGACTGGTAGTGGCTCTCCAGGGTCTCAGGCTGAGATCTTTAATGTCACCTATTACCTGATCCTTTTTTAGCTGAAGAAGCTGATACCTCCTGCATGTCAAGCAGATGCTCTATCACTGAGCAACGGCCCTACTGAATCCTTCCTCATCTCGGCAGAATATGAAGCACTAAGTGCTACACAAGTGCTAAATATGATTTTCATATCATAAGAACAGGAGAGAAGCCACAGTGGATCGGCCCATCCAGTACAGCCCATCCAGTACAACACTCTGTGTCACAACAGTGGCCAAAAATACCAGGTGCCCTCAGGAGGTCCAGCAGCGGGGCCAGAACTCCAGAAGCCCTCCCACTGTTGCCCCCCAAGCACCAAGAATTCAGAGCCTCACTGCCCCAGACAAAGGGTTCCATTTAGACCTTGTGGCTATAATAGCCACTGATAGACCTCTGCTGGATGGGGACAGAGAGAGAGAGAGAGACAGACAGACAGACAGAAAAAAGAAAGAGGGAGAGAGAAGGAAAAGAGCTGGAAGAGAAACTTACTACAGCAACGTTGCCAGCCACATGCAAAAGCAGCTCCTTCAGTCCCTCCTTAATCTCTGGGCGGACCTCTCTTGCTGTGGAAGCTCTCTTGCTGACTTCTTAAAGGGGAAATGTCTGGTGAGGCTTTTTACTGCAGGGCAGGCTCTCTGCAGACATTTCCCTTTTAAGGCAGCCATTTTGTTCCCCCGGTGGACAACTTTGAAAAAGCGGGGGTGAGTATTTAAAATCGGTGTTTCCCCCGCCCTACCAGGGGACTTGGCAGCCCCAATGGAGGGAGAGGTTCTCTCCTTTTCCTGCACTGTGGTGGTCCCAACCAGAATTGGGCCCACATGCTGCTCTTAAATGACTTTCCGCAGCTCTACAACACAGAGGCATGGACTTGGAGAGGGCATCCTGTCTAGGTTGTCCCAGACACTGCTGCTTCCTCCAATACCCAATAAATGGAGCTAGTCTGTGGTGTACTTCCATATTAGTAGGAGGAAAGAGTTCTCAGAGATGTACATTCTCTCCATATTGTACTTGATTTGATAGCAAACCACTCATTTCAGCAGCTGTATGAATGTTTTCCTGCTTTATGGGCAGGGCTATTTTGGGGCAGGAATGCACAGGAAAGGAATTCAGGCTAGCTTCCAAGTTGGCCATGACTACAGCCTCCCCCCCGGGTTCCCCAGGTGCCTTGCAAGTTGCAGGGCACCTGGGGAAGCCAAGCCGATCCATTGAGAGAAGGCAGTTTAAACTGCCTTCCCTCCTCGGGTTCCCCATGCGCCCCACAAGGTGTGGGGCACCTGGGAAAGCTGATCCTGGGAGGGAGCTGTGCTGTCAGGGGTGTGGCCTAATATGCTAATGAGTTTCTGCTGGGCTTTTTCTACAAAAAAATTCCTGTTTATGGGACTGTTTTTGCATGGTAACAGCAAGGTGTAATGAATGGAGGCTCTTTCTGCATTCTTCTTTTAATCCATGCTCGCTATGGTGTCCTCCAAGCAATTCTGTGCTAAAAATCGAATTAAACATCTTTTTAATCCAGGTTTCCCCCCCATTCTGCACTAAAATCGAGTTCATCCTTCTTTTTATTCTGGTTCTCTCCCCCCTCCCCAATTCTGTGTTACGTTACCTCCCTTCAGTAGTCAGCCCGGTTTCAGTCTGCTATTGTCCTGGGTTATTTGGATGCTGTTTTGCTATGGACTTAAATTGCCTTGATTTGAACACTGAGAAAATCTGGAGTGGCAGGCAAATGCGGAAAGGACCAGAATGTCAGATTAGATTCTGAGAGACCCACGTTTGAGTTCTGAGTTCTGGCAGCTCTCAGGGTTGATCTTGGGCTAGTCAGTGCACTCTCAGCCTAACCCACCTCACAGGGCTTTTATGAAGAGAAAATGGAGAAGGGGAGAATGTTGTAAGCAACTTTGGGACACCACTAGGGAGAAGAGCAGAGTATAAATAAAGTCAATAAGGAAATAAATGGCTGTGTGTTATGTTGTTTTTTAATCAGAATCTTACACTGAGCTGCGCCATAGGTTAAGGAACACTGGTTCCATCCATCCATCTATTTTCTTATTCCGAGAGGTTTTTTTTTCCTGTGTGGATGCTTATTTCTGCCAAAAGAGAGCTCGCTCTCTCCCTACAGCTTTTCCTACATAGTCAGGCCCCTTCCTCGGTCTGCAGAAAAATCCAAAAAGTTTAAAAAAAACCCTTCAGGGACCATTGAATTCCCCCCAATACCTTTTGAAATGGCATCAGCTCCAGGCATCAACTGTGAGGAGATTAGAATGTTCAGGGGAGGGGGGAGGTTCTAACAGTTTCTGTCAGTAAAAGGCAGGGTTTTTACTGGCAGCAGTCTAAGGTTGCCAAGTACCCCCCCTGGCCACCGGCAGCAGATCCAGAGCCAGGCTGGGAAACTCCGGAAGATTTGGGGGTGGAACCTGGGGAGGACAGGGACCTCAGTGAGGTACAATGCCATAAACTCCCCCCTCCAAAGCATCCATTTTCTCCATGGAAAGTTATCTCTGTAGTCTGGAGATGAGCAGTAACTCCAGGGGATCCCCAGGTCCCACCTGGAGGCTGGCATCCCTAGCTGTATGACCCACATGATTGTTTCAGTATTATGTAGGGTTGCCATACACCTGATGGGGGCAGGGTTTCCCCTGATTTTGGGCACCCAGGGGATTCCCCTGATTTTCATCCCCCCCAAGCCCTGTCCCCAAAGAGTGCCAGATATGTCTAATGCAATGACATGACCCAGAGGTGAAGTCACTGTGCTGGGCACATTGTGTGGGGGAGAAAGGAGGAAGCAAAGGTGTGAGGAATGTGATAACCGTCCCGCAAGTTTCTTGCGGGTCTTCACTTGTTCATTTCTATTTCTTCTCCTGTTTTATCCATACAACAAGCCAGTGATGTAGGTAAGGCTAAGAGACGATGACCAGCTCAAGGATACAGACTGAGCTTCATGTTGGAGAGGGGTATTTGAACCCACGTCTCCCTAGAGAGCCACTTTGGTGTAGTGGTTAGGAGTGTGGACTCTAATCTGGGAGAACCAGGTCTGATTCCCCACTCCTCCACATGCAGCTGCTGGTGTGACCTTGGGTCAGTTACAAGTTCCCTCGGAGCAGTTCTCTTATGAGCAGTCCTTGAAAGATCTCTCTCATCCCCGCCTACCTCACAGGGTGTCTGTTGTGGGGAGGGGAAGAGAAAGGAGATTATAAGCCCCTCTGAGACTCCTTCGGGTTGTAAAGGGTGGGGTATAAATCCAATCTCCTCCTCTTCCTCCTCCTCCTCCTCTTCTCACTAATCACAAAACCGGAAGGAGGAACTTGTTGTAAATAAACTTGCCATAAATATTTATTCCAGTTATATTTATTTATTTAGACTTTTTCTCTGCTGCTTCTTTAGAGTCCTGTTACATACCGTAGAGAAGACTCTCAATTCCACGTTTAAGCAGTAGTGATTTGACTGCTGTTCAAGGACATTTAATTATTACTTTACTCATACTTTTATTTTATTTACTTATGAAATTTATATACTCCTGAGTCTCCCTAGTCTCATACACTAATCACAAAACTAGAGGGAGAAACTTGTTGTAAATGAACTTGCCATAAATATTTATTCCAGTTATATTTATTTAGAATATTTCTCTGCTGCTTCTTCAGAGTCCTGTTATGTACCATAGAGAAGAAGCTCAACTCCACGTTTAAACAGTAATGATCTGACTGCTGTTCAAGGACATTTTATTATTATTTAACTCGTACTTTTATTGTGTTTACTTAGGACATTTATATGCTACCTCTCCAGAGACCCACCCGAGCAGGGTTGCTAGACCCCCTCAATGGGGGCGGGGTTCTCCACTGACAGACCCTACCGCCCAGCCACCAATTGCTTGGCTGGTGGGGAGAACTTACTCCAAAAAATAGAGAGGTTCTGCTGAGGTGCAGCAACATCCCCATGTCACTGCCTATGTGACCTGTAAATAACATCATCACTTCTGGGACATTGTGGTGACACTCTGGTATTTAGGCAAAAACTCTATGGTGGAAGCCAAATTTACCATAGAGTTTTTGCCCAAATACCAGAGCATTGTCCAATGTTCCAGAATGTCCCAGTGATGGTGTCACTTCTGGGTCACATGGACAACGTTAGAAGAGTCTCCCTCCTGCTCCTGGTAAGTCCCTCCTCAATCCCTCACCGGTTACCAGGAGGGACCTGGCAACCCTATGCCCAAGGACGCTCACAGCTAAGATAATACAGAACCATTAAAACATGCCCATTAAAACAAAGCTACGAAAACACAACCTTCAAGGACAGGCCAAAGCACATTAAAACAGTCATGGTATAACAACTACAGCCTAAAATTCAACAGAGAAAGGAAAGTTGCTGGTATTTTGTTAAGGAAACACTTTCTATCCTTGACTTAGGTCAAATCTACATCTGACTTTCCCGCTGGAATCATTCTAGTTTCAACACCACCCCCCCCCCCCGTCTATACCTGTTTCTAGTTTCAAACCATACTTGTTCTAGTTTAAAAATCCCCATCTATATTCGTTAATTGCCCTCTTGTAGTCAAGCTAGCATTACACTGCTTTAAACAGATCCTGTTGCTTACTGCTCTTCAGACCCAGGGAGTGAAATTTGAAACCACTGTGAAATGAGTGTAGGAAAAGACAGCAGTCAAACTACTTCAGAGGAGAGGTGTAGATTTGGCCTTAGGCTGGAGAGCCAGTGTGGTGCAGTGGAGCCTGGGTGATCTGGGTTGGAACACCACTTGGAACAAGGGAGCTTGCTGGGTGACCATTGGGCCCATCACAAACTTTCAGCCTGGCCTACCTACCACCCCCCTGGGTCTTCCCAGGCTGTCACAGTTGTGTCTCTGGCCCTGTTTCTGCCGGCCCTCTGCAGGCCAGGAGGCTGGGATAGGCCCTGCCCCTTCCTCTGTTGGCAATTCTGGCTCGGCAGTGTTTACTTCTGGCTGGGCCATCGGGAATGCGGCCCCCCCCCCCCCAGTTGGCCACAGTGCCTTTTTGGGAAACGGCATTTTGTTATATCATGGGCAGTTCCCAGATTTCCACCCTGGCCATGGGACGGAGATGGCGCTGGTCGCCCTCATGGATGACTTCAGGAGACATCTGGATTCAGGCGGGTCAGCGCTGCTGTTGTTATTAGATCTAACAGCAGCATTCGACACGGTCGGTTGTGATCTTATGACCCACTGCCTCGCTGACATAAGAGTTTGGGGGACTGCCACACAGTGGTTTTCCTCCTTTCTCCATGGTCAGGGACAGAGGCTGGCGCTAGGTGAGAGGGTCTCCCCACGACACCCACCAGAATGTGGAGTGCCACAGGGGCTGATCCTCTTGCCAATGTTGTTTAACATCTACATGTGCCCCCTCACCCAGCTGGTCTGGGGGGTTGGCCTGGGTAGCCACCAGTACGCTGATGACACCCAGCTCTATCTGTTGTTGGACAGCCACCCAGACTCTGCCACTGAGAGCTTAGAGGCCATGGCTGGGTGGTCACGACAGAGTCGGCTGAAGCAAAATCCTACAAATGCAGAGGTTCTGTACCTGAGCTTGTGGGGGGGGGGGGAGTGGATTCAGGAATTAGGCTTCCTGCCCTGGACGTGGCACTGTTGGTGCCAGCCCAGAAAGTGAAGAGCCTAGGGGTGATCTTGGGTGCCTTACTTTCTATGGAGGCCCGGATCACCACGGTTGCCAGGTCTGCCTTTTATCATCTTTGTCAGATCAGGCAACGGGCTCCCTATCTCTCCCCCCGGGACTTGGCTACAGTAAGCATGGTCACTTCCAGTCTTGATTACTGTAACTCGCTCTACGCGGGCTTACTAGGGTTGCCAAGTGTCCCTTACTTACCGGCGGGGGGGAGTCTTCCATCGTCCGGGAGTTTCCCGGGCGTGTGCGCGAAGCGTGCGCGCCTGGCGACGTCGCCCGGAAGTGACGTCATCACATTGGGGGCGTTGCCAGGGCGATGCTCTGGCAATCACCCCAAAACTCTATGGTATCATAGAGTTTTGGGGCGATTGCCAGAGCGTCGCCCTGGCAACGCCCCCAACGTGATGATGTCACCTCCGGGTGACGTCATTACATTGGGGAAGGGGGGGGGGTCCCCCCGCCGGCCAAATGCTGGCTGGCAGATCGGGAACCCCTGTAGCGGGGGATCCCCCGCCCCCCAGGCTGACTTGGCTTACCCTTGAGGCTGATCCGGAAACTCCGTCTGGTGCAAAATGTGGCAGTGCGCCTGGTTACTGCAGCGTCTGTGCGGGTGTGCATCCAGCCGTTGCTCTGCCAATTGCACTGGCTACCCATTGAGTACCAGATCCATTTCAAGGTGCTGGTGTTGACCTTTAAAGACTTATGCGGCCTGGGACCGACATATCTACTGGCCCGCCTCTGCCCATGTGTGACCCAAAGAGCCCTGCGCTCTGCGGATAGCCAGCTGCTGGTTGTACCCAGGCATCTACCAGCCGGCCTTCCTACTGCTGCTGCATGAGACCATTGTGGCTCGGCACTGGCCCACTCATTTCCTGGCTGTAGGAACTGAAACTGAACATATTGCACTGCCCACTTTTAATGTTTTTAATTGGTTTTATTGTATTAAATTCATTGTTGTGAGCCGCCCTGAGCCCACTTGTGGGAAGGGCTGGATATAAATTGAAATAATGACTGACTGACTGAATAAATGAGTGATATAGTTATTTTAACATGATCCCCGGAGGTAAAAAGTCTTTGCTTTAGTTTCACTTTCCACTTGTGCTGTTGGCTGTGGTTTATGTTCTAATCAAATTTTGTTCTGTTTTGTTACCAGGTGCAGTGGAGTTGTTACACATTTAAAGGAAGAAAAACAGATCCATCTCGAATGCCTTTGTTCACCAGCAAGAATTCTGTCCCGAATTTTACCTCAACTTCATCCCAATGGATTCCCTCCCTACAGCAGTCCAACACGACGGCATCCTTCCTGGGTTAGCGCCTCTCCAGTTCCCTCACGCCAAAGCCCTTGCATTCCTGCAAAGGTGGGGACTTCTTACAACAGCTTTGATCTTCTGCAAAGCATGCAGTGATCTTTTAAATAGATACGTCAATACAAACAAGGGTAGAGCCACGAAAAATGCAGCATACCAAAGAGACCTCTTAAATCAGGTTAAAAATCCAAATTCCTTTAACTGGGTTAAGGATCTGAGTGGAGGACCTGAGGCTCTGCAGATCAGCTTAGAATCCATAAAAATCACATTGTGGAAACATTTGCTTCAGGGGAAAGCAGGCTTGGAAAATTCGGACTAGTATTGATGTATAATAGCAAGAGAGATATTTCGGGTGACTTCGACGAACACGAAGGGAAGGAAATGGGACATTTTCCCCATGCCTCCAAAGGGAAGAAAGACTCTTGTAGATGACGCCCCCAAACGTTTCCACCTGGTCTTTGTGAAGGTCAGACTTCTAGGGTCATCTCTAACTGCTCTTCCCTTGTTCTTCATGCATAGGGCTGCCAACTCTGGGTTTGGAAATTCTCAGGAATTTGGGATTGGTACCTAGGCAAGGGTAAAATGCCATACAGGCCACCTTCCAAAGCTGCCATTTCCTATGGGGGAACTGATCCTTGTTGTCTGGAAACCAGTCGTAAGTCCAGGAGATCTCCGGGATGCACCGGGAGGTTAGCGAGGAGGGGCCTATGATGGGAGACATGAGGCACAGAGCAATCTGGAGCAATTGGGTCTTGGCTGGCCCTGGAGCAGAGGAGTATGGTACTCAGGGATGCCAGGTCCTCCCTGGCCACCGGCAAGGGATAGGGGGGTAGGGTAGCCAGATCCAGGTTGGGAAACTCCTGGAGATTTGGGGATGGAAACAGTGAGTGAAAACAGTGGGGGTACAATGGCAAGGAGTCCGCCCTCCAAAGCATCCATTTTCTCCACGGTAACAGATTTCTGCAGACTGTAGATGAGCTGTAATTCCAGGGGATCCCCAGGTCCCACCTGGAGTCTGACATCCCTAGAGATAATCCTGCACCAAATGCCTGAAAATTTGGCAAGGGAGGTAGGAAATGGGCATAGCACATTCCCCTTATTCCCAAATAGCTTCCAGTAGCAGGGGACCTACCTGGCTGCTCTGGAAGGAGATATGTACAGTTTTTGAGATGGGCTGATTCTGTTGTAAGCACAGGTCACTCTAATGACATTTGGATATTATAAGATACAAACTTTTGAACGTTTTGGAAAAAAATTTAAACCACAGCAAAGGGAACTGGACCATGTATTACGTGGAGTGTGAGAAAATTCAAGAGGATGGTTAATGAACAGAATCTAGGAGGCTATAAAAGGATGCTACAGGAAGAGAGGTAGGAAAGAAATTGCAGAGAAGCTAAATGAATTATTTGCATTGGCCTTCAGTGCAGAAGGTATTGGACATATATCTACACCTGAACCACTTCATATGTGCATGCATGTTGTAGAGAAACATCTGAAAACTTGAGCGACAAGCGATGACTAGGCCTAACTGAAAAAGACCCCAAAGTCACCACATCTGAGGCATATGCCCGTGTTCTTAAAGCAAGTGCATGAGAAGTTGTTGATTTCTCAATTAAAATATGCCATGTTCTGTAAAATATGCATTCTCACAAGTAGCTTGAGAACTAATGTACAGAACACTAATTTCTAAAAAAGGAACACAAGAAAAAGGGATACAAGTCTCAATTTACCCAGATCTTACTTCTGGGTAAATTGGTAAGAATGATTAGCCATACAGAAGAACAAGCCTTGCTGAAGAAGGATCAGCACAGCTTCTGCAAAAGGAATGGCTTCTTTAGCAACCTTCCTTGAAGGCCATCCCCAACCACTTCTAAATATTCTTACCATTACTGAGATAGATCCTATCAGTAACTTTTTAAGCAGAAGAAAGCAAAGGGCACATGGAAACGGGCAGTTCTCGCAATGGAAGGCAATAAGCAGTGTGGTTCCCCCAAGGCTTTTTAATAGGACTGGTATTTTTAAACATTTGGATGGTTATCAAAATCAAGGAAGTTTGTGGAAGGGTCCAAATTATTTCGGTAAAAAGATCCAACCAGACTGCTAAGAGCTCTGAAAGGTCAACTCCAAACTGGACGAACAGGCAACAAAACAGAAAACGAGATTCCATAAAGCAAAGTACAAAAATAGGTCAAAGTACCTTAACTTCACTTGTATGCTGGTAGAGTCTGACAGACTCTGGGTATCAGACCAGGAAAATGATTGTGGGGGTCGTAGAAGTGGATAGTCCTGATGAAAATGTCGGCTCTGTGCAGCAGCCGTGAAAATAAAAAAATAAATAAATCAAATTCTCTAAGAGGGGATTATTATGAAGGGATTGAAAATAAAACTGACTCGCATGATGTTTTAAAATAAATGTATGGTGCAGCGACGTTTGGAATAAAGTGTACAATTCTGATGGCCTCCTGTCAAAAAGGATATTACTCAGGTGGAAAATCTGCGCAGAAAAAAATAACCAAATGATTTGGTTAGGGCTTGGAGTTTGGAGCACCTTCCCTAACAGGAAAGGTTCAAAGGTTCAAAGTTTCTTGTTAAGAAAACAAATAACTGGGGGTGGGGGGGGTGGGAACATGACAGAGGTTTATACAACTGTCTGGTGTGGGAAGAGTGGAGAGAGAGAGAACATTTGCTCCCTTCCTCATAATACTAGAACTTACTCAACAAAATTGACTGGCAGGAGATTCAGGACCAATAAAGGAGATAATTCTATAAAAAAATTAATGTATAGAATTCACTTCCTCAAGATGTTTCGGGGGCCACTAGCATAGATGGCAACAAAAGAGGGAGTAGAGAGACACAGATTGATGATGAAGAAGAAGGAGGAAGAGGAGGAGGAGAAGACGACGGAAGAAGAGGAGTTGGTTTTATACTCCACCCTTCACTACCTAAGGAAGTTGCAGAGTGGCTTACAGTCACCTTCCCTTCCTCTCCCCACAACAGACACCCTGTGAGGTAGGTGGGGCTGAGAGAGCTGTGACTGACTCAAAGTCACCTAGCTGGCTTTATGTGGAGGAGTGGGGAATCAAACCCGGTTCTCCAGATTCGAGTCCACCACTCTTAACCACTACACCAAACTGGCTCTCCTGTGCTGGTGAAATGTAAACTCCAAAGTCAAATGCGGTATGTCAACAGGGCAACAGTGGGCATCCTGACCAGCCACCGATGAAAACGGGATGCTGGTTTAGATGGACGTTTGGTCTTGCCCAGCTGAGCTTTTCTTATCTCATTCTATTTTAAAGCCATTCTTTTCCTGAGGAGTTTATTTATTTATTTAAACCAGGGTCCCCCAACCTTTCTGAGCCTGTGGGCACCTTTGGAAGTCTGACAAATGGTGGTGGGCGCAGTCACAAAATGTCTTCCTCAAGAGGAGAAGCCAACCATAAAATGTCAGGAATTGAGGTGTGAGACCTCCTGCGGTTACAGTGTGGGCTTTCCATGCTCTGCCAGTCTGTTTGAGATCAGGCCAAGTCCCCTGAGGCCTCAAAATGGGAAGGAGAAGCAGTTGCACTATTCAAATCTTCTTTCCCATTACCGGCTTCCTCTTGGCTCTCTCCCACTCAGCTGCCTCTCTAGTTCCGTCCTTTGTTTCCTCCTCAGCTGGGTGTGGTGCTTTCCCTTTTACGGGATTCCCTGGTCCCACCCCCACCTGGCCTGTATCCAGGCCCCTTGTCGTGGGCCAGCCTGACCAGCCTGAGTCCAGTGTAGGTGAAGACTCCTCAGGAGTCAAGGAGCCACATGCAGCCAGCTCTGAACCAGCTAAAGTTAGTGAATTAGAGATACAGGAGCCTCAAGATTCATTGCCGGCAGCTGATCTTGACCCACCCACAGCTCTGAAGTAGCAGACGAAGCACAGTTACAGAAAAGTAGCCCACTAGGGTCCCCTTTGTCAATTGAACAGCGAAAGGAAAAGCTCCAACAAGACTTAAGGACATACAGAAAGAGTGCTCACCTCTTGGCTTGGCACCAGCTGCTTACAGTTTTGAGTATGTGCAGGAGCACCTCCGAGCAGATGGCTGTAAATCAGGCTCGTTAAGGAAGGCCTATACAAATCATACCTGGTGAACTGCAAATCGTGGAAGCAACTTGTCACAACCTGTGAACTCTGCAACCACAGCTCTGGACTCTGCCTGCCTCCTGTGACCTTTGGACTGACCCTTGACTGTTTTTTGGACCTGCCTGAACCTTCCTGATTAATGACCTTGGACTGCCTTGACTCTGCTTTCCTGAACAACCCATGAACTCTGACTGCTGCTAAACCGGTATTTGATCTCTGGACTCTTGACTGTGATCTAGCTCTGTTGCCTTACTCTGTCTGTATCCCAGGACAGCCCTTCCCCCTGCTCTATCTAGGGGGCTGGAAAAGGAAAGGGAAACTTTCCCTGCCCCTTCCCCTACTGCCTGTCTCTGTGCCCTGCTCCTTCCCCTTCCTGTTCAGGACTGCCTCTTAGTCTCCCCCACCTTGGCCTCCCCCAGGTTTGGGATCAAACTTGCCTTCTGACTGCACCCCTCCCCGTTCCTGCCTGGCTCCCAGCCATCTCCCTCTCCTGGCCTTCCTTGCATGGGTGGTTCAGGCCCCCAGCTGTCCTCAGCTTAGGCAGCCGAGGTGGGGTCAAATCAGGTACAGGCATCAGCTCCCAAAAACAAGATTATATACAACTCTAATAATAGCTCTTCACAGGGCTTTTTTTGTAGAAAAAGCCCTGCAGGTACTCATTAGCATAATAGGCCACACCCAACAAAACTCATTAGCGTATTAGGCCACACCCCTGACAGCGCGGCTCCTTCCCAGGATCAGCTTCTCCAGGTGCCCCGCGGGAAGCTGCAGGAACCCGAGGGAAGGAAGGCAGTTTCTGGATCAGCTTCCCCAGGCGCCCCACAGCTGCAGGGCAACTGGGAAACCCAAGGAGGGGAGGCAATTTAAACTGCCTTCCCTCCCTGGATCAGCTTGGCTGTCCCAGGTGCCCCATGGCTTGCGAGGTGCCTGGGGAACCCGAGGGGGGGGAAGCTGTAGGCGTGGCCAACTTGGAAGCCAGCCGGAACTCCGTTCCTGTGCATTCCTGCCCCAAAATAGCCCTGGCTCTTCAGCATTTCAGCTGAAGCTCTGTTTAACAGGATGCCTTTTAATCAGCACAGCCAATCAGAAGCTCTGCCAGGAAAAAACCCACCTAGTCCCACCCACATTCAGAAAGGGGATTGTAAGCCCCTCTGAGAGTCCTTCGGATAGTGAAGGGCGGGGTATAAATCCAATCTTCTCCCCCCTCCCCCTCCTCCTCTTTTAAGTTAGGGGTTGATCTTTTAAAATTGTTCTTAGTCTCCTTCTAGCCTGGGAACTGTTTTATGAAATGTCTCTTAAGCTGCTCGGTGTTCTATGTGGTTTTTAATACCAGGGTTTTAACAGTTCATTGATTGTTTACTTTTCTGTTTTTATGATGTTTTCTGTTTTTATTGTGTTTTACTTAGTAAGGTGCCTCGAGCAGGCTTTCCGGGAAGGCAGCATAAAAATTTTCTTTTAGAAATTACTAATCAATAACCCAGATAGCTGCCTATAGCTCAGTGTCGCTATAAGAGCCATATAACCCACTGTCCCTCTGAAGCAGGCTGAAAATAAGTATCCCTGCATGCACAATAGAATGAAAATCATACAATACTGATGGGATTTATTTATTTTTTTAAAAAACTAATAATCTGGTGGCCAAGAGATGTTTGCAGAATGTGACAGCATCTGAATACTTATCTTTCACTGCAGGTACTGCCCGGAAAAAGTCTTGATTTTGTGTCAGCTTGGATTAAGCATGACCCTGCTTTTTCTCCTCTATGAAGGAATGTGTGGAAACGTTTCTCTTGAAATGGCTTTCATTCAAGGTCCACGGAGAAAAGTGGGCGGCTCTTGACGGTTTTTCCTATCCCATCGTTTCCATTTTTCACGGAATCCCTTTTTCGTTTAGCCAGAAGCCGAGAAAGCTGACCTTAACATTAGAAATTATCTGTCATTTGATATATTATATAAAGTATTGATTTATGAAAATACCCCCTAAGAACTGATGTAGTTGCTTCTTCAAGGGGGCAGATGTTTCTTGAGACCACTTGCTGCTTTCCACAGTTTTCTCTCAGGAAGAACATATGAACGTATGGAGCTCCTTTCTACTGACTCAGACCCTTGGTCATCAGGGTCACTATTGTCTACTCAGACTGGGACCGATTTCCCACTAGTGCTGCCCCGCCGTTCTTCCTCCGTTTGCCCCGGTGCTGTGCTTGAATTTCACACCATTTGCCACGGGGCGCATTTTGCCCCGTGGCTCCGCCCGATCTTCCCCGCGGTTTCAGTGATCCTGTTTTTTGAAATCGGTCTGGCAGTGGCTCTCGAGCACAGGTCTTCCACATCACTTTCTGCCTGGTCCCTTTAACTGGGGATGCCAGGGATTGAACCTGGGACCTTTTGCATGCCAAGCAGATGCTCTTCCACTGAGCCATACCTCCTCTCCGAAGAAGTAAAGGAAGAAGAGTAGGTTTTTATACTCCACTTTTTTCTACCCTGAGGAGCAGGGCTATTTTTGGGCAGGAACGCACAGGAACGGAGTTCCGGCTGGCTCCTGAGTTGGCCACACCCAGCAGGAACTAATTAGCATAATAGGCCACACCCAATGGCAGAAACTCATTAGGATTGGCTACATTAGGGGTATGTGGCCTAACATGCAAATTAATTCCTGCTACAAAAAAGCCCTGGGTTTTGACAACAAACAAGGTAAACAGAATAAGAAGCAAAAGGTGGGTGTGGCTGGATGACCACTCTTCTGGTAACATGGAGGTGTGGCCTAATATGCTAATAAGCTGTGCTGTCAGTGGCGTGGCCTAATATACTAATGAGTTTCTGCTGTTGGGTGTGGCCTATTATGCTAATGAGTTCCTGCTGGGCTTTTTCTACAAAAAAAGCCCTGCTGAGGTGTCTTGAAGTGGCTTACAATCGACTTCCCTTCCCCACCCCACAACGGGCATCTTGTGAGATAGGTGGGGCCGAGAGAGTTCTGAGAAGGAGAAGGAGGGAGAATTGGATTTATACCCCACCCTTCACTACCCGAGGGAGTCTCAGAGCAGTTTACAATCTCCTTTCCCTTTCCCTCCCCAGAACAGACACCCTGTGAGTTAGGTGGAGCTGAGAGAGCTCTTCCGAGAGCTGCTCATGAGAGAACAGCTCTGAAAGAACTTGTAACTGACCCAAGGTCACACCAGCAGCTGCATGTGGCAGAGTGGGGAAACTGGATTAGAGTCCGCACTCCCAACCACCACACCAGACTGGCTCTCCTTTTAAAAAAGGGTGACAGGCTCAAGGTCACCCAGCAGGCTTCATGTGGAGGAGTGAAGAATAAAAGAAGAATCAAACCCAGTTCTCCAGATTAGTGTCCACCGCTCTTACCCATTACACTACCCTGTGAACAAGATGGGCTTTCTGTCAAACTATCTGATGTTCCCCTCTGAGTCACGCTGCCCTTGGCATGCTAACTTGGTAATGTTGACCTCACCTGAAGATCTCCCCGACAAGGAAACATTTACCTTTCTAGAAACCTGCACTGTAGGTCGCCTTCAGAGAGATAAAGTCAAGAAAAGAAAGTCAAGAAGATAAAGTCAAGAAAAGAAAGTCTGCAAAAGATAATACAGACTATTCCCTTTGTACCAGAACTGTTTTTATTAAATACTATTCCAGACACATTTTTTAAAAAAACAGATATGTACATGATTGTACATGTTATAACTGTAGCTAGGATTTTATATGCAAAATACTGGGAAAAAGAGGTACCATCAAAAGAAGAAATAATTTATGAACTATTTGAAACAGCAGAAATGCACAAACTGACATTACAGTTACAAGGCAAGAGTGAAGAAACTTTTGAGAAGAATTGGTCAAGGTTATACCAATGGCTAGAGGGCTATCTCAAGATTTAAGAACTGGAATATAAGTTCAAATTCTTGAAAGTTTAAACTGTATGTGTGCGCAATAGACAGATTCTACTTAGACAATTTTTTACAATTATTGTGAGTACAGACTTCCTGTTTGGTGTATGTGGATTTTTCTTTTCTGCTTGTTTGTGTTGCTATGTACTGTTTTTTCTTTCTTTCTTCTTTACTTCTGAAAAACAATAAAATATTCTTAAAAAGAAAGAAAGAAAATGTTCTGCCTCCTCCGGAAACAAGAGGTCTCATGGGCAGAACAGAAAGGAGCAGGGAGGGTGTCGCCTGGGATAGGCAGCTGCAAACTGGCACCCTCCCCGCTGTGCTGCCCCAAGCAGTTGCTGGGGTGGCCCGGCTGGAGAACCAGCCCTGCACGCCGGCTACTGAAAGGCCCTAGAACAGGGGTGGCCAACCTTGCTTAACGTAAGAGCCACACAGAATAAACGTAAGAGTCACATAGAGATGTCTGAGAGCCGCAAGACAGGAACAAATATCACACACACGTTTTTTATTTTTAAAAATATGCAAATTTGCTTTTTATTAACGTTAAATGGGACTGCCAAAAATAAAAACAAACAAGGAAAACCGGTTATAAGAAAGAGAGAGAGAGAAACTAGGAAAGCAAATAGATGGGAGGGAGGAGGGAAGGAAGGAAGGAAGGAAGGGAGAAAGAGAGAAAAAGCATGCCTCCCCTTTGCTTCCCTAGCCGCCCTGCCAGGAGCCGCACAATATGTGTGAAAGAGCCGCATGTGGCTCCCGAGCCACAGGTTGGCCACCCCTGCCCTAGAAATAGGTCACCGGGAACTGGAGCAGGTGAATTACCAAGCGGAAAGCGGTTCTGCAGGCTCCGGTAAACAGATACTTGCTACTCACCTCTGAACCAGGTGGATTAATCATTCAGCACTAGTGGTAATGAGGAGAGCGGAGTGTCGCGACAAGGGTTGGATTTCACGAGCAGGAGAGGAAGAACTCTCGCCTTTTAGCTGGTTGTGGAGCCACGAGTCTTCACCCTGAGATTTCCATCCGCAAGCCATGTGGGGATGTGGCAGAAGAGGTGGATTCTGTGAGGGCTTTTAAGCTGCAGCCCCACAAACGCTAATGGGAATAGAAAGATGACTGACAGTCACAGGGTTGCCATCCTCCAGCTGGGGCCTGGAGACCTCCCAGAATTAGAGCTGGCCTCCAGACCTCAGAGATCGCTTCCCCCAGAGGAAATCGTTGGCTGCTTTGTAGGGCGGACTCTATGGCTTTTAGGGTCACCAGGCATGGCCTGGAAGTTGGTAGGAGGCGGGGGAGGCAGGTACTTACTGTTTGCAGGGGCAGCGATCATCACCGCTACATGATGATGACACTTTTGGCCTGGAGGGGCCAGCATTGTGTGGCGATGGGGTTGCCAAGTCTGTCAGATGAGCGAGCGGGGGATGTGGGGCACTTACTGGGAGCGGGGAGGGAAGAAACCAGAAACAAACACGATGCAGCAGGAATGTCAGGGACATTGGGGGCAACGTACCTACAGCACTTGGAAGTGGCGTAGGCACATCGGCGATGTCGGAGGTGACACTCTGGTTTGTGCGCAAAATCTCTATGGTAGAATTAGCTTCTTACAATAGAGTTTTGCCTAAAAACCAGAGTGTCGCCCCTGACGTCACCAACGTGTCTACGTCACTTCCGGGCAATGTAGGCACGCCACGTTTATTTTTGGTTTCTGTTTGGGGGGTGTGATCCCCCCCCCCAGTTCTTGATAGCCCTGAAGTGGGGGGAGGAACTCCAAACTAGGGGATCTCCCGCTACCTGGGGACTGGCAGCCACATGCAGCGATGATGACCGCTCCCCCCCCCCCAGGTTCTGCCTGCTGAGCAGCCAAGTGTCGGCAGGCAGTGGCAGTCATTACTCGAAGTTTCCCTGCCATTAGCAGGCACCTGGAAAGCCTACCAGCTGAGCAGGGCTGCCAACCTCCAGGTGGGGCCTGGAGACCTCTTGCTGTTACAACTGATCTCCAGACAATAGAGATTGGTTCTCCTGGAGAAAATGGCTGCTTTGGAGGGTGGACTCTGTGGCGTTATACCCTGCTCAGGTCCCTCCCCTCCCTCTCCAGGCTCCACTCCCCCCAAATCTCCAGGTATTTCCCAACCTGGAGCTGGCAACCCTGCTCCTGAAGTCCCCCTCTTCTCCAAACCCTACGCTTCTCAGACTCCACCCCCAAATCTCCAGGAATTTCCCAACCTGTATTTGGCATCCCTACATACACAAGATTCTCAGACAGCAGCTGTCCTGATTGAAACACTGCCCCCCCCCCTAATATGTTCCTCTCTGAGAGAGAGAGAGAGAGAGCAGTTTTGAGAGTGTTATTTAGATTAATGGCCCAGGAAAGTTTAGCAGGGTTATTCATCAAGGGAGCAATTAAACGGGGAGTCTGCGGTTGTACCGAAAGGAAGCTGGCTTTAGGGTCACGGGCCCCTCCGGGGCCTGCATTCTAATTATGGCTTCCCTGCTACTTACATCAGAGTCTTCTTCTGTCTGTGGGGAAGTGGCCTGGGGGCACTGGAAGGAGGCGCTCCATGCCGGAAGGAGCTGCTCTCCGCATCACGCTGCTTGAGGAGGGTGGGGAAGGCATTGCTGGGATTGCAGGGGCTATTTTGAGCCCAAGAGATTCCTTGAAAAGGCTCATGTTCCACCCCCACTCCCCTCCCCTGCTTGCACAGAAGACTCCGAGGAAGCGAAGTCCCTCTTCGTTAATCTCGCATACAGGGGAGATGTGAGCCTCGGGGAGTTGTCGAGCAATTCAAGGCCTGCAATGGCTGAGGCCTGCAATGGCTCTAGCTTCCCCCTGGGCAAAGCTGAGGCATGTTGACGGGTCCTGTTGTTGTGAATGCTGCGGCTCAGCATAAATCATAGTAATTCTCCCCTCCGCCCAAAAGGCCCTGAATGAAATATCCTCATCCCTGCCTACTGGAAGAAGTCTAGGGCCACTTTTAGGGTTGATGACTCTGGCTTGGGAAATTTTGGATAGGGTTGCCAGCTCTGGGTTGGGAAATACCTGGAGACTTTGGGGGTGGATCCAGGAGAGGGCAGGGGAGAGGAGAGGCCTCAGCATGGTACAATGCCATATAGCAGAGGTGTCAAACATGCGGCCCAGGGCCTGCATCAGGCCCCCGGAGGGCTTCTATCAGGCCTGCCCTGGAACTGGCCATCTCCTGCTTCCAGTTCTGTTGCTGCTGCTGCATCATAGCTTGCTTTGCCAGACTCTCTCAATCGCTCAGCCACTTCATGTTTTCCCCTGGGTCCTAGATTCAGAACTCTTGAGCATGAGATTTCTGTGGTGAATCTCAATAAATCAGAAATAGGTTTGCAGCTTACAGATAAACACCTGAACAGCATACTCAAGATTGCAACAGCACAGACATTTTGATGCAATAATTCAGAGCAAGAGGTGTCAGTTATCAGATACTGTTAAATAAACAAAATATTGCAAGAGGGCTAATGTTTTCAGCATGTTTTCATTTTAAGTAAAAAAAGTATTCGTGTTTGTGCCCTTTATAAAGTTTATATCTTGGCTAGCTGGTGTTACATTTTATGACACACATGGTCCAGCCCAACAAGGTCTCATTTATATCAGATCTGGCCCTCATAAGAAATGAGTTTGACACACCTGCCATATAGAGTCCACCCTTCAGAGCAGCCATTTTCTCCGGGGGAGCTGATCTCTGTCAGCTGGAGATGAGTTGTAAAAACGAGAGATCTCCAGGTCCCACCTGGAGGCTGGCAACCATAATTTGGGAAGATATGAGGGTAGTACTTGGAGAAGGCAGGATTCGGGGAGGGAGCGCTCTGGGGATGTGCCCTTGGAAGCCGCCATTTCCTCCAGGGGAAAGAACCTCTGTAAGCCAGAGATCAATTATAATTCAGGGGGGACTCCAGGCTCCACCTGGAGGTTGGCAACCCTAGCCCACGCTTGAAGCGCTGCCACCCCACCCCCCAACTGCTGCACTCCCCAAAGACTGCAGAGATGCAGGCTGGAAATAAAACTATGAGAGGGTAAAATTCCAAGAAGCTTCTCCATTGTTTATGTAACTCATGTCCTGCGTCTTGTAGTTGTTACATGATAAAGACGTGCATCTTCAGTGGGATGCAAGCATGGAAAAACACTTCTGCCCTCTTCCTCCAAGGAGGTCAGAAGGATGCTTCTGCCTAGGGCTGCCAGGACTCCTTCTATGGTGGGAGGCCTCCTGCTGGCCACCCTAGTTGCCTGCCGCCACTTGGAGCAACAACAATTTTTCTAAACGTTGGCTGCACTGCTGTGTCACTTCCAGGAAGTGTCGTGAGGTAGCTCTAGGAATAGACAGAAATTCTATGGTTTTACTCAGGAAGTGACATGGCGATGCAGCCAACGTCATGCTCTTCCATGTCCTTGCTCCCAACTGCCCCATAAATACATCATGCACAATCCCGCACCCCCATGTGGACTTTGAACAGAGACCCTGGTAGTGCTTCAGAAAGCTGAGGAAAACAGGATATATGAAGCAACCTTTTCCAACTGCTAGCATATAATAAAGTATCTGGTGTCTTCTAGTTCCCCCTGCACAAATCTACAGGATGGAAGCCTCAAACCGGTTTCATTGCACAAGAAGGTATGAGCAAGAAGATCGGACAAGTGGTCCATCTCATCCAGCATCCTGTTTCCAACAGTGGTTCAGGAAGCACAGGGAAGCCCACCAGCGGGGTCCACAGGGACCAGCTGTCACCTGCTGACGGCTCCACAGCATCTGACAGTCAGACACTCTCCACCTCGGCACCCCGAATCCCCATTTGGCTGACGTGGTCATAGCCAAGAGAGACCTATCCTTCATAAATCCACCAGTCTACCACCAGTTGTGCGAAACCGAAGAAGAGACTGGATTTATATCCTGCCCTTCACTACTCGAAGGTCTCAGAGCGGCTTACAATCTCTTTTCCCTTCCCTTCCCCTCCCCACAACACACACCCTATGAGGTCAGTGAGGCTGAGAGAGCTCTTTCGAGGACTGCTCATTAGAGAACAGCTCTGAGAGAACTTATGACTGGCCCAAGGTCACACAAGCAGCTGCAAGTGGAGGAGTGGGGAATCAAACCTGGTTCTCCCGGATTAGAGTCCGCGCTCCTAACCACTACACCAAAGTGGCATTTCCTTTGGTCTGCCTTAAATGTTCAGCCAGTTTGATGGCACTGGGCCCTTCACACATTGCAGAGTAAGTAGATTGCTGCTGGGTCCGCACCTTCTGTCAGACACAGGGTTGCCAAGCCCTTGTTAGGCATGGGGGCAGTATTGGGATATTTGGTTAATATAGCAAAGTTTGCCCAGTCATAGAAGAGTGATCCTGAGTGCGGTAAATAAATCTCCCAAGTATATCGCAAAAAAGAGGTAAACTTGCATGGATTCAAGTAGATCCAGTTCACTTTCCGGTTGCGGTCAGAGGAAGAGAATGAAGCCCAATCTAAAGAGTGCTTTCCTGGTCACAAATGGCCAGCTTGTCCGGCATCATGTGTGTGGGACTATGTCAGGTTTCCTGTCATTTTTTCCCCCTCTCCCCCACTTTTGCACTGGGTCCTCCAGGCGGGAGGTTGGCACCCTGTTTAATTCCACGTCAGAGTCACTCACCCATGCCCCCTCCTTCCCCGTATGTCTCGCCAACTCTGCTAATCTGCTTTGCTGTACTGTTCACCTTGAGATGTTTCTGTACTGGTTTCTTCCAGGTGTCTATGCGTGGGAATGCAAGTAGAGTTCACAAGAGGGGATGGGGGGAGTAAGTTCGTAGCTTGTGCGCCTTTTTCCTGGGAATGTAACTGTTAGGGATTTCCGCGCTTCAGAGTTTTACCCTGATTGGTGCCTGTCATTCATATGCTTTTTGAATACTGTATAAGAATTCCCAGCTTTATTGATCTGGCATCACTAGCAAAGAAAGTGTTCCTGAAAGACCATTAAGAAAATAAAGGACTTTGCTTTCACACTAAGGCCTGGCTTATTGGATCTTATCAGAAGTCTCACAGACTATAAGGGCCTTGCATCTACAGGAGAGACCTGCAGAGACATGTGCCTCCATGGAAGGCCATGTCAAGCGAGTGAGAGGGCAAAGGGAGAGACCAGAAGGGGGGGGGGGGTCAGAGGGCAGCTTCCAGGCTAAGACAAAGAGAGGCATCCTATTCATGGAGATAACACCGAGACACTCTTAGAGTGATGTCGCACCCTACAGTGTCCAGGCATACTGAGTCACTCATTCCAACAGGAGGCTCTACCCCCACCCCACCCCGAAGATGCACCCTGCTACTGCTCAGCTGGCTGGCGGGGGAGGAAGGCGCCAAACTTGGGTGGACGACACTAGCAGTGTCATGGCACACAGACGTCACTTCCGCTGGGCCCAGGAAGTGAGGTCAGCACATCACCAGTGGCATCAGTGCGTCCCCAGCAAGGCCCCCACCACCCAGTGAGTCTCCAGGGGGGTTGCCATGGGGGAGCTGGCAACATAACCTGGGGGGGCTGCTATTGGGCCTATTTGGGCAACCCACATCTATCCCATGGAACATGTGGGTTTCCCCAAATAGTGCCCTCTGGGGTTGTTTCAGGTTGGGGAAATGATGCAAGGGGGAAGGCAGAAGCCCCTTGTCCACCCGCATTGAGGTCCCGATCCTAATAGGGCACTGCACATGGAAGAACTGAGAACCCACAACCCACATGTGATGGTGCTGTGTCTGACAACAGGGTGGGGATCCAAGCTCTGCAGTCTGGGAAGAAAGGGGCTAGGGTGAGCCCAAGTTCTTGCATTATTGAAGAGAGAGAAAAAATTTTTCTCTATCCACTTTCATTACACCATAGGGCTGCCAAGTCGTACTCACCTACTGGCGGGGGGGAGTCCTTCTTCACCCGGGAGCCTCCCTGGCGCGCACGCAAAGTGCGCGCACCTGGGGATGTCACCTGGAAGTGACGTCACCACGTTGGGGGCGTTGCCGGGGCGATTGCCAGAGCGTCGCCCTGGCAACATCTCCAACGTGGTGACGTCACTTCCAGGTGACGTCATTACGCTGGGGAAGTCATCCAGGCTGGACGACTTCGGGGGCGGGGTTTCCCCCACTGGCTGAATCCCGGCCGGCGGATCGGGAACCCCTATAGCAGGGGATCCCCCGCCCCCTGGGCTGACTTGGCAGCCCTATTACACCATAATGGCCTTATCAGTGCAGGGCTGGGAAAGTCCTGGAGATCTGGGGGTGGAACTTGGAGAAGGGAGGGTTCGGGGCGGGTGGGACTAGGCTTGCCAGCTCTGGATTGGGAAATACCTGGCGATTTTGGGGGTGGAGTCTTGGGGGCGGGGTTTGGAGAGAGACCTCATCAGAGTCCATCCTCCAAAGCAGCCATTTTCTCCAGGGAAGCGGATCTTGATTGTCTGGAGAGCAATTGTAACAGCGGGAGAGCTCCAGGTGCCAAGCTGAGAAATTTGGCTAGGATTACTTAAGTGAGTCGCGTGCCTCATTTGGAACCCAATACGCATGTATTATTCACAGCAAGTCTCGAGACTTCAGTCCGGGGATTGTGCTTTCCATAAAATACAAATAATTTGGCAAGAACTCTTTATATGATTGAAACACTTTATAGGGGACATCTGTAATGTGTGTACTATGTTGAATTTATGGCGTATTGATTTTTGCACGGTGTTGGATTTGTACGTTATTTATATTATTATTAAATTTAGTTATTTATGGGTTGTTAGTTATTCACACGGCCTTTCTGATATCTTGGACTGCCACCTGGAGGTTGGCAACCTGGGACCTCAGTGGTGCATAATGCCATACCAGCCTTTAAAGCAACTGTTTTCTCCAGGGGAGCTGATCTCTATAGTCTGAAGATCAGTTACAATTCTGGGAGCATTCCAGACCCCACCTGGAGGTTGGCAACCTTAGGCTCATTAGCCAATCTCTATCATATCAGACCTCTATCTTACCACCCCACAAAGGTCCAGATGCCTTCTAGGGGTCTCTACACCATCCCCACAATCATTTTGGAGCCTGGAAATGCAGCAGATGATATGAGCGTTTGTAGCCCTGGCATGGGGCTGCAGTGTCTCAAGTGGTAAGGATGCTGAACTGCAGATCAGAAGTTCGGTAGTTCGGCAGTTCGAGACCCAAGTGCTGCATGATGGAGTGAGCTCCCATCTCTGGTCCCAGCTCTTGCCAGCCTGGCAGTTCGAAAGCAAGAAACTGCAAGTAGGTGAATAGGGACCACTTTGGTGGGAAGGTAACAGTGTTCCGTGCCCCTCAGGCATCTAGTCACGCCGGCCACATGACCACGGAGAAGTCTTCGGACAGCGCTGGCTCTTCGGCTTGGAAACGGAGATGAGCACCGCATCCCTAGAGTCGTATTCGACTGGCTTTTGAGCAAGGGAAACTTTTACCTTTACTAGCCCTGGCACACCTTCCTAGGTTTCCCCACTTTTTTTGCTCCTTGGTGTTGATGGAGCCCACCTGCCTGTGATTGAATCTACAGACTAACAGGAAACTAATAGGAAATGATCAGCAAGTTAATTTACGCTAAGCAGCTAGAAGTTATTGACAGCCACGGGCAGCTGCGTTGCCTTCACATTTAACATGCACTGCATGTAAAGCCCACTCGCTATGATGGAAAAGATGTCCGTCGCCTAGCCTGGGTTTATATTTCCAACAACCAGTATCAGTCCCCTCCGCCTTCCTGGCGTCTTTCCCCTCTCCTTTCCTTCAAACATCCTCCAGATCCTTCATTATGGTAATTTACTCAAGACACAATTGATGAAGCTTTTGATTCACCTACAGGCAACAGGAAGCCGAGGTTAAGATCTCTCCGTTGATTTCATTGGGCATATCTCTTTCCCATAGAAATCGTGTTAAAAGGGCTGAATCTTGACCAGGTTGTATCCTGGCTGTTTTGTGTTGTGCAGTGTTATTGTTTCAGCATGAGCTGACGTGGAGGATAGAGGCACATACTGAGCCATGGAGTTCCAAAGGCTGAATGACACAGGAGGAGGAGATTAGATTTATACCCCGCCCTTCACTACCTGAAGGAGTCTCAGAGCAATTTACAATCCCCTCCCCCTCCCCACAACAGACACCCTGTGAGGTAGCTGGGGCTGAGAGAGCTCTGAGAGAACTGCTCTTGAGAGAACAGCTCTGAAAGAACTTATGACTGACCTAAGGTCACACCAGCAGCTGCAAGTGGAGGAGTGGGGAATCAAACCCGGTTCTCCCCGATTAGAGTCCGTGCTCCTAACCACTACACCAAACTGGCTCTAATAAGGGGATACAGCAGTTTCTGACAATTTCTGCTTCAACTGCAGACTCCCCCCTTGTCTCTGATGCTGTTTCTGAGGCTCTGCTGAACCCCAGGAACAAAATTTCAGGGTATCAGTGGACTGCAGCGGGAAAGGGAAAGGGAAGTGGGAACATCCTACTCCAAAGTCCACTGATGGTTGGGTACACCTCAGAATCTACAACTTGGGTTCAGTTTTTATTCACTTTACTGGCGGACTTGGGATCAATCTAGGGTTGCCTGTTAATCAATAGGAGGGTTGCAGTGTTCCCTCCAAGGTGAGTTAGTGTGAGCTAGCTCACACTTTTTTAGCCTTTGGCTCACACATTTCTGTCTTAACGCAGGAAGGGTGGCTAATTTAAGCAGTAGCCAAATCACTGGCTCACAACTTTAATGCCAGTAGCTCACGAAGGAGAATTTTTGCTCACAAGACTCCACAGCTTAGAGGGAGCATTGGTTGTGGGCAGGGCTCATTTCGTAGCAGGAGCTCCTTTGCATATTAGGTCACCCCCCCAGATATAGACAATCATTCAAGAGCTTACAGTAGCCCTGTAAGAAGAGCTCTGTAAGCTCTTGGAGGATTGGCTACATTAGGGGTGTGTGGCCTAATATGCAAAGGAGCTCCTGCTACGAAATGAACCCTGGTTGTGGGTAGGGATGGGGAGGGGTGTGACTCTGGCTGGTGCGTCATGTCACTTCATTTTTTTTTAAAGGAAGTGACATAAGTAACTGTAGGAATAGCCTTGAAACTCTATGGCAAAACCACAGAGTTTCTAGTGATTCCTAGAATAATAATAATAATGAGTTGGATTTATACCCCGCCCTTCACTACCCAAAAGAGTCTCAGAGCGGCTCACAATCTCCTTCCCTCCCCCTCCCCATAACAGACACCCTGTGAGGTAGGTGGGGCTGAGAGAGCTCTTTCAAGAACTTCTCTTTCAAGAACAGCTCTGAGAGAACAGTGACTGTCCCAAGGTCCCCCAGCTGGCTGCATGTGGAAGAGTGGGGAATCAAAGCTGGTTCTCTGAGATTAGAGTCTGCCAAACTGGCTAGAGCTACCCTGGAAGTTATCAGGAGTAGCTCTAGGAAATTCTCTGACGATTCTTAGAACTACGCTTTGTCACTTCAGTTTTATTACCAGAACTGAAGTAAAATCTCACCTGGCATTGCGGTTTTTTAACCCCCTCCCCCGCCACTGCTGAAAGTGGAGGTGGGCAATGGGAACAAGGGGCGGGGGAATCTCTGTCACAGCTGGGGACCTGACAGCCCTGGATCAATCAAAGACTCCATTTCAGAAATCACGCAAAACCAGGATTTAATGAAACTAGCTAAAGTTTGTGCGCTTGTCCAAATGCAAGCCACGCTCTTTACTCTGAATAAAGAAGTCTGTCAGACCGGGATCTGAACCGACAGTTTGAAGTTGTTTTATTAACCACAGTGGACCACAGACCTGGTCCACAGAGAGCCAGTTTAGCGTAGCGGTTAAGTGTGCGGACTCTAATCTGGGAGAACCATGTTTGATTACCCACTCCTCCACTTGCACCTGGCTGGATGACCTTGGGCAAGCCATAGCTCTGTACCAGCTGTTCTCTCAAGGACAGCTTGGGAAAGAGCTCTCTCAGTCCCACCCACCACACAGGATGGCTGTTGTGGGGAGGGGAGGGGAAAGGAGTTTGTAAGCCGCTTTGAGACTACAAGTGAAGGGTGGGGTATAAATCCAATCTCCTCCTCCTCCTCCTCCTCCTCCTCTTCTTCTGGAATGTGTAAACGACTGTCAAGAAACTAGGCCTTTTCGTAGTCTCTTGTCAAGTCAAACAATGGCTCAGGCTGAGGCCTAGCTACGAATCATGGAAACTTCTCTCTCTGAGAACTGAGACCAATTTGCTTGTAGCTTCAAAGAGTCTAATAAGGGAGATGGGAGGAAACCCTGGTGCTGGTCAGACCATTAGGCCTGAGACAGTTTCAAGGCCGCAAGAATCTGGGAGGATACATTCCATCTCGTTAGTGCGGGAACCTAATGGGTGGGAGAAGGAGCTTGCTTAATTGGGTCTGATGCAGCTGCAGAGCGTCTGGTCTAATTGGCAGATTCACCTGATTGGCCAAGTCACCTGGTAAGCAACATACCTGATTGGTCAAGTTACATTGTTTACTATACCCTTGCCTGGTCAACTAGAACCAGGCCAATGTGGGCTGCTGAGCCGAAGCAAAAATGTTTCATTCTAGTTGCGCCCTTTGTCTGGATTGTATCTAACTTTGGGGCATGTCTTGATTTTGCGTAGGTCATGCAGACTGGAGCCCTCGTCTTGGGCTTTGAAACCCTGTTGGAGTCAGTCTGTCTCAGTGACATCTGGATCTCGAACCAATGCTTGTAAATGTGCTTAGCTTAGGTATATAGCTTTGTTATTTTGTCCTCACTGTTCACCGCTTTTTGTTTAGGGTTGCCTGGTCCCCCCCCCCTTGCCACCTACCTCCCTACAAAAGAAAGAGCATTCCCGCCCCTTTGCTTTTCACATCACTGCAATTCTCACTTTTCAAGGGACATAAAACCATATTCCTACTATTTTAGCAGGTAGGGGTGCCAACCTCCAGGTGGGGTCTGGAGAGCTCCTGAAATTACAGCTGATCTCCAGACTACACAGAGAGGGTCCCCTGCAAGAAATGGCTGCTTTGGTGAGTGGGCTGTGTGGCGTTATAACATGCTGAGGTCCCTCTGTTGGAGTGAGCGACTCAGCATGCCTGGACACCGGGGGGCGCTAGGTCACTCTAACAGTGTAGGTGTTATCTCCTTGAATAGGATGCCTCTCTTTGTCTTAACCTGGAAGCTGCCCTCTGCCCCCCCTTCTGGTCTCTCCCTTTGTCCTCTCACTTCTACACATGGCCTTCCATGGAGACACATGTCTCTGCAGGTCTCTCCTGTCGATGCAAGGCCCTGATAGTCCCACACACGATGCCGAACAAGCTGGCCACTTATAAAGGGAAAGTACTTTTAAGATCAGATTACTTCCTCTTCTTTTGACCGCAACCAGAATGTGAACTGGATCTCCTTGAATAAATGTAAGTTTACCTTTTTTGGGAGGTACTTCTTGGGAGATTTACTTACTGCACTCGGGGTCATGCTTCTATGACTGGGCAAATCTCTGCTATAGTAATCAAGTATCCCGATGCCCTTCTCTCCCCAAACCCCACTCTCTCCAAGCTCAACCCGCAAATTCTCCACGATTGGAGCTGACACCCGTAATACCCGGTAAGTTGACAGACGATTTTAATAATGTTCTCAAGGCTGGGGTGTGTTACGCAGCGTGTGGGTGGGAACAGGGGCACCATTGTTTCATTAATTATTATTGAAAAAGATTCTAGTGTTTTGCTGGTTCCAATGAAATATTTTGGATCATTTTAACATCCCTTTTCATATTTTGCTTCACTTTAACCTGTAGAATATATGGAGGAGTTTCTTTTTCAGTTAATAAAAATTCCTCCCCCTTCTTTCCTCCCCCTCGCGCCAGCCGATTCATTTTTCAGTCTGCTATTAGACAAAGTTTTATATATACTTTCCCCAATACAAATTCAACTTGAAAAAATGTACAAAGGCCTATTATGCGTGCACGGCTTATTTCTGATTTTCACTGAAGTCGACTCGTACGGCTTGACTTTGAATGCTGTGCGTGTACTCCGCCACCTTTCTTTTTTCTCTGATTTTTCTTGCAGAGTATAGATTCCGCATACCAATGAGAAAAACTGGACATTGTGTTGCAGCGCTGAAATTTCCAATTTTGGGGGTGTGGCACGGTTGGTCTATTGCAGCTGCGTAGTTGTGTTAAGGTAGGGGTCACTGCGCATCTAGTTTAGCGGTCATCTCCTTATTGGTTAGTTTTGCACTGGGTGCGTTTTTTTGAAATAGGATAGAGATTCTTTAAGCTGCATCTTGGGTGACCATCATAGCAGAATGTGCGTGATATGTCCTCAGTGATTTCTTATGGTGGCAATGCTTCTGATTCTTGTTTTGGTCAAGATCTGGCGAATATTAAAATCGGGAATGCGGGCAACAGGAACCACATTTCACCAATGTACAGAGAAGGAGAGTAATAAGGTGGGTAGTACTTATGGGGAGCATGGCTCGGCGGTCCCATGCTGCACAGAGCCGCCAGTGTGTTCTTGCTTATGTCTCACCACCACACCATGTATGGTCATTCTTCTCAGGGCACCATGACTGGTGGGAGACTTTCGTGCTGGCACAAGGGGTGAGAGGGAAACCCATCATTTCAAAGTGACCAAGGTGACTTCTAGGGTGGGTTTCTAGTGTCCTGGCCCCACTGGTGGACCTCCTGAGGGCACCTGGTATTTCTGGCCTCTGTGTGACAGAGTGTTGGAGTGGATGGGCCCTTGGCCTGATCCACCATTGGCTTCTCCTATGTTCTTATGTTCTTACTTCTGCTCAAATAGTGGATATTTTGAAAGGACACCTGAAGCCAGAGCACGTTTCAGTGGAGAAGCGTGTGGCAATTGCCCTTTTTTATCTTGCCAATGGCAATCCATTTAGAGACCTTGTGGAGCACTTTTGCGTTGAACCATCTACAGCGGCAGACACAGCCTTGGATGTTGGCTTGGCGATCGGGAGCGAGCTGCTTAGGAAGACTACTTGCCTGGGTCTGGACATAACTAAGGTGTTCTTTTTTCTATTTAAAACATGGCGTTTTCATTGATGCGTTGCCGTGGTAGCATAGCTTGGCCGGTGATTTACTAGCGTGTGGGTTCACCAGGTCTAGCTTGTAACGAATCTTTAAATGTGTGGCCCTTGCCACATTGCAGAATGTTTGTCCCTTTGCGTGGTTGGAGTTCTGTTGAGGTAAAAGTCCAACTGATTGAGCTTGTGACTGACCAGTAATGAAATGCACTTTGGGGGACTTTGGGGGAATGTCTGTTTTTTTAACGCTACCTGTTATTTTCATGCATTTGCACCATGAACGTGACACTATGATGTTGCTCCTTATCCCTTTTTCGGAAGTCATGCATGAAAGCTGTGATTGCCAAAAGAAATGCTTGTCCATACTGCTGCAGGGCACTGTGGATCACGTGGGAAGATTCACAGATGCAGGGGTTACATGCGGCGGCAGAAAGGGCCATGGCCCCTCCTTGTTGGTCGGATCTGCACTATGTGCTGCCATGGATGCTGGGGCGTTTGTTCCAGGCAACCCAGCTTTCCCACTGGAAGGAGTTGCTGTGCCAGCCCGGGTTGTTGTGGATGGGGCTTACCCGATGAGGTGGTGGCTCATGAGTCCTTACTTTGAAGCTTGAAAGGAACTACAACTATGCCTTGTGCCATGCGCATTATGTTGTGTGGTGCACTTTTGGGCAGGTAAAGGCTCGTTGGCGGTGCCTCACTGCACCTTTCCAACTTCAAAATGAACATGCAGCATGGATGGTCTCAGCATGCATTGTTCTCCAAAATATTGGTGAGGAAAATGGACATGCCCCCCCCTTAGCCCAGCGCACAGGTCCAGTGTCTCCATCTCTCACCAGGACACTCCACACCCACTGCTACCAGGCTTGCTATTGGTCGCCATGTTCTCCTAATCTAGCAAGGATGCAATAAAGAAAAGAAGGGATTTTCACAGCAAATGGTGCCACAAGGACACAGCACTCCTCATGTCTTTCACCCGCTCCACATCTTCAGATTCACCACTCTCAGCCAGTGTCGATTCTGTTGGATGACAGAACCACAAAAGGATTTGGATTGGCCAGATGGAGACCACTCTGGTGTGTTACTGGCCCCAACATGACCACAAGGGAATTTTCTTCTGGGTGGCTACCTACTGGGAAAAATTGCGGAGGAGTTACGACCCCCCCCCCAAAGAAAAAGGTGTTAATACTCCAATGGCCATTGTGTATTTGCAAATGCCGTGGAAGGCAGTATGAATGCATTCCTGCCTACATACTAAATCAAAAAAAGAGGGCAACATGCGTGTCGATGTCAAAAAGCAAAGTGCTGCCCGACGCATTTAATGAAACCATTACCATGATGGCGACTCAACACAGCAAACCCATGCCTTCTATTAAAATCCTCATGGTTCAGTCCTTTGCATGAAAAGGAAAATAAAGGAATGCAGTTGAGCAGAAAAAAATTCATTGGGAAACTGACAAAACATTTTTTGAGGCTGACTACAGCAGCTGCGAAGCTCTGTTTTGTTTATTTCCAAGGTTGATTCTCCGCTACCCACCCCCTTCATTGCCACATAAGCGCCATCTTGAAATAGTTCAGTTATTTCCCCCATACTACCGCCACCCCTAGCAAAACTTTTAAAGCTTTTCCTGTCAATAATTTCCTCACAGAAACCCAAGACCGGTGATAGTGTCGTCTCATATCACTAGACTCATCCTGCTTGTAAAAAAAATATCCCCAAAATTTAAACGATAGAAAAAGTAAGCAATAGTGGAGCTTGTACACCAATGAAGGGGGGGAAATGGCGGAAGGTGCAGAGTGGTGGGAACAACCTCAATGTGAGTGGTGGAGTGGCCTTTGAGGTGCAGAAAAAGGGTGTGTGGGAAGTTCAAGGGAATTTATATGCTTTTGAATTACCTTCGGCTTGGAAGCGAAGCAAGGGAAAATCCGGCACAAAAGAAACTGGAAACAGCAACTGGAAAGTGAACTGAGCACTGAAGGGAGGAAAATCAGTGCCGAACAACAAAGAAAACTCAACCAACATACATTGTGAAAGCAAGGGAAACACCCATGCATAGTAGGCCAAAGTTAATGAAGTAGTAGGCCAAAGTTAATGAAGAAGTGATAGAAACATACATACAGTCTTTATAGGGGATAAATGTCATCTCTCTACCTGCTGCAGATGCTTCCAGGGTTGTCAAGCTCTGGGAAACTTCCTGCCTTGAGCCGTAAAGGTGATGAGGAATTATAAGGAACAGCCCCATGCAGGTCAGCTTGGAAGTAAATCCAAGTTTATTCACTATGGCGTACTCCCTGCAAAGGACTGCAGCCACAGAATTGATTGCTTGGTCTGGAAGGGAAGCAAGCGAGTGTTTGAGATGGAGATGTCAGGATTCAGGGCCAGGCTGGTGTCAGCATCAGATAATAATAATAATTCTGTGCCATCAAGTCGACAACCGACTCACAGTGACCCCAGAACGGTGGGGTTTTCAAGCCAAGAGATAAACAGAGGTGGTTTGCCATTGCTTTCCTCTGCACAGCACTTCCCATCTTCCTTGGTGGTCTCTCATTAACTATGGCTGACCCTGCTTAGCTCCCAAGCTGTTCTGTATGAGAAAGAAATCAAGCTGTTTTGTATGGGAAAGGAAACAGCAAAGTGCAGTTTTGTACCTCCAAAATGCAAGCCTGTAGGGATTGCATTCATTCCCAGAATTTGCAAGCGGTAATCCTCGTTCAGGGAGATCTGGCTCGCCGGACTCGTCATGTTTATTAAGTGATTGTCAACTCATATTAGGTGATGTAGCTTAGGGGTGTGTGTGTAAGAGACTGAGTTTTGAAGCAGGAAGTCTTGGGTTCAAGCCCCTTCTCTCCTAGGGGCTCACTCTCCCTTTTAGCCCCTCCCCTGAGTCTGTAATATTTATAACCAAGGGCTGGCCCTTTTATGGGTAAGACCAGGGCTTTTTTTTGTAGAAAAAGCCGGGCAAGAACTCATTAGCATAACAGGCTACACCCAACAGTAGAAACTCATTAGCATATTAGGCCACGCCCCTGACAGCACAGCTCCCTCCCAGGATCAGCTTCCCCAGGTGCTCTGCGGCTTGCAGGGCACATGGGGAACCCAAGGGAAGGAAGGCAGTTTCTGGATCGGCTTCCCCAGGCCGAGGGAACCCGAGGGGGAGGGAGGCAGTTTAAACTGCCTTCCCTCCCTGGATTGGACTGGCTTCCCCAGGCACCCTGTGGCTTGCGAGGCACCTGGGGAACCCGAAGGGGGGAGGAAGCTGTAGGCGTGGCCAACTCAGAAGCCAGCCGGAACTCCGTTCCTTTGCATTCCTGCCCCAAAATAGCCCTGGAATAACCTACATAAAGGGTGCAATTTAGGGCTCTGCAAACCAGGTGAAACTTCCAAGTATGGAGAAAGACGTGATCTTGTTTTTTTAAAAGGGGGGACCCCCAAAATGGTAAGACCAGTTTCTGTACATCAACCCCCCCTCCCCCCAAAGTTCAGGTGGCGTTACACAAATTAGGCCCCAAGGAGGAGGAGATGAGTGGGGAGGGAAATAGAACAAGGAAGGGAAGGGCCCGGGGGCGGGGGAGGGGAGGGGAAGCAAGGAAGCAACCCCAGGTGTGGGGAGACAGGGAGATGGCTTTTGTGGGTTCCCCACTCATAAGAATGATAACAGTGTGACCCACCATGGCAAAGAACGACAGCCATATGAATACAATATAAGTATCTTGGATATGAACACCACTTTTATTTCTGTGACTTTTAATTATTATATTAATTATGTTGAACATAGTTATAGAGGAATGGCACAATGGCTCCAAAAACTGGAATGAATTGAAGGTAGGATATATATATACTTCTTTCCCCCCCAAAGGAATTCCCCCCAATAGGCACAGGGAACTTTTGCTTTGGGGTAACCGAGGCCCTTTCTGCACTCTCCTTTCAATCCACGTTCACTGCGGTGTCTTCCAAGAAATTCTGCACTAAAATTGAATCCAACCTTCTTTCTAATCCAGGTTTTTTTCCTCTCCATTCCGCACTGAACTCGAGTCCAACTTTTTTATTCTGGGTTCCCCCCCCCCCCCCCGCCATTCTGCATTATGTTACGTCCCTTCGGTGGTCAGCCCGGATTTCGCCTGCTGTTGGCCCTGGGTTCTTTGGATGCTGTTATGTCCCCTGACAGCCACTGGGCACCAGCGGCATACAGTCAGATCTTGTCTCGAGAGACAATAGGAGTCAAGGATCCTAGACCACCACTAGCCCCCCAATAAGAACTCTGGCAGGATATTCAAACCCACCAATAGGACTTTTAGGTGTGTCCTAGGAGTTGTATATAGTTGGCCACCTCGGCCAGTATTGCATGCTTGTTGTGTACTCAATAAATCTATGCTGATCACTATGTCGTAGTTCGGGCTTCCGTGCATCGAACCCAGTACACAATAGATGCCAATTTCCCTGAGGACTTAAATTGCCTCGACTCAAACACTGAGAAAATCCGGAGCGACAGGCAAATGCGGAAAGGACCATGGCCCAGGCTAAACTGATCTCATCAGCTCTCAGAGGCTAAGCAGGTTTGTTCCTGGTTAGTCCTCGAACGGGAGACCACCGTTGAAGTTCCGTGCCACTACACAGAGGCAGGAAAACCACTTGTAGACATCTCTTGCCTTAAAAACCCTTCAGGGTCAGCCACAACTTGATGGCAGTTTCCACCACCAACCAAGGTAATGGCATCTATTGTTACATGCTTCCTCCTTCTCTAGATGCTGACAGATTCCAGGGAGAGTGCTATAAGCATGCACATTTTCTCTTTGCGATGTCAGTTTATTTAGAAATATACAAGCAGAGCAGAGTGGAAGCAAAGACACCCTTTCAGAAGGCAGCACAACCATCAATCCTGCTACAGATTCACCCAAGAACCATTCTTGTAGCCTCCCAAACTGCCTCCTTCCAGAGAAAACTCTTCGCTCTCCACTTTCCTTGATAAAAATTTCCAAACTGCTCCCCCCCCCCCCTCCAGGCTCTGGTCCCAGATGCCCATCATCCCCTCCAGATAGGTTGCCCACTCAGGAGAACATCCGTAGCCATTTTGCAACCGGATTTTACTGTCTGAAATGGCAAAATCCACTTGCAAATGATTGCTAAAAGATCTCAAATGATTGCTGAAGTGGATTGAAAGTGGACTGCATTGTGTATCCCATTCAAATGCATTGTGGATTGCATTGTGCAATGCACTCAAGAGCATTGAAAGTGGATTGAAAATGCATTGTTCGGAGCATGTGAAAATGCCTCAAGAAGGGCCGCACGCCTTTCGGTCATCCTGTGGGGATGTCTTGCAGGTGTCCAGTCTCAGGATGGCTAAGTTAGCTGTCACCGGGGGAAGGGCCTTCTCGGTTGTGGCCTCTACCTTGTGGAATGCATTTTCTGATGACACCTGTGCCCTGCCAGACTCGTTTAGTTTCTGCAGGGCATGCAAGGCCAAATTGTTTTGGCTGGCCTTTGGAGTATAATCCACATGTTTGGGTTGTTTTTGTCAGCGGCGTGGTGCTAGCCACGTATATTTAAATAGTTTAACATGTTAATGTTAATGTTTTATATTTGTTGTCTGCTTTTATGTTGTTTTATAACTATTTATACTATTTTAATGCTGCAAGTTGCCGCGAGACCTTTGGATGAACAGCGACTAAAAAAGTCAAATAAATAAATGAATTTGTTATGATCGCTGGCACTCGCCAGCCACGCATTCACTGTGATCAATTCAGCTGAATTCACAACATTGTTGAGTGCTTCTGAGTCTCAGCCAAGGCGATCCTGTCTACTTTCTTCTTGCATAGCTGGCCGTAGAATCAGTCTGTGTGACTTACCTTGCAACTAGTTCAAACAGCAGGTATCCTTCAAGACCCCCTCGCCTCGATATTTTTACAGGCACGACCCCTGATTGTCAGAAGGGCAAGCTTCTTGTTCGGGGGCACTGCTGTCCTGGAATCCCAGGCATGCCATGTGCTTTGGAGGAATTTGGACAGGTAAGTGCTTCCAGGCACATCCTTTCAACAGCTGACTTTGTCAAAGGAAATTGGATTATTGTGCTGGGTGACTTTTGACATTGAAAAGAACTCCAGCGTAACTCCTGGTTGTTTGTTGTAGACTGCATTAAAAAGAATAAAGACTGTGGAACTCTATAGGCTGAGGCAAATCAATGAACAAATTTAACGAGGCTGCAAAAACGTACCGTTTTCTGCTGCTGCTTATACGGTATCCAAACACTTTGCATATGAATATTTTCAGCCTGACCAAGGGCCAAACTAGACATTATGTTTTGGGGTGATTTGAGTCTGGGGTCCCCAGCCCAGCTCTCATTCCCTGCAGCCACACTAGGTTTGCCAGGAACAGGTTGGAAAATCCCCAGAGATTTTGGGGTAGAGCCTAGGAAGAGTAGTGGGAGGGGTCCTTCACAGCTATTATTGCCATACGGTCCACACTCCAAAGCAACCGTTTTCTGTAGGGTAACTGATTTATATCATTTGGGGATCAGTGAGTGCTCTGGGTTGGGAAATACCTGGGTGTTTGGGGGGTGGAGCCTGGGGAGGGCAAGGTTTGGGGAGGAACCTCAGGAGGGGAGGGAACTGATCTCTGTTGTCTGAAGATCAGTTGTAATAGCGGGAGATCTTCAGACCCCACCTGGCAACTTTAGCCTGCAGGGAATATCATTTGAAACATCAGAAAAGAGCAAGACTCCAGTAGCACCTTAAAGACGAACAAAATTTGTGGTAGGGTATGAACTTTCGTGAGTCACTGCTCACTTCTTCAGATACAGCTCATACCAGTAGCACCTTAAAGACGAACAAAATTTGTGGTAGGGTATGAACTTTCGTGAGTCACTGCTCACTTCTTCAGATACAGCTCATACCAGTAGCACCTTAAAGACGAACAGAATTTGTGGTAGGGTATGAAATTTTGTGAGGCACTGCTCACTTCTTCAGATACAGCTCATGCCAGTAGCACCTTAAAGACGAACAAAATTTGTGGTAGGGTATGAACTTTCGTGAGTCACTGCTCACTTCTTCAGATACAGCTCATACCAGTAGCACCTTAAAGACGAACAAAATTTGTGGTAGGGTATGAACTTTCGTGAGTCACTGCTCACTTCTTCAGATACAGCTCATACCAGTAGCACCTTAAAGACGAACAGAATTTGTGGTAGGGTATGAAATTTTGTGAGGCACTGCTCACTTCTTCAGATACAGCTCATGCCAGTAGCACCTTAAAGACGAACAAAATTTGTGGTAGGGTATGAACTTTTGTGAGTCACTGCTCACTTCTTCAGATACAGCTCATGCCAGTAGCACCTTAAAGACAAACAAAATTTGTGGTAGGGTATGAACTTTTGTGAGTCACTGCTCACTTCTTCAGATACAGCTCATGCCAGTAGCACCTTAAAGACGAACAAAATTTGTGGTAGGGTATGAACTTTCGTGAGTCACTGCTCACTTCTTCAGATGCAGCTCATACCATACCACAAATTTTGTTTGTCTTTAAGGTGCTACTGGGCTCTTACTCTTTTCTGCTGCTATAGACAGACTAACATGGCTACCCCCATCAGGGGGAGCCCTTTTCGGCTTGGAACTGCGGCATAGGGGGAGGAGGGGCTCAAACCTCCCTTCTCTCCCACGCTGTTTTCAGAAGCTGAAAGGGCCCCCGTGGAGAGTTATTTTATAGAACTTGGGAGAGGCACCTGGAGTATTCCAAACCCATGCCTACTCCAAGTTATGTAAATAAATCTCTGCTAAGGCCCTTTCACCATCTGAAAATGGCAGGGAGGGGAGGGAGGCAGAAATCTTTATGCTGGCAAATCACTGGTCCAAAGACGAGGCAGTTCAAGGGGTTTTGTCACCCCAGCTAGGTAACCTTTGTAACCTCCTGGGAACGCAGTTGGATCCAGCCAATGGTGGGGTGGACCCAGGTAGGGGTGGCAGTCCCCTCCCATGCTGCTGTTGGCTTGGAATGAGCCAAGTCCCTACCCCACATCACACCTTTCTTCTTGAGCTGCCTAAAGCAATCACTTCCAGCCCCATTGGAAACCGTCTTCTCTTACAGGAATCCTCTTTCCCATCCACATAGGCTTCCCAGAATATAGCAATGGGGCATATATATTTAATTTTTTTTAAAAACCCAGTGAAGATGATGAAAGTCCTCTTCAGGGGATGGGATGTGACTCCCTGGCAGAG
The DNA here is from genome assembly GCA_029233225.1 of Lepidodactylus listeri. NCBI lineage: Eukaryota > Metazoa > Chordata > Lepidosauria > Squamata > Gekkonidae > Lepidodactylus > Lepidodactylus listeri. Next base: position 145,071,418 of record JARCFY010000004.1, read on the forward strand.
CATCGGTTTTGCATGCTGAAGGTCCCAGGTTCAAGCCCCAGCATCTCCGTTTAAAAGGGCTCAGGTGGCAGGTGATGTGAAAGACCCTCACCTGAAACCTTGGAGAGCTGCTGCCATTCTGAGTTGCAAGACTGACCTTGATGGATGGTCTAATTCACTATAGGGCAGCTTCATGTACATTCAAGCATTTCTGAATGACAGTAGTCCAGTCATTACCATTCTCATTCAAGGCCTAGACTATGGCAGGGGCGTCAAGTTTTCAAAATCCCGGGGGGGGGGGAGCTCTTCCGTGCATGCGCCCGCTGGGACCATGTTCCTGCCGCCGCCGCCTCCCCCAGCCTGACCTCTCCTGCTTCCGTCCGTCCGTCCCTCCGTCTGTCCAGGGGCCAGCTGGGCATTTGCTTAGCTGGCCCCTGGACGAATGGAGGGAGGGAGGGACGGAGTGGCCAGGCCGGGGGGGGGGGAGAGAGAGAGAGACGGCAGCGGCCCTAGGAAGGGCCCGGGGAGGTGCGGCGGAGGGCGCACCATTTTCCGGGGGGGGGGCTCAGTCCCCCCCAGGAAATTTCGGGGGTGGCTCAAGCTTTTGAGCCCCCCCATAGTTGACGCCTATGGACTATGGTATGTTTATACTTCAATAGATAGCAACAGAGCAAACACGTCAGCTGTGGCCTCTGATTCTTGGACTTAAGGTTTGTGCTGTTTAACGCAAGTTCTGAAAGTGAGTTAGACAGTTAAGCTAGTTTTCTTGTTTTTCTGCTGTACGATGTTAGAGCATTGCGTTGCCAGAAATTAAATAAACTTCACACTATGTTAATAAAATAAACGAAAGGTTTGGTTAGTTGCAGGGGTCATTTTGTAGAAAAAGAGGTGCAGGAGCTCATTAGCATAACTCATTGGCATAACTTATTTGCGTATGCTACACCACCTGACATCACTGGAAGTATGTCAGAAGGCAAAAAAGAAAGAAGAGAGAGAGAAAGAAAGAAAAGAAAAGAGCTGGCAGAGAGAAGAGAGCTACTAATCCAAGCCTCAGAAATACCACTATTCTGGGAGGATAGCTTCAGTGGTGGCTGAAGCTTTAAGAAGGCTGGTCGGAGGAACAAGGACCTTTCCAGGGGACGGGGTCATTTTGCTGCAGCCATGACACAAGCAGGCATTCCCCCATGGAGGGGAGGCTGGTACCAACTCCCGGAGCTGCGCTCCCTTGAGCTCCTGCTCGAAATGACCCCTGGAGTTGTGTGCAACAACCCTGGGGACTCACAGGGTTTCATCTTTGGACCTCTTAACAACCAGTGATAGACTCCATGAATCGAAATAATCCCCTTTTCTTCAACATCATCTCCATCTTCTTCTTCATCTTCTTCATCTTCTTCATAATCCTTTATTGGCATGGCATGGTGTAACAGTAAGTTAAAAATAAGATAAAACTGAGGGTTTTATGCCACAGTAGTAGAGGTGGGGAAAGGTCATACACAATCAAATTCAAAATAACATCCCCCAAAATAAAACTGTACATTAAAAACCAAGTGTTAAAAAACTCTTGCCCTTAGCTTCCATACAAGTGAGAGGAACTCAGCTACAGATGCAGTGATTTTGGGGGATTTATCAGAAAGCAAGAAGTTTAAACTCATTATCAGCAGTCTTTGCAGATGGCAAAAGAGGATGAATCAAGTGATGGCGTACCCCTTTTCAAGTCGTTTCTTCCTGTGGCCCTCACTACATCGTCTGGCAGCGAATCCCACATTGTAATCACTCTCTGTGTAAAGTAGTATTTCATTTTGTCTGTCCTGTCATGTGTATGTTCATCTGCTTAGCATGCAGAAGGTCCCAGGTTCAATCCCCGGCAGCTCCAGTTAAAGGACCAGGTAGTTGGTGACATGAGTGACCTCTGCCTGAGACCCTGGAGAGCTGCTGCCAGTCCGAGTACTGACCTTGAGGGACCAAGGGTCTCATTCAGTGTAAGACCGCATCATGTGTGTTCATGTGTGTTGTTGGCGCCTCCTCTTACCCGTTGAATGGATGACTTATGAACAAGCGAGTTGAAGATGTCAGCCCTTCTCCAGTGAGCAGGATAGCCAGGGAGCTGCAACATGAAATTTCTCTAGCCTGGGCTAACAAAGAAAAACTCTGATTTTTTGGAAGCTGCTTTGTCTTGAGATCTGTCTGGCTTTGCAGCGGCAAGGAGAGTTGATGCAGCGATTTCTCTCCTGAAGTACGTCTCGTTTTGTTTTCTCCCCCACTTAACTTTCAGAAAGCCGTTCGGGTTTCCGAAGGATGAAGCCTCTCTTGCGGATTCAGAGGCAGGCTGCAAAACTGGAAAAATGAATTCCAATTGGTTGGCGGGGGTCAGTGATGTTACAGGAGCCCATAAGCCACGGTGGGAAACTGTCAGGCCATTATTCAGATTTTCTCCAGAAGGTTTGTCGGGTGTTTTTTTGACAGCTGAGTGTTTTATGGAAAACCTGACAGGAGGTCGAATGGCGGCTTAGTGACTTTTCTGCCGCCGGGGCTCAAAGTGGATGCTTTGCATTTGCAAATGCCTATTCAGTTCTCTGCAGAAGGCCCAAGGGTACCTGAGGTTCTCCGCTGGAAAGCCTGAAATGGTGTCTGTCGGCTAGGCTTGCCAACTTCCAGGCGGGGCCTGGAGATCTCCTGGTATTTCAACTTATCTCCAGATGGCAGACCAGTTCCCCTGGAGGAAATGGTTGCTTTGGAGGGTAAGCTATGGCATTAGACCCCATTGGAGGGAGACCCCTTTTCTCCCTTAACCCTGCCCTCTTCAGGCGCCACCCCCAAATCTCTAGGAATTTCCCAACTCAGAAATATCAACCCTATCTGCAACCTTCTCAGGGATTTTTTTCTGGGGGAACGCACCGGAACCTCTTCGACAAAATTCCTCTAAAAATATTTAAAAGTTCATGAGTTTTTACTGTGCAGGTTGAAAACTTCATTTCCCTCTTGAGAGTTCCGGCACCTCTTTTTCAAAAACAAACAGACAAACAAACAAAAACCCTGCATGTGTTGATCAAAGGAGGACTCGGTGCTGTAGTATTTTAGACCAATTAGATAAAACTGGAAATTTACTAAATGATTGCGCATTTAGAAGCTCTGGACTATAGCTTGGTCCTGACTTGGACGGCCCAGGTTAGCCTAATCTCCTCAGGACTTGGAAGCTTGGTGTAGTGGTTAAGAGCGGTGATCTCTAATCTGGAGGACTGGGCTTGCTTCCCCACTCTTCCACATGAAGGCAGCTGGGTGACCTTAGGCCAGTCACAGTTCTCTCAGAGCTCTCTCAGCCCCGCCTATCTCACAGGGGTGTCTTTTGTGGGCAGAAGAAGAGAAGGCGATTGTAAGCTGCTCTGAGACTCCTTTGGGTAGTGGAGAGTGGGATATAAAACCCAAAAAGATAAGAAGCTAAGCAGGGCTAGCATTTGGATGAGAGACCACCAAGGAATACAAGGATCATGGCGCAGAGGCAGGCAATTGCAAACCACCTCTGAACGTCTCTTGCCTTGAAAACCCCTCCAGGAGTCGCCATAAGTCAGATGTGGTTTGACAATACTTTCCACCACCATCAAGCCATAGCTTTCTTAGCTTGCATGTAAATCCAACTCTGTCCAGAGGTAAGAGGCAACATACAGACATTCATGATGCCAACCTCTAGGTAGGGCCTGGAGATCTCCTGGAATGCCCACTGATCTCTAGATCACAGAGGTAGGCCCATAGCTAGGATTCCTCCCCAGGGGCATTTAAATTTTTAAGGGGGTTTAAGGGAGTGCGAGTGTTATGTCTGCTGACCACCACCAGGTGCCAGCGTCCTTAAGCCTGAGCTTGGTTCCAGAGAACAATAGGGGCCAAGGATCCTGAGCTACCCACAGCCAGCCAATAAGACCTCTGGTGGGAAATTCAAACCCTCCGATGGGACTGTGGGTGTGTTTTGGGAAAGTGTACATAGTTGACCTTCGGCTGGTTATTTTTGTCTTGTGTTGTGTACGAGTAAACATGAGCTGATCATCACTCTGTTGTCCAGTGTCTTCATGTGTTGAACCCAGTACACGATAGTGGCGATGAGGATGGGATCCCGTTGAGCAAGCCGGGCGGCCAGGGCCCCAAGGAAGATGAAGACCTTTGCTGCTGCTCCCACCAATGAGCACTGAAGGCAAGCAGGCCACTTCCATGCCACAACCACTCAACACAATGGCAGTCACTCCAGGAGCAGGACTTGTTCCTCCGTTTGACCCTACTGGCCCTCAACAATGGGAAGCCTGGGTTGAGGGACTCAAGTCCATCCTGATCTTCTATCAGGTTACCAAAGAGGAGCAGAAGAAGGGTCTCCTCATTGGCTCGTGCGGCACCACCACTGTCAAGATGGCCTGAAATCTGCTCTTCCCTACCAAGCTCTCTGAGGCCATGTTCAAGCAGATCGTCAAGACGCTCTAGGACCACTTCATTCCTCAGCCATTGGAGATCTCGTGCCATGTGGTGTTCCACTACCAGCTACAGCACCCGAGAGAATCTGCATGAAATACTTGGCGGAGCTCCACAGGCTCACCTTGGAGTGCAACTTCAGGGCCCAGCTGGAGATGGCCCTCCATGACCGGCTAGTCTGTGGCCTATAGGAGAAGCTCCAACATTGCATCATGGAGGTGGAGACCTGCACCCTTGCTTCCATCCTCTCCACTGCCACTGCTTGGGAGAAGTTGCATCTGTCCATGATCGGGTCCACTGCCAGTCAACCTATGGCAGCCTCACACCTGTCAAGCACCAACCCCATCGACTCCGATGGGGAAGAGGTCCACCGAACCCAACAGCCCAGCAGAAGGTGAGATCCTGGGGTTCCATCATGCTCCATTCCCATCCAGGAGCCCACCACACAGGAGTGCACTGGCTGCAGGGACTGGAAGACATGCCGATTCCGGGTCGCCACATATTGGAGCTGCGGCTGCTCTGGCCATATAGCATGCATTTGCCATTCCAGGGGGTTCTGAGCCCCGATGACACAGTCAACTCAATGCCACCGGACTTCCACACACCGTGAAGACGATACTGCCCCAGAAGAACTGGACCTGCTTGCAAGCAAACAGGTACTGTGGCTTCTGATCCAGACCTCAGCCCCAAAAACCCAGGTCTGGGTTAAAATAGAAGGGTCCCCCTGCTTCACGGAGTTAGACTCTGGGTCTGCGACTTCCATCATCTTGGTGGAAACCCTTAAGAGACTGTGTCCTCATGCACTGCCTGCATCCCTCACCCATGACCCTGGTGGACTTTCAGAGGAACCGTGTTCCGCTACGAGGTGTGGGGAGTTTCCAGGTCCAGTACTGGGGGTTCAAGGACTACCTGGACTTAATAGTAGTCGAGGGCAACCTGGTCAGCCTTTTGGGCCACGCGTGGTTTGCCCCTCTGGGAATCTCCATCGAGGGAGTAAAGCAGTGTGCCCCGCGGTACTTTAGCAAAGTCTGCAGTGAGTTTCCATCTGTCTTTGATGGAACCCTGAGCCACTACATGGGCCCCCCAGTATCCCTGCAACTTGACCCCAAGGTGGCACCCATCCACATGTGTTCCCGGAAGGTCCCATTTGCCCTGCGGCCAAAAATCAATGTGGAGCTGGACTGCCTCATGGTGCAAAGGGTCCTAGAACTGCTATTCCACTCAGCCTGGGAGACCCCCGTAGTCACCCCCATGAATCCGCATCTGCCCGGACTATAAGTGCACGCTGAATAAGGCTCTGCAGGACCACACATACCTGGTCCCGGTCATGAGCCACGTGCTGGCCACTTTGGCTGGGGTGAAGATCTTTGGCAAGCTCAATCTCACCCAGGCCTACCAACAGCTCCCTGTGGATGAGGCCACAGCTGCTGTGCAAACCATCGTTACGCATCAGGGAGTTTCAGAGTTTCAAAGTCACAAGGCTGCAGTTTGGGGTGAGTGTTGCCCTGGGACTTTTCCAACACCTTATGGACTCTCTTTTGAAAGGGATTCCCAATGTCACACCGTTCTTTGACCATGTGTTGATCGCTGTGGCCACGCCGGATAAGTTCACTTCCCAACTGCATGCTGTCCTCCGCCGCTTCCACGAGGCCGGCATTAAGGTGAAGCAGGAGAAGTTCCTTCTTGGAGTTCCTTCAGTTGACTTCCTGGGCTTCACGGTCAAGGGTAGGTCTGTGTAGAGCACTTTACAGTAGTTCGGCTTCAGAGGTCACTATGGCCAGTTTGTCGTGGTCATGGTAAGGGGCCAGCTTTTGAGCCAAATGAACCAAGCCTCCATTCGGCAAGGGACAAGGTAAAGGCCATCGTTGAGGCTCCTCCACCCAAGTCCAAGGTGGAACTGCAGGCATTTCTAGGCCTCTTGAACTTCTACCACCCCTTCCTCCCTCACAATGTGGCAGTAGCTAACTTGGGGGCCTCTCCAGGCCACCGCATTTAAGGGTGTCAAGGTGCTCTTAATCTCCAACATGGTGCTGGCACATTTTGATGAATCGCTACCGGTGGTTCTGGCCTGTGACGCCTCCCCCATGGCATGGGTGCTGTGCTGGCTCATCAACTCCTGGACGGGAGTGAAGTGTTGGTCACTTACCACTCCAGGATGCTATCATAGGAGGATCAGAATTACACCCAGTTTGACCGCAAGGGCCTGGCGATCGTGGCTGGCATAAAAAAATTTCATGACTTCGTCTATGGCCAACCCTTCACCATTGCTATGGACCATTGCCCTCTTCTTGGCTTCTTCGCCGCAGATCAGCAGAAGCCACAGGTCCTCTCCCCACGAGTCCTCTGATGGTCCAGCCTGCAGTACTGCCTGGGGAAGGCTATGGGACACGCCAATGCCCTTAGCCGCCTGCCCTGGCCATCCATCAAGGAAGACCCGGCTCCAGCACACTGCATGCTCCAGGTAGAGGACCTCCCAGATCCTCCCCTCCAGGCAGCCGACGTCACCCACCGCTCGGCCAGGAACCCTGTCATCTCCCGGGTACTGAGCTGGGTGGTGAGGGGGAGGCCTTCACAGCCCACCAGGATGAACTGTCCACCCACAAGGGATGTCTACTGTGGGGAGACAGAGTTATAGTCCCCAGCACCCTATGTCACCGTGTCCTCAAGGCCCTCCACGAGGCCCACCCAGGGATCATCCACATGAAGGCCCTGGCCCAGAGCTATGTCTGGTGGCCAGGGATCGATGTGGAGATTGAGGCTTGGGTGAAGCACTGCCAAGTGTGCTAAGCAGTCTTACCAAATCTGCCGAGTACACCCACCCAAGCCTGGGAGTCCACCCGCACACCATGGTCAAGGCTCCACATAGACTTCGCGGGCCCATTCCATGGCCTGCTATTCCTGGTAATGGTGGATTCCTACTCGAAATGGCTGGAGATAAGCCCTGTCTCCACCACGTCCTCCGAGGCCACCATGTGAGCACTACGCCGGATCTTCGTGACCCACGGGTTGCCTAACACCATCATCTCAGACAACGGGACAGCGTTCACCTTGGAGGAATTCCAGGAGTTCCTCTGCAGCAACCTAATCCAGCACATGACGTCTGCACTGTTCCACACTGTGACCAATGGTGACCAACAGCCAAGCTGAGTGGATGGTGCAGACTGCCAAAGAAGCCCTCAGCCACCTGATGGAAGGCGACTGGGAATTCCATCTGGCCTGTTTCCTCTTGGCACAGTGGACCACTCCCAACCCGATCAACGGCCACTGCCCAGCAGAACTCCTGATGGACTGGCAGCCCGCAATCTTATTGGATAGATTACATCCAGACAAGGCTCCAGAGTCATGAAGACTGTCTGAACAAAAGGAGGGTTCACAAGGGTTCTTCCAGGAGGACCCTATCTACACCTGCAACTTCGGCAAGGGCTCCCCATGGCTAGCTGGCCAAATCATTTGCCCAACAGGACCCGTGTTGTACAAGGTCTCAACAGATGACGGCCAGGTCCTGCGGAAGCATGTAGACCAGCTGAGGAGATGCCTGCTTCCTGTCTCTGTGGATGTTCCGGCTCCAGAGAACATTGATGGAGACAGGCCGGACAACATTGGACCTCACTCTCCAGATGAGAGGATTCCAGAACAAGCTCCCATTCTAGTTGCTGAACCAAATGACAGGGCACCGGTTTCCAGTCCTGCACCTACAGAGCTGTCCCCACCCCCGCAGCCGGGTATCCAGGCAAGTCCGCCTGACAGGGTCCCAGACGCCCCAGTGCCCGCTCCATGGCGTTCCCTGAGGGAGCACTGGCCTATTTACAGGACTATGTCACCTAGGTCGGGCTCAAATTATGGGGGGAGGGGTGTTATGTCTGCTGATCGCCACCAGGTGCCAGCGTCCTTAAGCCTGAGCTTGGTTCCAGAGAACAATAGGGGCCAAGGATCCTGAGCTACCCACAGCCAGCCAATAAGACCTCTGGTGAGAAATTCAAACCCTCCAATGGGACTGTGGGTGTGTTTTGGGAAGGTGTATATAGTTGGCCTTTGGCCGGTTATTTTTGTCTTGTGCTGTGTACGAGTAAACATGAGCTGATCATCACTCTGTTGTCCTGCGTCTTCATGCATTGAACCCAGTACACGATAGCAAGCCTTTAAAAAATTGCAAAAAGAATTTTTTTTAAAGCATTTCGAGGACAGATTCCTGAGGGGCTGTGCCTTTAAGTAAGGGGGCGGAGCCCCTACTGTAGTTACCGGCCTGGACAGAGTTCTGGTCACCTGGAAATAACGGTTGCTCTGTAGGGTGTACTGTATGGCATTATACCCTGCTGAGGTCTTTCCTGTTCTCTCCCCAAACCCCACCCCACCCCAGACTCTTCCCCCAAATCTCCAGCAATTTCCCAACCCAGAGCAAGCAGCCCTAACAAGAACGGGATGTCCTTAATCGTAGCACGTTGGCAACACGCAATGGAAAATGCATTCAAATGTATGCAAATGGCACCATGCAGTTACCTCTGCTGCCTGTTGCTGAAGCACTCATTGCCCGGCTTGAGTGCCTTCCCTTCTGGCTCCCCACTGGAAATCCTATTGTTGTGTGGGATTGCCCATCCGCCATTACCGGATCGATTGGAAAGAGGCGCAGCTGGTTTTAGTTTCCAACCTGGGCCTCATTGCTAGGTAATGGGCAATTGAGATTCGCCTACCTTGAATAAGTAATGACCGTGGTTGATTTCCTTCTCTCCGGGAGACGCAGGCCTCCTGACTCCATGTTGACCCTCATTAGGCTGATGACAGAGAAGTGCTTTGACTGCCTGTCTCCGCAGGAGTAATTGGTTTGAACTTCAGCAAAGGCGCTCCAAAAGCCATCTCATGGGGATAGTGAATGGATTCTTGGTTGCCCCTTGGTCTTTGGTTAGCATGGCTTTGTTTTACCGGCCGCGTTCCTCCTGTCCGTGAGTGGAGCTGTCCCCTGATTGCATAACTGCCCTTCCTTCTAATCTTTCAGATGGAAGAATTTATTTTAAATACGTATGTCTCCCCGATGGGGTCATTCCAGGTGGCTTATCAGAGAGCCAGTTTTGTGTAGTGGTTAAGTGCATGGACTCTAATCTGGGATAATCAGGTTTGATTCCCCACTCCTCCACTTGCACCTGCTGGATGACCTTGGGCTAACCATAGTTCTGGCACAGCTGTTCTCTCAAGGACAGTTCTGGAAAGAGCTCTCTCAGCCTCACCTACCTCACAGGGTGTCTGTTGTGAGGAGGGGAAGCCGCTTTGAGACTCCTTTGGGTAGTGAAGGGCAGGGTATAAATCCAATCTCCTCCTCCTCCTCTTCTTCTGATACTTCGCAAGCAATTCCTCCCTCTGTCAAGTCTCAGATGACAGCCAGTGTGATGCGGCGACAAAACAGGCTAAGGTAATCCTGGGGTGTATCAACAGAGTCATAACATCCAAACCGCAAGATGTGAGCCAGTTTGGTGTAGTGGTTAAGTGCGCGGATTCTAATCTGGGAGGGCCGGGTTTGATTCCCCACTCCTCCACTTGCACCTGGCTGGATGACCTTGGGCAAGCCATAGCTCTGTACCAGCTGTTCCCTCAAGGACAGCTTGGGAAAGAGCTCTCTCAGCCCCACCTACCTCACAGGGTGTCTGTTGTGGGGAGGGGAAGGGAAAAGGAGTTTGTAAGCCGCTCTGAGACTTCTGGAGTTCTAGAGTTCTTGAGTTCTGGAGGCCTCACTTCGAAAAGGATGTGGTTCAGTCTGGAGAAGAGGAGGCTGAGGGGGGACAGGATTGCTGTCTTTAAATATTTGAAAGGCTGTCACTCGGAGGAGGGCAGGGAGCTGTTCCTGTTGGCAGCCGAGGACAGGACTCGCCATAATGGGTTTAAATTAAGGGAGGGAAGGTACCAGCTGGGTCTTAGGAAACCCCTTTTTACAGTAAGAGTTGTTCCACAGTGGAATCGGCTGTCTGGGAGCGTGGTGGGCTCCTCTTCAGTGGCAGTCTTGAAGCAGCGACTGGACCAACACTTGTCAGGGATGCTCTTGGCTGATCCTGCACTGAGCAGGGGGTGGGAGGTGGGTTGAACTAGATGTCTTGTATGGCCCCCTCCAATGCTGTGATTCTATGGTTCTACTTATAGCAACCCTGTGGGGTTTTTCAAGGCAAAAGAGGTTCAGAGGTTGTTAACCGTTGCCAGGGGTCCTTTTGTAGAAAAAGAGGTGCTGGAGCTCATTAGCATAACTCATTAGCATACCTCATTAGCATATGCCACACCCCCTGACATCACCAGAAGTGTGTCAGAAAGGGAATGTCAGTTTCAGCCCCATGATATCCGATGGGCCATTGAAATCAATGGCAAAAACTACTCATAGGGTATATGAGGGGCTGGAGGAAAGGGGGTTTGAAGGAGAGGCTCCAAACTTGCAGGGTAGCTGCTGGGGCCTCTCCTCGAAATACCCACCAAGTTTCAAGAAGATTGGACCACGGGGACCAATTCTATGGGCCCCCAAACAGATTATCCTATCCCCTCCATTGTTCTCTATGGAGGGAAAAATGTTAACTTTTTTCCTCCCATAGAGAACAATGGAGGGAATGGGGGCAACCTGTTTGGGGGCCCGTAGAATTGGACCCCCTGGTCCAATCTTCTTGAAACTTGGTGGGCATTTCGAGGAGAGGCCCCAGCAGCTACCCGGCAAGTTTGGAGCCTCTCCCTCAAACCCCCCCCCCCTCCAGTGGCTTTTAAAGTTGCCGCCGAATTTCGGCGGCAATTCGGCGGCGAGCTGAATCAGATTGGAGAATCTGATTCAGCCCGTGGCTGCCCTACTGGCCAGTCCTGAGCTGGCGGAGCTTTGCTCCGCCTCGCTCCGACCCCAACGGACCCCTGACCATTGCCTACTTCTGCATAGCAAACCTGGATGTCCTTGGTGGGTCTCCCAGCCAAGTCCTAACCAGGACCAACTCTTTGCTTAACTTATGAGACCTGTAGAGATCACGCTAGCCAGGGCCCTCGAGGTCAGGGTCTCGATGGGGCAGTGCAACTTAGTTTGTATGGCTTTGATAAAGCCAGCTTGGTCCCAGTTCCCATGGAAAATGTTTGTGGTTTTTGTGGGCGTGCTTACGGTGTCACTGTAGAGGTCTAGAGCAGAGGTGGCCAGACTAAGAGCCACACAGAATGTGTGTCTGATGTTGGAGAGCCACAAGACGTGAACAAATATAACCCCCACTTTTTTATTGAAAAATATGCAGCTCTGCTTTGTGTTAACATTAAATGAGACTGCCAAAAAAAATAAAAAAGGGGTTAAAAACAGATATTAATAATGATATTTAACTTTAGATGGGGATGGAGGGGAGAAAGAGAGAGAAAGAAAAGGTGGAAAGAAAGTGAAAAGACAGCAAATAGATGGGGAAGGGAGAAGTGGAAAGAAAGCAACTTTGACTTTAAAGGCATCTTCCACAACACCACCACCCCCACCCCCACACCGGCTGGCTTGGCTTGGAGAAGGGATTTAAAGAGACAAATGCCTTCTCCAAGCTGGCCAGCAGGGAGGAAGGAAGAGATGTCTTTAAGAACACATTTAAAGTTAAAGTTGCTTTCTTTCTCTGCTCCCCCCACCCCCATCTCAAGTCTACCCGAGGACAGGGACACTGGCTGGGGAAGAGAAGACCAAGTGGAGAGGCATGCCTCCTCTTCGTTCCCCCAGCCGCCCTGCCGGGAACTGCACAATATGTGTGAAAGAGCCGCATGTGGCTCCCGACCCACAGTTTGGCCACCTGTTGCGTACTGGGTTCAACGCACGGAGAAGCTGGACTACAGCGTGATGATCAGCTCATAGTTTATTGGTACACAACAATACCTACTATTGGCCAATGCGGCCAACTATATACAGCCCCCTGAGACACACCCACCGTCCTATTGGAGGGTTTTAATTTCCTGCCAAAGTCCCTATTGTTTCCTAGGAGGTCCAGGATCCTTGGCCCCTATTGTTTCCTGGAGCCAAGCTCGGACTGCACATCGCTGGCACCTAGTGGTGGTCAGCAGACATAACACCACCCCTGGTCTAGAGGGTCCTTTTCATGCAGCCTTCGGCAAAAGGCATTTCCCAGTGGTAACAGCTTTCCTGAAGGAGGCGAAAAGCAGTTATTTGAATGGCGTTTAACACTAAGTGGGTGTTCTGGTGAATGGGGGAAATCCTGCCCAGCTTTGTCTTTGGTGGCCCTCTAAAGCTGTTGAAGAAGGCCTCCTCCTCACCCTGCGAGCTGTTCCCCGAGTTTGTGAACCAGTAAAGTCACTCGAGCACAGACATTTATCACAGATCCAATAAGGTTTTATGTGAGCTGTAAGAGCCACATCACATGCTTTATGGCCTTTCAGCCTTTGGTTTAAAGCCCATCCCGTTTCCTCAACACAGATAATTTCACCATCAGCGGAGATCTGTAAACAATCCTGCGGTTACAGCCACCTCTGCTGCTGCTGCTCTTGTGGTCTGCACAAGGCATCACTCTTCCTGGAGGTGCATGGTTGCTTGTTTGGGAAGGCCCAGCTACGGAGAGAATAATGATCCATACTTTATTGTTTCTGTTGCTTATTAGGCACGCACACATATTTAATTTATAAGGAACCTTGGTATCTTAACTCTGCCTTTTCTGAGCTTACAGATGGAAGGTGGGGGGGGGGGGGACACGGGCCGCTTTGGCCAGTGTGGGACAGAATTAAGAAGTGAATTAAGAAGTCCCCCAAAAGAGTAGCTGATCAAACGCTTATGGATATGTAGAAGAAGAAGAGATTGGATTTATACCTCGCCCTTCACTACCTGAAGGCATCTCAGAGCGGCTTACAATCTCCTTTCCCTTCCCATCTCCACAGCAGACACCCTGTGAGGGAGAGAGCTCTATCGAGGACTGCTCTCGAGAGAACAGCTCTGAGAGAACTTTGTAACTGACCCAAGGTCACACCAGCAGCTGCATGTGGAGGAGTGGGGAATCAAACCCGGTTCTCCCAGATTATAGTGCGTGTTCATAACCCAAAATTACACTACACCCAAAATTAATGATGTTGCTTGTTCGGTCTACTATAATGTAAGCTGCTTCCAGCATTCGGTGGGAGAGCGATCCTCCCTTGGAAAATCCCAACCTGGGCATCAGAGGCAGGCAGGAAGAAGGAGAGATCATGATTTCTTTCATAAGAACAGTTGCTCACTCTGAAAAGGTCAACCAGAGTTTTATGGCACCTTAACGACTAACAAGATTTACTTACATCCTTCATTTGTACCCTGCCTTCCTCTTTAGTAGGGACCCAAAGCAGCTTTCAACATTATCCCCTCCTTTGTTTTATCCTCACAACAGCCCTGTGAAGTAGATTTGACTGAGAGGGTGTGAGTGGCCAAGGTCACCTGTTGCATTTCCCTGGGAGAGTGGAAATTTGAAGTGGGGCCTCCCAAATCCCAGCCTGACATTCTAAACCAGGGGTCCTCAATGTGGTGCCTATGGGCCTACCAAATGTTTTTAGAAAGTGGGAGGGGCCAGGCTTAATGGCTTCTGATTGGCCATTAAGGATTTGATTAGCTATGCATATCTTTTAAAACATTACTTTGGCAGCAGCTGCCACCATAGCACAAGGATCTTCACTGAGTGACTGAAGAAGAAGAAAAGAGATTGGATTTATACCCCACTCTTCACTACCCAAGGGAGTGGCTTACAAACTCCTTTCCCTTCCCCTCCCCACAACAGACACCCTGTGAGGTAGGTGGGGCTGAGAGAGCTCTTGACAGAAACTGCTCTTTTTCAAGGACAGCTGTGCCAGAACTACGGCTTGCCCAAGGTCATCCAGCAGGTGCAAGTGGAGGAGTGGGGAATCAAACCCGGTTCTCTCAGATTAGAGTCCACGCACTTAACCACTACACCAAACTGGCTCTTGAAGGTAAGCTACGGCAGCCATTTTGTCGCTGGCTCCACCTCCTGTGGCAGCCATTTTGGGGCTGCACCCATCATGCACTGTCAGAATTCCAAAAGTGCCCACAAGCTCAGAAAGGTTGGGGAACCCTGCCCTAACCAATATACTGCACTGGCTGTCTTCATTCATTTGTTTGTTCATTCATTCATTCATTCATTCATTCATTCATGTTTCTCCTGCATCTTTTCTATTCCAAATTTATTTCTACTTCTCATAACAGGTCCACCTTCTCCTCTCTCAGCAGAGTTCTTCTTTTCAACCCTACCAGACCCATCCCATCCTACCTGAAGTGTAATTACTCTCGCCAGGTGTTAGCCACAACACCAGGTCTCCGTCTGATTCATGGTGGGGGAATTTAGCAAATATACCAGAGTCAGAACGTTCTCGGAGTGGCACAGACAACCGACAGGGAATATCTTTTGTGAAATGTATTAAGAAAATATTCCTAATACGTTCAGCTTAATTTAATAAAAAATATCACATGCACACACAAGAGCTAAGAATGAAAAGGCTGAAGTGATCTTAAGAGATCAGAGACAAAAGAAGGCGAAGCATTGATGGGGTTAGTAGCTACCTTTCCAGATGTGCAGACGTCCATGGAGAAGGGATTATGGCCCAAAACAGAGTTTGGGGGTGACCTGCCACTTGACATCCTGCGGCAGACACACACTCTGAGGCCATGTGCTTTGGAGGATATAGACACTGGAAAATAATATGGACCAATGGGAGGCCTTGAGGGGCTTGTCTCAGATGGAGACAAAAGATTACCTGGACCAATAAGGGGTCCCAGGGGGTGTGATGCCAGGAGGAGCAAAACCTAGGTTTGACCAATGAAGTTTCAGCGGGGCAGAGTGTGGATTCACAATTGCATTGATGGGATTAGCCAGATGCTGGATGGCTCTACTGGAGCTGGTTGAACGGGTCTGATGACCACTAATGGTCCTGCCGAGGCAGGTTGAATAGGTTCCCAGATTCCGACAAAAGGTGGGAAAGGGGTCCCTGATAGACACCAGGAGGGATCATTAATAATTTGAATGCTTGATTGGTTATCAGTAGCCTGAGGGATGGGGAGGAAGAACAGTTGATCTAGACAAAAGAGTTTTCACATAGCTATAGGAGTCGCAAAAGGGACTATGTGCAGAGTTGGAGACAGAAGGGCCATTTGCCCAAGGGCCGCTGAATAGCTTTAGAAATGCAGATTGTACCTGGTGGATCTCGCCATTGTTCCATATGCATACCTTGCTGAGTGGAGGGGGGAGAATGGAGATGGTCACGGAGGGCTTCCTTGGGCAGTACTTGAAATCGAAACCTTTTTGCAGAGCTGTGGCTAGCTCTGTGTTTCAGAACCATGAGTGTCTTCCTTGGCCTGAGTTTGTGGGTCTCTGGTTCAGGTTTGAAGTGGGCTGCCCCTGCTGCTGGGGCTACTTCAGAGAGCCAGTTTGGTGTAGTGGTTAAGTGTGCGGACTCTAATCTGGGAGAACCGGGTTTGACTTCCCACTCCTCCACTTGCACCTGCTGGATGACCTTGGGCAAGCCACAGCTCTGTACCAGCTGTTCCCTCAAGGACAGCTTGGGAAAGGGCTCTCTCAGCCCCACCTTCCTCACAGGGTGTCTGTTGTGGGGAGGGGAAGGGAAAAGGAGTTTGTAAGCCACTCTGAGACTCCAAGTGAAGGGTGGGTTATAAATCCAATCTCTTCTTCTTCTTCTTCTTCTTCTCTCTGAGACTTCAGTGATTACTTCCAGAGGAAAGGAGGAAAGGAGGAAAAATATTTTCTTTTGTCAGCTATCCCACAGGATTTAGCATCTGCCGTCTTCTTCATGGGCAAAGTGAAGAGAGATTAGTTCACTTTTAAGGTGCCACAAGACCCCTGTTTATTCTTTCTGTGACAGATGGGCAACCCCCCCCCGCCGCCGAACAATCACGCCAAAAAAGAAATACATTTGCTCAGATCAACTGAGTTGTTTTGACCGAAGCTTTCATGTCGCTAAACTGCCGCGCCACAAAGAGTATGCTTTGAGATAGCAGGCGATCGCCTGTCCTTTTGATGCTGATCAAGAAGCGTCCGTCTAATTCATTTTAATTAATTAATTATTCATTCCACTTATGTGCCGCTCGGTCCTGAAGGCTTTGAATAGCGACAAAATATTTACCAGTTCTGATTTAAAAAGGGCGGGGGGGGGGGGGGGGGAAGGGCATGGCAGAGATGGAATTTTTCCATCCCTGAAATAGCTGTTGCCTCACGGCAGACACTGGGAGAGAGGGCGTTATTGCAGGCTGTTGGCTGGAGGCAAATGAAGGCAAATTGCCTTTTGCTTCCCCTTTGGTGGCTACCTGGCAATTGTCCTGCCAGCGTAGCCAATTTCTTCCTAATGGGGATAGAGCAGAAATCAGATGGCTCATTGGGGTCCTGGCTAGGCAATCCACATAAAAACAGCTTCACAGAGAAAACTCACACAACTGGGACAATGCTAGACTAGAACCCATCTCCCTGAGGTGCTCATTTGCTGTCTAAAAGGTGTTTTTTCTTCTTCTTGTTATGGAAGAGAGTTCAGTTATATGGACTCCCACCTTTAGTCTGAAGTGGTTCAGCTCAAGCACAGATTTACTACTATAGGCCAGCCAGACACGACTATTGCTCCACAGACAGCAGACCTGTCCCTTGTATATCAATTATACAGCCAACCAGCATCGCAGAGCAAAGGACATGGAGTTGGTGTGCAGTCAAACTGTGGGTTTTCATGGGTGTAGGCAACAGGTTCTCCAGCTGAAAGACCAAATAGGTTTTATCCCAACAGAAGTGGCTGTGAAACTAGGACTGCCAGCTCCAGGTTGGGACATTCCTGGAACTTTGGGGGTGGAGCCTGGAGAGGGTGGGGTTTGGAGAGGGGAGGGGCCTCGGTGGGGTATAATGTCATGGAGTCCATGCTTCAAAGCAGCCATTTTCTCCAGGGGAACTGGTCTCTGTAGTCTGAGAGATTATCTCTCTCTCTCTCTCTCTCTCTCTCTCTGTCTGTCTGTCTGTCTGTCTGTCTGTCTCATTTATCTTTCATCTGTCTGTCTATCTATCATCTCTCTTTCTTTCTCTACCATCTATTTATCTATCTGTCTGTCTGTCTGTCTGTCTGTCTCATCTCTCTCTCATCTGTCTGTCTGTCTGTCTATCATCTCTCTCTTTCTTTCTCTACTATCTATCTGTCTGTCTGTCTGTCTGTCTCATCTATCTCTCATCTGTCTGTCTGTCTGTCTGTCTATCTATCTATCTATCATCTATCTATCATCTGTCTGTCTCTGTCTGTCTGTCTGTCTCATCTATCTCTCATCTGTCTGTCTATCTATCATCTCTCTCTCTTTCTTTCTCTACCATCTATCTATCTATCTATCTATCTATCTATCTATCTATCTATCTATCTATCTATCTATCTATCTGTCTGTCTGTCTGTCTGTCTGTCTGTCTGTCTGTCTGTCTGTCTGTCTGTCTGTCTATCATCTCTCTCTTTCTTTCTCTACTATCTATCTGTCTGTCTGTCTGTCTGTCTGTCTCATCTATCTCTCATCTGTCTGACTGTCTGTCTGTCTATCTATCTGTCTGTCTGTCTCTGTCTGTCTGTCTCATCTATCTCTAATCTGTCTGTCTGTCTGTCTATCATCTCTCTCTTTCTTTCTCTACTATCTGTCTGTCTGTCTGTCTGTCTGTCTCATCTATCTCTCATCTGTCTGTCTGTCTGTCTATCTGTCTGTCTGTCTGTCTGTCTATCTGTCTGTCTGTCTGTCTGTCTGTCTATCTATCTATCTATCTATCTATCTATCTATCTATCTATCTATCTATCTATCTATTTTCTACTCAGCCTTTCTCCCCAATGGGGACCCAAAGCAGCTTACATCCTCGTCCTCTCCTCCATTTCATCCTTAATACAGCCCTGTAAAGAATGTTAGGCTGAGGGAGTGTGTGACTGACCCTAGGTCACCCAGCAAGCTTCCATGGCATGAGTGGGGATTTGAACCTCAATCTTCCGGATACTAGTTCAACACTCTTACCCACTTAACCACAGCGGCTGTCCTTCTGTGGGCAACAGCTGTGATTCAGGCCGCATCTGGTGGCTGGCAACCCTACAATGAGAGCCCCCTGAGTCAGATGCCCACACTAGATCTTCTCTAGGAGATTATGAAGAAAAGTTGCAGACAGCAGGTCAATGGGTAGGAAGCAAGGGGTGAGAGGTTATGTCAGAGTTCCACAGCAATCAGTCTCCACAACGTTCCTTCAGAAGGATCAAGTTTATTGAAGACCAGTAAAGGCAGGTCATCTGTTGTATACAATCCGTATTAGAACTAACCTTAGGGATGGGAGAGGGGAAGATATACAAACTCCAAGGGGGGGGGGGTCCTCTGATGAATCTAAGCCAGAGGATGTACTGGAGCGCTCCCCCCCACATTTTCTGGAAATAGAAAAGGGCTGTGGGGCTGCCAGCTCTGGGTAGGAAAATACCTGGAGATTTTGGGGGTGGAGCCTGGAGAGGGTGGGCCTTGGGGAGTGGAAGAAAGTTGGAGGAACCTTAGCAGGGTACAATGCCATACAGTCCACCCGCGAGAGCAGCCATTTTCTCTACTGACTGGAGATCGGTGGCAATAGAGGGAGATCTCCAGGTCCCACCTGGAGATTGGCAATGCTAAGGGGGGGGAGAGATACCCCAGACTATCTAGGTTGGTTGGCAACCCTAGATACTGGATGAGGCCAGAACAAGTGAAGCTACACTCTGGGAAGAGAGCCGACACGTCTGCCTGAGCACACTGTCGAGACGCGCGCTAACCACAGCTTGTATAGATAAGACTAATAGAAATGGCATGAAAACGGCTAAGCCGCCCATGATTCGTTTTTATCCTCCGATGGTAGCTTGCTGAGCTCTTCTCGTCATCCTTTATGTTTCTAATAATACCCCTCGGTATTACGCCGACTCCCGATCTTTGCTTCAGCCCTTGCAATCCTGAAACAAATGCATGCCGCGAGAACTTATCGCATTCTGCTGGAGATGGATGGAAATATAAGATGCCGACAAAATTTGCAGATAGTTTCTTGCCAGCGGCAGCGTCCCAGCACAGGCAAGATTCAATCGTGCGAGTGGAATTTCCTTCTAACAAGCTCTTGGAAACCTCTGAGAAAATGTGGTTCTGCTATCAGATACTGTGAAGTCAGACATCTGGGTTGAAGTGAATAAATAGCGGTATTGAATGTGCGGGGCATTGTATTCTGGGTCCCTTGAGGGGCAAGCCTGAGTCTCTGATAATAAATCATAAGACAGGATTAAAAATAAATAAGGCCGCGAAATACTCCCCCTTGCCCTGCTCCAGGATGAATATGGGAAGTGGATATTCTCTGGGTGGTGCGCCTTTAACATTTAATCTGGGCTGTTCGTAATCTGCGAAATGGTAGTTGCGGAATTCTCCGGGTTACAGAGCGAACACTGCAGAAACAAGACTCACGTAGAGCCCTTTTTACTGGGACTAACTAAAATATCCCCAAATGGCAAGCCCAAGCTTTTGAACACCCAAGAACTCTTCATCAGGACGGATGTTAAAGAGAAGAATAAAATAAAAATATTTCGTGGCATGAAGCTTAAGCTCCAAAACTTCTGATTTCTAGCTTTCTTAAAAGGGAGACCAACCGGTCCAGTCCAAGGTATGTTGTCCCAGCTCCTGGCTGGGAAATTGCTGGAGAGTTGGCGGAGAATCCTCATCAGTAGCACAGGAGGATACTGACATCACATCCTGGGCACATGCCGCCATTGACCGAGTCTAAACCAAGTGACTGCGGTTGGGGGGGGGGAGTGGGAGAAAGAGGCAACAGTGGGAGGGCTTCTAGTGTCCTGGCCCCACTGGTGGACCTCCTGAAGGCACCTGGTGTTTTTGGCCACTGTGTGACAGAGTGTTGGACCGGATGGGCCACTGGCCTGATCCAACACTGGCTTCTCTTATGTTCTTACGTTGTTTAATGTTGTTTTAATGATATTGTATTGAGATTGTTGTGAACCGCCCTGAGCCTGTGTTCGGGGAGGGCGGTATAAAAATCAAATCAAGAAATAACATTCTTATGTTCTTAATCCTGGAGAGGACAGAATTTGGGGACAGAAGTGAC
This sequence comes from Lepidodactylus listeri, assembly GCA_029233225.1. Taxonomy (NCBI): domain Eukaryota; kingdom Metazoa; phylum Chordata; class Lepidosauria; order Squamata; family Gekkonidae; genus Lepidodactylus; species Lepidodactylus listeri. The sequence goes on from JARCFY010000004.1 coordinate 145,091,907, forward strand.
CTCAGCAAGGATGTGACTCCATACAGTCCACCTTCCAGAGTAGCTGTTTTCTCCAGAGAAACTGATCTCTATAGCCTGGAGATCTGCTGTAATTCCAAAAGATCTCTGGGCCCCACCTAGAGTTTACCAACCTTAGTTGTCACCCCAAGCCATGTACATCCACCCCCCTTCTCCCCCTCCCCCCTCCTGCAGTCACTTGGTTTAGACCCTGTCAGTGACGCCATGGGCCCAGGATTTGATGTCACTATCCTCCTGTGCTACTAATGACTATGCTACGATCTCCTGTCCCTTCTCCTCCCCACAACAGACACCCTGTGAGGTAGGTGAGGCTGAGAGAGCTCTGAGAGAACGGCTCCTGAGAGAATAGCTCTGAAAGGTCTTGTGACTGATCCAAGGTCACACCAGCAGTTGCATGTGGAAAAGTGGGGAATCAAACCCGGCTCTCCCAGATTAGAGTCCGCACTCCTAACCATTACACTAATAAGGGTGCAGCTTACTGTGCAATCTCATCAAGTCTACATCACCTGCTGGTTTTAATGACAATCCATAGGGTTTTTTTTGGGGGGGGGGAGGGTGCAGCTTGTCTCTGGCCGCGGTCACACGGCCCTTTAATGCGGGAGGAAGGGCTGTTTCCTCCCGCATTTAAAGGGACAGTCTACAAAGGCCGGGGCTAGTCCTGTGCTGAAGCGGGCTCAAATGCGGGTTCCTCCCGCATTTTCCAACCCTGGGAAAATCAACAGTTTTCCTGGGAGTCGCGTGAGGAACCTGCATTTAAGCTCTCTGGACAGCCCTCTCTCACAATCATTGCGAGAGCAGGGCTGTCCAGATGGTCCCGTCGGCCATTTTTCCCCCCTTTACACATGGGCGTTTGTGCGCTTGGTCAATCAAGCGCCCAAGTGTAAAAAGGGAACCCCCCCAAAACTTACCAGGCGGCTGGTGGGTCCTTTGCTGCTTCTTCCGCTGCTGCCTTCCCACTTTTTCCGTTGCCGCTGCTTCTTCCCCCGCCGCCGGTTCTTCTGCCGCCGCCACCACTGCCGCAGCTTCTGCTGCCTCTTTCGTGGCTTCTGCTGCCGCCACCGCTTCTACCGCCGCTGCTTTGCTGCCCCCGCCAGCCTCCGCAGGGGTTGGGAAGTGTAGACATCCCAACCCGAGGTTAAAAAATGCGGCCCCTTTAATCCGGGAGGGCTCCCGGATTTAAAGGGGCCGTGTGACCACAGCCTCTGTGATCCCAATTCCCCCCATGTATTTATTGTGACATGTGACTAGGGCAGCCAACTAAAGTCTGGCACCTGGTGGGAGCCTGAGGGAGGGGGACATGGGAGGGGCACTGTCATGTTGGTTTGACCATAGAGTTTCTGCTGAACCTTAACATGAGATCACTTCCAGGTTTGCCCCGGAAATGACATCAAGCTGTTGACATGACAATTTTTTTTTCCCCTTTGTACTTTTATCCGAGAGGCAGCAGGGATCGGTGATTTGCTGGTAGGCAATCTCCCTCTATAGGCAACTCCAGATGTGAATAACCCAAGAATCCAAAAGGGGAAGGGGTTTCCCAAGGCAGGATAAGCATTCCTCCACCCCCAGCAATTGCCGCAAGTTGCATGTGGTCAAGGGGCAGAATTACCTGCAGGAACCACACCTTCCCTAACCCGTGCTTGTGTCGGCTTGTGCTTGTTGGAGGAAGGGTGAAATAAACTTTACTCAATATTTACTTGTACTCAAATGTACTCAATATTTACTCATCACCACACCATCTTTCCTTTTAGGATCTCCCTTTTTGGAAACAAAAACAGCCTCAGATATTTCCACACTAGATCTCCCTGTTCAGGCCTGGGGAGTCCACCTTCACACTTAGCAAGGCCAAGAGACGGGGGAGCAACTACCTGCCAACCAGCCAGTCCAGCGAGAAGGTTCTACCTACCCTAGTCTCCAAGGAGCAGCTGGTGGGCCCCGTAACAGCAGCAGTGCTCCAATGGGCTGCAGTTCCAGTTAGGGTTGCCAGCCCCCTGGTGGAGACAGGGGTCCCCCGCTGCCAGGCCCCACTTCCCTCCCACTGATCAGCTGGCCAGCGGGGGGAGAACCCAAAAAGAGGAAGAACCATCTGACATGCAGTGATGTGTCTATGTCACTGCCCACATGACCTGGAAGTGATGCAATCACATCCAGGATGTCAGGGTGACACTCTGGTATTTGTGCAAAAACTCTATGGTAGAAGCCAAATTTACCATAGAATTTTTGCACAAATAGCAGAGCATCACCCCCGATGTCCTAGACATGATGATGTCACTTTTGGGTCACATGAGCAGTGATGTATACATGTTGCTGCACATCAGCTGGGCCTCCCTGCTGCTCCCAGTAAGTTCCCCTCATCCCCTGCTGGTTGCTATGAGGGGCCTGGCAACCCTAGTGCCAGTAAAGGTATGTGACTCTACAACTAGTAGCTAGGCCTGTTGCCAGATGGCCAGCAGGCTCAGAAGGTGACCTGGGAATTCCCTAGTGAGGGATGAAGCCAAACCCCCATCTCGAGTCTCACAGGAACATGCACTCCCATGAGATTTCCTTGGGACTTCCTGGATAGTTGCGGCTGCAGGAACTCCTTTAGAAGGAGAGTCAGCTAAAGGCCAGGGAGGATGTGTCAGAGCTCTCTCTGCTAAGCTGTGGAGAAGCCCTACATGAAAAAGAATGGATAGAAGGTGGGTTTAACTCCCTTCTGTTCTAGTAATGTGACCACAAAGACCTCCTGCAAAGGATACCAGAGGGGACCCAAGTTCAGGGGTCCAACCTGGCAGCCCCCGTTTCTGACACCCCCTCTCCTTTGACAGCCACTATTCCTAGGCGCTCGGGCTGTGCTTTCTGTGTCTCAGGGTGTAAGCCTTCGGGACAGCTGGGGGTGGTGGGGAAACAACAGATATGAGTCGGTGTCAACAGTCCATAACCTTATTGTGAAAACTCTCCCACGTACCGGAATCGGCAATGGTTCCACCGGATTTCCAGTTCTTTCACTGTCAGCTCCATGCTACCGCGAAGTTCGTTCTACGTGTCCACGATTATCTACATTCTTGCAAACTGGTTTGTCCCAAATCATCTTTCTCTCTAGAAATGCCAATCCTGTTCCGGCGAACGTGATGCCATTGAGACTTCGCTGCGGAGAGTCCCCCCGCGCCTGCTCTTTAATTAAGAATTCAACAATACAAATGCAGTCATTCACAGTTCTAAAATGTCTACGGCTCAGGCTCTGACCTTTTAAACTCCATTAAACTATGTAAATACTGTACAAAGGAGCTGTGTACTGTTCACAAACAGCGTGCTAATGTCAACTGGAGGAGTACTTGCTCCTGCGCTCCCTTCCCCAGAGATTTGGCTGCTACCGGAGGAGCAAACATGCATGCCGATTGTTTATGGATTTGCATATGACAGGTGTGCTCTGGGATATCAGGCACATCCCTTTAACTTTTGACTGCATGCCGGGCTTTATTTTTAATTCGGTGAATAATGCCAGCTAATTTAAGGTAGACTCAACATGCCAGGCGTGCATCTATTCAGGTCTAAAGTTCTGCTGGTGAGAACTATTTTCTGGAACCCTCTTCAAGTACAATTCTGTTTCGATGAGGAGAGCGTTGACTCTTGAAAGCTTATACGCTGAAAGCCTTGTTGGTCTTGAACAGGGGTCATTGTGTAAAAAAAAGAGGTGCAGGAGCTCATTAGCATAACTCATTAGCATAACTCATTTGCATATGCCACACCCCCTGACATCACCGGAAGTGTGTCAGAAGGCGACACCCACTGCTCAGGCTTCACCCCAAAAATCTCCAGGTGTTTTCCAACTCAGAGCTGGCGAGCCGGTTTGACACTTTGACTAAAGACACCTTAGGTTTCCTTCCCTCCTGCAGGGAAGCTACCCTACGACAAGCATGAAAATACAGATCAAGTTAGTATGCTTTTGCTTTTTACCACATCATCATATGTGCCTGATCCTGGGCTTGTTACTCCCGGAACGGCGTTCCTGCGCATTCCTGCTCGAAATGACCCCTGGCTAATCTAGCTAATCTACTTCAGACCAACAGGGCTACCCTTGCAAAATGTCTTCATGGAAGGCACTACATTCAGAGACCCAGTTTGGTGTAGTGGTTAAGAGTGTGGACTCTAATCTGGGAGAACTGGGTTAGATTCCCCCCTCCTCCACATGCAGCTGCTGGCATGGCCTTGGGCCAGTAACAAGTTCTCTCAGAGCTGTTCCCTCATGAGTGGCTCTCTCAGAGGTCTCTCAGCCCCACCTACCTCACAGGGTGTCTGTTTTGGGGAGGGGAAGGGAAAGGAGATTGTAAGCCACTCTGAGACTCCCCCCCTCCTCTCCTCTTCCTCCTCCTCCTCCTGAGAAAACTGATGAAAGGAGCTCAGTCTCTCAAAAAACTAATACCCTGAAACTCTCGTTGGTCTCTAAGGTACTACTAGATGAATCAAGCTGTTCCACTGCAGACCAATGTGCTAAGCTCTGGAAGAGTTCTATTCTGATTTACTTTTTTCTGCAGAGAGGAGAAAAATGATCAATGATTGGTTAAGCTCACTCTTCCACAAACCAGCTGAAGAGGAGAATGATGGGGGGAAATTCTTGCACCTGCAAGAAAGGTGGTAAAGACTTGGGAATGGACGTCTGAATGGGTTCCCCACTAAATGCACTGGAGATGTGCATTTCGTTTATGCCAGAAACGAAGGTATCCAAAATATTACATAGCCAGTGAAAGGCAAGGGAGGCAGATAGCTTTCGTGCAATAGTCAAAGTATTGGACAAGGACTTTGGAGGCCCTGGTTCAATCCCCACTGTGCTATGGTGTGTGCTGGAGCACCTTGGGCCACTCACTCTCTTTCAGTCTAAACCACCGCATAGATTTGTTGCAAGGGTCTCCTTCCTTCCTTCTTTCCTTCCTTCCTTCCTTCCTTCCTTCCTTCCTTCCTTCCTTCCTTCCTTCCTTCCTTCCTTCCTTCCTTCCTTCCTTCCTTCCTTCCCTCCCTCCCTCCCTCCCTCCCTCCCTCCGTCCCTGGGAGCAGAAGGTAAGAGTAAACCACCAGTGCTATGGAGGGGCCCTGATCTAGATGGCTTAGGCTGATTTTACAAATGACTTTCCTGCTGGAATCATTCTAGTTCCAAAAAAACCCTGCCCATACCTCTGTGCGGTGTGAAACCGTGCTGCCACTGAAATGTCCATATCTACTAATTGCCCTCCTGTGGTCCAGCTAGTATTAAACTGCTTTATTCTGCTTTAAACAATTGTGGTTTCTTAATGCACTTAAACCCCCTGGAGTGAAATTTCACACCACTGTGAAATCAGCACAGGAAAAGACAGCAGTCAAACTACTTTAGAGGGGAGGTGTAAAATCAGCCTTAAACTGGCCCATTCTCATCAGATCCTGGAAGATCTCCTGGTTCAGAACTTAGATGGGTGACCAACAAGCAAGTCCAGGGTTGCTCTGCAGAGGCAGGCAACAGCAAACCACTTCTGTTCATTTCTTGTGTTGAAAAGCCTACAGGGTCACCATAATTCAGCTATGACTTGCTGGCACTTTCTACCACCACTGGGCCCAGTGCAATTTTGCATAAAACATCTGGGGTGTGCAGAGAGGTACCTCAGTTTGAGGATGACAGTGAGTTAGTCAGGATGGTGGAAGCCCAAGCGGGTCATGAAAAGATCCAAGACAATCTCTCGCTCTTTCTGTACCCATATTTTGCGTCAGTTTCTGAGTGCATCCTATTCTTCCAGTCTGCATTACTTCCCCCTTTCACTTCCAGTTTGTGTCAGGGCTTTTTCTTGTTTCGGCATTTGTTTTACAGGAATCTGCATTCAGACCACTTCCAGCACACTGTTGCCCTGCAGTTACCAGAACTCCTTTTGCTGTGATTCTTTGATCTCATCCACTTTTGAATCGCTAATCCTTTCTAAAGTAGAATTGTTTCTGCGGGTATTTAAGTGCTGCCCATTGCCCTCCCCTGTTTCTGCCTCTCTCTCTTCAGGCTGACACTCCCTTCCCATTCTGTTTTCTTTCCCTCCTTCTCCAAAGACAAAAGGGGATGTGTCCTCCTGTTCAGGCAAACTTTTAAAAAGCCAGAAAGAGCATAAGAAAGAAATCAGTAAATATAATGGACTAGGGGATTCCGTGCTCCCAAATGTGTCAGTCTTGCATGTGTGGTCCTGGATTTTCCCCTCCCTTCCTTTTCTTTTTGCAGAATCATGGAAGGAGGGGGGGAGGGAGGGAGGGAGGGGTTGGGTCTGTAGTTCAAAGTTTAGAAAGATGTTTGCCTTTCTCTTCATCTTAGACAAAGCAGCCAGTTATCTCAAAAAATGTGGGTTTTGCTTGTAGATGCAGAATGCATACGGAATGCACAAATAAATAAACCGGAGGGGGGCGGGGGGAACCAGGGCAGAGGGAATGCGTGTGATTGCAAAGTCATCCCTTAAGGCTCGACTCCTCGGATTCCCCAGAGCAAGCTGTTGGTTCAGAAAGGGCCTCTCTGCCAAAACAGAGGGACAACTTTTATACATCCGTAATTTCTTTTTTTTTAAATCATTGGAGGGCAGTAAAAGAAAAATATTTTGACAGGAAGAATAAGGCCCTTCCAAATTTGCATGTTAATATCCACTCACGCTGTTAACCGTTCAACAGTGCTGATTCTATTTCATCACGTATTAATTTATCGCATTAGAAGACATAATCTGGGCAGGGCCGAGTGATCCTCTGCAAGGGAATCACAGTATGTGGCTTGATTTTTTTTTTTGGAGTTGTTTTGTAGTGCGAGTGGATCCTAATCTCCTCAAAGGCCCTTGTTATTCATAAGGCGAGAGGAACTGCTTGACATGAAAGGCTTTCGGCCTAGGGCTTCTTCACTAAATAATCTCCTCCACATTATTCATAATATAAGTCACATGGATTTCGCTTTATGCTTCTGTCTAAGATTAGAACATTAAAACTTTTAAAGCTGGCGAGTAGCAAAAAGTGAAAACGGTAAATAAATAAAACTGCATTAAAAAAAAAAAAAAAACCCTCCAAAACAAGGCTTTGTGCTAAAATTGGATTCAGAACCGTTTCCATGAAAAAAAATAACTTCTAAAGGTTTGCCTACAAAAGTACAGACATTCAGTAGAGATACGTTTAAAAAAAGAGACTTGGTTAATAAGAGACGTGTGCGAATTAGGCTGCAGAAAAGTAGAGTAGCAGTAGGCCAATCCAAAACAGAGTTGTGCCATAGAAGTCAGTGGTTTTACAAAGGTGTAACTCTGCTTAGGATTGCAATGCCAGACACTGATTGTATTTGCTGATGATCAAATGCCCCAACCTGGGTGGCCAGGGTGAGCCAGGTCTTGTTGGATCTCGGAAGTGAAGTAAGATTGGCCCCGGCTAGTACTGGGATGGGAAACCACTGAGGAAGGCCAGGGTCACTACACAGCAGCAATGGTGAACCACCACTGAATATCTCCTGGCATTGTCAGGTTTTGGAAGCTAAGCAGGGCCAGACTTGGTCAGTACTTGGATGGGAGACCACCAAGGAAGTCCAGGGCCACTATGCAGGGACAGGCAATGGTGAACCACCACTGAATGTCTTCTGCCTGGATGGCCCAGGGTAGCCCAATCTCGTCAGATTTCAGAAGCTAAGCAGCACCAGACTTGGTCAGTACTTGGATGGGAGTCCACCAAGGAAGTTCAAGGTCATTATACAGAGGCAGGCGATGGTGAACCACCACTGAATGTCTTCTGCCTGGATGGCCCAGGGTAGCCCAGTCTTGTCAGATTTCAGAAGCTAAGCAGGGCTGGAATTGGTCAGTACTTGGATAGGAGACCACCAAGGAAGTCCAGGGTCACAACGCAGTGGCAACGACAAACCACCTCTTGCCCTGAAAACCCGACACATCTGCCACAAGTCAGCTGCGACCTGACGGTGGTTTCCATCACTACTGCTGATGATCAAATAACAAAATAAGTCTATGTCAAACATATGGGCTAGAAGAAGTTGCACGACATAACTGGGGTGAGTGTTGTTTCTGCTGGTGGAAATTCTCAGGCTTCCTTTGTCTGCTTGTGTTGGGAGGGATGAATACACAACAGGACCAAAAGAACATTTGGAACGGTGGTGGTGGACTATCATAGTTGCTACGCTGACTAAACATACCTGCACGTTTTTCTTGGGTTCATACACACCCCTTTTGTTGCTCGAAATCACACACTCGAACATTCGCAGTGCAATCGGAACCAGAGTTACTCCTCTGTGATCCAATTAGTGGACCTATTTTATTTTTATTTATTTTTGAGATTTTTATCCTGCCCCCCTCGCCAGTTATGGCGGGCTCAGGGTGGCCACCAACCAATTCGTATAGTACAATAAATACATACATATGGTAAAACAACCAATCATAAAACACTGCTATACAAAGCTAAAATCCTAAAAATCCTAAACGAAAAGAACAAGAAGAACAAGATGGCGAACCACACTATCATACCCCTGGCAGTTGCGGGCACACCATCTTCCCGATTGGTGTCACATGGGCAGGTCAGCGCTCTATGTTAATTAGGCCAGGGCCAGAACTACAAAGCCGGGGTGGCCTCTTCTTGAAAGCCTGGTGGAAGAGCTCCGTCTTGCAGGCCCTGTGGAACTGTAATAGGTCCTGCAGGGCCCTGATGTTATCTGGGAGCTTATTCCACTAGTGCGGGGCCGCCACCAAAAAAGCCCTGGCCCTGGTCACCACCAACCACCAGATGGTTCTGGGAGCCTGACCATAGTGCTCTCTGGGGTACATGCAGGGAGAGACGGTCCCTCAGGTAAGTGGGCCCCTGGTCCTATAGGGCTTTATAGGTAAGCACCAGCACTTTGAACCAAATCCGGTATGCTATAGGCAGGCAGTGCAGTGCTTTAAGGGCGGGCTGGATGTGCTCCCGCGTAGGGAGACACAGCACCAGCCTCGCCGCTGCATTCTGCATCAGCTGGGACAAAGCTGGATCTGGGACAAAGGCAGCCCCATGTAGAGAGCATTACAGTAATCCAATCTTGAGGTGACCAGTGCATGGATCACTGTAGCCAGGTCCTTGCATTCAAGGAAGGGAACCAGCTGCTTGATCAGCCATAGATGGTAAAAGGCCAACCTTGCAGTGGCTGCTACCTGGGCCTCCATCGTTAACGAGGGGTCCAGGAGCACTCCCAAACTCCTAACCTCCGATGCAGGTACCAACAGCACCCCATTGAAGGTCAGGAGAGGGATCCCTAACCCCGGACCGCCCCGACTCAGGCACAGGACCTCCATCTTCGTTGGATTCAATTTCAGTCGGCTTTGCCTAAGCCAACCCGCCACAGCTTTCAGCACCAGGTCCAGATCACCCGGACCAGAGTCTGACTGGCCGCCCAACAACAGATAGAGCTGGGTATCATTAGTGTACTGATGACAGCCCAGCCCATGCCTCTGGGCAATCTGGGCGAGGGGGCACATATAGATATTGAACAGCATTGGGGAGAGTACTGCACCCTGTGGCACACCGCACACGAGCGGGTGTCTCTGGGACAGTTGCTCCCCCATCGCCACCCTCTGTCCCCAGTCTTGGAGAAACGAGGAAAGCCCCTGTAAGGCCAACCCCTGGATCCCAATATCGGCGAGGCGGCAGGCTAGTAGCTGGTGGTTGACGGTGTCAAACGCCGCCGACAGATCTAATAACACCAGCACCGCCATGCCCCCTCAATCCAGATGCCTCCGGAGATCATCTGTGAGGGCGACCAGAGCCGTCTCTGTCCCGTGGCCTGGTCGGAAGCCGGACTGGTAGGGATCCAGAATGGAGGCGTGATCCAAAAGCCCTGTAGGTGATGTAACTCTAGAAGGATGTAACTCTATTTAGGATTACGTTCTTAGATGCCTACACAGCATCGGGGGGGGGGGAATCCTTAGAGCTGGGAATCAATTGAACTGAAGCTCAATGTTTCAAACTGCCCAAATGTTCTTTTGGAACACACAAATTTTTTTGATAGGGTTGCACAAAAGTTCCGATGTACACTAATTAAAACCGCTTTCACCTGCCTGGGACTCTGTTTTTCTAGATGATTGTTAAATACATTGATCAGTGGTTGTAAGATGCAGTAACTTGAAGGGTTTCTTTGTGCTACATTTTCAACCTAGAGTTCTCTCAGCTTCTCTACTACTACTACTACTGCTGCTGCTGCTGCTGCTACTATTACTACTACTACTACTACTACTTCTACTTCTACTTCTACTGGTGGTGGTGGTTAGGGTGATGTGGCTTCAATCAGCTGCAGCACTGAAATCAACTGAGTCACTGTTGCTGCTGATCAAATCCACATTGCTACTACTACTACTACTCAGGGGTCATTTCGTAGAAAAAGAGGTGCAGGAGCTCATTAGCATAACTCATTTGCATATGCCACACCCCCTAACATACTGGAAGTGTGTCAGAAGGCAACACACACCCCTCAGGCTCCCCTCCACAGGTGAGTGAAACTGACCTGCTCTTCCTCCGTTCCCTTCCCCATCCAATACTTTGTACAATAAAAATAAGCGTAAAGAACACACCCTCATTCTCTTCCTGCTCCCTTGAAAGCACCAGGTTTCAAGTAGACTTGAGATACCCAGGACATGTGCACCACCCATCCCTTCCCCTTCCCCTCCCCACAACAAGACATCCTGTGAGGTAGGCGGGGCTGAGAGAGGTCTTTTGAGAACTGCTCATGAGAGAACAGCTCTGAGAGAAGTTGTGACTGGCCCAAGGTCACACCAGCAGCTGCATGTGGAGGAGTGGGGAATCAAACCCGGTTCTCCCAGATTAGAGTCCAACTCCTGACCACTACACCAAACTGATGGGGTGGAAGCTGCTGAAGGGTTGGTGAAATTTCTCCAGTACTTATGTGCCATGTGCCCAGATAAAAAATGGTATTCTCAGAAAATGTATATGCCACCTTGAGCAAGTCTCTGGAAAAGCAGCACACAGTCATAAAAGGAACAATGATAAGATTATCAATATTAAAACAAAACATTAAAAACAATAAAGACCCTAGCAGGGCTTTCCCCGGGGTGCTGCGCCTCTGCACTGCTCGGGGAAGCCGAGGAGGGGGCGGGGCTTGGTCATGTGCCCACCCCCTGGGCTCCTCACTCCCGGAGCTGCGCTCCTGTGCGCTCCCGCTCCAATGGACCCGTGCTACTACTGCTGCTGCTGCTGCTAACGCTGCTGCTACTGCTACTACTTCTCCTGATGGCGAATGAAAAATGACCCTTCTTGCACATCTCTGTCACCGTCTGGAGAAAAGAATGCCGAAGAAAACCCTGAAAACAGATCAATGTTGGCGTAAACATCTGAACTTGTTTCAAAGGGAAGTCATGTTGGATTGCAGTAGAAGAGCTAGATTCGAGTCCAGTAGCACTCTAGAGACCAAGAAGATTTTTGAGGTGTCACCTTTCGAGACTCAAAACTCCCTTAGATACCTGATTAATCAGATAATGAGCTTCAGGGCTTTTTCTTCTTCTTCTTCTGGAAAAAGAGGCGCCAGAACTCTCAAGAGGGAACTGAAGTTTTCAGTCTGTGTACTGAAAACTCATGAACTTCTAAACATTTTAATTAGAATTTTGTCAGAGAGGTTCTGGAACTCTGTTCCAGTGCGTTTCCCCAGAAAAAAAAAGCCCCGGAGAGCTTTGATGCTCGAAAGCTTATACCCCGAAAATCTTGTTTGTCTCTAAGGTCCTACTAGACACTAATCTGGGTGTCCTAAACATGTCACCCCCTGGTCTTATACTGAGGTTGACTGCCTTAATCTCTCCCCCCCAAAAAATATACATGCTATTGCATGCTGCTGCTGTCTCTTCCCCACCTGCTGTTTAGTATATTCATATCCTCTGCCTGCCCTCCACTTAATAAAAGTTAAGGAGACGTTCTGCTGGCTGGTGGTGTACTATAAATAAACAAGTGCCGTATAATATGTTATCAACTGTTCCAAATGAAGCAAGCGTGTGCGAAGGCAGATTGTGCGCTGCATGATGCCGTCTCCCAGGTCTACTCTACAGGCTATTAGGGACTAGTGAGAGGCAGCAATTTTCCCTGAAAAAAGAAGAGGAAGAGGAGGAAATTGGATTTATACCCCGACCTTCACCAGTCTTAGGCTGCAATCACACGCGCCAGAAGATCCGACATAAGTGTGAATGCCTGATGGATCAAAAGGGCACAATCAGACAGCAACATCTGGAAAGCGTCTCACAGCTGTCGGCAACCCGTGCTGCTCCACTGCAGAAGCAGAGTTAAAAGACACTGGGGGAAATCCTGTAGTAAACAGGTTGTGACAGGCCACCGACGAACTTTCCCCTGTCTGGTCGCACAAGCATGCTTCCAAACCATTGGGATGGTCTGATCAGGCCATCCTGGCTTGATGTCGTTTCCTCCCCCTCTTCGCATTGTGCACATGATCACATACCCATAGGGGACCCTCGGTGTGGAGGTGTGATTCCTCATGTAGTTGGGAAACAAATGGCAAAAAAATCCCCAAACGACTCACTCGCAGTTCTGTCTGATCACACAGTGATGGGCTGGGCCTGCAGCAACAAAGGGCTGTGTGATCTCACAATTGTGGGTCTAATTCCTCTGGAGGGAATAGCCTTGCTTCCCCACTGGCGCATGTGACCGCAACCTCAGAGCAGCTTACAATCTCCTCTCCCTTCCCCTCCCCACAACAGAGACCCTGTGAGGTGGGTGAGTCTGAGAGAGCTCTTTCAAGAACTGCTTGTGAGAGAACTGCTCTGAGAGAACTGTGACTGACCCAAGGTCACACCCGCAGCTGCATGTGGAAGAGTGGGGAATCAAGCCCAGTTCTCCCAGATTAGAGTCCACACTCCTAACCATGACACCAAACTGGATCTACACCAACTCTGTCTCTATCATGCAGAGACTGTGGAGAAATCCCTGGACTCCTGTTGGGAAATTCCCAAGTGTTAGGACTTTTTGTCCAATATTAGTGATAATTTAGAGTTATGGATCTTGCTTTCTGGAAAGAAGAGTTTAAAATTTTTATTACTAAAGGATAAAGGGAAACGGGATTAGCTACAAAAGAAACAAAACATGCTTTCTTAAGAGCAGCATTGTGCTCCGTCTGCACTCTAAGCCATCCTACAACAAAGTGAGAGATTACAATTGAGGATCTCTCCTTCTTCTTGACCCCTGAAAGGAAACACCTGATATCAGTCACCAATCAGTACAACAATACCCCTCTAGGTTTCCTGGGCTTGCACTTAATTGGCCAGCTGCCAGGTACTTCTTCCAGGTTAGCCTGAGAAACAACACATTACATAGGTTAACCCTATAATGACTAAAATGGTCAGGTCTTGTCTTACATACTCATTTTTCCAATACCCAGGACGGGAGCTGTTGCAATGAAAGGGAAGAATGGTGAAGTCCTGTCCCCGACAGGCAATCCCAAACAGTTACACCCTTCTAAATCCATTTGGTTTAGGAGGCTATAACTGCTTGGGATTGCACTGACCATTTTTTGGCACTTTGTACAGCGTGGCAGAAGAGCTGGGAAAATTTTGAGAAACCAACTTGACCAACCCAGCCTAGCCTGTAAGATGGACTCTTACCTTGATAAGGCTGATCTGGCCACCTGGGTCCATGCCACAGTAATATCGAGACTAGACTACTGTAATGCACTGTACATTGGTCTTCCCCCCAAATCAACTTGGAGACTCCAGCTGGCGCAGAATGCTGCAGTGCAACTATCAGGGGTCCATTGGAGCAGGAGCGCACAGGAGTGCAGCTCCGGGAGTGAAGAGCCCAGGGGGCGGGCACATGACCAAGCCCCGCCCCCTCCTCGGCTTCCCCGAGCAGTGCAGAGGCGCAGCGCCCCGGGGAAAGCCCTGCTAGGGTCTTTATTGTTTTTAATGTTTTGTTTTAATATTGATAATTTTATCATTGTTCCTTTTATGACTGTGTGCTGCTTTTCCAGAGACTTGCTCAAGGTGGCATATAAATTTTCTAAGTATACCATTTTTTTATCATGGCACATAAGTACTGGAGAAATTTTACCAACCCTTCAGCAGCTTCCACCCCATCAGTTTGGTGTAGTGGTCAGGAGCTGGACTCTAATCTGGGAGAACCGGGTTTGATTCCCCACTCCTCCACATGCAGCTGCTGGTGTGACCTTGGGCCAGTCACAAGTTCTTTCAGAGCTGTTCTCTCATGAGCAATTCTCAAAAGACCTCTCTCAGCCCCACCTACCTCACAGGGTGTCTTGTTGTGGGGAGGGGAAGGGGAAGGGATGGGCGGTGCACATGTCCTGGGTATCTCAAGTCTACTTGAAACCTGGTGGTTTCAAGGGAGCAGGAAGAGAATGCGGGTGTGTTCTTGACGCTTATTTTTATTGCACAAAGTATTGGATGGGGAAGGGAATGGAGGAAGAGCAGGTCAGTTTCACTCACCTGTGGAGTGGAGCCTGAGGGGTGGGTGTTGCCTTCTGACACACTTCCGGTATGTTAGGGGGTGTGGCATATGCAAATGAGTTATGCTAATGAGCTCCTGCACCTCTTTTTCTATGAAATGACCCCTGGCAACTATTATCAGGAGTTCGATGGAGTGTGCATGTTCCTCCCATTCTGCAGACGCTCCATTGGCTGTCCAAGTGTTACAGGGCTCGATGTAAGGTATTGACAATCACATCCGTATGAGGTCCTTCATGGTCTTGGTCCCTCTTATCTGCTGAGCCGCCTCTCCCTTGTGCTCCTCCACAAGTGCTTCAGTCATCTCAGCAAGCCCTTCTGCAGACTGTCTGTACATGTGCCTGCTTTATGAACACCTGACCCCATGAAGCTGCCTTGTACTGAATCAGATCCTCTTGGTCCGACAAAGTCAGTATTGTCTACTCAGACTGGCAACCGCTCTACAGGGTCTCATGCAGAGGTCTTTCACTTCAGCTACTGCCAGATTGTTTAACGGGAGATGCTGGGGATTGAACCTGGGACCTTCTGCATGCCAAGCAGATGCTCTACCGCTGAGCCACAGGTAGTACCTTCATGGTGGCTCCCAACTTATGGAATGGCCTGCCTGTGGAGGGCAGGAAGGCTCCCACTCTCCCGGCCTTCTGCAAACTATGCAAAACTGAGTTATTCAAGGGAGCTCTGTTTCCCCAAATGCTATTTGTTACCCAAAGGGGGCTGTCTCCTGTTTTTGTCGGGGGAATTAGCAAGGAGACAGAATTTGCGAGTGAGGGGTGATCTAGTGAGATTTCTTCACCAAAGTTTATGGGGATCTTTCCCTTTTGAGAACTCTCAGAATAACTAGTCCATTGAAAATAGAAATAAATTTTATTTATTAAATGTTATACACATTCTGTATGCAGCATGCTACTCTTCGTTTTTTCCCCTTATAGAACAATCTAGAACTCTCAGCTAGCAAGGCAGCTAGGGTTAACTCTTCTCTACTACCTATCCAGTTTGTTAGTTCCTAAATAAAGCTTCATTATTCTTTAATCAGTTCAGTGCCCTGACTGTTGCATTGGCATTCTACCAGCTGTTGCATTGGCATTCTACCAGAGAGCCAGTTTGGTGTAGTGGTTAAGTGCTCGGACTCTAATCTGGGAGAACCGGGTTTGATTCCCCACTCCTCCACTTGCACCTGGCTGGATGACCTTGGGCAAGCCATAGCTCTGTACCAGCTGTTCTCTCAAGGACAGCTTGGGAAAGCGCTCTCTCAGCCCCACCAACCTCACAGGGTGTCTGTTGTGGGGAGGGGAAGGGAAAGGAGTTTGTAAGCCGCTCTGAGACTCCAAGTGAGTGAAGGGCGGGGTATAAATCTAATCTCTTCTTCTTCTTCTTCTTCTTCTAAGGAGATTGGCACTGCAGAGCTTCCTATAGGATGAAAAGGTATGTGTGTGTGTGTGGATGTTCCTGACATCTCAAGGTAGCCTGTTCCAGTGGAGTGGGATGCCAGTGCAATAGGCCCCAAACTGGGAGACACTGGAGATTTGAGAGACCTGGGGAGGGCAGGATTTGGGGTGAGGAGAGACCTCAGTGGGGCAACTGGAGGGTGGACTCTATGGTATAATGCCCCACTGAGGTCCCTCCCCACACCAAATCCTGCCCTCCCCAGGTTCCCCTCTCAAATCTCCAGCTGTTTTCTGCAGGGGAACTGATCTCTGTAGTCTGAAAGTTAGTTGTAATTCTGGGGGTACTCCGGCTGAAGTTAGAGAAGTAACAGACAGGAGATGCTGCTGGAAAGATCGAAGCTGCTGCACATCTGCTTACTTACATCTAAAGCTAACTATATGGCTTTCTAATACTTAAAAATACCCTGGTCTTTTGAAAGCCACATTCCCTGTAGGTGATATTGGCACCAGCCCTGTGGCCAGAAACTTGGTCGGGCATGGGGAAATTTTGTGGTGCAGCAGGGGAGGGGGGGAGGGGTACCTGCACACCTTCCCTGAACTCTAAGCAGCCAAATCGCCACTTGGAGTTCAGGGAAAATGTGCGGCCGCCCCTTTCCCTCCCTTCCTGCAAGATTTAAAGGGCCCTCCAGCTGATCGGTGGGCCCACTGGCGTAAACTACGGGGGGGTTCGAGGGCTCGAGCCACCCCCGAAATTTTCCGGGGGGACTGAGCCCCCCCGGGAAAACATCGCGCCTGCCGCCGGCTCTTCCGAGGCTCGCCAGCTGGTGCCTCTCCCCCCCCCCACAGGCCTGGCCATTCTTCCCTCCTTATCTCTCCCTCTTCCTCTTTTAGGGGTGAGGGAGGGAGTGGCCAGGGCGGAGGGGGAGGGAAAGGCACCAGCAGCACCAGCTGGTGAGCCTCGGAAGGGCCGGGGAGGCGCGGCGGCTGGCAGTAGGTTTTCCGGGGCGCGCGCTCTAAAGAGCCCCTGCCCCCCCGGACTTCAGAAAACTCTACGCCCCTGGGTGGGCCACATGTTCCCGTCAATCAGCTGGTTGTTGTTGTTCAGTCACACAGTCGAGTCTGACTTCGCAAACTCACGGACCACGTCATGCCAGGCCCTCCTGCCCTCCACCACCTTCCAGAGTCTGCTCAACTTTATGTTCATTGCGTCAGTAACACTGTCTAGCCATCCCATCCTTTGCCGTCCCCTTCTTCTTTTACCTTCAGTCTTCCCCAGCAGCAGGGTCCTTTCCAGTGAGTGCTCCCTTCCCTTTTGGTGGCCAAAGTCTTTGAGCTTCAGCTGGAGGGCCCTTTAAATGTCACAGCAGGGGAAGGAGAGGGGAGAGGGTGAGGAGAGAGGGGCAGCAGCTGTTGTGAGGCGTGCTTCATGTTTGAGGGGGCAGAGCCCCAAAATGCCCCACCGCAGCTACTGACCTGATTGGCACCCACTTATTCTTGTTCCAGTTGAACAGAGCTTCCAATGGCCAAAGATCAGGAGATCAGAAAGGAAAGGGGTCGGGGGGGGGGGAGGAAGGAAAGAAAAAACACCGTGTTTGATAGCTGGATTTTTAAATGCACGAATGCAGTGTGAAAACCAGACATAACCAAAACTGACTTTTTGTAAGAGGACAGGAATCTCATTGAGGCTGCCCTGGCTCGCTGTATTTTGGCTGTGGGATTCCAGAGCTGTGCCCTGTCTTCAAAGAGCTCACCTCCCACTGTGACTGCAAAGTGTTAATACGATGGTCAGGCCGGCTCCTGGGGAGAGATGTTGGATTTTAGCTCTCTGTAGCGTCCCTGTCAAGTATACTTTTATTGGTGATGGACAGGATGCTGACATCTAAAAACACGTTTCTTTTTTGTGTGCTTACTGTTAGTCAACGGCTTTGTCACATTGCCGCAGTGCATTTTTTTGGGGGGGGGGAGGGGGCCTTTCATAAAATAAAAAAAAGGTTCTTTCTCTTCACAGCAGCTGATGTAGGTGTCCATATTTTCAAGAGGAGAAAGCCACCGCTCTGGGAAGGAGAAGAGGTGAGGAGGAGCCAGGGCTCAATAGCAGAGGAGGAAGAGGAGGAGGAGATTGGATTTATACCCTGCCCTTCACTACCCAATGGAGTCTCAGAGCAGCATACAAACTCCTGTCCCTTCCCCTCCCCACAACAGGCACCCTGTGAGGTAGGTGGGGCTGAGAGAGCTCTGACAGAAACTGCTCTTTTCTTCAAGAACAGCTCTGACAGAACTATGGCTTGCCCACGATCATCCAGCAGGTGCAAGTGGGGAATCAAACCAGGTTCTCCCAGATTAGAGTCCGCGCACTTAACCACTACTCCAAACTGGCATCTGCTCTGCAGGCATAAGGTCCTTGGTTCAATCCCTGGCATCTCCAGTCAAAAAGGATCAAGTAGCAGGTGATGCGTGGAGAGCTGTTGCTGGGAAGGTCCATCAACGGCTACTCACCATGATGTCTAAAGGGAAGTGCCACATTCCGACAGAAGTTGAAGGGCCACAGATTCAGGACAGGCCAAAGGATGTACATCTTCACACAGCAAATAAGTAAATGGTAGGATTTGTTGCCTGTTAATAACAGTGATGGCCACTAACAAAGATGAATTTCAGGGGAGGTTAGTCAGATTCATAGAAGAGAGGTCCATCAATGGCTAGCTTAAGGGGATCTCCATATCCAGAGGAGGTAAACCTCTGAATAATAGAGCTAGAAGGTAACATCAGTAGAAGCCAGTTTGGTGTAGTGGTTAGGAGTGTGGACTCTAACCTGGGAGAACCAGGTTTGATTCCCTACTCTTCCACATGCAGCTGTGGGTGTGACCTTGGGTCAGCCATAAGTTCTCTCAGAGCTGTTCTCTCAGGAACCATTGTCGAGAGAGCTCTCTCAGTTTTGTTTGTTTGAAAAAAGAAGAAGAGAGAACAGGAAGATGCCGTGGGTGAGATGGATTTGTTCAGTGGGTTCTCTGGCCGCTGTCCTTGTCTTCACGAGTCTCTTCCAATCATGATTGCTTTGGATGACCTTCACACAGGCAGCCACAGAGATGCTTGGTTTCCAGTCTCCTCAGAGGAATATCGGAGCTCTTCACATGTCTTCTGTCAGCGGCCCTTGTCTTCTGGGTCAATAGATGCCACACTTCAGATCTTTTGGCCAAACGAGACCTGCCCGGCCACCTCTCTGATTACCGTCTACCACCAGACCGAAAACAATTTTGTTCTGGAACACTTCCCTTGACTTTCTGATGCAACTTTGCTTGGGGGGAAAAGGATTGATGTTGTTGACAGTCCTTCTGCCCTGTTCTTCTATGCGGCGCTAATTTTAAAAGCTGTTTTACGTTATGAACATAGTTTTGATTGCTTTTAATTATCAGCTCGGTACTTCTATCGCATTTATGATTATTTTAGGGGGGGGTTTGGGTGCCCCTTTGGGTAGAAAAACAGCCAAATTGTATTGAAACGGTTTAGAGAAGTGGCAGCAACCGTCTCGTCCATATCGTCCTTCTGTAATTACCTCATACATACATACATACATACATATACCTTTATTAGCATAAAACAGGTTACAGAAAGAGACATAATCGGAAAGAAAGGTAACAAGGAAAAATAAGTTAATCATATATAGCTATGCGTTGTGCAAACGATCCTTAATTACCAAACTTAAAAATAGAGCAACTTTTTCAGTTAGTTCGGGTGACAGGGCGTTCAGGAGACAGCGCACCTTCAAAACATCTGGGCAACCTATCATGTTAGATAGAACTGGATCTAAAAGAGTAAAACGTATATCGTCATACCAGGGACAGTATAGGAGAATATGGAGAACTGAATCGACCTGATTTAGACTACACGCACAGAGTCTTGCTGAGTATGGAACCCCTTTATATCTACCATGAGTGACAGCCGATGGAATGGCGTTACATCTAGCAAGTGCAAATGCTCGGCACAGGTGAGGGGCATGGAGGGCCGATAGATAAGAAGGCAGATGGCCAGTATGTGGGAGAATTCCAAAGTTCAGGGGGGAGCAGGATTTGTTTGCATCACTAGCTAGTTTCTGCATTTCATTGTCCAGGATTCTGCGTCTAATTAGCTGATATGCATTTGTAAGAGGTAGCATATACAGAGAATCCATGGATATTCCCATTGTGATTATTTTCTTCTCTATGCAGGCAGTCCATTTGGACTTGATAGATTCAGACAACAATTGATATATATATAGCTCCCACAATCAGCAGTATAGTGCAAACGTAGCCAGTATTTAATTGATATTAACCATGCCCTTGTTTCTAGCATGTTAAGGCCTGCCTCTAAACATTTACCTCACCTCTACAAAGTCTGTTGGTTTCTTTGAACAGCAAGTTGGGCATTAGAGGTGAACCAAAACAAGAGGTAGGGAAATAATTGCGTTAATCCTGTGTTTCTCCTGAAGCCTTTTAGTAAGATCTACATAGTGCTGAGAGTTTTGCATCTGATTATGATGGATTAGTCTTAACACCATTATTTTGCCAAATGGGAAGCAGGGATAGAACAAAAGTCCCTTAATATTCATTCTTTTTTTAAGGGGGGGTGGTATTTTTGCATTTTGTTTGTGTGCGTGCCCATGCCTGGAAGTCATGACAACCTCTGGTGACTCCTACTGGAGCACAGAGGATATTCAGTGAAGTGGCTTGATAGCCTGCCTCTGGCCTCCCAGCCCTGGTATTCTTTGAAGGTCTCCCATCCAAATACTTGCCAAGGTTGGCCCTGCTTAGCTTCTGAGATCTGATGAGATCGAGGTCTCTTAATATTTCTTAAAGGTAATGGATTACCAGCCATCAGCTGGCAACCAGCAGGAAAGGAGGGGGCCGGGACAAGGGGGAATAACATTGCATCGATGCTGCAATATCCCTTCGGGTTAGGGTCGGCAAGTGACTTACCTTCCACAGTGGGGAAGAGCTGGTCCCGTTCTGGGACATTCACATGTGCGGGGTGCAATGACGTCACCTGGAAGTGATGTCATCATGTTGGGCACGTCACCGGCCGACACTCTAGCAATCAGCTTGGAAACTCTATGGTACCATAATGTTTCCAGGCTGATTGCTAGAGCATCGGCCAGCGACATGCCTGGTGCGATGACATCACTTCCGGGTGATGACATCGCGCTGGGCACGTTGGCCCGAATCGGGCACTTTGGGAGTGGGGTTCCCCCGCCGGCCTGATCCGCCCCCCTGGGGGGGGGACTTGGCAGCCGTACTTCTGGTGAAAACCAGGAAGTGATGTCACATTGCTGACGTGACGATGCTGTTACAGTCTGAGATTTTTTGGTCTGAATCCTAGAGTTTCACATCAGCAATGTGATACTGCTTTAGGGTATTTCGTTGGAACGGATGTCGTTCCGTCACTGTGGTGCCATTTCCCCAGATTTTTTTCCTCCCGCTGCCAAGTGGTGAAAGGCAACAAAGCAGGAGGCCAGGAGGTGAACCTAGGATTGCCCCTCGACTGACAATGCACCTCCGAGATCGGGCTCTTAGACTAGTGCTCTTCAAGAACAGTGTGCACAAGAAGGAGAGAAATGGTATTTTCCCAGTTTTAAAGGAGTGAGACAGAGGGAGAGTGAAAGAGAAAGAAAAACATTGGGAGAGAACTGAATTTTTTTTTGTTAGTATGAACCGGGGTTCAGCCTTGCTAGGAGAGACTATTAGTTACTCTCTGGGGATCTGCTACCAGCTGTAGAAGTGCCTTTTTGCTTCCAGTATGTCTTTTTTCTAAATTCACCGATACAGCAAACATCACCAGGGTCATGACAAATCTCCAGCATTCTTTCAACTGACAGAAGTAAAAATCCTCTAGCATTGCTCCTGGAAATTCACCCTGTGCCTAGCTAGCTATACATATGATGCTCAGTCATCCCATGCAGATTGGCCTTTGGAAAAAGCCAAAATAATGGAACTAATGTGGTTTTTTTTTTTTTTTTGCAGAATTGCTAAGTTCATTGAGAGGAGCCCAGGACTTTGTGTAAGACAAATCTTGTGGCCCGTTCTTTACACGCTCAGGAAAATGCAGATCGCCACTTTGGGATCAGGAAGCAATTTTTCTCCAGGCCAGTTTGGCTAAAGATCTTGGAGGGTTTTTTTTGTCATCTTCTGGGCATGGAACAGCAGTGGCAGTGTGTGTGTGGGAGGTATTTGTGACTTTCCTGCATTGTGCAGGGGGGTTGGACTAGGTGACCCTGGAGATCCCTTCCAACTCTATGATGATTCAAAGATGAGGATTTCGGAATCCCAGCCCTTCCCAGTCAAAAGAATTGTACATGGTCACTTGGTGCAACACAGTGCTTACGAAATCAGTAGGACCAGAACTATCTCAGCAGCTAATATATTCTGTTCTGTTGTTATAGTTAATTTGCTTTCCTTACTGTAGGCATTCAGTGGGCCGCCAGGTAGTCAATACAGAAACTTTTAGCACCTATTCAAATGTTTCCTCCCCTGGTTCAACAGAAGCCTTCTATTGAATTGTTAGCAGACCGGCACAGACTAAAGGACATTTTGACACCTTTCCTGTTCTTTCAATGCTGTGATGCAGCAGCAGGTGGATGGCATGTGACTTCGGCCTTCGGGCCCCCAAGAACTGAACACGGGACAGATGGAAGCCAGTCTAAATTTAGTTGTGCAAAAGATATCATCTAGGATTGCCAGGTTCTACCTGCTTGCCGATGGGGGGCCTCCAGGCTCCTGATCAGGATTTCCTGGCAAGCATGAAGTGTGCAAGCTGTGATGATGTCACCCAGAAGTGATGTCATCATGTTGCTGCCATGGGGGGGGGTGATGCTCTAGTTTTGGGGCAAACTCTATGGTTTTTCCCCTCAAAACCATAGAGTTTGTCCCAAAACTAGAGTGTCACCCTGACACCGGCAATGCGGTGACGACACTTCCAGGTGATGTCATAGTGACAGGGATGGTGCGTGGCAATGTCCCTGTTTGGGGGGTGGGGGGTGCTTCTCCCACCAGCCAGCTGGCCAGAAGTGGATTGGAGCTCCAAAGACCGGGGGATCCCCTGGCCGGGCTAGGAGTCTGGCAACCCTACTCTCATCAAAGCGCAAGATGTTTGTGTGCCCATTCCTAAAAAAAAGTCTGCTCTGGACCTGGGATAGCTGATGTCACTATCATCCGGTCTCCAAAGTATCATTTTAGAGCAAGGTGACTGAATGAGTGGTGGCTGGAGAGCTTCTAGGATTCCTGGATGCACCAGTGTGTTGGTATCCTTTACTATCTCATTTCAGATGTGGTTTTGGGGCTGAAAGGGACTTGCCCTGGTAGATGGTCTAAGGTGGGAGATAGATGGGGGGAGTGCAACATTTTTGATTCTCCTGGACCCCTTGGCAGCTTTTAAAACCATCAGTCTGTTGGAGTGAGCGACTCAGCTTGCCTGGACATTGGTGGGCACTACATCAATTTAAGTGTGTATAGGTGTTATCTCCTTGAACAGGACACCTTCCTTTGTCTTAACCTGGGAACTGCCCTCTGATCCTTCTTCTCTCCCTTTGTCCTCTCATACTCTCTCCATGGACTTCCGTGGAGACATGTCTCTACAGGTCTCTCCTGTAGATACAATGTCCTCATACTCCCACATACCTGATGCCAAACAAGCTGGCCATTTGTGACAGGGAAAATACTCTTGAGATTAGGCTTTTCTCTCTCCTTTCAACTGCAACCGGAATGTGAACTGGATCTACTTGAATAAATGTAAGTTTACCCTTTTTTACAATATACTTCTTGAGAAATTTATTTACTGCACTCAGGATCACGCTTCTATGACTTGGGCAAAACCCTGCTGTATTAACCAACTACCCCAATACAATCACGGTATCCTTCTGGACTGCCTTTTTGTTTGGGACTGGGAGGCACCATTTTGCAGTGGTTTTGGTCCTACCTGGAAGGTAGCTTTCAGAATGTGGCACTGGGGGACTAATTTTCGGACCCTTAGCTTCTGGCTAATGAAGTCCCACAAGATTCCATCTTGGCCTCCATGCTTTTTAGCATCTGTATCAGGGATTCCCAACCATTTTGAGCTTGGAATTCTTCCACATGGTGGTGGGTGCAATCACAAAATGGCTGCCACAGGAAGTGGAAGAAATGCTTAGGAAGAAACAGTTGTGAGGCCAACAGGCAGTAGGGGGTTAACTAAGAACACAATCCCCCCCCCCCCATCACAGCACTTTGCAAGTGGTCTTGTGTTATAACAATAGAAATGATCTGGACAATGACAATGACAGAGGGAAACAGACAAACATCCTGGAGGAGAGAATTCTGAAGTTTTGGTGCCACGAACAAGAAGGCCCTTTCTCAGGCTGCGGCCCTTCTAGACTCTGTAAAATACATCATGCCATGGGAATAATTTAGGCTGGAGAATTCTCTCTGATCGTGCATCATATGAAATGGGATGAAGTAGCATTTAATGATGGCACTTCTAAAGTTAGTCGGCCTTGAGAATGGGCAGAAATGGAAATATTCTGAATCGCAGACTCGCACAGTAAAAACCCAGGATATGAGATCCTGCCTTATCTCTGGCTGCATTTAAAAAAAGAGAACATTTGTGGGGACATATTACCATATGTGGTGGCTGTGCAGCAAAATCAGAAAGTATTGGTTAATGATCCAAAGAACTGTACAAGAAATAATGGGTATTGAATTACCCTTTGATCCAGAAATATTTCTATTAAATATCGTTCCAGATGGGTATAAAAACTTGGATGTATGTATAATACTGTATATCTCAACAAGAGCTAGAATTTTGGTTGCCAAATACTAGAAAGTCGGCAGAACTCTGTCAAGTGAAGAATTTGTTCAGAAACTGTTGGAATTGGCTGAATTGAATAAATTAACTAGTTTACTACAAGGGAAAGATGAAGAAACTCATAAAGAACTTTGGGCAAGAATGTATAAATGGACTGAAAAGTTTAAGTTAGGGAAATGTCCAGTATATGTAGAGATGTGAATATTGGAAATAGTGAATGTATGACTCTCATGTTTAAGATCTGAAACAAGCATATTTTATTTTGTAATTAGAAAAAAATTATAAAAATATATATTTTTAAAAGAACATCTCTAATCTGCTATGAGGGCTGAAGCACAGGATGGTTGGAGATGGTGGAGTGGGGAAGTTGAAATCTCAGAAGCTGGGGAAGGCGAGGGAGAGGTTTTGCCAGTGGTCAAAGGATACTTCATCAGCATTCACCGGAGACCTCTTCGACTCTCCCATGACTAGCAAAAGCCCATTTATGCAAAACAAACACGGTGCTTAAAGGGGCTTCATTTGCATAATTTATACCGATCCAGCACTTTTTTTTTGGTGCAGCGTTTTTTAATCTTATGCGTCCAGGATGCAACCCCCTTGCACATCAGAAGCCCCGGCAGCAGCATGTCTGTCTCAAAATCCGCTACCTCTGAATTTCCTCCTGGATTTTGGGGTTCTGAATCGGTTGCTCTCTGTCATGGATTGTCATTAGCAGTTTGCCATTCTTTCTGGACTTTGTAAACACTCTTGGGGGCGAGAAGTATTTCTCCTGTGTTTGTCATGCATTTTCAGCAACTCAGAGCATCGAAACACACACTTTGTTTGGAACATGGGATAGTGCGCAAGACTGCATCACTGCCTCTTTAAATAAGGAAAGGGAACACATTTCCCCATCTCTGCCCACCAGTTGTTATGTGTGATGGTATGTGGAGCAAGAGTAGGGTTGCCAACCTCCAGGTGGGGCCTGGAGATCTCCCAGAATTACAATTCATCTTCAGACTATAGAGATCAGTTCCGCTGGAGAAAATGGCTGCTTTGGAGGGTGGACTCCATGGCATTGTACTCCGCTGAGGTCATTCTCTTCCCCAAACTCTGCCCTCCCCAGGTTCCACCCCCAGATCTCCAGTTTGGTGCAGTGGTTATCAACATGGACTCTAATCTGGGAGAACCAGGTTTGATTCTCTCACCAGCTGTTCTACAAAGAGCTCTCTCAGCCCTACCTACCTCACAGGGTGTCTGTTGTGGGGAGGGGAAGGGAAGGAGATTGTAAACTGCTCTGAGACACCAAGTGAAGAGCGGGGTATAAATCCAATCTCCTCCTCCTCCTCCTCCTCTTCTTCTTCTTCAACTTTCTAACCTGCAGCTGGCAACCATAGGCAAGAGAAGGATTGGCCTTGGCTAGAGGAGGCAAGAGGATGTGAGTCATTTTGCCTCTTGCCCTGTAAGGGGCCAAGGAAGAGAAAATGGGAGTGCAATTTATTTCAAAGAATTCTGATGTGGTCATGGGCACGATGGCACGTGAAAAAGTAATTAAACGGCACTCCAATGCACACAGAATCTCCTGCGCAGGAGAGAACAAAACTCTCCACATCAAATGAAAGGAATGGAAAAGTACAGCAAGAACGACCTGACGTTAATTTCAGAAACTCTCTATGGAGAATGGGAAGTGAGACACGGGGGCATGGCTGGTTGCTGGAGACCTTTGAATTGGAACAGAGGCAATCTGCCCATCCCGGTGTGTGCAGAATTACGAAAAGAAATCTTAAATTGCATATGGGATGGGAGAGAAGGGAGGGAATCAGGAAGCTGGGCCAAGATGGCATGAGCCCCAAGGGGAATACGGCAGTAATCGGCCCGATTGTGTCGAATCACGCCCAAGAGAATGAGCTGCGATTCAGAAGATCCTGGGTTCAAATTTTACCTCCTTTACAGGCTCACTTGACTTTAGGCACCTCACTCTTTCCTGGCTTCAGGCTATGGGGAGGGGAGGGAAATTTCTTTGTCTGATATTCACTTTTTTAGATATGGCCATCGATTCTGCCTATTTTCTCATTTCTCTTTTAAAAGATGGACGCTAACCCGGGAGAACAGGGTTTGATTCCCCATTCCTCCACTTGCACCTGCTGGATGACCATGGGCAAGCCATAGTTCTGGCACAGCTGTTCTTCAAAAAGAGCAGTTTCTGTCAGAGCTCTCTCAGCCCCACCTACCTCACAGGGTGTCTGTTGTGGGGAGGGGAAGGGAAAGGGATTGTAAGCCACTCTGAGACTCCTTCAGGTAATGAAGGGTGGGGTATAAATCCAATCTCTTCTTCTTCTTCCTCCTCCTCCTCCACATGCAGCTGCTGGTGTGACCTTGGGTCAGTGATAAGTTCTTTCAGAGCTTTTCTCTTTTCTGTTCTTCAAAAAGAGCAGTTTCTGTCAGAGCTCTCTCAGCCTCACCTACCTCACAGGGTGTCTGTTGTGGGGAGGGGAAGGGAAAGGAGTTTGTAAGCCACTCTGAGACTCCTTTGAGTAGTGAAGGGTGGAGTATAAATCCAATTTCTTCTTCTCGTCTTCATTAATTTCTCTTTGATTTCTCTGTGGAAAAACCAGCGCACCCTTTTGTCACTTTGATCCTTGCCATTGTTTTATGTTATACACCACCGGGTGGTGTTCTAGCAGGAGGATAGGGACACGGGGGAAGATGCTCCTTGCCTCCGAGTGTCTACAGAGAGGAATTCTGAAACTTGGCAAACCTCCCTTCCCTGCCTCTCCTCTCTTTGAATTCCACTTTGATCAAAATGGAATGGATTTGAAACGGACTCCAAAACAAGAGGAAAAAGGAAACAGATTGCTGGATTTCAGGGAGGAACTGGATAAAGAGGAATTAAGAACATTTCTCTGAACAACTCTATTTCAGAACACCCTCCTAGCAGCATGGGTGTAATAATACTGGCCTTCCATACAGGGCTGTTGTAAGAAATGCAGTGAAGTAATGAGTGTGCAGCGCACTAAATCCTGATGTTCTCTGGAAATGCTGAGTGATATTATTGCTTGAGAAATATTTGTTGTAGGTGATGGTCTTAACCTACTTTTGACGATGTGCCCTGTCCCGTCGATGGGACTTCTGAAGTCTCCGCAGGCCCTCCTGGCACTCCCATGGACCTCCCGGGCCCAGCCCAGATGACTGGAGGCCTGAGGAGTCAAGCCCTCCCACTCACCGAGAGATGAGACGTGCCCCAGCCACCATCGTTGAGGGAGAAGGCCGGACAGGCAGCAGGTGGGATGAGAGAGGAGCGTGCCGGGCGAGCCCAGAGCTGGGGCACAACGGAGGTGGGGCGGAGACCAGAACTGGTGGCAGCGGCAGCCGCACCAGGCCACAGGCCGAGCAATGGGCCGGTGATACAGGAGTCGGCTGTCGGAGCAACGTCCCGGCAAGCGGCTCCGCGTCGACCTCTAAATACGGGGGCAGGGCCAAGAGAGGGCAGTGGGAGGCAGATGGAGAGGGGACGGGAGGAGGGAATTAAAGGAAGTAGCAATGATGGGTCGAGGAGGATTGAGCCCAGAGGCCACGCTGAGAGAGCGAGAGATGGCCAGTAGCCCAGGGGAAGACAGTATCCAGGATGCTGTGACGTAACCCCCCTGGGCTGCCTGTAACTGAGACCCTAGATGCAACCAGGGAGGGGAGAACAGAGCGGCAGCGATGGCCGAGGCCACCTCAGACTCCGAGTTTGGTGACAGTGATGGGGGGAGTCTACGAGCTCATGTGACATGCCCCTAATATCAGCACCGACTGTCAGGAGTTTGGGTATGGTTCTGGATGCCGCCCTATCAAGGGAGGCCCAGGTCACAGACGTTGCCCAGCTGGCATTCCTCCAGGTGAGGCAATTGGTCCCCTTCCTGTCTCACCCCAGCCTAGCCACGGTAATCCACACAATGGTCGCCTCCAGATTGGATGACTGTAACTCGCTGTACGTTGGGCTACCCTTGAGACTGATCTGGAAGCTCCCGTGGGTCCAGAATCTGGTGAGTCCCAATAAAAACAGAAGGTAAGCCAGTGTTGGATCAGGCCATTGGCCCATCCAGTCCAACACTCTGTCCCACAGTGGCCGAAAATACCAGGTGCCATCAGGAGGCCTAGCAGAGGGGTCCTGACTGGAACATCACAGACTGTGCATATTCAGCCAGAACTCCAACAGCTGCACTGGCTCCCGGTGGAGTACCGAGTCAGGTTCAAGCTTTTGATATTAGGGCTGCCAAGTCAGCCCGGGGGGCGGGGGATCCCCCGCTACAGGGGTTCCCGATCCGCCGGCCAGCATTCAGCCGGTGGGGGAAACCTCGCCCCCGAAATTGTCCAGCCTGGACGACTTTCCCTCACGTAATGACGTCACCCAGTAATGATGTCAGCACGTTGGGGGCGTTGCCAGGGTGATGCTCTGGCAACGCCCCCAACGTGCTGACGTCACTTCCGGTGACGTCAGCCAGCGTGCGCGCTTTGTGCGCGCACCAATGAAGCTCCCGGCTGGCAGAGGACTCCCCCCCGCCGGTAAGCTCGAGGGACTTGGCAACCCTATTTGATATTGACCTTCAAGGCCCTGAGTGGTCTGGGACCTGTGTATCTTTGGGACTGCCTCCGCTGGTACGTCCCCTGAAGAGCTTTACACAACTTACGGGTAATCCTCTGCCTAAAAGATGTTTTGCTGTCTTTGTCCTGCCTGGTGGAACCCTCTGCCGAATTACATCTGCGCCCTCCAGGACCTAATGTGGTTCTGCAAAGCTTGCAAGGCAGAGATGTTCTGCCAGGCTTTTGGCTGAGGACAGCGATGGGTACCATCCTATCTCCCTTCCCCCTATCCTGCTTCCTCTCTACCTCTCCCGCAAGACAGTAACACAGTTTGGAACACTGAAGTTTCAACGCCATCTGAGAATGTTTTAGCTGTTCGTATTTAATAGTTGAGAAGACTCTGGAGAGTCCCTTGGACTGCAAAGAGATCGAATTAGTCAATCCTAAAAGAAATCAACCTTGCACTGTTCCCTGGAAGGCCAGATACTGAAGCTGAAGCTCAAATACTTTGGCCTCCAAACGAGAAGGGAGCACTCACTGGAGAAGACTCTGATGCTGGGAAAGATCGACGGTCAAAGAAGAAGGGGACGGCAAAGGATGAGATGGCTAGACAGTGTTATCGATGCAACGAACATGAAGTTGAGCAAACTCTGGAGGACAGGAGTGCCTGGTGTGATGTGGTCCACGGGGTCGCGGAGAGTCGGACTCGACTGTGCAACTGAACAACAAAAACGTAATAGAGTTGTTTTAGTGGTGCATGAATGCTTTGACTGTTGTTCACTGCCCTGAGCTCTGTGTACTCAGATAAGGGCGGTCTATACATTTGAATGATAAATAAATCAATCACAAAATAAATAACCACAAGAGGTTAGCTCAAAGAAATAGCTTGCTTTAAGAACACTGAGCAGTGGCTCGCCACTGGGATTGCCAGGGTTGGGAAATATCTGGAGATCTTCGGGGGTGGAGACTGGGGAGGGAAGGGCTTTGGAGGGGCTGGACCTCAGTGGGGTATAATGCTGTAGAGTCCACCCGCCAAGGCAGCCATTTTCTCCAGGGGAGCTGATCTCTGTAGTCTGGAGATGTTCTAATTCCAGGGGATCTCCAGGCCCCACCTGGAGCCTGGCCACCCTACTCACCACCCATTCTAACAGCAGATGAGAGCTGCATTCCTTTTGACCCCGACAACCCAGATTTGGTGGAAGGGTGTGTGTCTCAAACTGTTGCCACATCCAGTGTTCCCTCTAAGCTGAGTTAGTGTGAGCGAGCTCACAGTTTTTTAGTCTCCAGCTCACAGTTTTTTGTCTTAGCTCAGGAAGGATGGCTCCAGAGCAAGCTAATTTAGGCATGATCAAATGGGTATCCGTACACTGGCCCTTCCCCAACATCAACCAGCAGCAACCTTAACAAAATATTGCAATGCAATCTTTGCATTGTGCTCTGCTTGTGGCGGTGTAGCCCTCACAACCAGTGTTCCCTCTAAGCTGAGTTAATGTGAGCTAGCTCACTGTTTTTTAGCCTCCAAGTCACACCTTTTTGTCTCAGCTCAGGAAGGATGGCTCCAGGGGAAACTAATTTATGCAGGAGCCAAATTGCTCACTCCCAACTTTAATGCCAGTAGCTCACAAAGTAGAAATTTTGCTCACAGGACCCCAGCTTAGAGGGAATATTGGCCACAGCCCTCTTTCATTTCCCTGCAGACCCCCAAACAGACCTGAACAAACCAGGAACTGCAATTTCAACCGTGAAACAGAAAAAGTATAGTCTGTTTCTGTAGCATGGACACAGTAGTATCGGGGAGGGCACCAGGGAGTGAGGGAACTGTGTGCCAGCTCTGTCACATAACGAACAAAGACTCGTGGGGCATGGGTGAGCTGCAGAGCTCTCGGAGAGCCACAACAGTCCCGGAAAGGGCACTTGGAACCAGCCATGCGTCTGCCTCAGCAAAACCACAGCGGGCTTCTCTTGGGTCCCAGAAAAATGAAGCTGTGAAGACGCATCTGAGCACGATCTTTTGGTCATGGGATCGACTCACCTCTTCCACTCAGATGTCAAAACAGCCTTTTATCTCTATCTTTTATCTATATGAAGGTGTTCACATGTTTTTGTGTAAGTGTATGTGGTCTACCTGGGGGCCACGGTGGTTCAGAGGTTAAGACGCTGAGCAGTCTGCAGTTTGAGACCCGAGTGCCACATGTGAGCTCCTGTCTCTGGCCCCAGCTCCTGCCAACCTAGCAGTTCGAAAGCAAGACATTGCAAGTAGATAAATAGGTACTGCTTTGGTGGGAAGGTAACAGCGTTCCGTGCGCCTCGGCGTCTAGTCATGCCGGCCACATGACCACGGAAATGTCTTTGGACAGCGCTGGCTCTTCGACTTGGAAACAGAAATGAGCACCACCCCCTAGAGTCGGATTCGACTGGCTTTCGAGCAAGGGAAATCTTTACCTTTACCTTATCTTTTATCTATACGAAGGTGCATGCCTGTTTTTGTGTATGTGGTCTACATAAGCTGCGTTGTGAGGCATCCCCAATGTGATGTCTGTGGGCACCCACCAGTGCTGTTCCTGACATCCACCAAATATTTTTTATAAAACAGATGTCCATAGAGGCTTCTGATTGGCCATTATGCATAATTTAAAAAACCTTGCTTTGGCAGCCGCTGTTGCTAAAGCAAAAAGAAGGTATGCTGCACCAGCCATTTTGTGGCTGGCTCTGCCTCCTAGGATGGCCATTTTATGCCAGCAGATTTTGTGGCTGTACCCATGACGCTGTGTCAGAATTCCAAAGGCGCTCGCAGGCTCAAAAAGTCTGGGGACTCGTGCATTAAGCCTGACATTAGGCCGTTTGCCTTAGAACCCTCTTAGATGCAAAACGACGTTCGCGATTATCCTTTAGGACGTGATGTTTCTCGTGTTCTTACAGCCCGTACTAGTTCGACACCACATCCTGGCCCAACTCAGCAGGATGATTTAAGATGCCGGAGTGGAAGTCAATTAAGAATATAGAAACCTCGCAAGGTGCAAAGCCCAAGATAACGGTGTGAAATATTTTCACAGTGGTACACGCAGGAAGTATACGGGCAACGCTCCATCTCTCGAGAAGGCTTTCTGGAATGCTGCCCCCCCCTCCCCAGCTCTGGAGATTCTAAACAGTCGCTTAGCCATTTGGCAGGGGGATGGGAGACCGACTGGAGGAACAACAAACACATGGGTGTATGCATGCATGGTGTGCACTCTGTCTCTGCAGTGGTGAGTTGGGGGCGGTGCTGCTGTTCTGCCCCCCCCCCCCGGATGAAGGGCTTTTCCACACATTCGACCTGACTTTCTCGGCAGCTGATCCGCAAGCACTGGAATCCACTTGGATCCCATTCTTCTGCGCATCTGCCCCTCCCTGTGCATTTTCACAGTTGTGAAGTCAATGGCTGAGGACAGACTGGCAATCTGAAGTGGAGGCAAAGCGGAGGGAACTGGAGCGGGGGAAAAAACCCACGGAGCTGGCCGTTCACACTGGCCAGAGCAATGCGAATCAGCGGCGATACGGAGCGTTCAGACTGCCACGGAGCGTTCAGACTGCCGCATAGCCAGCGCGCGCGGCTTGCGCGCCCCGCTGCACTTTTTTTTGGTTTTCCTTTGATGTTTTTCGCATGTGCGCACATGCGCATAACTTTTTGCCGGTGCGTTCACACTTCCTCCGGATGCCTCCCGCTTCTTCCAGTTCACACTGTTTGGAAGCGAGAGGCATGTGGAGGAAGGCCCCTGAACACCGGGAAAAACCGGTGTCCGGGTAAAGCGGAAGGAAAGCGACTGGGAGACGGGTAAGTACGCAACGGAGCCGACGGACAGATGCGCATGTCTGAACGTGCTCCTTTCCTCCATTTGCGAAGCGTGCCTGCCCCGCTTTAGATTGCCAGTCTGTCCTCAGCCAATTTGTCTTCTTTTTTGCATGCTCTCAATAACAGGGATTTTCAAAGGCGGATACTCTCATCAGTGGCATCACAGCACCCTCCCCCTTTAAAAAATGGCAGTGTAATATTGATATATCATTTCAACGTTATAACAGGCGTAGCAGGTTTTCTGCACTCCCAGCTTTTATTTTTCACAGAGTAAGTCTCTAACCCCTTCCCTTGTGGAGATATGCATTTCCCCCACTTATAGCTCATTGAAGGAAGGGATCAGAGACTTCCTTTTTTTTTAAAAAAAAAAGGTGAAAGCTGGGAATTTAGAGAACCTGCCAAGCCTATTGTTACAACAACATATCAGGATATTATAAGATTTATAAGGTTTATAAGATTATGCATGGGATTGAGCAGGTAGAGAAGGAGGTACTTTTCCCACTTTCTCACAATGCAAGAACTCGTGGGCACTCCATGAAATTGCTGAGCAGTTGGGTTAGAACAGATAAAAGGAAGTACTTCTTCCCCTAAAGTGTGATTAACATGTGGAATTAGCCGCCACAGGAGTTGGTGGCAGCTACAAGCATGGACGGCTTCAAGATGGAATTGGATAAACATATGGAGCAGAGGTCCATCAGTGGCTATTAGCCACAAGGTGTAGATAGGAGCTCTCAGTCTGTGGAAAGGGATGCTCTGTATTCTTGGTGCTTGACCTCCTGATGGCACCTGGTATTTTTGGCCACTGTGTGACATGGAGTATTGGACTGGAATGGCCATTGGCCCAATCCAACATGAGCTTCTCTTATGTTCTTATGATATTGATATTTTAGTGCCTTTTTATATATAAAAAAAGAAAATGGAACCATTTGTCTTGGGGGGGAGGAGAGGGATTGGTTTGACAATGACAGTCTAATCCTCAATAAGTGGGCTCAAGGTGGGCGGAGTACAGAAACATTACGAACCAGGCAAAAACAACAACTTGGCTTCCAAGAAAAGACTGGGGTAAAAGTGGTCTCAAAAGAACCAGAAGAGGGGGGGAAACAACAAGGAGGAAACAACCCCCCGAAGTGCAGAGACTATAGGCATGAAAATGCATATGGAAATCAGATGAAAAAATCCCATGTGGGAAAACCCGGGGTTCCTGGGAAGCGTCTCACATGTGTGTGTTCTGCTTGATGTTCTGGAAAAATGGTTATCACCTCTGGCGCAGGTGAAGAATTTCTTGGTTATGGCCCCACACGTTCCATTCTCCAGTCCCTTGACGCCTGCTGCCTTCGTACATCATGATTTCACTTATTAATATGGCCAGTCAAGGGGAAAATTGCAGTGCTGTCATCCAAAGTTCTCTAATATAAGCAAGAGATCAACCTAATCTGCAAAAAAGCGAGTCTGTGGCAAACAACCGCTCTGGATGTTGGTCTGGTGCTTTGGCAGATCCTGCCAACGAAGCCTTTTGGCTGGCCAGTGTTCATTTCTGGCAGTGTTTAAAGACAGCGAGATACAGAAGACCCTCCAAGGTTTATGCACTGCATCTGGAAATCAGTTTAACTAATCTCGTTTTTTATACGTTCTCCACTTCCCAATGCTACTGGGCTTCATTTCAAGTGGACAAGGGAGCTCTGGAGATTCAGGCTGTCTCTGCTTTATTTGCAAAATATGCATCCAGAGCAGAAATAGATCAGCAGCTGGCAAGACATGTGCAGAACATAGGGCCGACGACTAGAGATGGGTGGGAACTGCATTTTTGCGGTTCAGTTTCTGGTCTATGGCTGAACCATGAACCGAACAATCAACTGATACACCGGTTTGTGAACCGAACCAGTTCACATCAGTTTGTGAGCGTTTAAAGTTTAAGCCCCTGCTTTCTGCTCCCTGTGGCTTTCTGCAGGGAGCAAAAGGCATTGTTTAAATGGCTTGGAGCCATTTAAACCAAACAGCTCAGTGGCAGTCCCCACCACTCAGCTGTTTGGAAACCTCTGCTTTCTGCTCTGTGAAAAGCCATGGAGAGCAGAAAGCAGGGGTTTAAAGGGCTCTGAGCCATTTAAACCAAACAGGTGAGCTGTTTTTCATGAACAGCAGAAAAATTCTACTCTTTACAAATGGACATGAACTGCCATTAACTGCATCAAAATTCATGGACTTTCGTGGTGGCTCTTCAGTTAGCGAACATTGCTTCACAACTCATGAACCAGCTAAAATTCGTGACGAACTTTAATTCATCAGCTGGTTTGTGCCCATCCCCATTGACAACTCACATCACATCACAGACCTTTATTGGCATAAGTCGAGTTACAAAAGAAACATAGACAGATGAAGAGGTAACAAGGAGAAATGAGTTAATCATGTACATCCATGCAGTGTGCAATCGATCCTTTATTACCAAACTTAAAAATAAGGCAACTTTTTCGGTTGTTTCAGGAGACAGATCATTCAGGAGATGGTGCACCTTCAGAGCATCTGGTTCAGAAATCCTGGTAATTTGAAGGTGGATCCTGGGAGAGTGGGGTTTAAGGAGGGGAGGGACCTTGGCAGGGTATAACGCCATGCAGTCTGCCTTCCAAAGCAGCCATTTTCTCCAGGAGAAGAGAAACAAATGTTTTAAACAGATAAGTAATAAATGAATAAGTGATTTATATAGTCTGGAGATCAGCTGTAATTGTGGAAGATCTCCAGCCTCCATTGGAGCTTGGCAAGCTCAGTGGAACTGACCTTTGCATCAGATTCTCAGAGGGAGCTACCGGGCCACAAAGATGTGTCAGCTGTCTTACAGCTCTGCCTTCCTTGTTCTGCAAATCCAGAATCTGGAAACCATTTCTTGGCTCCTTCCCAGAAACCTGATGGTGTTACCTCCCCGAAACTCTGGTGGGTGATGCATGCCAAAGCTGGAGAGGGATTTTCCAGCTACCAAGGCACACGAATGCTCTTCTGCTGAATCCCAGGACACCCACTGAGGACATACCAGAAAATCATATTTTCTGCCTATTTGCAAGCGATCAGCTAGTGAAAGAATGGTCAGCCAGCATCCGCTTTCCCGTGTCCAAATCTGGAGATCAGTAACAAAGAAGTCTATTGTAAATGTGATGCTGCACAGAAGATACCCCATCTGTTCCTGCCTCTGTGCCAAGCTTCAGACGTACAGAGCACCACACGTCCATTGATACCGACAGAATTGTCGTCTGTTGTCCCATTCCTGCTGACCCAGAAGGTGGAGCCTCAGGTGGTTCCTGGTGAAATTGGTCCTGCAATTGGTCCTGGAGCAGTTGAGTTACTGCTCGCTCGAAAGAGAGGCTGCAATGGCAGAGCCATTGATTGGAGTTGACCCTGAAGCCCCGCCTCTTCCTGGAGCATTAGGAGAGTCAGTTCTGCCCAAACTTAACTCCTATTTTATTTATTTATTTTTAATTGATATCCTGCTTTTCTCTCTGATTGGAACCCAAAGTGGTTTTTCACGTCATTCTCTGCTCCTCCCACTTTTATCATCTCGACCACAACCTTGTGAGATCGGTTAGCCTGAGAGATTGTGATAGGTTCCGGGTCACTGTGGTAACCTAAGGGGCAGTGGCTCAGTGGTAGAACATCTCCTTGGCATGCAGAAGGTCTCAGGTTCAATCCCTGGCACCCCAATTAAAAAGACCGGGCAATAAATGATGGTGAAAGATCTCCACCTGAGACTTTGGAGAGCCGCTGGCAGTCTGAGTAGACAATACTGACCTTTGAAGGACTGAGAGTCTAATTCAGTATAAGGAAGCTTCATGTGTATACCTGACTGTTGGACAACAGGGTTAAACTAGCCTTAAACTCGTAGTCTACCAGAAGGCTGTGTTGACTCTGTTGCACTCATTGTAAGCTAAGCTCAGTTTACAGCAGTCACCCAGCGAGTTTTTCAGGGAAGATCGGGGATATGAACCCAAACTCCAGTATTGTACCTCACAAATAGGACTATCAGAGAAGTTTCATGTGGCCCCTGGTATGGGCTGCAGTCTACCCCAGTTTGGTGTAGTGGTTAGGAGCATGGACTTTAATCTGGGAGAACTGGGTTTGATTCCCCACTCCTCCACATGCAGCCGCTGGCATGACCTTGAGCAAGCCACAGTTCTCTCAGAGCTGTTCTCTCAAGAGCAGTTCTCAAATAGCTCTCTCAGGCCCACCTACCTCACAGGGTGTCTGTTGTTGGGAGAGGGAGGGAAGGAGATTGTAAGCTGCTCTGAGACGCCGAGTGAAAGGCAGGGTATAAATCCAGTCTCCTCCTCCTCCTCCTCCTCTTCTTCTTTTTCTTCTTCTCTGCTCTTGTGGGGGCAGTACGATCATAGGGGGTTCTGATCAGGGGAGGGGTGAGTTCTAGCATATGGCGTACTTCTGGCTCTGGGAACTGAGAAGGGTCTCTGGGTGCCATACACCATAGAGGTCCCTCAAAGCCCTTCACAAGGGGTGTTGACTCCCCCCCCTACAAGTCCTGGACCTAGGGTTGCCAACTCTGTGTTGGGAAACTCCTGAGATTTGGAGGTGGGAAGGGTGGGTTTGGGAGGAGAGGGACCACATCAGGGCATGATGACCTACAGCTCACCCTCTAAGCAACCCTCTCTCCAGGGGTATGGAGATCAGGTGTACTGCCAGGAGATCTCCAGGCCTCATCTGGAGGTTGGCAGCCTGGAAGTGTGGCCGGATGCTTGGGAGAATGAGTCTGGTAGCTGTGCCTTTGCCTTAGGAAATAAACCTTCTGAGTCAGGTTCTGGGAGATCATGGGACATACCTGGCCTGTCTCAACAGCCACGAGTTCATCAGGGGAGGGGACCACTCTAAGCCCCTCAACTTACATCTTTTTGTGGCTTCTCCCAACTGTTCACTGCCCCTGCTTTCCTACTGCTACCCTCCCCTATTTGTAATGCTTCCCATTTCCCCCCTTTTACTCACAAACACATTATGCATTCTATTCTTCAGAGCAATCATTGCATTTGGAACAGAAAGCCGAGGATTCGTTCGTACACCTTTCCTTTTAAAAACACTTTGGAAACCTGCCTCCTATTTTTATTTATATGACACAGACAGACTCAGAGAGGGATGCTGGTCTTTTCTGTTAAAAGCCCTGTACTTTGTACGTCCTCTGATTTCAGACTGTGCAAAATAAAGCAGACAAAAAAGACAGTATCTTCTTTAAAAGCATGCCTTAAGGGGCCGCTGCCATTAACATATTTGCATTTCTGAAGGGAGGGGAATTCACAATACAGCGAAGCAAAAAAAAAAAAAAATTATTGCTTTTCTTACCGCTATGAAAGAATAGGTTCCCCTTCATTGATTGGGAAAGGAAAAGGTACCCATATAAAGTGTTTACATAAATGATGGGGAATTATCCAGAATTGCTGCGCAGGAGCATTTAACAACTCAAAAGACCCGACTACAAGAAGGAAAGCAGGAGAGGGGAAAGAAATGGTTTCACAATTATCACGGCGCTCAGGTGCTACTCGGGCTCTTTCAGTATTATTTATAGCCATTGGTACGCATAAAATATGCGCGTAAGAAGGAACATGCGATTGAAACAAACAGAGGAATATTAACAACGGGTGGGGAAGGAAGAAACCGTAAGGAAACGTGGAGGAACGAGCCTTGTTTGGGAGAAGAAACAGTCTTGGAAGGTTGCCAGTTCTGGGTTGGGAAATTTTTGGAGATTTTGGGGGCGGGGCCTGTGGAGTAGGGTTGCTGGATCAGTCTGAAATACTGGCGGCGGCGGCGGCGGCGGCGGGGGGGGATATTCCAGGAGTGGGAAATGAAGTCGTGCAACATGCCTATGTCATTTGGAAGTGACATAGGCACGTTGGTGACATCAAGGGCGACACTCTGGTATTTGGGCAAAACCAGGGCTCGTTTTGTAGCAGGAGCCCCTGGGCAAATCTCTATGGTAAAATCAGCCTCAAACCGTAGAGTTTTGCCTCCAAACCAGAGAGTTGCCCCTGACGTCACCTACATGCCTATGCCACTTCTGGGTGACGTAGGAACATCACGTTTATTTCTGGCGATGTCACTTTTTTGGGTGGGGGGATTTTCTCTCACAGGGCAGCTGGCTGGCGGTGGGCAGGAGCCAAAAAAACGGGCAACCCCCTGCCCCCAACTGGGGGATGGCAACCCTACTGTGGAGGGAATGGTTTGGGGGAAGGAATTGACCTTAGTCGGGTTGAATGCCATATCCACCCTCCAAAGCAGCCATTTTCTCTAGGGGAATGGATCTTTGAAGTCTGGAGTTGAGCTGTAATTCCGGGGGATCCCCAGGCCCCACCTGGAGGTTGGCGGCCCTAAGTGAGAAGGGGAAGCTGGCGCTATCGGGGTGGGGAGCTTGTTTGTTTTGCACACTTTCAGTGTCCTCTCGCATGCTGGGGAGGCAGAGTGCCCAGCCACTGTGTAATGTAGTATGTTCTGTGTAGCAATCAGCCTGCCATGTGCTCCCAGGTAATGGCGCCTGCCGCATGGCCAGAGCACATGGTCAGGCAGAGAGGGGAGCTTGAATCTGGAGGAACAATAGACATCCGGATTGAAAGCCTCCACCAATGTGGGACCTAGGTTCTCCCTGGGGAGCCAATGCGGTCAAAGGCTCCTCCAGGGAACCTATGACAAACATGCACATATGTTAAGCCCCTATCAGGTCTTTCGGGTGCCGGCCAGCACATAATGAGGGCCCTGGAGCCCTGGAAGGATGCTTGATCTGACCATCTACTGGACATGCTGAATCACTCAATAAAGGCTTCATGATTTCACTGTTCCTGGTCTCCCGAGTCCAGTACTCTTCACACTGACTGCAAGAGCAGAAAACCCAAGGCAACTGAGGAGGAGGAGGAGGAGGAGGAGGAGGAGGAGGAGGAGGAGGAGATTGGATTTATACCCTGCCTTCACTCGGAGTCTCAGAGCAGCTTACAAACTCCTTTCCCTCCCCCTCCCCACAACAGACCCCCTGTGAGGTAGGCGGGGCTGAGAGAGCTCTGACAGAAACTGCTCTTTCAAGAACAGCTCTGACAGAACTACAGCTTGCCCAAGGTCATCCAGCAGCTGCAAGTGGAAGAGTGGGGAATCAAACCTGGTTCTCCCAGAGTAGAGTCTGCGCACTTAACCACTACACCAATCTGGCTGTAGATTTAATGGCCATGGGATGAAAGTGCTGCTATTGACGTTTAAAGCCCTGAACAGCCTGGGACCAACATACCTTAAGAACTGCCTTCTCCCATACTAATTGACCTACTCTCTCCAGTCATTTTCGGACACCCTGCTTTGGTTGCTTTTGCCATCTGAGGCGAGACGGGTGGCAACCTGAGAAAGGGCCCTCTGTGTTGTGGCACCGAAACGTTGGCACTCCTTCCCCAGAAAGACTTACCTGTCTCCCTCAATGGATGTCTTTCACCAGCAGGAGAAGACTCTTTTGTTTCATCTGGGCTAGGCTTGCCATGCCCCTCCTGGCCACGGGCAGGAGATCAGGGTCAGAGGGTTGCCGGATCCAGGTTGGGAAACTCCTGGGGAGGAGAGGGACTTCAGCAGGGTACAATGAAGAAGAGAAGAGATTGGACTTATACCCCGCCCTTCACTACCCGAAGGAGTCTCAGAGTGGCTTACAATCTCCTTTCCCTTCCCCTCCCCACAACAGACACCCTGTGAGGTGGGTGGGGCTGAGAGAGCTCTCCCAAGAATTGCCCTTGAGAGAACAGCTCTGAGAGAACTTGTGATGGACCCAAGGTCACACCAGCAACTGCGTGTGAAGGAGTGGAGAATCAAACCCAGTTCTCCCAGATTAGATTCCGTGCTCTTAACCACGACACCAACATGCCACAGAGTACACCCACCAAAGCATCCATCTTCTCCAGGGGAACTGATTTCTGTTGTCTGGATATAAGGGGTAATTCCAGGGGATCCCCAGGCCCCACCTAGAGGCTGGCACCTCTAGGTCTGGCCAACCCCGAATAATGCTTATTGGCCCCCCTTCAAGGGTTGTTATGCAGTTTTAACTGGTTTTTGAAATCTTTAACTGTTATTTTCTTTGTTTAAATGTTCTTTATGTTCCCTGCCTTGTGGACCCTTGATTAGGTAGAAAGGAGGAATGAAAAATGTCCTAAATACATACATGCATACTTAAATATCTGTTGCTGTAAGCTGGTTCCTACTATGCGATTTCTTCTGCATCGTTTACTGTGTCATGTTACTGCTAAGGCTTTGTCTCAGCTCTGTGTCAAATTTCTGGTTGGTTCGAATCCAGTCTTCAGGGAAGCGGGTTCAGAGACACAAAAGACCTTCTGAGCTGTTCTTCTCCCAGAACCCCTTTGCTGAGTCACTCACGGAGACTCAATTTTCTTTCTCAATAAGGCCTGTGTGTGAGATCAGCAGCTCATGAGGTCAGCAGCAGGGATAGTGGAAGGGGTAGAAAGGCTAATGGGCTCTCATTCCTCCCCCTTTCTCCTGGTCTCCATGTGCCGATCGTCAAGGAGGAATGAGTCAGCTCCATGTTCAGCTCATCGAAGAGGACGGAGAAAGGGAAGGCAAGTGGGGGAAAGTGCCGCGAATTGGATTTATCATTACAGCCAGGGGTCATTTCGAGCAGGAACGTGCAAGAACGCCATTCCGGGAGTAACAAGCCCGGAGTGGGGACATATGGTGATGTGCTGTGGAAAAAAGCAAAAGCCTACGAACTTGATCTGTATTTTCATGCTTTCTGTAGGGTAGCTTCCCTGCAAGAGCAAAGGAGACTTAACGGGTCTTTAGTCAAAGTGTAAAGCTGGCTCGCCAGCTCTGAGTTGGGAAATACCTGGAGATTTTGGGGGTGGAGCCTGAGTGGTGGGTGTTGCCTTCTGACACACTTCCGGTGATGTCAGGGGGTGTGGCATATGCAAATAAGTTACGCGAACGCGTTATGCTAATAAGCTCCTGCACCTCTTTTTTAATGAAATGACCCCTGGACTTACAGCCATCCTTGACTATTTAGAAATGGCAGTGTCGCTCCCAGAATGCTTTGCTTTTTCCATGCTGTGTGCATCTCCAGGAGCAAAGCTTAGATGCAAAATGCATTTGGATTATTAAACAAAGAGCTCACATACGAGATGTTATGGATAGGAATTTAATAACTGGTGCAGCCAGTCTCGTAGCATTGCCAGCTCTGGGTTGGGAAATTCCTAGAGATTTTAGGGGCAGGGTCTGGGGAGGGCTGAGTTTGGGGAGGGGAGGGACCTCAACGGGGTATAATGCCATAGACTCCGCCCTCTGAAGTGGCCATTTTCTCCAAGGGATCCGATCTCTGTCTCCAGGAGATCAACTGAAATCCCAGGAGATCTCCAGCTCCTATCTAGAGGTTACAGAAGTGAGAAATCACTGGATAGGATGTCAAGCTAAGTGTACACACCATGAAAAATAACGAAAATTGCAATTTATATAAACAACTAAATGTATGTAATGCAATAGATATCTCAATTTCTATGTATCAAAAATTCAACAGTCTTTTAGTGTCCCTTATAAATGGCTGATGTAGGGTTGTCAGGTCCCCCCAGGGGGCGGGGGAACCCCACTCAATTGGTCTGTTTCCTGTCGGCTCAGATTGGGCTGCCGGGGGGAACCCCGCCCCCCAAATGCCGGGATCGCGGAAACGTGCCCAGTGCCCATCATTACGCCAAGTACGTTGTGGGGGGGACGCTCTGTCATTCAAGAGAAAACTCTATGGTTTTCCCTTGAATGGTAGTGGTCCCGCCCCCAACATGCGCAATTCAATGACGCCACTTCTGGGTGGCATCATCATGGCGCATGTGCTTTGCGCGCACACCGATGGTCTCCAGGACGGCACCCGGGACTCCCCCGCTGAAACTAAAGTAAGACTTGGCAACCCTAGGCTGATGCAGTCAGATTCATTCATTCAACAAGTGAACCCCACGGAGGTTGTCAGCTGACATCTTCTGTTCTGTGCTTCCACAAGGCTCACAAACAGGACTCCAACAGGCCAGCTATAATGCCTTTTCACACAGGCTTCTTCATGAGAAATCGTGAAGTACAAGCTTCAAAGATTCACCCAGTTAAAAGTGGGCAGTCAATCCTAGGTTTCCAAAACAGCAGTAACTGCCAAAACCTTTCTTGTCGGTGCTACCTGGAGGCTGGCAACCAGACAATTATGTCTCTGATGCTTTGGAAGATTCTTGGGCCTCTTTCCCACCTCTTGCTGGAGAAAGTCAGCAAAGCATTGTGCTGCTTGGTGCCAGGGACCAGAATGGGCTGTTGGAAATTCCTGAAGATTTAGGTAGTGGTTCACAGTGTTCCCTCTAAGCTGAGTTAGTGAGAACTAGCTCCTAGTTTTTTAGCTTCCGGCTCACACATTTTGGTCTCAGCTCAGGAAGAATGGCTCCAGAGCAAACTAATGTATGCAGTAGCCAAATTGCTCACTCACAACT
The DNA here is from genome assembly GCA_029233225.1 of Lepidodactylus listeri. Classification (NCBI taxonomy): domain Eukaryota; kingdom Metazoa; phylum Chordata; class Lepidosauria; order Squamata; family Gekkonidae; genus Lepidodactylus; species Lepidodactylus listeri. The sequence continues at coordinate 145,135,384 of JARCFY010000004.1, forward strand.
TTAATGCCAGTAGCTCACAAAGTAGGGAGGAGGGGAGGAACGTAAGCACAGAATAATACCATAGAGCCCACCCTCCAAAGCAGCCCTTTTCGCCAGGAGATCTCCTGTTTGCTGTCTGGAGATCAGCTGTAATTCCAAAAGATCTCCAGGCACCAACGGGAGGTTGGCGACCTTAGGCTATGGTGCTTCCATTCCAAACCCCCCCATGTTTGGGCTCTCCCTTTTCTCTACTTCCTTCCTTCCTTCCTTCCTTCCTTCCTTCCTTCCTTCCTTCCTTCCTTCCTTCCTTCCTTCCTTCCTTCCTTCCTTCCTTCCTTCCTTCCTTCTCTACACAGATGTATGTTGACATCTTTATTGCTTTACAACTGTTGACCTTATCACCTTAGCTTGTTACTTAATTCTGTTTTTGCATAGTTTAAAACATCCTCATCATGTTACATGTTAATTTGCTGTTCAGCCCGTCTATGAGTTTGAACCTTACCTCCCATTCCAATGTATCTGAAGAAGTGTGCCTTGTACACGAAAGCTCACACCTCGAATAAACCTTGGTTGGTCTTAAAGGAGCCACTGGACTCTGAATTCATTCTTCTTCCTTTTCTCTACAGTTTGCACCTTCATTTTGATCTCGCTGGGGAAATGCAGTGCGAGTTTGTGCCGAGGGATCACAGCGAGAACTCTTTGGCCTACCCCGATGTCAACGCTGCTGCCAGAGATTCTGGAGGCACTGCTGATCTGAATTGGGCCCCTCCAGTTGCCTCTAATGGACCAAAAAGGATGAGAGAGGTGACCCAGGCAGCGTAAGAACATGACAGGAAAATCTCATCAAGCGGAAAGAAAGAGGAATGGCTGGCTTCTCGGATCCCGGAGGAAATCAGCAGAAGGGAAGGCGCTGAGCTGCCTCTTACACCTGCCTCAGACTGGGGAGGAAACCAGGTCTGGGGATTCATCCTGACAGTTCTATTTCCCAGCAATCTATATATCACGCAAGGTAGTCGCTTAGTCCCCAACCGAAGGACAGAGTGCTCCAAATTACCTTAAGTGAGTCCTGCTTAACAGAACTTTGCAAGGCGTTCCCAGGCAGATGGAGTCAGCCGCTATTAATCAAATGTGATTTGACGATGAGGGTCCCTTGATTGACTCCAATATGAGCTTCCCCCCATGCTGCTGAAACATTCCACCGTACAAAGTCTACTCCACCAAGTCAGAAGCGATTGACTCTCTAGCAGTGAGCGTGGAAGTTCGCGCCGCAACTTTTGTTCTCTTGGGCCACCGTCAGATTGGCTAAGTAGCCACCTCAGGGCAACTTTGAACACTGCTTGGCTGAAACACAGGTACTGGGAAACGTTTGTTCACCTCTAGGCAGGTTGTCCTTACACCTGAAAGCCACAAGCTGGTCCCCATAAGGATGAATGTATCTGTACAGTAGGGCCAGCTAGAGTTGCCAGACCCCCAGAGGGGATGGGGGTCCCTTGACACCAGGCCCTGCCCTCCAGCTGACAGGAGACTTACCTGGAGAAAGAGAAAGGCCCAGGCCTCATGGCTGGCTTTGCGCAGCAAGTGACATCGTCACAGCAGTGACAACCAGGAGATGTTTCAGTATTTGGGCAAAAACTCTATAGTAGAAGCCGGTTTTACCATAGAGTTTTGGCCCAAACACCAGAGCATCACCCAGAAGTTGCTGGCGTGATGACATCACTTCCTATGTGACAACCCTGAGCTTTTCTCCAGGTAAGTCCCCCCCATCCCCCGAACATTGTCTGGAGGGACCTGCCAACATTAGGGCCAGCCATGGAGACCCTTTTGGATTGAAGAAAAATATGGTAGGAATGATGTCAGCCCCTGGGTACACATTAAAACAAATCCCCTGAGTGCAGGCAGAATTTGGAATTTTGCCCAAAATGCCCTCTTGGGAAGGAGGAAGGGAGGGGTGGGGTGCTAGCAGACCCGTTAGTTAGTCCAGTGAAAATTAACTAACCAGTTAGTTTGTTGTTGTTCAGTCGCACAGTCAAGTCTGACTCTTTGCGACCCTATGGACCACATCACGCCAAGCCCTCCTGTCTTCCGTCGTGCTCTGGGGTTTGCTTAATTTCATGTTCATTGCATCGATAACACTGTCCAACCATCTCATCCTCTGCCGTCCCCTTCTTCTTTGACCTTCAATCTTTCCCAGCATCAGGGTCTTCTCCAGGGAGTGCTCCCTTCTCATCTGGTGGCCAAAGCATTTGAGCTTCAGCTTCAGGATCTGGCCTTCCAGGGAACAGTCAGGGTTGATTTCTTTTAGGACTGACTGATTTGATCTCCTTGCAGTCCAAGGGACTCTCAAGAGTCTTCTCCAGCACCATAATTCAAAACCATTTATTCTTCAGCGCTTGGCCTTCCTTATGGTCCAACTCTTCTAGCCATACATCACTACTGGGAACACCATTGCTTTGACCATATGGACTTTTGTTGGCAGGGTGATGGCTCTACTTTTTACTATGCTGTCTAGGTTTGCCATCACTTTTCTTCCAAGAACCAGGCGTCTTTTAATTTCATGGCTACAGTCACCGTCTGCAGTGATCTTGGATCCCAGGAAGGTGAAGTCGGTCACTGCTTCCACGACTTCCCCTTCTATTTGCCATGGAGTGATGGGGCCGGATGCCATGATCTTTGTTTTTTTGATGTTGAGTTTCAGGACAACTTTTGTGCTCTCCTCTTTCACCCTCAGTTAGTTAGTCCAGTGAAAATTGGTTGAATAATTTCTCAGTGTTCCTCATCCAACTTGGTGAAGCCCTTTCACCCCTAGGGTGGTTGTGTTGCCCTCAGCCACTAGGGTTGCCAGCTCTTTGTTGGGAAATCCCTGGAGATTTCAGGGGTGGAGCCTCGGGAGAGAGGTGTTTGGAGAGGGGAGGGACTTCGGCAGAGTTAAATGCCAGAGAGTCCACCTTCCAAAGCAGCCATTCTCTTCAGGGGAACTGATCTCTGAAGCCTGGAGGTCAGCTGTAGGTCCAGGAGACCTCCAGCCACCACCTGGAGGTTGGCAACCCTACCTTGGCCACATTGCTAGCTGTCTCCGGCAGGTCTCCCCATCCTCAGAATGGGGAAGGGAAGGGGGTTGTGCCACCATATTCTGCTCCTCTCCCCACAACTACAGCTCTTGCCACACCAGACCTGCTACTCCATCTCAGCCTTGCCTGGGAACCTGCCTTTATAGGACCAAATAGCTCCACCCCTTCCCTCGGCATACCCAACCTCCCTCTGAGAGAAGCCTGGGATTTGCTCCTCCCCTTTCCCTTCTACTGGGCAGTTGTATAGCTCCTTCCCCAGCAGCCCTCCCTCCTGAGAGCCAGTGAGGTGTCTTGGTTAAGAGTGGCAGACTCTGATCTGGACAACCGGGTTCGATTCTCCACTCCTCCACAAGAAGCCAGCTGGGTGACCTTGGGCCAGTCACAATTCTCTCAGAGCTCTCTCAAGCCCCACCTACCTCACAAGGTTCCTTTTGCGGGGAGAGGAAGGGAAGGTGATTGTGAGCTGCTCTGAGGTCCCTTAGAGTAGAGAAAAGTGGGGTATGAAAACCCAACCCTACTTCTCTTCTCCTTCCTGGCGTATTAGTTATGCCCAGGGGCTTAGCTGGGGTCAACTGCTGGACCTCAGTCCCTGCCCCTGCTTTTCCCCCGGCCCTCCCAAGCCCAAGCAACACTCAGAAATCAGTGGACAAACATTGTAATCTTCCTGGGGAATACCTGTTTGCCAATCTGAAAGTCACTGTTCCAAAGGAAGCCTTCAGACAGATCTATGCAAAGTGAAATTAAACACCTTCTGTCATCCTGGCTTAAAGTGAGACTTGGGTTTCCTTACCCATACTTGCTAACAACCCAACAAGACCCTCTTTTTAGAAACTTTAAAAGACTTTTCTTAACATATATCATTTCCCTTTATTGATGTCGGTCAATCCCTTTATTCTTCAAACTGCCTCTTCCTTCTTTAGTTTGATCTATCCTGTTTTACTGCTCTGTTATCTTCGCTGCATGTGAGAGGTGCCACATCCTCTGACCTCCTCCAACATCTACTCAACTACCCAAGCAGTTCAAGTCCCCAACTCAGAGAATCACATCTGATTTATGATACCAGGACTCTCCTTGCTGAACTCTCCCCATTTTCCCCTCCCTTTCTCTACTTTTTTCCTGTAAAATTGAGGTCAAGGGGTTTCTTTCTCCTATTGTATCTGAAGAAGTGAGTTCTGTCTCATGACCACTCATACTGGAATACACGTGGTTAGTTTTTAAAGTGCCACTGGACTTCGAGAACCAGTTTGGTGTAGTGGTTAGGAGCATGGACTCTAATCCGGGAGAACCAGGTTTGATTCCCCACTCCTCCATGTGCAGCTGCTGGTGTGACCTTGGGTCAGTCACAAGTTCTTTCAGAGCTGTTCTCTCATGAGCAGTTCTTGAAAGAGCTCTCTCAGCCCCACCTACCTCACAGGATGTCTGTTATGGGGAGGGGGAGGGAAAGGGGATTGTAAACTGCTCTGAGACTCCTTTGGACAGGGAAAGGCAGGGTATAAATCCAATCTCTTCTTCTTCTTCTTCTTCTTCTTCTTCTTCTTTGCTTTTGTTGCGCTGCAGTGGATGAACATGGCCCCCCCACTGGGATTTCCCAGTGAAACCAGTGTAGACATCACCCCAATAGGGCAAGGACTATAAAAATATGACACAACCATTTTGAATGAAAAAACTGATCCAAACCCAAAACCAAATAACATTTTTCAGATAAACACTGCAATGTTACAAATATATATTTGGTCAGGAATAACATTAAGGTTTTTAGAGACCTTGATTTGGTCCTGTCGTCAGCACCAAACCCAATGAATTGGTTGATGGCTTCCAGGGAAATGCAGATCATCCGGTAATATCTCAGGCCGATTCCACACAAGTGCTTTGCTTCCCTTTCCTCCTGGGTTTAATTGGTCCAAATCAGTGTGCGCGTTTCCGCATTACAGTTATCTGACCCAGGTTGATGCCGGTTCTTCATTTCTGCATCTGTCCTTGCCCCGAATCTTGAGCCCCTGCCTATCTCCCCCCTCTTTTAAAAAAAATGTAGGCAGAGTTTCGTTATGATGTTGTGAAGCAACAAAGTCATAATTGGCCAAGGTTTTTCATAATTCCCGGGAAAGTACATCATGCCCCTGCCCCTGCCCCCCCTTTTTTAACTTAGGCAGAATTTAACGTAGGCGGACCTCCATGCCGCCATTACTGCATCATGTTATCACTTTCGCCATTTGGAAATGCCCGCGAAAAGAAAAAAAAGCTTGCGCCAGGTTTGGAGGGGAAACGGAAGGTGGGAAAGGGATGGGAAATGGAGGGGGGACATGCAATACAACACATGTAACCCCTGCAAAAATTGTGTCCACACCACCACGCCACTCACAATACATTGGCCCTGCAAAAAATGTTAACCACACAACGATGGATCAATGTCGTGTTGTGTTGTTGTAATGCAATTGAGGAGGGGGGGGGGGACAAAAAAACCCCAGCTCGCGCTGTGCCTCAAAGCCATCAATACATATTTTTATAGTGGCATGACTCAGGCACAACTTTTGTGCAAACAATGCAACACAGAAATGTGGAGACATCAACAACAAAAGTACATTTTTAAAAAGACATTTAAATGCCAGTCAACGGTGGATCAATGTCATGTCGTGTTGCTGTAACTCAACAAAGGGGGGAACAAAAAACACCCTCGCTCGCGCCAGGGCGGGAAAGGGAGAGGATAGGCGGGAAAGGGGAGGGAAAGAAGCAGAGGGGCGTTAAAGGGGTGGAGCCAGAAACCCCGATTTCGGAGTTCCCCACTTGAATGCCCTGACTTCACACCCTTGGCAACCCCCCCCCCCCCGAAAATCCTGGAAATGGAAGATCCGGGAGAACTGAGGATTACATTCAGGCCAACTGCAGACCCGGAGCAACAAGTGGGGAACTGTTGCTCTATCCCGGATTTTATCAGGGAGTGACGCCGGGGCAACAACTAGTGTGGAATCGGCCTCAGCTTCACCTTCTGCTTAACTAGTTACTGTTCTAAGACTATTGTTCAGCTAAAGTCATGGTTGCCTACCTTTTCGATTAAATGTAACAGCTAAGATGTTTAAAAAGGGGGGGGAGGAATACTGCTATAAAGATGGCAGGTAGGTGATTTCACCCATTATAGCCATTTTAGAACAAAGTAGTACATTTCGAATTACAAAAGAAATAACACATGTTCTGAAGCAATTAGGCGTTTCTGATGTTATCCTAATGCACGGCGTCGAGGCAGAGATTATCCTGCAGAAGAAAGGCAAAACTCGCTTGCAAAATTGATACCGTGTTTTCTGCCTCTGTCAGGTATTCAAATTATTGTTCATTATTGGAGACATTGGCAGGGATGTAAAAACGGTGCTTATTTCCTTTCAAAGCATCAAGGCTGAACTCAAGCGCACCCAATTATTTCTATTTCAATCCTGGGGGGGGGGGTATTATCTATTTCAGGGGTCCCCAACGTAGCACCCACCAAGTGTTTTTAGAAAGTGGGCATGGCCAGCTGGGTTTTGTGCAGGGGGGGGGCTTCTGATTGGCCACTGGAGATCTGATTGGCCGTCCAGATTTTTAAAAAACGTTGCTTTGACAGGAGCTGCCTCTGTGGCACCCGAATCTTCAGTGTGATTACCTCTATTGTTAGCTTACCTGTCCGGTGCGCCAGCATTTTTTGGCGTGCGGTGCTGAAGACAATCTATACAATTACTGAGATTCGATTGGATGATACACCCAGACATCTACTTCTGGAACTACTTCCGAATGATGATCTACCAACACAGAAACAATCGATTATTGGTCTTCTACTTGCAGCTGCAAAACTTGCGATCACTTCTCAATGGAAATCTCCTTCAGCCCCATCTGTTTCAGCTTGGCACTCCAGACTTTGGGAACAATATGTTTTAGCTAAATCAATTTTTAATCTTAATCCCTTGCCTTCATCAGCAACGGTTACCAAGTTTAAAAGAACCTGGTCTCCTATCTTAAGGCTGATTTTACACCTCCCCTCTAAAGTAGTTTGACTGCTGTCTTTTCCTGTGCTGATTTCACAGTGGTTTGAAATTTCACTTCAGGGGGTCTAAGTGCACTAAGAAACCACAATTGTTTAAAGCAGAATAAAGCGGTATTATACTAGCTTGACTACAGGAGGGCAATTAGTAGATATGGACATTTCAGTAGCAGCACGGTTTCACACCGCACAGAGGTGTGGGCAGGTTTTTTTGGAACTAGAATGATTCCAGCGGGAAAGACAGATGTAAAATCAGCCTAAGTTACTTGGCAAAGAACAGAGAAATTCCAAAAGAACTTTATACCTGTCATATTTAATTTAAGGCCCTTTTTTGTTTTGTTTGTTTTACCGCTGTTGCTGCACCATTGTTTTAATTTTTGAATCTAATTGATTTTTTGAGAGAGTATATCCTGTATTGCTGACATTTGAATAATTTTTTCAGGGCTTTTTTTGTAAAAAAAGAAAAAAAAGAAAAAGCCCAGCAGGAACTTATTAGCATGATAGGCCACACCCAAAAACAGAAACTAATTAGCATATTAGGCTACACCCCTGACAGCACAGCTCCCTCCCAGGATCGGCTTCCGCATGGGGAACCCGAGGGAAGGAAGGCAGTTTCTGGAGCGGCTTCCCCAGCTGTGGGGTGCCTGGGGAACCCGGGGGGGGGGAGGGAGGGAGAGGCTGTAGGCATGGCCAACTTGGAAGCCAACCGGAACTCCGTTCCTGTGTGTTCCTGCCCAAAAATAGCCCTGATTTTTAAAAAACCAAAAACAAAACAAACATTCAGTGTGACTGAAGATAAGCTGTGGAGGCTGGCTCCACCTTCTGTAGCAGCCATTTTCTGGCAGCCATTTTGTGGCTGCACCCGCCATGCTGTGTCAGAACCTAATTTTTAATGCTCATTAACTGTGAAATGTGAGAAACAACTAAATAAATAGATAAATAAATAAATACACCACCGTTCTAATGGGCCCTTAGACGACTTGGAGTTTAAGGCAGAGCTAAATCGAATGTTCTTAAGGCTGAATTTATGCTCTAAGGTATAGGACTGCAGAGGCAATTCATCACCTAAGACCTCTTAATCCTACCTGTTCCGTGGCTCTGCAGCTGCAGTCAATTGGGGATCACATACACATTGGATATAATGACATGCCAGTGCCATGGAGCTGATCAGATTGAGCTATGGGCTTATGGGTAATTCTGCATCGGGCATTCGCTCCACATTTTCTCGACTGGGAGGAAAAAGTGCAGCTCAGACCCACATTTGGATACCTTGGGGCAACGCCTACTGACTGCAAAGCCATAATGGCCATAAATCTATGTAGAAGGTACCATAAAACCCCATGATAAAAGGAAAGGAAAGCGGCATAGGGTGTGGAGGCTACCATAAAATGCAGTGATCAAAGGAAGTGACAGCAGCATGCAATGCAGAGGGGAATTTGTGTTTGAATGTGGGTTTCGTAAAACAATGGAGGGAAAAGCCAACGCAGCATCATCCTGTGTCACTAAGGGCAAACAAAGCCCACAAGGAATTCAAGGCAAAGCTGTAATGGTCCAAAGCAAAAGCCAAAACCAGCAGCCATGCTAGACCTTTCGTGACACAAGAGGACACAGAAGAGTGAGCAAGCTTTTGAGCTCTCCAGAACGCTTCATCAGTGGAGGGGGAAAAGATCTCATGGCCTCTTGTCTGTAGAGTTGTCAGTCTCCAGGTGGGGCCTGGAGGTCTCTGGGAATTACAACTGATCTCCAGACGATGGAAATCAGTTCCCCTGGAGAAAATGGTCTAGGGAATCAAATCCCTGCTGAGTCCCTTCCTCCCCAAACTCTGTCCTTCCTGGAGTCTTACCCCATATCTCCAGCAACTTCCCAACCAGCAGCTATAATTGCCAATGCATAGTTGGGGGGCAGAGGATCCCCCTGTTTGAAGCTGCTACCTCCACTTCAGGTCTATCAGAAAACCAGGAGGGGGATAGCTGCCGGTCCCCATAGGGTATAATGGAGAATCAATCTGTGGGTATCTGGGGCTCGGGGCCCCCCTGTTTTTTGAAGCACCAAATTTTCAGCATACCTGTCCTCAAAATAAATAAATCAATCCCATGTTTCAAAAAGATTGGACCAGAGGGTCCGATTTTATGAGCCCCAAAAGAAGGTACCTCCATTATCTCCAATTGAAGGAAAGCATTTTAAAGGTACAGGGTCCCTTTAAATGTGATGGTCGGCTCACCCGAAACTTGCTTCCGAGTTCCCTCTCCCGGAACATCCTTCCCCTCTCCCGGAGCCTCCTAGTAAGTTCCCCAACCCGCTTGTCAACTTCACCTGGCAACCCTACCCGCAGCTGACAACTCTACCTGTCTATAACCTGTTCTATCTAACCATGCAAGTCACTGCCTACTTGAGTTGCCAAGTCTGGGATGGGAAATTCCTGGAGATTTGGGGGTGGAGCCCGAGGAGGGCAGGGTTTGGGGAGGGGAGGGGCCTCAGTGAGGTATAATGCCACAGATTCCCAGCTCAGGCACGATTTAAACATTACATTTCCCCATGGGCAAAGTGTGCTCAAACATGGGAAGAAGCTGTACACAAAAGCCCTTCCATGTTGTTATTTTCAGGGCTTTTTTTTTGTAGAAAAAGCCCAGAAGGAACTCATTAGCATAATAGACCACATCCCCAACAGCGCAGCTCTCTCCCTGGACTGGCTTCCCCAGGTACTTGCGGGGCGCCTGGGGAACCCGAGGGGGAGGGAGGCTGTAGGCACGGCCAACTCGAAAGCCAGCCGGAACTCTGTTCCTGTGCGTTCCTGCCCCAAAATAGCCCTATTTTCACATGCCTGAATTTAGGAAGGGAGGGAGGGAGGGAGGGAGGGTGAGAGGGTGGAAGGAAGGAAGGAAGGAAGGAAGGAAGGAAGGAAGGAAGGAAGGAAGGGCTATAAAAAGGCTCGTTTGGAAGGTGTATGAAGAAAAAAACCCTAAGGTAACCTCTTCGCATAGTATTTCCCAGGAAATTGGCATTTACTTTTTCAATCAACAGACTACTGTTGAAGGCATAAACTCAGAATTACCATTCTCCACAGGCAAATCCTCCAGGGATTAACAATCCATACCGTAATATAATTAGCCCATTCATTATACACATAACAAATACCATGACTCAAAATTCATCTCTTACAATCTGTTTTACACTGCAATTACTATTCACTTCTGTTGTCTCCAATTTTAGAATACAAATGTACTTGGATTATTCAGCTGTATGTTTTTAGCATTCGGATCAAGGGGTGAGCTCAGATGAATTGAACGGCAGTTATTTACACCCCATCAGAACTCTCTAAAGCGGCATATTAGATGCTGCTTCTACAGCGGCTGTGATCCTGTTTCTACAATTTGAGCAATAATAAAATAATATCGATTCGGGTGGGTAGCTGTGTTGGTCTGAAGCAGCAGAACAAAGTTTGAGTCCCACGGCTTATACCACTGGACTCAGATGATAAAATAAGTATTGGGAGGGGATAAAGATCCCGATCCTATGTTTGGATCAAAGATTGACCTTCTCTCCTATGTGGGGATGAGCAGAGGATAAGAGGTAACCAGCATGGAGTAAGTGGCAGCTATGAAGGGTGGGCTCTACGGCATCCTATCCTGCTGAAGGCCCTCCCCTCCCCAAGCCCTGCCCTCCCAGGCTCCACCTCCAAAATCCCCAGGCATTTCCCAACCCAGAGCTGGCGACCCTAACTTGCCACTACAGAGGTTGCTGAACATCCATCGGTATAAATGAGAAGATATTAATAGTACTAAATTTACAGCGTACCAGGATCGATTCACTGCATTCAGGCATCACCTTGGCTTTGTCCATGGTAGGGTTGCAGCTCCAGATTGGGAAATGCCTGGAGATTGGGAGCAGAGGCTGAGGAGAGAAGGTTTGAGGAGAGGAGGGAGCTGAGTGGGGATGGGATACCTAGAGTCCACCCTGCAGAGCAGCCATTTTCTCCAGGGGGATGGATTGCTGTCGTGTGGAAATCAGTTAGAATTCTGGGAGAGCTCTAGGCCCCACCTGGAGGATCAGGCAAGGCGGAAAAAGCAACCGTGAAAAATAAACTATGATAAACTATGAACTATAATAAACTATGATAAACTATAAAAATAAACTATGAAAAACAAACATTCAATAATCTTCAGTATCTAATTCATACAAGCATAAATTCCTTCCTTCCTTCCTTCCTTCCTTCCTTCCTTCCTTCCTTCCTTCCTTCCTTCCTTCCTTCCTTCCTTCCTTCCTTCCTTCCTTCCTTCCTTCCTTCCTTCCTCTCTCCCTCCTTCTCTCCCTTTTTTCCTCCTTCCCTCCCTCCCTCTTCCTTCCTTCCTTCCTTCCTTCCTTCCTCTCTCCCCCTCCCCTCCCCCTCCCTCCCTCCCTCTTCCTTCCTTCCTTCCTTCCTTCCTTCCTTCCTTCCTTCCTTCCTTCCTTCCTTCCTTCCTTCCTTCCTTCTCTCCCTTTTTCTCTCTCTCCATCCCTCCCTCTCCCTTCCTTCCTTTCTCTCTCCCTCCTTTTCTCCCTTTTCCCCTCTCTCTCTTTCTTTCTTTCTTTCTCTCTTTCTTTCTCTCTCTTCCTTCCTTCCTTCCTTCCTTCCTTCCTTCCTTCCTTCCTTCCTTCCTTCCTCTCTCTCCCTCCCCCTTCCTTCCTCTCTCTCCCTCCCCCTTCCTTCCTTCCTTTTCTCCCTTTTTCTCTCCCTCCCTCCCTCCCTCTTCCTTCCTTCCTTCCTTCCTTCCTTCCTTCCTTCCTTCCTTCCTTCCTTCCTCTCTCCCTCCTTTTCTCCCTTTTACCCTCCCTCTCTTCCTTCCTTCCTTCCTCTCTCCCTCCTTTTCTCCCTTTTACCCTCCCTCTCTTCCTTCCTTCCTTCCTTCCTCTCTCCTCCTCCCCTCCCCCTCCCTCTCTCTCCCCCTCTCTCTTTCTTCCTTCCTTCCTTCCTTCCTTCCTTCCTTCCTTCCTTCCTTCCCTCCCTCCCTCCCTCCCTCCCTCCCTCCTTCCTTCCTTCCTTCCTTCCTTCCTTCCTTCCTTCCTTCCTTCCTTCCTCTCTCCCCCTCCCCTCCCCCTCCCTCTCTCTCTCCCCCTCTTCCTTCCTTCCTTCCTCTCCCATTTATATTCCACCCTCCCCACAAACAGGCTCAGGGCAGATCGCGATTGCCACTTAGGCCTTAATGGCATTACAACAAAATAGTAATAGTTATAATTAATTAAAACCATTAAAACAACATTAAAAAAATATACATCCATTTTGCATGGACAGCAGTTCACATAAATAGACAGATATCCATTCCAATGCCTTTCCATGTAATGTCCAAAATTCCAAGAAGCATTCCAAAACCACACAAAATTGGTGCGCTCAGATCAAAGTCACTAGTCCAATAAAGTGCATAGTGCCATGAAGGAAGAATTATAATGCTTGTTAAGCCTAATTATAAACACTTTTTTCACAAGATAGTTACCGAAGACTAGTGATGCGATGAATGTTAGTTCATCCTTCAAAGGTCTTAATAGCTTTCAAAGACATGAAGTTAATTTTTCACGGTGGCTTTTTTCCGCCTTGCCTGATCTTTCCGTGATTCTCTTTTGGTTGTCACCTTTTTTTTTAGAGCGATAGGCCACGTGGAGGATGGCAACCCTGCTCTAGTAAGTTTAAATAGTTAGCCATGCTGGGACTTGGCCGTTCCTGACCATGTCGGATGACGGTACTATTCCCATCCCTACAACCGAAGATCAACCGGTGACCCCGGACGACCAGGGTGCCGGAGCTGGAGGCGGCGGTGGGGAGCCCGAAGTGCCAGTGACTACGGCTCAAGGGGCTCACTACATCCCACGGCCACCCCCTCACCAGACCGGGACCCCGAGGTACTCATGGAGCAACTTCGGCCGTGGAACAGTCGACTCGTGGGTCCACGATCGGAGGGGAGTGCGTGTCTCGGTCCAGGGGGACCGCACCAAGTACGGGCGGCCGAGTTTCCTGGGAGATGAATGTGAGACAGGCTACGGGGGAGACTGGCGACTCCCGCTGCAGGACGAGGAGAGAGGTGCGACCTACGGTCCCGATCTCTACGGAGAAGACCCGACCCAAGCCCTAGATCACATGATGGGAGATTTGCAAATGCAACTCACCACGGAGCTATGAGAAGTAGCCATGGATCTGCAATTCCAGTTTTGAGATGCCCTGACCACACTCCAGGCAGTCCGGGCAGTCCCAGGTGGGGCCGGAGCTCCCGGCGGGGGAGCCCCGCCGCAGCCAGCTCCCCCAGGGGGAGCTCCTGGGGGGGCTGTCCCGCAGCCGGTGCCACCACCAGTCCCGCAACCGGTTCCCCGTCTGGTTCCCACACCCGCCCCGGCCCCAGTGCCCGCGGGGCAGATGATCCGCCAGGCACCCAACGATCCGCTGACAGCTACTTTCGATGGGGACCCCGAGAAGCTATGGTTCTTTCTCATAGAAATCGAGAGGTTCCTAGACACCTGGGGACACCTCTACCCCACCGAGAGGGATCGGATTGGCTACATCGGGTCCAAGTTGAGGGACACCGCCAGCGACTGGTATGTGAGCCTGCACAATGCCCCCGGGCCTGAGCTGCGGTCAGTGCACAATTTTATGTGGGCCCTCCGACAGCACTACGAGGACCCCTTGGGAGAAGAGAAGGCGCGGAACCAATTGCGGAAGCTAACTCAGGGGAGGTCCTCCGTGAGGGAATACACTGACCGGTTCCGGCGCATAGCAGCCAAGATCCGTGGCTGGACCCAAGATCTCTTCATCGAGAAATATCGAGAGGGCCTGAACCCCAAAGTGTACGAGACGGTGCTGAGAGGCGGCCGACCCGGCTCCCTTGCAACGTGGATGAGAGCGGCGGCTGACGTGGAGGAGAGGTTCACCCTCATCAAAATGGGAACCTCGGCGACCGCCCAAGCCAAAACTGCCCAGAAGATGAAGCCGAAGCCCAACGTCCAGGAAATCCGAGACAGCCGGTTCAGGCAGGGGCTCTGCATGAGATGCGGTGAGAGTGGGCACTATGCCTCGGCGTGCCCCCGCGGAAGTGGGAAGGTCCCCAAGACCTCCACCCCAGTGGCAGGGAGCACCCCCAGCAAAGGAAAGACCTTGTTCAAACCCCGGGCATTACAGCTGGAAGGGGCAGCGAGCGAGCAAGGGGAGCTGGAGCTGACGAAGGCGCAGATGCTGGGAAACTCCAACGGCCTGCAGTGAGCAGCACAGAACTGCAGGTCCCAAACCCCGACGCGCCATCTCCAGTGAGCATCCCTGGCCCTTTACTGTACATGGTAGTGACTGTAATAGCCCCCGGGACTGGGACCCATGTCCGGGTGCGTGCCCTAATAGACTCAGAGTGCGCCAGAGACTTAACAAGCCCATTTTACCCCATTTAAACAGTTGCCAACTGCAAAGGGACTGGCTAAAGCATTCTTTAATCACGTGATTAAATTACACGCCTTCCCCAGACGGGTGGTATCCGATAGGGGCAGACAATTCGTTGCCAACTTCTGGCGGGAGCTTTTGAAGATGATGGATATTGAGCCAGCCATGAGCTCGGGTTACCATCCAGAGACCGATGGCCAGTCCGAGCGAACTAATCAAATATTGGAACAGTTTTTAAGGTGTTACACTAACTGCCATCAGGACAACTGGGTGGAGTTGCTGCCGTTTGCGGAATATAGTTATAACAATGCTATTCATTCGTCCACGGGTGTGTCCCCTTTCATGGCAGTGGGAGGCTTCGAAGGGAAACCCCTACCCACTATAGAGGAGACACCGGACGGTTCCCCTTCTGACTTCAAACAATGGTGGGCTAACCTGCAAGACTCGTGGCCGTTGATCGCTAAAACTCTAGATAAAGCCAAAGAGGACTATAAAAAATATGCGGACCGTGGAAGGGCTGAGGGTTGGGACCTTCAACCAGGGGACTCTGTCTATCTTTCCACCAAGAATATCCATGGTCTACAACCCAGCAGGAAGTTGGGGTGGAAATACGTTGGCCCTAATAAGGTGTTGCGCAAAATTTCTGATGTGTCCTTTGAACTGGAGTTGCCTAAATCACTGAGTTCTGTACACCCTGTTTTTAATTTCAGCTTGTTGAAGAAGAATCCTGGGCCGAATGCATGGCATCCAACTCCTCCGACTCCTCCTCCACTGATGAAGGAGAGGGCGCCCCATTTTGAGATTTCCGAAATCCTGGATTCAAAAATGCGTAGGGGCCGCTTGCTATATCTAGTCAAGTGGGTAGATTTTGGTCCTGAACTAAATGAGTGGGTTCTTTCTGACAATGTTCATGCTCCTAAATTAGTTAAAGCTTTCCATAAACGTTTCCCAGATAAACCAGGGTAGATTAGATTTTTCAGGTGGCAGAGTGTCAGAATCTAAGGATTCTAACAAAAGTTTCTGTTATGTTCAATGCTATGTTTAATGCTTGTATCTATGTTTAATGCTTGTATGCTTTGTATAATCTCCTTTGTCATGGAACCTGGCCCCGTAGTCGCTATGTACCCTTTCTTTATGGCTTTCTTTATGACCCTGGATTTATGGCTCAAGCTGGGTCTGGTCAGTGTAACCATTTGGTCCGGGAGGGTGGCGACTTCAGCGCATGAGAACAATCGGCCTCTCACCTCTGCGCCTCCGCATTCCTTTCCTCCCTGCCAGGGAAGACGCGGACCCGTTTCTTATCGGCGTGTGAAGACCTTGGCAAAAGTTATTTGTTATGCATAAGATGGATACATCTAAGGGGTCTGGTTTAAGAAGGGAAATTTACAGCTTCACACCTAACCTTTTTCCTGTGGGAAGCAAACGGTCAAAGGACCTCTAGCCCGCGGTTTTTCCCTCCTTGTGATTGGTTACCTATGGGTAATTCAAATTGTACTAGAGGGTATATTAATCCTGCTTCTATTGTATGCTTTATCTCTAACAATGATCCGAGGACCTGCAGTAATGTAGTAATAGGAAATAAAGAACTATGTTTCATCAACAAAGGTCTGATCCTTGACTACTTGGCGCAGAAGCCTCACAAGAGGAGGGCTTCCAGCTCTGGGTGGGGAAATACCTGGAGATTTGGGGGGTGGAGCCTGGGGAGGGAGGGATTTGGGGAGGGAGGGACCTCAGCAGGGTACAGTGCCATTGAGTCCACCCTCCAAAGCAGCCATTTTCTCCCGGGGAACTGATCTCTGTCGTCTGCAATAGCAGGTGATCTCCAGGTTGCAATAGCCGATGATCTCCAGCCCCCACCTGGAGGTTGGCACTTCTAGCTGACAGCCCATCTTGTCCTCAAGGATTTTAGGAGAAGAAACAGGAAGAGAAGGAAGGTGCCTGCAAGGAAGAAGTCCTTGAGAATCGGAGTCTGTCTTGTTGTTCATGCTGCTTAAAAATCAGAAGCCAAAGGTAAACCCATCAGTATGCAGGAGAGAGAATGTCAAAAAGATCACGTTTAATTATCTGATGCAATGGCATGCAGTTCGGGGCATCTATGCATATGCAAAGTGTTTCTGGTTACTATTTTTCATTACAGGAGATAGCAATGAAAATTGGCTCCAGACTCCTCTGCTATTTTGACTCGGCACAAATAATTTGCTTAAATCTAGGCATGTGCGAGTTTGTGCCTATTTTTTTAAATCCACTTTTCTACCCTGCGGTCTCAGCTCTCTGCAGGGCATTTGGGTTATGCTCGCTTGAAGGGACCACGAGTGTAATGCCGTGGTCAAACTGCCCCGAAAATCCAGGAGCCCTCCCGGATTTAAAGGGGCCGGATTTTTAAATTTTGGGTTGGGATGTTTACACATCCCAACTCTGGCGGGCAAAGGTGGCACGGTGGCAAGTGGCGGCAATGGCAGTGGTGGAGGAGGCGAGCGGCGACAGAGAAGGTGGAGGAAGAGGTGAACGGCGGTGGCAACGGTGGTGGTGGTGGTGGCAGCGGGGGGAGGCAGCCAGTTTGGTGTAGTGGTTAAGTGCGCGGACTCTAATCTGGGAGAACCAGGTTTGATTCCCCACTCCTCCACTTGCACCTGGCTGGATGACCTTGGGCAAGCCATAGTTCTGTCACAGCTGTTCTCTCAAGGACAGCTTAGGAAAGAGCTCTCTCAGCCCCACCCACCTCACAGGGTGTCTGTTGTGGGGAGGGGAAGGGAAAGGAGTTTGTAAGCCGCTCTGAGACTCCAAGTGAGTGAAGGGCGGGATATAAATCCAATCTCTTCTTCTTCTTCCCCAAGCCCCGCCAGCCACCAGGTAAGTTTTTTGGAGGAGGGACCATCTGGACAGCCCTTTTTCACTTGGGCGCTTGAGTGCCCGAGCGCCCAAGTGAAAAAGGGGGGAAAAATGGAGGAGGGACCATCTGGACAGCCCTCTCTCGCAATGATTGTGAGAGAGGGCTGTCCAGATGCTCAAATGTGGGTTCCTCGTGTGACTCCTGGGAAAACAGTCGATTTTCCCGGGGTCGGAAAATGCGGGAGGGACCCGCATTTGAGCCCACTTCGGCGTGGGATTAGCCACGGCCATTGTGAACGGTCCCTTTAAATGCGGGAGGAAACAGCCCTTCCTCCCGCATTAAAGGGCCGTGTGACCGCGGCCTAATTCTAAGCATGAGTCACCAAAGGAAAATAGATGCACACCCAAATATACGTCTTCGTCTTTTTGTTTTTAATTTCTATTCTTCCTCCCCGCTCCCTCCAGCTTGAACAAGGATTTGTGTACCCAGCACCTGATAATTTTTGTCTCTACTGAAATTAAATTGTATAGTATTAGGACTGCGCTGAAATTGGGAAGGGGAGTTGTGTTGGAGTTAGGGTAGGCTTGCCAGGCAGCGGGGGAGCGACTTAGTGCAGCAGGGGAGAGCTGGTCCCGGCCTGGGACATTTGTGGGCGCACTTTGCATGTGCGCATGAAGCAATGACGTCACCCAGAAGTGACGTCATTACCTTGGGCACATTGCCGGCCGACGCTCTAGCAATCAGCCTGGAAACTCTATGGTACCATAGAGTTTTCAGGCTGATTGCTAGAGCTTTGGCTGACAATGTGCCTGGCGCGATAATGTCACCTCCAGGTGACATCATTGCATTGGGCATGTCAGTCTGAACCAGGCACTTTGGGGGCAAGGTTTCCCCCACCGACCTGATCCGGACAGGCGGATTGGGGGCCCTTTTGGCGGGACCCCCCCAGTTGACCTGACAGCCCTATGGAGGTGTGGGGAGAAGACAGCATGGAAATCTGAAGTTCATGGGAAATTTCAGTTCCTGAAAAAAAGGGCTGTTGTTTTACCAGTCACTTCATGGGCCTGTGAAATGGGCGAAAACATGTTCCCCATTTGACAGAAGGGCCTGAAATAGTGTTGGGATGTATTATGATGTAACAATATTTGATTGGCAGGTGTACTTTCTCTCGGGGTGGGTGCAGGCTTCAGCCCCATTAACACAGAAGTCTCATCCCACAAATCACCTAGACCATACTTCTCCTCTGCGCGCAGTTTGATGTAATCCATAGCTGGCGATTGCGGGGGATGGCCCATTTCCAAAGACGTGTACACTCATGCAGTACTCAGTGATTTGCCGGTAATGTTACTCATCGCTGAACCACAAGAATCGTAAATAATGGCAGTGGTCTTCTCTGATAAGGAAGGAGTGCTGGCATTACACTAGGGTGACACTCTAGCACTTGCCCAGAAACTCTGTAGAGATTGGGGGAGAGGGCTAGAGCGTTGCTCTGGTGCGATGCTGGCACTTCCAGGTCATGCCAGAAGTGAGATCATGGTAAGGTGACTATAGGGTTGTCAACCTCCCTGTGGTGGCTGGTGATCTCCCGCTATTACAACTGATCTCCAGGCGACAGAGATCAATTCACCTGGAGAAAATGGTGAGCTCTATGGAATTATACCCCCTTAAAGTCCCTCCCCTCCCCAAACCCCACCCTCCTCAGGCTCCACCCCCCAAATCTCCAGGTATTTCCAAACCCTGAGCTGGTAACCCTAGATGACGGAGATCACACCCACCCATGCGGTAAGCACCTGTCTCCCTGGCAACCCCGTAGCTTGGATATGTGGCAGCATATTGTCCTTGTGCTGGCTATTTGATCTCCCTGACTGGCTGAATCACATAGTACAAAGAATGGCCATGCTGAGGATCACTGGCCTTCAGATGTCCTCGATATGCCTATGTCACTTCTGAGTCACGTAGGCACGTGATGTTTCATTTCCGTGTTCTTCTCTATTTTTGGGGGGGGGAGGGGGGAGATTTCCCCCCGCTAGCCAGTTGGCTGGTGGTGGAGAGGTGGGGCCTGAAAGCAGGGGACCCTCACCTGGGGTTCTGGTATCCCTACTGGCAACCCTCCCCCAGCTGGAGGCCTTCCGTGTACCCACCTAGTAGGGTTGTTGACCTCCAAGTGGGGCCTGGAGATCTCTGAGAACTACCCCTGATCTCCACACTACAGAGATCAGTTCCCCTGGAGAAAATGGCTGCCTTGGAGGTTGGATTCTGTGGCATTATACCCTGCTGAGGTCCTTCCCCTCCCCAAGTCCCACCCTCCTCAGCTTCCACCCCAAAATCTTCAGAAATTTCCCACCCTGGGAGTTGATAACTCTTGATGGTCCTGACATAGACAGCACAGCTATTAAAGCAGCATCGGATTCCCAGCAGGGATTTGTGTTCAAAGTTCCATTAGTCAAACTAGGTTCATCTCAGTCCTTACTTATATGTGGTTTCTTCCCCGAGGAACTCTGTTTTAAGTGCAGAAATTTAAATGAGGAAGTCACAGAGTTTCTGGATTTTCCTTTTGAACTACTCAAATGCTCTGAAATTTCTGGACTGGATCTACTCCAGACAGAGTGTCACACAAATGCAGTGATGTCACTTCCAGGTTTACACTGCTACGGTGATGTCACTTTCATCTGTCCCCCCTCCCTTTCCCACCAGTTGCCAGGCAATGGCTGCCAATCCTGCTTCCAGATGACACTCTAGGCTGCCTCCCCTATTCTTAGAGAGTCACTGTCTGGATGCCATTTTTTTCTCGCATACTTCAGCTCCTCAAGGGTGGGAAATTGGAGCTGGAGATATGTAATTTCCTGATCTGGACGCTAACTCTGGACTGGGACCATGCGGTTCAAGGCAAGAGACATTCAGAGGTGGTTTGCCATGGACTGCCTCTGCATAGGGACCCTGCACTTCCTTGGCTGTCTCCCATCTGAGTACTAACTAGAGCTGACCCTGCTTAGCTTCCAAGATCTGACAAGACTGGGCTAGCCTGGGTCATCCAGGTCAGTAGGGTGTGGTCACACAGCAAATTTATCCCGATTTGTTCATGCTATAGATTTGATTGGGAATATATATTTTTTTATTGGGATGATCACACATCACTCCCGGAACTGCTTGCATAGCATGATGATGCTCCAGGCACCATCCAGATAGCCGTGCCCCCCAAGTGGTGGAGCAGCTTGTTTTTTTTTTGTTTTTTTTTTAAATTGGCTTTGCACCTGCGCATATGCACATAGCCGAATCACCGCTCACACTGGGACTTGTACTCCCTTCTTTTTGCATGTTACCGCCCCCTGTGAACAAAATTAACTGGCAACATACAACCGAGCGTGAGTCTATATGTGCGCTTGAACGTTTATACATTGAATTTATTCAGCACAGGATTGCTCATGCACACAATGGTGAAAGCTTGGTTCAGACGACCTAATCACGATCACTGCGATAGATGACTGTCCAGATCGGTGACATCACGGATTCAAAGCGCAAATATGCAGAAAGTACTCGGTTTTCCTGGTGTTGGAAAACTCGCTAGGGAACCAGGAGGACTGTGCAAGTGAGCCCGCTTCTGTGTGGAAGACGGATGAGGGCATCTGATCAGCAATTTTAAATACAAGAGGGAACAGCGGTGAAACTCGATCAAAATGACTGTGTGACCACAGCCTAACATTGCTCCTGGAAATCCTCACTTGTTAGGGAAGTGACTGTGCATAACACCGTTTAACCAGGAGACCTCTAAAGAATAATGCACACATGACAACTCTGGTTCTAACTGATATTTTTGCTAATGATTTTGGTTGATCCAACAGCATCACGCAGGGCATGTGCTGTGTAAGCAGGCAGGGGGAAAGCGACAGTTTTGGGAGAAGGACTCTGGCTGTGCTTGAACGCTCTGCCATTTTTTTTTCACCGTGTCTCTTCTTGGCAGTTGCCACAGGATCCCTGTCAAAAGCCATCCTTCTCCTCTGCAAATTTTTTGCTGGCTGAAGTAGATTAGAATAAGAAAAGGCTTTCTCTCCCTCCTTTTGAAGTGGATTCCTGAAAGCCATTACATGTAATTACCGACACGTTAAATTTCTTAGAGGGGATATAAGAAGAGAAAACAACTTGGCACAAAAAGGACGAAGGAAGAAAAGCCACTTTTTGAGAAAGGAAACTGGCCTGTCTTTCCTAAAGAGGTAATTTCCCTGAAGGCTTCCAAGCTTGAAAAGTGTGACTTGTCAGTGCGGAGACGCAAATCCGTATTGGCCCAGGCTTTGATGTAGTTAACACGTGTGGGGGTGAGGGGAGGAAGAGGGCAGAGTTCTTTAAAAGGGTTTGAAATTACTTTCTTTTCATCATAACCCTGATCCATCAATTCCTTGGGTGGACTGAGCAGGACCTTAAGTGAGATCTGGCCTGCTGGTTCCCCAGTAAAGCAAATGGGGATCTTACCAAACATCCAGGTGGAAGCTGTTAGGCAGATGCCCTGCCTGTCTGCAGATCCCACCTAAAAGGTTATAAATCAACCCCCTGGTGAGCCAAAGGAGTCTTTCCATTAAGAGATTTCTCAGGGCTTGCAGTTTCAGAGGGGAACCCTTTTGGTCTTCAGGAGAACAGCTTTCTTAGCTGGTGTGTGTGTGTGTTAATAGATATAACCAAGAAAACTGAGACTGATTTCCCATGAGGAGCTGCTCCGCCATCGCTCTTCCCTTTCCCCCGATTGCGTGCGTCAATTTCCCACTGTTTGCCCCGTGCCGCATTTTTACCCACCACGGCTTTGCCCAATTTCCCCTGCGGCTTCACGGATCCACAAAAAACAGGATCGTGAAGCTATGGGTCAAAATGCAGCAGTCAGGGGAAAGGGAAGAGCGACAGCGGAGCAGTGCCTCATGGGAAATCAGTCTGGGTTTCTTTTAGGTGGGTAGCTGTGTTGGTCTGAAGCAGCAGGACAAAGTTTGAGTCCAGTGGCACCTTTATGGCAGTTGGTTCCCTTCCTCGATTGTGATGACCTGGCCACACTGATTTATGCAACGGTCACCTCAAGATTGGACTACTGTAACGCTCTCTACTTGGGGCTGCCGTCACAAATCCGGAAGCTGCAGCTGGTGCAGAATGCCGTGGCCAGGCTATTGATGGAGCTCCCTAAATGGGGTCACATCAGGCCTGTGCTGGCTGCACTGCACTGGCTGCCTATAGCATACCGAATCCGCTTCAAGGTGCTGGTGCTTACCTTTAAAGCCCTATATGGCCAGGGTCCAACATACCTGAGGGACCGCCTTTCCCCGCATAGACCCCAGAGAGCACTTCGGTCGGGATTGCAACACCGACTCTTGGTCCCGGGTTTAAGGGAAGCCAGTTCTACGGCTAGGGCCTTCTTGGTGGTGGCTCCTCTCTGGTAGAATGAGCTCCCGGAGGAGATCAGGGCCCTGTGGGATCTTATGCAGTTCCACAGGGCCTGCAAGACGGAGCTCTTCCACCAGGCTTTCGATTAGGAGCCACCGCCACCCACCATCTACCACCCACTATTTACCATCGACAGTCTCCATTAACATCGGAGATGAGGACGGGCCCGAAGTGAGAGAATTTGGTTCCCCACTCCTCCTCCACATGCAGCCAGGTGGGTGACCTTGGGTCAGTCACAAGTTCTCTCGGAACTCTCTCAGCTCCACCTACCTCACAGGGTGTCTGTTGTGGGGAGAGGAAGGGAAGGTGACTGTAAGCCGCTCGGAGAGTCCTGCAGGTAGTAGAGGGTGGGGTATAAAACTAACTCTTCTTCTTCTTCTCCTCCTCCTCCACAGGGGGACCCAGAGTGGTTTATGTAATCCTCCATTTTATCCTCACAACAACCTGCTGAGGTAGGGTAGGCTGAAAGAGTGTTAGTGAGGCAAGGTCACCCAGTAAGCTTCCATGGCATGCATGGGAATTTGAACCTGGATCTCCCAGACACTAGTCTGTCCCTCTTAACCACTACTCCACCACATTGGCTCCCTGGACCAGATACTGAACTTTTAGGCTATCCCTGCTAGGAATATCCATGTCATATCATTCCATCTGTTTCTTTAGTGCTGTTTATACTATTTGTCGTTTGTCGATCTCTGGCTGCTGTTCACCATTAACTGTTTCCAGCCGACCATAATATAAACTCGGGGGGGGGGGGGAGAAAAAAAACTGCAGGTCACATCTCAAACACCAGTTGCCCCCTTGGCAGCGCCCTAGAATTGACTTCAGCCTCTTTGGAGAACTGCTGAAAGGGGAGATAAGACTTCATTTGTGACACGGCTTAAGCTGCGGAGACAGATTTGGCAGGATATCTAAACAGACACATAGGCAAATTGGTAAGAATTCTGCACTCAGATTAGGAGAGCAACTGCACTGGAAAACAATTTTCAAATCCGATCGATATAGAGAGTAATGGGGGTGGGGATGCCAGCCTCCAGGTGGGACCTGGGGAATCCCTTGGAATTACAGCTCATCTCCAGACAACAGAGATCAGATCCCCTGGAGAAAACAGAAGTTTTAGGGTGGACTCTGTGGCATTGTACCTCATTGAAGTCCCTCCCTTCTCCCAAATCCTTCTCAGGGATTTCCCAACCCGGAGCTGGCAACCCCAGTGGGAGGATATTGAATGGCATAGTGGGAGGCCCGGGTTTGAGTCCCCACTCCTCCCCATGCAGCTGCTGGATGACCACCTTTCTCTTAGAGCTGTTCTCTCAAGAGCAGTTCTCTCAGAGCTGTTCTCTCAGCCCCACCTCCCTCACGGGGTGCCTGTTGTGGGGAGAGGAAGGGAAGGAGATTGCAAGCCACTCTGAGACTCCCTTGGGTAGTGAAGGGCAGGGTATAAAGCCAATCTCCTCCTCCTCCTCCTCCTCCTCTTCCTCTAACAATACCTCGGCAGGAAAGCTTTGGTGATAGAGAGGCAAGTATCTGTGATGATATATAAATGTCTGAAGGAGGACAAGAAATATCCACTGTACAGTGCTGAGATGATTTGAAACTGCAAGAAGGGCTGACCAAGCTGGGGAGAAAAACAGTCCTGTAGCTCAGTAAAGCAGTCAGCTCCCAGAGAATTCTTTGAAAACGGATACCAGGCAATGTTCCCTCTGATCCCCCCCCCCCCCGCTTCCCCGCCGAATGGAGCAGTTCACATCATGAGCAGAAGAGAACTGCTGTAATCTTAGAATGGGCAATGGGCAGTGCGAGACCCCGCGGGGCTCCAGATTGCTGCTGAGGGGGGCTTCCTGTGTTCATGAGCGGCCGTGCATGCACACAGCTTCAAAGGAACACTGATGCCAGGTCTTAGGAGCTTGTCACATGGAAGAGGGAATGATGCGGGCTAAGGGAACCATTTGAATGCATTTTTTTTGTTTGTTCCAGACCTGCCCTGGATAACAAAAAGCTGTTGCTGACATCCGAGCAGATCCTAAGGGGCCCCGATAGACAAGAAAGCAGGTGCATCAACAGGACGGCCTATTCCACGAGGGATGGGAAGCCAACGTGGGGCTGCAGGGATGATAAGTTGAGATCGGCGACTTTTCATGGCAAGCCCTGCCGTGCGGGATATTCCAGGAAGGCTGGAAGGATTAAGCAGGCTTGAATAAAAGGTGAGCAGATGTTTGCGAATGAACTAATTAATTGATCGGCTGTCGGTGCGTCGGGAATGTAGAGGGGCGTGCTTAATTAAATGCAGATATCGTCTGTGAAATAACTGTGGCGGAGAAGGGAAGGAGGAGAGAAGGTTCCCAGGCCAGTCACTCGGGTCCCGGCAAGGCGATGCAACCCTGGTTCTTGCGTACGTAACAAAGCATACAAGATTATATGGTGTGGTTCCCTGGATATAGAGAGGGGCCGTGGCTCAGTGGTAGAGTGTCTGCTTGGCATGCAGAAGGGCCCAGGTTTAATCCCCTGTACCTCCAGTCCAGTAAGGATAAGGCTGTAGGTGATGTGAAGGATCTCAGCCTGAGACCTTGGAGAGGTGCTCCCAGTCAGTACCGATCTTGATGGACCGAGGGCCAGACTCAGAAGAGGGCAGCTTTATGTCTTTGTGTTAGGGTCGCCAGGTCTCTGCCTTCTGCCAGCAGGGGGATGGAGGCTCCTTCCTGGGATTTTCTTGCAAGCACGCTTTGTCCACACGCCTCGATGACGTCACCTGGAAGTGACATCATCGGATGGATTTCCCTCTTTTTCAAGGTAAGTTCCCCCCACTGGCCAGCTGATTGGTGGTGGGAATGTAGGTCCTGTCAGTGGGGGAACTCCTGTCTCCACCAGTGTGTGTGTGTGTCTGTCAGGTGGCCTGACAAAGGGCTTATTGTATACACTGAATGAAGACCTGTTGCATGTCTTCTTCTATGTCTGCTTCCCCCTCCCTGCTTCAACACCCTGAATTGCACTACTTTGATGTGTCCTGGACAATGTAACCACTTCAGTCGGGAGAATGGCAACCCCACATTCTTGCACGTCACCAGAGAACAAATGGCCTTTCCTCCCATGCATTCCCTCCTCCCTCTTCCTTGGACAGAGAATGTCTTATCTTGTTGTGAGAACCTTGAAGGTCTGTTATTACCACCAGAGCCATTTTGTTATGCATAGGTTTCACACATCTGGGTCACCCAGTTCAAGAGGGGAATTTTTATAACTTTCGCACCTCACCTTCCTGTGGGAATCCAAACGGCCCGATCCCTTCTCCCGTGTTTTGTACTCTAAATCTGATTGGTTTCATGTTGGGGTTCAAACGAACTGGAGGGTATATTAACTCTGACTGTTTTCTATCTGGCATCTCTAACAAACATTTGAGAACCTGTTAAGCAGTATTAAGACTAATAAAGAACTTTGCTTCATCAACAAAGGTCTGATCTTTTTGCTGGTAGTACAGAAGCCTCACAGTGTCCTGGCAACTCTATTATTGTGAAATAAACATTGTTTAGGAATGCCCGCTTCCAGGTGGGGCCTGGGGCTCTCCCAGAATTATAGCCCATCTCCAGACTACAGAGATCAGTTTCTCTGGAGGAAATGGAGGCTTTGGAGGGTGGACTTCATGGCACTGTATCCTACTGAGGTATGGGAAAGAGAAAACCAACATGACCTTTTCAGACAGGATGACCTTGACCCAGAGGTGCTCTCAGCATTCACAGACTGAAGCTTTTTGTTTTAAAATTCAAAAGCCCGTCCTAAAACCAGTGGTTCGCAATCTCGGACCTTTCCTTTTCATTAGGTGTCAAACTGCAAGCGCTGCAAGCCGTCAACGACCCGACAACACCCACGTCAGAAGAATAACTGTTGGATGCCGAAAAAGGCAACGCTCTTTTTTAAAAAAATGAAACAAACAATGAATACCAGCAGGGGCATTTTGGGGGTAATACAACTTACTTTGGCTTATGGTTGCCAACAGCCTGGAGAGAAAAGTTGTCCTGCCCCGTTAACAGAGGCCTATTAGGATGTTATTTCCAAGTGATGTTATTTACCTCTGAAAAGTTTCAACTGCCCATCCCCACAGATTTTTTCCTGTCAAGTCATGTTTGACCTATGGTGACCCCTGGTGGGGTTTTCAAGGCAAGAGATGTTCAGAGCTGGGTTGAAATCGCCTGCCTCCTCGTGGTGACCCTGGATTTCCTTGTTGCTCTTTCATCCAAGTGCTAACCGGGGCTTATCCTGCTTAACTTCTGAGATCTGACAAGACTGGGCTAGCCTGGTTTATCCACATGGTTGCCGGCCTCCAGGGGTTACGACTGATCTTCAGACAACCAGGATAAAATAGCCACTTGGCCACTCCTTTTCCTTCCCCAGACACCCTGTGAGGTCAGTGGGGCTGAGAGAGCTCTTTCCAGAACTGCCCTTGAGAGAACAGCTCTGAAAGAACTTGTAGCTGACCCAAGGTCATGCCAGCAGCTGCATGTGAAGGAGTGGGGAATCAAACCAGGTTCTTCCAGATTAGAGTCTGCACTCCTGACCACTACACCAAACTGGCTCTCTTTGGAAGGTGTACTCTGTGGCATTCTCTTTGGAAGGTGTACTCTACTCCCCTCCTAAAACCCCACCCTCCTCAGACTCCACCCCCAAAATCTCCAGGTATTTCTCAACCCAGAGCTGGCAACCCTAACTGCCCAGGTCAGGGCCTTGGTTAAAGCCTTGCTTAAAGGGAAAATACATTTCTTTTCCTCCAAGTTGCTGATCACCCTATTTTGGCGACAGCATACTTGGAATTGTATGCAAATTTCCAGGCTGGAAAACTCCTAGGGATTTGAGGACAGGGGACCTCCCCTGGGGAGAACAGGGACCTTGGTGGGGTACAATGTCCCAGAGTCCACCCTCCAAAGCATCCATTTTCTCCAGGGGAACTGATGTCTGCAGTCTGGAGAGGAGCTATGATTCTCGGGGCTCCCCAGGCCTAGGGCTGCCAGACCTCTGGTCCGGGTGGGGGTTTACCCGCTTTTTGGGGCTTCAGCCCACTGCTGGCCAGCTGGCTGGTGGGGGAAGCCCTGCCCCCAAGCTGGAACACCCGCAGCCACCCCTCTTCCTTCTCTTGAGAGAGTTAAAGGGCCCTCCAGCTGACAACCGGAGGGCCCTTTACATTTTGCAGAGGGGAGGAAGAGGGGCAGCTGGCTGGAAGCACTTGAGCGATCCCTTTAAGCACTTCCAGCTGGCGGAAACTGGCCCCCCATGCCAGAACTCCAGGAGTTCAGGTGCATGGCTGGCAGCTGCCCCTCTCCCTCCCCTCTTGCAAGATTTAAAGGGCCCTCCACTTGATCGGCCGGCTCTTAAATCTTGCAGGAGATTAGGGAGAGGGGTGGCTGCTGGCAATTGTTCTTGGGGTTGGGGCTTGGAGCAGGACGTTCCCAATGTGACATCATCACATTGGGGATGCCTCGCCCCCTCTGGGAATGCCCCCCAAAGTCCCCCACCAGGGACAAAATCAGACATGGCAACCCTACCCAGGCCCCACCTGGAGGCTGGCATCCCTACGCTTTGTACATAGATGGTACAATCCCAGAAACTCTTCCTAGGGTGTGTTCAGATGGGCAACTAATCCCGCCATTGGCCCGGCTGTAATTTGATCTAGATCTTTTTGATCCAGCGTTGCACGACCAGACAGCTCCCCCATGAATTGCTTTACCATGCGTGACTTCGCAGTGGATTGTCTAGACTGCATCCCGCATAAGGAGCTGTGCAATCGGCTTTTTTTAAAAAAAATCCTGTTTGCGCATGTGTGCCTCACCACCTACTTGTTTTTCCATGCATGCACAGACTAAAATGGTAAAAGCACCGCCAGCAGTATCTTCCTCTAGGTACCATTTCAGCTAACAAAGTGCATAAATATCATGGGACCTTCAGAAACATTAAATTGTTTGGATCGTTTGCGCGAAGCTCTGCTGACGTCGCATGTTTAAGCGGTTATGCGCTCATCACTAAGACTTTTTAAAAAATGGCGGCTGTTTGGGATGGTCTGGAGACCATCCTTACAGGCTGATTGCACGCTGGTGAGACGACCAGACGGGGGAAAGTCCGCCATTGGCTCGTCGGCCAGCTTTGGACCAGACTTTGACCCCTGTCTTTTAAGTACGGATCCCTGATGGGGATCGACGCTCTAATCATGGAAGCAGCATGATTCCCAGATGTAATGTGGATGTGCACTTTAAACCCACCAGGCACTTGTGCCTGGCACGGCTCAAAAGAGCCGTATGAACACGACCTTAGAAAGATCTCAAGGGATGGGGCTTTACCTGATGCCCTGAGTCGGTGCTAGCACATGATCCTGGGTTAGACAGACAGCTTGTCAGAGATGGTTAAAAGCCAGTTCATGTGCTGATGTGCTTCCTGGAAATTCCAGTGGCCACTACAGGAAATGTGATTCGAGAGCTTCCTGTCCACCCATTCAACTTTGCTTCGTTGTTTTTTTTGGGGGGGGGGGTTTGCTAGCAAAGAAATTCTTCCAAGCTGTTTTGGTTCCTTGTGCTGTGTGTCATTGCTTATTTTTGCCTGCAGCAGAAAAAGTGGAGAAAAGGAATCAGTGAAGTGGGGGTGGGGGGAGGAGAGAAGAAAGATGTCCTTGTTCTTTTCTTCCCCCCTGGAAAAATCAAGGGTGCAGGAGGATGGGTGGACAACCAGTGTCAGTGCCTGCTCTTCTCCTGAGGGCTGCTACGGGTACCCAGAAGTATTACGTGAACACATTCCAGTGTGTTTTCTTCACCGGAGTCCATGGCTCATTAAAGAAGGCAAGGTAATGGGATTGAATTTTCAGTAGGGATGCCGTGAACTTTGTGGCGAACGTGCTTGGCAGCTGAACATACCACTGTTGACAGCTGCGATCGCTCATGAGCCCAGCCTTGGATCTCCTTGCCTTTCTGCTGTCCGACTCGAGCAGCTGCCGAATAGCTTAGCGGCAACGCAGTAGCGATGGGGGGTGGGTGGCGTTTCTTATCCTTCTGCCCGCAAGCCACTTTGCCTCTGCCCAGGCGGTTTCCAGCAGATGTTTGGACATATCTCGTTTTGACCGGTGGTGCAAAAATATTTCACAGCATTTAGGGACATGTAACACCCAGCCTGACGAAGAGATCTGGTGATGTCGAAAGCTTGCAGGGTTTTGCGTCGATTTGGTTGGTCTTAAATAAAAGGCATTATGGGGAATTGTTCTTGTTTTGGGACTTGGTGTGGACCCATACGGGTGTACTTAAAAAATTAGGAGACAGCCATAGTTGTTTAGAAACCAGATTCGAGGGACAGATATACTGGTTTTACTGGTTTTATGTACTTTATATTGAAATGTATGGTTTTATTGGTTATGTAAGCCACTCTGAGCCCGCTTCAGTGGGGAGGGTGAGGTAAATGTGAACAGAATGAATGAATGAATGAATGAATGAATGAATGAATGAATGCCCCAGGGAAAGAAGGGATCCTGTCCTTACTGATGTGCTCTGATTTTCCTCTTGCTCTTCCCTTCTAGACAGTATTTAACTGAGGAGCCCACAGCTCCCTCATTCCCAGAAATCATAATCTCTGAGGCCTGATATGTACATGCAGAAGAAAATGAGAGATTGGATTTATACCCTGCCCTTCACTCAGAGTCTCAGAGCGGCTTACGAACTCCTTTCCCTTCCTCTCTCCACAGCAGACACCCTGTGAGGTAGGTGGGGCTGAGAGAGCTCTGAGACAACTGCCCTTGAGAGAACAGCTCTGAGAGAATTTGTGACTGACCCAAGGTCACACCAGCAGCACCACACCCCTAACCACTATGAACTGACTCTCAGTCCCCCTGGAGGAAATGGCTGCTTTGGAGGGCGGACTTTATGGCATTATACTACACCGAGACCCCCCCCTCTCTAAACCCTGCCTTCCTCAGGCCCCCCCTCCAAATCTCCCGCAAGTTTCCAGCCTGGAATCGGTAACTATAGAAGGAAGGACCTAAGCAAACTGCAATGCCATAGAGTCCACTCTCCAAAGGAGCCACTTTCTCCAAAGGGGCTCTGTCATCTGGAACGAGGGTTGCCAACCCCCAGGTGGTGGCTGGAGATCTCCTGGGATTACAACTGATCTCCAGGTGACAGAGATCAGCTCCTCTTGGACAAAATGGCCTCTTGGAAGGTGGACTCTATGGCATTATACCCCACCGAAGTCCCTCCACTCCCCAAACCCTGCCGTCTTCAGGCTCTACCCCCGCCCCCCCAAAATATCCAGGTATTTCCCAACCTGGAGCTGGCGACCCTATCTGGAACTCAGTTCTGACTTTGGGACATCTCCGGGCCCAACTGGAAGTTGGCAACCATTCTGCCTACCGATTGCATCGTTCTTTGGAGAAAGCCCTGGAAGCGCCATGCAGGCTTATACTGGTTGAGGAATGGGAGGTGCAGGGAGATTTCTCGATGCATCGAGATGCCAAGCAGACAGGTACAATGGCAAGTTGCTTGGATCAGTAGTTGACATACATGTCTTCCCTGCCAGATGGCAGAAAGGAGAAGGAAAGGCAAATGGGGTCAAGCTGGTGTTAGCACAGCTGGCATTTGTGTTTAAGAGGAGGAGGAGGAGGAGACTGGCCTTTTGGCTAAAATCAAGTGTGTGTATGGATTTATACCCCGCCCTTCACTCGGAGTCCCAGAGTGGCTCACAATCTCCTTTCTTTTTCTTTCCCCTTCCCACAACAGACACCCTGTGAGGTAGGTGGGGCTGAGAGAGCTCTTTCGAGAACTGCCCTTGAGAAGACAGCTTGGAGAGAACTTGTGACTGACCCAAGGTCATCCAGCTGCTGCAGATGGAGGCGTGGGGAATCAAACCCGGTTCTCCTAGATTAGAGTCCGCACACTTAACCACTACGCCAAACTGGCTGTACACTGCACTGGTCTGGGCACACCTGGAGTAATGTGTGCAGTTCTGGAGGCCTCACTTCAAAAAGAATGCGGTTAGAATGGAGCAGGTGCAGAAGAGAGCGACAAGGACAATTCGGGGCCCACAGACTAAACTCTACAAGGAAAGGTTGAGGGACATGGGAATATTTAGTCTGGAGAAGAAGAGCTTGAGGGGGGACACTTAGAAGAGAGCAGGGAGCTGTTTCTGTTGGCAGCAGAGGGTAGGACTCGCAAGAATGGGTTTAAATTATGGGTAGAAATGTACCGGCTGGATATTAGGGGGGAAATTCTTACAGTGAGAATAATTGAGCTGCAGAATCAGCTGCTGAGGGAGGTGGTGAGCTGCCTCTCACTGGCAGCCTTCAAACAGCGGAACGATTTTTCCCACCTGTGGTCAGTAGGGGAAGAGGGCTATGCAATTTTGGGGTAAGAACATAAGAACATAAGAGAAGCCAATGTTGGATCAGGCCAATGGCCCATCCAATCCAACACACTGTCACGCAGTGGCCAAAAATACCAGGTGCCCTCAGGAGGTCCAGCAATGGGGGCAGACACTAGAAGCCCTCCCACTGTTGCCCCCCCCCCCCCATCAAGCACCAAGAATACAGAGCATCACTTGTCCCAGACTGAGACTTCCTATCTATACTTTGTGGCTAATAGCCACTGATGGACCTCTGCTCCATAAGTTTATCTAATTCCCTCTTGAAGCTGTCCATGCTTGTAGCCGCCACCACCTCCTGTGGCAGTGAATTCCACGTGTGGGCAACTTCCAAGAAGAACTCAGTCTTGCTGCGGAAGTATGGATATTCAAATGGACACTTCTGTCAAAGAAGTCAGCAATAGATTTACGAAGCTAAAGAAAGGAAGGAAGGAAGGAAGGTAGTAGGTTGACAAGTCTTACTGGTTAAAAGAGTGGGGGAGTCCTAGCCCCTCTTGGTACCATAGAGTTTTCAGGGCGATTGCTAGAGTTTCACCCTGGCAATGTGCCCAGTATGATGATGTCACTTCCAGGTGACGTCATCATGCTGGGCAGTCGGCCTGATTGGGCCACTTTTGGGGTGGGGTTCCCCCTACTGGCCAGACCCAAACTGGCGGATTGGGGACCCATTTAGTGGGGGAATCCCTGCCCCCCGGGGGGATTTGGCAGCCCAGAAAGAAAGAAAGAAAGAAAGAAAGAAAGAAAGAAAGAAAGAAAGAAAGAAAGAAGAACAGATCAGAGCCGTGAACCAGCCTTTCTTCGAGTAGATTTTTATGTGAGACACAACCAATCCTACTTCATTTTCTATTCAAGAAGGGAAAGTATTGACAGATTCTTGAGCAATTCAATTGTCTCAAATCCTATAAACTGAATCAAAACATGAAGATATATTAGAAGTCCTATTTCCAGGCACCCGAGGCATCCCTAATGAGAGTGTTTGTTTCTCAAGCCCTGTGGAATCGAAATGAGCACAGAAGAAAATATTTGGGAGCGTTATGCTTTGTGGAAGACAACACAAAGTAAACACACTGTGACAAAGAAGAGGGAGAAAAAGCACATGACTTACTGACCTGGAGCAATGAGATCCAACACCCACCCACTGCCATGTAAGGCCGACTTGAGTCAAAATGGAGTCCACTTCATGTTGCTAACTCTGGGTTGAGTCCTCCTTCCAAAACAGCCATTTTGTCCAGGGGTACTGATCTCTGTAGCCTGGAGATAAGTTGTCATTTTGGAAGATTCTCCCAGGATCCACCTGGGGAGGGTAACCCTAAGTCTACGAGGCCTACTAAAATTGGTAGTAGGAAGCTGGCTGTGGATTTGGCTGGTGGGTGACTGTGGGGAAGTCAGTGAAGGGAAACTGGAAGGCAGGGATGTGCAGGAAGTAGGCAAAGGAATAAAAAATTAACTGGACATAATCTATAAAATACAGATAACTCCAAGTAAGATAAGGGTCTCCAACAAACAGCAGAGCTAAATCAAGCTCTGATGGCAGCACTATGTCTAGTGCCTAAACCAAGCCCTGCCTACTCTTGGTGACAAACAATTCTCCAAAGGAAGTGTTCTCCGGTTTAGGCCCTGGCACTCCTTCCACATTTGGTGGTTTCCTGTTTGGCCAGCTTGAATTTCAGGCAAGGTGATGATACCCGAAGCAACACATTTCCAGTAGATCTTCAATACAAGGGGGAGTCAGAATGGGAGATGTCATTCAAACTAGCCAATACATTTTATGGTTTTAAATGTTAAAACTGGCCTGGTGCAAACAGATAATCGATAGAGAACGGAAGATTTGTCTCACTCACCGTGAATCTTCCTTCTTGGTGGTCTGGAGGTGGCTTGGCATGTAGGGTAGCACTAGAAAAAAGATCTGCTGCTAATCCCCATTCTAAATCAGATGCCGTTTCCATACTGTATCCCAGGGCAGCCCCACGTAGAACACATTACAGTAGTCAAGTCAAGAAGATACCAGAGAATGAAAAGACAGTGGCCAGATCCTTCGTCTTCAGAAGGAGCATGGCTGACATATGAGTGAAATTTGGTAAAAAGTACTCCAACAGTACAATCCTACTAAGATTTATTCCATTCGGTTGAAATCAATGGATGTAGACTGGAGTGAAGGATTTCACTGCAAGCCGGGCTTGTCACCGCTGGAGATGAAAGGAAAATGTCTGCTTGTTTTTTAGGCTATTTCTGTTGCCATGTATTCTGGTACAAAGGAAATCTATACCCTGTTGAAGATGACCTTTCTCTTGGAGTGCTTGCTTCTGCTTATTAAACTGAGCATTATCTCACTCTTGCTTCAATATCCTCAAAAAAGAAAAAGAAAAAAGGGAGGCTGAAGTAAAACACACACACAAAAAACACGAGGATTTGGCAACGAGTAAATACATTCAGATGTAATTGGTTAATAATTGCATTTAATTAGTTAAAGTCAAATTGCTCCTCAACAATAACCAGCTCTCTCGAGAACGCTGTGAAATGAATGGTTATTAAGTGTTTACCGTGCGGACTTTGCTCCCGCATAGGTAACTAAAGAGTCTTGAGTAGGGCTGACCCTACGGCGCCCTTTTCTATTTATAAAGAAATTCCATAATTTCATGCTTTTGAACCACTTGATGCATCTTCAGGTGAACGTTCAGGCCCTCCAGAGTGACTTTATCCGTTCGCTCATTTAACCTTGCTTGTATTGTACTAAATTATATCTTTGAAGAATAGCCACAATTACATAGCTGGTAGGAATAATGCACCGATGCCAGCGGAAGCTCGATGCTGCTTTTATGGCCCAGTGCTTATTAGATGGAGTAGCGGCAGGCCTGTTTACAGAAAGCGCTAAGCAGTGGCGAGATCCGACAGCCGCTGTCACTCTGTCACCGTGCTTTCAGCAATCCCACAAAAGAGAGCACTTTCCCATCATGCTGCGGCCAGTAATCAAAGCAGGAAGTTGAGAATCATATCTGGAAGCCAGAGCGGTGGCAGCGAGGATTCTA
Organism: Lepidodactylus listeri; assembly: GCA_029233225.1. NCBI lineage: Eukaryota > Metazoa > Chordata > Lepidosauria > Squamata > Gekkonidae > Lepidodactylus > Lepidodactylus listeri. The sequence goes on from JARCFY010000004.1 coordinate 145,170,458, forward strand.
TTGATCTTGTAACATTCAGGTTCAAGTCTCAGTTCTGCGGCAGCTTTCTTGGGTGTGCCGTGCTCTCCGTTGGCAAAAGCGGACACATTTCTTGAGTGGGGAAATGCATCGCTACAATGCTGAGAGTCGTCCTGGGGGAGGTGGGAGATGCTTCAGGTCAGAGCGGCATTTTCCACATGACAGCATCTCTGGGGATTACGGGACAGCATTGTGCAGAGAAGGTTTCGAGTCTCCGAACTTGCCCTCATAGTTTATTAGCTCAGGGTATACTTCTTGGGTTCAGGAAAACTTCCAAACAACAATTTAAGCTTCTGAATTTTTGGAAGGCATGAAGAACCACATCAAATTGATTTGCTTTTTAAACACATACACCCTCCTTTGGCCCAGAGAGGGCTCTTGAGCGGTTTGCACGAAAACATTAATGTTATTTTTTAAAACCAAGATCACAAAATAATAATCAGTTACTAAAAATAATAAAACATATAACATATGATATGAGTGGTTTTATAACTGTTATGTTCTATGTGTTTTAATTTTTTTATGGAAGCCGCTCTGAGCCTGCTCTGATGGGGAGGGCGGGCTATAAATTGAATGAACGAACAAACCAACAAATAAATAATAGAATTGATAAGTACGGTTAAACAGCAAGGCAAGACAAGCAAAGGCTAAAACTGCCATCTCCAGGCAAAAAAGAGTCTTAATTATCCTTCTTAAAGCCCAAAGAGACCCTGGAACGATGGTTGCCAGCTCTGGGTTGGGAAATACATGGAGATTCTGGGGGTGGAACCTGGGGAGGGCGGGGTTTGAGGAGGGGAGGGGCCTCAACAGGGTACAATGCCATAGAGCCCATCCTCCAAAGCAGCCATTTTATCCAGATGAACTGATCTTGGTCCTCTGGAGAGTAATTGTGATAGCGGGAGATCTCCAGTTGCCACCTGGAGACTGGCAACCATAACTGGAACATTTGTGGTCAGAACGATGCCCCAGGAGGCATCGGGAGGCAGTGTGGAACACCCTTGATGTCTGTTTGCCATTTTCATTGCAACCAATCTCAAAAGAGATGCCGCTCTCAATCGCAAAGCAGCTCCTGGCCTTAACTGCATTTCCAAAACCTACTCCCTTTCCATGCCCACAAGCTCTGGGGCAATAAGCGGGCGCAGGCCCCAAGGTCATCCCCATTTCAGTACTTTCCAGACTCTGTAGTCCTGACAGCCTGATCTAAGGAAGACTTGAAGGGGACTGTGAAGGTGAAGAAGAAAACAGCATTTCATTCGGCACCAATTTTTGAAAGGTGAATGAATTTGTAAAGCACCTTTTTAAAAATTCTGCATTTTTCAAAGGTGTAAACCTCCATGGCAAAGAAAGCCTTGGGCAATTTCATTTCATATTCCTATGTATTCCTCCAGACTAATGAGTAAGAGAGTTCACTCATTGTATTCAAGATGAAATTGAATTTAAGAACAAAAGGAGGAGGAGGAGATTGGATTTATATCCCGCCCTTCACTCGGAGTCTCAGAGTAGCTTACAATCCCCTTTCCCTTCCTCTCCCCACAACAGACAACCTGTGAGGTAGGTGGGGCTGAGAGAGCTCTCTCAGGAACTGCCCTTGAGAGAACAGCCCTGAGAGAACTGTAGCTTGCCCAAGGTCACCCGGCAGCTGCATGTGGAGGAGTGATGAATCAAACCCAGTTCTCCCAGATTAGAGTCTGCGCTCCTAACCACTACACCAAACTGGCTCTCTATGTGCTCCAACTAGAGTCCAACTAGTCCAGCATCCTGCTTCACACAATGGCTGACCATTTACCCTGGAAAGCATATAGGGCGTAGAGGCCTTTTCCTAATGCTGCCTCCCAGAACTGGCATTCAGAGTTTCCCTGCATCTGAAGGTTCCCTTTACTGACGATGGCTAGCACCCACCATTGATGGACCGTTGAATCTGTCTAATCCCCTTTTAAAGCCGTATATACTTGTGGTTATCACTACCTCCACTGGCAATGAATTCCACATTTTTAATCATTTGTTGGGTAAAGAAATATTTCCTTTTCTCCATCACTGGCATTCTGCGGTTCACTGCCTCTGGTGAAGCTGTATAGGCCTATGGCCATCACCACAACCTTTGGCAATGAACTCCACATTTTTGTTACTTGCTGTGCAAAGAATAGGGGTGTGCCATATTTTTCCATCCCCCCCCCCAGTTCAGGTCTATTGAACTGGAATTTTTGTGTGTGTTTCCTGATAAATCCCGGGTCCCAATATTGGTGCCCCCCATGGACAAAGCTGATCCTTGAGCTGTGTTCTGCAGTCCCTTTAAACTTTAAAGGGACTGCAGTAGAACCCAGACAAATAGCTGAGGGGTGGGTACAGCAGCCTCTCTGCTGTTTTCAGATCAATCCGGTAATTCCCGAATATATTTGGGATTTTTTGGGGGTTTTTCAGTTTCCCTGAGAAAACTCTGATACATTTGGGATGTTAACGTATACTCCAAAAAAACCAATAAGGTATTTTTGGGGTATATTTTTGGTTTAGGTAGATCCAAAGGCACACCCCTAGTAAAATTTCCTTTTGTCTGTCCTGAATCTACTGCCCATCAGCTTCATTGGATGTGCTTGAATTCTAGTATTTCGGGAGAGGGAGGAAAAGTTCTCTTCATCAACTCTCTCCACCTCCTGCATAATTTTATAAACCTCTATTGTGTTCCCCCATCTCTTACCTAAGCTGAGAAGTCCCATATTCTTCAGTCTTTCCTCATAGGGAAGGAGCTCCAACCCCCTAATCAACTTGGTTGCCCTGTTCTGTACTTTTTCCAGCTCTGCAGTGTCTGTTTTGCAATACAACAGCCAGAACCTCACACAGTATTCCAAATGAAGCCACCCCATGTCTTTATATAAAGGCATCACCGTACTTGCTGTTTCATTCTCAGTCCCTTTCCTAACCCTTTCCCAACAATCCCTGGCGTGGAGTTTGCTGTCTTCACCGCTGCTACACACTGCCCACCCCAAGATTTCTTTCAGTCTTGGTCTTAAACAACTCAGAATCCATCAGCATAATAAAGTTGGATTTTTTTTGTGTGCCAATGTGAATCACCTTACGCTTATCAACAATGAAAATCTCATTTGTCATGTTGTTGCCCACTCTCCCTATCTGGAAAGAAGAAGAAGAAGAAGAAGAAGAGATTGGATTTATACCCCACCCTTCACTACCCAAGGGAGTCTCAAAGCGGCATACAAACTCCTTTCCCTTCCCTTCCCCACAACGGACACCCTACGCGGTAGGTGGGGCTGAGAGAGCTCTTTGAAGAACTGCCCTTTCAAGGGCAGCTCTTGTCAGAACTATGGCTTGCCTAAGGTCATCTGGCAGCTGCAAGTGGAGGAGTGGGGAATCAAACCTGGTTCTCCCAGATTAGAGTCTGTACACTTAACCACTACACCAAATCCTCCTGTAGGTCTTCAAAATCCACATTGATTTTACCATCCTGGATAATTTGGTAACATCTGTCAACCTGGCCACTACACTGCTTGCCTCCAGATCATTTATGAACAAATTAAATAGTACTGACCCCGGTACGAATCCTTGTAGGACCCCACTGCTTACTTCCTTCCATTGTGAGAAACTGTCCTTTTAATCCTACTCCTTGCTTCCTGTCATTTAACCTATTTCTAATCCCTAACGGAACCTGTTCTCTTATCCTGTGACTGCTAAGTTTATTCAGGAGTCTTTGGCAAGGTGCCTTGTCAGAAGCCTTTTGAAAGTCCAGGTATATAACATCTACTGGATCACCTTTATCCACATGCTTGTTAACCTGCTCGAAGAACTCTAAAAGTTCAGTGAGGCAGGACTTCCCTTGGCAGAAGCCATGCTGATTTTCTCTCAGCAGGCTTTGTTCCTCGATATGCTTAGTAACTCTCTCTTTAATAACAGTTTCAACAAATTTACCTGGAGCAGATGTTAGGCTAACTGGCCTGTCATTCCGTGGATTCCCTCTGGATACCTTTTTTAAAAAATTGGTGTGAAATGTGGCATTTTCCAGTCATCTGGCTGATTAAAACTGGCCACGAAGGGTTTCGAGGTGCCCTAAGGGAGATTATCAACAAGTCCCTCGCAGAGGCATGATTCCCAGGGGCACTCAAGGAAGCGGTGGTCTGCCCACTCCTGAAAAAACCATCCTTGGATCTGACTGAATTGGCCAACTATTGGCCGATGTCCTATTTGCCCTATCTGGGCAAATTAATTGAGAGGGTGGTGGCGATACAGTTGCAAGGCTTTCTGGATGATGCTTCCGTATTAGATCCCTTCCAGTCTGGCTTTCACCCAGGGTATGCGACAGAGACAGTGCTGGTCGCCCTCACTGATGACCTCTGGAAACATCTGGACTGGAGCAGTACGGCAGTGCTGCTGTTGTTAGATCTGTCAGCCGCATCCGTCACGGTCGACCACCAGCTACTGAACCACCACCTCGCTGATGTGGGGATACAAGGGCTTGCCTTGCAGTGGCTTGTTTCCTTTCTCCAAGGTTGGAGACAAAGGGTGGCGCTAGGGAAACAGAAGTCCTGGAGGTACCTGTTTGAGTGCCTCAGGAGGCAGTGCTTTCCCCGATGTTTTTTTAACATATATATGCGCCCCCTTGCCCAGATTGCCTGGAGGTTTGGGCTGGGATGTCACCAATACGCTGATGACCTCCAGTTCTATCTGATGTTGGGCAGCCATTTGGGCTCCAGACTGGAAGATCCGGACCAGGCATTGCACACTGTGACTGATTAGCTTAGCCTGAGTAGGTTGAAGTTAAACCCAGCGAGGACAGAGGTCCTGTGCCTCAGTTGGGGCGGTTCGGGGTTGGGGCTCCCAGCCTTCAGTGGGGCACTGTTGGTGCCTGTGCCGGTGGTTAGGAGTCTGGGAGTGGGATCCTCCTTAATAATGGAGGCCCAGGTGGCAGCCACTGCTAAGTCGGCCTTTTACCATCTTTGGCTGGTTTGGCAGTTGGCTCCCTTCCTCAATTGCGATGACTGGCTACAGTGATCCATGCGACCGTCACCTTGAGGCTAGACTACTGTAACACTCTCTACATGGGGCTGCCCTTGTTGCAAATCCAGAGGCTGCAGCTGGTGCAGAATGCTGTGGCTAGGCTACTGATGTGTCTCCCTAAATGGGAGCACATCCGGCCGGCGCTGAAGGCACTGCACTGGCTGCCAATAGCATACCGAATTCACTTCAAGGTGCTGGTACTTACCTTTAAAGCCCTACATGGCCAGGGTCTGACATACCTGAGGGACCGCCTTTCCCCGCATGTACCCCAGAGGGTACTACGGTCAGGGACGCAACATCGCCTGGTGATCCCAGGCCCCAGGGAGGCCAGGCTTGCTGCCACCAGAGCTAGGTCCTTTTCGGTGGCGGCTCCTCACTGGTGGAATGAGCTCCCAGAGGAGATCAGGGCCCTGCGGGACCTTGTGCAGTTCCGCAGGGCCTGCAAGATGGAGCTCTTCCACCAGACTTTCAACTAGGAGCCCCCCCCATTACCATCTACGGCCCATATTATGGTATTACCATCTATGGCCCGTAGCATCATCTATGGCCACTACTAAAGTTGGTGGCATCCTGCAGAACCGGAGACTGCGGAGTGGGGAGTTTTTGAGTCCGTAACCCATAGCACGCCATCTGCTGTACTATGACTGTGAGCACTTCAACTGAAATTGTTGATTGTTGATTATTTATTGATTGTTTTAAGTGTTTAAATTGTATTGCTTTTTATCTGCTTTATGATTCTTGGCACTTTGTGCCAGCAGTGTGAGCCGCTCTGAGCCTGCTTGTGAGGAGAGTGGCCTATATATACTCCAAATAAATAAATAAATAAATAAATAAATAAATAAATAAATAAATAAATAAATAAATAAATAAATAAATATCAGGAAGGCCAGTTTTAGAAACAAGTGACATATGCTGGTTAACAGAGCAACGGTTTCATTGGAGAGAGAAAAGGCTACGGCTCAGTGGTAGAGCACTAGTTTTGCACTGAGTTTCAATCCCCAGCATCTCCACTTTAAAAGGGTCATGTAGTAGGGGAGGTGAAAGACCTCTGCTTGAGACCCTGGAGACTTGCTGCCAGTCTGGGTAGACAGTACAGAAAAAGAGGTGCAGGAGCTCATTAGCATAAATCATTAGCATAACTTATTTGCATATGCCACACTCCCTGACATCACCAGAAGTGTGTCAGAAGGTGACACCCACTGCTCAGGCTCCACCCCCAAAATCTTCAGGTATTTCCCAACTCAGAGGTGGCGAGCCAGCTTTACACTTTGACTATTTATTTATTTATTTATTTATTTATTGAATTTATATCCCGCTCTCCCCACCAAAGGCAGGCTCAGAGCGGCTCACAGCATAAGTTAAAATTACAATCCATTTAAAATAAACCTTCCACATTAAACATTAAAATACTATCCATACATCCTGCACAAGATTGGCGGCCTTTCAGTTCAACCCACAGGTGGGTCCGAGTACCGTTCATATAAAATCTCTGTGTGACCACACACAGATTGGCAGATGGAAGTGCCAACAGACGGGCTGGCAGATGGAGCTGGGCCAGGCTGAGATGTTTACCTTGGGCGGCCCCTACCTAAAGGCCTGGTGGAAGAGCTCTGTTTTACAGGCCCTGCGGAACTGCATCAAATCCCGCAGGGCCCTGATGTTCTCCGGGAGCTCGTTCCACCAGTGCGGGGCCGCCACTGAAAAAGCCCCGGACCGTGTTGTAGCCAGCCGCGCCTCCTTCATTCCGGGCAGGGCCAGTCAGTGTTGGGATCCGGACCGTAGTGCTTGCTAAAGACCTAAAGACACTTTAGGTTTCCTTTGCTCTTGCAGGGAAGCTACCCTACAACAAGCATGAAAATACAGATCGTTAGTCTGCTTTTGCATTTTTCCACAGCGCATCACCATATGTGCCTGCTCCTGGGCTTGTTACTCCCGGAACGGCGTTCCTGTGCGTTCCTGCTCAAAATGACCCCTGGCTCTGATTCAATATCAGGCCGAGGAGGGGGCGGGGCTTGGACATGTGCCCGCCCCCTGGGCTCCTCACTCCCGGAGCTGCACTCCTGTGCGCTCCCGCTCCATCGGACCCCTGGAGCTACCTGATTTCTGCCAGTTACTTGGTGTGAAATGTAAACGTTTTATATGCTTGAAGAAGGTAGTAGCATTTTGAAAGAGAGGGAGTTGCAGTTCTGAACAGTCTATGAAGTAATGGGTCAGAGTAAATAGTAGTAATGTACTTAGCATATTGGGAGGGGAAGGTTACACGGTATAGCCCAATTTGGTCAGATCTCAGAAGCTAAGTAGGGTCACCGCTGGGAAAGGAAACAACCACGGACTAATCTGCCGAGGAAGGCAATGGCCAACCACCTCTGCTTCTCGCTTGCCTTGAAAGCCCGACCCTGGGGTTGCTGTAAATTGGCTGCAACTTAACAGCCCATTACACACACACACATATATATGCTTAGAATATTGTACTATTATAGATGTTGTATTAATTGCATAAGTAGATAGTGTTTGATTTTGGTAGTTATATTTTGAATATTGAAAATTGTTATTTGAGGACTACTTGTTTTTTGGATCTTGCTGTTTTTTAATCAGTCCTTTTTGTTAACGAAATAAAAAGAATACACGTGTGCAATAAGGGCCTTTTCTTTTCTTTTCGTGTGACTGAGAATACAAGACCAGGTATGAACAGTTTGCCAAAAAATTCAGCTCCGCTGACAGCAACTAGGTATGTGCATTCAGTATAAGCCAAGCCAAATAAATACCCAAATAATGCCAATAAGGTATCCATTCAGCTGAATCAGATTCTCAAATCTGATTCAAATGCTGAATAGGGAATCCCGAATAAAGCCGAATACTATTCAGCTTTTATTCAGGTTCATTCGGTACTACCAAATATCAGCTGTTTTTTTAAAAAAAAAACTTTAAAGGGATGCCCTTTCTTTTCTGTCACTTTCCTGCCATTTCCGGCTCTTTCCCGCCATTCGCTCTGGTTCCTAGGGCAACAGGAGGGAGGGGGAAGAGAGATCCCAATAGACCAATGGCAAATGCCCCTGGGGGGGGAGCTTAGAGCCAATCACTGTAATGCATTTGCAAATGAAATTGCACTGAAGGTTTGCCGTTTGCAAGATTGTTGTTGCTGCCAGGGGTCATTTCGTAGAAAAAGAGGTGCAGGAGCTCATTAGCATAACTTATTAGCATAACTTATTTGCATATGCCACACCCCCTGACATCACAAGTGTGTCAGAAGGCAAGAAAGAAAGAAGAGAGACACAGAGAGACAGAGAGAAAGAGACAAAGAAAGAGAAAGAAAGAGAGAGAGAGAGAGAGAGAGAGAGAGAGAGAGAGAGAGAGAGAAAGAAAGAAAGAAAGAAAGAAAGAAAGAAAGAAAGAAAGAAAGAAAGGGGACAGCTACTAATCCAAGCCTCAGAAATACCACTGTTCTGGGAGGATAGCTTCAGTGGTGGCTGAAGCATTCAGAAGGCTGGTTGGAGGAACAAGGACCTTTCCAGGGGACGGGGTCATTTTGCTGCAGCCATGACACAAGCAGGCATTCCCCCGCGCACGGGGGGGGGGGGGCTGGCACCAACTCCCGGAGCTGCGCTCCCCCGAGCTCCTGCTCGAAAGGACCCCTGGTTGCTGCTGGCTTTAAATGTGAAGCCCAGCTGGTGCTACCTAGCTCGCTTTCCCAGAGAACAGAGAGAGGGAGTGGCAATTTGGCCAATAGGATTTCAGGCTACAGGGAACTCTGCTTTTTAGCCAATCACAAAAGTTTATTCTTTTTTGAAATGTTTCTATGCATGGGCAGAGAGCATAAAAGCAAGGGTCTGGCTGAGGTAGACTGCATTGCTGCTGAGAGGTTTGGCTGGAGATTGTGTGGCTGGCTGGCTGGCTGGCTGGCTGGCTTCAGCTGCTGCTCTGAAACGCAAAACACTCTTCCCAAAGTTAAGACTAGAAGGAAGCAGCAGGGCCCATTCACCAGTTAGATGGTTGCAGAAACGCCCCACCAATCTTCCCACTGCCATTCTGAATTCACCTGCACAAAATACCTCTTGAAGATGGTACACCACCAGCCAGTCCAACCCAAAATTTCTTGCTGCTGAAATTAAAACAGCAGGCAGCAGAACCCACATGAGCTGTTCTTCCTCTTGATGGAGAAGGGGTAGGAGCAAGATAGTGCAACTGGTGTGCCAAACAGAAACCGGCAGAACCCACAGGAACACCATGAACAGTTAAGCTGATTTAAACGTTCTCCTTTGCAGGGGTGGGAGGAGGGAAAGTGGGGAGAGCCTCTGATGAAGGGCGGCTGCAGTGCCTAGGCTAAGCCTCAGCTGAGGCAGTGATAGGCTGCGGTCACACGGGACTTAAGGGCGGGAACTAGAGCTGTATGCTCTCACTCTTTACGCGCCCATTCATACGGATCCCACTCCGAAGCTCGCTCACTCGTGCAGCCCTTCCGCTTTTCTCCTGCTTTAAAGGACCCCTGGAAAAACTAGTATTTTCCGGGTCTTAGCAGAAGGGATGTGCGAGTGAGCCAGTCTGAACTGCCCATTGCGAGAGAGGGCTGTTCGGATCGCCCGTCCCTGTCCCCCCCCCCCCCCCGTTTTTGCAGTTGGGCGCTTGGGCACTCAAGCGCCCAAGTGCAAAAATGGGGGGGGGGGGGAAACCACCCTGCACTCCATTCCCGGCCCCAAACCCCGCCGGCCACTGTCACTTAGCCCCCCCCTCACATCTCTTACCCAAAAAACTAGTTGGCGGCGACCGGCAGGGCTCTGCTCTGCTCCGGCTCTGCTCTGGGCAAGCCAGGAAGCCAGAATGGGTCCACTGGCGGCTGGCGGCGGCGGCTGGCAGCAGTGGTGGCAGTGGTGGCAGAAGGGGGGTGTAGAGCACTCTCCTGTGAGCAGGAAGGGTGCCCCCCTTGCTGCCGCCGGGAACCCGGAAGAAAAAAACCCAGTAAAAATCCAAGCGGGGTTTTAACCAGGAATCCCGTGCCATGTGACTGCAGCCATAGTTGGTGTGTCTCGTACTGCTGCTGCTGAGAGAGGAGGATCAGGGTGGACACACAACCCCCCCCCCCTCACTTTCTGAGGCCTCCCCTGGGGAAATAGTGGAAGGTTTCTCTGGGTATGCCCTTGGCTTGGGAAGAAAACAAAGCATTACTGAGCGTCTCTGTGTTGGGCTGGGCGTGGTTCAGGTGGGCTAGCAAAAGTATGTGCCCACCCTGCACTTTTGAGCGTTATATTCTGCACGGCTTCCACTGCTCTTGCTTCTGCTAGAACACTTTTTAAAACCGTCCTGGAATTCTCCGGTGTGACATTGGATGGTTCTGTCGGGTTTTGCATTGCTGTCCCTTTGGCACCGGGGCTGTGCTGCTGGGCGAGCACTGGTTCAGCTGACCTCGCAACCCACTTCCCTTTTGCTTGGGTTGTGATTCTATGCTTGATATCAGTCCTGCTGAGCTGGCGTTTGCTGCAATGACACTGACTTCTGGGCAATGCTCCGTCTAAGCTGTGGAGTCTTGGGAGCCAAAATTCTACTTTGTGAGCTACTGGCATGAAAGTTGTGAGCGAGTGATTTGGCTACTGCATAAATCAGTTTGCTCTGGAGCCATCCTTCCTGAGCTGAGACAAAAATGTGTGAGCCGGAGGCTAAAAAAACTGTGGTAGCTCACGCTAACTCAGCTTAGAGGGAACACTGCTCCTGGGCACTATTAGGCTGGCAACTTGGCACTGGGTTCTGTTGCTGGGCACTGGCACATCACACTGGTTCTATTGTCCATGCCAAAATGCCCCTCCCCCGTTTGTACTTCAGAGATTCTCAGATTTGACCTTAGTCCTGTTGGGTTTGGACACTGCCACAGTGGCACTGGTTCTGCTGCTGGCCTTGCAAAAATGCCCCCCTCCCCCACTTCACTTTCAACTAGTTTCTAGAGATTTTCTGGGAGCTGGGCTTGTATTGCCTTGCTATTCCCCCCCATTGGAAACAATGGAGAATGGGGGCACCTTCTTTGGGTGCCCATAGAATTGAACCCCCTGGTCCAATATTTTTGAAACTTGGGGGTTCTCTTGAAGAGAGGCTCCAGCAGCTACACTGCCAATTTGGTGCCTCTACCTCAAATGCCTTGCTATTCCCCCCCATTGGAAACAATGGAGAATGGGGGCACCTTCTTTGGGTGCCCATAGAATTCAACCCCCTGGTCCAATATTTTTGAAACTTGGGGGTTCTCTTGAAGAGAGGCTGCAGCACCTACACGGCCAATTTGGTGCCTCTACCTCAAATGCCTCATGCCAGACCACTGAATATACCCTAGGAAATTTCTCATTGACTATAATAGCCCCATAGGGTATAATCGAGCTGAATATTTTCAGGATTGCTGAATATGTCCAGAATACCAATACAATACCAATATTGGTATTCAGGAATATTTGACGATACCAATAGTGTTTGGGCCCAATATACCCAAATCCGAAAAATGCTGATTTTTTTTCTTGCTCACCCCTAATAGCAACTTAAAGACAGCTTGTAAACTGGGAAATTAAATAACTTTGGATCGAGTTCCAGGGCTAACTGACAAATTAAAAGCTAATAAGCAGTGGGTCTGGGTGTTGTATACCTGAGTGTTCTTCAAAGATTCAGAGACAAAATTGTTGCTCTGAAAAAATGTTACCTTTTTTTCTACCATAGAGAACAATGGAGGGAATGGGGGCAAACTGTTTGGGGGCCCGTAGAATTGAACCCCCTGGCCCAATCTTCTTGAAACTTGGTGGGTATTTGGGGGAGAGGTCCCAGCAGCTACCCTGCAAGTTTGGAGCCTCTCCCTCAAATCCCCTCCCCTCCAGCCGCTTTTAAAGTTGCAGCCGAATTTGGCAGCAGGCTGAATCAGATCAGAGAATCTGATTCGGCCCATGGGTGCCCTAGTGGCCACTCCTGAGCTCGCTCCGCCTCGCTCCGGCCCCAATGGACCCCTGGTTGTCATTGATTTCTTCATGTTTTTCGCACCTCTTTCATGCCATTTATATGTACACACTCATGTTGTGATTTTTATGCAACCAGTGCAAAAATAACATTGGCAAAAATGTAATAATGGGGAAAATTCAGAACAAGGAAATTAGAAGCTGGTGTGAAAATAACAATTCTGCAGTTTGTTTTTCACAAGGGAGAAGCTAAATTGAAGTGAGCCTATTTTAACAGAACCCAACAAATTTCAAAATTCAGTCTCATACCTACTTGTCACTAAAATTGTCCCTACTGAGGAAGTATCAGCATGGATTCTACAAAGGAACAGCCTTCATCTTCAACTTTTTGGAGCACGTGGATAAGGGTGATTTGGTAGACATGGGATGAGAGGATGGGTGTCCCAGCGGATTAGAAACATGTTAAATGATCATTAGAAATTAAGGAATTTATTAACCCAGCAAGGGGTTTAAAGGTTCAACGATATGATTTTACCACCTGTAAAACAAAACGCACTGTCTATGCAATTTTATGCTCATGTGCTAAACCATATGTGGGTAGTACAATTTGACCCCTTAAAACTCAAATCCTGGAACACTGTTCATGGGTGAAAGGGAAAATTATGGAGGGCCCTTTAAAGGAATACTGCATTGCTTGCCAACATGATGCAGACTCTTTGAAGTTTTTTGCTTTGGGTAGGTTGACCACTAGGACATTTACCTCAATTAACATACCAAAAAGAGGCACAATGGATATTTAGATTACAGTCCATGGAACCTTCAGGTTTGAATCAACGAAATGACTTGTCATACGTTATTTAAATGTGGCTACATTTGACTGACTGTCACTTTAAGGGCGTTTTTTCATGTGAATGAGTCACACCTGTGGAATGCTGTAGGATGCATTTAACTAGAGAAATGCTTTGAGTATGGTACCATGCCAATATTGAATGTTGTGAAGGCATAGCCCACTTTGAAAATGATACTGTGAACTGAATACGCGGAGACTGTTTTTCAGCTATGTTTTTCTATTTGCTCTACAAGATGAAAGGCAGTGGCGCAGCAATATATGTAAACAAGAAAGAAGTGCATGTGCCCAAATTTCAATGATTTAATAAACTGTATCAATACAACACATAAAGTATTTAGAACAGATTTCCCTATACCAGGGGTGGGCAATTGTTTTGGCTCGGGGGCCACTTTGTGGGAGCGGAGGTTAGCGGAGGGCCACACCTTTTAAAATGATTGCATTCCTTAGTTAACTTTGCATTTCAGAAAAGGTATAAATTGTAGCGTAAACATCAATAAATATAAATTAAATAAAATAGTGGTAGTTTTATTCAATTTATTTATTGTGCTAATTTCATATCGTCTATAGCTGCAAGCACATTTAAATTTAGAATCAGTTTAATGAGACAAATGAGGCTCTGGGCCCAGTGGAGGCCTGACTGAAACCACGTGGCCGACTGTCTTGGTGGGCTGCAAAAAACTCTGTGGCGGGCCGCATGTGGCCCACGGGCTGCAATTTGCCCACCCCTGCCCTATACCACAATAAACAGGTAGAAATGCACAGGTCAAGTTAACCACAGGTAAAAATTCACAGGTGGAGTTTCCCCAAAAACAATTTGTAGTAATACATTCCAAAAAAGTCCTTAAACTGTAAGGATGTAGTAGTGTCTCTGCCAGCTGACTTGACGGACCCCCAGTTATAAATCCATGTCAATAATTTTTTCAAGAATCATGCTGGATTCAACATTTCAGAGATACATGTAGACATCAGTAAAGTGAAGAGGTCCGTTGGAGCAGGAGCGCACAGGAGCGCAGCTCTGGGAGTGAGGAGCCCAGGGGGCGGGCACATGACCAAGCCTCGCCCCCTCCTCGGCTTCCCTGAGCAGTGCAGAGGCGCAGCGGCCCAGGGAAAGCCCTGCTAGGGTCTTTATTGTTTTTAATGTTTTGTTTTAATATTGATAATTTTGTGATTGTTCCTTTTATGACTGTGTGCTGCTTTTCCAGAGACTTGCTCAAGGTGGCATATAAATTTTCTAAGTATACCATTTTTTATCTGGGCACATGGCACATAAGTACTGGAGAAATTTCACCAACCCTTCAGCAGCTTCCACCCCATCAGTTTGGTGTAGTGGTCAGGAGTTGGACTCTAATCTGGGAGAACCGGGTTTGATTCCCCACTCCTCCACATGCAGCTGCTGGTGTGACCTTGGGCCAGTCACAAGTTCTCTCAGAGCTGTTCTCTCATGAGCAGTTCTCAAAAGACCTCTCTCAGCCCCACCTACCTCACAGGGTGTCTTGTTGTGGGGAGGGGAAGGGAAAGGGATGGGTATCTCAAGTCTACTTGAAACCCGGTGGTTTCAAGGGAGCAGGAAGAGAATGAGGGTGTATTCTTTATGCTTATTTTCATTGCACAAAGTATTGGATGGGGAAGGGAATGGAGGAAGAGCAGGTCAGTTTCAGTCACCTGTGGAGTGGAGCCTGAGGGGTGGGTGTTGCCTTTTGACACACTTCCGGTATGTTAGGGGGTGTGGCATATTCAAATGAGTTATGCTAATGAGTTATGCTAATGAGCTCCTGCACCTCTTTTTCTACTAAATGACCCCTGGTAAAGTGCATTCAGATACAGCAATCCTTAGTGATTCTCAATGGAGAATCAATCATTTCTTGGAACCTCCCTTCAAAATTCTGAAGCCTTTCACCACTATGCCATTTTCATTAGAGGGACATGCATTACGACAAACTATTTCTGTTTGCTCTCGCACCATTTCCTGGGATGCATGAGTTATATAAGATGTGTTGTGTGATGTTTCAGAATGTTTTTGTACTTTTATAGGGATAGCCTTCAAGTTACTGGTTCCAATTTGATAAAGGCATATTGGCGAAATGTGGATCATAATGAGGAAGCCGGCAATCCTGTAGTTCTTCTTTTGGAACCGTTAAGTGTTCCTCTTTTGGAACTGTTGGAGTGGATAACTTTTGGAAGCTCATTTCCCCCTTTTACACTGTGAAGCACACTGCCTCTTAGGAGGGACTGGACACTTTGGAGTGTTTTGGACTTTGTGAGCCATATCCAGGACGTACGTTAAATCACTTATGCCCCTCTGATTATGAACTGTGTATTGTATGAATACTTTTGCTTAGGATTTGGAAATGGTATAAATGGTTTATTTATTTGTCTATAAATGAAGTATTTATTAATTATTATTATTTATTGATTTTTGAAACGGGTATTGACGCCATGGAAAGTTGATTTCTTTGTGTTCACATATATACTGGGTGTTTCCCCACTGTATTGGATTTCCACAAGTTGCCGTGATGGCTACTCGTTTAGTTGGCTTTAAACACAGATGAAATCAGCCCCATAGCCAGGATTTTGTGGCTTGCGGGGCAATTTTTTTTTTCTGACGGGGCTGATGGAGCTGCCATTATTTCCCATAATGAAGGGAGGGTGGCACGCCCCCCTCTCCCTCCCCTCCTGCAAGATTTAAAGGGCCCTCCAGCTGATCAGTGGGGAGCAGGTAGCCTGCCAGTCAGCTGGAGGGTCCTTTAAATCTTGCAGGAGGGAGGGAGAGGGGCACGAGCCACCCCCCACTTTTTCTCAAAGCACTTAAAGGATCCCTTTAAATGCTTTTGGGAAGATGGGGGGCTTTGAGGAAGGGGGTGGATCCCCCAATAGCCCCAGTGTAACTATGGGCCATGATGAAATATATCCATGGAGGATAGCTTCGTCCATGACTCTTAGCCATGGTGGAGCCTCCATTGTTCTGAAGCAGCAAATCTCTGAGTAACAGTTGCCCGGGGATGCCAACAGGAAGAGATTTTGACCTTCATGTCCTCCTTGTATATTTTCCAATGTCAGTCAGCTGGCCACAGGAAAGTGGACTAGATAAACTTTTTGTCTGATCCAGCAGGAGCCTTCCTATGTCTTCTGTTGACACTACAGATATGAAGGGTAGAATTTCTATATATTTTTTTATTAAACCTTTTGATCCCCACCATTGAATTGCTCAAACGTTTTACCACTGAAGGTGCTCGAAGGTCTTTCGTACTGCTGCCCCCCCTTTCAAACACTATCGCCGGGGTCAGTCCAGTGCAGTGGGCAAGCAAGAGAGAGGGCTCAGAGGGATGTAGCTCTTGTTCATGCATGAACGGCCCTTTCAGAAGTTCTCGAGCAGCACAAAACGTCTCTGCACCATCTCCCTCCCCCTCTGGGAAAAGTGACTGACAAGGTGGACACACACAACCCACTAAAAAAAAAAAAATTATACTAAGTTGCAAACTTTTCAGAAGCCTGAAGGGCTAAGAAATGTCACACAAACCTCCGGAGATGTATTCATGGCATTTCTACGATAGAGATTTGCATACCAGGCAAAAGTCTTTGGCTCACAGTGAGACTATCAATGAGGAACTATCTTGACTGGTGAAATGTTAAGAAAAAATCACTGCAAGAGAATTCAGCTCAATAGTTAAAGCCACCCATTAACACGAAGAGCTGAGACCCAGAGCTATTCTGTGTTGGGGTAAGTGAATGGGTGTCACCAGGGCTATTTTTGGGCAGGAACGCACAGGAACGGAGTTCCGGCTGGCTCCTGAGTTGGCCACACCCAGCAGGAACTCATTAGCATAATAGGCCACACCCAACAACAGAAACTCATTAGGATTGGCTACATTAGGGGCACGTGGCCTAACATGCAAATTAATTCCTGCTACCAAAAAATCCCTGGGTTTTGACAACAAACAAGGTAAACAGAATAAGAAGCAAAAGGTGGGTGTGGCTAGATGACCACTATTCTGTTAACATGGAGGTGTGGCCTAGTATGCTAATAAGCTGTGCTGTCAGAGGTGTGGCGTAGTATGCTAATGAGTTCCTGCTGGGCTTTTTCTACCAAAAAAGCCCTGGGTGTCACTAATGCAGCCCTCACCTGGATGGCCCAGCCCAGCCTGTCAGATCTCAGAAGGTAAGAAGGTCAGCTGTGGTTAGTATTTGGATGGGAAGCCACTAAGATTCCAAGGGTCACTATGCAGAGGCATGCAATGGCAAACCACCTGTGGTCCTAGCTTGCCTTGAACACCATATGGGGTCACCATAAGTTGGCTACAACTTGATGGCCCTTCCAACCACTGCCATCACTGTTGTTCTGGGATTCTTCGGTGAGTTGGTCTCAACAGATATTCTCCTATGACTGCCTTTTCATTTAACTAGAGGAATATCTGGTTGCCAAGTTACTGTGCTTGTGTCAACATCCCTAGCATCCCTAGCAATGGGCTGGTTCTGAAGAGGGTCTCCCCCACCTCCAAGGTCTCAAGATTCTTGCATGGAGGAAGAAGTGCATAGGTCTGAATCATGTAACATCTCCTTTGGCTGAGTCCCAGAGTTCTGCAGGGCCTGTAAAACGGAGCTCTTCCACCAGTCTTTCGATGAGGGTGCCACCCTTCTAATACCAAGGCCCCGGCCCCAATACCAACATCGACTTAACAACACGATCAGTAGCCTGACAACACCCAGACTACAGTGGTGGTTGACCACATGGATGTTGAGAATGCCGCCATCGGCTATGAGTTGTACTAGCAAGTTTTATTCTGTATTGTTGTGATTTTATTCAAATACTGTGTTTTAATTGTTTTAACATATTGTCTGTGAGCCGCCCTGAGCCTGCCTTGGCGGGGAGGGCGGGATATAAATCGAACAAACAAACAAACAAACAAGTTAGCCGCCATGGTCCACCCCTATACCAAGTTGAATTTTCCCAGGCCGCTTATGCCTTGGTTTCCATTAAAGATGCTGTAGCATCATTGGTTCCACAAGCACCTCATTCTGCTATGGGCAACATGGAAATCAACCAGCTAGCCTAGATCCTAAGGGAATGGACCCTAATGAAGAACCCATCTCTTTGGCTTTATCCAACCACTTCTCAGATCAATAGGATTCCTTTCATCTGCTAGTGCCAGAATACAAATTAGAGGCATGTCTGTCTAGTTTTCTAGACACCAGACAGTCCATTTTTTGTCATTTAAAAGATTCTTCTAGAAATTAAGAACCCCAGGCTTTTCCTGGCCACTAGGCCTGAATCTCCCCATCTTCTCTTGGTGCCTTGGTCATGGGGAGGCAGACAGATAACCATAATATCAATTCTATAACAGAAAAAAAAGATTATTTGTAATTGCACTTGTTGATTACAAAAATAAAAAATGGGTGATTACCAGTGCTCCGTTCGCACCGGAGCTTGGCGGAGCGAAGCTCCGGGAGTGAAAAGTCCAGGGGGCGGGCACATGACCAAGCCCCGCCCCCTGGTCCCAGAAGCCCTCAGTCGGCCACAAGGAGGCAGAAGGAGGGAGGAAGGTAAGTAGCAGGGGCCTGCAGAAAGGTCTGCCACGGCCCAGCACTTCCCGCCTTTCCAGGGAGCGTGGCGGGGATGTGGGGTGGGGGGGGGAGGCGGCAAGGGGATAAGGCCTGTAGAGGCCACCTGCCTGCTCTGCTCGCCCGCCTCCGTCCACCCCCGCTGCTGTGATAAGGCCTCCAGCGTGATAAGGCCACCAGCCACAGTCAGTCTGGTGCTCCAGGAAGGCTGCTGGAGATGTTTTCCAGGGGAGGAGGGGATGGGGGGGGGGTGAGAGCTCCGGCTGGCCCCGCACGTTTTATAGCCAGCCAGGACGATTCCTGGCCGGCTATGGAAGTTGCAGCCGTGGGGGGGGGGGTGTTTTCCGGAGGGGAGAGGGAGGAGGGCGAGGGCGAGAGCTCCGGCTGGCCCCACAAGTTTCATAGCTGGCCAGGATGCTTCCTGACCGGCTATGGAAGTTGCAGCCCTGTATGTGTGTGTGTGTATGGGGGTGTTTTCGGGGGGGGGAGAGGGGAGGGGGCGAGGGCGAGAGCTCCGGGTGGCTATGGAAGTTGCAGCCATGGGGGGGGGGGTGTTTTCCAGGGAGAGGGGAGGAGGGCGAGAGCTCCGGCTGGCCCCACAAGTTTCATAGCTGGCCAGGATGCTTCCTGACCGGCTATAGAAGTTGCAGCCCTGTGTGTGTGTGTGTGTGTGTGTGTGTTTGGGGGGGAGAGGGGAGGGGGACGAGGGCGAGAGCTCCGGCTGACTATGGAAGTTGCAGCCATGGGGGGGGGTGTTTTCCAGGGAGAGGGGAGGAGGGCGAGAGCTCCGGCTGGCCCCACAAGTTTCATAGCTGGCCAGGATGCTTCCTGACCGGCTATAGAAGTTGCAGCTCTGTGTGTGTGTGTGTGTGTGTTTTTTGGGGGGGGGAGAGGGGAGGGGGACGAGGGCGAGAGCTCCAGCTGACTATGGAAGTTGCAGCCATGGGGGGGGGTGTTTTCCGGGGAGGGGAGCGGGGAGGAGGGCGAGAGCTCCGGCTGGCACTGCAAGTTTCATAGCCGGCCAGGATGCTTCCTCGCTGGCTATGGAAGTTGCAGCAGTCTAGGGATGTTTTCCGGGGGGGGAGGGGGGCGGCTGCGAGCGCTCCAGCTGGCCCCGCAAGTTCTGGCCGTCTATGGAAGTTGCAGCCAGTCTGGGGCTCCAGGGAGGCTATCGGGGATTTTTCCTGAGAGGGGATGTGGCGACAAGCGCTCAGGTTGGCCCCACAGATCCCATAGTCTCCCTTCCTGGTGGCCTTCCTGCCTGCTTCCCAGCTCTGTGCCTGACTCAGCCCCATGGCAAATGGCGCCTCCCTGCCACCGATGAGCCCCCCAGCCCAGGGAGAGCGGGAAGCATGTCATCACCCCAGGCCCAGCTGGCCAACCAGCCCTGGCCTTCCTCCACCACCACTGCCGCCCTCCCTCTGCAGAAGATAAGGCCACCTGCTTGTCCCAGTGTCCCGCTAGGGCGCATCTGTGCCAGCCAGGCTGCAACGCAAGCTTCCTTATAGGTGCTTGGCTAGGATTGGGTCGTTTTCCTTCTGAGTAGGAGGCTTGGGCGCTGGGCATCCCCTTCCCAGCAGGGGTGCCAACTTCACCGGGGCTCTCTGCTCCTCCTGTGCCTCTCACGGCAGGCTCAGGATACAGCAATGGAGCTGGCTGGAATGCTTCCCCTCCGGGCGGACCACCTGTCAGAAGCTGGAACTGCATTTTTAGAAAGGAGGAGGATGAGGAGAGGAAATTTATTTATTCCATGAAGCTCATATCCCGCCTTGTACCACAAGTGGGTTCAGCAAGTCAAAACCAATACAGAATTAAAACACTGAACTACCCCCACAAGACCCCTTGGCCAGGTAATACAGAACAAACTTAGAATAACCAACAATTGTGAATGTGGAAATCCATGGGGAAACAGAGGCAGTTCCCCCTGTGGCTGTGGCTACCCCCTTTTCCTTTTACTTCAAACTCTAAATCAGACAGAGTGTGTGTGTGTGGGGGGGGGGACAGAGAGAGAGGAGTAGAAAAAACTATGAATTAAAAATAATATATCTTTTCCTAATCAGGTTTCTTACTATTCACAGTGCTCAAAAAGTTGGGGTGAAAATGTGGCTTCCGTTTCTCCCCCCCCTCCCCCCCCCCCCCCCCAGCAATGTGCCTTTGCCAAGCTATGTTTTCAACCAGCCTCTCCTCGCCCCTTCTCTCCTACGTCCTCTTTGGATTTCTCCTGCTTCCTCACTCTTAGTTTCTTCAAATCGTTTATGTTTGAAAAGAAAGGAAACATATCTTTTTTGCTTTTGCTTTCTGAATGGTCATGCCAGGAAGCTGGGTGCTCCTCTCTTGCACAGCTCCAGTGAGACAGTTGGTAGGAAGGACAGGATTGCCCACTGGAAACCATGGGAGAAATTTGAAGGCCCATTGGAAATAATGGGAGCCAGGAATGCCAATTGACTTGCATAGGCTTAGGGCTGCCAAGTCCAACTTGGGAAATATCTGGGGACTTTGGGGGTGGAGCCAGGAGACTTTGGGGGTGGAGCCAGGAGAAAGGAAGTGACATCATTTTGTAATGTCACATCCTGTGATGTTGCTTCCACATGCTTCCACATGAACTCATGAAGTTTCCTAATACTGAATCAGGCCATTGGTCCATCAAGGTCAGTATTGACTACTCAGACTGGTAGTGGCTCTCCAGGGTCTCAGGCTGAGATCTTTAATGTCACCTATTACCTGATCCTTTTTTAGCTGAAGAGGCTGATACCTCCTGCATGTCAAGCAGATGCTCTATCACTGAGCAATGGCCCTACTGAATCCTTCCTCATCTCGGCAGAATATGAAGCCCTAAGTGCTACACAAGTGCTAAATATGATTTTCATATCATAAGAACAGGAGAGAAGCCACAGTGGATCGGCCCATCCAGTACAACACTCTGTGTCACAACAGTGGCCAAAAATACCAGGTGCCCTCAGGCGGTCCAGCAGCGGGGCCAGAACTCCAGAAGCCCTCCCACGGTTGCCCCCCAAGCACCAAGAATTCAGAGCATCACTGCCCCAGACAAAGGGTTCCATTTAGACCTTGTGGCTAATAATAGCCACTGATAGACCTCTGCTGGATGGGGACAGAGAGAGAGAGAGAGACAGACAGACAGACAGACAGCTTTTTCACTTACTCTTGCCCAATTCCCAGGCTTTATTTCTGGCCCTTGTTTCACCCAGCTGTTGTCCATGTAAGTCCCATAACTTCTCCCCCCCCCCCCAGCATAGGCTTTTTGGTGGCTAAAGAGGACCTTTGTCCTCCCCTTTTCGCCAGCAGAAAAGCTAGTTGGATCCATCCCTAACTTAAAATACCGGTTACTTGATGTACAAATGCTTTTAAAAATGCAGATTTTTACTGCCCGGGGGGGGGGGGGGGGGGGGGACACCGTTGAAAGAAACAGAAAATTGGCATAAAAATGAGGAATCCCAACTTTTATTTGCAGAAGGGAAATGAGGATTGGGGGGACCCAAACAGCCACGACAAGACATTTTAAACAATCCCACTCCCAGACCTTCTACAGGCAACCTCTCCTTGTGATGTTTACCTCTTTGGAAGTGACAGTTTATTCCTTTGACAAAACCACAGTGGACAGACAGACAGAAAAAAGAAAGAGGGGGAGGGGGAGAGACAGAGAAGGAAAAGAGCTCGCAGACCCCAGCAGCTTACCCAAGCAGTTTACTCAGCAGCAACCTTGCACGCAGTAGAAAGAGCTTAGTCCCTCCTTAATCTCTGGGCGGGGCTCTCTTGCTGGCTCAGCTCTTAAAGGGGAAATTTCCCTTTTAAGAAGTTCAAGAGGCTGGCCAGGGCAGGCTCCGAGGTTCCCCTGCTGGCAGCCATTTTGTCCCCCCGGTGGCCAATTTTGAAAAAGCGGGGGAAAGCTTTAAAAATCGGTGTTTCCCCCGCTCTACCGGGGGACTTGGCAGCCCTACATAGGCTCCATTGAAATACATTACAGCTCCAGAAGAGTTGCAAAGAAAATGTGGAATGGATTTTGTGAGTGTTTGTGTTTGAGCTTGGATTCCTGGCTGCCCTGGATTGTATAGATGTATGGGGTTGCAGGGCAGCTGTGGCATAGTTGCATGTCTCCCACTTGCTCTGTTTGGGTTTTGAGTAAGAGAATTTCCCAGTGTGTTGGGCCCCCTGGTTAATGACAACCAACTAAGGCAGATCATGTCTCACCTGATCTTACTGTAGGACAACCCTTCCTATAGCCTCCCTTGATGTGTTTATGGTAGATGGCAAACATGGGCAACATTGTGTACATGGCTACTGGTGTGATGTCTGTTTGGGATTATACCTTGTCTGGTCTTAATGTGTGTGAAGGTGCAATAGAACACATACTTCTCGACTGCTATAAATATTACCCTTTTAATTAATATCTCTCCCAAGCATGTTGTTGCCAAAATAATCTTTTGACTGTTTTCCTAATTTATTGCAGAAAAAGAAAAAGCATACTAACTTGATCTGTATTTTCATGCTTGTTGTAGGGTAGCTTCCCTGCAAGAGCAAAGGAAACCTAAAGTGTCTTTAGTCAAAGTGTAAAAATGGCTTGCCCGCTCTGAGTTAAGAAATACTTGGAGATTTTTGGGGTGGAGCCTGAGTGGTGGGTATTGCCTTCTGACACACTTCTGGTGACGTCAGGGGTGTGTGGCCTTCTGACACTTCCGGTGACACCAGGGGGTGTGGCATATGCTAATGAGCTCCTGCACCTCTTTTTTTACGAAAGGACCCCTGGTGATTACTATTGAGCCATGGAGGGCTGTCATATAGAGGATGGTGTGGAGTTGTTTTCTGTTGCCCCAGAAGGTCGGACCAGAACCAACAGGTTGAAATCAAATCAAAGGAGTTTCCGACTAAACGTTAGGAAGAACTTCCTGACAGTTAGAGTGGTTCCTCAGTGGAACAAGCTTCCTCGGGTGGTGGTGGGCTCTCCTTCTTTGGAGGTTTTCAAACAGAGGCTAGGTGGCCATCTGACAGCAATGCGGGTTCTGTGAACTTAGACAGTTCATGAGAGGGAGGCTGCAGGGAGGGCTGCCTCAGTGCTTAGTTCTTGTGGCCCTTTCTTACAGGCTCAGGGAAATACTGATTGCCACTTTGGGGTCAGGAAGCAATTTTTCTCCAGGCTGGAGGTTTCTTTGTCGTCTTCTGGGCATGGAACAGGGATCACTAGGGGTGTGTGTGTGGGGGGAGGTATTTGTGAATTTCTTGCCTTGTGCAGGAGGTTGGACTAGATGACCCTGGAGGTCCCTTCCAACTTTGTGATTATATTATTCTATGACTTTACACGTCTTTACCCAGGCTCTTAATTAAGGGTTTTATCCTATCATCTTCCTAACGGCCTACATTTGTGTTATGGAGAGTTTTTATGCTGCTGTTGTCCACTGGCTTGTTTGTAATGGCATGGTTTTAACTGTAAGCCACCTGAAGCAGGACTCTGAAGAGGTGGTATAGAAATATCCCAAACCCACCCAGCCACCCACCCCTTCAGGTCTGTACCCATCCTACATGATGAAAAATCAACCATTTCTTGAAGATACTTGAGAATTCATTGATTACATGCAGACCTTGGCGTCAAAGTTATTCTTTAGGCTATAACAAGGGTTCCTGTTTGCCAGTTTATGGTGGGAGACCTCCAGCCAATTGCAGCCTTTGCTCGATGATGCATAGCTGATCGATGGGCGGAAATTGGGGCCAAAGGGTGGGGTGCGATTGTTCTGAGGAGAAAAAGAAAAAAGAAAAATAAGGCCTCATCTACTTACAGGAAGTTCTGACCATAGAGCTGCTGACCATTCCCAGAACTACCCAGAAGTGACAAGGGTAGCTCTAGCAATCGCCAGAAACTCTATAGTAATTTGCCTGGCAACCTAGCTGCCCCACTGCCACTTGGACTGGCATCCTCCTAGCCTAGCTGATTGAAGGCTAGGTTAAAAAATAAATAAAAACTTGACCTGCGGCCTTTTACCTGCCTGTTAAAATAACTTTAGATGAGCCTCTGATCATTAACAGAGTGCAAATAAATATTTACCTTGCTGAGCCGTAATTCCCCTGCCCCAAGTACCTGTCGATGGAACTTCGGATTTCAACTTAGGCTGTTTCTACATCTGACTTTCCCGCTGGAATCATTCTAGTTCCAAAAAAACCTGCCCACACCTCTGTGCGGTGTGAAACCGTGCTGCCACTGAAATGTCCACATCTACTAATTGCCCTCCTGTGGTCAAGCTAGTATTCAACCGGCTTGATTCTGCTTTAAACAATTGCTGTTGATTAGTGCACTTAGACCCCCTGGAGTGAAATTTCACACCACTGTGAAATCAGCATAGGAAAAGACAGCAGTCAAACTACTTTAGAGGGGAGGTGTAAAATGATATACCCCCTCATTCATGATCTGATGTCTCAAGATTCTCATCCATTATTTCTAATTTCTGTAACAAAATCCCACTCATGTTGGTCTCTTTCCAACCACCCAGGAAATCAAAGCAGCTAATACTTGGCTGTAAACAGGGTAAATAAGAGGCAAGCCCCTTCACTCATCATTGACCTCCCAGGACATACTAACAGCATCCAGATTGTAGCATCTCTGAGCCTCATCCTTGAATTTCACACCAAGGCACACTGGAGAATTCGATGGGCTGAGGTCAGCCTTCACTCCTGGCTGACATCATCTTCAGCAGCATCAAAAGTGTCTGCTTCACTCTTTCTGGAACAATGTATTTTCCACCAGGGAGCTACAAATCTCTTCCCTTTCTTCTTCTTTTTTGCATGGAGGTTTCTGCTTTTCTCTCTCGCGGTTTCAGATGTCCACAGAAACTCCGCCGAGTGTCTCAAATACCTCTGCTTTTAGGAGCTGCAGAGTAAATAAGCTGCATCAGATATCCAGAGGGGGAATGCTGTCCGTTGCTTTCAACCGACTGCAAATCAGACTCTTCCTCGGGAGGCACATCTCCACTCTTGAGCTACCCTCGCATGAGAAACTGATCCTTTAGCTGGCGTTTGAACTTGCTTACACTAGAGTTGGATCATCCAGCTAATTCTGCTCCCGGATAGATAGGATTGGACAGAAGGTGGTTTTGAGACATTTGCATCAAGCATGCTGGAAATAAAACTGGATGGATAGCTGGCATCCTAACCAGCCCTACCCCCAGCTATGTGATATTACCCAAGGTGCCATGCACAGCAGCAGAAGCAAGTGTGGATCTCTCTTGGGTAGGAGAACAGGGTAAATCAAAAGAGCAAGCAAGGGATGCAAGAACCCCCTCCCCCCAACTGTGATTGCTTGTACTGGCTGGCAAGGAAGAAATGTAAGGTAAGAGCCAGTTTGGTGTAGTGGTTAAGAGCGCAAACTCTAATCTGGGAGAACCAGGTTTGATTCCCCACTCCTCCACTTGCACCTGGCTGGATGACCTTGGGCAAGCCATAGTTCTGTCACAGCTGTTCTCTCAAGGACAGCTCTGGAAAGAGCTCTCTCAGCTCCATCTACCTCACAGGGTGTCTGTTGTGGGGAGGGGAAGGGAAAGGAGATTGTAAGCTGCTCTGAGACTCCAAGTGAAGGGCGGGGTATAAATCCAATCTCCTCCTCCTCTTCTTCTTCTTCATCTTCTTCTTCTTTTGCCTGCCACTCTGGATCTTCTCAGCATCAGAGTCGAGGTGATATATGGTCCTTTCTGCATTTTCCTGCCAGCCCGGATTTTCTCAGTGTTCGAGTTGAGGCAATTTAAGTCCATGGCAAAACAGCATCCAGACAACCCGGGGCAACAGGAGGCTGAAACCGGGCTGACCACTGAAGGGAGGTAATGCAATGCAGAATGGGGGAAAAACCCAGACTAAAAAGGTTGAACTCGATTTTAGTGCAGAATGGGGGGCGGGGGGGGGACCTGGATTTAAAAGAAGGCTAAATTTGATTTTAGTGCAGAATTGTTTGGAGGACACCGTGGTGAGCATGGATTAAAAGGAGGGTGCAGAAAGGGCCTAAGTCTGTGGCAAAACAGAATCCAAAACCCCCAGGGCAACAGCGGGCTGAAACAGAGCAGACCACTGAAAGGAGGTAACATAATGCAGAATGGGGGGGGGGGGGGGGGAACCTGGAATAAAAAAGAAGACTGAATTTGGTTTTAGTGCAGAACTGGGAAGAAATGGATTTAAATGAAGGTTGAACTTGATTTTATTGCAGAATTGCTTGGATTAAAAGGAGAGTGTGGACAGGGCCTATGTCCTCTTTTGGAGGCCAGCAAAGATAGATGAGGAGAAGGCTGACGGCACGTGTTCCATCACTGACAAGGGAATATTAATTTCCCCTTTGGTTTCCAGAGATGTCTGCTGGCTAGGAAGAGGCAGGGGTCATCTGGGGCCGGAGCAAGGTGGAGTGGCACTTCGCCAGCTCAGGAGTGGGCAGTAGGACTGCCGAATTGCCACTGAAATTCGGTGGCGGCTTAAAAAGCGGCTGGAGGGGAGGGGGTTGGAGGGAGAGGTTCCAAACTTACAAAATAGCTGCCGGAGACTCTCCCCTAAATACCCACCAAGTTTCAAGAAGATTTGACCGGGGGGTCCAATTCTACGGGCTCCCAAACAGGTTGCCCCCATTCCCTCCATTGTTCTCTATGGTGGGAAAAAGTAACATTTCCCCCCACCATAGAGAACAATGGAGGGAATGGGGGCAACCTGTTTTGGGGCCCGTAGAATTGGACCCCCTGGACCAATCTTCCTGAAACTTGGTGGGTATTTCGAGGAGAGGCCCCAGGAGCTACCCTGCCAGTTTAGAGCCTCTCCCTCAAACCCCCTCTCCTCCAGCCCCTCATATACCCTATGAGTTTTTGCCATTGACTTCAATGGCCCATAGGGTATAATGGGGCCGAAACTGACATTTGGCTGGCCAGCTGGGGAAGGGGAGGGGAGGCTTTTGAAGATGCCCCGCCCCCTGCTTCCCTTTCTGACACACTTCCGGTGATGTCAGGGGGCATGACATATGCTAATGAGTTATGCTAATAGGTATGCTAATGAGCTCCTGCATCTCTTTTCCTACGAAATGACCCCTGGGAAGAGGTGTGTGAAACCCTTCCTCTCTGACTGCCGTGGGAACACAGACAAAAGGAGTCTAGCTAGTATCTTACTTTCCAAGGTTCAAGATACAGCACTCATGGCAAGAGGGAGACAAACACCCTCTTGGAGATATTCCGGTTCCGAAAGATTGCCGGGCAAGGCAGACATATCGTTCCGGTTAGGGATTCGCTGGCAGCTATCACCTGAGGAATACAGGGGGCGGTACAGCCATTGGGTTCCTTGCCTGGCTAAATGAATAGGAGTTTCATATATAAGTTTCTCACCAGTCATCATGAACACATGTAGCTGCCCTCTACAGAAGCAGACTTTTGGTCCATCAAAGTCCAGTATTGTCTACTCAGACTGGAAGCAGCTCTCCAGGGTCTCAGTCTTTCATATCACCTACTACATGATCCTTTTACCTAGAGATGCTGGGGATTGAACCTGGGACTGTCTGCATGCCAAGCCGAGGCTCTACCACTGAGCCACAGCCCCTCCCCAAGGGAGAAAGAAATGCCACCTGACTGTGTGCTGATAGGTCACTTTCAGATTCTATCATAGAGTTTCTGCTGATTTCTAGAGCTACCCATTGTCTCTTCTGGGTTGTACCTGGAAGTGATGCAATGAAATTGATGACATTACCCTTTTTCTGCCCCCAGCCCTCCAGCTGGTTTCCAGGCCATCCTATAATGGACCCCGGAATGGTATTCACAGAATCTCTGTAAAAGTAAAGCCAAAACGATGCAAAAATCCTCCTCCAAAATGATACGCTCCGAGAGAGTTGTCGTCAAAACATGTAGAAATTGAACCTGGAATTCTCAACCCCCAGCGCTCAAGCTGATGAGCTGAAAGAGCCGTGCTGCTTAATTCCAAATGAATGTGGGAAAGAAAGAAAGAAAGAAAGAAAGAAAGAAAGAAAGAAAGAAAGAAAGACAGAAAGACAGAAAGACAGAAAGAAAGAGGTAGCCTGAATCCTGACAGATGAAATTTCTCTTGACACGTAAGCACCACCACACGAAGTTTTGACTGCAGCAATCCCTTCGATCAAAGGCAACCGTTAAGACAAGAGAATGCGGCTTTAATCCAGGTGAAAACTGAAATGAAAGCTGACCTAAAATAATGACAGGTAGACGCTTGCTGAAGAGTAAAGAAGAAAATGTTGACAGTAATCCATAATCATATTACAACTAATAAAAAAAGGCTGCAAATCAAATCTTGCGTTTGGAGCCTGGCTGGCTGAGTTAGCGCCACTGGCAGTCCTACCTTCCCATGTTGCTGGGGTATGTTGTGAATCCCTAGGCCCTGCTGGAAGAGCCCATGATACAGCTTTTCTCTTGGCCAGCCTGAACCCTCGGGAAACAGGGGTCCTTTCCGCATTTGCCTGTCAGTCCAGATCTTCTCAGTGTTCGAGTTGAGGCAATTTAAGTCTGCGGCAAAACAGCATCCAAATAACCCGGGGCAACAGCAGGCTGAAGCCGGGCTGACCGTTGAAGGGAGGTAAAGTAATGCAGAACGGGGGGGGGGGGGGGGAATCCAGAATAAAAAGAACATTGAACTTGATTTTAGAGCAGAATGGGGGGAAAACCTGGAATAAAAAGAAGGCTGAATTCGATTTCAGTGCTAAATTGCTTGACAAACACCGCGGTGAACATAGATTAAAAGGAGAGTGCGGAAAGGGCCAGTTAGCAGTGGCAGGGGAGCAGTCATGAGCTGGTTGCTTTCTACATGGTCCTGAGCTTCTGATAAGATGGCCAACTTCCAGGAGACAGAGATCTCCAGGCGATAGAGATCAGTTCCCCTAGAGAAAATGGCTGCACTGAAAGCTGTATGTCACTGCACCACACTGAAGTCCCTCCCTTCCCCAAACCCCGCCCTCGTGAGTCTCCGTCCCCCAAATCTCCAGGTATTTCCCAACCCGTAGCTGGCAGCCCTAGCTTCTGAGGTGATCCCGAGCTTTCTTGTGTGGGAAGGAATGGGCCTTCTGTGGCTCTAATGCTGCAGAGGTAATATGATAACCTGGTTCATGAGCCTCCATAGAGCCCCTTCCTGAACTTATATTTCTAAAACAGCCTCTATGGAGGCTCATGAACAGACCAGTTCAGAAGTGGAGACCTTCAGACATAGGGTTGCCAACTCCATGTTGGGAAATTCCTAGAGATTTGGGAGGGTGGGGCTTGGGAAAGGTGGGGCACAAAGTTTCCCTCTAAAGCAGCCATTTAATGCAGGGGAACTAATCTGGGAGTTCTCCAGGCAGCACCTGGAGGTTGGCAACCCTATGCTGAAGCAACATGGGAGTGGATTTCCTGTGAAACACAGGAAACATAGCTTTGGCCTCAGGGGAGCCCATGATAGCAGTGTCAACATAGCTGTGCCCTCAGCAACATGCGAATAACCCTATAGCTGAGTGCACACTGCAATAATAAAGCATAATAGTGAAAACATAAAGTGATGCAAAAATATTGATGTACTACAATAATTAGTAAATGGAGGTCTAAACCTAGGTCAACGAAGCATCCGGTAACGATTTCCGTTTCTGAAAATCTTCATCAGGCGAGGACCATCATACAACTGTGTATAATCCAATGGACTTCTGAGCCTGTGTGCAGGAAGAGTGGCCTGTAAGTCTAATAAATAATAAAATAATACTAATTCTCCAAATTCCTCATAATGGCATCATACAAGAAGTTTCACATGTAGCTCTACTTCTTGTATGATGCCATTATGAGGAATTTGGAGAAGTCGGAGTAGCCTGACCTTATTGGATTTGTTCTCTTCGATTTTGTTCCATTAGATTACACACCGTTGTATGATGGTCCTCGCCTGATGAAGATTTTCAGAAACGGAAATTGTTACCGGACGCTTTGTTGACCTAGGTTTGGACCTCCATTTTCTAATTACTGTATTAAATTCATATTTTTGCATCACTTTATGTTTTCACTATTATGCTTTATTATTGCAGTGCGCACTCAGCTATAGGGTTATTCGTATGTTCCATTGTATAGCTCTTGTTCTTCCTTTTGCTTTCCCACAGCAACATTGGCAAAACCAAACTGGGTGAAATTTCACAGCATTCAAAGGTCAACTAGAAGGAATATTCAAGACAGTGAAACGTTTTCTCCTTCTAGACTGCTTCACAAAGCCAAATGTTACTGTGATATTTAGAGGCCACACCAGTAATGCAAGGGTGCAATTTTGCGTTATCTGAGTCACACAGTACACAAGGCCTCAGCCAGGTGGCGGCCATCTTAGACTCTCACTCCATAAACCCCACCTCCTTCAGGAGCATGTTTCCCTTCTGAGGCTGGCCACTAGGTGGCAACAAACATGAACATATTTCAATAGCAGAACTTTGTTCGCTGGGATCAGCGTCTTTCTTGGGTTTTGTATGCCTTCTTCTTCGGTAACAACATTGTATATCTTGGTATATTTTGTCTCATTCCTGTGCCTTCTCTTTCTTTCCCTGGCCTGGCCACCCCAAACCCCACCAGGTAGTCCTCCAGTGTCCGAAGTGTGTGCTTGCAGCAGGGTTGCCAAATCCAGATTGGGGAAATTCCTTGAGATTTGGGAATGGAGGCTGTGGAGTGGACTAGCTCCCTGGGTTACCTGGGTGCAAACTCCTACTTCTATTATGGAAGCTTGCTAGGTAACCTTGGACCTGCCACAAACATTTGGCTTGGCCTACCTCACAGGGTTGTTGTGAGAAAATGAAGGAGGAGGGAATGATGTTCTAAGCTGCTTTGATTTTCAACTGTGGGGGGAGGAAGTGGGCTATAAATATATATTTTAAAATGAGGAGGGCAGGCTTTAGGGAGGGGAGGGACCTCTGTAGGGTATAATGCCATAGACCAGGGGTGTTAAACATGTGGATCAGGCCCCTGGAGGGCTTCTGTCAGGCCCACACTGGAACTGGCCATCTCCTGTTTCCAGTTCTGTTGCTGCTGCTGCATCATAGCTTGCTTCGCCAGACTCTCTCAATTGCTCAGCCATTTCATGTTTTCCCCTGGGTCCTAGACTCAGAACTCTGAGCATGAGATCTCTGTGGTGAATGTCAATAAATCAAAAGTAGGTTTGCAGCTAACAGATACACACCTGAACAGCGTACTCAAGATTGCAACAGCATAGACATTTTGATGCAATAATTCAGAGCAAGAGGTGTCAGTTATCAGATACTGTTAAATAACCAAAATATTGCAAGAGCGCTGATGTTTTAAGCATATTTTTATTTTAAGTTAAAAAAATCTTTCTGTTCATGTCCTTTATAAAGTTTATATCTTTGCTACCTGGCATTACATTTGATGACACACATGGCCCAGCCCAACAAGGTTTCATTTATGTCAGATCCGGTCCTCATAACAAATGAGTTTGACACTCCTGCCATAGACTCGCTCCTCCAAAGGTGCCATTTGATCCAAGGGAAGGGATGTCTGCAGTCTGGAAATCAGTTGCAATTCTGGGAGATCTCCAGGCCCCACCTGGAGGTTGGGTACCCTATGCTACAGGAAGAAACTTCCTCTTAATGAGAAATCTAATGGAAACAGCAGCTCTGCTCCACAAGTACAGGAGGCTCTTTGGATGACTAGTGTGCATGGCCAAGCTGGGTTTTTCTGGGAGAGGAGAGAGAGCAACAGAGAGGTTTTACGGGATAGGAGGCTCAAGTCAGTCAGGATCAAATGTCTGATCCCTACTTGCACTTACTCCGGAGTAAGTCCCATGAAACTCAGGCGTTTTCTGCAGGAACAGCTCTACCCACACCTGCACTTGAATTCCTCTGCTGCTTTCTCTCATTTCTCCAGATGTTTTTGCAGTCCCAGATGCAAAAACATAGTTTGCCCCCTCTTGGGGCACAGCATGGGAATTCCTGGAAACAGGGAAGTCTGATGCTGTGAAGCGACAGGGGACAAACTGAGTTTTTGCGCCTGGGACTGCAAAAACACCTGTGGAAATAAGCGAAAGCAGCGGAGGAATACAAGTGCAGGTGTGGGGAGAACCGTCCCTGCAGAAAACGTTTTAATCAGGGAAACATTCCGACTAAAAATTCACATAATCAAACTGCTAGTAATGGCTAACGACATTTGCTCAGCATTTCCCCCTCGTTCTGTGTTGTTTCTTCCAAACAGACAGATTTAAAAACGTTGGCTTCTTAGAAGTATCTCTGCAGAAAGAAACCCCCAAAAGCAAAACAAGAGGGCACAGTGATAGGAGAGATTCTGCTCACATGTTTGTCTAGCACTTCTGGGTGTGGGTGTGTGAGACTTCTGATAAGTTCAAATAAGCCAGGCCTTAGTGAGAACAAAGTCCTTTATTTTCTTAATGGTCTTTCAGGAACACTTTCTTTGTTAGTGATACCAGATCAATGAGATAAGGAACTCTTATACAGTATTCAAAAGGCAATTGAATGACAGGCACCAATCGGTGTAAAACCCTGAAGCGCAAAACCCCCCAACCGTTGCATTCCCTGGGAAAAGGCGCGCTAGCTAAATCACTACTTTCCCCTCCCATGCCCATAAGTGAACTCTACTTGCATTCCCATGCATAGACACCTGGAAGAGCCCAGTACAGAGACATCTCAAGGTTAACAGTACAGCACAACAGATTAGCAAAGCTGGCAAGACAGGGAGGGAAGGAGGGGGCAGGGGTGAGCACTCTGACGTGGAATGGAACCGGGTACCATCCCCCCGACTGGAGGAACTCATGCAAAAGTAGGAAGGGCAAAATAAAATGACAGGGAACCTGACATCGTGTGTGTGTGTGTGTGTGTGAAGTGCTGTCAAATCGCAGCCGACTTATGGCGACCCCAGCAAGGGGTTTTCGAGGCAAGTGAGAAGCAGAGGTGGTTTGCCATCGCCTTCTTCTGCAGAGCCTTCCTGGATGGTCTTCCATCCAACTATCAATAATGGCGATTGTGTTCAAATGAGCAACTCAGCATGCCTGGATATGGGGGGGGGGGGCACTACATCTCTCTAAGTGTGTATAGGTGTTATCTCCTTGATTGGGCTGCCTCTCTTTGTCTTAATTTGGGAGTCTCTCTCTCTCTCTTGCGTTGTCCTCTCACTCACTGCACATGGCCTTCCACAGAAAAACATGTCTCTGCAGGTTTCTCCCTTAGAGACCGGGCCCTCATACACTGTCAGCACTGCCAATGATTCTTGTTGACTGTTATTATCACTGGTTCTATTGCATTCATGTCAGTTACCACTGCTTATGCCTATTCTGATGGTCACTTAACATTACCTTGGTTCTGAGTTCCGTAATTACTCCTCTAGGTTCTGGATGGGAGATAGCATCGGTAGAGTGACTCCCACCGCAGGAATGTGCTTCTTGCTCGCTCTGCGCATGCTTTCTTCTTATTAGCTTTTCTTCATTCTTATCTCTCTTTCACTTCTCACCAGGGGTCATTTTGTAAAAAAAGAGGTGCAGGAGCTCATTAGCATAACTCATTTGCATAACTCATTTGCATATGTCACACCCCCTAACATACCAGAAGTGTGTCAGAAGGCAACACCCACCCCTCAGACTCCACTCCACAGGTGAGTGAAACTGACCTGCTCTTCCTCCATTCCCTTCCCCATCCAATACTTTGTGCAATAAAAATAAGCGTAAAGAACACACCCTCATTCTCTTCCTGCTCCCTTGAAACCACCAGGTTTCAAGTAGACTTGAGATACCCAGGACATGTGCACCACCCATCCCTTCCCCTTCCCCTCCCCACAACAAGACACCCTGTGAGGTAGGTGGGGCTGAGAGAGGTCTTTTGAGAACTGCTCATGAGAGAACAGCTCTGAGAGAACTTGTGACTGGCCCAAGGTCATACCAGCGGCTGCATGTGGAGGAGTGGGGAATCAAACCCGGTTCTCCCAGATTAGAGTCCAACTCCTGACCACTACACCAAACTGATGGGGTGGAAGCTGCTGAAGGGTTGGTGAAATTTCTCCAGTACTTATGTGCCATGTGCCCAGATAAAAAATGGTAAGAAAATTAGAAAATTTATATGCCACCTTGAGCAAGTCTCTGGAAAAGCAGCACACAGTCATAAAAGGAACAATGATAAAATTATCAATATTAAAACAAAACATTAAAATCAATAAAGACCCTAGCAGGGCTTCCCGCGGGGCGCTGCGCCTCTGCACTGCTCGGGGAAGCCGAGGAGGGGGCGGGGCTTGGTCATGTGCCCGCCCCCTGGGCTCCTCACTCCCAGAGCTGTGCTCCTGTGCACTCCTGCTCCAACGGACCCCTGCTTCTCACTGTCTCATGGCCTTGAGCTGAAAGCCTCCTGCTACATGTTATGTTATTCATAGGTGCAACTTGCTCCTTTGGTTGATTTTATTCTTGGGAACATCCGCCTCACAAATCTTAACAGTGTCTTTTTCTGGGAACCTAATTTACCGCACTTTCCTTGGGAACGGTGGGCCAGTATATTTGGGCGCCAATAATTCTCCCAACTGATTGGTGGGGGTCATGGGGAGGCTTATTTCATATCAGGTATAATCAGGGCTATTTTTGGGCAGGAACGCACAGGAACGGAGTTCCGGCTGGCTTCCGAGTTGGCCACACCTACAGCCTACCCCCCCCCCCCCCCCGGGTTCCCTCACAAGCCATGGGGCGCCTGGGGAAGCCAAGCCGATCCAGGGAGGGAAGGCAGTTTAAACTGCCTCCCCTCCTCGGGTTTCCCAGGCACCCTGCAAGCCACGGAGCACCTGGGGAAGCCAATCCTGGGAGGGAGCTGTGCTGTCAGGGGTGTGGCCTAGTATGCTAGTGGGTTTCTGCGGTTGGATGTGACCTATTATGCTAATGAGTTCCTGCTAGGCTTATTCTACAAAAAAAGCCCTGG
The DNA here is from genome assembly GCA_029233225.1 of Lepidodactylus listeri. NCBI lineage: Eukaryota > Metazoa > Chordata > Lepidosauria > Squamata > Gekkonidae > Lepidodactylus > Lepidodactylus listeri. The sequence continues at coordinate 145,205,685 of JARCFY010000004.1, forward strand.
GTATAATTGTAGTTGTATTCCTACGCTTGGGCATTACTAACAGAAGAAGTGTATTTGGCCAACAAGATCTTTTCTGCAAATAAAGGACTTTCTGTTTAAGGAGACCTGTTGTGGACGACATCTATTGGCGCACTCTCCCATACACATGTGATGCCAGATTAGCTGGCCATTTGCGATAGGGAAAGTACTCTATAGACTAGGCTTCTTTGTCTTCTTTTGACTGCAACTTGAACTTGAACTGGATCTACTTGAATAAATGTTAAGTTTACCCTTCTTTTGGCAATATACTTCTTGGGAGATTTATTTAGTACACTCGGTATCACGCTTCTCTTACAAAACTCTGCTACTTTAACCAAATATCCCAACAGACCCCAGCAAGGTGCTTTCAAGGCAAGTGAGAAGCAGAGGTCATTTGTCATTGCCTTCCTCTGCAGAGCCTTCCTTGGTGGTCTCCAAGTACCCACTCTCCTTAGCTTCCAAGCATCTAACAAGATCAGCTATACCATGCAGCCTTCCCTTGATGGGGAGGGGCGCGCCTGCCAATTCAACAATGTCATATGACTGTTAGGTCATGAAACTCCCTGTAGATTGCTCACAGCCCACTGAATTGGGGTTAAAGGGGATTTCCAAGTCTGGAAATGTAGAATACTGGTGATGCAAACCACCTGTGGGACTCTACAAGGCCACCAAAAGGCTGACAACCTGGCAAAGGAATATGTGGAGGGGCTAGTTTAATGAGACTTATGTATATGGCCACCGTGTAGAACAGGGATCCTCAACCTTTTTGAGCCTGCAGGCACCTTTGGAATGCCAACACAACACGATAGGCACAGCCACAGAGTGGCTGCCACAAAATGGCCGCTGTAAGGGGGTGGAGCCAGTCACAAAATGGCTGCCACAGCTTACCTTCAGTCACACAGTGAAGATCCTTATGCTTCAGTAGCAGCTGCTGCCAAAGCAATATCTATCTATCTATCTATCTATCTATCTATCTATCTATCTATCTATCTATCTATCTATCTATCTATCTAATCTGAGGTCACAGAGCTCAGGGTGGTTTACAACAAAAGATTATACAAATGAAAACCAAAAAAACTTAAAATAGTTAAAACAACATCAGTGCCAAAGCAAGTTTTCAGTTTGCATTACCGTCTCGCAGTAAGTGGGAGAAAGCAGGGTGGGGTAGGGGAAGGGAGTGTCAGATAAGGCGGTACCCATTCCTGTCCTCAACCAAAAGCCTGAAAGAACATCTCTGCCTTGCATGCCCTACGGAAGTGCACAAGGTCCCACAGGGTGTGGATGTGATTGGGCAGAGAGGTCCACCAGGTAGGAGCCAGGGCTGAGAAGGCCCTGGCTCTGGTCAAGGACAGCCGGACATCTCTAGAGCCAGAGATCACCAGTAAGTTGTTCTCAGCAGAGCGTAAAGCTCTTTGGGGGACATATCAGAGGAAGTGGTCCCAAAGATACGTGGGTCCCAGACCGTTCATGGCCTTAAAGGTCAGTACCAAAACCTTGAACCTGACCTACTACTCCACTGGAAGGCAGTGCAGCTGGCACAGCGCAGGTTGAATGTGTTCCGTCCGTGGCATTCCCGTCAGGACCCACCCCGCCACATTTGGGACCAGTTGGAGTTCCTGGATCAGTCTCAAGGGCAGGCCAAGGTAAAGTGAGTTACAGTAATCCAATCTGGAGGTGACCATTGCATGGCTTACTGGGGCCAGGTCAGGGTGAGACAGGAAAGGGGGCCAGTTGCCTCACCTTGAGAGCCAGTTTGGTGTAGTGGTTAAGTGCGCGGACTCTAATCTGGGAGAACCGGGTTTGATTCTCCACTCCACTTGCACCTGGCTGGATGACCTTGGGCAAGCCATAGCTCTGTACCAGCTGTTCCCTCAAGGACAGCTTAGGAATGAGCTCTCTCAGCCCCACCTGCCTCATAGGGTGTCTGTTGTGGGGAGGGGAAGGGAAAGGAGTTTGTAAGCCGCTCTGAGACTCCCTTGGGGAGTGAAGGGCGGGGTATAAATCCAATCTCTTCCTCTTCTTCTTCTTCTTCTTCTTCTTCTTCTTGTGCAGCTGGTAAAACACCAGGTTAGCAACATTCGTGTTCTGGGCCTCCATAGATAATGTTCATGATCTGGGCCTCCATAAATAAAAATATGCACGGCCAATCACATCTTTAATGGCCATTTAGAAGATTTTCTGGGTAAAGACGCACCTGGCCCCTCCCATTTTTAAAAAAACACTTGGCAGGCACCAGGAAAGGTCTTGACGGGTGCCATAGCGCCCATGAGCATCACTTTGGGGACCCTGGTGTAGAAGCCTCCGCTATTTTCAAATTGTTGCAGTCCACAAATGGTGGTGGTCACATGCAGGGGACCATCTGACTCCCTCCAGTAACTTAGGGTCATTTTACACCTCCCCTCTAAAGTAGTTTGACTGCTGTCTTTTCCTGTGCTGATTTCACAGTGGTGTGAAATTTCACTCCAGGGGGTCTAAGTGCACTAATCAACAGCAATTGTTTAAAGCAGAATCAAGCCGGTTCAATACTAGCTTGACCACAGGAGGGCAATTAGTAGATGTGGACATTTCAGTAGCAGCACGGTTTCACACCGCACAGAGGTGTGGGCAGGTTTTTTTGGAACTAGAATGATTCCAGCGGGAAAGTCAGATGTAAAAACAGCCTTAATTCTTTCCAGATATAGGCAACAGCTTGCCCTGAATTCGATGGGCACGATAGCTGGAGTGAATGGCAGGGGAGGAAGATTTAGAAAGGACACCCCACTGCAGCGTTTTGTTTTATTGGAGACAATAATCTCTTGATTGCATGCAACGGATCATTTTTCATGAGGTGTTCCGAAAGCCTCTTTCTCCTCACCATACAGCAATTACACACAGCGCATCCTTATTTTACAGGCAATTAAGTAAATTAAGTGTGCATATTTATCCTCCCTGACCTGAATTCTGCTTCTAAAACTCTACGCAAGACGCAGCTCCTCTCTCCAAACCAATAACTAGGGAAACTCTTTGTGAATGCTTCAGCTTTGAAATAAATAATTTAAATGAGAAATGGAGTCTGGATTGGAAGAGCTGCAAGTCAAAGGGAAAATAATTCCTGGCCCTCTTCTGCAGATGATAGCAGGAGAATCCATGGAGCCACCTAGCCTATTCTCAAGCAGTAGAACATCTTTGGATAGAGGCGGAGTCTACATCTTCCCCTTCCCCTGGTAGGCAGCATAAGAGAAAGGGAAGTATTTTAGGAGGGGCTGTGGTTCAGTGGTAGAGTGTCTGCTTGGCATGCAAGAGGTCCCTGGTTCAATCCTCGGCATCTCCAGTGACAGGACCAGGCAGTAGGTGATATGAAAGACCTCTGCCTGAGACCCTGGAGAGTCAGAGTAGACAATATTGACCTGTGAAGGGACTGCACAAGAAAGGGAAACAGCTGAGCAGAGCGGAGTGCCTCCCTGCCGCTCAGCTGTTTTTCAGGCTTTCTTGTGTAGTCCCTTTAAAGGCTGCTGCCTGCCGCTCAACTGTTTCCCGGGGTCTCTGCAGACCTCATTGAAAGGGACTGTGGTCCCTTTCATGGGGTTTGCGAGGCGACGAACTGGTTCGATTAGCGAACAAACCTCCCCGTTTGGTTCGGTTTGTGGTTCAATCCACGGTTCGGCCACATCCCATGAATCAACACGGACCGCAGTTTTCTGGTTCGTGTCCATTTTTCGGTTTGTGCGTTTATAACATGATCTGCTCCCTAGCACTGACCTGGATGGCCCAGGCTAGTCTGAATTTGTCTGATATCGGAAGCTAAGCAGGGTCGACCCTGGTTAGTATTTGGATGGGAGACCTCCAAGGAAGTCCAGGGTTGCTATGCAGAGGCAGGCAATGGCAATCTACCACTGAAAGTCTCTTGCCTTGGAAATCCCACAGGGTTGCCATAAATTGACTATGTTGTGATAGCACTTCACACACACACACGCACACTCCCTCCTTCCTTCCTCGCTCACCAGTATTATTATGTGATAGAACATGTACTCAGTAGCATTAACTGTAAGGCCTGCAAAAGTAACTGTTCAGGTCTTGTCCTGGGCACTGCAAACACAGCTTTATGGTTTGTAATCTTCTAGGCACCTGGAATCAATGTATGGATGGAGCCAATTCAAATCTCCTGTTTCAGCAAAAAAAAAAACCCTGCTCTCTCGATTTCAACCCTAATGGTGTACTAAGCACTTTTAAATGATAGAAAGCCCAATAGATACAGATGTGATGATTTGCTACACCAAAATCAATTACTCTCAGATGAAGATAATAAATATATGATTACCCAGACTCACTCTGCTTTGATCTTTCTGTAATTAATTTTATGATTAAAATCTTAATAGCCTATCCAGAACGACAACAAAGGTGGGTGTGGGGGCTGTTAGCGAGAAGTTTATATTGACTTTGTTTAGCAATGGACGGAAATGTCAATGCAGGATCTGGAAAGGGTTAATGCAGGCAATGCATTGTGCGAGCACCTTCTGGACGACTACGGCTATGCCCAGTGCTATTTCTGTGGAACACCTGGCATCTCAGACCAAACTGAGGTAAGTGCATACCCAACCCATAAGCCTGTTTCACTAGCAGAGGTGCTTTCCTCTGGCAAAGGAGCATTCCGCCGGAATTCTGGGCGCATATGTGTTGGTCTTGAAATGCAGAACTGTGTCCTCAATCTGTATTCAAAGTTTAATTCCAGTGTCTCAGGGAGGCAGGAGGGTTGGGGGGCAGGGACATGTTGGAGGAGGTGGTGTCAGAAGAAGAGAAGGAGGAGGAGGTTGGATTTATACCCCGCTCTTCACTCGGAGTCTCAGAGCGGCTTACCATCTCCTTTCCCTTCCCCTCCCCACAACAGACCCCCTGTGAGGTAGGTGGGGCTGAGAGAGCTCTTTCAAGAGCAGCTCTGACAGAACTATGGCTTGCCCAAGGTCATCCAGCAGCTGCAAGTGGAGGAGTGGGGAATCAAGCCTGGTTCTCCCAGATTAGAGTCCGCGCACTTAACTACTACACCAATCCAGTATGATGATGTCACTTTTGGGGAAAACCCAGAAGTGACATTGCTAGCTCTAGGAATTGCCAGAAACTCTATGGATTTACCACAGACTTTTCAGCCATTCCTAGAGCTGCTGTCATTACCGTTGCTAAGTGGAGGCAGGAAAGAAGGTTTCAGAGGGTAGCTGTGTGGGTCTGCAGTAGAACAGCTAGATGTGAATCCAGGAGCACCTTAGAGACCAGGTCTGACAAAAGGAGCTTTGACTCTCAAAGGTTTATACCCCAAAAATCTTGTTGGTCTCTGTGGAGAACCCCCCCCCCCCCGAGTTGTCACTCTGAGTTTTTAAAGTGTTCCTAGTTTTTTTCCTCTTCTCTTTGGAAGGATAGGAAGCTAGATCAATTACCAGCCTGTGGCGGAATGGGCCTGTGTCAGCTGGCAGGCCCTGCTCTGCCCACCCCTCCTTTGCTTGATCTGGCACCTGAAGGGGCAGTTCTTCTCTACTTCTCCAGGTATGGCTGCCACCACTGTCCCTCTCTCTGGGGCTCTAGTTAGGCGGGACAGACTCCTAACCTGCCTCTCCACAGTCACTAGGAACCCACCCTGGAGCTTCATGGGAATCTTCGGGGCTCCCCTGGAGAGTTGGCCACTGGGTGTTTTGCTGTCAGCTACGCTGTCATATCCCGCCTGGGAGTTGAGACTCGACCAGTGACACTGCCCGTTGGAATGTGCTCATGTGCTGTTTAGCTGTCTGGCCGCCTTATCACGCCCCGCTTTAGTTCACTACGCTCCCAGCTTGCTTGCTTCGCTCCCAGCTTGTTCAAGGCCTGGAACAAATCCTCCCCAATTATGTTATTCCTTTTGCAGCTGCTCTCGAAAACATTTAATAGAAGTTCCCTGGGAACGAAAGCATAATAACCTGTTTGCCGCCATTTTCGTGTGAAACCTGTTCAGGGGTGGAAATAACCTTTTACGTTTTCTGATTGGTTTAGATGAAGTGAGGGGACTTCCAATTGCTTAATATAAGACTAACTGTTTGTTTACAATAAAGTCATTACTAACAGGAAAAGTGTAACCATGCCAATAAGTAACTCTTTGCAAATAAAGGACTTTCTGGTTAAGGAGACCTGTTGCAGACTGCATCTTTTGGGACAATCTCACAGACTGTTAGTAATCTCATTTCTGGGACCTGTCCATCATACCCACCATGGAAGACGATGGCTCTGACATCCCAGTGACTACTAAGCAAGACTCCCAGGTGCTGCCTGGGGATGAACCGACACTGCAGGTAACCAGTGCTTGGGTTAACGTTAAACCCCGGAGCTCTGGGACTCAAGCCTGGGCGTAATTTGGATTACAAACTACTGAAGCCTGGTCTCCCCACTAGGAGGCTGGTGCTCGTCTGTCGGGGTCTCAGAGCACGGACCGGAGACCCATGGAGGAGTTCCAAGTGGGCGAAGTCTGGGCCCAGATGGATCAGAGATTTGATACCATCCAGCAAGGTCTGGATGGCCACCCTATCAGCAAGTAAGACTGCCAGCAGGCCTGGAAGGGGGGGGGGGGACGTCCTGTCCCTTTGTTGTTGTTGTTGTTGTGTTGCACAGTCGAGTTCGACTCTTCGCGACCAGGGGTCATTTTGTAGAAAAAGAGGTGTAGGAGCTCATTAGCATAACTTATTGGCATAACTTATTTGCATATGCTACACCACCTGACATCACCGGAAGTATGTCAGAAGGCAAGAAAGAAAGAAAGAAAGAAAGAAAGAAAGAAGAGAGAGAGAGAGAGAGAGAGAGAGAGAGAGAGAGAGAGAGAAAGAAAGAAAGAAAGAAAGAAAGAAAGAAAGAAAGAAAGAAAGGGGACAGCTACTAATCCAAGCCTCAGAAATACCACTATTCTGGGAGGATAGCTTCAGTGGTGGCTGAAGCCTTCAGAAGGCTGGTCGGAGGAACAAGGACCTTTCCAGGGGGCGGGGTCATTTTGCTGCAGCCATGACACAAGCAGGCATTCCCCTGCGAGGGGGGGGGGTGCTGGCGCTAACTCCCGGAGCTGAGCTCCCCCGAGCTCCTGCTCAAAATGACCCCTGTTCACGACCCCATGGACCACATCACGCCAGGCCCTCCTGTCTTTCGTCATGCTCTGGAGTTTGCTTAATTTCATGTTTTTTGCATCGATGACACTCTCTACCCATCTCATCCTTTGCTGTCCCCTTCTTCTTTGACCTTCAATCTTTCCCAGCATCAGAGTCTTCTCCTGTGAGTTCTCCCTTCTCATTTGGTGGCCAAAGTATTTGAGCTTCAGCGTCAGTATCTTGCCTTCTAGGGAACAGTCAGGTTTGATTTCCTTTAGGATTGATTGATTTGATCTCCTTGCAGTCTAAGGGACTCTCAAGAGTCTTCTCCAGCACCATAATTCAAACGCATCTATTCTTTGGCGCTCGGCCTTCCTTATAGTCCAACCCTTGCAGCCATACATTACTACTGGGAATACCATTGCTTTGACCATACGGACTTTTGTTGGCAGGGCGATGTCTCTACTTTTTATTATGCTGTCTAGGTTTGCCATTGCTTTCCTCCCAAGGAGCAGGTGTCTTTTAATTTCCTGGCTGCAGTCACCATCTGCAGTGATCTTGGATCCCAGGAACATGAAGTCTGTCACCTGTCCCTTTAGTAGAGGCTTAATGTGTTGAAACGGGCAGCTGAAGCCTTTCATGGCTTGGAAGTAAAGAACATCACCTGGAGAATAACATGCTATGAAGCCTCCATAAAAGGGATGGGACATTTCTCTCCAGGTGAGCTGGCAGTCTTATCAACCAGGTGAAGGGTTGCCAGGTCCCTGCTGGCCACTGGCAGGGGATAGAGGGGTTGGGTTGCCAGATCCAGGCTGGGAAATCTTCAGATTTGAGGGTAGAGCCTGGGGAGGACAGGACCTCAGTGGAGCACAATGCCACAGATTCCACCCTCCAAAGCATCTATTTTCTTCAGCAGAACTGATCTCTGTAGTCTGGAAATGAGCTCTAATTCTGGGGGGTCTCCAGGTCCCTCTTGGAGGATGGCATCCCTTGCCCAGATGAGGGTGCACCTCAGACCCCCTCAGTCCTTTATTTCTCCATTAAACTTACAAATGATGCAAGGTTATGAAAGCACATGCCCCCTGCTCCCTTGATCCTCCACCAACCCATTCAGTTGCTTGCTTCATTTAAAGCTTCTGAAGAGGGCGCCATTTTCTCTTGCCTCTTGCCACAAGTGAGTCTAGTTTCTTCTCCCAGCAGGTGGGGAAAGGAGGATAGATGAAGGGAACACTGGAGTAAGAAACACCTGTTTCCTCTCTCAGTTTGGACATTTGGGAATTGGTACAACTTGACTGCGCGTCTGCAATTCCAGCGAGAAATATAGATTAATTCCATTTGGCTCATCAATCATATTGAAAATTAACGGATATTTTTTTTATTGCGCTGAGAAGAAACTGACCATCTCATTACTTCATCGATTATTTTTCTAATTACATTTTCGTACCCGAATCACTCACTAAACTGGAAAGAAACCCTTCCCTGAACTTTGTACAGCAGCTTGCAATGGACCGCCTGTGCCGTCGGCCCCAGTTGACAAACTCAGTTGTATTGTTCTTCCTCGTACCTCATGAAATTCATTTTGCTAACCTTGAAAACAAAACTCGATTAATTATGTCGCTTAGTATTCAAATGAGAGCTCTGTCGTGGGACCGATGAGAGGATCCGCCTTGCATCAGAAATTAAGTATTACCTCCCGTATCTGAAGAATAAATAAATAATAGGATGATGAACCCTGGCAAACAGATAATCAAGCCAAACAGCAACAAGCTGCTAAATCTTCCGAGTAAGCACATTTGTTTACAAAGCTTTGCCTGTGGTGCCTGTGAGCAGGAGGAGATTAGCTTCGATATCAATAATTTTCATTTACTGTCGTTTCGCAGCATACCGGTCACGTGATTCAAGACCAGAAGGAATACCTGGAAAGGAGTGTCCCCTGGATTTCTCCAACTGCTCAGCTTCCTTGTGAACCACTTCATAGGTCCCGAATAGGGATACATCTACATTTAGTAGGGTTGCCAGCTCTGAGCTGGGAAATACCTGGAAAATTTTAGGGTGGATCCTGGGGAGGGTGGGGCTTGAGGAGGAGTGGGACTTTGGCAGGGTACAATGCCATAAATCCACCCTCCAAAGCAGCCATTTTCTCTGGAGAAACTTATCACTATTGTCTGGAGATCAGTTGTAGTAGCTGGAGATCTCCAGGACCTACTTGGAGGCTGGCAAATCATACTTCCTAGAGATTTCAGGAAAGGATTTTTTGACCCACAGGAGGTAGGCTAACAGAGATAATAAAATCCTTTGGCACAGAGGAAAATCTGGATGAAGGTGCCCAAACACCTGAGCTTTAGCTGAAGTCCACTATTGCCTTGTGGAGTGGACAAAGGACCGCCTGTCTGAACACAGACATCAAGGTAATGGGAAGATTTTTTAGAACACTGTAACTTCTAGGAGTCTGCCTTAGAACAAGATCAGCTAGGGCATGTACAGAGCGAGGGGCAGAGAAATTATGTGATAACACCTTTCTTTTGTATTCCTTGATGATACTGTTGCTGTGCTGAGTGTAAGAATGTGGACATTTTACTTTTAATAAATTCGTTACTGTTGTGAATGCTGATCATTGTTCTCCATACCACATAGACTTCCACTGTTCAAACATGGTGTCAGGGAAAGAGGGGGTGGTCAGTCAGTAAGTTGCTAGTTTCCCTGGGGTGTGCAAGTGAAATAAGCTGTTGCTCTGGTAACCAGTCACAGGGTTGGAGACACAGGTGCACCAGAAGGAGTCTTAAAATGGCTATATGGGAAGGGCAGCTGGGAATACTGGCTTTCTTGGCAGGTAGTTCCTAAAATGGCCAGCTGGTTGCAGTGGTACTGAAAGAGAGGGGGAACCCCCCCCCCAAAAAAAAGGTCAGGCAGGCTACAAGACTGGTGTGTTGCCAGGAAAAGACTCAGGTGGCCATTGGTGCCTAGATGCCTTGGACAGCTGGCTGGAGCAGTGCCTGAGGGTCAGTGGGGCCATTCCACCACACTGGCCACAATCCTACCTGTCAGTGGCTCATAGAAGGTCTGTGCCTGTATATATACCATGGTGCTTTATCATGCAGAGTTACCAGTGACTTGCCAGCAACCATTCCATCCGCAAGAACCCCGGGAACATAGAATTGCCAACTCCTGGAAATGCTGTAGCTTTCCGGGGGTTGCCTGAACAACCAAGACCCTTTCTGGCAACCCTCCACTATTTTCCCACAAGGCATTCTTTGCTGCTGGAACCTGTGTTAAGCAGTGCTCCATGGCAAGAAGAAGTGGAAGTTCTTTGACAGTCACAGATACAGAAGGTAGGTGGAACATACCCCCGCCAGGCCCGGCTTTCCACGATGCAAGGCCTGAATGCAGCCTGTGTTGTGTCCTCTGTCAATGAGTGTGTTTCCATTACGTTATGATATATCTGTATTGTCTCACAGCAACTGCTGTGGGAGTCTGGGAATGGTATCCTGATCTGGTTCTCCATCGCTCTGGTGCCATTTAGTAACAGCAGTGTGGTATCACGGTCTTCATTCTCTCATGTATCAAAACTGGCATGGCTCGGTTATGTGAGATGAAGTGATGCACTTGGATTCTGTGGCCTCCTCGCAGGAAGCAGAATAATTTTTAATGCCACCTCTTTGATGCACACTTTCTGTATCTGGCTGCCAGACCTCATAGGGGCGCCCCGGCCTTTCCTTGACTTTCGGAAGGCAGCCTGAGCATTCACGCTGTGGATTTCATTCAAAATCAGATGCTTCCAAACAGTGCGGGATCCGTACAGGCAACACACCTGTTTTCTTTAATTGATGTTCCCTACTTTATCTTCCTTGAACTTTAATTGATTGTTAGAGCTTTCTCTAAGCTTTAAACATGGCTCTGTCTCTGTGGTGAAACAGTGCATGCTCTGTATGCAGAGAAGGCCAGGTTCAATACCCGAGAGCTCCAGGCAACAGAATTTTAGATAGAAGCACTGGAAAATGACTGCTAGCCGAAGCAGACAATATTGGATTAGCAAAGCAATCCTAAACAGTCACATCCTTTTAGCCCCACAGATATAGAAGGGTATAACTCTGCTTGAGATCACATGGTAGATATTTTTTATTTGTTTGTTTATTTCTATCCCGCCTTTCTCCCCAGTGGGGACCCACTGCAGCTTACGTGATTCTCCTGTCTTCCATTTTACTCCCGTATCAGCTCTGTGAGGAAGAAGAGTTGGTTTTATACCCCGCCCTTCACTACCCAAAGGAGTCTCGGAGCAGCTTACAATCATCTTCCCTTCCTTTCCCCACAACAGACGCCCTGTGAGGTTTGTCGGGGCTGAGAGAGCTCTGAGAGAGCTCTGACTGACCCCAGGTCACCCAGCTGGCTTCATGTAGAGGAGTGGGGAATTGAACCCGGTTCTCCAGATTAGAGTCCACTGCTCTTAACCACTACCCCAAACTGGCTCTCAGGAAGGTTAGGCTGCGGGTGTGTGACTGGCCCAAGGTCCCCCGGCAAGCTTCCGTAGCACAGTGGGGATTCAAATGTGGGTCTTCCAGATCTTAATCTGATACTTTAACCACTAGACCACAAGCCTGATTCTGTATGTCAGCTTCATACATACATGGCTGTCATCTGGCACTTAGGGTTCCCAGCTCCAGGTTGGAAATTCATGGAGATTTGGGGATTGCATACCTGTGGAGGGCAGGGTTTAGAGAGGGAAGGGACTTCAGCCATGGCATCTACCCTCCAAAGCAGCCATTTTCTCCAGGGAAACTGGTATCTGTAGTCCGGCGATCAGGGTAATTCCAGGACATCTCCAGGCCCTACCTGGAGGCTGGAAACCCTAGAGACCACTATGGAACAATTCGTAAATGATGCGTGATGAAACCACATTCACAACACAGCAAAGAGCCTGAATAAGGACAGAGAACTGTATTCTGAGGTTTAATGGGTGTTATAAAAACCTATCCCATTCAAATTTGCCTTGAATTTCCTTGTCCTTTACCAGTGTTCCGCAGGCCTAAGCTACGGCATCAATAAGTCAGTCAACGATCCTTTGGAATCCTGGAATTTGGGAAGGTGGGACATATTATGAAACATGTATTAATTTTATTTTGGTGGTGCCAAGTTGAGAATATGAAGTCAGGACTCAGTCCTTCCACTACAGACACTGACAACAGGACGGCTATTTATTGTAAGAAAGTGGGATTTCAGCCCTTGTAAATTGCCATCCCAGGGTTGAATAAATGAGCTGGAAGCAAGGGGGGGGGGGGGGGAGAGAATGTGAGTGTTTCCAAGGCACAAACTCAGGTTTTGGATTGGCATGTTTCATTAAACCCTTAATCTGTTGTATCCTTCCAGTCGGCACAATCGATCACAAGGACCCCTTTCCCCGGGGGCCTGCTGCCAAAAAATATATAACCCGGGATGCCAGAAAAACAATGGAAATGACGTTATTGAAAATAAAACCCCCAACGTTGCAAGCAACATCATCAATTGACTGCTCCCCCCCCCGAAGAACAACATGGCAGTAAAACCTCTACTACATAATGCTACTAATACTAGTACCACTAATTCATGCGCAGCATTTACATCTTGGCTGCCTTCGAGCTGCTGAAATGCACTCTAAAAAGTCTCCGAGATCTTTCGGACCACCTGCAAAACAGCAGATCAGTTAGCCCTGGCTTCCGATGTCAGTTGCCCCTCGAGCCCTTGTGGCCGTCACCCGCCCCTGTGAGGGCCCAGGCTGCACTGCAGGTGTGGAAGCGGGTGGGAGAGACAGGAGAAGCCCTAGTTATTTTTCTCTTGCTATGTTGATATGCTTGAAAATACAGACTGACTCCCTGGGGTGGGCAAAATTACGGTTGCCCACTTCAGGTCAGGAAATTCCTGAAGATTTTGGGGCAGAAGTTAGGGAGAGCAGGGTTCGGGGAGGGGTGGGACATCAGCAGGGTACAATCAGGGGTCATTTTGAGCAGAAGTTCAGGGGAGCTCAGCTCCGGGAGTTGGTGCCAGTTCCCCCACCGTGGGGGAATGCCTGCTTGTGTCATGGCTGCAGCAAAATGACCCCGCCCCCGGAAAGGTCCTTGTTCCTCTGGCCAGCCTTCTGAAGGCTTCAGCCACCACTGAAGCTATCCTCCCAGAATAGTGGTATTTCTGAGGCTTGGATTCGTAGCTGTCCCCTCTCTGCCAGCGATCTCTCTCTCTCTCTCTCTCCTCTTTCTTTCTTGCCTTCTGATATACTTCTGGTAATGTCAGGTGGTGTAGCATATGCAAATAACTTATGCTAATGAGTTATGCTAATGAGCTCCTGTACCTCTTTTTCTACGAAAGGACCCCTGAGTACAATGCTATAGATTCTACCCTCCCAAGCAGCTGTTTCCCCTAGGGGGACTTATCTCTTTAGTCTCGAGTCCAGTTCTAATTCCTGGAAACCTCTAGCCCCTACCTAGGAGTTGGAAACTCTGAAAAGACTCGAGAAAGGCAGGTTTGAATGGGAGCTAAGCAGAGAGAGGGGAATTGAACCCTCTATCCTTACTTGGTTTTGATAGCTGAAACCAAGCCCGCTGGGCTATTAGCATTTTAAGGGGAAGCTATTTTCCTTGTTAAGAAAAAGGACTCGCCTTCCCCCTCCCCCCAAAATGTTAACAGCAGCAAGTTAGTGAAATGAGGATGGTCTGAAGCGTTAATCAGGGCTATTTTGGGGCAGGAACGAACAGGAATGGGATTCTGAGTTGACCACACCTACAGCCTCCCCCTCAGTTCCCCAGGCACCTCGCAAGCCGTGGGGCACCTGGGAAAGCCAAGCCGATTCAGGGAGGGAAGGCAGTTTAAACTGCCTCCCCTCCTGGGAAAGCCAATCCAGAAACTGCCTTCCTTCCCTTGGGTTCCCCAGGTGCCCCACAAGGCGTGGGGCACCTGGGAAAGCTGATCGTGGGAGGGAGCTGCACTGTCAGGGGTGTGGCCTAATATGCTAATAAGTTTCTGCTGTTGGATGTGGCCTATTATGCTAATGAGTTCCTTCAGGGCTTTTTTTTTTTTTTTACAAAAAAAGGCCTGGTTAAGATCAAGGGTTTCCAAGCTCCATGTAGTTACAAAAAAAGAGAGATCACAGGACAGGTTGTCAAACAAAATATACACACCGTGAAAAATGACGAAAATTGCAAATTATGTAAAAACAATTGAATTTATGTAATGCAATTAATATCTCAATTTCTATAGACCACAGGGCTCATTTCATAGCAGGAGCTCCTTTGCATATTAGGCCACACCCCCCTAATATTGCCAGTAAAAACATAAGAACATAAGAGAAGGCAGTGTTGGATCAGGCCAGTGGCCCATCCAGTCCAACATTCTGTCACACAGTGGCCAAAAACACCAGGTGCCCTCAGAAGGTCCAGCAGTGGGGGCAGGAAGCCCTCCCACTGTTGCCCCCCAACACCAAGAATACAGAGCATCACTTGCCCCAGACTGAGAGTTCCTATCTATACTTTGTGGCTAATAGCCACTGATGGACTTCTGCTCCATATGTTTATCTAATTCCCTCTTGAAGCCATCCATACTTGTAGCCACCACAACCTCCTGTGGCAGTGAATTCCACGTGTTAATCACTCTTTGGGTGAAGAAGTACTTCCTTTTATCTGTTCTAACCCTCAGCTCAGTAATTTCATGGAGTGCCCACGAGTTCTTGTATTGTGAGAAAGAAGAAAAGGACTTCTTTCTCTACCTGCCCTATCCCATGCATAATTTTATAAACCTCAATCATGTCACCCCTCAGCCGTCGTTTCTCCAAGCTAAAAAGCCCCAAGCGCTTCAATGTTTCTTCATAGGGAAAGTGTTCCAACCCTTTTATTATTCTAGTTGCCCTTTTCTGCACTTTTTCCAACGCTATAATATCTTTTTTGAGGTGTGGCGACCAGAACTGTACACAGTACTCCAAATGAGGTAACACCATTGATTTATATAGGGGCATTATGATACTGGCTGATTTGTTTTCAGTTCCCTTCCTAATAACCCCCAGCATAGCATTGGCCTTTTTCATTGCAGTCACACACTGTCTCGACATTTTCATTGAGTTATCTACTACAACTTCAAGATCTCTCTCTTGGTCAGTCTCTGCCAGTTTGGACCCCATCAACATGTATTTATAGTTAAGATTTTTGGCTCCAATGTGCATCACTTTGTACTTGGCTACATTTAACCCATTCACCATTTTGATGCCCACTCGCCCATCCTCGACAGATCCCTTTGGAGTGCCTCACAATCCTCCCTGGTTCTCAACACCCTGAACAACTTCGTGTCATCTGCAAATTTAGCCACTTCACTGCTTACTCCCAACTCCAAATCATTAATAAACAAGTTAAAAAGCATCGGACCGAGTACTGATCCCTGCGGTACCCCACTGCTTACCTCCCTCCACTGAGAAAATTGCCCATTAATACTCACTCTCTGTTTCCTTTTAATTAGCCAGTTTTTGATCCACAAAAGGACTTGTCCTTTTATCCCATGACTATTGAGCTTACTTAGGAGCCTTTGATGAGGGACTTTTTAAAAAACTTTCTGGAAGTCAAGGTAAACACCATCTATTGGGTCCCCTTTCTCCATATGTTTGTTTACTCCCTCAAAGAACACTAACAGGTTGGTGAGACAAGATTTTCCCTTACAGAACCCATGCTGAGTCTTCCTCAGGAGATTTTGTTCATCAATGTATCTACTATTTTTTCCCTTAATAACAGTTTCCACCAACTTACCTGGTATTGACGTCAGACTGACTGGTCTGTAATTTCCCGGATCTCCTCTTGAACACTTTTTAAAGATAGGAGTGACGTTTGTTACCTTCCAGTCCTCAGGAATGAAGGCAGATTTTAAGGAAAGATTACATATTTTTGTCAGGAGATCCACAAGTTCACATTTGAGTTCTTTCAGAACTCTCGGATCTTCTTCTTACAGAGGCTACTATAAGCTCTTGGAGGATTGGCTACATCAGGGGTGTGTGGCCTAATATGCAGAGGAGCTCCTGCTACAAAATGAGCCCTGATAGACCAGCAATCTTTCAGTGTCCCTTTTAAACAGAAGATAAGTCAGCTGACAACCTCTGTCATTTCCAGTTTTCAACAAGGGCGAATCATAGTGAGGACATTTGATGGTTGTAATATATGGAGTTCACCTGTTGAATGAATGAATCTGACTGCATCAGCAGTTTATAAGGGACACTAAAAGACTGTTGAATTGTTGGCATATAGAAACTGAGATGTTAATTGCACTGCATAAATTCAATTGTTTATATAATTTGTCATTTTTCATGGTGTATATATAATTTTTGACAACCTCCATGTGGTGGCTGGTGATCTTCTAGGATTACAGCTGATCTCCAGGTGACAGAGATCAGTCCCCCTGGACAAAATGGCCACTTTGGGAGGTGGAGTCTATGGCATTATTTATTTATTTAAGTCAATTTCTATTCCGGGCTCAGGGCGGATCACAGCAGGGTTCTAAAACATAAAAATAGAATTTACAGAATAATCTAAATACAATTTAAGATAGCATAGATTTAAAAAGAAATAACACAAAACAGGTCACTCTATTTCATCGTATATATTATTTTCAAGCTGGCGCCATTGGGTCTCTAAGATCTTATTGGTCCGGGCTGCATTGAGGTGGTAGGCTTCCATTTCAGCTGGGGAGGCCAAGTTGATTTTTATTTAATCGGATGCCCATTGCCTCAGCCAAAGGGGATGGTAAGAATGCTAGAATTCTTATCAGTGGAGATATTATGCAGAATATTCCAGTTCAGAAAGGTACCAGGCAAGGATGTCCCCTTTCTCCTCTCTTGTTCATCTTTGTTTTAGAATAATTGAATGAGCAAATAAGGGAGAATGAGGAAATACAAAGATTGAGGATTCAAGGGGAGACATACAAACTTCAAGCCTTTGCGGATGACTTGATGTTTATAATTGAAGAGCCTCAAAAAACACTGCCAATTTTACTTAAGGAAATCCTAGACTATGGTGGAAGAGCGGGCCTTAAAATAAACATACAAAAAACAAAGATTTTGACTAAAAACTGCATTTTAGAACAGACATGAGAAATTGCGGAAATGACTAATATGGAGGTAGTCCAAAAAGTCCGATATTTAGGAATAAGTTTAACAAATAAAACAGAAACCTTGTACCAAGATAATTATAAAATTTTATTAGAGGAAGTTAAAAAAGATTTGGATAAATGGAAAAATATACAACTTTCTTTAACAGGAAAGATTTCCACAATAAAGATGAACATACTACCTAGATTTTTATTTTTGGCACAGAATTTGCCCATTATTAAGAAATGGCAATTCTTTACAGATTTTGATAAAATTATTAAAAAATTTGTATGGTCCCATAAAAGAGCAAGAATTAAGTGGAAATTATTGCAGGATCGAAAAGATAGAGGAGGTTTAGCACTTCCTAATTGGCAAATATATTATACAGTGGTGGCTCTTACCTGGGTAAGAGAATGGATACTTTTAGAGAACACAAGGGTCTTGAAATTAGAAGGATTCGACCTTAGGATGGGTTGGCATGCATATTTATGGTATGGGAAAGAGAAAATACACGCCAACCTCCATACTCATATTATTAGAGGTGCCCTTATTAAAACATGGCTACAGGTTAAGAAACAATTTTATACTTTAATTCCGAAATGGGTATCACCATTAGAAGCGTTTGTTAGACCGACACTGCTTACAAAAGAAAATAAGGGAACTTATGAAAAATTATTAGATAAGAGTAACGAATTGAAAGCAGAGGAAATCTTAGAAAAACAAGGAATAGTCTTATCATGATGGGAAAGGATTCAACTTAAGACAAGGTTTGCAGAAGATTAAAAACCTGGATTTGAAAAAAACTTGAGCCTGTTAGATAAATTATGGCTACCTGAAAAACTTATTCAGAAACTTTATACCTGGCTGTTAGATGACTTTCTGCAAGATGAGATAATTAAAACATCAATGATTTCATGGATGAAATATATAGGACGCACTATAGATATAGACAATTGGGATAAAATATGGAGATCAGCAAAATTTATGAGAGCCATAGCGCATAAAGAAAATATCTTTAAGATGTTCCATAGATGGCACTGGTCTCCGGATAAGATTGCTAAATGTTTTTCCTAATGCATCTAACAAGTGTTGGAAGTGTAAGACCAATGTTGGAACCTTTTTTCATTTATGGTGGAGATGTATAAAGATGCAAAAAAATGCTGGAACATGGTACATAAAATGATTTTAGAAATATTTGAAGTGAATCTACCTTTGTCACCTGAAGTATTTTTATTAAATACGTTACCAGATAACATTGGTCCAGACAGATATGTAATTACATATATTATTACGTCAACGAGGTTGCTTATTTCAAAAGCGTGGAAAACGGAAAAACTTCCCTCAAGAGAGGAAATAAAAGATAAATTGCTTGAGTTGGCAGAAATGGACAAGTTGAATATGAGAGTGTCAAACCAAAATGAAGAGTTATTTTACCAAAGATGCAATAGAGTATATAAATGGATGGAATTGAAAATGTAAAGTAAGACTCAAACCAGAAAAGGCTTTTTTATTAACAGTACGATTTGTTTTGTGGATAATTGATGTTACAATGTCGTTAATGAAGGAATGATGTAAATGTTAACTTTGAAAAAATTCAATAAAATATATATTAAAAAAAAGGTTGGTATTGTCTTGACTGGCAGTAGCTCTCCAAGATTTCAGGGAGAGGCCTTTCATATCACCTCCTGACTACTCCTCTTGACTAGAGATGCTGGGGGTTGAACATGGGACCTTCTGCATGCCAAGCAGATACTCTGTCGCTGAGCCACTGTCCCTCCTGATGTTTCCCACTGGTGGTGTTACCTGGATCATGGCTCTGTGGGGAGAGTTCTTACAGAAAGGTGAGTGGCTGGCCCCAGGATTCAGAAACAATGGCTAGTTTATTTGCTCTCAAGTCCTTACATTTACCATGACTGCTGCAAATTCTTTGACAGTTGAGGAAAAGTCCAGGCTCATTTGGAGGCGATAAGGCTGCAAGGGTCAAGCTACCCCAAATAAAATATTATCAAAATATATGTTTACGAGAGGGGACCCGCAACAAAATGTTGCATAATGTGTTGTGGCCCTACCACAGTCCTCGCAAGGAACTTGTGGGGAGGGGGGATTCCCCAACCTTTCCCCCTCTCCTCCCCTTTATTGTCAAAGTACCCTCCTCATGCTTTCTGCACACACCAACTTATTTACTAATCTTCCCTCACGTCCCTTTCTCCTCTCACCCCTTCTACGTCTGCTTTCCTCCCTACCCCATTCTCTAGCAATCCTCTTACCCCATTTCTCCTCTAGCCCCTTATATGTCTCACCCCCTTACCCGAGCCCTTCTTGATGTCCTTCCCCCCATCCCCTCTCAGTCTGCCCCTTTCCACTATTTTTCTACCCCCCCCAATCTCCCCTTCCTCTTTCTCTCCACCTCCCTCAATCTCCCATTCTTTTCTTTCTCCCCCCAACAGACAATTCCCTATTCTTTCTCTGTCTCTCTCTCCCTCCCCTCTCACAGAGCCTCTCCTTTTGCAGCTGCAGGCCAGCAAACGTCCCCAATCTGGTTGCAGGAGGGAGGGGGGCCAGCGACACAGGCTTCGCCTCCTCACGCTTCAACTGACGGCTGCAGGGCTAGTTTGAGCAATGGCGGCAGCAGCAAATGGTAGGTTGGCTCCCAGAGAGGTGCCACCACCCCTTTGACTCCCTTGGCCAACCAGCTGTCCTCCCTTCCTGAGGGTGCCGCCAGCTGCCTTTACTCAGCAGTCCAGTGCCCAAACCTGCTGGCCGAAGCTATAGTCTTCATTGCTGGAGGTCCAGGTGGGGACTGTCCCAGCAGTGGGGCACACAGCTATTGCGGCAGCAGTGGTGGCTTCCCTCACGGCTCCAGTGGCTTTTCCCGTGCTTCAGTAAGCCCATTCTCTGCGCTTGCACAGAGTAAGCAGTTTTACTTTTGGGGGGATTTAAGTATCCCCGCATACTTTTAAAAACATTTTAGATTTTTCTGCAAACATGGGGACTGCCCCAAGTTTGCTGGAAGATCTGTTTACCCTCCATGTGACCCAGATCCATGGAAATAAGTATCCGCACCCAGAGGGAACCTTGGCTATTAGATATATAGATTATATGGTGCACACAATGGCGAAGATTAAAAACATAAGGTCTGAATATCAGACAACACAAAACATCAACACGAGCTTTACATAAACTGTAATAATTTCACATACAAAATTGATGATATCGCATACATAGTGGAGAGCCAGTTTGGTATAGTGGTTAGGAGCATGGACTCTAATCTGGGAGAACTGGGTTTGATTTCCCACCCTTCCACATGCAGCTGCTGGTGTGACCTTGGGTCAGTCACAAGTTCTCTCGGAGCTGTTCTCTCAGGAGCAGTCCTTGAGAGAGCTCTCTCAGCCCCACCTACCTCATGTGTCTGTTGTGGGGAGGGAAAGGAGTTTGTAAGCCACTGAGACTCCTTTGGGTAGTGAAGGGTAGGGAATAGACCCAATCTCTCTTCTCTCTACATAGTTGATAAATATATCAAAAGACCAACAAGACCACACACGTTTCGGCCTCTAGGGCCTTCCTCAGTGGTCAATAATATATGCTGTCTCAAAAAACCACACATTCAGAAGTTAATATATCATTCCAGACCAGGTGTTGCTTTCTGAAAGTACTACAAAAAAGGCAAATTGAAAATTTCTGCACTAAATAAAAAAACGTTTTTACCTTGTATGTTGTGTGGCTGAAAGTTTATAAAGCAGGCCACGGTTTGTGAAGCAGTTGCTTTATAAACTTCCAGCAATGCCTCTCAGGCAAAGCGTTCTTTGCATTTCCCTGAGCTCTCTGGGGATCACGTGGGTGAAGGCTTTGATTGGGAAACAATTGGAGTCAAGTCTAAAGTCAAATGTTTCGAGTGATTAAAAAAAATACTTGCAAAAAACCAGCGACATTTGGGAGAATGATGCCGGCAAATGGGATGCAGTGGCGAGATCTGATTCAGTCGGCTGTCGGGGGAAAAAAAACAATTTGCCCTTCAAAGGATCTTCAGACAGGGCTTTCCCAGAATATAATGGGATTGTTCCCCCTGCCGCTCTTTAAGCTGCTCTAAAGGATGACATGGTGTTGAGGGAGTGCTTGTAATGCGCTACGGAAAGGGCTGGAAATCATGCTGTACCTGCTGGGCAAGGAGATGCAAAGTGAGTTTGTCCATCTGCTTGTGACAAAGAGAAGAATAAGAGGAAGAGATTGGATTTATACCCTGCCCTTCACTACCCAAAGGAGTCTCAGAGTGGCTTAAAAACTCCTTTCCCTTCCCCTCCCCACAACAGACACCCTGTGAGGTAGGCAGGGCTGAGAGAGCTCTGAGACAACTGTCCTTGAGAGAACAGCTGGTACAGAGCTATGGCTTGCCCAAGGTCACCCAGCAGGTGCGAGTGGGGAATCAAACCCAGTTCTCCCAGATTAGAGTCCGCACACTTAAAGTGGTATTTGGTTATCTCTCTGTCCCAGTTGAATCTACATATCTAATTCCGAAGGCCCCCTCCGTGCGGATATCTAAATCCACACAAAGGGAGCACTTCGGGGGGAGGGAGGTTTTTCTGCATACATGGGAGACTCTCAGCGTTTGCAGAAAAATCCAAAAACTTTCAAAAAATATTCGGGGGCTCGAGTATCACAGGTGCCCCATCTTGTCTATAGACTAATACCAAAGGCACCCTCTGCGTGCGGATATCTAAAGCCGCAAGGGAGGCCTTTTGGGGGTAGGGAGATTTTTCTACACACTTGGGAGGTTTCTCAGATTTGCAGAAAAATCTAAAAAGTTTTAAAAATATATTCAGGGGGGATTTAAATCTCCCCCAAAGTTAAACAGCATTCCCTGTGCATGCGCAGGGAATGCTCTTGGAACTCTGCGGCAACCCGGTGGCTGACAGCTGCTGGGGACCACCGCAGAAGTGGGGGGGGGGGAATTGGCAGCACAGGAGAAGCTGTGGTGGGGGGAGGGAAACTGGCGGCCTGAGCTCGGGCTCACTGGAGAAGCTGTGGGGGGGGGGGGAAGGGAAACCAGCGGCCTGAGCTTGGGTTTGCCGCAGAAGCCATGGGGTGGAGGGAAACCAGCGGCCTGAGCTAAGGCTTGCCACAGAAGCCATTGGAGGGGAGGGAAACCAGCGGTCCAAGCTTGGGCTCGCCGGAGAAACCGTGGAGGGGGAGAGAAACCAGCAGCCCTAGCTCAGGCCCACCGGACAAGCCATGGGGGGGGGGAGCCTGGAGGGGGAAGGAAGGCTTACCTGTATCTTCTTCCTCCTCCTCCTCCTTCGCACGGAGCTCCTCCGGAGGCCAGGTCTACCCAGCCATTTCCACTTCATGGGTAGACCTGGTCTCCAAAGGGCCTCCAGAGGCCTGGTCTATCCAGCCATTTCCACTATATGGGAAGATCTGGTCTCAGGGCCTCCAGAGTGGCAAGGTTGGGTAGACCTGGCTCCAGAGGCCCTTTGGAGGCCAGGTCTACTCCTATAGTTGCAAGGTCCGGGTAGACTTGGCCTTCGGAGGCCCTTTGGAGGCCAGGTCTACCAATACAGTGGAATTGGCCCGGTAGACCTGTTCTTTGGAAGCCAGGTCTACCAATAAAGTGGAAAGGGGCTTGTAGACCTGGCCTCCGGAGAACAGCTCTACCCAGGCCTTTTTTATATATTGGAAGAACTGGCCTCCAAAGGCCTCCGGAGGCCAGGTCTACCAAAATAGTGGCAATGACTGGGTAGACCTGGCCTCCGGAGTCCATTTGGAGGCCAGATCTACCTATATAGTGGAAAGGGCTGGGTAGACCTGCCCTCTGGAGGCCCTTTGGAGGCCAGGTCTACCCATACAGTGGCAAGGGCTGGGTCACATATGTACCCATACAGTGGCAAGGGCTGGGTCACATATGTACCCATACAGTGGCAAGGGCTGGGTCACATATCTACCCATATAGTGGAAAGGGCTGGGAAGACCTGGCCTCCGGAGGCCCTTTGGTTGCCAGGTCTACCCATAAAGTGGAAAGGGCTGGGTAGACCTGTTCTCCAGAGGCCAGGTCTACCGATAGAGTGGAAAGTGGCGGGTAGACCTGGCCTCCAGAGAACAGCTCTACCCAGGCCTTTTTTATATATGGGTAGACCTGACCTCCAAAGGGTCTCCGGAGGCCAGGTCTATCCATGTAGTGGCAAGGGCTGTGTAGACCTGTTCCCCGGAAGCCTGGTCTACTTGCCTCTTTCCACTCCATTAGTAGACCTGGCCTCCGGAGAACCGAGCCCTTTCCAGTCTATTGGTAGAGCTGAGCTCTGGAAGGCAGCAGGAAAGAGCTGCAGGAGGGGTGAGTCTTTTTCTCATTTTCTTTCAGTTGAGGTGGTTTAGCTGAGGGTATTGTGTGTGGAAGTGTGTGAGTGAGTTCTGAGTTGTTGCAGAGTGCTGGCTGATTGAGATAAGGGTGAGAAAGGGCCATTGTTTAACTGTAAATGGAGTGCCTGGGTGCATTTGAATAGCTGCTAGCCACAGCCTCTGCTGGGGAAGGCTTCTATTTAAGGCTCAACCTGACCGGAGGAATGAGCCTCTGGCACGAGCCGAAGGGCAGGAACTAGCCTAGGGACTCTTAGACTAGGGGCTTGTGAGAAGCCAAGGAAGAGCCAGGACACCCGGGCTCTAGGCTCCTTGAGTTCCCAGCAAGGTAAGTAGACTTCTACAAGGATAAAACAAAGGGTTTAAAAGGGGGATTATATAAAATTATTTTAAAAGCAATTATGACGCCAGAATGCCAGCAGGGGGTTGGGGGCTATCCAGTGTTTTGCACGGTGTGTCACATGTAGGATTATCTGCCCACTGGGCAGAAGCCTTGGGTGTGTGCCCGGTGCAATGAGCTCCTGGTTCTCAGGGAACGAGTTTGCTCCCTTGAGGCCAAGGTGGCTGACCTGGAGGAGCAGAGACAGTCAGTTAGGCACGTGGAGAAGACTCTTGGGGACTTGTTAGATATGTCCCACTCTGTATCTGGCAGCCCTGCTGCTGTCAGGGAGCATGAGGGTCGAGAGGGAACACGGCACCGTGCTGTGGATAAGGGGAATGTGCCCTCAGAATAGGGCTGCCAAGTCCAACTTGGGAAATATCTGGGGACTTTGGAGGTGGAGCCAGGAGACTTTGGGGGTGGAGCCAGGAGAAAGGAAGTGACATCATTTTGTGATGTCACATCCTGTGATGTTGCTTCCACATGCTGACACATGAACTCATGAAGTTTCCTAATACTGAATCAGGCCATTGGTCCATCAAGGTCAGTATTGACTACTCAGACTGGTAGTGGCTCTCCAGGGTCTCAGGCTGAGATCTTTAATGTCACCTATTACCTGATCCTTTTTTAGCTGAAGAGGCTGATACCTCCTGCATGTCAAGCAGATGCTC
This sequence comes from Lepidodactylus listeri, assembly GCA_029233225.1. NCBI lineage: Eukaryota > Metazoa > Chordata > Lepidosauria > Squamata > Gekkonidae > Lepidodactylus > Lepidodactylus listeri. The sequence continues at coordinate 145,230,246 of JARCFY010000004.1, forward strand.
TATCACTGAGCAATGGCCCTACTGAATCCTTACTCATCTCGGCAGAATATGAAGCACTAAGAGCTACACAAATGCTAAATATGATTTTCATATCATAAGAACAGGAGAGAAGCCACAGTGGATCAGCCCATCCAGTACAGCCCATCCAGTACAACACTCTGTGTCACAACAGTGGCCAAAAATACCAGGTGCCCTCAGGAGGTCCAGCAGCGGGGCCAGAACTCCAGAAGCCCTCCCACTGTTGCCCCCCAAGCACCAAGAATTCAGAGCCTCACTGCCCCAGACAAAGGGTTCCATTTAGACCTTGTGGCTATAATAGCCACTGATAGACCTCTGCTGGATGGGGACAGAGACAGACAGACAGACAGACAGACAGACAGACAGACAGACAGAAAAAAGAAAGAAAGAGGGAGAGAGAGAGAAGGGAAAAAAACTGGCAGAGGCACTTACTTCCATTTAGACCTTGTGGCTATAATAGCCACTGATAGACCTCTGCTGGATGGGGACAGAGAGAGAGACAGACAGACAGACAGACAGACAGAAAAAAGAAAGAGGGAGAGAGAATGAAAAGAGCTGGAAGAGAAACTCACCTTGCCAGCCACATGCAAAAGCAGCTCCTTCAATCCCTCCTTAATCTCTGGGCGGACCTCTCTTGCTGTGGAAGAAGCTCTCTTGCTGACTTCTTAAAGGGGAAATGTCTGGCGAGGCTTTTACTGCAGGGCAGGCTCTCTGCAGACATTTCCCTTTTAAGGCAGCCATTTTGTCCCCCCGGTGGCCAACTTTGGAAAAGCGGGAGATAAGCACTAAAAATCAGTGTTTCCCCCGCCCTACCGGGGGACTTGGCAGCCCTACCTCAGAAGGGACCTCTTCTACAGCTGGTGAGCAGGTATCCTTTCGTACCAAGGAACCATCTCAGGGCAGGGAGGGAGGGGGGCCCTTGGTAGTTGGTGATTCGATCCTTAGGCAGGTAGACAGCTGGGTGGTGAAACCACGTATTGACTGTATGGTGACTTGCCTGCCTGGTGCGAAGGTAGCGGGCATTACACGTATTTTAGATAGGCTGGTAGATAGTGCTGGGAAGGAGCCACTGGTTGTGGTACATGTTGGCACCAATGATGTAGGGAAATGCAGTCATGAGGTCCTGGAGGAAAAATTTAGACTGCTAGGCAGGAGACTCAAGGCCAGGACCTCCAAGGTAGCCTTCTCGGAAGTGCTACCTGTTCCACGCGCAGGGCTGGAGAGACAGGCACAGATCAGGAGTCTCAATGCATGGATGAGACAATGCTGTAGGGCGGAAGGGTTCAAGTATGTTAGGCACTGGGATGTTTTTTAGAACAAGAGAGACGGTCTCCACTTGTCCCAGGAAGGAACCAAGCTACTGGCGCTTAAAATCAAAAAGTTGGCAGAGCAGTTTTTAAACTGAATATTGGGGAAAAGCTGACAGGAGATGAAAAATCTCTGGTTCGGGGTGGTTCATCTCAAAGAGATGAAGGGGTACCTGTTACAATTCTACAAGGAAAAGGATTAGAATTGTTCTCTGAGACTGTGGCAAATGATAGGGACTGCCTGGCAAGGTGTCGAGGCAGCAAGAGGAAGGTTGTGGGCTTAACATGTATGGGAAACTATAGATGTTTATATACGAATGCTAGAAGTGTCCGAGGTAAAATCAGGGAGTTGGAATGCTTGGTGTTGGGGAAAAATATACACATTGTGGGTATTTCAGAAACCTGGTGGGATGAGGAAAATCAGTGGGATACGGTGATTCCTGGTTATAAATTATATCGGAAGGATGGGGGGAGAAAGTTGGAGGTGGGGTGGCTCTTTATGTCAGAGAGTGTATACAGTAAGATTGAGAGGGTAGGAGAATTGGATTCGCATCTGGAAATGCTGTGGGTTGAATTAGTGGGCCCAAAAGGAAGCTTAACATTGGGAGTTTATCACCCACCAAATCAAAAGATAGAGGAGGATTATAAAATGATGAATGAATTCAAGATGGCGGCTAGACGAAATGACTGTGTTGTAATAGATGACTTTAACTATCCACACATTGATTGGGCCAATATGTGTTCAAGTCAGGAAAAAGATTGAGTTTCTAGACACTCTCAGTGACTGTGCTATGGAGCAGATGGTTACAGAACCGACCAGGGGAGAGGCGATCCTGCATTTGGTCCTAAGTAACGCCCAAGACCTGGTGAGAGTTGTAAAAGTGATTGCACTGCTTGGGAACAGTGACCATAATGTTATTGAGTTCAACATTTGTATAAATAGGGAGATGCCCAAAAAGACTGACACAATCACTTTTAACTTTAAAAGGGGTAACTTCTCTGATATGAGGGGATATGTGAGGAGAAAACTGAAAAAAAAGTAGAAAGGGTCAAAAACATTGGGGAAGCTTGGAGACTATTTAAAATTACAATCCTAGAGACTCAGAGAAAATATATACTGCGGGTTAGGAAAGGTACAAATAGGTATAGAAAAAAACCTACATGGTTAACAAACAAAGTAATGGAAGCTGTAAAAGGTAAGAAGGATTTCTTTAAGTGGTGGAAAGCTAGTCTCAGTGAGGCTGATAAAAGGGAACACAGGCTGTGGCAAATAAAATGCAAGTCTGTGATCAGGTAGGCAAAAAGAGAATATGAGGAGCATATCGCAAAAAACATAAAAACCAACAATAAAACTTTCTTCAAATACATTAGAAGTAGGAAACCAGCCAGGGAAGCAGTGGGGCTCTTGGATGACCAGGGGATAAAAGGATGATAGGGAAATGGATGATAGGAAAATGGTAGGGATGATAGGGAAATGGCTGAGAAGGATGATAGGGAAGGATGATAGGGAAGGATGATAGGGAAATGGCTGAGAAGCTAAATGCATTTTTTGCCTCTGTCTTCACTGTGGAAGATGAGACGTGCCTGCCTACTCCAGAACCACTGATTTCGGGAGGAGTGTTGAAAGACCTGAGTCAGATTGAGGTGACAAGAGAGGAGGTCCTACATCTGATAGACAACTTAAAAACAAATAAATCACTGGGCCTGAATGGCATACATCCGAGAGTTCTGAAAGAACTCAAATGTGAACTTGTGGATCTCCTGACAAAAATATGTAATCTTTCCTTAAAATCTGCCTCCATTCCTGAGGACTGGAAGGTAGCGAATGTCACTCCTATCTTTAAAAAGGGTTCCAGAGGAGATCTGGGAAATTACAGGCCAGTCAGTCTGACGTCAATACCAGGTAAGTTGGTGGAAACTGTTATTAAGGAAAAAATCAGTAGGCACATTGATGAACAAAATCTCTTGACGAAGACTCAGCATGGGTTCTGTAAGGGAAGATCTTGTCTTACTAACCTGTTAGTGTTCTTTGAGGGAGTAAACAAACATGTGGACAAGGGGGACCCAATAGATGGTGTTTACCTTGACTTCCAGAAAGCTTTTGAAAAAGTTCCTTATCAAAGGCTCCTAAGTAAGCTCAATAGTCATGGGATAAAAGGACAAGTCCTTTTGTGGATCAAAAACTGGCTAATTAAAAGGAAACAGAGAGTGAGTATTAATGGGCAATTTTCTCAGTGGAGGGAGGTAAGCAGTGGGGTACCGCAGGGACCAGTACTCGGTCCGATGCTTTTTAACTTGTTTATTAATGATTTGGAGTTGGGAGTAAGCAGTGAAGTAGCTAAATTTGCAGATGACATGAAGTTGTTCAGGGTGGTGAGAACCAGGGAGGACTGTGAGGCACTCCAAATGACTCAGAGCGGGAGCAGGGTAGTTAAACAGAATTCAAAGAGAAACCCCTGATGGATGAGAGCCAGTCATAAAAAGCAAGCAAGCGCACCTAAACTAACAAATATTGGTTCCCAGAGGAAGGAGAGCAACTAGACACCAAGGTCAGAGCTAGGCAAGGAGATAAGACACACAGCGAGAAACGAAACCTAAAATTCCATGAGATACAGGCATTCACCCAGTCGCCACCATCCTTCCCCCCTCCACTATGGCAGCATAGCTGACAGCCATCTCATCAGATCTTGAATGCTAAGCATGATCAGCCCTGGTTAGTACTTGGATGGGGGACCATCAAGGAAGGCCAGGGTTGCTACACACAGGCAGGCAACAGCAAGCCTCCTTTCTTGCCTTGAAAACCCAATGGGGTTACCATAAGTCAGCTGTAACTTGATGGCCCTTTGTACCACCCAGGGCTCATTTCGTAGCAGGAGCTCCTCTGCATATTAGGCCACACACCCCTGATGTAGCCAATCCTCCAAGAGCTTACAGTAGCCCCTGTAAGAAGAGCTCTGTAAGCCGGGGTAGTCAAAAGAGCTCTGTATGTTAGGGTAGTCAAAAGCAGCAGCAGCAGAAGTAGTCGAAAGAGAAGAGGAAGGAGAAGAAATCCTCCTTAATCATTGGTATTATATTATATTGGTATTATATCTTGCTCTACGGTTGCCAATCCCCAGTTAGGGGCAGGGGATCCCCTGGTTTGGAGCCCCTCCCCCCACTTCAGGGCTGTCAGAAAGTGAGGGGGGGAATGGCTACTGGGTGCTCTATTATACCCTATGAAGACAGGTCCCTATAGGGTATAATGGTGAATCAATCTATGGGTATCTGAGACTCTGGGGGCCTGTTGTTTGAGTTAGAGGCACCAAATTTTCAGCATAGCTGTTGTTGCCTCTCCTGAACGCCCCCCCCCCCCCCCCATGTTTCAAAAAGATTGGACTAGTGGGTCCAATTCTATGAGCTCCAAAAAAAAGAAAGTGCCCCCATCCTCCATTATTTCCAATGGAGGGAAAGCATTTAAAAAGGAATGTAGTCCCTTTAAATGTGACGGCCAGAACTCCCTTTGGAGTTCATGATAGATAAGGACAACCTCTGACTTGCCATCCACCTGGTTTAATCACTGACATCACAAATGTCTAATGACATCACAAATGTCTAATGACTAATGACATCACAAAAGTGATGCCACATCCTTGCTCTTGGCTCCACCCCCAAAGTTCCCAGATATTTCCTGAGCTGGACCTGGCAACCCTATCTTGTTCTCAATGAGGTGTTAAACCAGTGTCTGTCAGATGATACGACTGTAGATTGCATTAATGTTTCCCCATCCAATACATCCCTTGCTCAAAGAAAATGTGGGGGTACAGGGATGGCCAGGGCCCATCCTGCTGACCATGTGATTCCTGCCATGCTGTGGAAAGAATCACATTCTATCACATGAGCCACCGTGTGCAGTTCAAAGCGCGTGTGGGATTTCCACATCACTGAGGCTTTCGTTTGGGCTGTTTTTAATTGGTGGGGGTAATTCTTCAATGTGTGTTTAAACATATTTCTAAGCAGGGGTCGTTTTGTAGAAAAAGAGGTGCAGGAGCTCATTACCAAAACTCATTTGCATAACTCATTTGCATATGCCACACCCCCTAATATACTGGAAGTGTGTCAGAAGGCAACACCCACCCTTCAGGCTCCACTGCACAGGAGTGAAACTGACCTGCTCTTCCTCCATTCCCTTCCCCATCCAATACTTTGTGCAATAAAAATAAGCGTAAAGAACACACCCTCATTCTCTTCCTGCTCCCTTGAAAGCACCAGGTTTCAAGTAGACTTGAGATACCCAGGACATGTGCACCACCCATCCCTTTCCCTTCCCCGCCCCACAACAAGACTCCCTGTGAGGTAGGTGGGGCTGAGAGAGGTCTTTTGAGAACTGCTCATGAGAGAACAGCTCTGAGAGAACTTGTGACTGGCCCAAGGTCACACCAGCAGCTGCATGTGGAGGAGTGGGGAATCAAACCTGGTTCTCCCAGATTAGAGTCCAACTCCTGACTACTACACCAAACTGATGGGGTGGAAGCTGCTAAAGGGTTTATTTTTTTATTTTTTTATTTCATAAATTTATATCCCGCTCTCTTCACCAAAAGGCAGGCTCAGAGCGGCTCACATCATTTTTAGAATAACATATCAATATTAAAATCATACATTAAACATTAAAATACTATTTCATACAAGCTTGGCGGCATTCCCATTCAGTCCACGGTGGGTCCGAGGAACATTCCTATAAATCTCTGTAAGCAGATGACAGTGCTAACAGATGGGCAGGCAGTTGGTAATGCCAATAGACGGGTTGGCAGGTGGAACTGGGCCAGGGCTAAGACGTTTACCTTGGGCGGCCCTTATCCAAAGGCCTGGTGGAAGAGCTCCGTTTTACAGGCCCTGCGGAACTGCATCAAATCCCGCAGGGCCCTGATGTTCTCCGGGAGCTCGTTCCACCAGTACGGGGCTGCCACAGAAAAAGCCCTGGCCCGTGTTGTAGCCAACCACGCCTCCTTCAATCCGGGAATGGCCAGACGGTGTTGGGTCCCAGACCGTAGTGCTTGCTGGGGAGCATATGGAGAGAGGCGGTCCTTCAGGTAGACAGGTCCCAGGGTTGGTGAAATTTCTCCAGTACTTATGTGCCATGTGCCCAGATAAAAAATGGTATACTTAGAAAATTTATATGCCATCTTGAGCAAGTCTCTGGAAAAGCAGCACACAGTCATAAAAGAAACAATGATAAAATTATCAATATTAAAACAAAACATTAAAATCAATAAAGACTCTAGCAGGGCTTTCCCCAGGGTGCTGCGCCTCTGCACTGCTCGGGGAAGCCGAGGAGGGGGCGGGGCTTGGTCCTGTGCCCGCCCCCTGGGCTTCTCACTCCTGGAGCTGCGCTCCTGTGTACTCCCGCTCCAACGGACCCCTGTTTCTAAGTTAGCTTTTCTATTGGAACGTCCAAATATTTAAACAATGTTTTGCTTGTTGATTCCACACACACGGCAGAAAAAAAAACACGGATTTAATATTTGTTACATTTTCAGAACTATTAAACAGATCGTGCAAAGTATCAATACAATATTTTCACTTACTTGGAATGGGAACATCTTTATATTTCACAGAATATCTATTCCAACTTGGCCAAGCAAACATTTCTCACGAAAGGGTAGATAAAGGTCATGCCAAGTCTGAACTTTGAAGCGAATCCATTTCTGAGTGATCCAACCTTAAATAAGACCTTTCAGTTTTGGAAAGTGAGAAAAACAAGACGGCTTCCCCATGCTTTGATCGTTTAAAAGTGGCTGAATAGATTTCCTTCAGGGTTTCTCTTTGGGGAGATAAAAGTGGGTTAGAGTGGTTTTCCCCTGACTTTACGAATGAAAAAAGGTTTGCAATACAGCAGTTTAGAATGAAAATGTAAGCACAGTTTTAGTATTGGTTGTAAACTGCATTATATACCTTAAGATCTCCAGTCAGTTGAATTTCATGGTCAAGGTAGCAAGAGCAAGGACAACCATTAGAGTCCATATATATTCTTTATTTACGATCCAGAGATCAAAAAACATTATAATGACAGAGTCTGTGGCTGTGATCAGATGCACAATTTGCCCCGACATAGGCGCGAATGCTGGGTGGATTAACGGAGCACGATCAGATGCCAACATCTGGGAAGTACTCCACAGCCGTTGGCAACCTGTTTTGCTCCGCTGCACACGCGGAGTAAAAAAAAAAACACCTCAGAAAGTCCAGTAGCAAAGAGGTTGCTACAGGCCACAAACGGAGTTTCCTGCGTCTGATCATGCCAGCATGCTCCCACGGCACTGGGATAGTCTGATCAGGCTATCCTGACTTCCTGTTGTTGTTTCCCCCCCTGTCACAGTATGCATATCAGCGCCCCCCCCCCTGCACATTCCATAGGGAGAGGTGCGAATCATCGATTCCTCATGTAAGCGCATCAGGAATAAATGGTTAAAAAAACCCAACCCGACTCACTGGCGGTTGCATCTGATCATGCAGCGGCTGGCTGGGCCCGCATTTACAAAACTCCATGTGATTGTGCAATGGCGGGTCAACTTCTGCCAGAGGAAATAGCCTTGCTCCCTCCCTGCTTTATCTTGCGCATGTGACCGCAACCTGTGTCTAGTATACACTACATATAGGCATGAATATTTTTTAAAAAATTTTTTTAATTGATTTTTTACTATTTCTACAGCTACATCGCTCATAACTACACTATATTACTCTATACAGAGAATACTGTTTGCAATAATCAAGTTAACTAACTTTTAAAACTGAAAAGCAATATACTTTCTTGGTTAATCAATTTAAGCTCATGTTTCTGCTTCTACACATAACAAAGCTGATTGACTGGCACATACAGCGACAAAGAAAATGCCTGCTATTTCATTTACATTTAGACATAGTGTACCATCATTACATATAGTTTATAACATTATTTCTTCTTCGTTCCTCTTCTTGTCTTTTTAGTCTCTTTGCTGGGCTTGGGAGCGGCAGCTCCCTTTTCCGAGTCCGATGCTTCTTCTCCACTTTCTGAGCCATCAAAACCATACATACTTTCCTGTGACTCCAGTGAGTTGTCGGACTCTCTCTCCGCTTTCTTTTTCATGAATATGAAAAATATTCATGAATATTTTTTTAAAATTAAATTTTTAAAACCTTTCTATATTTGCCATTCGGGTTGCCAACCTCCAGATAGGGCCTGAAGATCTCCTAGAACAGGGGTGGCCAACCTGTGGCTCGAGAGCCACATGCGGCTCTTTCACACATATTGTGCGGCTCCTGGCAGGGCGGCTGGGGAAGCAAAGGGGAGGCATGCTTTTTCTCTCTTTCTCCCTTCCTTCCTTCCCTCCTCCCTCCCATCTATTTGCTTTCCTAGTTTCTCTCTCTCTCTTTCTTTCCACTTCTTTAATTCTTTCTTTCCATCTCTCTCTTTTTTTCTCTCTCTCTCAATATCATTAGCAAACAAGTAATATCATTATAAATAACCGGTTTTCCTCGTTTGTTTTTATTTTTGGCAGTCCCATTTAACGTTAATAAAAAGCAAATTTGCATATTTTTAAAAATAAAAAACGTGTGTGTGATATTTGTTCCTGTCTTGCGGCTCTCAGACATCTGACGTTTATTCTATGTGGCTCTCAGACATCTGACGTTTATTCTATGTGGCTCTTACGTTAAGCAAGGTTGGCCACCCCTGTCCTAGAATTATAGCTGACTACAGACTACAGAAATTATTCCCCCTGGAGACAATGGCTGCTGGGGAGAGAGCGGACTCTCTGGCATTAAACACTACTCAGGTCCCTCCCCAGGCTCTGCCCCAAATCTCCAGGAATATCTCAACCCAGATATGGGAGCTTTTCAGCGCATGTGCTTTGTGCACATGCCACAATGACATCACCCGGAAGTGTCATCATTGCTCAGGGTACCTTGTGGGTGGGGCCTCTATTGAATGATAGAGCGTTCCCCTGCAACATGCCCTGCGTGATGATGTCACCCCCAGGTGATGTCATCGTGCCGGGCACGTTGGCCCAGACATGGCACTTTGTTAGTGGGGTTCCCCTCACTGGCTGAATCTGCACACTTAACCACTATACCAGTCTGGCTCTCCCATAATAATGCCATATATGCCACCCTTCAAAGCAGCCATTTTTTCCCCAGGGGAACTGATCTGTGTAGTCTGCAGATAAATTGCAGTTCTGGGAGATCTCGAGGCCCTACCAGGAGGCTGGAAACCCTACCTGGTGTGGTCTGCAGCAGGAACGAAAAATCAGTGGAAATTGCCAATTTAGCTTGGATCCAACTCATTAGTTAGATGGGACACACAGTTCCCAGGCAGTACCTAACAACCAACTGGAGGGTTGGGATGTGCAGGCAGCATTGTAGGAGAATTTTTTAAAAAAGGCATTCTCATGTACTTATCAGAAGTTCTTACCAGAAGTGATAAAGGGTAGCTATAAGAATCCCCAGAAACTACAGTAAAATCATAGAGTTCCCAGCAGTTCTTGGAGATACCCCTTGTCACTTCCAGTAAGCACACAAGGCAGCTCTAGGTGGAGCTGACCTTGAATCTGATGGGAACAAGGATGGGCACAAACTCGGAAAATGCAGTTGGTTCATGATTCATGGCATGCCTGGTTCACAAACCATGAACTTCCACAAAATTTTGGGGCCTAAATGAATCAGTTCAGTTTGTGAGGTTTGTGATGCGGTACAATGAGCCCCTGGTGTGCTAGAGATACCAAACTAGCAGAGGTCTCTGGCTGACTGTGGTCTACCTGCCCTCCAAGTTTGGTGAGGATTGGATTTATGAGGTCTGAGTTATGGCTCCCAAAGAAGGTGCCCCCAGGAAAATGCTTACTGGGAAAATGACTGCCTTTCGGGGAGTCATTTTGACAAGTGCAGGTTCAGGAGTGTATAGAACAGACCCTGTGCAAGCTTGAGGCATCAAAGTCACAGAGGACCTCCCCTGGATACTTCTCTACATGCCCTCCAAGTTCTGCTACCCCTGTTGCTTTGAAGTTTGGGAAACATAGACTGAGCAGAGACAGTCTGTCTAGAAAGTATCCATTCAGGAACCAGCACAAACCTCTACGAACAACTTGAAAGTTCATGTATAGTTCATGCCGTTTGATCTGCCACGAACTTCACTTTGCAAACCACGAACCGGCCAAAATTAATCACAAATGTTAGTTTGTGAGTTGGTTCGTGCCCATCTATAAACAGGAACCATGAAAACCACCAGGGGTCTGTTGGGGCCAGAGCGAGGCGGAGCAAAGCTCTGTTAGCTCAGGAGTGGCCACTAGGGCAGCCACAGGCAAATCAGATTCTCTAATCTGATTCAGCCTGCTGCCGAATTGCCGCCGAAATTCGGCAGCAACTTTAAAAGCAACTGGAGGGGAGGGGGTTTGAGGGAGAGGCTCCAAACTTGCAGGGTAGCTGCTGGGGCCTCTTCTCGAAATACCCACCAAGTTTCAAGAAGATTGGACCGGGGGTCCAGTTCTACGGGCCCCCAAACAGGTTGCCCCATTCCCTCCATTGTTCTCTATGGGAGGAAAAAAGTTAACATTTATTCCCACCATAGAGAACAACGGAGGGGATGAGACAACCTGTTTGGGGGCCCATAGAATTGGACCCCGTGGTCCAATCTTCTTGAAACTTGGTGGGTATTTCAAGGAGAGGCCCCAGCAACTATCCTGCAAGTTTGGAGCCTCTCCCTCAAACCCCCTTTCCTCCAGCCCCTCATATACCCTATGAGTTTTTGCCATTGATTTCAATGGCTCATAGGATATAATGGGGCTGAAACTGACATTCCCTTTCTGACACACTTCCGGTGATGTCAGGGGACGTGGCATATGCTAATGAGGTATGCTAATGAGTTATGCTAATGAGCTCCTGCACCTCTTTTTCTACGGAAGGACCCCTGAGGACCACTAAGAAAACTGCTTAGATGTGCGATGAGTAGCTAGCCTGTGAGAAGCTGTGATGCACAGTGATTAAACCAGGTGGATGGCAAGTCAGAGGTTGTCCTTATCTATCATGAAGCTGTATGTTCTGTGCCTTTAAGTGGGCAATGAAACATTAGGATCAGAAATAACATGCAAAACAACCATTCAGAAAATCCCACATATGGAAACTGCATGCCCGCTTTTGTGGCTATGTGCCCTGAACATGCCAAAACTTTTTTGGGTGGTGATTGGTGGGGGAGTAAAGATTGGAGGAAATAATAGGAGAGCTTTTGCACATTCCTAGTTACAAGGTATGGCACATTTAGGCTGAAGCGCATCTAGGGATCAAAACCCTTCTGTAGCAATTCTATAAATCACAGTGCAAAAAAAAAAATTAATCAAACTTAGCTTCCCACGTCTCAGTGGACAATAGCACTAAGGAATTCAGTTGCACTTGACAATGTGGTGATCCAGAGAGTTCTTATGCTGTTTCAATTGCTGAGGCTTCTTTCTACTGATCAAAAGGACACCAGAACTACAAAACCTTTCAACTGTTTAAAAATTCAGGCCATCATCCACGATTCAGCTTTCATATTTCCCCCCTTCTTAAAGCTCAGGCGTCGTGTTTGCCATTCTGCAGGCCATCCTCTCCTGTCGGGTCCTGAAGCACTCTCCAACCTGATAGCTGGCAGCTGTGAGATGCCTCTCTGGCTGGAATTTATGGAAGGTACTCAAGCATTTTTGTTAACCTTTCCTAATCACCAGCCTTTTTTCCTCTTGTTCTTATCGGCGTCACGAAACACTGCCAATCGCATCTTGCTGGGATTTCATAGAGAGGCAATCGGATAGTTCTCAGTGGTCTGAACGTTGTCTAAAAAAATTAGTTTTGTGGGGCCGTAGACTTCTGAGATAGCCCAGGCTAGTCCTATCTTGTCAGATCTCGGAAGGTAAGCAGGGTCAACCCTGTTCAGTATTGGGAAGGGAGACCACCAAGGAATTCTTCAGTGCTTAGTTCTTGTGGCCATTTCTTACACACCCAGGGAAATGCTGATTGCCGCTTTGGGTCAGGAAGCAATTTTCTCCACGCCAGTTTGGCTGGAGATCCTGGGGGTGGCCAGTTTGGCTGGGTTTTTTGGTCATCTTCTGGGCCTGGAACAGTGATCACTGGGTGTGTATGTGTGGGAGATATTTGTGAACTTCCTGCATTGTGTAGGGGGTTGGACTAGATTTCCCTGGAGGTCCTTTCCAACTCTATGATTCTATGAATACCATGCCCACTACACAGAGGCAGGCAATGGCAAAGACCTCTGAATGTCTCTTGCCTTGAAAACCCAACAGGATTGCCATAAGTCCGCTGTGACTTGACAGCCAAAACAAATAGACTTCTGAAAACCAGGTGCTAGGAGGCAACACTGGAAGTCAGCCTTGAGCTCCGTGTCACATTTGTTGGTCCTTCAGGGCAAATGGTTGGCCACTGCATGAGACAGGATGCTGGACTAGATGGACCACTGGTTTGATCCAGCAGGGCTCTTTTGTTCATAGTCAGAAGCCACGTTTGGGGGGAAAAATGTTTTTGTCTTTATTTGTGATTTGAGATGAAATGCACAGATTCATTAAGGGCCGTTTTTTGTATCATGGACATTAGAAATTATTTATTTATTTTATTTATTCTTCAGTTTTATACCCCGCCCTCCCCGCAAGCGGCCTCAGGGCGGCTAACATGGCACAAAGTGCAACATACAGTACAATAACATTTAAAATCCAGTATAAAATCCTAAAACAATCTATTTACAGTAAAATTCCAGTCAACCAATGCTTCCAGTTATAATATAAAAACAGATGGCTTATGGTCAAGTCCGGCCTTCCATGGCCATCAGGCCTGGGCAACCACCAGGGTAACCCACATCACCAGATAGCAATCATTATGTGGGACCAGCGGTGGCGGCTCCTATTTGAAAGCCTGGTGGAAGAGCTCCGTCTTGCAGGCCCTGCGGAACTGCATAAGGTCCTGCAGGGCCCTGATCTCGCCCGGGAGCTCATTCCACCAGACAGGGGCCGCCACCGAAAAAGACCTAGCCCTGGTTCCAGCAAGCCTGGCCTCCCTGGGGCCCAAAATACAGAGTAGATTTTGGGCCCCCGACCGAAGTGCTCGCTGGAGTATATATGGGGAAGTCATAACCTGCCCCTTTATTTCCAGAGACATTTAACCCTATGGAGTTAAATATTCCTGGGAATTCAAAAGCGTCTTAGCTATGCTTTCCTTTAACATAATGGCAGACAAAAAAAAAATCAGATGTGCATTGAGTTGTGCATCAGAAAGCACATCTCAGTGGAGATACTATCTGGAGGTGCATCCAGATTCACATCCCCATTCTTAAACCCTCTAGCTACCTTACCTAAAAGTCTGCCCATCTGGCCACCCATCATTTCACCCCACAATGCAAAGTAAACCAGACAGAAGCGGGCATCATTGGGTTTGGGATAAGTGTCCATCCTGGTGGCAGTATTCATGTCCCCAAAGAAACCTGAGTGATCACCTTGGCATCAACATGGCAACGAGCAGATCTGCAAAAGAGGGTGGCGGTGGTGGTGGAAATCACCACCAAGTTGCAGTTGAGTTATGGTGACCCAGTAGTTTTCAAGGCAAGGGACATTCACATTTTCCCAGTTCATGTCCATCCCTAGGGCTTTCACCTGATGTTCCTCTGGCCAGCTTTTTCTCTGATGTAAGAAGGCTGCAAAAGGAAAGCACCTTCACTAGCAAAATGGACCATACAATCCGGCTCTCATCTAGGAGTAAGGATTAGCTGCAAATTCCCGTTGGCAAACTGAGGCATGTGGCCATGCAGTCTATGGAATGGCCCTCATTAGCTGACACTTAGCAGAGATTCCAAAGCGACTGTCACAGGCGACCCAATGCCTTCTTCATTCCCAGGGACAAAGGAGCGTTTTTGTTGGCAAAACTGATGAGAACACCGGTTCCGTGCTCAGTTTTCTCTGGTTCACATAAAGATGAAGCACAGTTTCCACATTGTACTTCTATCCCCCTCTCTTCTACTGAAAGAAACAAGACATTACCTGCCCTTTGAATTACCAATGCTTTTCACCGAAGCCGGTGACAAGTCAATATTTCATTTTCTGCTTTCCCACCCTCCATGTTATATTTATACCTCAGCAAGCCAGCCGGCCTCTGTCGTGTTATTATGCAATCAATCCCAAGCCACAAAAAAAAAAAGCCTTCCAGGGTATGAGCAACTGGAATCGGGCCAGAAGAGAGCAACTGTTTGTCTGTTATAGTTTCTGGGTCTCTGAAGCTGAACTCTTTGAGGAAGAGCTGGCCTGTGACACAATGGGTGAGGTTGGTGATTCTGAGCAGTTAGCTGAGAAGAACACACATGAGCAGACACATGAAGCTGTACTGAGTCAGACTACTGGGCCATCAAAGTCAGTATTGTATACACAGGGTGCGTTCACACTTGCAGGTTTGAGCTGGCTGCAGCCGACTCCAATCTGCATGTTTACACTGTAACAGCTGGCTCTCGTCCCCAGCCGTCACTCAGGTGCGACAAAGTGTCTGAATCCGAGACCAGCTCCCCTGCTGGTCTCAGCTGTCCTCTTCTGCCTGCAGCCGCATTTGTGTGCTGTGTAAACGCTGAGCCGTCTCCGAGGCACTTCCGAGTAACCCCCCCTCCTCTCCCCGCGGAAGCCTCTGGCTTCCGCTTTTTGTCCTCCATTTTTTTTGCATTTAGCGAGATTCGCATGAGCGCCCATACGAACCTACATTTAAAGGACAGATGTGCAAATGGAGGCTAGTTCTACTGTGTACATGAGTTTGCAGTCACGATGAGGCTATTTTCGGGTTGAAATATCATAGCGTTTTCAAGTGTCTAAAGGAAGCAGTGATTCGGTCCGGTAGTGCTGCGCATGCACGAAAATTTTTTCCCATCCGCCTGCATGAGCGCTTATGCGCATGCGCAAGCGGCGAAAAAAATAACCCCCCCACCCCTGTTGTTAGTGTAAACGTGGGGGAGCCGCTTGAAGGCGACACGAGGAGAGGTTAGTGTGATCGTGATTTTACGGAACCAGCCGTTTGCAGCCGGCTCCAGCAGGCTCCAGCACTCCAGTGTGAACCCAGCCTAAGACTGGTAGTGGCTCTCCAAGGTCTCAGTCAGAGAAAGGTCTGTCGCATCACCTACTGCCTGGTCCTTTTTAACCGGAGATGCCAGGGATTGGACCTAGGACTTTCTGCATGCCAAGCAGATGCCCTTCCACTGAGCCACAGCCCACCCCTTAGAAGGCAGAGGCTAAATGTGGAGTGTGAAAGAGGTGAAAGGAAAAGGCTGAAATGAATAAAAGCAAAGGGCAGAGACAGGGAAGCAGGCACGATTTGTTTGGTGTTTGGGGCTCAGAAGGGCTTAGCCACAAAGCTGAACCTCAGTTGTCCCACTCAGTTGCTAAAAATGTCCCAGTTTGCTTTCCATTAGCTTTAGAAAAATATTTTAGCCATCAAGTCACAGACCCCATCGGGTTTTTAAGGCAAGAGATATTCAGTGGCGGTTTGCTACCGCCTGCCTCCATGTCACAACCTTGGTATTCATTGGAGGTCTCCCACAAACACTGGCCAGGGCAGACCCTGCTTAGCTTCCAAGATCTGACAAGACTAGCACATGATCTGATGGGCAGGACATTATACTTAACGATTCATTGAAAACTCCTCCAAATTACATGACTTGGCCATGTTTTCCTTTACTCATGGTCTCAGCCTTACACAAGGTTCCCAACCTCCAGGTAGTCAGTACAGAAATGGAGGGTCCCAGTGTTAGGAAGATATGCCAAAATATGTAGCCCTGTGTATAATAGACTAGCCTGACACCCGTGCTTTGCTATGGTATTCAAGTTCCGTAAATCCAGTTATAATACTCATAATGTGAAGTTTGAAATGTAACATTTGTTGTAGGAAGTCAAGTCAAGTCAGCCTTTATTGGCATAAATTAGGAAAACAATTTATACGTATTAAAACACATATGTAAAAATTCTAAAAGAACCTTTGGCGCAACTTTAAGACCAAACAAAGAAACTTGGCCACCCTCTCCGTGGTGTCCGGACTGGAATCTCTTAAAAGTCTATGCACCTTGAGTGCATCAGAACAAGTACCCATACTAGTTAACAAAGAATGTAAATGTGTGCTCCTTAGATCTACATACAAGTCACAGTGCAAGAGAACATGGGTGATTGATTCCACACAGCTCTTTCTGCATGGGCAATAGCTGGCCAAATGCGAGACCTTGTTAAATCTGCCATATAAGATGGCTGATGGCATAGCATTGCATCTGGCCAGGGTAAACGCTCTGCGTTGCTGAGGTAGAGATGTTAGGTATGAAGCTATCAGCCCTGTTGGAAGGGGTATCTCAAAATTCAGAGGGGAGCAAGTTCTATTAGCTATGCTGTATAGATTTTGTCGCTCCGAATCTAACAGCCTGGATTTAATCTGTTGAAATGCAGCAGCAAAAGGCATCATGGACAGGGATTCCAAGGAAAGACCCAGTTCGTTGATTTTCCCTTCAATGTACGCTGACCAATTAGAAAGGTTAAGCTCGGGGAGCATATGGTGTATAAGGCTCCCCTGTTCAACGTTATAATGGAGGCGGAGCCAATATTTGAATGTTAGAAGCCACGCCAAAGTCTCCATCCGGGATGAACCAGTTTCCAAATATATAACAGCATTCGGTACACAATTTGGTAGGGCCAAAATTTTTTGCAAAAATTTGGATTGAACATGTTCATTGTAGGAAGTCTAATGGAGAAGATTGTAGTGTAAAAAATGAGTGAGATGTACTGTTTTCTCCCTCTACCGAAGGACCTCTCTGTAGACCACAATGGTGGTTCTGCCCTCAGGTGCCGGGATCACCAGGCTGCTTGGGGAGCTCACTCTGGAGCAGGCCACACAGAACTGTCCATGTGAGAAGCAGTCCTCTGTTAATGCCTGCCCCCTTCAGTGTCCGGCACACCTTGAGGGAGAACTGCAGCCTCTTGGACTTTGCCGCGTTCCTAAGTTGCCGCCTCCTTGTAGCATTGGGGTATCTAGCTTGACGCCAGGAGCTTTCTTGGGGGCAGTACGAGGTGAGAAGTAAGAGGGGGAGTTCATCTGAGAGGGTGGTGATATGGTAGGCATTTCTTCAGGTTCATAAGGGAGCCGTGCAGCCCCATGGCTCCTAGCAAGGTCCTTTACTATCTCTTTGTGAACATTCATAAACTCAATTGCCATGCTGGCTGTTATGAGAAATGTCTATTCAGGAGTCTTGAATCGCTGAAATCTGTAACTGTCCTCAGCTGTCTGCAGGTTTTTTTTTAACCTCAGAATGCTGAGCTCTGCAGCTGACCAATCAGAGAGTGGGGGGTGCAAGGCGGCAGCAGCCCGGCAGGCACATAGGAATCAATGGGGGAGCACATTTCCCCCCTTTTGACCCACTTAGGGGTCAAATTTCTAAAAATCCCTTCTTAGTGAGCACCCACGCCATGGTAGGAGCGCTCTCCCCAAATCTGGTGTTTCTAGTCCAGCAGTTTGGCATGGGCGTTGATTTTACGGTGAGGTGACTTTCTTTCATATATATAGATAGAAGATGTATGTTCAAGATAGAACAATTTTGTGCTTTTAATTTTTTTTAAAATTTTCTATACTGTTGTATAAATTGGTGTCAAATGTTATCAAAAATAGGTTTTTACCTGAACAAAACGTCAAAGTACGGGTTTACATTCTATTCAGATATTCAGACAGCACCTTGTCTCTATCACAGTCACTAGCCCCACGGGACTCTAGTAATTTACCTGTTTTGAATACAGTCTTTTTTCAAGGACCATGATGTATATAAAGGGCATAAGGTACAATAATTTCTCTTTATGAGCACAAAAACTCTTAAGATAGCAGCCTGTTTTCTAGGGTCTCATTGGAACCCTTGCGGCAGACATAATAACCTATCTAGGACAGCATGTCTCTCAAGTTCTATCAGGTAGCCTGATAGAGCCTGATAGAAGAAGAAGAAGAAGAAGAAGAAGAAGAAGAGATTGGATTTATATTCCGCCCTTCACTCACTTGGAGTCTCAGAGCGGCTTACAAACTCCTTTCCCTTCCCCTCCCCACAACAGACACCCTGTGAGGTAGGTGGGGCTGAGAGAACAGCTGGTACAGAGCTATGGCTTGCCCAAGGTCATCCAGCCAGGTGCAAGTGGAGGAGTGGGGAATCAAACCCGGTTCTCCCAGATTAGAGTCCGCACACTTAACCACTACACCAAACTGGCAAGACTGACAGGCATAAGATTATGGAGGACTTAATCCTTAAAGACCTCCTTGGCTTTACTAATTGAAAAAAATTCCTGAGTTCTTATTCATGAGGGGGGGGGAGGTAGTGTTCTTTGACAGCCAGTCTTCCCCCCCTTTAATACAGCAGGGATGGGGAGCTCAGTTCTGACCAACAGAAGTGAGCAGGAGCAGAAGGGTTAAATCTCCTCTTCCCTCTCTTGTGGCACTGATTTCAGTTAATGATCAGGAGGCATGCAGGGCCTGTAAGACGGAGCTCTTCCACCAGGCTTTCAATTAGGAGCCACCCCGAGGGAGAACCATGCAGACCCTGTAGTCACCCAAACAGCCTGTGCTAACCGTACAATGTCAGACCCGGGTCAAACACTTGGATGGCATACTGAAGGTTGACCGCCATCTTAAAGTTAAATTTAATCTCTTAATCTTCTATCATCAATTGTTAGCACCTTTTAATGCTGAAATTGTTTTATATGGTTTTATGAGTATTTATATGACCTACTGCTGCTTTTATTCTTTCTGTTAAGACACCTGCCTCCTTGGGAGGAAAAGGATGGCAAACCTAGACAGCATAATAAGAAGTAGAGACATCCCCCTGCCAACAAAAGTCCATATGGTGTTCCCAGTAGTGATGTATGGCTGCAAGAGTTAGACCATAAGGAAGGCCGAGTGCTGAAGAATAGATGTATTTGAATTATGTGCTGGAGAAGACTCTTGAGAGTCCCTTGGACTGCAAGGAGATCAAATTAGTCCATCCTAAAAGAAATCAACCCTGACTGTTCCCTGGAAGGCCAGATACTGAAGCTGAAGCTCAAATTCTTTGGCCACCAGAGTAGAAGGGAGCACTCACTGGAGAAGACCCTGATGCTGGGGAAGGTTGAAGGTCAAAGAAGAAGGGGACGGCAAAGGATGAGATGCTTAGACAGTGCTATCGATGCAACAAACATGAAGTTGAGCTAACTCCAGAGCATGACAGAAGACAGGAGGGTCTGGCGTGATGTGGTCCATGGGGCTGTGAAGAGTCGAACTCGACTGTGCGACTGAACAACAACAAAGCCACCCTGAGCTGGCTTCAGCTGGGAGGGCGGGGTATAAATTGGACAATATAATAATGATGGTGGTGGTGGTGTTGCTGCTGCAGAATTTATCCTTCACTTACTTGGGTTGTCAGCTGTGACTTAGGAAATACCTGGAGATTTAGGGGGTGGAGCGTGGGAGGGCAGGGTTTGGGGAGAGGAGGGACCTTATTGGTATATAATGCCATAGGCCCCATCCTCCAAAGCAGCCATTTCCTCCAGGGAAACTGATCTCTGTTGTCTGGAAATTGGTTGTGATTCTGGGAGATCCTCAGGCCTCACCTGGAGGCTGGCAACTCTATTACTTACTGATGTCTGTTTTGGCCCTTAAAACTGCAGAGGAAGGCGGAGGCTCATTATCCCACTATCTGTATCTGGTGGGCTATCCCTGTGACCCTCGCTTTGCTCTCTCCCATTGCCCTGTTACTGGCTGTGGGTCTGTCCACTGGCAGTCTTCCATCACAATGACGGGCATTGCTAGTGGCTGGTGGCCCTTTCTCTCCATGGCTGTGCTTACCAAGGCTCTTCCCTCAGTATGGAGGAGGGTCCCGGAAGCCTGCAGAGTTTCGTTGGAGAAATTAAACTTGGTGACGGAGAGGAGCGCTGAGGAGAGGAGCTATGTGGGATGCTGAGCTTAATAGCATATGCATGAGTGATCCAAAAACAGACATGAAACAGGGGAGCTGGCTCAAAATTATTCAGCAAAGTTGGCGAAGGCAGACTGTGAGGAATGAGAGAGCAGATGAAATTCAGTGTTGATAAATGCAAAGTGATGTGCGCTGAAAGAGCGAATGGAAAACCATGTCGGCACCCAACTGGCTTCTAAATTAGTTGAGATCGCGCATGAAAAAGATGTCTCAGGGACTGTAGGCAGTGTTTTCAAACCCTCTGCACCAGTTGCAGCTCTAGCCTAATGGACCAAAGAGTGGGACCATCCATCATCAAAGATGTAGGGTGAGAGAAAAAGCGTTCAAAATAACTGTAGCCTTTTGGAAATGGCATTTGGGGTGTGAACCAATGTGCACTGGAGAGGAGGATTTCAGAAGTAGGCTCTGCACTGACAAATTTCTGGAGATTTTGGGAGCAGCGTCTGATGAGGGTGGAGTTTTGGGTGACATGATATCACTTCCAGGTAACAGAATCTTCCCAATCTCCATAGCCATTACCATAGAGAATGGGGAAATTCCTAGAGTGGTATACAGGATGTGACATCACTTCTGGGTGGATGAGTGGTGGATTTGACATCCCAAGTGAAGCTCTAGGAATCCCCATGATCTCTGTGGTCTTTAATACAGAGATTGTGAAAATGCCTAGAGCATCATCATTGTTGCCATTCCCCTCTATTTTTTTCTCCCACTCCTAAATTATTGCAGGGGACTTCCCTGCTGTCACGGGCCAAATGGTAAGCCTAGCCCTGCCAGTTTGGTGTAGGGGTTAGGAGCGCAGACTCTAATCTGAGAGAACTGGGTTTGATTCCCCACTCCTCCGCATGCACCTGCTGGTGTGACCTTGGGTCAGTCACAAGTTCTCTCAGAGCTGTTCTCTCAGAAGCAGTTCTCAAGAGAGATCTCTCAGCCCCACCTACCGCACAGGGTGTCTGTTGTTGGAAGGGGAAGGGAAAGGAGGTTGTAAGCTGCTCTGAGATTCCTTTGGGTAGCGAAGGACAGGGTATAAATCCAATCTCCACCGCTGCCACCTCTTCTTCTCTCCCCCCCCCCCCCCCCGATCTGTACGTATTCTTTTGAAATTCTTCAGTGGAGCTTACAAGCAGATAAGACTGTCTGTAAGCTCTCGGCATAATCAATAACACTGAATAAGGCAAGTTCCTGGTTGTACAGAGAGAGCTCTGGGGACGAACACGTTTCTCTGAGCAAAATTTGAAACATCCATATACACAGGTTGGGGTTGGAGTCTGCCTTATTCCCCTCGGTGGGCTTGTTTTCATCCCCCAAATATATGACAGGGCTCTGTCCTGCCTCCTGAATCCATTTCTCATTTTCCAGACTGAATCTCTGTTCGAATTCACACCAGCGCTTGGGAAGAGAACCTTCAGAGCATGGCAGCTGGAGAGAGACAACCTGAAGCAGAGAGCCAGGAGCTGACCAATGGGTACAGGAGCATGGGGCTTATCCTGAGTCAGACCGTGGGTCTGTCAAGGTCAGCGCTGTCGGCTCCGACCGGCAGCAGGGGCCCAGGATCTCAAGTAGATATATGTCCCATGACCCTTTGCTCTGGACATGCTGCCATGGATTGAACCTGGGATCTTCCGCATGCGCAGCAGATGTTCTACCGCTGCGCCACCGCTCCTCCCTAGCAGTGCCTCCTTCAAGAACGGTTCTCCCAGGGCTGGGTTGAGGCCAACTGATGCCCTAAGCCCAGCCCAGCAACAGTACCTCTCAGCCCTTCCATTGCTGAAACGACAAGACTCAATAAGTGCTGCGCTGACCTGGACAGCCCTGATCTTAGAAGTCAAGCAGGGCCAGCCAGGGCTAGTATTTGGGTAGGAGAACTCCAAGGAATCCCAGGGTTGTGACCAAGGTTCCCTCTAAGCTGAATTAGTGTGAGCTAGCTCACCGTTTTTAGCCTCCAGCTCACACATTTCTGTCTCCGCTCAGGGAGGATGGCTCCAGAGCACACTAATTTATGCAGCAGCCAAATCGCTCGCTCACAACTTTAATGCCAGTAGCTCACAAAGTAGGGTTTTTGCTCACTAGACTCCACAGCTTTAAAGGGAGCATTGGTTGTGATGCAGAAGGAGGCAGTGGCAAGCCGCCTCTGAACCTCCCTTGTCTTCAAGCCCCACTAGGGGTCGCCAGAATTCAGCTTGACTTGATGGCAAAAAGAAGAAGAAAAAGAAGAGAGACTCAGTAAGTGCTGAAGGTGAAATAAGAGATTAAAAGTTCAGTTTTGTTCCAGGCCATCCCTCAGGCCGGAGCACACAACTATATTCAATATAAACTTTAATTCATTCATTTATTTATTGAACACTAAACCGCAGTAAGCAATATAAGCAAATTGTTTACTTCTGATTAGGGCAACGGGGGGAAATGCAAACGTTCAACATGTTTTAAATGTATTTTTTAAAATATAATTGTTATAAAGTGAAAAGTGAAAATGCAAAAATTTATTGGAAGCTATTTTTAATCACCCTCCCAAAGATTATAAGGCCAAATACGATCGGCTATTATCTCTAACGAAATCACCTGATCTCGAGAGCATACTTTTCAGTTTTAAAAATCCTCTTTCTACAGAAATCGTGGACAATTTTTTTTAAAAAAAGATGTTCTAATAGTGAAAAAAAAAATCATGATTTGTATGAAACAAAACGTCTTTATTCCATTGCTTTCTCACCCTAAAAATATATAGCATTTCAATGTACATGGATTGAAAGATGCAAAACAATGCTTATTGTTGCCTGCTTATAAGTTTATTTATACTTTGAAAAGTTTTCGCCTACTTTTTGAAATTGCAAAGTTTTTGCTCAAGTCCTCGAAAACCCATCTGGCATAACAAATCTGCTTCTGTACTTAGCAGAGACAAGGCACGCAGCCGGTCTTGCTGCATAGTTGCCCCTGCTTCCCTCCCCCCCCCTTCTTGGTGTCAGTGGTTCCACTCAGGGTTCCCTCTAAGCTGAGTTAGTGTGAGCTAGCTCACAGTTTTTTAGCCTCCAGCTCACAGATTTTTGTCTGAGCTCAGGAAGGATGGCTCCAGAGCAAACTAATTTCTGCAGTAGCCAAATTGCTCGCTCACCACTTTAATGCCAGTAGCTCACAAAGTAGAATGTTTTACTCACAAGACTCCACAGCTTAGAGGGAACATTGGTTCCACTGCCTCTCATTTCTTATGAACAGCCATAACAGAAGGAATGAATGAGAAAAAATAGTTCATCTTCAAGGTACCCCCCTTTCCCTCGGCGCCCTAAGCAGCTGCTTGTTTTTCTTACTGACTGTGAAGTCACCCCTGAACGGCCAGAAATCTATGCAGAAGGTACCATAAAACCCGATGATCAAAGAAAGCGAAAGTGGCATGCAGTGTAGAGGGTACCATAAAAACCAATGATCAAAGAAAGTGAAAGCAGCACGCAATACAAAGGGGAATTTCTGTTCCAATGTGGGCTGTGTGAAACAACAGAGGGAAAAGCCAATACAGAATTGCCCTGAAATGGCAAAATCCATTTACGAATGGTCGCTGAAATGGACTGAAACAGCATTATTTAGCATGTGTGAAAATCTCCCTCGAGTTCGTAGCTCCTTCAAAACTCATAGCAACTGTCTGAAAATTCTTAAAACCTGGAAACTTTGAAAATACTTTGTTGAGGGAATTATCTTTATTTTTGCTCCATGTTTTTCATTTGTTTGGTGACTGTATTGTATGCATATGTATGTGTGTACGTATATAAGTAAAAGGTAAGGGTAAAGATTTCCCTTGTTTGAAAGCCAGTCGAATCCGACTCTAAGGGGCGGTGCTCATCTCCATTTCCAGGCTGAAGAACCAGCACTGTCCGAAGACTTCTCCGTGGTCATGTGGCCAGCATGACTAAATGCTGAGGCACATGGAATGCTGTTACCTTCCCACTGAAGTGGTACCTATTTGCAATGTCTTGCTTTTTAACTGCTAGGTTGGCAGGAGTTGGGGCCAGAGACAGGAGTTCACTCCATCACGTGGCACTCGGGTCCTGAACTGCCGAGCTACCGACCTTCCAGGCTGCAGTTCAGCGTCTTAACCTCTGAGCCACCATGGCCCCTACGTATATAAGTAAGTACTGTCAAGTCGCAACTGGGATTGGCAACCAGAGGGAAAGGTGGCATGTTAAAATGCAGTCTTTCCCTCTGGGGAGCCCTTAGGGATTTCCTCGTCAATTTCACTCCCCACCAGTCAGCTGAAAGTGAAATTGACACTTCAGCAGCGCCTTTCTGGGATGTCTGGTTGGGGGAGGGGGTGTAGGAGACTAGAAAGGCCAGCCATTTATTTATTTATTTATTATTCCACTTCTGTCCCACCCTCCCCGCAAAGCAGGCTCAGGGCGGCTCCCGTTGGCAAACCGCCTCTGAAAAAATCTCTTGCTTTGAAAATCTTATGGGGTTCCCGGGAGTCGTCTGTATCTCAACAGCCCTTTCCATCATAAACCAACGAACAAACAAACAAAGTTTATCATTTAATTTAAGCGTGAAAGGGAGCTGAGGATAATCCAGGACATGGCTGTTAAATGCGGGGGAGTAGGACCAAGGAGCAGTAGTGGGAGGAACAGGGCTCAGACCCCCTATTTATAAATAACAGCCGTGGAAAGCTGGCCAGCGGTTCCAGGATCCCTTTCGGCTTTCTCTGCCTGTCTCCAGGGAGCCTTTAGAGTGTGACCGGCCTCTCCTTGTTTCTCTGTAGAACGCCTCTGAGCAAGGCCCCTCCCAGGCAGTCAGCTCTGCTGTGCCTGTAACGGGCTGCTGTTTCCTCTCGCAGCTATTCCTGGCTTCTGTTAGCACCTCCTTTCCCCCCTGGTAAAGGCAAACAAAATTGCTGCCTCAGGCTGAGAGAAAACAGCCAGCTCAGTGGAGAGGACTGTGTGGAAGCGGGGAGGGTCTTGGGCAGCTTGTGTGTGTGGGGGGGGAGACAGCTTGAATTATCCCACAGTTCCTTCAGATGTCTCTCCTCAGTTCCTAAAGCTTTACCACATAGCAGGGTTTGGCTCAATCTGGCTAAATCCTGCCCCTTGCTGCCTATCTGTACATGATATCTGATAAGTATTGGAGTCAGGAGTCCATGGAGTAGTGAAACAGCTAGATCTTTATTGCTGGTCCGGATGAAGCATACAACCCAGGGCTCGAAGCCCTCCTTTTATGCTGGTGAGGGATAATCCCCTGACCTCGCCCAACTGGCCTGATAGGCTATTAGAAGTCTATTTACATCTCATAGGTTCCCTGGGAGGAACCTAGGTACAGGATTGGTGGCCGGTTTGAATCCACCTGGCCTTTGTTCTACCTGGCTGAAGCTCACGTAGTTTCTTGGCCATGTGCTCTGGCCACATGGCGGTCGCCATTACGGGAGCACATGGCGACCGCATGGTCAATACATAACAATATATATTTGAACAACCACATTGTCCACTCCCATCTGGAGGAGGAGGAAGAGGAAGAAGAGGAAGAAGAGGAGGAGGAGGAGATTGGATATATACCCTGCCCTTCACTACCCAAAGGAGTCTCAGAGCGGCTTATGATCCCTTTCCCTTCCCCTCCCCACCACAGACGCCCTGTGAGGTAGGTGCCTCTTGTGTCCTTTCCACTGAGCCGGCTGTTTTCTAGGTGCCCCCAATGTGCAGATTTAGATATCCACATGTAGGGGGTGCCTTGGCTATTACACACACACACACCCACCCTACATTTTGCATTCCTTTTAAAATTTAATTGTAGCATTTGGAATATTTACATCTTGCCATTCAGTAAATTAAAAAAAAAAACCAAAATCCCCGTGGTGCCGAACAAAGTTTCTTCAAACCACAAGATCCGTTAAACCTGTACGGACTGGCAAAACCCTAGGAAGATCATCAGAAACTAATTGGTCTATTAAAATAATCCCAACTGACAAGTTAAAAGCACCTCCAAAAGCCCTTTGGAAAAGAATGGCCTTTGCCTGGTGCCTACAAACCAACAGGGATGGAACAGAACAAATGTTCAGAGGAAGGCTGTGCCAGAATCTCAGTGCTATGGAGGAGAAGACCCTGTCTTCTTACTACATACCAGATGGTAGGGAATGGGGAGGTTCATAAATCTTAGATAATTTTTAAGGTCTCCTAGGCCAACCTAGCAGTTCGAAACCAAGGAATTGCAAGTAGATAAATAGGTACCGCTTTGGTGGGAAGTTACCAGCATTCCACGCGCCTCGGGGTTTAGTCATGCTGGCCACATGACTGCTGAGGAGTCTTCGGACAGCGCTGGTTCTTTGGCTTGGAAAC
The DNA here is from genome assembly GCA_029233225.1 of Lepidodactylus listeri. Classification (NCBI taxonomy): domain Eukaryota; kingdom Metazoa; phylum Chordata; class Lepidosauria; order Squamata; family Gekkonidae; genus Lepidodactylus; species Lepidodactylus listeri. The sequence goes on from JARCFY010000004.1 coordinate 145,256,834, forward strand.
GGAGATGGACACCACCCTGCTGGAGTCGAATCTGACTGGTTTTTGAGCAAGGGTAACTTTTACCTTTACCTTAGGCCTAAACCACTAAGGGCTTTAATGTGCAAAACCAGCAGTCTGAAGTGGATCTGAAGTGTATCCTGCCCCTGATAATTGCCTTCTGAACCAGAGGCTGTTTCCGAGCACAATTTAAAGGCATCCCCTGGGAAAATGTGTTACAGGAGTTATGGAGATCTCACCATCTTCCCTCCCTCTTGCACAGGATTTTCCTTTTCTTCTTTCTTGCTGAGCAGCCCCTATATCTATTTTCTTCCTTTTGTTTGTCTATGGCTGTCCCACCCAGTAGCTTTAATATACTGATATATATATTGATGCTTGGCCAGCCCAGGGAACCAAGGGAAGAGACATAATTACCTTCTTATATTCAACTTCTGAAATGGCAAATGAGAGGCTTTTGAAAGTTCAAAATAAAATGTTTTATTTAACTTAGAGGAGAAAAGCTCGGGTGGATGTAAGATAAAGATGTGGGGTAGGATGAGGATATATGAGGTGAAGCAAGAATAAAACGGAGATAACTCCAGGTAATTTGTTTCCAACAAGTGTTTCTGCTATTCCAAATTGTATTTCAAAACTTTGAGGAGAGAGGCTTTCTTTTCAGTTTCTGCTTAAACATTCAAACATGGATTTCTGTGGTTCACTGACTCTTAAAGTCTAGAAGGCAGGAACATACAACCAAGTTCCCCAGATCTTCTGTATTCACAGACCAGGGATCGCTCCTCTTTTAAGAGCTGTCTCCCTTTTCACTGGGCAGGGAGAACTCTTAATTAGAAGCAATTTCCCTCTTCAGCTTGAATGGGGATCCTCTCTGATCCTCTCACTCCTTTTACCTCCTTCCCAGTCCACAGTCAGTGCTTAATTGTCTCATCTTCAACAGTCAGTTCCCAAGTGTCATTTCTTAACTGACTTTCTCAACAGAATTCCATTCAAACAACCTGTCACTCAAAGGTTCTCAGACTCTGTTACAGTCCGTCACAGGAGTCCGGTGTTATTTATTTACTTCCCTGCTTACTTTATTTATTTACTTTATAGTCTGCCTTCCTTACTGAGATTCAAGGCAAATTACAGGGTGTAAATCAATATAGTCAACAGGATGGGACATCCAGTAAGCAACGTAATCAGACTAGGACTCCCTCTCTGTCCGCTCCCTCTGTGATGGAAAGGAAAGAGAGAACTGGATGTCATATAGGTGCTGATGGCACTGCAACAGCGGTTTCACATAGATGATGAATGGCATGGGAAAGACAAGGGCTGAGGACAGACTAGGGAAGTGGAGCGGGAGAGCTCTGCTTCAGAAACGGGGGAAGGGAGCCAGTTCAAACAGCCGCTTCGGAGCCCCTTCCCTGCCACCTCAGAAGGACACCAGGAGAAAGCGGTGTCCAGGGGCAGTGTGCCGCTTGGATCCCTCTTCCCGGCTGTGTGGACGGGAGGCAGCAGGATTCAAGCGGAGATGGCAGTGTCAACGTGCTGCCACAGAGAGATATGCATGAGCGCTCATGCACTCATGCACACAAGCAGCCCCAATACAGGAGGTGGGGAGATTTTAGAGTCCTGCTGCAGCCATGTGGCCATGCGCATATTGCCAAAATGGCCCTGCCATGAGCCGCGGAGCCCGGCCCACCCAGGGCTGCTCCACAGCAGTTTGAACGCTCTGTTCCAGCATGCTCTCGGGGGAAACTGGCCAGTGGGAATGCGCAGCCCCAGGCCAGTTTTCCCCCGCGGCTTTTGCTCCTGCTGTCATCCCAAGGCAGATTACAAGTCTGTTCTCAGCCAAGATGAAAACTACAAGCCAAAGTCTAAGAAATCAATGGCTACCTTTTTGACATTAGGCATATACCCATGGAAACTGCTGATTTCAGTTGAAATTACTTAAACGAGCATTTAGGAGCACAGCTGAAGTGGGCAAGCCAGTTTTCCAATAATGAAAAATGTTGAACCAGTTCCTATTCCTTTCCCTGAAAGAAAGCTAAGTACAGGGGGGTGGCAACTACCACCGTCCTACCACTCCTTTGAGCAAAGGAAGAGCCACGTATGTCGGAAGAAACTTGGCTCCATCCACTTTCTAAAAACACTGGTGGGTACCAGGAAAAGTGTCAGTGGGCGTCATGGCACCCACGGGTACCACCACATTGGAGACCCCTGGTTGAACCTGTGCCAGCACATTGTCCATAAAAGGTATCCACTTAAATTGTAGTTAAACTGATATCCTTCCTTTTTGCCCTCACATGGCAGCTAAGAAATTAAAACATTCATAATAAAAACCACACTTTGAAACCATTAAAATCAACCAGCCATTAAAACCAACCAACCATTATTAACACGATTAAAAACAGAGCTAAAATATGCACACAAGACATAAAGACAACCATTTTTTAAAAAACGATCTATGGTCTTATAGCCCTGAGGAGTTAGTTAAATTGTTTTGCTGCCACACAAGGTGGTGAACAATATTCCACTTTTGGCTCATTTCAATTTCAAGCAGAAAACAACACCAGACGAGAAAAACATTTTATTAGACTACACCGAGTATCTCAGTTTCTGGGGGGAAAAAAAACAATACAAAGGGCCTGTCACAATACCTTCTCTTTTAATCATCTGAAAATAATTTGGGGATCTATGACACTGCCACCCACACATCCATTTTCTTGTCTTTTTCCTTCCCACAGCAGGTGTGTTGTTGTGAACTGAGGGATAATACCGCCTTTTTCTAAGAAAATTCAGAGAAACAGCTGGGTGTTTATTACCAGCACTTCAGCTCTTTCGGATGTGTTCAAACATGCTGTGGAGGGGGGCAGCAATCTGGTACACTGGGCACCCAGATCTAGTTCTGGGAGTGGCATTCATGGGAACAGACACGAACGCGCAACACTGCCTGTGATCAGAGGCGTCGACTTTTAAAATCCGGGGGGGGGGGCGGGGGCACTTTTGTGCGCGCGCTGGGACCATGTCCCCGCTGCCCCCCCCGGACTGGCCTAGCCTGGCCACTCCTGCCTTCCAGCGTGCCAGGTCAGTCCCGGGGGGGGGGAGGCGGCAGCGGCAGCAGCCGGCGGGTGGGCGGGCAAACGAGGTGGCAGCCCACGCCTGCCCCGCTGCCTCCCCCCGCCCGCTCCTGCCTCCGTTCCTCCATCCAGCATGCTGGGCATTTGCCCAGCTGGTTCCTGGATGGAGGGAGGGAGGAACGGAGCAGGGAGAGAGGCGGTGGTGGCGGCAGCCGGCCAGCCAGCCGGCCTGGGCGCTCCATTTTCCCGGGGGTGGCTCAGCCCCCCCCCCGGGAAATTTCGGGGGTGGCTCGAGCCCTCGAGCCCCCCCGTAGTTTACGCCTATGCCTGTGATGGGCCTTTTCTGCTACCTGAGGGGACCCACACAGCCTCTTATGATTCCGGAGAAGATCACTGAGGCAGGATTTTTATATAAACAACACAGAAGATTTATTTATTTACAGGTTGGTTTCAAGGAATAGGTTAACCAAACAGGTCTCAAGATAGAGAAGAAGAAGAAGAAGAAGAAGAGGAAGAGGAGGAGGAGGCGGAAGAGGAGACTGGATTTATACACCTGCACTTCACTACTCAAAGGAGTCTCAGAGTGGCTTATGTCGGGGCTCAGGAGGCCTCCCCCCCACGCTGCAACCTCGCTGGGAAGCCCCTTTCCCCTAGGAACCCCAACACTCACCCAGGTGGTGGCGCTGTCTCCACCAATGATCCACCAGGGGGGGAAGAAGGCGCGGCAAGGGCACTGCGGCATCCTGAGGGCCGGTCACGCCCCACCGAGGGACAAGCAGTGATGGGGCCCCAGCCCCTCCCCAACAGTCAGAGGCCACTGTCCAGCACAGGAGGAGGACGTGGTGAGGTGGGCGATGGTGAGAGGGAAGAGGGAGGCAGGGCTCCACATCCCTGCTTAAGAATGGAGACAGAGCCAAGGGAGGAGGGAAGGGAAGAGCCGGGGCAGGGGGCAAGGAGAGACAGGAGGGAAGCACATAAATAAACAGGCCATGATGGGGCAAAGAGGACCACCCTGACACTGCTGTGGGACCTACCTGGAGAGAGATAGGTGTGGCACAGGCATGTAGGAGGCACCTGGGGCAGGAAGGCGGTGATGTAACCCCTCTGCCCTATGCATGCTGGACTGAGACCCTAGCCCAAGGGAAGGAAAGGGCCAGGAAAAGGCCGAGAGCCCTAGAGGGAGATCCCAGGATGCCCTGGAGGGTGGAGACACAGACAGCAGTGAGGAGGGGTCTGACAGCTCGTGTGACAGCGTACAATCCCCTTTCCTTTCCCCTCCCCACAATAGATACCCTGTGAGATAGGTGGGGAGCTTTTTCAAGAACTACTCGTGAGAGAACAGCTCTGAAAGAACTTGTAACTGACCCAAAGTCACATCAGCAGCTCCATGTGGAGGAGTGGGGAATCAAACCTGCTTCTCCCAGATTAGAGTCCATGCTCCTAACCACTACACCAAACTGGCTTTCAAAGTCCAGTGGCACCTTAACAGTTTATAGTGGTCCATTGGGTCAGATTGGCAGCAGGTCTCCAGTGTCTCGGGCGGATGTCTTTCACATCATCTCCTACCTGGTTTTTTCAACTGCAGATGCCGGGGATTGGACCTGGGATCTATTGCCGGCCCAGCAGAGGCTCTGCCACTGAGCCACAGCCCCTCCTCATTCAGATGAAGACATCTTGTTTCTGTGTGCTGGTACAGCTGTTCTCTCTCCACCTGCCCACTCTTGCCAGCAAGGTGTGTATTGCAGTGATCTGTGCTGCTGGTGGTTCAGGTTGCTGGAGTGAGTGACTCAGCATGCCTGGATATTTAGGGGAGAGCGCACTACGTCACTCTAAGGGTATATAGGTGTTATCTTCTTGAATGGGATGCCTCTCTTTGTCTTAACCTGGGAACTGCGACCCCTCCCCTCTCACTTTGTTCTCTCGCTTGGTTCTCTCACTCTCTTCACATGGCCTTCCGTGGAGACAATGCTCTCATACTCCCATACACATGATGCCAGATTAGCTGGCCATTTGTGATAGGGAAAGTAATCTTTTGATTAGGCTTCTGTCTCTTCTTTTGACCGCAACCTGAATGTGAACTGGATCTTCCTGAATATAAACATTCCCTCTCAACTCTTCATGCCGCTGAGGTTCACAGCATTCAGGTTGTCCCACAGGCCTTGGTATTTGTCTCTTGGAATTGATTGGATAAATATGTCCACTGTCATTTTCTCAGGGGGACAGTCGTGTAGCTTGAGAACTCCTTGTCCTCGCAGAACCCTTGCATACCAGTTCCTGATTCCAATATTCTCTGGTTATCCTCTAGCGGTTAAACTGACAAAGGTTCCTTAATACCAAACCACCCCAATAACATTATAAACCACTCTAATTCTCTGAGGCTGCAGTCAGATGTTCCATTTGGTGTGGAGGGGAAGCACACCTATTACCTCCGGTGGGATTTGACTCACAGTGACACAATCACACATCCCTTTGTGCTGTGGGCTCAGCCCATCATTGCGTGATCAGATGCCCTATTTTGGTGAGTGTTTCCCCCACCCGTTTGGTTCCACTGTGCATAAATGAGGAATCGAACCTCCATATGGAAGGTTCCCCATGGAGTATGCAATTATGCGTATACTGCTAAGTGAGGGGGAAAAATGGCACTGAGTTGGGATGGAATGGGCAGACCATCCTGACAGCTTGAGAGCATTCTTAAGTGATCAGACCAGGGAAACTCCATCCGTGGGCCATTGGCAAGTGTTAGGACTGGACTTACAAGGTGTTTTTTAACTCCGTTTCTGTGGTGGAGTGGCATGTGATGCCGATGGCTGCAGGACCTTTCCCAGATGTTGCTGTCTGATCATGCACTTTAGATCTGTCAGGCATTTGCAGCTGAGTCAGTTCTAAAGGCACGTTTGACTGCAGCCTGATTGAGGTTTTTCTTGAGTTCATTTTGAATTATGCATAGTAGAGTATTATATATACTAACTGTATGATGGGTCGTGGTGAATCAGAGGTTAAGACAATGAGTTGCACACTGGAAGATCAGTAGCTCAGCAATTCGAAACCCGAGTGCCACGTGACGGAGTGAGTTCTAGTCTTTGGCCTTAGTTCCTGCCAGCCTAGCAGTTTGAAAGCAAGAAAATGCAAGTAGATAAATAGGTACCGCTTCAGTGGGAAGGTAGCAGCATTCCGTGTGCCTCAGTGTTTAGTCATGCCAGCCACATGACCACAGAAAAGTCTTTGGACAGCACTGGCTCATTGGCTTGGAAATGGAGATGAGAACTGTCCCCTTGAGTCAGATTCAACTGGCTTTCGAGCAAGGAAAACCCTTACCATTACTTATGATTTTATATTAGTTGCACATACATGGCGATTCTTGAGAAAGAGGATGTTGAAATGGAAGAACATCCACAGTTACCCATCGGATTGCTAAAAAGCAGTTTTGAATTGCTATGAGCAGAATATAAGTACTTTTTGCTTTACCACTGGAAAGAACTGTTCTAATTATCTCTTCACAAAGAAGACTACAAAAAAGAAAGCTTTTCAAATATAATATGATTTTTAAAAATTGTGATAAGCTTGCTGAAGTGTTTCTAGGCTAAGTGTTTGAGATTATTTTATATTAGTACAAAGATACTGACACTAGTGATGTAAATATCTTTAAATAGCACAGTTGAGATTGCAATATTACTTGTAAAGCACAACATAGGGTTGTATGTGAGTGTTACCTGTTAGAATGATTTCAATATAGAATACAACACATTGTTTTTACACGGTGTTACATTTGTTTACTCAGTAGATGAGCAGGCAACAATTGTTTATGACTTGCCCACAGATTTAATGAAAACAAAGGGGAAAGGACCAGAGTCTACATGACCGGGTGCGCGTCTCGATTGGACCCCTGAGTGCCAAAAGGCGTTTGAGGCTCTTAAGACTATGTTTACCTCTGAGCCTGTGTTAGCACACCCTGATGAAAATAAAAAAAAATCATTGTGCATGTGGATGCATCAGATGTGGCCATGGGAGGGGCAATCCTCCAAGAAGGGGGTGATGGAAAGCTGCACCCCCTCACCTATGTGTCCTGAAAGTTCGGGGAGACTGAACGTAACTGGGCGGTTTGGGATAAGGAGGCTGTGGCCATTCGGCTGGCACTGACTATGTGGCACCACTGGTTGGAAGGGGCGCACACCCCATTCGAGGTTTGGACTGATCACAAAAACCTCGAGGCACTTAAGTCTCAGAGAACTTTGAATGCCAAACGGCTCCGGTGGGCTGAATTTTTCTTGAAATTTCAATTTGTGCTCCATCATTTCCCGGGGAAATCAAACTCCCTCGCTGATACCCTCTCTCGCCTCCCGCAACACGATAGCATCCAGGATGAGGTTATTGACTCAATGTTTACTCCTGCCCAGCTGGGAGAGGTGGTGGTCCCTAGGAGCAAAAGCTGGGGGTTTGAAAATCCTCCTGTTAATGCCTGGCAGGAGAAATGTGCCCAAGCTTACCCTGAGGTGGACCGAGTTGACATACAGGGAGACCCTGAGGTGGTGCAGGGCTCCAATGCTTGTTGGTACAAAGGTGATAAACTGGTCATTTCCCTCTCCCTCCGGAGGGAAGTTATGTACTCTGCTCATGAGTCTAAACTGTCGGGCCACTTCGGATATTTGAAAATACTTCATTTGCTACAATGCCAATTCTGGTGGCCATGCATGCATGGAGATGTATCATCTTATGTGAACTCCTGCCAAACCTGTTTAATGTGTGAACACTGGGGGGGGGGGGACCCCTGGTCTCTTGAAACTGTTAGAAACCCCTAGCCGACTTTGGGAGGTGATCTCTATGGACTTTATCACAGATCTGCTGCCTAGTAAGGGGAAAATGGTAATCTGGGTGGTGGTGGATTTGTTTATGAAACAAGCCCATTTCATTCCATTCAAGCAAATATCCACAGCAAAGGCGTTGGCCAAAATGTTTATGAGTATTATCATCAAACTGCGCTCAATCCTGTGCAAGATAATCTCTGACCACGGATTGCAGTTTGTTGCCGCCTTCTGGTGGGAGTTATTGCGGGTACTGGGGGTGGAGCAAGCACTCAGCAGTGCTTATCACCCAGAGACTGATGGCCAAACCGAGAGAGTCAATCAAGTTGTCGAACAATTCTTACGCTGTTTCTCGAACTATCAACAAGATAATTGGGTTGATTTATTGCCATTTGCGGAGTACAGTTATAATAATGCAGTTCATTCTTCTACGGGTGTCTCTCCCTTTATGGCTTCCTGTGGAAATGAAGGGACCCTGCTGCCGCAACTCACCCCTGCTGGACTAGGGTCGGGAGACTCTCAAGGCTGGTGGAAAGCATTAGAGGACTCTTGGCCCTTAATAGCAAAGACATTGGATAAAGCCAAGATGGACTATAAAAAGCAAGCGGACAAGGGGAGGGTGCCTGGGTGGGATTTACAGCCCAGGGATTTAGTGTATTTGTCAACTAAGAATATCAGGGGTCTACAGCCCAATTGCAAATTGGGCTGGAAATATGTGGGGCCATTTAAAGTACTCAGAAAGATCAATGAGGTGACTGTCAAACTTAAACTGCCTAAATCACTGAAATCTTTGCATCCCGTTTTTCATTTCAGCTTATTGAAATGGGACCTCGGCCCAAATATCTGGCAGCCCCAGCAACCGGTTCCTCCTCCTCTGATTCTGAATGGTGAACCTCATTATGAGATTGCGCAAATTCTGGACTCTAAGCTTAAACATGGTTGCTTATTTATCTAGTGCGCTGGAAAGACTTTGGGCCGGAAGAAAATGAATGGGTTGTTGCTGAACATGTTAATGCTCCTGCATTGCTTTTTGCCTTCCATAAATTGTACCCATTGAAACCTGGGGGGACAGGGGGACCTTTGGGGAGGCAGAATGTCAGCTAATGCTGCTATCTCCTGCCTGGGAGGTGGGATGAGTGAACCCTTGATGTCGGGTCTGTGGAATGTTATGTTATATTTCTCATGGTATGCTTATTGCTCTTTGAGCTGCTCTGACCTTGGGAGACTGATGGTGCCTACCCATGTATCTCTTCTCCTGTCTAATTCATCCCACTTTCCCCCTGGGAACCGTAAACCAGTATTTTAAATGCCTTTTCTTTGGCTTGGTGATTGGTTGCAATTCCTTTTTGAAACCTGTATAATTGTCCTCCTTGAGGCTGTGTCAGCCATTACTAACACAAGAAGTGTAGATGACCATAGCAGACCTTTCTCAATAAAGCATTCCTCTTTAAGAACTCTTGTTGGTGACTGACTCTGTAGGACTCTCACAGGAAGGAAGGAAGGAAGGAAGGAAGGAAGTTCCTTCTGTGCTAATTTCTGCTACAGAAGATCTTCTATAGTACAGACCTAGCTGGGGAACACTAGTCAGAGTTCTTTGTGGGACTCAACAGTGTGACTCCCAGCTGGTCAAACTGCTCTGCATTCAGGATGCCTGACGATTTACGATGATAGGAACATATGTTATCCAGGCTACAATTCAACAGAGGAAGGTTTTTCAGTGTAATACTGAATTATGAGCTGGTATTTAATTGCTGCTTCAACCCTAGGGTCTTCAGTACACCTCAAAAGGACACATTCTTACCCAAGGTCCTGAGTCTGGGAAGTTTCAGTCCCCAGAGTGCACTTACAATCTTAGCCGTGTCTGCCACGCTCTTGATTCTTGTCATAGCCTCTAGACTGTCATTCTTCCAGATCTCAGGGGAAAGAAATGAAGGTTGTTTGACTGACATTCATCTTGTGGATCCTTAAGAATATTCAACACTCTGTGTTTAAAAAAATCTTTGGATTCAGCTAACATCTGTATAATTGGATAAAAAAATATGGTTTTTCTAACGTTTTGGCTGCTTCTTCCTTGCTGTCAATGTTTTAACTCTGAGTTCATCTGCCATCTCAAGTCATGGTTTTTCTTTTTGAGTTAAAAGTTAGTGATGTTCGTGTATATATATATATATATGTGTGTGTGTGTGTGTATGTGTGTGTATATATATATATATATATATATATATATATGTATGTATGTATGTATGTATGTATGTATACACACACACACACACATATCTTTTAGAACTAGGGTTGTCAACCCCGAAGTGACACCTGGACATCTCCCACTATCCCAGTCGATCTCCCCCAGAGAAAATGGCTGCTTTGAAGCCTGGACTCAGTGGCATTGTAACCTGCTGAGGTCCCTCACCTCCCCAAACCCTACCTTTCCCAAACTTTACCCCTCAAATCTCCAGCTATTTCCCAACCCAGGGCAGGCAACTCTAATTAGGACTAGGCCCCCAAACTTCTGCTTTATCTTTCTTGCTCTGCTCACTTTCTTCTATCATAGAATCATAGAAGCACAGAGTTGGAAGGGGCCATACAGGCCAGCTAGTCCAACCCCCTGCTTGGTGTAGCCTCAAGTGTCCCTGTCAAGTGTTTGTACCGCTGCTGCTTAAAAACTGCCAGTGAGGGGGAGCTCACCACCTCCCCAGGCAGCTGATTCCCCTGTTGCACAACTCTTCCTGTCATAACGTTTTTCCCAAGATCCAGTTGGTACCTTCTCACCCTCAATTTAAACCCATTATTGCAAGTCTCACCCTCTGCTTCCAACAGGAACACCTCCCTGCCCTCCTCGAAGTGACAGCCCTTCAGATACTTCAAGAGAGCCATCCTGTCCCCCCCTCAACCTCCTCTTCTCCAGTCTGAACATTCCCAAAGCCCTCAGCCTTTCCTCACAGGGCTTCTTTGTCTCCAGGCCCCCGATCATCCTTGTCGCTCTCCTCTGCACCCGCTCCACTCTGTCCACCTCCTTTTTGAAGCGAGGCTCCAGAACTGCACACAATACTCCAGGTGTGGCCTGACCAATGCAGTGTACAGCAGGACTATCACAATTTGCGATTTGGATGCTATGCCTACCATTTGGATGCTATGCTACCATGAGCTACAAGGAAAACATTTACCTTCTTCTGATACTAGGCTAATTAATGCCCAGTCACTGAAACCAGAGCTGGTATCAGCATACTCTCAGTTGTGGTAGCTGCCTGTGGCCCAGGGTGCTTCCAGCACCCTCTGCCCACTCACTCGCTAGTGCTCCATCAACCCATGGTCCCTGTTGCATGCCCTTCCCAACGCCACTAGGAAAGGTCTATAGGCAGCTTTGAGCATGGGCCGTGGCAATGCATGCGAGCACACAAGGGAAGGGCACACAAGAAGGTGGGCAGTGTCAGAAACTGACAATAACATCTCTGTAATTTGCTTTCGATTTCTTTGTTCTTGTGGAGTCTTTCCCTGTACCCCTTATCTGGTTCAACCCCCCTCCTCCCCTTTGCAGCTGCTTATGTCACTTTGAAGTATATTGGGTGCTCTGGTGAATGTTACAATTTCTAAGCGGGAGAGTGGCGACCTAAATTCCTGCACGTCACCGAAAACAAATGGTCTTCACTCCCATGCATCCTCCCTCCCTCTTTCTGGGCCAGAGTGTGTTATCTTGTTGTGAAAACCTTGAAGCTCCTTTATGGCTGCCAGCCTGGAATTGTTGTGCCTAGCTTCACACATGTGGGTCACTCAGATCAGGAAGGGAATTTTTATAACTTTCTCACCTTGCTGTGGGAACCTCAACGGTCATCTTTCTTTTCCCGCGTTCACCCACTGACTCTGATTGGTCTAATGCTGGGGTTCAATTATGGATGGAGGGTATATTAACCATGACTGTCTTTCATTATACATCTCTAACAAACATTGAGAACCTGTTTGCAGTATTAGAAAATAAAGAGCTTTGATTCAACCCAAAGGTCTGATCTCTTGCTGTCTATTCAGAAGCCTCACAGGCAGCCAGTTTGGTGTAGTGGCTAAGAGTGCGGACTCTAATCTGAGAGAACCGGGTTTGACTCCCTACTCCTCCACATGCAGCTGCTGGGTGACCTTGGGTCAGCCACAAGTTCTCTCAGAACTGTTCTCTCAAGAGCAGTCCTCAAAAGAGCTCTCTCAGCCCCACCTACCTCACAGGGTGCCTGTTGTGGGGAGGGGAAAGCGACTGTAAGCCACTCTGAGACTTTGAGTGAATGGCAGGATATAAATCCAGTCTCTTCTCTTCTTCTAGGAGGGAAGGGAGGTAAGAATGCCTGGGGGTGGGCAGAGGAGGGCCCTAGGAACTCCTCAAAACCTGGAACCAGCTCTGACTGAAATGATAAAGAATGCTATGCACAGAAATACCACTCAGGGATGATATTGTATGGTGTGCACATGAGGTAAGTGTTGAATACACATGAAGCTGCCTTATACAGAATCAGAACCTCGGTCCATCAAGGTCAGTACTGTCTACTCAGACTGGTAGTGGCTCTCCAGGGTCTCCATCGGAGATCTTTCACATCGCCTACTGCCTGGTCCTTTTAACTGGGGATACTAAGGATTGAACCTGGGACCTTCTGCCTATCAAGCAGATACTGTGCAACTGAGCCACAGTCCCCCCCTGTTCTGGTTGGATCTTCTCTCCCTTGCCCCGTTCTCTATCCCTTACTGTCCTGTGGAAATGGAAATTTAAAGGTGGTGCGTGATGGAAAATAAAAACCGAAAGTTAAGTACAGGCCCAAACATTATGGGTGCCATTAGTCAAACCTGCCAGGTCTTGACTGGTCAGTTGCAATGTAAATATCTGGAGGAAGTTTCATGACCTCCCAAGTTTAACAAACCAGATTTTGAATCACGAGGTGTCTAAGAGCATGTACAGCGCAAGGCAGCTGAGGAAAAACTGCTGATTTCTAAGCTGCTGAGAGCAGAGGGGAAGAGGAAGACGGAGGTGGAAGGCCTGAGGTAAAACGACCCTTCATCCCACAGGGAAGGTGTGTAAAATGCAAAACCTGGGAAGATATAGGTTCAATTTGCACTCTGCTGACACTCAGAGGTAAATGTGGAACAGGCTTCCTGGGTAGGCAAAACACTGTAGAACTTGAAAGGGCTATTCTGCCACCCCTCTGACGCCAGACAGCAACAAGCAAACGTGGGATAGTAGGCAGTTTACCATGAAGGCCCTGGACATCTGAGGTTTGAGCAGGACCCACATCTCCCTTTGTCCCCAAACGGAGTGGCTGCCTCACACAGGAGGAAAAGTAAAGAGCACTGCCTGATTCCCTGGATGCAGTGGGAGCAAACCTGTCCCCTCCCCCCATCCCTGATACTGGGTGGGATCCAATAATCTCCAAGTAGCCTTCCTCCCATTTAAAGGGTCTCTTCTTCCAACACATATGTGGGAGATGAATATTTTAATAAATAGATGAATGAATAAATACGCTTTGCTAAAAGGAGCAGTAGGAAAAAGGGTAAGATCCACCCTGCGGACTCTGGGTTAGCTTTCAGTGACAGGGAATCATGATGATGGCTAATAGAAGAAGAAGATGAGGAGGAGGAGATTGGATTTATACCCCAAACTTCACTGCCTGAAGGAGTCTCAGAGCAATTTACAATCTTCTTTCCCTTCCCCTCCCCACAACAGACACCCTGTGGGATAGCTGGGGCTGAGAGAGCTCTTTCGAGAACTGTCCTTGAGAGAGCAGCTCTGAAAGAACTTATGACTGACCCAAGGTCGCTCCAGCAGCTGCATGTGGATGAGTGGGTAATCAAACCCGGTTCTCCCAGATTAGAGTCTGTGCACTTAACCAATACACCAAACTGTAAAGTGATACAACTATATTAGAGTCTGCGCTCCTAACCACTACACCAAACTGGCTCTCTACTAATAAGGATAGTAACCAGAGTTGCCAGCTTTGGGTTGGGAAATACCTGGAGATTCTGGGGGTGGAGTCTGAGGAGAGTGGGATTTGGGGAGGGGGTGGGACTTCAGTGGGGTATCTCTCTAATAATTGTGTTTTGGTCATGGATTCTCCTGAACATTCTACATGCTCCTGAATCAGTTGGCTTCATGATGTGTCACTCAAGCTGTCCTTATCCACTGGCTGTGTTGCCTGAGTCCCGCCTCCAACATTCTAAACAGTTTGCTGTTCCTCTCCCCCCCATAGCCAGTCAGAACACAGGGGCCATTTTCATATGCAGCCTGTTTGGCCTTTACCTCTTTTAAGTATTGAGCGGGAGGCGATGAATTCAAACAACAGGCTTTTATTCAGTGATATTGCTCAGATCCAAAGACAGCTCTATGAGAGCGGCACCTTAATTTATACTGTTCCCACACATAACTTTCAACAATGTAACTATATACAAGCAATACTATTGGACCCAAGGAGGGCTCAGTGATTGGGTAACTAGATTGGCTTCAGGACCAATGGGAGTCTTTATTCATCAGCCAATAAGAAATGGAGCTCTCGGATACCAGAGCCTTATCAAGCTATTGCTGCTTCCATACTCCAAAACACAAACACAACAACCTCTAACATTCTAAACAGTTTGCTGTTGGGAGTCATTGCATGTGTTCTGAGGTAAAATAAATCTCCCAATCTTCCCTTCAGCGGTAACTGGAGTTACCAATCACTGTGTTCCACAGCCACAGCACATCATTCTCCCTACAGAAAATTTTCCAGCTGTTACAACTGATCGCCAGATGACCAAGATCAGTTCTCCTGGGGACAATGGCTGCTTTGGGCTGTGGACTCTATGGCATTATACCCTGCTGAAGTCCCTCTGCACCCCAAACCCGCCCTCCCCAGGCTCTACCTCTCAAATCTACAGGAATTTCCCAACCCAGAGTTGGCAACCCTGTAACTGGCTATGGAACCGCTTTCCAGACCCTTGCATCCCAGAAGACATGGCATAGGAGGAGGTGCTTTTCTACCTTGGCTGCCACTGCATAGCCCCAAATCAACATAAGTCAGGGGTGGACGGAACCATACCTGCTACCATGAGGCTGTCCTCCCACACTACCGATTTGGGGCAGCAAAAGGACTTGAGACTGCCCTGCCTTATAGCTAAGCAGAAGGAAATAAACATGGCTCGCCTCCCTCTATTTTCCCCTTCCCTTGGCCGCCCCACCAACCACAGCCGGGACACTCACCTGGAGCTTCCTTCTAGAGCCAGTTGTATTTCTTCCCACAATGGGCCTTACTCCTAGTAATGCCATAAAGTCCACTTTCCAAAATGGGCATTTTCTCCAAGTGAACTGATCTCTGTCACCTGGGGATCAGTTGTCATAACAGGAGATCTCCAGCTACTACCTGGAGGCTGGCAACCCTAATAAGTGGCAGATCCAACATCAATCAAGGCTGAAATGCCGTAATGACTTTCTGATCTCATGCGTATGCAGGGAGGGGAGTGCCCCATTTATGTCATGTTAGATGATGTCAAATGTCTGTTTTCGGATTCAGTGCTATGCCTTGCTGAAATCCTGTTTCCAGTGGAGTTTCTTTTTCTGTTGAATTTGTGCAAAATCAATCATGGCAGTTTTCAGCAGAAACAAAAAACATCCTATAATCCAAAAAAAAAAAGTGTTGTAAAGGAAATAAATCAAGTTTTTGATATCAGGCATATCTACATAATATACAGATAATTCTTTAAAACGTTGCGTCGTCTGTATTACTTTATTTAGAAATGACTGTATGCTGCCTCTCCAAAGACCCTGCATGAGACGTCTCATGAAGTAAAAATGATGCATAAAACTGTACAGACAGTGGCACAAGAATGATTACTGACAAACAAACCATCAAAATGGCATAAAGCAACTGTCAGCAGCTGAAAATGATGTCCCTCGAGCAGTCCTCAGGCTAGAAGCTGGTGGCCGTTCCCGGACAGGAAAGATCTGGCCGCTGTGGTGTATGCCCTGCTTATGAGTAGATTAGACTGCTGCAGTGTGCTGTCCATGGGGCTTCCCTTGAAGACTGTCCAGAAGCTACAGTCAGTACGGAATTCTGCGACCAGAATGCTGACAAGAGTGGGTCATAGGGACCGTATCATTCCAGTCTTCTTCCATCTACACTGGCTCCTCCAAATTAGCTTCCGGGCCCAGTTCAAGGTTCTGGAACTGACCTATAAATCTTATGGCTTAGGACCGCCTGCTCCCATATGAGCCTCCCTGACCACTCCACTCATCTTTAGAAGTCCTGCTTTTGGAGCCCTGGCCATCTGGGTCTAGATGGGTGGCAACAGTAGAAAATGACTTCTTGATTGTGGCGCCCAAACTTTGGAACTCACTCTCCAAGGAGATCTGTTTGGCTCCCTCTACTGTTGTCTTCCACCAGTGGGTGAAGACTTATTTGTTTTCTTCTCAATCCCTCATAACGCTTATTAACCCTCCTCCCTGTATGGGTTTTTTGGGGGTATTTTCCACATAATACATATTTGTTTTGATATTATCTTATTTGCTGCCGCTTGACCCTTGTAGCATTTCCACCCCTGTAGCAGCCATTTTCCAATGGCACCCATTCCTCTTTCTCAACATTGCAGAAGTGTATACAGCCTCAACAAAATTGGACTGTCAGCCATGATAACTAAGTCAGGGTTGTCATCTCCCAGATGGGAAATACCTGGAGATTTGGGAGATGGAGGGGAGGGGAGGTGGGGTTTGGGGAGGGGAGAGACAGCAGAGTGTAATGTCATAGGGTCCACTTTCCAAAGCAGCCATTTTCTCCAGGGGAACTGATCTGGGTCATCTGGAAATCCACTGTAATAGCAGGAGGTCTCCAGGTTCCACCTGGAGGTAGGCAACCCTAAGCTAAGTGGACTCGCTAGATTCAGAGACATCAAAGATCCTTCTGAGTACCAGTCAATTGTGTGTGGGGGGGTTAGGTTTGCGCGCTCAGGGTTAAGAAATTTCAGGATATTTGGGGGCAGAGCCTGGGGAAGGAAAGGTTTGGGGAGGGGAGGGACCTCAACAGCGTGTGATGCCCTAAAGTCCACCCTCCAAAGCGGCCATTTTCTCCAGGGGAATTGACCTCTGTCATCTGGAGATCAGTTGTAAGATCTCCAGGAAAAAGAAGAGTAGGTTTTTGTACCCTGCTTCTTTCTAACTTAAGGAGTTTCACAATGGCTTACAATCTCCTCCCTTTCCTCTTCCTGCTTCCCACAAGAGTCACCTTGTGAGATAGGTGGGGCTGAGAGGGTCCGGCGAGAACTAGGACTGGCCCAAGGTCACCCAGAAGGCTTTACATGGAGGAGTAGTGGGGAATCAAACCTGGTTCTCCAGATTAGAGTCCTCCACTCTTAACCACTGCACCACATTGGCCATCTTAGTGGGAGCGGGGTGGGATAAGGGAAGGGGGGGTCTCTACCTTCCACATCCTGCCTGCAGGCTCCCTCAAAGGCATGCACCAAGCTGCTGTTATAAAACAGGTGGTGGGCTAGACAGACCCTTAATCTGATCCAGCAGGGCTCTTCTTACACCTTCAAGTCAGCTCTATCAGTGACTTGCAGAAACTCCCCAGCATCGATTTCATGAAGTGCTTTTGAGAACTCGGAGCACCGGGTAATAAAACGCTGCATGGGTCAAACCGTGTTAAAACCATTTCCCCGGACAGGGAATTCTGTTCACCCTTCCAGCATCATAATTAATTTTTAGTGGTTCACCTTTTCTTTTGCAGAAGGGCAGGTTCTCTTCCACGTCTTCATTTGACGGTAATGGGGAGAAATGGGTGAATACATTTACCACTCCGCTCCGTTGCTACAGAGACATTGGCTTTGAGAGCATTAAAACACACCCGTGCACAAGCCGAGTGGTTGTAACACAATCCCTTTTGTTATCGTGTTCCCTAGGATGTGCAATACCCTGTGCCATTTGCAATCAATAAAGCTGAAGAAGCAGTCCAATTCACAAGGAAGAGTGTTTAGAATCCAAGGGAAAGAACCAGGGCCTTTAGAATCTCTCCTGAACGGACGGTGGACGCTTTCTTCCCGCTTTCCCTTCCCTGTGCGATCTGTCCCCTCTCCAAATCTGCCACTTTTTTCCTTTCCTTGCTTTTATTTATTTATTTGCATTATTTATTGCAGCGATCCCCCCAATTTTTTGACCCTGTGGGCACCTTCGGAATTTTGACACAGTGTGGTGGATGCAGGCACAAAAATGGCTGCCACAAAATGGCTGCCACAGGAGGTGGAGCAGGCCCGTAGCTACCGCAGAGCCCATGGGGTTCGGCCTCCGTGGTTTTTACAGGGCCCTCCCCCGTTCTTTGGCTCCCCCTCCCTCCCCCAGGTCCCCTCACCCCCGATGGATGGCCTGCCTGTCAGTCCAGCCCCAGCCCCTGTTCCCCTCCAAGCCACTTGTGCTTCGCCTCTCCCCAATAATCGCTTCTGTTTTTCTTTCCCAGGTCAATTTTCTCCACTGCCCCCTCGCCGGCTCCTGCTTTTTCCTGTCAGTCTGATTCCAAGGGCTCCATGCCCAGTGAGGGCTGGAATCTCACCCTCCTGCAAAAGCGGGAGGCCGCTAAATCTGTGTGCCTTGTACATTTAAAAGCAACTTAATTTCTCTTTGACTACTGAGTCCCCGTTTGGGGGCCAGCACCGCCGGGTTTCCACATCACATGGCCGTTTGAATACAGAGCTAGGTAAGCTGGGTGCCCTCTATCCATGCCTCGGCTCAGCATCAGGGAGGGAGGGAGGAAGGGAGACTAGAGGGGGGTGCATCTCAGTGCTGGTGGCGGCAGCAGTGGGAGCAGAGGTCATTTCATTAAAAAAGAGGTGCAGGAGCTCATTAGCATAACGAGTTATTAGCATAACTTATTTTCATATGCCACACCCCCTGACATCACCGGAAGTGTGTCAGAGGGCGGGGAGGCAGACATGCCTGCGTTCTCTGCCCGATCTTCTTCAGGTGCCCTGTGGCTGCAGGACACCTAGAGAAGATCGGGCAAGGAACCCAGGCATTTAAATCCCACCCCTGAGTTTCTCCGCAAAAATGGATAGGCTCAGGGGAAGGGGGAGCATGTCTGCCCGCCTTCCCTTCCCTTCTCCAGTGAAGGCAGGGAGGCAGACATGGAAAGACCGCAACTCTTGAGAGAAGGGGTTTAAACTAAATCCCTTCTCTCTTCGCTTCCCCCCCTTACCTGCCTGCCTTGGCAGGCCAACTAGGGAAGGGAAAGGGAGGCTTTTGAAGATCCCCCCTCCTTTTGCTTCCCTAGCTGGCCTGTCAAGGCGGGGGGTGGGGAGCAAAGAGAGAAGAGGTTTAAAGTTTAAACCTGCTCCAGCCCCAAATGACCCCTGAGCATGAGCATTTTTATTTGATTTTTTATTTGTTGTGACGTCAGTGCGCTTTTTGTGATGTCAGTGCATATGTGTGGAGCTTTTGGGGCCCCCCACTTTCCCCAAGCCCCCCCCCCCCCCAAATTTCCTAGTTATGGGCTTGAGGTGAAGTCAGACATAAAAGAAGATGGCAGCTGCTTTGGATCCCCATTGAGGGGAAAGGCGGGGCATAAAAGAAGCAAGAATTAATTAAATAAAGTGAAGTAAAAGCCAAGGATTACAGAGATCTGAAAACCAGCATAATTATTAGGTGTACGTTAACAAAGGCATCACATTAGTAGATAACATCCTTTTATGCAGCTGTCTCTCCCATTTGCAAACAACTGGTTAGTCCATGTAGTTTTTACTGGAGGGCTATTCAGGTGGTGGAGAAGGAGGAGACTGGATTTATACCCCACCCTTCACTACCCAAAGGAGTCTCAGAGTGGCTTACAACCTCTTTCCCTTCCCCTGTGAGGCAGGTGGGACTGAGAGAGCTCTTGAGAGAACTGCTCTTGAGAGAACAGCTCTGAGAGAACTTGTGACTGACCCAAGGTCACACCAGCAGCACCATGTGGAGGAGTGGGGAATCAAACCCAGTTCTCCCAGATTAGAGTCCGCAACACCAAACTAGCTCTATTTGTGCCTTGGTCTGAGGGAGGGGATTCATATCCATCTCACCCACCTTGCGCCTCAACCGGTGTGGGAGAAGGAAGCTCAGAAATCGAAGGTAACATAACTTAAGTCCTGGAACTGCAGCACCTTTGGTGTTTAGAGGAAATGTCTCTTGATGGCAAAGCTCACTGTTACTTAGTACACTGTTACTGAGCCCACTTGTAGGGAGGGCGGGGTATAAGTATGATAAAATTAAAAAAAAATAAAATAATTAGTTCACTTCAGGGCTGGGGGAGTGAACAGAAAGATAATCTCCCCCACACTCAGTTTAGCCATTTCAAGATCTGATATTTTCCATTGCCTGCTGCTGCTCTGAATGGTGGCAGGAGAAAAACAATTTTTTTTAAATTGCTGGCTTTTGCAATGGTATTTCAGGGTTTTTTTTTACCATAGAGTTTCTGACGATTCCTAGAGCTACCATTGTCACTGGTACCCATTGTCATTGTTTTACCATAGAGTCTCTGGCAATTCCTAGAGCTACCTGGGTTGTTCCTGGAATGACATCGTGACATTGCTAAGGTCACGTGGTCCCTCGTGTTCCTGGCCCCAAACCCTCTCTCTGGTAGTCAGGCTCGGCCTGGTGACCCTATCCAATTGCCACATTTGCAGGTAGGCAGGGTGGATTCCCTGCTTGATGCTGGCTATCCAGTGTAGCGGGTTTGGGGGCTGTCTGCCTGCCAGCTCCTTTCCGTCTCCTTCTAAGAGTGTTCTCACCTTTTATAGGCCCTTTGATCCCAGCCTCCAACATAACTGCCTCATCTCTCTGCCTCAAGGGCTTGGGTGCACAACTGAACGAGAGCGGGGCAGCATATTAAACTGCGGCAGCAGGCCCTGGAGCAGTGTGCTGTTTCTCATTTTGGATACTCTCTCTGCCGTGTATCCAGCAACGCCTTGACCTGGATGGCTCAGGCTAGCCCATCTCATCCAATCTCAGAAGCTAAGCAGGGCTGGCCCTGGTCAGTCTTTGGATGAGAGACCACCTCTGTTCGTCTCCTGCCTTGACAATGCTACAGGGTCACCATAAGTCAGCTGTGACTCCGTGGCACTTTCCATCACCGTGCCACAAGATCTCCAACATGGGGCAGACCTTGTGAAGTGGCCCTTTCCTGCTTCCTCCTCTCACGTTAGGAATGAACCTGGATGTTACTGATTGGAACCACTGAGTCCAGTGGGTGATCAGACCCCAGCTCTATATCCTTTAACTGGTATTTATTCAGCAACAGGGTAATTACACTTCACGCAGTGTGATGATTTTCGCAAGCACACTTAACAGAAGCATACTCAATTAGATGTATTCCTCTAATTGGTAGCCGGTCCTACTGAGGCTGGAGTCCCGGCGGTTGATGTGCCGCCTTTGATCTTGCCCTGCTAATCTCAGTTGAAGTGGGGACTCAACATTACTCTTGCAGTATGCGCTTGAAGCTTCCCTGGGGGGTGCCTGTCACATGCTCGCCTTTGCCCTTTTCCTTTTATAGGAGCTGACTGGTGTTCTTTTCTATTTCGCAAAGCTTCAGCTACGGCAAGATAGACACGGAGGCAACACATCCTGGTATTTATAAGAGATGTCCGTGTGTCTTTCGGGTCGCACACTAAATGGTTCTAATGTCCAGGTCTAGATAGGGGTTTTGCCACTCAGGTAAAGTTCTGCTTTCTGAGTCGGTTGCCAATTTCCAGGTGAGGGCTGGAGTTCTCCTGAAATTACAACTGATCTCCAGACTACAGAGATCAGCTCCCTTGGAAGAAATGGCTGCTTTGGATGGGTGGACTCTGTGGGATTATACCTTGCTGCGGTCCCTCCCCTCCCCCCAACCCTACCTTCCCCAGTCTCCACCCCCAAATCTCCAGGAATTTCCCAACCCAGAGCTGCCAACCCTATTGATGACCCTGCCACTTCTTGCTGTGTTTGGGTGCCAGGACCCATATTGTTCATGGTCTCTGGAAGACTAAAACCGTGCACACAAATGCACAGAATTATAAATCTGAATACCCACCATTAGAAAAGACAAGAGGCGGGGACCTGCGATACTCGTGGGGGAGCTCCAGCTGGAGAAGGAGAAAGGAGCCACAGGTAAACCATCTCCCATTCTCTCCACCCCCTGCCAGTTCTCCCCCCCCAACAGTGAGGCCTGCACAGCTCAGAGCCCCAGGGCCTGCCAGGTCACCTCTCCCCCCCACCAATGGCGAGGCCCGCGTGGCTCGGAGCCGCCGGCTTCACCAGTTTGCCTCTCCCTCCCACCCACCCCCACTGACAGCCAGGCCCGCACAGCTTGGAGCCACTGACCTCACCAGTTTGCCTCTCCCTCCCACCCCCCCAACAATGGCGAGGCCCGCACAGCTCAGTGTTGCCAGCCTCGCCTGTTCTCCTGTCCCTTCTCTTCTCCCCCTCCAGCAAGGCCTGCACGGCTCCAACCACCGGCCCGCCAAGCCCTCTCCCTCCCCCCACAGGAGGTGAGGCATAGTTTTAACTGCGTTTCCTGCACATGCGCAGGGAATGCTTTTTACTTTTTGAGCAATTTAAATATCCCCCCAATATTTTTTTTACTTTTCAGATTTTTCTACACACGTGGGGAGTCCCCCCCTGCCCCCCAAGTCCCCCCTCTGCGTGGATTTAGATATCCGCATGCATGGGGACACTTGGCTATGAGATATATAGATACCTTCACACATGTATCTGCTATTTCGACATATTTATTGCTTGACAACTGTTGACCTCATAACCTTAGCTTGTTATTGTGAGACTTCCTGGATGAATTCACCCCATACAAAGGATCTTGAATAAGACTTCCTTTATTGGGGGCTTTTCTTCAGGGTACACTTGTTGAGTTAGTAATGGGGTTGGATAATAATGTTAGGATAGATATAGTGACTGGCATACAGACCCCCCCCCCCAATCCCCGCCCAGGGATAAATCCCGCATAAAATAGTTCCCAGGCTAAAGAGCGGGAAGACGGTAATGGCACCTGCAACAGAAGTTAAAAACATAAACCATGTCTATGTGAAGCTACCAGTAAGCTTGAATAGAGATAACAACCCTGTGAAGCTAGCAAGCCGATAATAACTCCCATGAAGCCAGTAAACAAGGAGGAGGGAGTACATTCCAGCTGGGGCATGAGGGGAGGAGTGGAATCATCTCATTTAGTTCAGTAAATCCCATCTCCCACCTGGGAAAGTGGCAGGCATACCTGACACACCGCCCCCTCGAAAAATCTTTCAACCTCCAGGTTTAAGTGGGTAAAGTTTATGGAAGGCACGAATTTTTGCAGAAGCGTTAACATGCTCAGAAGCAACCCATTCGTTATGCTCAGGGCCAAAGTCTTTCCAACTAACAAGATAGTAAAGGTGGCCTCGTTTCAGTTTTGAATCGAGGATTTGATTAATTTCATAGTGGGGTTCCCCACCCCTCATCAGAGGAGGAGGAACCAGATGATGAGGTCTCCATGAATTCGATCCAGGGTCCTTCTTCAGTAGGCTGAAATGAAAAACAGGGTGAATATTTTTAAGAGACTTAGGGAGTTCAAGCTTGAAAGTGACAGCATTGATTTTCTTTTTCACTTTGAAGGGTCCCACATACTTCCAACCTAATTTACGGCTGGGTTGCAACCCTTTGATGCTTTTGGTGGATAGATAAACTGATTCCCCTTCTTCTAGAGTCCAACCAGGGTCTCTACATTTGTTGGCCTGTCTTTTATAATCAGTTTTGGCCACCTCTAAAGTTTTTGCAATAAGTGGCCAGGAGTCACACAAAGAGTTCCACCAGTCACTGAGGCGGCTGGGGCTTGGAGTGGTGGCATCTAATGTGGGTAATTGGACACCATCATATCCAGCTGTAGTCATGAAGGGGGATACTCCCGTGGAGGAATGTATAGCATTGTTGTAGCTATACTCGCCAAAAGGCAACAACTCAACCCAATCGTCTTGCTGGTAATTAGTATAGCAGCAGAGGAATTGTTCTAATATTTGATTAACTCTTTCAGTTTGTCCATCCATTTCTGGGTAGTAAGCGCTGCTTAATGCTAATTCGACCCCTAAGATGGCCAGGAGCTTCTGCCAGAAGTTGGCAACGAACTGAGATCCCCTATTGGAGATAATCTTCTTTGGAATTCCATGTAAACAGACAATATTACTCATAAAACTTTTGGCCATAGCTTTAGCTGTGGGGAGCTGCTTGAAAGGGACAAAGTGGGTTTGATTAGAGAATAAATCTACAATCACCCAAATGACCATCTTGCCTTTACTTGGGGGGAGATCAGTAATAAAATCCATGGACATGGTCTCCCAATGTCGGGAAGGGGTCTCAAGCGGCTGTAAAAGACCTGGGGTTTTCCCTCCCCATCTTTTGCCCATTAGGCAGGTTTGGCAAGTGGAGACATAATCAGAAACATCTTGTTGCATGCATGGCCACCAGAATTGTCTCTGCAGTAGATTTAGAGTCTTTAAGTATCCAAAATGCTCTGCTAGTTTGGACTCATGTGCAGATTGCATGATTTCCCTACTTAGGGTCTGCAGGACTAAAAGTTTTGTACTGCGATACCAACAACCATTAGGATTTTTGGTAAGGTTGTCGAGGTTGGCTAAGGAGGCTTCCTCCTCCCAGCTATAGGCTTTTGCACATTTCAAAATCCAGTCTGACTTGGCAGGGTTTGTGAAGTTATGTGTTTGGCTGCGGGTGATCACTACCCCCCCCCCCCCAATTGTTCAGGGGTAAACATGGAATCTATAATGGGTTCTCTTCAACAATCATATTGGGGAAGGCGTGAAAGAGCATCAGCCACTGAATTAGATTTCCCTGGGAAGTGCCGGAGGGTGAAGTTAAATTTGGAAATGAAGTCAGCCCAGCGCAATTGTTTGGCATTTAACATGCACTGAGTACGGAGGGCTTTGAGGTTTTTGTGATCAGTCCAGACTTCAAACGGAACCCTTGCCCCCTCCAGCCAGTGCCACCAGGTAGTGAGAGCAAGGCAAATGGCTGCAGCTTCTTTATCCCATACCACCCAATTTTTTTCCGTCTCATGAAATTTTTTGGAGACGTACACTAGTGTGTGTAATTTCTCATCAGTTCCCTTCTGCAGGATAGCCCCCCCCCATTGCCACATCGGAGGCGTCCACTTGCACAATGAATTGTTTAAGTTTGTTCGGGTGGGCTAGGATGGGCTCTGAAGTGAACAGTGAGCAGTTTGACATTCAGCTGTCCAATGTAGACCCGCCCCTGGTTTAACCACTTCATCCCCCTTCCCTTTAGTTTTTAGGAGTTCCATAAGGGGCAGACTACATTCACCAAAATTATTGATAAATGAGCGATAAAAATTGGTGAATCCTAAAAAAACTTTGAAGCAGGGCACTTCCTAGTCCTTGACAGCCTTCACCTTTGCAGGGTCCATTTCCAACCCACAAGAGGAAATGTGGTAGCCCAAAAAGTCAATCTCAGTCTAATGAAAGTCACATTTAGATAATTTAGCAAACAGTTTGTGTTCCTTAAGGGTAGTCAGTACTTCTCGCACCAACTGTATATGAGATTGCTCATCTGGAGAGTACAGTAAAATATCATCAAGATACCATAAGACCCCATTGAATAGGTGCTTGTGTAACCCTTCATTAATCAGGTTCATAAAAATGCCGGGACTGCCTTAAGTCCAAATGGCATGACCAAATATTCGAATTGACCCAAGGGGGTGTTAAAAGCAGTTTTGTACTCATCCCCCTCGTGGATGCGGACCCTGAAATATGCATCTCTAAGGTCTAGTTTGGAAAATATTTTACCCTTTGGAGCCTCTGTCAGCAGGTCTTTGATGAGAGGTAGAGGGTAAGCATTTGATGCAGACACTGCATTTAACCCTCTATAATCCATGCACAAGCACAACCCCCCATCTTTTTTCTTTCGAAACAACACTAGAGCGGCAAAGGGGGATTGAGCTGGCTTAATGAGCCCTCTTTGTAGGTTTTTGTCTATAAATTTGTGAAGTTCTGCTTTCTCAGAGAGGCTCATCGAATATAGCTTCTCTTTGGGCAACTTTACCCCAGGCAACAGGTTGATATTGCAGTCTTTATTCCGATGGGGGGGGAAGCTCATCGGCTTCAGTTTCGCTGAAAACCTCCGCTAAATCCCGATATGCGGGAGGTATTTGTAACAAATCCTCTGCTGCCAGACAAACTTGTGCCTTGGAGGGCTTGATACCCCACACTGTGTTCCAAGTGTGCTGTTGGCACATGGGAGCTTCCTACCAAATTCTTCCTTCACTCCACATAATGTAGGGATCATGTCCACTCAGCCAAGGGCTGCCAAGCACCATGGGGAACTGGGTGTGTGGAGTTATAACAAATGCCCATTCCTCCCAATGCTCCCCCACTCCCAGTACCACAGGATGGGTTTCAAAGAGACAAGGCTCCTTCATCTCTGACCCGTCCATCTGAGTGAACCGTAAGGGTTCTTCTAGGGAATTCACTCCTGCCCCCACCCCCAAACCATCGACCACCAGTGGGCTGATGAGGTCGCAGGTGCACCATGAGTCTATTAGAGCCCATACTCACATGTGAGTTCTGGTCTGGGGGGCTACAACTGTTACAACAACATATAACAAAGGGGCAGGAGAGCTCACCACTTTTGGCGCTGAGGATAAAGGGACCTGTTGCTTTGTGCCTTTCAGCACAGGTCCCTCTTGTTTCCCGCCGGCGAAGGAAGTTCCGCGATCGCCACTTTGTCCTCCTCGGGAGCAGGCTCAAGCTGCAAGGCTCGTGGTTTGGATCCCGGGATTGCTTTCAGGGGCCTAGGGGTAGTGGGAGGCATCGTTTTCAGCATGGCGGCGTGGCACGATGAGGTGTAGTGCCCGGCTTTGTCACACTGCATGCACAACCCCTTCTTAAGGCGCAGTTCACGGACGTCTTTAAAAGGCCCCTTTGCCGTCGTCTTCTGAGCTGAGGGTCCCGCTCCCTTGGGACTCTCCATCTCCGCCCGCATCTTTATTAGTGTGAAGCGTGATTCGGCCTCTTCAGTGGCCCGGATCCAGGCTGCCAAGGTGATGGGGTTGACATTACATAACACAGTCTCGTACAAGTCCAAATTCAACCCCTGCCGGTAATTTTCCACCAACACTTCTTCAGGCCAACCCCTTATCCTGGCTTCAATCCGTTTGAATGCTGCTGTATACTCACGGATTGAGCCTCTCCCTTGGGTGAGCCTCCTCATATGATTCCGGGTGTTTTCTTCACTCATTGGGAAAGTGGCAGGCATACCTGACAGTTATTTAGTTTTGCCCCGGCATATCTTAAAACAGCTTCATCATGTTAATTTGCTGTTCAGCCCCCATCTATAAATTTGAACCTTACCCACCATTCCAATGTATTTGAAAAAGTGTGCATGCATATAAAAGCTCCTACCTTGAATAAACCTATGTAGATCTTAAAGGTGCCACTGGACTCTAAATGTGTCCTAACCTTTGACTGATTTCCCACAAGGCGATGCCCTGGCATCGTTCTTCCCTTTGCCCTGATTGCCTGCTTGAATTTCCCACTATTTGCCGTGGGGCACATTTTGACCTGCAGCTCCGCCCAATTTCCTCCGATTTCCTCCGCGGCTTCAATGATCCTCAAAAAACAGAATCACTGAAGCTGTGGGGGAAATTGCGCAAAGCCGCAGGTCCAAGTGCACCCTGCGGCAAATAGTGTGAAATTGAAGCAGGCAATTGGGGAAACCAGACGAATGACGCTGGGGCAGCGCCTTGTGGGAAATTGGTCTCTGTGTTATTAGTGGGTTTCATTAGAATTTGTAAAATTGAGCCCATGATACCTGCTTCATCTCACTGAGCCCCCCAAATCTTGATCATGGTGGTCAGCATACCCTCAGGAACAGCAGAGAAATTAAAGTGGGGGACGTCTCCAATGGGATGGGGATTTGGAGGAAATCACTGTCCACACATCTGAAGGAATTGGATTTGGAGGAAATTACTCCCCACACGTCTGAAGGAACTAGATTTGGAGGAAATCACTGCCCCCACGTCTGAAGGAACTGTATTTGGAGGAAATCACTTTCCACACATCTGAAGGAACTGGATTTGGAGGAAATCACTTTCCACACATCTGAAGGAACTAGATTTGGAGGAAATCCCTGTCCCCACATCTGAAGGAATTTCTGCATACTTGGTCTGCTCCAGGGTTCTTTCCCAGTTTAAATGTGTGACTGGATACAAGCCCAGCGATGCCCAATACTGCTGAGCCATGCCCTGCTTTCCTGCTACAGCCACTCCATCCATTTGACCTTCTGCTCCTTCAGCATGGCAGTCACATGCTCAGCCTTTGGATCTGACCTTTGGGAGATGGAGGCAATAATGCACTGAACTGAGCAAGGCATAGAAAAAGCTTGTGAAGATCAAGCGATTAATTATATCTATCTGCAACATGAAGAATGAGGGGCTCAGGGGCTTCTACAGTGGAACATCCTGAGTCTAGTTTGTATGCACACGATTGCCTGTGTATTCATAATTAGTTCTCATTGAGAGAACAAAATGGCCTCCAGATCTGGAATAAAGATGCCACAAATTCTGCTTTGAATGCATTTGACGGTTGAGTTTACCTGGTTCGCTTGCTGACATCAAGGTAAGCAGTGCCCAAATTTGTTCACTTTGGCAGCAGACAGCTCAAATGACTCACGATCTCCATGTAAAAGGTGCTTGCTAGCTCTTGGTTGCTTGAATGTGTGCAGGCAGCCAATCAGAGTTGCCTTTGCTCATGATGCAATCGGCTGCCTAGGAGAAACTAGAGAGTACAAGGAAGGGCTTCCCCAAAACAGTCTGTCCTCCATTACAGGGATGACATCACAGACTTCCCCCCAGAACCTTTTATATTCACAAAAAAATGTTTAAATAAATAAATATGTCCTACAGCCAACTGTGCAATTCTGCAGGGCCTGCAAGATGGAGCTCTTCTACCAGGCCTTCAACTAGGAGCCGCCCACCACTACCATCAATGGCCACTACTGACATCTGTGGCGTAGGGCTGGCCGTAATGTGAGATCAAGCCGTACCTTCTTGCAGGGCTTTTTTTGTAGAAAACCCCCAGCAGGAACTCATTAGCATAATAGGCCACACCCAACAGCAGAAATGCATTAGCATATTAGGCCACACCCCTGACAGTACAGCTCATTAGCATATTAGGCGGAGGGCTGGGAAAGCACAGGGCAGGCATGGAAGCTTGCCTCTCCCCCCTCAAGCTTCTCTGCCCCACTTCAGCATCACCTTTCTAGTCTATCCCCCCCCCCCCCCCCGAACAGCCAGCCAGGGAAAGGTCTGAAAGATCCCAGGAACTTCAGCATCGCTTTTCTGGCCTCCCCCCCCCCCCCGAAAGAACTGGAAGGGAAGCAGGCATGTTTGCTTGGCTGCCCTTGGTCTCCCCAACCAGCCCGCCAAGGCGCACACGCTTTTGCAGAGACTCAGGGAAGTGCGGGGGGAGGGGCATGGTTAAATGCCTTCCTCCGCCAGATTGGGGAGGGAAAGAAAGGCATTTTCAACATGCCTGGGTTTCCTGCCTGCCCTTTTCCAGCTGTGACATGTCAGCTTGAGAAGGGAAGGCAGAGAGAGGCTTTTCCTTGTCAATTTCACTCTCAGCTGACTGGCAGGAAACCCCCAGGGGCTCCCCCAGAGGGAAAGAGGGCATTTGAACATGCCGCCTTTCCCTCTTGTGTGTAACGTGGGGAGGGCAGCGTGCCCTGTAGCCACGCATGCCAGAGGTTTTGGTTGTAGGTGTGGGCAACTCAGGAGCCAGCCGGAACTCCGTTCCTGTGCGTTTCTGCCCCGAAATAGCCCTGCCTTCTTGAGAAGTTGGAGACCACTGAGTCGGGAACTTTGGGTGCTGTATTATATCGTACGCCATCTTGATTCAATGATTACTGCGAGCACTTTAACTGTTAGTTGTTTTGGTTGTTTTAAATGGTTTTAAATGTTTTATATGAACTTCGTACGTTGTGCCAAGCAATGTAAGCCGCTCTGAGCCTGCTTGTGGGGAGGGTAGGATAGAAATGTAACTAACTAACTAACTAACAAACAAACAAACAAACAAACAAACAAATAAATAAATAAGACTACAAGAAATGAAAATGGCAGCAAGTATTAATTAATATGGGTGGGCTCTTCTCACCACTTACAGGATCAACTGTGAAGAACAAAGTATGAAAATGATGGGCAGAAGTGGGTTAAATAGTGGCCAATCCAGGTATCTCAGCAGCTCTTAGGGATCAAAAATACAACCCAACTCAATTGTGAACAACCAAATTCAATGTTAAAAATACTGGAAATACAACTACTAGATATATTGGAATATCCAAAGGTTAGTATAAGAAAATAGAAACAGGAACAGGAAACTGTTTGTTGGTAAATTGTTAAATGCTTTATTTTAGATGTCAACTATTGTTGAACATTGTAACAGCTATGTAAACAACCACCTATGCTGTATGTTATATAAATATCAATAAAGTTTATTTATTAAAAAAAATACAACCCATCCCATGATGCATCGAAACATCTGAGATGGAAGTGAGGCTAATTTGCAGAAATCAGTCTCTTTTTGGGTTGCCAGCTCTGGTTTGGGAAATTCCTGGAGATTTGGGAGTGGAATCTGGGAGGGCATAGTTTGGGGTAGGGAGGGAACTCTAGTCTCCTCCCTGTCCCTGTTCTGGCCTTCCCCAGCAGCCTCGTGAGCCAGAGCAGATGCAGAAAACCAGGCAAAGATCTATCGGTCCCATCTTGTTGCAAGAGCACCAAAGCACATGGAAATAATTTTTCTCCGGATTAAGGCTCAGAGATGTGAAGGAGGAGCAAACAACGGTTGCCACTAATTGGGCATTAGCGGCAAGCGTTAGTTGCTTTGTCAGACGTCTGCTGCTTGCCCCGTCTGCAGTGCAGCTCGACAGCTGGCTGAATTCTTGTCTCTCATTACTCACATGGACTTGCGGTCCAGCTTCTTACCTGAGAAGCATCCCCACTCCTACTTGGTAGCACAGTTCAGCCTGCAGCAGCTTTGACAGGCATGGCTGGGAGTGGGTCTTCCCTGCTCCTCGCCACCAGCTGCTGTGGGAAGGGGTGGCAATCGCCTTTGAAGCATCACCCCGATGGCTGGACAGTGGCAGCTGTGAAGCGAGCATACCAGGTGTGGTTGCCGCTGCAGCGGGGAAGGTTCCTGACATCTCTTGGAAGCCTGCAGTCTCACAGGAGACTGTGCAGGATGAGTGGCGGTGGCAAGGAGGAGACAGAGCTTACAAAATCCTCTGTCTTCCTGGTCTGAGGCTGGAGGATTGGGAGCTGCAACACGAACACATCACAGAAGACGGAGCCCAATGCAAAGGTGAGGAGAATACAACTGTCCGATGAAAGGCTGTCTCAGTGCTACGGGATACTAGGAGCCTCAGATCTGAGATTTCTGGCGCTTTACGCCCAGCTTGGAACTGCCTGCTCTGTAGGACCAAGCAAAGGTCTGATTGGAAGCCACTGGAACAGCTGCAAGCAGCACAAGTCATAGCTGTTCAGCCATTGAGGCTTCCTCTTAGGAGATCTGGCGCTGTGCTGGTGCAGGAAGGAATGTGGGGACTGTAGCTGGAGCCATGGGGTTTGTTAAACTGGGTTCCATGGACCCCCAGCCTAGGGATCAGCTCTGCTTTATTAGTGATACAGCAGGAACAAGAACAAGACTCAGGGCAACGGCCCTGTTTAAATAGCATGCAACTCCACCCACTTCCCAACTACAAACAATAGGCTATTGTCAGAACTATTAATTCCTCGTTGGTCACATCCAGAGTCCTGGTGGCTATTGTTCTTGAGCACCAAGCTCAGCCAGACTCTGGTAGAACCAGTCCTGTAATGTCCCAATAGATAACACCCCTCCCCCCTAAGTTCCAAAGCACCTTAACACACATAGTCCTCAAGGTACACTGGCTTGTGCCTTTCCTGGTGAGAGTGTCTCGGCTTGGACGGTGGTGGCAAAGTTACAAAAGCCATGTCTGGAGTCTCTGCAGTGGTGCTGGGGCAAGATGGCAAATCAGGAACAGAGTCCAGGGGTTCTGGAACAGTCTGTATAGGTGTGGGTGACTCTGCGTGGTCAGGATGGTCCCTGGTGTGTGATGTGTCCAACTCTAAGCTGTGCTCTGGTGATGGTGGTAGCAGTTCCAGGTGGCTGGCTGTGAGAGTCTAAGAGATTTCAAACTGCAACCAGAAGTTCTTAACCAGAAAGTCTTTATTGCCAGTGGATCTGATAGTCATCTACACATCTCGAGTCAGTAATACTGGGAAGGGGCGAGAGGGGTACAGATATAGTGTATTCAAACAGTGTAATGCAAAGGGGAACCTCCAATCACTACATAGAGAAAAAGGTGCCCAGATATGCTGGACAGTTCATTCCCAGGCTTAAAGCAGGAAAAGGGGTACAGTTAGCACCTGCAGAAGAGAAGCGGCTAGGATGCTGTGAAAGGCAACATTTTCAAGGTTAGGAAGGCGTAGCAAGATAAGCCACTGCTGGTGAGAGTGGAGCTACATTCCATAGGTAGGGGTATGAGGGAATGACGTGGACGAGAGTGAAGTGCCATAGCTGACATTCTGCCCTCTCCAAACCCCACTTAACCCCCAGGTTTCAATGGATACAATTTATGGAATGCATGAAGCTTTGCAGGAGCACTTACATGCCCAGAACCAACCCATTCATCATGTTCAGGACCACAATCACGCCAGCGAATAAAGTACAACAGCCGGCCCCATTTCAGTTTAGAATCAAGGATTTGGTCCACGTTGAAGTGAGGTTCACTCCCCCCCCCCTCATTAGAGGAGGAGGAGCTGGATGTTGGGGCCTCCAGAGTCTTTTTTCAGGAGGCTGAAATGGAAAACTGGATGAACAGCTTTAAGTGACTTGGGCAAATCAAGTTCAAATGTCACCTCATTGATTTTTTTACAACTTTGAATGGGCCTACATATTTCCAACCCAATTTTCGACTGGGTTGTAATCCTTTGATATTTTTTGTAGGCACATACACCGAGTTCCTAGGGATTAGATCCCAGCCAGGGCCCCTCCCCTTGTTTGTGTATTTTTTGTAATCAGCCTTGGCACCTTCCAAAGACTTAGCAATAAGCAGCCAGGAGTCTCGCAATGAATTCCACCAGTCCGCGAGACACCCCAACCCTGAAGGGGCTGGTGCCAAGGATGGGAGACAAGTGCCTTTGTAACCCCCCATTGCCAAAAATGGGGAGACTCACGTGGAGGAATGCACAGAATTACTGTAACTATATTCCACAAAAGGGAGTAGGTCTACCCAGTCATCTTGTTGGTAGTTAGTATAGCAGCACAAAAATTGTTCAAGAATTTGGTTCACACGTTCCATTTGGCCATCGGTCTCTGGATGATAAGCACTACTCAAGGCGGGTTCTACCCCCATGACCTGCAAAAGCTCCCGCCAGAAGTTGGCAACGAATTGTGAGCCGCGATCGGAAATTATCTTCCGTGGGATAGAATGCAATTTAATCATGTTGGCTAGAAATGCTTTTGCTAGTGCTTTAGCAGTGGGGAGTTGTTTGAAAGGAATAAAGTGAGCTTGTTTAGAAAACGTGTCCACTACTACCCATATGACCATTTCCCCCTTACTGGGTGGCAGTTCAATTATAAAGTCCATCGAAATAGTCTCCCACGGTTGATTGGAGGTTTCAAGGGGTTGGAACATTCTGGGGGTTTTACCCCCATGTTTTTTGCACATTAAACACATTTGGCAAGTTGATACATAGTCAGAGGCATCCTGTCTCTTACGGGGCCACCAAAACTGCCTTTGTAACAAGTTCAGAGTCTTAAGATAACTGAAATGTCCTGAGAGATTAGATTCATGGGCTGCGTGCATCACCTCCCATTGTAAAGACTTAGGCACCACCAACTTTTGATCTCGGAACCAACATCCATCAGGACCCTGAAGTATCACCCCATCTCCCCTATAATCTGCTAACTCGCTGTCTCCATAAGCTTGGGCACACTTAACAGTTCATTCAATAGGTCCGGGCAGTTCCTGCTTTTTTTTTTGGCTTTGAGTCACCACTGCCCCCCCCCCCCAGTGTTCCAGAGTGAACATAGAGTCTATGACCGTGTCTTTTTTACAGTCATGTTGTGGGAGGCGGGACCGGGCATCGGCCAAAGAGTTTGCTTTTCCAGGGAAGTGGCACAGGATGAAATTAAACTAAGAAAAGAAATCAGCCCAATGCAATTGTTTGGTGTTTAGGGTGCGCTGAGTTTTCAGGGCTTCAAGGTTTTTGTGATCAGTCCAAACCTCGAAGGGTACCTTGGCCCCCTCTAGCCAGTGTCACCAAGTGGTAAGGGCTAAATGGATAGCAGCCATCTCTTTGTCCCACACAGCCCAGTTTTTCTCAGTATCCCCAATTTTTTTGACACATAAGCCAACGGGTGCAGTTTACCATAGGACCCCTCTTGCAGAATCGCTCCCCCCATAGTGGCATCTGTGGCATCTGAAACATCCATCTGCACAATGAGCCGCTTGTTCTCATTGGGGTGTGCTAAGATTGATTCGGAAGTAAATAGAGTCTTTAAGGCATTGAATGCCTCTTGGCACTTTGGGGTCCAGCTTAGCCAGGCTCCCGGTTTTGTGGACCCCAAAGTGCCATTCTACAACTGTGGCCACTTTCCAAGGGTCCATCTCCAGACCCCAGGGGGATATGCAATACCCTAAAAAATCTATCTCAGTCTTATGAAATTCACATTTAGACAGCTTAGCTAACAGTCTGTTCTCTTTCAAGGTAGTCAGTACTTCCTGCACTAGTTTAACATGGGATGCTTTTTCCTGGGAGTACAGCAAGACATCATCCAGATAGCAGAGGACCCCCTTGAACAAGTGTTTGTGCAGGACCTCATTAATAATGTTCATAAAAACGTCTGGAGCGCCTTGAAGTCCGAATGGCATAACCAGGTACTCAAACTGCCACAGGGGGGTGTTGAACACCGTTTTGTATTCATCCCCCTCTTTTATGCGCATTCGGAAGTATGCATCTCGGAGGTCCAGTTTGGAGAAGATTTCCCCCTTGGATGCCTCCGTCAGGAGATCCTTTTTTAGTGGCAATGGGTAAGCATCTGATGCCGAGACCGCATTCAGACCCCTGTAGTCAGTGCAAAGTCTCAGATTCCCATCTTTCATTTTTCTGAATAAGACTCTGGCTGCAAAGGGTGATTTGGCTGGTCTGATAAAACATCAGCACAGGTTTTTATTTATGAAAGTATGAAGCTCCACCCGTTCACTCAGGCTCATGGAATATAGTCTCCCTTTGGGGAGTTTACATCCCGGTAAAAGTTCAATGGCACAATCAGTGTTATGATTGGGGAAGCAATTCATCCGCTTCAGCCTTGCCGAACACCTCTGCTAAATCCCGGTATGCAGTAGGTATGGATAAAAGTTCCTCTTTCACAAGGCATGCAGGGTTCGAGGTAGGTGGAGGCCCCCACACAGCCTGCCACTTATGCTCTTCACATTCGGGAGTGACCCAATGTATCCTCCCCTCACTCCATTTGATATAGGGGCTGTGCGTGCTTAGCCATGGGCTTCCTAGTACCATGGGGAATTGTGCATGGGGCGTAATGACGAAAGCCCTTTGTTCCCAGTGTTCACCTGTGCCCACCAATAATGGCTGAGTCTCAAACATGCACAGTTCTTTCATTTCTGACCTGTCCATTTGGTTAAATCTCAGGGGTTCCTCCAAAGACTTAACTCCCACCCCTGGCCCATCAATTACTATTGGGCTTATTAAGTCCCTAGCACATCTCGAGTCTATTAACGCTCGAACTCGAATTTGGGTGCTTGAACTAGGGTTAATTAAAGTTGTGATTATATAGAGAAGGGGGGCAGGAGAGCTCACTGCTTTCGGCACTGCTGGGATGGGGACCTGCTGTGGCACGCCTCCTAGAGCAGGTCCCTGGCATTTCCCGCTGGCTGGGAGGTTTCCACCATCGCCCCCTTCTCATCTTCCACAGGGGTATCCAGCTGCAAAGCCCATGGTTTCATCGACTGGGGTCCCTTGGCCGACCGAGGAGTTGTCACCGAAGGGGAAGGGCTTCCCTTGGGGAGATGGCTGGGCACATGGAAGCACAATGCCCAGCCTCCCCACACTGCATACGTAACTCCTTTTTCATCCGAAAGTTCCTTATATCCTTCAAAGGGGGGTTTATTTTTGGCTTCATGGGGGTGGATGTTTGGCCAGGGTTCACCCGAGTCCGTGCCGGGGCATGCATCTTGATGAGGGTAAAATGAGCCTCTGCTTCTTCAGCTGCTCGTACCCATGCCGCCAATGTAGTGGGGTTCATATTTCACAAAATAGTCTCATACAAGGTTAGGGAGGCGCAGCAAGATAAGCCACTGCTGGTGAGAGTCGAGCTACATTCCATAGGTGGGGGTATGAGGGAATGACATGGACGAGAGTGAAGTGCCACCTCCTGGCCGGGAATGGCCGGGGCTGACACTGACTTCTGCAATGGCTGGTGCTGGCTCAGCTACCTCTGGCAGAAGACAGCAGCAAAGCTGGTCAATGTACCTGTGCAGGACCTGCCCGTTGTCTGTGGAGACTTTGTACGACACTGGACTGGTGACCCTGATGACCCTAATGAGAACTCACACAGGACCAATGGAGAAGTTCTGAGTGTAGACGGGGTCACCTGGGAAGAACCCTCTGCATGCTTCTTGGACCTCTGACAATCGGTGGTTCTCTGGTGCTTGATCTGGGTGCAGCTGGTCTAACCGAGTTCTGAGGTGCCGGCCAATAAGGAGCTCTGCTGGGCTGCAGCCAGTGGTGGAGCTCAGAGTTGCTCGGTGACCCAAGAGGAAAGTTGCCAACTGCTCCCAGTCACCATGGATGAGCTGCCTGAGGGAGTCCTTGGTGGTCCACACCATCCTTTCTGCTTGTTTGTTGGTGGTTGGGTGAAATGGTGTGGACCTGACGTGGCAGATCAGGTAGTGGCCCAAGAATTCCTGAAGCTCTCCCAATGTAAAAGCAGTCCCATTGTCCGTCATGACCATGTTGGGCAGACCACGAGTGCAGAAAATCCGGGTGAGGACCCAGATGGCCGCCCAGGAGGTGGACGCGACAGGAATGACCTCCAGCCATTTTGTGTAGGAGTCCACCAATATGAAGGATCTCTGGCCCTGGAAGGGCCCAGCAAAGTCCAGGTGCACCCAGCACCATGGGGTGTGGGTGGACTCCCAGTGCTGTACAGGAGCTTGGGTGGGGCTCTGGTTGGGTTTCCTGGCAGGCCTGGCAGCGCTTGACCCAGGCCTCGATCTCTCCATTGATCCCTGGCCACTACATGTAGCTGTGGGCGAGAGATTTCATCCAAATGATCCTTGGATGTGTCTTGTGTAGGGCCACTAGGACTCGCTGGTGCAGGGGGGCTGGTACCATGATTCAGCTTCCCCAGAGCAGGCACCCCTTGTGTGCAGAGAGCTCATCTTTGGTGAGACAAGAAAGCTGTAAAATCTGTGCCCACCTGGCTGTTGGGCCATTCCCTCCACACCCGGTCTAAAATGCGGGAGATGATGCAGTCCTTGGTGGAGTGGCAGGTGATGTCCGCAGCGTCGATAGGCCAGTCAGGGAGTTCCTCAATGAGGAGGATCTGCTGAGCGGGACCCGGGTTGGAGTCAATGGAACACAATGGCAGGCAGCTGAGGGTGTTGGTGTGACACCTGCCTTTCCCATTCTTGGCCCTATGGTGCAGATTTTTCAATCCACACTAAGGAACCAGATTCAGAACAGGAGTGTATTTGCATCCCTTCTGTTCTTCTCTGTATAATTGCTTATTCAAACACTAAATGTTGCTGAACGTGTTTGTATTGCAGCTGTTATGGAAAACGTACAAGCAGATCCATTGTGAGATTAAGTGCTCTATTAAGCATCCTTAAGTTATTCTAAAAAAAAATTGAAACTGTTCCGGTCAGTTTACCAACATACTCCTTCAGGAGCTAGAATAGGGTTGGCCGTAGCAGAGTTAAAATCCATCTTGCAGGTAGAGGAGAGCTTGAAGCAACATGGAACGGTGGCTTTGGTGGTAATCCATGATGTGTGTGTAACAAAAACTACACAAGAGCACTCCTGTTTTCATTTGTGTACTGTTGGAGGGCAAGTTGCACCAAAGAGCTCTTCTCACTTCTCTTTAAATGACTTGCAGATTGCTTTGCCCTAACCTGGATGGCCCAGATCTCAGAATCTAGGCAGGATTGGCCTTGGTCAGTACTTGGATGGGACAGGGTCAAGGACTGCTACGCAGAGGCAAGCAATGGCAAACCACCTCTGTTCATCTCATGCCTTGAAAACCCTACTGGGTAATCTTAAGTAGGCTGCGACTTGACAGGACTTTCCATCCTTCCCAATTACTTTGGATAAAAGGATAATCGGAGGCCTCCAACATTCCATCCTTCAGTTTGTGGGCTGAAGGTGGACTTAGAGCTAGGCAGAAGATCAACTGATTCGTAACTGAAATCTCCCCTTCCTTTTTGGTTTGTTTTCCCCCAGTGTATTGTTAGCTGCTTTAGGTGTCCCCCCCCCGGAGGGGGGGAAGCAGGATATAAATATGCTAAAAAAATAAATTTTGAACAACCCAATATCTGTCCTAATGATTCATTATTTATTTCTACAAAGCCAAAAGGACAGCAGAAGCCCCTGGATATATTTTATTCTGACTCTGAATGCTGTAAACTCAAGCATACAGATTGCTCATGGCCAGCTCAAATGCTCATAGGACAATCAATAAGGATGAGCTTGTGTGGGTTCTATTTTGTGCGATTTCGGAAATGGAATAAATACGCCAGTCACATAAGTGTAGCATCAAAATAATGTTAAATAGGCTATTGATGGGGTTGGAAGCATCTTCCACAGAACTGGCAGAAAGTATTTCATTTTACTAGCCTATTTTATAGATAAAAAATTTGAATGTGTCCGGTTCTATGGAGCTGCACTCACTTGAGAATAAAATAACGGAGAAGTATTAACTCTGAATTAGAAAAATTTAAACTTATTTACCAAGCAGATGGCCAGAGATGCTTTTGTGGCCCGCCGATAAAAAAAATTCCCTCAGTCCAAAACGATATGTGCCTGAATAAAATTTAATTGCCACCGGGTATAAATGGCCATAGCGCCTCAAAACTAGGATGACTCAATTCCCACACATGGACAGGAGACGGCAATAAATCAAAGGGAATAAATCCTCACACAGAGCGGCACGTCAAGCTGTAAATCTGTCACCGCTGCCCCCATTTTAAAAAATATATATTTTAGGCCTTCTATTTCTGTGGAATGTTACTTAACTGTTTCGAATTTTCAGTTAATGGAAGCAATCACTCATTTATGTTTCGGGAGAGGAAAATGCTTGTAATTACGAATTGATGGGATATAACGCTGTGGTGAGGCTGGGAGGGAGGCTTTGGGCTTTCTGTAACCTACTCCAGCCATGTCATTTTTTATGGCCTTCGAGAACACCATTCTGCTTGTCTCAGCAACCATGACACTTTTTGGAGCTCATCACTGGGAGCTTAAATAAAAGCAAGAAGGGACAGTGCAATGTGTTGTCCTTTGTCCTTGTATGGAACATGTGTAATGACACCTCTCTGCAGTGTCCTGAGGTAATGTGTGTTATGCCGCTCCTGGCCTTCCTTAGGCATTTCCTACTTATTTTTGCGGTCACCAAAGGCTCTTGCTTCAGACTTCTTAGCTGAACCCAAAGAAAAGGATGGCTTCTTTATATTTGGTAGAATGACAGAACTGTCAGCATTTGGGGGTGGCTCTGAGGTAAAAGAAGATCCTTTACTCTAAATAAAACCACTGTTTTCATGTAAACATAAATAGAGTTTATTTAGAAGTATAGCAGCATAATGGTTTATAAGTGTGGTTCATAAGTGTAATGGTTTCAGATAGGTACAGTTCTCCTTCTTCCTCTAAAGTTCTTTAAATAGACCTAGCCACAAAGGCTTATTTTCCTCACTTGCCACATAGGTCAAATTTACATCTGACTTTCCCGCTAGAATCATTCTAGTTTCAAAAAACCCCTGTCTATACCTGTTTCTAGTTTCAGACCATACTTGTTCTAGTTTATAAATTATTGTTTTCATTCGTTAATTGCCCTCCTGTGGTCAAGCTAGCATTATACTCCTTTAAACAAATGCTGTTGCATAGTACTCTTCAGACCCCCTGGAGTGAAATTTGAAACCAGCGTGAAATGAGCTTGGGAAAAGACAGCAGTCAAACTACTTCAGAGGGGAGGTGTAAATTGGGCCTGAGACTAATAACGTCTACAAAGAACACAGATTCCTCTCACTCTCCATAGCACCTCATTTAATCTCATCACCATCTCAACTGTCTTCTTCTCTCTCACCCAAACCCTCTTCCCAAACTAGTGAACTCATCCTCCTTGAGTAGAGCTACCATCCAGTCATAACACACTTCACTTACCCATTCAGCCCACCCACCTCCCCTATTTTAGAAGGCTACATTTGTGTGTGTGTGTGCTTGCATGCCTGGAAGCCATGGTGACTCCTGGCGACCCCTAGTGGGGTTTGAACATTTAAAGGGAGATGGCTTGATAGCCTGCCTCTGCATCCCAAGCCATGGTATTCCTTGGAGGTCACCCTTCCAATGACTTGCCAGGGTTGGCCCTGCTTAGCTTCTCAGATCTGACGAGACTGACATTTGGCAATTTTACTATGAGGTAATAAATGTTCCCATTTTTATTTAACACGTGGTTTGACATCAAAAGTGTAAATTTGAGGCCCCCTGAGAATTTGAGGCCCGGGCCAAATGGGCCTACCGGCCCCCCCTCTCAGAGGCCCTGCCCCGTCACTACTCCAGTGACCCCAGCTCTAAGCGCAGAGGAAGGCAAAAAACATCCTGAATTCATGGGCTAATCTGGCCTTGAGGAAAATTCTTTTCTGACCCCAAAGTGACAATCGACATTACCCTGGGCATATAAGAAAGGGCCATAAAAATGGAGTGCTGGCTCATCCCTTCCTGCCCTCTCATGATCTGCCTAAATTCATATGGAGTCAGTGACCAGAGTTTTTCTCTGGTTTCTACTCTTGGTAGACACTGGGAAAACAGCAAAGATCAGTATGCCTTTTCCCCATGACCTCCAAATTGTGGGCTGTAGAAGTACACGCTTACAGAACTCAGAAAGCTTTTTTAATGCTCCAGAATACCTTGTCTCCTTTAAAACCTGGGACACTAGGAAAACTTTTTCTGGGTTCTACTCCATGAGGATCCATGAAATCTGAGAGCAAATCATTGGAATGGAATCAAGGGATCGATCAGAGAAAATAACAGGAATTGGAATTAGGGGAGCGGGAGTCCAAATGTTTCAGCGGGGTTGCTGCCCTGAAGCTGCTGAGATATTCTGCACAGCTCAGCTTTGGGCTGGGAAATGGTGTAATGGCTGTCACAATTCCAGTTGATTTCTTTGGCCTTTTTTAGAAGAAGAGAGGAGATTGGATTTATACCCCGCCCTTCACTACCCAAAGGGGTCTCAGAGCGGCTTACAAACTCTTTTCCCTTCCCCTCCCCACAACAGACACCCTGTGTGGTAGGTGGGGCTGAGAGAGCTCTCTCGAGAACTGCTCATGAGAGAACAGTTCTGAGAGAACTTGTGACTGACCCCAGGTCACCCAGTTGGCTGCATTTGGAAGAACAGGGAACAGGGAGCTGGCTGGCAGAGGCAAAGGCCATTGATGTCCACATATCTCCAGTAGTGCTCGGGAACATAATACTGATAGTTGGATCATTTCCAAGTAGGGTTACTGAGTCCACGTTGGCCACCAGTGGAGGAGTGGGGAATCAAACCCAGTTCTCCCAGATTAGAGTCCATGCACTTAACCACTACACCAAACTGGCTCCCTTTTAGATCAGAGCAGACCATGGGAGTCTCTGACAGCAAACCACACAGCTAGGGATGGGCACAAACCGGCTCATGAACTAAAGTTCATGACGAATTTTTGGCAGTTCGTGCTTCACGAAGTCAAGTTTACGACAGGTCAACTGGCACGAGCTTTTCACAAATGCTGAAGCTGTTTGTGGAGATTTGTTGCAGTTCCTGAATGGATACCTTTCCAGACAGACTGTCTACGCTCAATAAAGATGTTTACCAAACTTCAGAGCAAGGGGGGATGGAAG
Source organism: Lepidodactylus listeri (assembly GCA_029233225.1). Classification (NCBI taxonomy): domain Eukaryota; kingdom Metazoa; phylum Chordata; class Lepidosauria; order Squamata; family Gekkonidae; genus Lepidodactylus; species Lepidodactylus listeri. The sequence goes on from JARCFY010000004.1 coordinate 145,298,864, forward strand.
TTTCCCTGTGAGTCTGGTGTCACTGGCTCATTCCTGAGCCCTTCCATCGACTCCTAACTGCAGTAATGAAAGCAAAAGAGGACTAATGTCAAACCACAGAATCCCTAAAGTACAAACTGTTACGTTCTCTTATGTTGTTTTACATTGCATCATTAGGGCTCTGGTAACCTAATTCCCTCAATCTTATTGGCTGCTGAATAAAGACTTCCCATTGGTCCTTAAGCCAATCCTAGGAACCAATCAAAGAGCCTTGTTTAGGTCCAATCAGATTTCGTATCCTTAGTTACCATGTATATAGTTATGTGTTGGAACAGTATAAGTTAAGTGCCGCTCTTGTCAGAGCTGTCTTCTGAGCTGAACGATGTTAGAAATAAAAGCCTGCATTGGATTCATCGCCTCCTAACTCAATACTTAATACAAACTGAATGGGGGAACATTTTTTTCAAGCCCAGTAGAATCATAGAGTTGGAAGGGACATTCAGGGTCATATAGTCCAACCCCCTGCACAATGTGGGACATTCACAAATACCTCCCTCCCATACCCCCAGTGATCCCTGTTCCGTGCCCAGAAGATGCCCCAAAAACTTCCAGGATCCCCAGCTAAACTGGCCCAGAGACAAATTGCTTCCTGACCCCGAAGTGGTGATCAGCATTTCCCTGGACTTGTAAGAAAGGGCCACAAGAACTAAGCACTGACACAGCCCTTCCTGTCCTCCCTCTCATGATCTGCCTGAGTTCACAGAATCAGCATTGCTGTCAGATGGCCATCTAGCCTCTGTTTGAAAACCTCCAAAGAAGGAGAGCCCACCACCTCCCGAAGATGCCTATTCCATTTCAGTGGAGAGTGTACCATTGTGGCAATGCAAGCTTAAAAGAATTCCAAGCTGGGTTGGGGGGGATTTTGCAAGCCCAGTACAACCAGTTCAGTGTACAGAATGCCCAGCAGAATCCAGAACCACTGTAGCAATGCAAGCTTGATCCATCTCAAAGCACATTGCCACAAGATTTTGCAAGCTCTGCACAAGAAAATGGGAACACAAAGGAATGCCAGCAAAGCTGTGGGGGGGGGGGGAGGGGGACCTCTTCTGAAACTGACAAAAGCAGCAGAGAACATGGAATGCTTTGTAGGGTGGACCCTGTAGCATTGTACTTTGGTCTGAGGTCCCTATCCTCCTTAAGTTCCACCCCCAAATCTCCAGGAGTTTTCCAACCTGGATCTGGGAACTCTACACCCCCCATTCCCCACCAGTGGCCTGGGAGGACTTGACAACCTTAAGTCTGAAAGACATGAGTGAAGAGCAAAAGGTAAAGCCAAGAAGAACATAGTCTGCTCCCTTAATCCCGTCCTCTCAGAGAGAGGAGAAGGTTAAAACCCTGAGACTTCAGGTTAAACCCTGAGAGCTGGAAAGCCTATTGGTTTCTTTACTGAGCTTACCCCCTCAAATGCTCTGGTCCCTTAGAAACCCAGTTGACCTGTCAGGATGCCTCCCTTGCATCTCGGGCCTAGGTGCATCCATGCAGCCCTTCTACTCTCTTTCCTTATTGGCCGATGTATGAAAGGAGCTAACTCTGCACAACCCCGTCACTCCAGAGACTTCGCCAAGCACCGCAAGCCCTCAAAGTCCGATGAACATTAAAGGTTAGTCAAACGCATGAATTTGTGGGTCTGGAAAAGGAAAGGAAAACGTGTCTGGTTGCTAAGCAATGCTTTCGGGTTTCACTGTGTTTTATTCAGCTGTCAGTGGGCGAGAGGGACACTCGTACAAAGGTGTACCTGTTCTTCATTTTCAAGTCATTGCCATCAATGTCACACTGGGCACAAATTTTATAGGGGACTTGGTGGTGCCTTCGTATTTTATAGAAGTATCTTGTGTGTATAGGGCCATCATCACAGTCGACTTCTGGAGACTCCTCATGGGGTTTCCAAGGCCTCTGAGTAGCATCCCTGGACTTTTGTTGGTGGTCTCCCATACAAGTCCTAACCAGGGCCAATCTAGCTTAGTTTTGGAGATCTGACAAGGTCAGGCTAGCCTGGGCAGAAGCTGTAAACAAGGAAACTATTGTGAACGTGACTGTTGGATCAGGGTATTGTTCTCCAGGTGTTGCATAAGAAATTGGAATGTGTGTGGTCAGTGCCATCAAGCTACTTCTGACTTATGGTGACCCTACAAAATAATGGCCTCCAAAACATTCTTTCATTAACAGCCTCCAAAACATTCTATTAACAGCCTCCAAAACATTCTATCATTAACATAAGAGAAGCCAATGTTGGATCAGGCCAGTGGCCCATCCAGTCCAACACTCTGTCACACAGTGGCCAAAAACACCAGGTGCCCTCAGGAGGTCCAGCAGTGGGGGCAGGAAGCCCTCCCACTGTTAACTCCACCCCAAACACCAAGAATACAGAGCATCACTTGCCCCAGACTGAGAGTTCCTATCTATACTGTGTGGCTAATAGCCACTGATGGACTTCTGCTCCATATCTATATACTAATAGTGAAGGCGCCCCCCGCGTGCGGATACCTAAATCCATGTGGGAGGGCACCTGGGGGGCAGGGAGGTTTTCCTACACATGGGGGGCACTCCCCTCCGTGTGCAGAAAAATCCCAAAAGTTCTTAAAAAATTTCAGGGGACCTTTAAATCCCCCGAAAAGTTAAAGTGTTCTCTGCACATGCACAGAGAATGCTTTGACCGCTGTTGGGGAGGGGGTGGGAGGCAGTGCGGTGAGGCCTCACTGCTGCCATTTTCAAGGAGGGTGGGGAGAGGGGGGAAGAGGCTTGGCGTGCGGCAGGTCTCGCCACCGCTGTCGCTGATTTCGGGGAGGGAGGGGAAGAGGCCCGGTGCACTGCGGGGGAGGGCAGGGAGAGGGAGGGGAGAGAGGCTCACTTCCCCCCGGCGAGTATTGTGGGTCCACATGCTTGTCTATATTCTAATTCCGAGAGGTTTTTTTACTGTGTGGATGCTTATTTCTGCCGAAAGAGAGCTCACTCTCCCCCAACAGCTTTTCCTACATAGTCAGGCCCCTTCCTCGGTCTGCAGAAAAATCTGAATAGTTAAAAAAAACTTCAGGGACCGTTGAATTTCCCCCAATACCTTTTGAAATGGCATCAGATCCAGGCGTCAACTGTGAGGAGATTAGAATGTTTGGGGGGGGGGGGGAGGTTCTAACTGTTTCAGTAAAAGGCAGGGTTTTTACTGGCAGCAGCTCTGCACATGCACAGAGAAGGGACTTATGGGAGGCACAGGAAAAACTGCTGGGGCTGTGAGGGAAGTCACCATGGCAATAACCGTCCCTGCCACTTCTAGGACTGCAGCAGCAAGAACCATCCATGCTGCCCCTGGGAAGCTGGCCCTACCGCTGGTCAGCTGAAGTCTGAGGAGGCAAAGCCTGCGTCAGCCCCTCTCCCTTGCCAGAAACAGAAAGAAGTGGAGTTCTTTGAGAAGGGAGAGAGAGAGAAAGAATAGGGGATTGTCTGTTGCGGGGAGAGAAAGAAAAAGTACAGGAGACTGTCTGGGGGTTGCCTGAGGGAGGGGGAGAGAAAGAGGAAGAGATTGTGGGGGGGAGAGAAATAGTGGAGAGAAATAGTGGGGCAGACAGGGGTGGGAGAAAGAGCACAGTGTCTGAGAAGGGCAGGGGTAAGAGGGGGTGAGACATACAAGGGGTGAGAGGAGAAAGGGCGTAAGAAAGGATTGCTAGAGATGGGGGTCGGGAGAAAGCTGACATAGAAGGGGTGAGAGAAGGAGGGGAGGGGAGGGAAGATTGGTAGATAAGGGGTGCATACAGAAAGACAGAGAAGGGAACTTTGACAACCAAGGTGGGAGAGGGAAACAAAGGTGGGAGAATGCCTCCACCCCACAAATTCCTTGCGGGGACTGCTGGCAACGAAGACTATGGTAGGACTACAAGACATTATGCAACATTTTGTTGCAGGTCCCCTCTTGTGTTTATCCAATTCCCTCTTGAAGCCGTCCATGCTTGTAGCCGCCACCACCTCCTGTGGCAGTGAATTCCACATGTTAATCACTCTTTGGGTGAAGAAGTACTTCCTTTTACCTGTTCTAACCCGACTGCTCTGCCATTTCATGAGCCTTGCTCAGGTCTTGCAAACTGAGGGTTGTGGCTTCCTTGATCGAGTCCATCCATCTCATGTTGGGTCTTCTTCTTTTCCTACTGCCTTCAACTTTTCCTAGCATTGTTGTCTTTTTCCAGCGACTCTTGTCTTCTCATACACCAAAGTATGATCGCCTCAGTTTAGTAATTTTAGCTTCTAGGGAGAATTCAGGCTTGATTTGGTCTAGAACCCAGTTATTTGTATTCTTGGCAGTCCACGGTATCTATAAAACTCTCCCCAATACCACTTTTCAAAGGCATCAACTTTCTCCCTGCCAGTTTTCTTCATTGTCCAATTTTCACACCCATGCATGGTAATGGGAAATACCGTGGCATGAGTTACCTTGATCTTGGTCGCCAACGACACATCCTTACACTTAAGAATCTCTTCTAGCTCCTTCACGGCTGCCCTTGCCAGTCTCAGTTTCCTCCTGATTTCTTGGCTGCAGCCTCCATTTCGGTTGATGATGGAGCCAAGGAATAGAAAATCTTGAACAATTTCAGTTTCTTCATCGTCAGCTGTAAAGCTGTGTAACTTCCTAGTGGTCAGTAGGGAGCTGGGAAAACAAGCATTAAAAGTGATCACAAAGGAGAGACCTCAACATTTCTGAACAAAGATCAAGATGGGTAGCCGTGTGAGTCTGTCTGTCGCAGTAGGAAAGAACGGACTCTAATCTGGGAGAACTGGGTTTGATTCCTTACTCCCCACATGCAGCCAGCTAGTGTGACCTTGGGTCAGTTACAAGTTATTTCAGAGCTGTTCTCTCATGAGGAGTTCTTAAAAGAGTTCTCTCAGCCCCACCTACCTCACAGGGTGTCTATTGTAGGGAGGGGAAGGGAAAGGAGATTGTAAGATGCTCTGAGACTCCTTTGGGTAGTGAAGGGCGGGGTATAAATCCCATCTCTTCTTTTTCTTTAAGTTAGAGAGACTGGGATAAAAGGGAAAATGGCCAGAAAGTGGCCTTTGTAGGGGTGACAAGTCCCTCCTGGCAATTGGGGGGGGGGGGGCAGGAGGGGGGCAGGAGGGAGGCCCAGGCTCTGTCACTGGCAATGTGCAACATCACTTCCTGCGTGAACCAGAAATGGCATCATTATGTTGCAACATCGTGGGGACGCTCTGGTATTTGGGTAAAAGCCCTATGGTAAAAATGGCTCTTACCATAGAGTTTTTGCCCAAATATCAGAATGTCACTATGATGCTGCTGACGTGATTAGGTCATGTGTCCGGTGACACAGCCTGGGCTTCCTTCCTGTTCCTAGAAAGTCCCCCCCACACTGGGCAGCTGATTGGCAGTGGAGGGCAGGGCCTGGTGGCAGGGATCCCCCTCATACAGGGTCCTCCCCACCCTCAAATCTCCAGGAGTTTCCCAACCTGAGCTGCCAACCCTACCCTCCCATCCCTTGCTGGCAGCCAGGAGGGACCTGGCACCCCTAGGCCCTGGCCACTTTAGGAAAATCTCAGAGGGCCCCAGGGGAAGTACTGGCAGGCACTGTAGACTCCGTGGGTTTCCCTGGTGCCCTGACGTATAAAAACCAATCAGACAGGTGTGTGCAACAGCTAATTGGGACGGACTCCTTTTAGAGCAGTAAGCTGGAAGAGTAATTTATTTCAGCAAAGAGAACCTGGGATTTCAGCCGTGGGACCCTCAAGCTGTCCACACTCCGATCTGAACGATCACTTCTTGCAGGGTTCAGCCCAGAGGAAATGAAATACGTTTAACATATCTTCTTGAGGGTTATTATTTCCTGGATAATTTTTTTTAAAAATGGTCCAAGACCTTGGGGGCACAGAATCAGGAGCCTGCTCTGGCATGGAAATGACTAGTTCTGATCCTGGCGATGCGGATACCCTCCTTTAACCATATGGCCATTTGAACGTTCTCTGCGTATCAGTTCCCCCTCCCTTCTCCCCCATCCCAGCAGTCCGCACATATGGGCCTCTCCTCAGAAAAGAAGAATCTCTTTCCGAATCCCTGCAAAGTCCTACTGTGATATTATTAGATCAAATGATTTGTTTGGTGTTTACAGAACAGAGTGGAGTAAATTACCCCTAATCGCACAATCTATTTTCTTCATTTCAAAAGTGCATTCAGATACAGTGGGGGGAGGAAATGTTACATCGAAACGAAAGCTCGGCGATTGTCACAACTTTTAAACAGCACAACCTGGGGGTTTATTCTTAACTGATTGGCCCTCTCCAGCAGGAATCAGGTTAAATCTGGAACAATTCTTTTTGTCTTGTTTTGTTCTGTTCTCTTAGGTTCTGCGTCGTCATAAAAGGATTTGAGCCGAAATAGTTCTTCAAAGACAAGTGATTCCCTCCATTTCAGCCTCTCCACCCCCTTCAATACAAAAAAAGATATCATTTGTACTGCGGGGTGGCACTCATTGGGTTCAGCAAGATGGGAGCACGAAATAAACCAGACAGCCGTTCCTTGCAATTAGCCGGCGCTTTTGAGTGCTTCTGAATTGCGGATCACACCTGTAAGTAAAGCAAAAAAGGGAATCTAGGGCTCTGCTGGCAATATTGCATACAATAAAGACACAGTACTTTGTTGCTGCACACTTCTTCTTTGGACTGCATCCCTGTGCTGTTTTAAATAGTGTGCGCCTGAGCACAGGAGTACATCAGAGCCATTTCTAGGGTGACCAAGACAAAGGCTCTGAATTCTTCTTTCCCCATTTTCCCTCCATGAAATCCAAAACGCCATTTCTTTTTCCCCCACTTTTGGAGGAACCTGGAGTCAGCTTCAAAGAGAAATTTGAAAAGAGGAAAGGGGGGGGGGGTGTCTGCCGAATGTCAGAATTTTGCTCTGTAGATGCTCTGAGGCAGTCGGTGTCTTCCCGAATCTTACACCCTGACATTTAGCAGTTGGTTTGACTTCTCGTGGCAGCCATTTCCTGGTTCACCCATGTGGTAATTTCAAAGGTTCTCTCAGGCTCAAAAAGGTTAGGGACCCCTGCCATGGGCCCCTTCCGCACTCTCCTTTTAATTCAAGTTCACTGCGGTGTCCACCAAGCAATTCTGCACTAAAACAGAATTCACTCTTCTTTTTAATCCAGCCCCCCCCCCCCCATTCTGCACTAAAATCGAGTTCAGCCTTCTTTTTATTTCATTCCCCCCCATTCCGCATTATATTATCTCTCTTCAATGGTCAGCCCGGTTTCAGCCTGCTGTTGCCCTGGGTCATTTAGATGCTGTTTTGCTGTGGACTTAAATTGCCTCATCTCAAACACTGAGAAAATCTGGAGTGGCAGGCAAATGCGGAAAGGAACATGGAGTCTAGGAGAAATGAAAACCCCACCTCAGGTACCAGCCCCCCCCCCCCATCTCCAAGAATTTCCCAAGCCGAAGTGGACAACCCTAAGTGATAGCTCATCTTCCTTTCAACTCTTGCATCTGCCACAGAAATAATGGCTAGTATTTGACCACTCTGTTCAGCCAAATCTGTGGTTGCCAGCCTCCAAGTAGTGGCTGGAGATCTCCCGCTATTACAACTGATCTCCAGGCGAGAGAGATCAGTTTGTGCTGGGATTCTTAAGGAGGTTAACAAAAGAGGCACGGGCTTGTGCGTTTAGCTTATATAGAAGACTTTGCTATAAAACAGGGAAGATAAACCTTCAGGTAGGAAAAACAGGAACAATACTCTAACAATCTAACCTGCATCTTTTCTGGCCACTGGCTACTTCAAGATGGATTCTTTGTTCGGGTCTCAGGACAAAGGCAGGAAAAGAAGCCCCTAAACGCCATCCCACTGATCAACCAATAATCATTCTACAACATATCTAATTTGGAATAAGATAATTTGGAATTTGGAATAGAATAATTTGGAATAAGACATCCTCTTCCTTGGTGGGAACTATGAGCAACAAGGCTGATCCACTACATGCTAACTAACTAATGATTAGTGTATATAAACAAACAGTTAACTTATTCATGACACAGGGGATTGAACTTGCTAACTCCAACAGTTCGCATGGAAAAAATGGCCATTAATAATAATAGTTATCATATGGCATTGTGTGTAGAATCATAGAACCATAGAGTTGGAAGGGATCTCCAGGGTCATCTAGTCCAACTCCCTGCACAGTGCAGGAAAATGACAAATACCCAGTTCCCACCACACCCCCAGTGACCCTTGTTCCATGCCCAGAAGATGACAAAAAACCCTCCAGGTTCCCCGGCCAAACTAGCTTAGAGAAAAATTGCTTCCTGACTTCAAAGTGGTGATCAACATTTCCCTGGGGGCGTAAGAAGAGGCCACAAGAATTAAGCACTGATGTAACCCTTTCTGCCCTCCCTCTTAGGATCTGCTTAAGTTCACAGAATCAGCGTTGCTGTCAGATGGCCATCTAGGAGATCCCAAGATTGTCTGGCAGCCTGAAGTTCCAGCTGTTTTAGGTTGATAGCAAGACTTGTTTTGGGGGGCTGAGAGAGCTTTGAGAACTGTGATTGACCCAAGGTCACCTAGCTGGCTTCCTGTGGAGGAGCGCAGAATCAAACCCGGCTCTCCAGAGTAGAGTCCACTGCTCTGAACCACTACACCATGCTGGCCATTTTTAAAGTGGACTCTGTGGCATTATACCCTATGGAAGCCCCTCTGCTCCCAAACCCTGCTCTCCTCAAGTTCTATCCCCCAAATCTCCAGTTATTTCCCCAACCTGCAACTGGCAACTCTAGCCAGGCCTGAAGCCTTTCTCTGGCCTAAGAAACTTTCCTCCAGTGGAAGAAATTCTTTTAAGCACTTTCTTTTGAGAGTTAACCTGCAGAAGGATGTCTCCTGAGGCAGGAGGAATGCTGGGTGGAGGAACCTGGCAACCTCTCCCGTTTCTTTCTCAAGTCCATGGATCCCTAACGGTTCATGCTATACAATGCAGCTCTGGCATAAAGATCATGGCAAGTGAGGCATGAGTAGGGTTGCCAGCTCTGGGTGGGGAAATACCTGGAGATTTTGGGGGTGGAGCCTGAAAAGGCCAGGGTTTGGGAGGGGAGGGACTTCAGTGGGGTGTATTGCCATAGAGTCCACCTTCCACAGCAGCCAGTTTGGTGTAGGGGTTAGGAGTATGGACTCTAATCTGGGAGAACCGGGTTTGATTCCCCACTCCTCCACATGCAGCTGCTGGTGTGACCTTAGGGCAGTCATAAATTCTCCCAGAGTTGGTCTCCCACAAGCAGTTCTTGAAAGAGCTCTCTTAGCCTCACCTACCTCACAGGGTGTCTGTTGTGGGAAGGGGAAGGGAAAGGAGTTTGTAAGCCGCTCTGAGACTCCTTCGGGTAGTGAAGGGCAGGGTATAAATCCAATCTCCTCCTCTTCTTCTCCTCCATTTTCTCCAGGTGAACTGATCTCTATTGCTTGGAGATCAGTTGTAATAGCAGGAGATCTCCAGCCACCACCTGGCAGTTGGCAACCCTACAGAGGAGGGAGCAGGGATGAGAGAGAGAGAGAGAGACTGTCAGTCAGCATCAGCATATATGCCTGGGCCGATTCCACTTCCCTAGGCAGCGGGAAGCAAGAGGCGCTGGGGCACCCAGGGGAGAGAGAGTGACTCAGCATCGAGGGATCCATGCCTGACAGGTGGAAGAATTCCTGCTCATAAGAACTGTCCTGACCAGTGTTGTTGTGTGCAGCATTTCACGGTCTCTTAGGCAAACATTGCACCAATTTGGAGGCAGAGAGGCAATGGCTTGTCTTGTTTGTAGGAGCTCTCAGACAAACAGGGCTCTGGATACAGGAGGAGCTAGCTCACAACTGCTCATGATATAACACCCATCTCATGCTTTGAGCCCCCTCCCCCACAGAGATACAGTAATGCTAGGAAATTTGAGGCCCTCTCCACTTTACCCATTACTAAAGGCTAAATTACATGATGGTTGTGGGCAGGGACAGGGGGGAGTGATGCCGGCTGTGGTGCTATGTCACCTCCTATAAAAACCCAGAAGTGACATGGGAGCTCTAAGAATCATTGGAAACTCTATGATCCAACCATAGAGTTTCCAGAGATTCCTAAAGCTACCCTCTTTTACCCTGGTAAAAAAACCAGAAGTGACATTACGATGTATGCTATTCTGCCATTTTTTAATTTTTTATTCCACTCAACCGGTGGCAGACAATGGGAGCTAGGGGTGGGGGATCCTCTATAGGGCTGCCAAGTCCCCCGCTAGGGCGGGGGAAACACTGATTTTTAGTCCTTCCCTCCCACTTTTCCAAAGTTGGCCACCGGGGGGACAAAATGGCTGCCTTAAAAGGGAAATGTCTGCAGAGAGCCTGCCCTGCAGTAAAAAGCCTCGCCAGACATTTCCCCTTTAAGAAGTCAGCAAGAGAGCTTCTTCCACAGCAAGAGAGGTCCGCCCAGAGATTAAGGAGGGACTGAAGGAGCTGCTTTTGCATGTGGCTGGCAAGGTGAGTTTCTCTTCCAGCTCTTTTCATTCTCTCTCCCTCTTTCTTTTTTCTGTCTGTCTGTCTGTCTGTCTGTCTGTCTGTCTCTCTCTCTGTCCCCATCCAGCAGAGGTCTATCAGTGGCTATTATAGCCACAAGGTCTAAATGGAAGTAAGTGCCTCTGCCAGTTTTTTTCCCTTCTCTCTCTCCCTTTCTTTTTTCTGTCTGTCTGTCTGTCTCTCTCTCTGTCCCCATCCAGCAGCGGTCTATCAGTGGCTATTATTAGCCACAAGGTCTAAATGGAACCCTTTGTCTGGGGCAGTGATGCTCTGCATTCTTGGTACTTGGGGGGCAACAGTGGGAGGGCTTCTGGAGTTCTGGCCCCGCTGCTGGACCTCCTGAGGGCACCTGGTATTTTTGGCCACAGTGTGACACAGAGTGTTGTACTGGATGGGCTGTACTGGATGGGCTGATCCACTGTGGCTTCTCTCCTGTTCTTATGATATGAAAATCATATTTAGCACTTGTGTAGCACTTAGTGCTTCATATTCTGCCGAGATGAGGAAGGATTCAGTAGGGCTGTTGGTCAGTGATAGAGCATCTGCTTGACATGCAGGAGGTATCAGCTTCTTCAGCTAAAAAAGGATCAGGTAATAGGTGACATTAAAGATCTCAGCCTGAGACCCTGGAGAGCCACTACCAGTCTGAGTAGTCAATACTGACCTTGATGGACCAATGGCCTGATTCAGTATTAGGAAACTTCATGAGTTCATGTGTCAGCATGTGGAAGCAACATCACAGGATGTGACATCACAAAATGATGTCACTTCCTTTCTCCTGGCTCCACCCCCAAAGTCTCCTGGCTCCACCCCCAAAGTCCCCAGATATTTCCCAAGTTGGACTTGGCAGCCCTAATCCTCTACCTCCACTGGGGGCTAGGCCATCCTAGCTGGGACCGAACGTAACTCCATAGCAGATGAAGGGAATGTCATTTTACAAACTGAGAGGAACTTGATTTGGCTCAGAACCAGGCCTGTAGCTACGGTGGGGCTATTGGGGGCTCTACCCCCTTCCTTAAAAGACCTGCCCTCTTCCTAAAAGGGACCCCCGCTTCTTCCCAAAAACATTTAAAGGGACCCTTTAAGTACTTTTGAGAAGAAGCCAGGTGTGGCTCACAACCCTCTCCCTCCCTCCTGCAAGATTTAAAGGACCCCGCCAGCTGATCGGTGGGCCACGTGCTCCCCACTGCTCAGATGAAGGGCTCTTTAAAACTTGCAGGAGGGGAGGGAGAGGCATGTGAGCCATCCCCCCCTCATTATGGCAAATAATGGCAGCCCTACCAGAAAACGTTTTGCCCCACAAGCCACAAAATCCTGGCTATGGGCCTGCTCAGAACTGGTGTGTGGGTGGAAGGAGGGGCCACGAATCATCACTTACTTGGACCCATATATTCATCCTCTTGCTGCATGTAGGGCCAAACCACCCCTACTGATGGCGCTGGAAAGGCCACTCGGGATTTCTTTTTAATGTGGATTTGCACTGTTTACTCAGCTTCACTGATGGGGGAGTGGGAAGCATCAAACCAGAAGGGGCTGCAGGCCCTGTGCAGCAGGGGAGACGCTCACCATTCAAACGACGGCTGCGAAAGAGAGAACCGGGGAGAGGACAAAAGACGGCCATTCAGCCGGGACAAAACCGAGGAAGAGAAAAGCTGCCGGCATCAATAATTGATCTTGGAGAAAAGGGCAGGGGGAGAAAGGAGGGAAGGAAATAGAAACCCCCGTCTCCGAACGTAACATTAACTGGAACACTGATTCAACTTGTAGCTAGCACAGCAGGCTGGTAATTGCTCTTGGTAGCCAGCAATGCTCTTAGGTTAGTATTTGCTGACGGACGGTCTGATCCGATAAATCTGTGAGGCCGACTGGGGGGCCAACTAAGGGCTGCGGCATGGTCACTGATGGGGCACTGAGTGGAGGGGGCAGATGCTGAGCAAACAGGAACAGTCCACCAAATGCCCAATAGTCTACAGGCAGCCCTATAGGGCAGCCGTGGCTGAGTGCCCCTGCTGGCAAGTTCCCCATGGACAACTTCTAGACCACATTTTTTGCAGCTATTTTTTTTGGGGGGGGGCCTATAAGTGGATAAGACGCTGAACTGCAGACCAGAAAGTCGGTAGTTCAGCAGTTTGAGACCTGAGTGCTGCATGACGGAGTGAGCTCCCGTCTCTGGCCCCAGCTCCTGCCAACCTAGCAGTTTGAAAGCAAGAAACTGCAAGTAGATGAATAGGTACTGCTTTGGTGGGAAGGTAATAGCGTTCCATGCACCTCAGCGTCTAGTCATGCCGGCCACATGACCATGGAGATGTCTTCGGACAGCGCTGGCTCTTCGGCTTGGAAACGGAGATGAGCACCGCAACCCTAGAGTCAGATTCGACTGGCTTTCGAGCAAGGGAAACCTTTACCTTTACCTATGAGTGAAGAGGGTCAGAAGACACAGCCCAATACCACTATGCAAAAAGACTTTGAGGAGGTTAAGAATAACCTCTTTCCTTGTAGAACAAAGTTTTGAGTCCAGTGGCACCTTCAAGACGAACAAATTTTAATTCTGGATATAAGTTTTCATCACCGCTGGACTCAGACTTTGTTCTTCCGCTTCAGACCAACATGGCTACCCAACTGAATCTCTCTTCCCTTGTAGGTTCTCTTCTTCGCAGGTTTTCCTTGTAAGTTCTATTGAACCTAAATGGCAAGACAAATTTAAATGAAACCAGAGTTTTAAAAATTTTTAATACATAGGGTTGCCAACTCCGGGCTGGGAAACTCCTAGATATTTCTGGGATGAGCTCTCAGACTGGTATGAAGAATGGTCCTTCCTTACAGTACAGGAAGGAAGGAAGATGCAAGAAAAGAAATAACAGTTGTCGTTTTCTATGACTTTTTATAGATTTAATTTCTGAACTGTGACTCAGTGCATCCTGAATTCTTTTTCATGAACTGCAAGGAGATTCTACCTGTTGGTGCTCCTTAGCATCAGGCAGGTGTGGAAGAGCATCATGCCCAAAGAATATGCTCATGTATGGTGAATGGTGGCAACCAAATTGTGTATCTGCCAGGAAGTATATCCCCATCTTGGTCAGGAAAACATAACTTGTTTCACGTCAGGAATCACATTCTTGAATGAATTCAGTAGGGATTTTGTAAGAACATCAGAAAATCCCTGCTGGATCGGACCAGTGGTCCATCTAGTCCAGCATCCTGTCTCACAGAGTGGCCAACCAGTTTCTTTGGACTGCCAACAACAGGGCATTGAGACCGAGGCCTTTCCCTGGTAAGAACATCAGAAGAGCCCTGCTGGATCAGACTAGTGGTCCATCTAGTCCAGCATCCTGTCTCACACAGTGGCCAACAGTTCCTCTGAATGACCAACAACAGGGCATAGCAGCTGAGGCCTTTCCCTGATAAAAACATCAGAAGAGCCCTGCTGGATCAGACCAGTGGTCCATTTAGTCCAGCATCCTGTCTCACACAGTGGTCAACCAGTTCCTTTGGATGGCCAACAACAGGACATAGAGATCAAAGCACTCCCCTGATGAAAACATCAGAAGAGCCCTGCTGGATCAGACCAGTGGTCTATCTAGTCCAGCATCCTGTCTCACACAGTAGCCAACTAGTTCCTCTGGACCGCCAACAACAGGACGTAGAGGCCGAGGTCTTCCCCTGATGTTACATTTTTTAATCAAAATTGCTCTTGGGAATCATTTTATGACTGAATTGTAAAACTGTTACTTTCCCGTTAAAAACTTTATTTCCCCCCCAAAAGGAAGCAACACACACAGACACACACACACTTACTTAAGAGTAAAAACCTTTTGTGACAGTTGGACCACATCATTCATAATTTAAAGGCACAAAAATGAAGCTAGAAACCCGTTGAAGAAGCATTATTGTTAATAGCAGGCTTCCTTTTCTGAACTCTCAAGATTTACAACCTCCTCGCTTGGGTGAATGCCAGAATTTAGCCAGAGTGTGAAGACAGAGTGATCATAAACTAAAATAATTGCCGCAAGTATTTATATCCGCTTACTTGGATATCCGCTGGAACTTGTTTCGTGACATTTTAAATATAAGATCCAAATTATAAATTGACAGCAAAGGGTTTTTTTTGGACATAGCTACAGTAACAGATCAGTAAAAATTTTTTTAAAGACATCGCATCTCTATTGTTTGCTAGGTTTTCCCTGGGCAATCAGCAAGTAAAAGGAAACTAATAGTGTCAATGAGCCATGGATTGAAGTCCAAACTGGGGTCCCTCTGTCATGTAACCCTCACCCCAAAGAGTCCCGATTTTGCCCCTCTTTTTGAGGCATATACAAAGATGGGTGACACGATTTGCCCCCTAGAACATTGCCACTGACAAAAGCTTTACCTAGGGTTGCTGACCTCCAGGTGGCACCTGGAAAACTTCTGCTATTACAATTGATCTCCATCCCCTTCGCAGGCTCCCTCCAGGCTGAGGCCGAAACGCTGGCCACCAGCTCTGTAGGTGGGATTGAGGCAACGCAGTGAGGCAATGCAGCCAGGGTACTGGCAGACCTTCCAAGTGGCATATCAGGCAGCCAACTGATTAGGGAGCGCATGGAACATTGCCACCTGAAAACAGAATTATATATAAGGAGAGATACCCAAATGAGGTCCCTCCCCTCCCCAAACCCTGCCCTCTCCAGGCTCCTCCCCATCCCAAATCTCCAGATATTTCCCAACCCAGAGCTGGCAATCCTAGCTTTACCAAGAATTGAGGTAATGCAGATTGTGTTTTCCATTGATCAATATGAAAATGATGGAAGGGGGAGACTAGAGATTTTGCTCTAGTAGACACTTTGTTCCTTCAGCTGTCCAAATCAGCAGCTTTGGTACTGAAAGATAGATGCCGCACAGATATGATGCACCAAAAGTGTGCTACCAAAGATGCAGTGCTCTTTGAAAGTCTGAAAGAATGATTACCGTTGAAACCAAAGGTTGCCAGAGATGCAACATTGTTTTCCATAGGGTTTCCAACCTACAGGCGAGAGCTGGAGATAGCCTGGAATTACAGCTTATTTATTTATTTAAAACATTTATTCCACTTCTCCTGGAATGTCCTGTCCCAGGTCGTCCAGGATTGCTTCCCCCCACCACCATGCCCAACCCTCACTTACTGACGCCAGCTGGAGCCAGCTTGGGGAAAACACCTCCGCCCGCCATGGCCTCTCCCCAGGGGAAGGGGGCCCAAGGGGGGGTGAAGACAGACAACACCATGTTCCCGGCAGGGGCTGAAGATTGGCCGGCACAAGCCCGAAGCCGCACCCGGGCCCCACACCGTCTCCCAGCCGCACAGGAACCCGCCACTCCAGCAGCCACCGCAGCACCAGAGTCGGGAAGCAACACCGCGGCCGGCCGCATAGAGGGAGGAGTAGAGAGAAAAGGGCCACACCCCCAGGAAGCAGGGCAAAGAGGCATGGATGCCTCCGGAGCAATGGGAGAGCATCTTCCCATATCAAGGGGGGTGGGTGGAAGGGAAAGGATCTGCACCTGGGGTGGTTCTGGGAAGGGAAGAGGGGCTAATAAAAAGGAGCGGCAAAATCAGGGCCAGGGAAGAAGTGCCAGAGGCAGAGCGTGAGAGGAGGCGAGAGAGACAGAGCGAGAAGGAGAAAGAGAGACTGAGGTGATGGAGGAGCTTGCCAACGGAGGCAGGTGGGCGACTATGGGTGAAGTTAACCCCGTCCTCTGCCAATTCTGAGGCCCTGCTGTGCCCTTTGAGCCAAGCCTTCCCTGCTCAGAGCCAGTCGCGGTGTGGAGGCATCACGGCCACTGGGGGTAGTCTCACGGGGGACGAGGCGGAGCATGACATGGAGAAAATGGCTGCTTTGGAAGGTGGACAGCATGGCATTATACCCTATCAAGGTCTCTCCCCTCCCTTTGCCCCACTCTCCCTGGATCCACCCTGAAATCTCCAGGGAGTTCTGAATCCAGTTTCCATACTTAAGACATAAGAACATATGAAGAGCCCAGCTGGATCAGACCCATGGTCCATTCAGGTGAGTATGTCTCACACAGTGGAGGGCCAACAAACAGAGCACAGAGGCCAAGGCCTTCCTTGGCTGTTGACTCCGAGCAATGGGTTTCAGAGGTTTACCCTGAAATGTGGAAACTCCCTTCAGTTACCATGGCTTGTAGCCTTTGGATGGACTTCTCCTCCATGAATCTGTCTAGTCCTCTTTCAAAGCCATCTATGTTTGAGGCAATCACTGTCTTCACTGGCACTGAATTCCACAAAGACTTTGGTGAAATAAACTGCTGACTCAACCAACAGCAGCTTCTTACATCGTGTGTGTGTGTTATGTGCCATCAAGTCACTCACACATGAAGCTGCCTTCTACTGTGTCATGATCATCGTAGGCATAATGTGGTACGACCTATGGGCTCTGGGGAGGCCTAGTGGCTGCAGGGAAGCCTGTACTGGAGTAGTCATCAGGACCTACATTTCCCAGGTTCTCTCTGGACCCTGTGATTGGGTAACAGGGGATTTTGGAGGGGAAACTACACCAGCAGGGGAACCGAGGGCAGTGCCTGGGAAGAGGAGATAAAAAGCCTTGCCCTGAAAATGGGGTGGGGTTCTCTCCCTCGGGGAGCAGGGCTGGTGGAAGCTGCTGCAGACAGAGGGATCCCTCATCCAAAAGAGGGGGTGAGTTAGACTGTGAACAGGCACCTAGGGAAGGCTAGGACTTGTGTAGACAGACGCACGTTAGGATTTATTATTTTACTGATTTTACTTGCCTCTGCTTTGCTCATTTCCCCTACTTGTTATAGATCTAAAGTTGTTGTTAAAGCTCCTAATAAAAGTAGTTTGTTACTCTGCCTGGGTCCTCACGCCTCATTTGGTCATGGACAAGGGGAAACCTGTTGTGAAGGTACTGTAACAAGGGGTGGGGTGGGTGCCCTGGGCACTCCCAAGGAGACCCAGGGGTCCTTTGGGGCCGGAGCGAGGCGGAGTGAAGCTCCGCCAGCTCAGGAGCAGCCACTAGGGCAGCCACAGGCCAAATCAGATTATCTGATCTGATTCGGCCCACTGCTGAATTGCCGCCGAAATTCGGCGGCAACTTTAAAAGCCACTGGAGGGGAGGGGGTTTGAGGGAGAGGCTCCAAACTTGCCAGGGTAGCTGCTGAAGCCTCTCCTCGAAATACCCACCAAGTTTCAAAAAGATTGGACCAGGGAGTCCAATTCTACGGGTCCCCAAACAGGTTGCCCCCATTCCCTCCATTGTTCAAGTAACACTTTTTCCCACCATAGAGAACAATGGAGGGGATGGGACAACCTGTTTGGGGGCCCGTAGAATTGGACCCCGTGGTCCAATCTTCTTGAAACTTGGTGGGTATTTCGAGGAGAGGCCTCAGCAGCTACCCTGGCAAGTTTGGAGCCTCTCCCTCAAACCCCCTTTCCTCCAGCCCCTCATATACCCTGTGAGTTTTTGCCATTGATTTCAATGGCCCATAGGGTATAATGGGGCTGAAACTGACATTCCCTTTCGGACACACCTCTGGTGATGTCAGGGGACGTGGCATATGCTAATGAGGTATGCTAATGAGTTATGCTAATGAGCTCCTGCACCTCTTTTTCTACGAAAGGACCCCTGAGGAGACCCATACCAGAGTGGTAGCAGCCGCTGCTCATGCCATACTGAATCAGACCATTGGTCTATTAGGGCCAGTATTGCCTACTCAGACTGGCAGCCACTCTCTGTGGTCTCAGGCAGAGGTCTTTCACAGTACCTCCTACCTGATCCTTTCAACTGGATATGCCAGGGATTGAACCTTGGACCTTCTGCGTATGAAGCAGAGGATTTTTCACTGAGCCACAGCCCCTCCAGCTTCAGAACTTCCAGCTTATGGTGACCCTATGAATTAATGACCTCCCTAACACCTTATCCCTAACAGCCTTGCTCAGGTCTTGCAGTAAGGTTGCCAGCCTCCAGTTGGGGCCTGGAGATCTCTCGCTTTTACAACTGATCCCCAGCTGACAGAGATCAGCTGCTTTGGCTGCTTTGAAGGGTGGACTCTGTGGCATTGTACTATGCTGAGGTCCCTCCCCTCCCTAAACCCCACCCACTCCCGGATCCACCTCCAAAGTCTCCAGGAATTTTCCATGCCAGACTTGGCAACTCTATCTTGCAGCCTGAAGGCCGTGGCTTCCTTTATTCAGTCAATACATCTCAAGTTGGGTCTTCTTTTCCTACTGCCTTTATGCACTTAATACAATCAAAGGAGTGGCAAACTTTGCCATGAGAGCAGAAAACAGCGTGAGAGAGATCATGCTGCCTTCTGCCTGGAGAACCAGTTTGGTGTAATGGCTAAGAGTGCCAGGACCGTAATCTGGAGAACCAGGTTCGATTCCCCACTCCTCCACATGAAGCCAGCTGGGTGACCTAGGGCTAGTCACAGTTCTCTCAGAGCTCCCTCAGCCCCACCTACCTCACAGGGTGTCTATTGTAGGGAGAGAAAAGGAAGGTGACTGTAAGCTGCTCCAAGCCTCCTTTGGGTAGTGAAGGGCGGGGTTTAGAACCAATTCTCCTTCTTCGCCTCCTCCTCCTCTTCTTTTCCTTCCCTTTTGAATTCTTTATCTTCTCAAAGCAAAGGGCTTGATATCTGGGAGAGGTTTTCGTTTATAAGGTATGTTTTTAAAAGATTGCAAAATATAATTTCGTCCACCTATTTTTGTATCAGTAATCAGTGTAAAAAACAGCCTGCAATTTCTTTCCTCGTTCTGTTAGACTGGCTTGTGTTGAATTTCATCTTAACACAATACACAGGGGTTGTGAAGCCGCTGTGTGGCATGCGTCAGTTGCTGTATATTTTTCATTGGCCTGAGGCTGGAAACTAAATAAAAGATTTGATCACTTACTGAAGTCAGGCATTTCAGTCATGTTATGTTTGGAGCCCCCCACCCAGGTCTCTCTGGAGAATACAGTGAGAGAGTTTGCACAGCAGAACGGTCTTATAATTTGATCGAAACCCACTGCAAGAGACAGTTCCATCTTTGTATCTCCCAAGCATCTTCTGAATGATGCAAAAACCAAAAACCAACACAAAAGGTATTCTTTTCCCCAGTATGAAACATGGAAGTGTGGTGGTCCAACCAGTTCCCCAAAGGGAAGTCTTATCCAAATGAAGTCATTCCTCAAACTGAAAAACAGAATGGTTCAGGAGGGCATTTTTATAAAGCTAAAATGGCTATATTATAAAGGAAAGTTCAGGTAGGGGATTGTGGACTATACTACCGTGTGTAGTATGTATTATCTGTGGGCTATATGTGTTATCTTGCTGTCGCTGCATTATTTTCTACTTACGCAACACCATTTTCTGCATTATTAAAATGTCTTTGCGTTTTGTTTCAGATTTCTGCAGCCCTACCTGTTGATTGAATTGACTGACTCTGTGTAATCTGTTGGGAGTCTCAGTGAGAAAAGCAAACTATAAATGACACAAATTCAAAAATTAAAGACAGCCCAATGAAAAGCTGCTTGAGACATGAGGTATACTTAAGCCTCCTACACCGTTGCTAGAGCTTCAAGGGCCTGCTGGTATCTGCACAGGTTAGGGTTGCTAGGCCACAGGTGGCAATCCCTGGAGCATTTTGAGAGTAGGACGTCAGCATTTAGCGGTGCTGATGTCATTTCCAGGGACACCATGGGACGCTCTAGGATTTTGCAAAAATCTCTATGGTAAAACCATGGCTTTTGCAACTCCAAAAGAAGTATGTGATGTCAGCGAGCACCCCTGGAGCTCGAAACCCCTACGAGGCCAAAGCCAGTATGTTGAATCGGATCCAGAAGTAAACTGGTGACCAATGCAGTTGATTGAATATTGCCATATGACTGGTCTGGCTGGCACCTGTCCACCAACATGTTGCTTCATTCAACAGTCATTTCCATGTTGTCCCCAAAGGCAGCCCTATATAATGTACATGACAGTAATCCACTTTCAAGTTTGCAGGAACATGAGTCAGCGTAGCTAGTCATCTCTCAAAAGGGGTGGAGGTTTAGAGCTTGATGAAACTAGGAGATAGGGTTGCCAGGTCTGGGTTGGAAAATACCTGGAGACTTTGGGGGTGGATCCAGGAGAGGGTGGGGTTTGGGGAAGGGAAGGGTACAGCGCCATAGAGTCCACCCTTCAAAGCAGCCATTTTCTCCAGGGGAGCTGATCTCTGTCATCTGGAGATCAGTTGTAAAAGCGGGAGATCCCCAGGCCTCACCTGGAGGCTGGCAATCCTGCTGGGAGATGGGGTTCCTGTTTTATTTATTTACTTTATTTATACCCTGCCTTTCTCCCCAAAGCCACTTACATCATTCTTCTCTCCTCCATTTTATCCTCACCATGACCCTGTGATTTGGGTTGCCAAGTCTCCCCTGGCCACCGGTGGGAGGATACGGGGGTAGGGTTGCTAGATCCAGGTTCGGAAACTCCTGGAGATTTGGGGGTGGAGCCTGGGGAGGACAGGGACCTCAGTGGGGTACAATGCCACAGAGTCCACCCTCTCAAGCATCTATTTTCTCCAGGGGATCTCTATAGTTTGGAGATAAGCTGTAATTCCGGGGGAACCCCAAGTCCCACTCTGGAGGTTGGCATCCCTACCTTTGCAGTAGGTAAGGCTTGGCAAGTTTGACTGGCCCAAGGTCACTGGAAGAGCAGGGATTCGAACCTGGATTTCCCAGGTCCTACTCCAACAGTTTAACCACTACACTACACTGGCTCTCCTAGCAGCAGCACTGTGGTGCTTGTGACAAATATTGCCCCTTTAATCCGGGCCAGTGTTTTAGACTGCCCTAGCATGGGGAAGAACAGAGAAACAGGAAGTTGTTTTTATCACATCTCCACACAGAGGTTGCGATCAGATGGGCAGTTCAATCCGCTGTTGCCCCGCCTCTAATAGAGCCAGATTATTTTGTCACAGAGAATCCTGAACAGGCTCACCTCTTTTAGCACTCTTCAAAGCGATTTAACTGGCCGTGGAGTGACCAGACAGTACCAAACATGGGGTCAGCCTGTCGGCCATTTTTTAAAGAACTTTGTCCGAGGGGCATGCCCGGAAGCAGGAATTAGCCTGCTGGGATACGTAGTTCATGGGGTTGTCAGCCGTTACTTTTAAAAGTTTTCCCTCTGAGCATGTGCACAAGCGCTTGCTGAGAATGCTGGGATATGGAATTCACTGCCGTCCTCCCTGCGATCTTTTCAATTTACCCCTTCCCCAAACGACATTAAAAAGCTGCAGAACAGGGGTGTCTCTCTTTGAGAGTTTTTCAAAAAAACACAAGGTTTTGAGCAGCCCCCCCCCCCCCCGGGGGGGGGAGAGAAGTATGCATATACAGTCATGGCGGCTGGAAAACAAGAGATCATTGAGACCTGCCTGACGCCTTGGGTGCACCACAGAGTGACCAGACGACAGGAAATCCATTTTGGAAGTGGCTCAGACCAACAGGACCGGACTTAAATCAGGTATCAAAGAAACACGGGGCAAGGGGAGGGGGGAATGGAACTCAGACGATTAAGGCAGGACAGACAGATGCCGCTGTCTGATTGTGCACATTAAATCCACAAGGGAACAACAAGGCCAATGGATCAAACTGCCTGTGTGAACCCCACCAGAGAAAGAACCTGATTTATAACTATGCTCCTGTTTAAAACTATGCTGCCTCCTTATTCCGAGGTAGGGTTGCCAGCTCTGGGTTGGGAAACACCTGGAGATTTTTGGGAATGGAGCCCGAGGAGGACAGGGTTTGGGGAAGGGGGGGGGGACTTCAATGGGGTGCAATGCCGTAGAGTCCACCCTCCAAAGCGCCCAGTTTTCTCCAGGTGAACTGATCTAGTCTTTCATCTGGCTCTCACTTGTAATCCCAGGGGGTCTCCAGCCACCACCTGGAGGTTGGAAACCTTGTGCTGAGGCCTCCCATTAAGGCCCCAATGCTGGTGATGCAGGGATAATAAAGAACCTTGACAAAAAGGAAGGGTACGATATTTTTTTTTTTTTTAAAAAGGACAGCAGAAATGAAAAGACATTATACATCCAGGTAATTTTTTTTCATTTGCAAAGTTCAGCATTCTTCCCTGAAGTGCACTTGTTTAAACAAATTACTCACCCCATCAGCGCCAGAACAACCGTAAGAGCTTTTGAGCTGAAACACTCGCATTCCTGCTTACACAGATTACTCGTTAGCAGGGTGAATTATTTCAAGCGCTGCAGCAGCCATTTTGAAAACTTTCTGTCCTTGGGTTGCCAAGTCCTACCTTAGCTGTAGCGGGGGGAGTCCTGGCCGTCTCCAGGAGTTGTTTGGCACGCGCAAAGCGCACACGCCGCAATGACATTGCCTGGAAGTGACGTCGTTGCATCGGGCACACTGGGGGCAGGAACACTATCATTTGACGGAAAACCATAGAGTTTTCCCTCAAATGATAGAGCGCCCCCCACAATGTGCCCGATGTGATGATGTCACCTCTGGGTGATGTCATCCATGCTGGGCATGTCTCTGCAATCCCGGCAATTTGGGGATGGGGTTCCCCCTGGCAGCCCAATCCGGGCTGGCGGGTAATGGACCTGCTGAGCGGGGGGTTCCCTGCCCCCCAGGGGGACCTGGCAACCCTATTCTGTCCCAACAGCTTCACTCGGGTGGAGATGCCAGCCTCCAGGTGGGACCTGTGGATCCCCTGGAATTACAGCTCATCTCCAGACTACCGAGATCAGTTCCCCACAGAAAATGGATGCCTTGTAGGGTGGACTCTAGGGCATTGTACCTCACTGATGTCCCCATCCTCCCCAGGCTCCACCCCCAAATCTCCAGGAGTTTTCCAACCTGTAGCTAGGAACCCTACCCGCCATCTTGGATCATGATCCTCCATGTGGCTCCTGGAGATTCTCCACTATTACAGTTGATCTCCAGATGACCAAGATCAGTTCCCCTGGAGAAAACAGCTGCTTGGGAGGGTGGACTCTATGACATTATATGCTGCTGAGGTCCCTCTCCAACCCCACCCTCCCCAGGCTCCACCCCCAAATCTCCAGGTATTTCCCAAATGAGAACATTGGTGTGAAAGGCTGGAAAATTTATTTCTTGAGGTGAAGGAAGATGATCCCGCAGCGGAACAGGACAATGTTATTACATTTTGCAGGTAGCGGAGTATGCTGGTTTTTCAAAGTGTTACCTGAATTACAATTCCCACCTGTGGGTTGGGAAAATCCTGGAAATTTCTGGGTGGAGCTTGAGGAGGGTGGGGTTTGGGGAGGGGAGGGACTTCCGTGGGGTACAGTGCTGTAGAGTCCATTTTCCAAAGGAGCCATTTTCTTCAGTGGAACTGATCACTGTTGTCTGGTAAGGTTGTCTTACCTGGCTGCCAACGGGGGGCCTCCCGGTTCCTTCTTGAAGATCTTCTGGCATGCATGCTTCACTCGCGCACTGCAGTGATGTCATCAGAAGTGACATTGGGGTGATGCTCTAGGTTTTGGGCAAAATTGTATGGGGTTTTTTGGCTTCAAAACCATAGAGTTTTTTCTTAAATCTAGACTGTCGCCCCCAACATTGGAAACATGATGATGTTACTCTTGGGTGATGTCATTGTGCCGGCAGTGCCAGGAGGGGGCTTTTCAGGGGTGGGGCTTCCCCCGCTAGCCAGCTGGGCTGCAGCGGATTGCCTCCCCCGAAATTGAGGGGGGTTCCCTGGCCCCTCTGGGTGTGTGTGTGGCAACCCTATCACCTGGTGATCAGTTGTCATCATGAGAGATGTCCAACCACCATCTGGAGCCTGGCAATCCTATGATACACGAGAGAGCAATGATGATGAGAAAAGTAAAACTGGCACTTATCTAGTATGCTAAACCGCACACAACAAAGATGGACCTTGAACAATGTACTTTCTGAGAAGCACACACAAAATAGGAGAAAGTACAGATGAATATCACACCAGGTTATGCCGCTCTGCATGTTCACGTGAATTTGCAAACACCAGCCGTGAGAGACGGGCACAAACAATACAGGGGATGTTTCCCAGTCAAACTCTGGAGGCAAATTTTATGAGAACCTCAGATAGCTCTTGACGCAATTATAAACAGTTCTTGAGCCAAAAAAAAAAAATTGTTGGAATGCTGTGATCTGGTCATAGAGGAAAAAATACCCTCAACACAAACAGAAACTGCACACGCACTGCAGAAGGGGTTCAACAGGAACCAGGCAACACATCTCCAAGGTGGCAATAAATGTCCAGAAGCACAATTGTTCTGGGAGATGGCAAAGACAACCTACTATGCTTGTGTAGGATCATACCACACAGCAGCACTTACCCTGCCATAGGCACTGTGAGAGTCTGCAGATGTCCACAATGTGCCTCGAACATGCATCACCAAGGCCTGAACCAAGCAAATGTTCTTCAGGTGGACTCTCCAGAAAAAGATGACATAAGAACATAAGAGAAGCCAATGTTGGATCAGGCCAGTGGCTCATCCAGTCCAACACTCCGTCACACAGTGGCCAAAAACACCAGGTGCCAACAGGAGGTCCACCAGTGGGGCCACGTCAATGTATACTGTATTTTCCACACAGGCAACTGGTTCCACACAAAATGGTCTGCCACACTGTCATACAAGGGCATGGAATTCATGCTCGAATTGACATTGGTGCATCAGTCAGTTGGCCCGTCAGAATCTGCCACTGCAAAACACAACTGTAAAAACCTATGGAACTACACAGCCTGTGTCAACATATGGCATGTCCCAATTTCACTTTGCCTTTAGGGGTTTGTCCATTACAAGCCCAGCATATGTAGTGGCCAGTGGCACTGATACACGGATTAGCTATGGCGGTCAAAAAGAGCAAGAGTCCAGGAGCACCTTAAAGACTAACAAAACTGGTTTTCTTCGGGCTTGTCTTGTAGCAAGCTGTCCCTGGGAATCATTCTGGCTTTCTAATTAGCTATGACATGGTTATTGCCCTTGGACTAATCAGAAGCCTCCAAACTCATGAAGACATTTCAAGGAATTGACAAGCTTTGAGGCAAAAAAGACAAACTTCACCTTGATGATAATGTTTGGGCGGTAACTCTTCTACACTAGCGTATTTCCTTCTACACCAGAAAGCTAGCTGAAGAAGAACTAACACTTTTGGAACAACTTGACACCATTGAGTGTGTAGAAGACTCCACTCCTGGGGCCTCCCCAATAGTGGTGGCCTCAACACCTAAACAACCACACAAAATATGAATTTATGTGGGTATGTGCCCACCTAATCAAGCTATCAAATGAGAGGGATACATTATTCCCACTGTGCGTGACCTCATTGCAACTCTGAATGGTGCAAGGTTCTTCTTGAAGCCAGACCTCCATGCTGGTTACCATCAGCGCTTCACCCTGAGCCCAGATCCACCACAATGTTTTCAACGCATGTTAGTTATCCCACATTCACTATGGAAACAAGCAACAGTTCTGACTCATGAACAGGAATGCCAACTTTGGGTTGGGAAATTCATGGGGATTCGGGGGTAGAAGTTCAGAAAGGTAGGGTTTGAGGAGGGAAGGACCTCAGCAGGGTACAATGCCGTATTCTCTTAGAGAACTGATCTCTAGTCTGGAGATCAGTTGTAATTCTTGGAGATCGGCACAGGCCCCACTTGGAGATTGGCAACACTACTCATGAAGGTCCCCGAGGAACAGTTAAAACCAAAGCTTTGTTAAGAGAGCAAGTATGGTTTCCTGGGACTGACAACCTTACAGAACAGTGAATTAAAATCTTGCACTCTGTGGCAAGCAACAGTTCTACAGATCTGCTCTACACCGTTGTGAGCCTCTCCACGACCTCCACCACCGTGGGCTGAGATCAGCATGGATTTCCATGATATTCCCAGTGGAGATCTTCCGATTATTATTGGTGATGACAGCTGGTCTCCAGAGGTAGAAATGCTCACCACTACTTTGGAAAATGGGATAATTGTCGGGGTTAACTGATGTGGTTTAGTTCCCTGCTAGCATTGACTTAAAAGGGGGATCAGAGAGTAGGCTAATGGCAGCATCCTCAGTACAAAAAAAAAAAAAGGGATTTCAGTGCTGCATGCAAACAAAGTAAAAGGGGAGGATTATCAGCATGGAATAAAATATTCAATTCTGCAGCAGCTCATATTATTCCAATTCTGCAGCAGCTGTACTGGCTGCTGGCTACCAATTAGTCTCCGGATCCAATTGAAGGTGTTGGTGCTAACCTTTAAAGCCCTTAATAGTCTGGGACCCTCATATCTACATATCTGCCTCTCCCATTACAACCCCCACATTCCCTTCAGTCATCCTCTGGTGCTTCTTGGCCTGGCCCCAGGATGGCTTGGTTAGGTGTCGTCAGTGGAAGTGCCTTCTCAGTGGTCCATGGCCCCTCAAACCCTGTTGAAAGGGATTATAGTCCCTTTAAATGGTGTTTGCAGAAAGTGTAGAAAACAGCTGAAAGGTTGGCAGCTCCCCGTCGCTCAGCTGTTTTTCATGCTTTCTTGTGCAGTCTATTTAAAGTGTAAAGGGACTTCATAGGAAAGCCTGAAACATTTGAGCGGTGGGGAGCAGGCCCCCCACTGCTCAGCTGTTTTTCAGCTTTCATAGGGAACAGAAAGCAGGGGTTTAAAGGGACTTGGAGTCCCTTTAAACCCCTGCTTTTTGCTCTGTCTATAAACCATCACCAATCACCACAAACTGCTTTAAAAGTTTGTGTAAGTTTGTGATGGTAGACTCATTGTGAACTTTGATTTGAGAACCACAAACTGGGCAAAATTCGGCTTGTGCCCATCTGTATTCCTGAAGGGAGGTGGATGCATCTTAGTTTGAGGTCTCAGCTGTGACCATTCTGCCTTGATTGACTCTGCTAGGACTTTAGCCTCTTGACCTTACGGTATTGCTCTCAGCTTTGCTGACACATACAACCCCCCTCAACACATTAAGGTGTGTGTCCAAGCCTGAACTCTCCCTAGAAGCTAAAATGACCAAATTGAGGCTACTATATTTGGTCACATTAGGAGAAGACAAGAGCCTCTGGAAAAGACAACCATGCTAGGAAAAGTTGAAGGCAGTAGGAAAAGAGGAAGGCCCAACAGGAGATGGATTCACCCAATCACGGAAGCCACGGCAATCAGTCTGGAAGACCTGAGCAAGGCTGTTAACAATAGGGTGTTTGGGAAAACATTAATTCATGGGGTTGCCATTGGTCAGAAGCAACTTGATGGCACTTAACACATCCTCACATCTGCAGTTGCTTCTTTGAACTGGGCTTCAATATAAAGAAGGTACATTATCATTTGATGCATCAGTTGAGATATCAGTTTGAGACTAAAGATGCAGAGCATTTAGGGAAAAAGTTGTCGAGTTAGGAGCTGTAGATTTAGTAACTGTGTCAGCTGAAATGGGAAACTACCATAATTTGGAATAAGGTGTTTCGAACGTGATGCATTGGGACCAACAAAACTGTAACTGAAGCCTAGATTTGCAGGTAGTATAGATGGCTAATATGGCAATTTCTAGCAAAGGTACTCATGTGCCACATTGGTACAACCAACTTAAAATGGTTTTGCAGGCTCTTTCTCTATATCTCAGGAACTCTGGGAATTGTAGTTCTGAGAAGGCGGGACTATAGTTTTGTAAAGGAGAGGGGGGGCTGCCAGCTCTGGGTTGGGAAATACCTCAAAATTTTTATTGGGTTAAATGTAAAAAAAAAATCATTTGCTTTGGAAGCACAGAAGCTTTACACAGTATCCCTGATTCTCCACATTTTCCAGTCAAAGGAAAATGCTGTTCAAACAAATTACAAAGGTGATCTGACTCCAATGGTAACAAGAGAAAGAAATTTTACTTACAAAAATAGAAGCACATCTTACATGACATAGTCATGTAGGTACATTTAACTTATGGTGAACTGATTAACTTCAAAAAGGTTAACATGCTACAGCTTCAAGCCCAGGTAAGAAAGAGAAGAAGAAAGGTCCTATATAAGATGAAACAGAAGGCAACCATGGTCAAAGAGGCTCAGTGTCTAACCGATGCGTGGGTGGGGCCAACTGCCAAGTGTACCCAAGTTAGAGAATGCTCTTATTGTTTTCCCTCCCAGATCCTCTTTCATGCAGAGTTACAATCTCTCTATATAATAATTGTGTTTTGGTTATGGACACTTCTGAACATTCCACATCTCCTAAATCAGTTGGCTCCATGATGTGTCACTCAAGCTGTCCCTATCCACTGGCTGCATTGCCTGAGTCCTGCCTCCAACATTCTAAACAGTTTGTTGTTCCTCGGAACACAGAGGTCATTTGCATATGTGGCCTGATTGGCCTTTGCCTCTAACATTCTAAACAGTTTGCGGTTGCTGTTGGGAGACATTGAATGTGTTCTGAGGTAAAATAGTATATCTCCCAGTCTTCCATTCAACAGTCACTGGAGTTGCCAATCACTGTGTTCCGCAACCACAGCACATCATTTTCCCTACAGAAAACTTCCCAGCTATTACAACTGATCTCCAGATGACCAAGATCAGTTCTGAAGACAATGGCTGCTTTGGGCAGTGGACTCTATGGCATTATACCCTGCTGAAGTCCCTCCGCATCCCAAACCCGGCCCTCCCCAGACTCTACCCCTCAAATCTACAGGTATTTCCCAACCCAGAATCGGCAACCCTGTAACTGACTATGGAACTGCTTTCCAGACCCTTGGAACCCAGAGGACATGGCATATGAGGAAGTGGTGTTCTACCATAGCTGCCACTGCATAGCCCCAAATCAACATAAATCAGGGGTGGAGGGAACCATACCTGCTACCATGAGGCTGTCCTCCCACACTACCCACTTGGGGCAGCAAAAGGACTTGAGACTGCCTTGCCTTATAGCTAAGCAGAAGGAAATAAACATGGCTCGCCTCCCTCTATTTTCCCCTTCCCTCTGCCACCCCACCAGCCACAGCCAGGACACTCACCTAGAGCTTCCTTCTAGAGCCCACTGTATTTCTTCCCACAACGGGCCTTACTCCTAGTATCCAGTAATTTGGAGTGTGGAGCTTGGGGAGGGCAAGGTTTGGGAAGGGGAAGGACCTTGGCAGGGTATAACGCCAGGAGTCATTTCGTAGAAAAAGAGGTGCAGGAGCTCATTAGCATAACTCGTTAGCATAACTTATTTGCATATGTTACACCACAAGGAAGGAAGGAAGGAAGGAAGAAAGAAAGAAAGAAAGAGCTGGCAGAGAGGGGATAGCTACTAATCCAAGCCTCAGAAATACCACTATTCTGGGAGGATAGCTTCAGTGGTGGCTGAAGCCTTCAGAAGGCTGGTTGGAGGAACAAAGACCTTTCCAGGGGACAGGGTCATTTTGCTGTGGCCATCCCGTGGGGGATGGGGCTGGCACCAACTCCCAGAGCTGAGCTTCCCCAAGCTCCTGCTCGAAATGACCCCTGTATAATGCCATAAAGACCACCCTTCAAAGCAGCCATTTTCTCCAGAAAAACTGATCTTTATGATCTGGAGATCAGTTATAATTCTGAGAGATCTCCAGGCCCCACCTGGAGGCTGGCAACCACACTGCACATGCTAACTCATATTCTTAGTGGGGAACGAAAACTCTCCCATTGCTGCAGGTTTGCAGTGTGCAAAAGATTATTTAAATACTATCAAGAACGCGTGAAGTTTTTTGCCTCAGTTCAGCATTTCAGAATGTTTTTCCTCCCCTGTACACGGACTCTGGTTCCCAAAATTAATTCACTTTCTCGTGGAGAAATGCAAAAGCAAATATTATAATTAATTCTAAGTGATTCAAAACCCTTGTGGCATTTATCTAATAGCCACTGCCTCCTCCTTAAATATGATTGAGCTGTTCGGCTGCAATAAATATGACTGAAATTTAAATACTGAGTTGGGCATGAATTTTTACATTTCTCTCCCCCCCCCCCTTGTGCAAGCTACTGAATTTTAGGTGTTCAGCACCTGAAAGGCAATGCTTAGCATATTTGACACAGCACATTATTCTGTGTCACATTGTATTACACACACTGTCATCCCGGCTTGTAAGACATAATGTGACAGGAGGTGAGAGAGAGAGAGTGTGTGTGAGAGAGAGCGTATCAGGAAACGCCAAATACAAAAAATATTCCGAGTCTACCAGTGGCGATGAATCTGATGCTTGGAATGAGACATAAGGTCTTTAATGGAAAATTAAAGCACGTTATGAGCTGAGCCCACAACTCCACTGGAGTTTCGGCTCAGCTTGTCATGGTCCTGTTATCAGCTGACCTTCCCTGCCACTGTCCCCTTTTCCAAGGAAGAAAAGAACAAGAGATTGGATTTATATCCCGCCCTTCACTAACCAAGGGAGTCTCAGAGCGGCTTACAATCTCCTTTCCCTTCCCCTCTCCACAACAGACACCCTGTGCGGTAGGTGGGGCTGAGAGAGCTCTCTCGAGAACTGCTCATGAGAGAACAGCTCTGAGAGAACTTGTGACTGACCCAAGGTCACCCAGTCGACTGCATTTGGAAGAAAAGGGAATCAAACTCGGTTCTTCCAGGAGAGCTGGCTGGCAGAAGCAAAGGCCATTGATATCCACATATCTCCAGTAGCGCTTGGGAACATAATACTGATAGTTGGATCGTTTCCAAGTAGGGTTGCTGAGTCCACGTCGTCCACCAGTGGAGGATGGGGGGCAGGGTTGCCAGATCCAGGCTGGGAGACTCCTGAAGATTTGGGTATAAAGCTGGGGGGGCAGTAGGGTTGCCAGCTCTGGATTTAGAAACACCTGGAGATTTTGGGGGTAGAGACTTGGCAGGGTGAGGTTCGGGGAGGGGAGGCCACTCAGCAGTATATAATTCCAAACAGTCTACCCTCCATAGGAGCCTTTTTTTTGCCAGGTGAATTGATCTTGGTTACCTGGAGATCAACTGTATCTCCAGGTGCCACATGGAGGCTAGCAACTATAGGGGACAGGGACTTCAGTGGGATAAAATGCCATAGAGTCCACCCACCAAAGCATCCTTTTTTTTTCTACGGGAACTGATCGCATTAGTCTGGAGATGATCTATAATTCCCGGCAGGGGTCCGTTGGAGCGGGAGCGCACTGGAGCACAGCTCCAGGAGTCAGAAGCCCAGGGGGCGGGCACATGACCAAGCCCCGCCCCCTCCTCGGCTTCCCCGAGCATTGCAGAGGCGCAGCGCCCAGGGGAAAGCCCTGCTAGGGTCTTTATTGTTTTTAATGTTTTGTTTTAATATTGATAATTTTATCATTGTTCCTTTTATGACTGTGTGCTGCTTTTCCAGAGACTTGCTCAAGGTGGCATATAAATTTTCTAAGTCTACCATTTTTTATCTGGGCACATGGCACATAAGTACTGGAGAAATTTCACCAACCCTTCAGCAGCTTCCACCCCATCAGTTTGGTGTAGTGGTCAGGAGTTGGACTCTAATCTGGGAGAACCAGGTTTGATTCCCCACTCCGCCACATGCAGCTGCTGGTGTGACCTTGGGCCAGTCACAAGTTCTCTCAGAGCTGTTCTCTCATGAGCAGTTCTCAAAAGACCTCTCTCAGCCCCATCTACCTCACAGGGTGTCTTGTTGTGGGAAGGGGAAGGGAAAGGGATGGGTGGTGCACATGTCCTGGGTATCTCAAGTCTACTTGACACCTGGTGGTTTGAAGGGAGCAGGAAGAGAATGAGGGTGTGTTCTTTACGCTTATTTTTATTGCACAAAGTATTGGATGGGGAAGGGAATGGAGGAAGAGCAGGTCAGTTTCACTGAGGGATGGGTGTTGCCTTCTGACACACTTCTGGTATTTTAGGGGGTGTGGCATATGCAAATGAGTTATGCAAATGAGTTATGCTAATGAGCTCCTGCACCTCTTTTTCTACGAAATGACCCCTGATTCCCGATGATCCCCAGGCTGCCTCTGGAGGCTGGCATCCCTGTTTCCAAGGCCTTCCACCTAAGTCCGTAGAACTCAGGGATGATAGATGTATGTTATAGTTCCGGTAATCTCAGCAGCAGTGCATGAAACCAGGACTTTGGAAGAAGAGGAGGAGGAGGAAGAGGAGGAGGAGGAGGAGGAGGAGGAGATTGGATTTATACCTCCCCTTCACTCAGAGAGCAGCTTACAATCTCCTTCCTTTCGTCTCCCCACAACAGACACCCTGTGAGGTAGGTGGGGCTGAGACAGCTCTTTCGAGAATTGCTCAAGAGAACAGCTCGGAGAGAACCGTGACTTGCCCAAGGTCAAGCCTTCTGCAAGTGGAGGAGTGGGGAATGAAACCTGTGTCTCCCAGATTAGAGTCCGTGCTCCTAACCACTACACCAAACTGGCTCTCAGTGAGGTTCACATGGCTTCTGCCATCCCCAGCCAGCGCTCTTCACCACTGGTGCTTCCCCTGCAAAAGGACATCTTTGACTGGAAGTGATGGGGCCGGGATCAAGGTCTGGGGGGAGGCTCCCCCCCCCAAGTAGAAGTCCTGGTTTAAAAACAAAAACAACAACAACAAGAGATTATTGAGAGTTTTCTGAAAAGGCCCCCAAAAACTAATTGCGAGCTGAGCAAAATGGAGTTTGCCCATAGCCATTTACCAGTGCAAAAAAAAACCTAATTAGCTCAACCCAATCATGTAAAATTAGCAGCTTCAATAGAAAACAGAAAGAGAATGCTGTAACGTTCTCAGCAAAGTGGCTCACTCTGCCCACCCGCCCTCTTCTGTGCATCAAACAACATATGTGAGTTGTGGTTTATAATAAACCCTGTCCTTAAAGTTCACAAAAATTGGGGACATTACCAGATCTTCTCCCACAGCTCCTGCCAGAGGCCGAGAGGGGCTTGGGCTGACAGGATATTAATTCATAGGTGGTGTGGCTTAAAGATGGGACACAAGCTTAAAGTTGTATGCCAAACGTTGTCTTCTTTCAATCCTGTCTGTGTACATCTGCAGCTGTATGTAAGGGAGGACATGAGAGAGGTTTATAGAATTATGCATGGGGTGGAGATAGCTGACAAAGGGAAATTTTCTCCCTCTCCCAAAATACTAGAACTCGAGGGCACCCAGTGAAACTGATGGGCAGTAGGTTCAGGATGGAGAAAAGGGAATACTACTTTACACAGAGGATAATTAAAACAAGTGGAGACCCGCAAGAAACTTGCGGGATGGTTATCCCATTCCTCACACCTTTGCTTCCTCCCTTCTCCCCCTACCTCTCTCACACTCTTTCTCCCTTCTGCCCCCTCTACCTTACTCTCTCTCCTTCATTTATTTATTTATTTATTTAGATTTATATCCCGCCTGACCAACATAAGCGGCTCTAGGCGGCTCACAACATTAAAATCAATACAAACAATATAAATTAGTACATTAAAAACAGTACAATTCCAATTTCAATTGGCGGCAAATTACAATATAATTGGTGGCAATTTAAATACCAACACCAGGGCAACGACAGCTCCCCCCAGCCTGGAGGCTACCACTAACTGTTATCCCGGGCCTGTGTACTTCTCTGGCCATCTATCAGTGGCCATTTCCCCCAGCGGTGGCCCCAAAAGCCTGGCGGAAGAGCTCTGTCTTGTAGGCCCTGCGGAACTGTATGTTATTTCCTCTCTCTTTCTGACCTGTCATCATTCTCTTTGTTTTTCTTCCTCCCCACCTCATCACTCTTTCTTTGTCTCTCTGCCCCCCTCCATCGCTCTCTTTCTGCCCCCATAGCTCTCCCAGCCTCCTGCCTGCTTCCTCTCCCCCCACAGCAGCAGTGGCAGTGCTCTGGGAATCACAATGGATCTCCCAGCTGCAGAGATCAATTCACCTTAGGGCTGCCAGCTCCAGGTTGGGAAATTCTTGGAGATTTGGGGGGGGAGCCTTCGGACAGTGGGGTTTGCGGAGGCAAGCAGCCTAAGCAACCCTCCAAAGCAGACATTTTATCCAGGGGAACTGATCTCTGTCACCTGGACAACAGTTGTAATTCTGGGTGCTCTCCAGCCCTTGTCTGGAGGCTGGCAATGGTCGTTCAAGTGAAGGAAATGGCTGGTTTGGAGGGTGGAGTCTATGGCACTATACTGGTCTGTAGTCCCTCTTCAAATCCCACCCTCCCCAGGCTCCACCCCTCAAATGTCCAGGAATTTCCCAACCTGGAGTTGGCAACCCTATTTCCTTCCCACCCAACAGCCAACCTACCTTTGTCTTCAGACGGATTTCGCACAGGCCACTTGCCTCTCATTCTCTCTGGAGTTTCCCCTCCAAGTTTCCCTCGGAGCATTTTTGTCAATTTCGCACTTGGAGCCACAGCTCCTCATCTGCCCCGCATGTTCCATTTCTCATTACTGGCTGCTCCAGGGCTGCTGCGAGGCTTCCTGCTGCTGCCCCCTCCCACTCCCCTCCCATTCCCCTCCCATCTCCCTCCCGCATGCTCTGGCTGCTGTCCTCCATCCACCATGCCGCCAGCAGCAGCAGCAGCAGCAGCAGCAGCACTCAGGGCGCTGGATGCGAGCACAAGCCAGGGGGTGGGGAGGGGGGGACTGGCCTCCCGTCTCCCTCCCGCATGCTCTGGCCGCCGACTTCCATCCACCATGCCGCCGTCAGCAGGAGGATCAGCAGCAGCACCCAGGGTGCTGGATGCAAGCGTGAGCCAGGGGGTGGGGAGGGGGGAATCGTGGTTCCTTCCGGGCTTTTTCTCCAGTGGCGGCAGCGGCGGCACTTGGCGGTGGCAGCCGAGGAGGAGCAGCGGCAACAGCAGCCTGGTCACCTCGCTTTGCACCTGGCTGCAGCATGCTGAATATGAACCCAGAAGAAAAAGCCCCCCCCCCCCAAATGCATACTAAATAAATGTGAACATGTGTGTTATACAAAGAAAACAATGGTGCGGTCTTCCTTTGCTGCATGACTATTTCAATACTTAGATATAACGTAATGAGGGTTTCTTTTTTAAAAACAAGAGAAGACAGTCTAGCCTCAGGCTGGGAGGAGCACACCCAGAGAGCGGGCGGGGCGGAAGAATTGCGCTCCTGGCCCACCCGCCAGCTCGCTGCCGCTCCCCCGCAGGTGCCGGGAGGAAAGCGCCCCCCACCTGCTCGGTGGAGGCTGTGGCAGGGGCACCCCGGACACAGGGCAGTGGTCATCCGCCCGCCTGGGGGCTCTCAGTCTAATGACACCTGGCTCCTGCCCCCCAAAAGCCCAGCAAATCCTCCTCGCCAGCTCACTTCTTGCTTCGCTGCTGCACCACTTCGAACTAACATAAGGAGGAGTTCTTTTTTAAAAAGAAGAAGAAGAAGAAACTCCCACCACGGGGCATGCCAGAAGGAAGGTGGGCGAGTGGGCGTGTTTTCATTTTGGCTTCTCCCTGGAGCAAACAGGAAAATCCTCTAAAAACAGGATTTGTTTGCTCTGCAGAAACTCTGGTGCAGCACGGCGATACTCTGGAGCAAAACGTGAGCCCGAAGCAACTGGTGTGAAATCGACCAGAAGCTCCGGGGCAAGCATGAGGGCAAACCTGGGGCAAATGCTAGTGTGAAATCGGTCTCTGTTTTCCATCTCCACCCCCCTCCCCTGCAGCCTCTACCTAGGAAAATCACAGTCTTTCTCCACAGTGGGGACTAACGCAGCTTACATTATTATTTCCTTCTTGTTATCTGCACAACAGCCCTGTGTGGTTGGTTAGGCTGAAAGTATGTGACTGGTCCAAAATCTCCCAGTCAGCTTCCACCGCAAGATGGGATCTGAACCTGGGTCTCACAGATCCCAATCTGAAGCTCTAACTGTTACATCACAATGGCTTTCATAGGGTGGCTGCTGATGAACAGGAGCAAAGCAGCTGGGCCTAATTAAATCATGCAAATCAGGTGGTATCAAGTCACACAGAGGGTGTTGCCTAGAGATGCCAGCCTCCAGGTGGGACCTGGGGATCCCCTGGAATTACTGCTCATCTCCAGAGTACAGAGATAACTTTCCATGGAGAAAATGGATGCTTTGGAGAGTGGAGTTTATGGCATTGTACCTCACTGAGGTCCCTGTCCTCCCCAGGCTCCACCCCCAAATCTTCAGAAGTTTCCCAGCCTGGATCTGCTGGTGGTGGCCAGGGGGAGTACTTGGCAACCCTAGACTGCTGCCAGTAAAAACCCTGCCTTTTACTGACAGAAACTGTTAGAAGCCTCCCCCTCCCCTGAACATTCTAATCTCTCAAAATTGATGCCTGGAGTTGATGCCATTTCAAAAGGTATTGGGGGGGAATCAACGGTCCCTGAAGTTTTTTTTAACTTTTTGGATTTTTCTGCAAACCGAGGAAGGCCCCTGACTATGTAGGAAAAGCTGTTGGGGAAGAGTGAGCTCTCTTTTGGTAGATATAAGTATCCACACAGAAAAAAACAACAACCTTGGAATTAGTATATAGATGTGAATTTGGCTGCCAGAGGATGTAGTGATGGCCACAGGAATAAAGGGAATTAGATAGACTCATGGAGGATAAATGTATCAGTGGCTACTAGTCATGGTGACTAAGGGGAATCTCCACATTCAGAGGCACTAATCCTCTGAATCCCTGAGCCAGGAAGGAACATCAGGAGAAGGCCTGAGTCACATTAAGGGTCCTATGAAGACTCTGGGGAGGGGATAAGCCAAAGGCGTGTTCATTGTCCTTGTGAAGCCTTAGGCAGCAGAGTCACTAGGAACTGCTGATGGCCCATGAAAGTCCAAGGCTGACCTGGAAACCTTTATAGTCCTTGCAGGTCAGGCCAAGAATTAAAACCAGGAACCCTCGGATCTGTGCTTCTCCTTCAGGTCAGGGGGAATCGTAGACCTGAGGATTCCTGGTTTCTGATTCTTTGCTGCAGACGTATAAGCTGAGGATCAACACAAAGGATGAAGAGAAGAAAGAACCCCAGGTATTACAGGAGGTTTGCAAACATCCGTGAATAAAATGAATACATCTGTCGCTAGGAAACTAGGCATATCCCCAAAGCGTTCCCTTAACACTGCAAGCTTCTTATTCACAGTAATATAATCACAAGTTACTTAACAGTTTTGAAGAACAATCCTAACCAGGTCTACCGGGAAGCAAGTTCCCTTTTACCCGACAGGGGTTTGCTCCCAGAAAAGTGTTCATAGGATTGCAACCTTACAGCTAGGGTTGCAATCTCCCCGGTCGGGGCAGGGTTTCCCCTGATTTCGGGTGCTCCAATCCACCACTAGCCAGCTGGCCAGCAGGGAAAACCCCACCACGGAAAAAACCCTCCTGCGTTGGCGTCGCTGGTGTGATGACATCGCCCAACAGTGACATCATCATGTAGCTGACATTAGGGGGTGACGCTCTAGTTTTTGGGCAAACTCTATGGTTTTGAAGGCAAAAAACCCATAGAGTTTTGCCCCAGAACTAGAGCATCTCCACCCCAATGTCAGCAATGCGATGATGTCACTTCTGGGTGATGTCATTGCACCACACATGCTTGGCACACGTGGCAGAAGATCCCGATGAGGATCTGGGAGGCCCCCGCCAGATCGGAGAACATACCTGGAGATCTTGGGGGTGGAGCCTGAGGATGGTGGGGTTTGGGGAGGGACTTCAGTGGGGTCTAATGCGGTACAGTCCACCTTCCCAAGTGACCATTTTCTCCACATGAACTGATCTCTGTCACCTGGAGATCAGTAGTGATTCCAGGAGAGCTCCAGCCACCACCTGGAGATTGGCAACCCTTCTCCAGCAAGCTTCTAAGCAGAGTAAGACTAGGGTTGCCAAGTCTGGGTTGGAAAATACCTGGAAACTTTGGGGGTGGAGCCAGGAGAAGGAGGGGTTTGGGGAGGGGAGGGGCCTCAGCATGGTACAGCGCCATAGAGGCCACCCTTCAAAACAGCCATTTTCTCCAGGGGAGCTGATCTCTCTCAGCTGGAGATCAGTTGTAAAAGCAGGAGATCCCCAGGCCCCACCTGGAGGCTGGCAACCCTAAGTAAGACCCTTCTAAGTCCACTGACTTCAAGGTGCAGCTCTTCAAGGGTGTAACTCTGCTTAGGCCCACACTGTGTACGGCCCTTCCAAATTTCTCATTCATCAGCAAGTGATAGAATTTTTCAGCCCTGCGGCACAGTTTCTCACTGTTCAATGTCTCCCTCTCACTTACTTTCCCTCCTTCCTTCCCTCTCTCTTTTCTTTTTTTTTCTGAACGCATATTTGGCCTGCCCTTCAAGTTTCTCTCTCAGGTCAAGTTCAGTCTCAGGTCTCTCACAGGTCCTGGAATGTACTGGGAGGGAAGTGACATTGTCCAAAGTCTGCGCCCTGAGTCAGAAGGCCTGTGGTGAAACTAGAAAGACAGAGGTGCCACTGTTCAACGGACTGGTTTAGGAAATGGCTGCCTCACCTCTCCAGAAAATCCATTCAAGTCAGCCTACTAAAAAAGGGTCCCGATCACACAAGACACAACCCTCATGTCTGTCTCGTCTTTTGTGGCTAGAGATCCTGGAGGTTTTTTGTCACCTTTTGGACGTGGAACAGTAGTCACTGGGGACCGGGGTGTGTGTGTGTGGTATTTGTGAATTTCCTGCATTGTGCAGGGGATTGGACTAGATGACCCTGGAGGTCCCTTTCAACTCTATGATTCTATGACTGCTCCTAGCATTGTATTTGGCATCACGCTTATAAGAACTAGAGAAATGAGTGATCAAATTCAGTACTCATGTTTGGTCTGCAATGGAATGTTAGCCAGTGGATGGTGCCATCATTTGAACCACCCTCTAATAGTGTGTGTAAACTGCTGTCAAGTTACAGTTGACAATATGGCAATTAGAAGCATTGAAGGGACTTGTCGCTATGGACTTTAATTGCCTGGACCTTGCTTGGCGTGTCCGAGGTCTTATTTTTTGGACTCAGAAGGTCACCTTGCCTAAAAAGAACAGCATCTGTTTGAAAGCATCTGTAGGTAAGCTCTAGATATCTCTATATTTGCTGCTAAAAACCTGCAAAGAGAGCGCCATGGGTGCTGCAGTGGGAAGAGGACTCCCCAGATGAGGTGGCACCACTGAAAATGGCCTGTCTCTTGTTGCCACCTGCCTTGCCTCTTACAGTGGGGGCACAAAGCGCAGAGCTGTGAAGGAGTATATCCCAGCAGTTGGGTTTGACAGTATGGGAAGAGAAAGTCCTTCAGATAATGCCCCCCCCAAAGCCATTTAGGGCCTTAGAAGCAATGAGCATTTTGAATTGGTTCTGCCAGTGCAGATCTTTCAGCACAGGTTCTGCCAGTGCAGATCTGTATCCTGCCCCTGATAGCTGCCACATTTTGAACCAGCTGAAATTTCTGGGCTCTTTTCAAAGAAGACCATGGAGGAAACTTGTGCTTGCAACCATAGGATGTCCTTTCCCCTTTTGCTTGTTCAGCCTATCATTGACTTTTGAAGGCATTTGGTGTAGTGGTTAGGAGCGTGGACTCTAATCCGGGAGAACCGGGGTTGATTCTCCACTCCTCCACATGCAGCTGCTGGTGTGACCTTGGGTCAGTTACAAGTTCTTTCAGAGCTGTTCTCTCACGAGCAGTTCTCAGAAGAGCTGTCTCAGCCCCATCTCCCTCACAGGGTGTTTGTTGTGGGGAGGGGGAGGGGAAAGGAGATTGTAAGCTGCTCTGAGACTCCTTTGGGTAGTGAAGGATGGGGTATAAATCCAATCTCCTCCTCCTCCTCTTCCTCCTCCTCTACTTCTTTTGAATGTTTCCTCTAAGGTTAGATTTGGGTCCAGTAGCACCTCAGAGATTGGGGTATAAATCCAATCTCCTCTTCTTCTTCTCTTCAGCATGATAATGACAATGGGTCGGTGATGCTGCTCATGATGGAGGGGGTAATGTGAACAGACAGCCACCATTTTCTGTGGAAACCTTGAGTTCATCATTAACACCTGATTTTATCCTGAGCCAGGGCTCCATCTCAGAAATCCAGAAGCACGTCAGTCCATCAGTGGGAGGGAAATGGGCACAGTCCTCCCAAAGGCTTGTACAAGAGTTTGTGCTCAGATACATGCTGTGTCCTTACCTGGATAGCCCAGGCAAGCCTGGTCTCGTCAGATCTCAGAAGCCAAGCAGGGTTGGCCCTGGTTAGCATTTGGATGGCGGATCTCCAAGGAAGTCCAGGTTCACTAGGGAGAGGTAGGCAATGGCAAATCACCTCTGAATGCCTCTTGCTCGACAGGGTTGCTATAAGTCAGCTGCGACTTGACGGCACTTTCCCCCACCACTACGTGCAGGGCACGTGGAAGAACATCTCTGGACTGAGTTTCACATTTCTCATGCAGTGTTTTTGCATTATGGTGTCAGTCAGACCACCCCATCAAAAGGTAGAACATCGTCAGATCTCGGAAGCTAAGGAGGGTCGACTCTGGCAAGTACTTTGATGGGAGACCTCCTTGGAATACCAGCAGTCAGGAGGCGGGGGCAGGCTTTATTCAAGCCACCTCTCTGAATATCCTCCAGGCCCCCAGTAGGGGTCAATTACCAGAGGTCGCCATGACTTCCAGGTGTGCACACACAAACACACAAATACCAAAAAAATACCACAAAAGAGGTAGAACATTGAACATCCTTTGCATGCTGAAGGACACTGTTGAGTCCACCACAGTATGTCCAGCAAATGTCTTGATAGTTGATCTGTTTTCCGCAGATGGGAAGACTGCACCCACCTGCAATTCACCAATCAGTTGTTTTATGCCCAAAGACTTCAGAAAGGAAACTAAGGGTGTGTTCAGACGGGCAGCTAATCCTGCCATTGGCCCAGCTGTAATTTGAACTAGATCTTTTTGATCCAGTGTTGCACGACCAAACAGCCTGCCTGTGACATGCTTTGTCTAGATGGCATCCACAGTGAGGAGCCGTCATTTAAAAAAAAAATCTGTCTGCACATGCACATAGGTGTCTCACCATATGAAGAAGAAGAAGAAGAGATTGGATTTATACCCCACCCTTCACTCACTTGGAGTCTCAGAGCGGCTTACAAACTCCTTTCCCTTCCCCTCCCCACAACAGACACCCTGTGAGGTAGGTGGGGCTGAGAGAGCTCTTTCCCAAGCTGTCCTTGAGGGAACAGCTGGTACAGAGCTATGGCTTGCCCAAAGTCATCCAGCCAGGTGCAAGTGGAGGAGTGGGGAATCAAACCCGGTTCTCCCAGATTAGAGTCCGCGCACTTAACCACTACACCAAACTGGCTCTTGTTTTTCCATGTATACTTGTTTTTCCATGTATGCGCGTACTAAAAACAGTAAAAACACCGCTAGTGGTACTGTCCTCTAGGTACCGTTTCACTTAATAAAGTTAATTGGGTTTAGGGGATCATCAGAAACAACATTGTTTGGATCGCTTGAGCAGAGCTCTGGGGACGTCACATGTTTAAGCAGTTATGCATGCATCACTAAGAGTTTTTTTAAAAAATGGCGGCCGTTTGGAATGGTTTGGAGACCATCCCTATGGGCTGATTGCACACTGGTGGAACGACCTGACAGTGGAAAGTCCGGCACTGGACCGTTGGTCAGCTTTAGACCGGACTTTAAGCACTATCTTTTAAGTACGGATCCCCGATGGGGATCGATGGGCTACTAACAAAAGCGGCACGATTCCCAGATGTTGAGGTCTGGACGTGCACTTTAAATCCACCCGGCACTCGAGCCTGGCGCAGCTCAAAAGAGCCGTATGAATGCACCCTAAGAAGCTGGACCCAGGACATGGGGAATACATTACTAGTCGTTTCCTCTCCTTATGTCTGGCATTTAAGATTGTTTAAGTTTCTTCTTTCTTCCGCCTCAACGGAGGCTGTGATGCGCAAACCTGCTTAGAAATCGTGCTACTCCTCAAACTAGGGGACAGGATGCCCTGATTCCGTTGTGGAAAGTAGCAGCAGGAGGAAGCCATATTAGGCACTTTACAACTCTAGAGTGGGAAGGAAGAGCCCGCCGTCATTCCGTATGGTCCTTGGCACATTACAAGTGCAAGTGCTTCCCTCTGTTACTACCGCTGAGCGTTCAGACAGATTGTGTCAGAAAAATAAAAGGAGAAGGATTCAAGGATAGAACCATGGCATATTGTGTGTGTGTGTGTAAAGTAACTGTCAAGTCACAAACGACTTATGGCGGCCCCAGCAAGGGGCTTTTGAGGCAAGTGATTCAGAAGAGGTGGGTTTGCCATCGCCGCCCTCTGCAGAGCCTTCCTTGGGGTCCCCCACCCAAGTGCTGACCCTACTTAGCTTCCGAGATCTGATGAGATAGGGCTATACCAATGCCGCCTTTTGTTTTGAAGGATTAAGTTTTGGGAAATCTGTAGGTCTCCTAAATCTGACTCTTCGTGACCCCATGGACCACATCACGCCAGGCCCTCCTGTCTCCCATCATGGAAGAGAAGAAGAGAAGAAGAGATTGGATTTATACCCCGCCCTTCACTCCCCAAGGGAGTCTCAGAGCAGCTTACAAAGTTCTTTCCCTTCCCCTCCCCACAACAGACACCCTGTGAGGTAGATTGGGGCTGAGAGAGCTCTTTCCCAAGCTGTCCTTGAGAGAACAGCTGGTACAGAGCTATGGCTTGCCCAAGGTCATCCAGCCAGGTGCAAGTGGAGGAGTGGGGAATCAAACCCGGTTCTCCCAGATTAGAGTCTGCGCACTTAACCACTACACCAAACTGGCTCTCAGTTTGGTGAGTGTGGTGAGAGCCAGTTTGGTGTAGTGGTTAAGTGTGTGGTCTCTAATCTGTGAGAACTGGGTTTGATTCCCCACTCCTCCACTTGCAGCTGCTGGATGACCTTGGGCAAGCTCTGTAACAGCTGTTCTCTCAAGGACAGTTGTCTCAGAGCTCTCTCAGCCCCACCTACCTCACAGGGTGTCTGTTGTGGGGAGGGGAAGGGAAAGGAGTTTGTAAGCCGCTCTGAGACTCCAAGTGAGTGAAGGGCGGGATATAAATCCAATCTCCTCTTCTTCTGCTCCGGAGCCTGCTCAACTCTATGCTTGTCGCATTGATAACACTGTCTAACCATCTCATCCTTTGTCGTCCCCTTCTTCTCTGACCTTCAGTCTTTCCCAGCATCAGGGTCTTCTCCAGGGAGTGCTCCCTTCTCATTTGGTGGCCAAAGTATTTGAGCTTCAGCTTCAGGA
Source organism: Lepidodactylus listeri (assembly GCA_029233225.1). NCBI lineage: Eukaryota > Metazoa > Chordata > Lepidosauria > Squamata > Gekkonidae > Lepidodactylus > Lepidodactylus listeri. Next base: position 145,342,477 of record JARCFY010000004.1, read on the forward strand.
CCTGGCCTTCCAGGGAACAGTCAGGGTTGATTTCTTTTAGGAGGGACTCTCAAGAGTCTTCTCCAGCACCATAATTCAAAAGCATCTATTCTTCAGCACTCGGTCTTCCTTATGGTCCAACTCTCGCAGCCATACATTAGTACTGGGACTACCATTGCTTTGACCATATGGACTTTTGTTGGCAGGGTGATGTTCATACTAGCCATTTTCTACAGAAGGTATCCAATTATTATGGGAAATGCAGACCTTGGCTTGAATCTAGCAAGGTGCAACAATGGAAGCATAAACAGACTTGTTCCGCTTGTGCATGATATTTTGCATACCTAGCACGTTCCTTTCTAGATATCATTGTGCCCAGAAGTTAGTTGTACAAGATGTTGTACAAGTCGAAACATAAGTGGGGATGCGATAAGCGCAAGCAGCTGCTGTGATCTTCTTCTTCTGGTTCCACCTGTACAAGAGTTCTACAGCAAGTGGAAATTTTATGGTGGACCCAGTACTTTGTCACTGCCATACCACTCACAGTCTAATGTTTTGCCTCTTGTTCTCCTGTCTTTTTAAAGACCTGGTTTGTGGCGATTTTTCTGACATTTGGAATTATTGCTCCAGACGGTTCAGTGTGGGCTGGCAAAATGCTATTCAAGCATCTGGAAGTAGGGGTGGCCTGTGAGGTAATTAGTGATGTATTGATGCTATCCTGACACTTTCTGGTTGTACCACCATAACATGTTCTGCAACATTCTTTCTTCCATTTACTTTTCAAAATGGAATTTTGCCTTGACTGCCTTCAGTCACAACTCTCATGTTTTGGAAGAGCCAACAAGAGTGAGGAGGAGAAACAGGACAGAAGAGGAAGGGGAGGAAAGGGAACTTGCTGGCTGGGACAGTGGAAGGAGTTCTGAGCAGAAGCAGCAGTGCTGAAGGCCCTCTCCCTTCATCCTATTGTGAGAACAGAACAAGCTGTCGCTCAGTAGCTGAAAGTATCACTGGTGACCTCAGACAGGAAGGCTCTCTCTTCCTGAGTCACTTAATTTGGAGTGATGGTGGGACTGGTACTTCTAATCATCATTTGAGTTCGGTTTGAGGGCAAGTGTACTGATGCAGAATAAACCTGAAAAAGATGTGGAAGATTGCCATAAGGTACATGGCACAGGATGGTGGGTGCAATCACAAAATGGCTGCCACAAGGGGCAGGGCCAACCGTAAAAGGTCAGGGAGTGAGGTCATGCATAACTCTAATAGTAACTCATGATCAGATGGCAACATCTGCCTCCTGTCCCTCAGTCATTGCCCCCCCCCCATCCTCACCATGATTTTCCCAACACCTTGCATGCTCAAGCTGCTTGGCAAGGTCTGATGCTTCCAGTCTCCAGCTGCCAGTTTTTTTGCAGTTAGCAATGTGCACATAACCGTGTATTTGCTCCTAGGAAATAAGCAGTTATGCGCATGCACACATTAGAGGTGTTTTTTTTAAAGAAGCTGCCTGCTGGCCCTCTCCCTGGTGACAATGCAGTGGCGGTCTGAACGGTCGACTGTAGACTGAGGCAGGTATAGGATGGCATGTCTAGTCTCACCTCTCCAGAACAAATAGCTCTGGAGAAATTAGAGGCACAGCCAGCCCATGCCAAAGCCTGCCATCTAATCACAGCCATATTGTTCAAAAATATTTTTCTTGCATACCCACAGCTTTCCTGCCATGAAGATCCTTGTTCGGTTTAACAGGATATCTTTTAAAATTAACATATTGTTTAAAAATATTTTCTCACATATATAGTTTACCTTCAGTCACATAGTGAAGATCCATGTGCTGCGGTGGCAGCTGCTGCCAAATCAGCTTTTAAAACAATTTTAGAAATGTGCACAGCCAATCATATATCCAATGGCCAATCCAAAGCCCTGCTGGGTAAAAGCCCCACCTTGCCCCACCCACTTAGTAAAACACTTGGCGGGTGCCAGGAAAGATGCTGGTGGGTGCCATAGTGCCCATGTGCACCACATGGGGGACCCCTGCCCAAAGTGCCACACTAAGCAAAAGTGGCGGGGGGGGGGATTCACCTCTATGGGGCCTCTCTTAGGTCCTTTCTGCACTGACAGCTTGCTCCGGAGAGTCCGAGGAGTCAAGCCTTAAGGGTTGACTTTGCAATCACATGCATTCCCTTCACACTGGCTTTCCCCCCTCCAGTTTATTTATTTGTGCATCCCATATGCATTCTGCATCTACAAGTAAAACCCATATTTTTGGGGCTAACTGGCTGCTTTGTCTAAGATGAAGAGAAAGGCAAACATCTTTCAAAACTTTTAGTTGCAGACCCGATCCCCCCTCCCTCCCTCTGTGATTCTGCAAAAAAGAAAGGAAAGGGAGGGGGCACTCCAGGCCCACACATGCAAGACTGACATATTTGGGAGCAGGGAACTGGCCTCGTCCTTTGTATTTACCGATTCCTTCTTATGCTCTCTCTGGCTTTTTAAAAGTTTGCCTGAGTGGGAGTACATGCCCTCTTTTGTCTTTTGAGAAGGAGGGAAAGAAAACAGAATGGGGAGGGAGCGTCAACCTAGAGAGAGAGAGAGAGTAAAAACGGGGGAGGGCAGTAGGCAGCACTTAAATACCAGCAGAAACAATTCTACTTTAGAAAGGATTAGCGATTCAAAAGCGGATGAGAACAAAGAATTGCAGCAAAAGGAGTTTTGGTAACTGCAGGGCAACAGTGTGCTGGAAGCGGTCTGAATGCAGATTCCTGTAAAACAAAAACAAAGGCCCCAACACAAATGGGAGGTGAAAGCACGAGGGAATGCAGAACGGAAGAATAGGATGCGCTCCAAAACCGAGGCAAAATACAGATGTAGAAAGGGCCTTAGTCATAAAGATACTAGATGTATGGCAGATGTGATGTTTTGCCAGCTGTATAAGTTGTATGCGAATGCTCCTGTTACTCTTTGAGTGGCTGGTGCTGCAGAATTATCTTTTTGAATCGAGAAAGAAGACATCTCAAGCTTGCCTGGCAATCCTGGCCCTTCCTCCGTGAGGTTTTAGCGCTTGATTCAGTGGTAAGGGAAGAGCTGCTGCCGCGTGGGCTTAGCAGAGTCTGCTTTCTCGTTGCCTTGTATGCTTGAGGACTGCGCCCTGTCATTCAAAACACGTTGGAGTGTCCTTGTGTGCTCCAGCTGAAACAAAGCTCTTTCTTTCCCGGCAGATTGATGCTGATTATCATGACTCACACCTCCACCCCATTAACTTCGATGGCACTCGAACAGAACAGCTCCCAGGACTGTGACCCAAGTGTGCTAGACATTCTGTACAAAATATTTCAAAGAAACACATTCAGAAAAGCTTTTAGTCAAGAGCTAAGTGTCTCTCTCTGCATGGACAACCAAGAACAGCTTTTCAGCTACTGGCATAAGAAGGGAAAAGCACATTAAAAACATTGAGTGTGTTGTTCTGTACCTCTGAGTTACAATTGTCTATAGTCCAGGCAGGTAAGAATGTTTAAAGGGCACAAACAGGAATTTTATTTCTTTGTAGAAACGAGGTATTCTTAATAGTTAAGCAAATTAAAAACAATTAAAGCAAATTTAGATGGCCCATTTTTAAACTATGGGAGCAAAATTAAATCTACAGTGCCAGATATAGACATCATTGTAAAAACTGAGAGTGCAATTTGCCAAAAGAGTAGTGGATAATGGTCTCTAATTATTTCTTTGGCCACCATTCAAAACAGCTCAGAAATCCAAGGACTTTACCAGCACACTTAACTCTTCTGCGATGGGATTTGCTTTTATCGACACACAAAAGGATATTTTTGTCTGCTTTCCTGCTTCGTTTAGTGGGAAATGGTTTCAAGTCTGTATCCACCGTTTAGACAAAATGGTTTTGATAGAAACAAACAAAGCATTATAGTATGTTGTCGAAGGCTTTCACGGCCAGAGTTCATTAGTAGTTGTGGATTTTCCAGGCTGTATGGCTGTGGTCTTGGCATTGTAGTACCTGATGTTTCGCCAGCAGCTGTGACTGACATCCAATTACCATGTCAGATTACACAGGGAAGCCATTGAAACTGATAAACATAAACACAATTTCAACAGGAAAGAAGGGAGATTAAAAATAAATAGGGCACTGTTTCCTGTCCTGAAAAGCACAAAATGCTCTACATCTTATAACAACAGCACTACAGATAAGATTAGAATTTCAGCAGCCAATCCCATATGCAAAAGAACCTCCTCAGGAAAGCTCCTCCATTAGCATGTCACAGCCTGGGAAACTCCTACAAGATAATGACTCAGCCCTACCCCACCTTCCTGAGTAGATATAAATTACCTGCCTACCATTTTTCTTCTTACATTGACACAGAGAGTACTCCATCTTTCTGTTTTAGACCTCTGAGGATGCCAGTCACAGCTGCTGGTGAAACGGCAGGTACTACAATGCCAAGACCACAGCCATACAGCCCGGAAAATCCACAACAACTAAAGCATTATAGCACACTGAAATGGCTTTGAACTGGCATCACTAGAGTTATTAGATGAGAAGAGACCAGAAGATAGTGTTCTACCATCTACCCTCACGTCCTTATGGTCATATACTAAGTAAAAAATAAGGAAGTGATGCACTATGTGTTTCTGGCACATTAGTATATTGTGGATCTGAGTCAGACTCTTCTGTTTCTCCTAGCAGACTGTCCTATTTACTGGATGCAGTTTATGAATGATCCCTCAATGTGGCCAAAGTGGAATATCCTGTCTTCACGAATTCCCACCCATAATAATGTTCTGAAGCTCTCCTTCCAGTGACGCCAGTCTTGGGCTGAAGACAGATTTGCATTCTGCCGCGCCTCCGCGGCGCGGCAGAATATGGCAGGGGGAATTTCCCCCGCGGTGCGACGTTCGCACGCCACTGGGAGGAAGCCGCCCACAGCGTTCAGACTGCGGGCGGCTTCCTGGAGTGGCGTGCGGACACCGCGCGGCTGCCCCTGCCTGCGCGTGTTCACACCCGCTCCGGCGGGTGGAATGCACATGCGGGGCATGCCGCACCAGCCAAGCACCACTTTGAAGTGGTGCTCGGCTGGTGCGGAAGGAGCGCGGTGCCGGACGCGATGCGTCCGGGCCACCTCCTGGGGGCAGATGCGGCTGTCTGAACGGCCACTCTGCCTCCGCTTCTGAAGTGGAGGCAGAGTGGCTGAGACGGCCAATCTGTCCTCAGCCCTGGTGTGATGTAGAAGTTAGAGTGCCAGTCTAGTGACTGGGAGTCCCAGGTTTGAATCCCCACACTGCCAGGGCAGCTAAATGTCCTGTATGGCCCCTTCCAGCTCTGTGATTCTATGATTCTTCCTGGGTAAACTTGGGCCAGTTACACCCTCTCCCCATTGTGGAGAAAGGTGGGGTACAAAGAAAGTAAATTAAATTTTAAAAAATAGGACTGGGAAGGCAGCGTAGAGCATTACTTGGAAGTGACATCACGTCTTCCCCAAACTGCCTTCCCCGGGCACTGCCCCTCATTTGGAATTCTGGGATAACTTCAGGCCAATCCTGGAGGTTAGCAGCTCTATCTAGGACACAATGAGAAGTATCCGATGGGTGGGACTTGAATTGCTGAACTTGCCCCAGAAACATCCAGCTGCATCTCTGCATGGAACATCCATTTCTCCTGCTGTTGCCTAGACCAGGGGTGGGCAAACTTGCTTAGCGTAAGAGCTACCTAGAACAGGGGTGGCCAAACTTGCTTAACATAAGAGCCGCATAGAATAAACGTCAGATGTTTGAGAACCACAAGACATGAACAAATATTACCTGCTTTTATTGGAAAATAAGCAGATTTGCTTTTTATTAACATTAAATGAGACTGCCAAAAAAAATAACAAAAGGGGTAAAAGCAGATAATGATAATGATATTAATTTGTCCAATGATATTTGTTTGCTAATGATATTTAGCTTCCCCAGCCGCCCTGCCGGGAGCCACATAACATATGTGAAAGAGCCGCATGCGGGTCCCGAGCCACAGTTTGCCCACCCCTGGCCTAGACGCATTATATCCTCCGAGGTCCCTCCCATCTCCAAATCCCACCCTCCTCAGGCTCCACCCCCAAATTTTCCAGGTATTTCCCAACCTGGATCTGGCACTCCTGTCTCCAATGGCTAAGGTATACAAGCTAGGCCTTCCAAACAGCACGCAGACTGGGTTTAGGACAACAGAAAGATAAAATGGTCAAAAAGGGGCACGTTTTTAAGCCAGTTGTTCAAACTCATGAGGTAGATGTTAGAGACTAAGAAAAAGGAATGGGGGGAACTTATCCTGAAGGAGTAGAAAGGAAGAGATGTCTGTCATTTATTAAGTAATAGATGTGCTACTAAGGACTTTGTCTGTGGAACAGACTCCTGTGCTTTCAGTGGTATTAACTGTACTTTAAAAAACAACTTTGATCTTGTATGAACTTCTTGTGACAAATCTGAAAGGAATACCTTTGAACTTGACTGAATTGAATCTTTCTTCAGCCTGAGGTGTTAATATCAAGACTATAAGGGAGAGCATTATGTTTATTCATACAGTCCTGGACTAGGAGAGCTAATACACAGGGCAGTTTGACAGACACCAAATTTAGTAATAGCGCTCCAGTACAGAGTTTACTTCATTCTTCTTCTGAGATGTTTCTGAGAAAGACTTTGAACCTTTCCTTTACAGTTATAGTATTTCCATATCAAATACGTATTAAAATTCCTACTGAAGCGGGTGCATTTTTGTTAAAGGTACAGCTGCTTGCAGTGTAGTAAACATGTTCCAGAAGAGGAACATGTGGCTGTGTGTCAACAGACAGAGATCAGAGCATGGGTCTCCAACCTTTTTTTTTTTTTTTTAAATAACATTTTTATTTTTCCAAAACAAACAAACAGTTAGGGATACAGCATTGTACATCAATTTCCTCTCCATTACAGCACCTGATACAGTCATCAAATCCATCTCATTTCTCCACCATCAATTGTTTATATAGAGTTTGCAAATATAATAATACAAGTGGAGACCTGCAAGAAACTTGCAGGATAGTTATCCCATTCCTCACACTTTTGCTTCCTCCCTTCTCCCCCTACCTCTCTCACACTCTTTCTCCCTTCTGCCCCCCCTTTCTTACTCTCTCGCTCTCCTCCATGTATGTTACTTCCTCTCTCTTTCTGACCTGTCATCATTCCCTTTGTTTTTCTGCCTCCCCACCTCATCACTCTTTCTCTCTCTTTCTGCCTCCCACCTCAAATCCCACCCTCCCCAGGCTCCACCTCTCAAATGTCTGGGAATTTCCCAACCTGGAGTTGGCAACCCTATTTCCTTCCCACCCAACAGCCAACCTACCTTTATCTGTCTTCAGCTTTCTATCTCCACCCCCCTCCCCTGCAGCCTCTACCTAGGAAAATTACAGTCTTTCTCCACAATGGGGACTAAAGCAGCTTACATTATTATTTCCTCTTTATTATCTGCACAACAACCCTGTGAGGTTGGTTAGGCTGAAAGTATGTGACTGGTCCAAAATCTCCCAGTCAGCTTCCACTGCAAGATGGGGATCTGAACCTGGGTCTCGCAGATCCCAGTCTGAAGCTCAAACTGTTGCACCACAATGGCTTTCATACGGTGGCTGCTGATGAACTGTAGCAAAACAGCTGGGCCTAATTAAGTCATGCAAATCAGGTGGTATCAAGTCACACAGAGGGTGCTGCCTAGGGATGCCAGCCTCCAGATGGGACCTGGGGATCCCCTGGAGTTACTGCTCATCTCCAGACTACAGAGATAACTTTCCATGGAGAAAATGGATGCTTTGGAGGGGGGAGTTTATGGCATTGTACCTCACTGAGGTCCCTGTCCTCCCCAGGCTCCACCCCCAAATCTCCAGGAGTTTCCCAGCCTGGATCTGGATCTGCTGCTGGTGGCCAGGGGGGGTACTTGGCAACCCTAGACTGCTGCCAGTAAAAACCCTGCCTTTTACTGACAAAAACAGTTAGAGCCTCCCCCCCCCTCCCCCAAACATTCTAATCTCCTCACAGTTGACGCCTGGAGCTGAGGCCATTTCAAAAGGTATTTTGGGGGATTCTACAGTCACTGAAGGTTTTTTTTTAACTTTTTGGATTTTTCTGCACACGGGGGGAGTGCCCCCCATGTGTAGGAAAACCTCCCTGCCTCCCAGGTGCCCCCACTGTGCGGATTTAGGTATCCTCACACAGGGGGCGCCTTCGGAATTAGATATATAGATACAGTTTCTTAATTTCTACTAATACAAAGTTTTCCTAAACATGCTATTAAGTCTTGAATTATATTGTACAGTGTATGACTCTTTATTAGGATATTATTCCCTCAAGAGTATCTCGGACTCAAAAGCGTTTGACAATTTAAATTGGGATTTTATGTTTGAAGTGTTGGAACATCTTGAAATTGGAGACTATATGCTTAATCTTATTAAGTCAATATATAGAGAACAGAAATCCTCTTTAATAATTAATACTGAAAAAATGGATTACTTTAAAGTGGAAAAAGGAACACGACAAGGATGCCCACTCTCGCCGTTGCTATTTATTTGGATTTTGGAAGTCTTGTTACTAAATTTGAAAGAAGATAAAGAAATTAAAGGCTTAACAATAAAAGGTTTCTCTTTTAAATATAGAGCCTTTGCAGACGACGTGATGTTTATAGCTGAAGACCCTATGACTACACTACCATATTTGTTGCAGAAAGTAAGAGAGTTTGGTGATTTGTCTGGGTTTTATGTAAATAAGAACAAATCGAAAGTGATGTGTAAAAATATGCCAAATAATAAGCAAATTGAATTACAAAATCTTATAGAATGTGAAGTGGTGAAAAAGACAAAATATCTAGGTGTAAACCTAACAATGAAAAACATTGATTTGTATAAGAATAATTATGAGAAATTATGGCAGCAAGTTATGCAAGATATTAAAAGGTGGAATGTATTAAATTTGTCACTGCTGGGTAGAATTGCAGTGGTTAAAATGAATGTGTTACCAAGAATAATGTTTCTGTTTCAAACTATTCCAATTGTGAAAGATGTAAAAACATTCAAATGCTGGCAGAAGGAATTGACTAAGTTTGTGTGGGGAGGGAAAAAACCAAGAATTAAGATGAAAATAATGTGTGATGCTAAAGAGAGAGGTGGGTTTCAGTTACCAAACTTAAGGCTATATCATGATGCAGTATGTTTGACTTGGATAGGGACATGGACTATGTTACAAGACAGAAAGTTATTGTCCCTGGAAGGTCATGACTGTAGGTTTGGGTGGCACGCATATCTGTATTATGGTAAAACAAAAATGGACAATATGTTTAAGCATCATTATTTGAGAAGAACATTAATCGATACGTGGACAAGATATAAAAACTTTTTTTCCAGAAGAAATACCTATGTGGATTGTACCTGCAGAAGTTTTAAATCCATCATCTCACTACAAAGGACAAGACTGGTTGAAATATAGAGACCTGTTAACAAGACATGGTAAAGACTTTAAATTGAAGGAGCAGCAGCAGATGGACTTTGATTATGGCTGGTTAAGGTACAGACAAATATATGATATGTACAGAAGTGATAAAAAAATCTGGTTTTAGAGAAAAAAGCAATGAAATAGAACAAATTTGGGAGGAAGATGGGAAAAAAATGATTTCTAAAATGTATAAAGTATTGTTAAAATGGTTTAATGCTGATGAAATGGTAAAGGAACAAATGATAAAATGGGCGATAAACCTAAACAAAGACATTGAAATGGAATCTTGGGAATTTTTATGGAAAAATGCAATGAGTATTTCTACATGTTATAATCTAAAAGAGAACTGTTTTAAAATGATGTACAGATGGTATATGACACCAAAAAAAATTGCAAATATTAATCAAAATATGTCTAACAAATGTTGGAAATGTAAAAAGAAAGAAGGTTCTTTCTATCATATGTAGTGGACTTGTGATAAAGCGAAGACTTATTGGTCTATAATACATGCAGAAATGGAAAATTTTTTGAAATGTACATTTAAGAAGTTGCCTGAAATGTTACTGCTTGGACTTAAACTAGAAGAGATAAATGTAAAGAAAAGGACAATAATATGGTATATGATTACAACAGCAAGAATGGTGTATGCACAAAATTGGAAAAATGAAAAAATACCAGAAGTGTGGGAATGGTTGAAAAAATTGTTATATATGGCTGAAATGGATAAATGGACTAGAAAGTTGAATAATCTGTACTCAGAGACTTTTTTAGAAGATTGGGAGGATTTGAAAGAATATGTTGAAAAATATTGGGACATGAAAAACTACATTTATACATGGTTATAATAGCATAAAGGAATAGAAATTGAGTATATGAATGTACTAAGGATAATTAGATAATGAACTTTTTTTTAGAATTATATAAGAATATAGAAAATAAGAATTGGTATATAAGTATTTTAAAGATATATAACCGTTACCAGAAATGTAAACATAGAGATAAATATTACTATTTTGGATAAAGTGGAAAATGTGTTATGCTTCAGATGTGGTGGGAAACCACCAATACAAGATAAAAGCAAGACTATACAAATAGAACAAAATGTTATATAATATGGAAAAAAGGATTTGTATAAAACAAATGTATTAATTTTAATGTTTTGAAAAATAAAAACTTTCTTACAAAAAAAACAAGAGTATCTCGGACTCCCTCAATATATAAATGATATAGATGTAAAATGGATGGAGTTCCCTCATGCTTTCCCCAGAATGTCTGAAGTTATCAGCTTTTTCTTGATTTTCTGATTCCTCCTCTTAAGTTTTAAAGTCTTAATTTTGTGTCTTTCCCCTTTATAAGTGTAAAAACTGTCTTGTAAGAATAGCTATATTCCCTCTTTACAATAGCTTGTAGTTCCATAAATTGATTTTTTTGGTTGGTTTTGATTTATTCATTCATTCATTCAAATTGTACCCCTCCCTCCCTGCCAAAGCGGGCTCAGGGCGGCTTACACAATAAAACATAATAACAATAAATATCACAAACATTTTAAAACAGTTCATTAAAACAGTATCACATTAACACTAAAGTGCTAGCAGTTGTATTATAATATCATACTGATGGCGTTATACATTCTGTTAATTAACTTGGTATTCAGTCCGGTCATTCTCAACGGACAGCTTGCAATTTAGAGATCTATCCTGGTAACAGCTTTCTATCGGCGAAATGGCTTTTCTTTCTGCACTGAGAACTTCAGCTTCACCAGAAAAAAGTTTGCCCCACAAGCCACAAAATCGTGGCTATGGGCCTGGCCTTACCCCCAAGTCTCATTGCTCACTGCCACTCACAGCATGGCAGGGGGAAATTCCTTTTAAAAACCCACAGCATCATGTGTTTACAGGAAGTTCTTAGCAGATGTGACAAAGGATAGCTCTAGGAATTGCTGGAAACTCTATGGTTTCTGGTGATTCCTAGAGCTACCTGTCATCACTTCTGGTATTTCTTTTCTTAAACCAGAAGTGCTATAACACTGCACACGACGCTGTGGCTCCTCTATGTCCCCACCCCAACCATCCCACCGGTTGCCCAGCACTGCCTGGTAACCATATTTCCATCCTCAGGGATCCTGCTTCTGCAGCTGCCCTCACTGGACAATAAAACAGCCAAGCAAAAGGAGGTCACCAAGATCCATCTCTCCTAACCCAACAGGAGTTGCAATGTTCGGTTTTTAATACCCAGCTGGAGAAATCAGACTACCACACTTTATTTTAGGGATGCAGTAATGGAGCTCTCAAGGCAATTTTGGAAGGATAACAAAGGTCTGGATATAGTAATAACCAACCCAAACCAGGGATCATTTATTTGAGCGGAATAAAATACATCCAAGCAGTCAAGCTAATGGAGCCAATGTGGCAGAACACTTTGCATGTGCTGGTTGACCTTTGGATCCTTCATTCTCTTTCAGCCAAACCTACCTGGTTGTGAGGATAACATGGAGGAGGGGAGAGATGTGACCAGCTTTTTTCAATCTCCTTTGGGGAAGAAAGTGGGTTATAAACACCTAAACAAACAAACAAACAAACAAATAGCACAAGACAATGCATCCTCCTGGACTTAATTGAGACCTAGGTTTCCTGTCTCATTACCAATGCTGATTTCTCCAGGCCTACTACCCCCTGCATATCACACCTACCAATCATGCCTGCTATTGTCATTTGCCTGCTTATGTCATTTATTTTCACACGGACCACCGTCTGTAAAGGTAAAGGTTTCCCTTGCATGAAAGCCAGTCAAATTCGACTCTAGGGGGTGGTGCTCATCTCTGTTTCCAAGCCGAAGAGCCAGCACTGTCTGAAAACGTCTCTGTGGTCATGTGGCCGGCATGAGTAGACGCCGAGGCACACAGAACGCTGTTACCTTCCCACCAAAGCGGTATCTATCTATCTATTTGCAATTTCTTGCTTTCGAACTGCTAGGTTGTCAGGAGCTGGGGCCAGAGACGGGAGCTCAATCCGTCATACGACCCTTGGGTCTCGAACTGCTGAACTACCGACCTTCTGGTCTGCAGTTCAGCGTCTTAACCTCTGAGCCATGGTCTGAGTGAGAGCTTAAAGACAAAAGAACAGAACTGTGTATATTTATTTGTATGCAACTACTATTAACAAAATAAAGGCCGAGGACAGACTGGCAATCTGCCCCGGGAGAGCTCCACTTGGGAAGCAGGGGAAGGGAGCCTGTTCAGACATCCACAGCTGTCCCTTGGCTCCCTTCCACACTTACGCGCTTTGAAGCTGGTTTCCTCTCGCTGTAGAAAGACACCGGGAGAAACTGGTGTCCAGGGGCCATCTTCCGCATGCCTCCCGCTTTCAGGCAATGTGAAGTGGAAGAAGGTGGGATTCAAGCGAAGGCAGCTGTGTGAACGTGCTGTTTCGGCAATTTGCGCACATGTGCACATGCGCACATTGCTGAAACAGCCCTGCCACAAGCTGCGGAGGCCGGCCCACCCGGGGCCGCTCCGCAGCAGTCTGAACGCTCCGTAACAGCATCCTTGCGCAATACATTGGCCAGTGTGAACGGCCAGCCCCGGGGAATTTTCCCCCCGCAGCTTTTGCCTCCAGATTCCTCCCGCTCCAGATTGCCAGTCTGTCCTCGGCCAAAGTTTATGAAAACACTGCTCAATAAGTATTACATGTAACACTGTATGTAACACTGCTCCTGTTTTACAACATTAACTTGAATTGGTTACAAGATAACAAAACACTGTTCCTTGTACTTCACACACTATTCAAAACCATGTGACACTTGAACTTATGACAAGAAGATTGTCCCAAATACGTTCACAGAGTGATGCATGTTAGCATTAAGAACGGACTGCTCAAACAATTAAAGATGACTTGACAAGCGTTCTGATATGCGCTGTTTCCAGTTTTCTTCCTCCAAAATTGAAAGCGTCAGTCTTCAAAAGCAAGCATCCAGTACTCTTTTTACTATCATCTTATACATTGCCGTAGGAATTCCCAATAGTGAGGCATGGTATCCTCTCAAATCTTTTTGTTAACTCTTGCTTTTACATGCAAATTTGCTGCTATCCATTGATCTTACTGGCCACCTGATCCAATTTCAGCTTGGCAGATACATCTTTGCTCTGAGTGGCCCCTCCTAATGGCTGCCTCCCCCCCCCCCCCCGTAAGTAGACTTTGAGGATATTTTATTCCATTTGTCTGAAGAAGTGTGCTTTGCACATGAAAGCTTACACTTTGGGTGCGTTCAGACGGGCAGCTAATCCTGCCATTGGCCCAGCTGTAATTTGAACTAGATCTTTTTGATCCAGCATTGCATGACCAGACAGCCTGCCCGTGAAGCGCTTCCCCACGTGTGACTCTCGCAGTGGATTGGCTAGATGGCATCCACCACAAGGAACCGTGCAGTTGGCTTTTTAAAAAAGAAAATCCTGTCTGTGCATGTGCATAGGTGCCTCACCATATACTTGTTTTCTCCCCACATGTGTGTACTAAAAATGGTAAAAAACTCTGCCAGTGGTACCTTCCTTTAAGTACTGTTTCACTTAATAAAGTTGATAAAGTTCAGGGGACTGTCAGAGACATGACATTGTTTGGATCGCTTGAGCAGAGCTCTGGGGACGTTGCATGTTTAAGCAGTTATGCGAACATCGCTAAGAGTTTTTTTAAAATGGCAGCCGTTCGGGATGGTCTGGAGACCATCCCTACGGGCTGATTGCGTGCTGCTGGTGGAAAGTCCGGCATTGGCCCGTCAGCCAGCTTTAGACCAGACTTTAAGCACTATCTTTTAAGTACAGATCCCCGACGGGGATCGACGGACTACTAACGAAAGTGGCGCGATTCCCAGATGTTGAGGTCTGGACGTGCACTTTAAATCCACCAGGCACCCGTGCCTGGCGCGGCTCAAAAGAGCCATCTGAACGCACCCTTTGAATAAAACTTTGTTGGTCTTAAAGGTGCCACCGGACTCAAACTTTGACCTATTGTTTTGAACAGTGTGTGAAGTACAAGGGACAATGTTTTGTTATCTTGTAACTAAGGCAAGTCAATAGTTGTACAACAGGAGAATTGATACACGCTGACCAGCGTTTTTGTAAACTTTATTTTAGTTTGCAAATGTCATTTGGCATCTGAAATCACTCCACTCTCCAAGAGATAAGGACAGATGGACTCACATTTCTAGCTGTATCGGAAGAAGGGCGCAGTGACTCATGAAAGCTCATCTACGCTGCCACAATTGTTAGTCTTTAAGTGCTATTGGACTCCTGTTCTTGTCTACTAAATAAATAGCACGTGTATATGCCATCAAATAGTTGAACGCCTACACTAAAAGCAAATATGTCAAAGGCACGGACACTGTTTGGAAACTCATGAGAGAGCATTTGGGGATTAGAGAGACGTAGCTGCAGGAAAGAAGATTACACTACTGACATGTCCTTGTATAGTTCTGTACGGTGAAGTTCTCTGAGCTGGTTTCAACTGTGGGGAGTGGGACAGCAGGCCTTGGACTTGGCCAAAGCAAGAGGCTTGGAACTGGGAGGGGCCGTGGCTCAGTGGTAGAACATCTGCTTGGCGTGTAGAAGGTCCCAGGTTCAATCTCTGGTATCTCCAGTTGAAAGACCTCTGCCTGAGACCCTGGAGAGCCACTGCCTGACTGAGTAGACAACACTGACTTTGATGGACCAAGAGGTTCTGATTCAGTACAAGGCAGCTTCATGTGTTCATGAGACTTCCAAGAGGGGTGGTGCAGTCTGAGTGGGACCCTGAATGCAGCCCCCCCCCCCAAAAAAAGTTTAGGTGAAGGCCAAGGAAAGATCCAGGCAAACAGCATGTGGAATACACCTACTGAGAAGAAACTTAAGTTCAGGGGTCCATTGGAGTGGGAGTGCACAGGAGCGCAGCTCCGGGAGTGAGGAGCCCAGGGGGCGGGCACATGACCAAGCCCCGCCCCCTCCTCAGCTTCCCCGAACAGTGCAGAGGCGCAGCGCCCCGGGGAAAGCCCTGCTAGGGTCTTTATTGTTTTTAATATTTTGTTTTAATATTGATAATTTTATCATTGTTCCTTTTATGACTGTGTGCTGCTGTTCCAGAGGCTTGCTCAAAGTGGCATATAAATTTTCTAAGTATACCATTTTTTATCTGGGCACATGGCACATAAGTACTGGAGAAATTTCACCAACCCTTCAGCAGCTTCCACCCCATCAGTTTGGTGTAGTGGTCAGGAGTTGGACTCTAATCTGGGAGAACCAGGTTTGATTCCCCACTCCTCCACATAGAGCTGCTGGTGTGACCTTGGGCCAGTCACAAGCTCTCTCAGAGCTGTTCTCTCATGAGCAGTTCTCAAAAGACCTCTCTCAGCCCCACCTACCTCACAGGGTGTCTTGTTGTGGGGAGGGGAGGGGAAGGGAAAGGGATGGGCGGTGCACATGTCCTGGGTGTCTCAAGTCTACTTGAAACCTGGTGGTTTCAAGGGAGCAGGAAGAGAATGAGGGTGTGTTCTTTACGCTTATTTTTATTGCACAAAGTATTGGATGGGGAAGGGAATGGAGGAAGAGCAGGTCAGTTTCACTCACCTGTGGAGTAGAGCTTGAGGGGCGGGTGTTGCCTTCTGACACACTTCCGGTACGTTAGGGGGTGTGGCATATGCAAATGAGTTATGCTAATGAGTTATGCTAATGAGCTCCTGCACCTCTTTTTCTACGAAATGACCTCTGCTTATGTTGCATAGCAGAGTGGAATGCAACAGGATGGGTCATAAACTGAAGCCATCTCTTCATCTCCAGCTTTGGCGGAAGGGAAATAATAGGAACAAAGCCACTGGTTTTGCCTTGAAAAGGTGAAAGGGATGTTGATGGGCTCAGAGCCAAGCCTTCTGATTGGATGGTTTGTGACTGGAATCCCCTTGAAGTGGAGAAAGCAGGACTACCAATGCCTGTTTGGGAAGTTCCTGGAGATTTGGGTGGTGGAGCCTGGAGAGGGCAACGTTTATGAAGGGAGGGGACCTCAGTGGGAGTCTACCCCCCAAAGCAGCTATATCCTCCAGGGGAACTGATTTCTGTCATCTGCCCCACCTGGAGGTTGGCAACTCAAGGAAATAGTTTCAGAGTGTAGCCATGTTGGCCTGTAGTAGATGAGCTAGATTCAGGTCCAAGTAACTCCTTAGAGACCAGCAACATTTTTGGGGTATGAGCTTTCAGGAGTCACAGCTCTCTGATGAAGCTATCTATGAAGGTATCTACTGAAGAGAAATTTGACTAGCTGTACCCTGGAAATCTTCTTGATCTCTAAGGTGCTACTGGATCTAACCTTGGAGGAAACATTCAAATAAAGAAGAGGAGGAGGAGGAGGAGGAGATTGGATTTATACCCCGACCGTCACTACTCAAAGGAGTTCTCAGAGCGGCTTACAATCTCCTTTCCCTTCCCCTCCCCACAACAGACACCCTGTGAGGTAGGTGGGGCTGAGAGAGCTCTGACAGAACCTGCTCTTTCTCAAGTACAGCTCTGACAGAGCTATGGCTTGCCCAAGGTCATCCAGCCAGGTGCAAGTGGAGGAGTGGGGAATCAAACCCGGTTCTCCCAGATTAGAGTCCGCGCACTTAACCACTGCACTAAACTGGCTCTGGGAAACATGATAGTCTTGGGGTGGGGAGGAGGTGTGTTATAGGTGGGACTTATTTGTTTGTTTGTTTGTTCAGTTTATACGTCACCCTCCCCACTGAAGCAGGCTCAGGGCGGCTTACATTAAAAAAACACATAAATAACAATAATAATAAAACCTTTTAAAAACAGTCCAATATCGTGAAGTGCAAGTAAACAATAGATCTATACTAATGATATTGCTTGGAGGTGGCGGTACAATCGGATTGGTATATTCGGCGGTCTTTCTTAATAACCAGCTCATTGGTCTATTTGTTTATGCAGCAGGCACAGGCTGTGGGTGCTGGAACAAAGGGACAGGGCTATATACCTTTCAGTTATTGGTTACTTCATTGGAATACAGGATAAGAAGGAAAACTCTCATACACTGGGGAGCTAATATCACTGGGGGTCAGGGGCGTAGAGTTTAAAAACTCCTGGGGGGGTGGGGGCTCTTCCGTGCATGCACGCGAAGCACGCACGCACGCCTGGACCATGTCCCCACCACCGCCACCGCCTCCCCCCCGCCTGACCACTCCTGCTTCCGTCCCTCCGTCCGTCCAGGGGCCAGCTGGGCATTTGCTTAGCTGGCACCTGGACAGACGGAGGGAGGGTCGAAGTGGCCAGGTGGTGGTGGGGAGAGATGGTGGCGGCCCTAGGAAGGGCCGAGGGAGGAGTGGCGGAGGGCGCACCATTTTCCCAGGGGGGGCTCAGTCCCCCCCCGGGAAATTTTGGGGGTGGCTCAAGCCCTCGAGTCCCCCTGTAGTTGACGCCTATGCTGGGGGTCTCCTATGTTAGGAAAGAACAAGAGGCGGGACCCGTGATACTTGGAGGGGGGGGGGTTTCCTAAAGGCTCTAGCTCCAGGAGGAAGCAGCTGCAGGTAAGTCTTCTTCCCTCCCCCCTACACCAACAATGAGGCCTCAGCGGCTTGCAGCTGCCAGGCCGCCAATCTTCCCTCCCCCCCCGTGGTACCGGCGGTGAGGCCTCAGTGGCAATCAGTTGCTGGCCAGCCACAGAGTTCCCAGAGCATTCTCTGCGCATGCGCACGGAACACTGTTTTACTTTTGGGGGGATTTAAATATCCCCTATATAGTTTTTTAAATTTTTAGGATATCCGCACGCACGGGGGCACTTGGCTATTAGATACATAGATGTGACAAGAACGAGATTTGTACTGTGCCCACGGCTCCCGGATGGAGCCAATGTACTTGGAACGATGGTTTAAAAGCTTTCAGGGCATGAATGGATCGATTTCTCTCTGCGCTTTGTTGTGCCCGTTCCCATCTCAGAGCAGATCATGCTGCCAGAGTAGCTCTCTCTAGTGGGCTGCTGAGGCCTCTCTGGAGTCAGGCTGGATGTCTCCGCTCTGGCCTAGGTTTGCTGCCAGCGGAGCTCCTTGTACTCCGTAAACGGCCCCCAACTGCGTTTCAAGACTGCCTTTCGACTAAGAAGCCCACAGGGTGATTTACAACACAGGAACAAGCAATAAAAATTGATACAAAGCCAGTAAAATACCATAAAACTTAGTTAATAAAAATCAATAAAATAAGAAAGTCAATAAAGGTCAGTTTCCCAGTTGGGCCCCTCTCACTTCATTTCTTATTGATCTTTGAAAGGTGCTCCCAAAAAGGCAGATAGTTTTATTATTTAATGTGTTCATTAAAATATTGATATCCCGCTTTCCTCCGTGGCCCGGGGCAGCTTCCGGTACTCCAAAAAAAGGGGGGAATAAAAAACCCAACCCTGAAACTGAATTGGGGACCATGAAGGTTGAGCAAGAACTACATCAAAATGAATTCAACAAAATAAATCAATGTATTGTACAGTGCACTTAATATACAAGTCAGATTGCTGGTTGATGTATACATACACACCATGAAGACATTAAGTGCCAAAATTAGATCTAATTGACAGTCATACATTTTTAGGTGTAAGCGTGAAAATCATAGAACAAGATTGGGGATCCTAATAATGCCACCGTTTGGACACACAAAATAAAATGTGAATCAACCAACACTGGTTTTGGCTTATTATATTAACAGTTGTTCTTGTGTATGTGTATCTATGTATGAGTCACCACTGAAGGAGGTGCGGATGATAAAAGCCTTTTGCCTTGAGTGGCGAGGAGACTGGGATCAAGCTCTTGAGATGTTGGTTGGTGTTCCGCCCCAACATTCACTCTGTCCGTGGGATTGTGGATGACATGGAGTACTCACTTTTTGGTTTATGCCAGCAATCTCATAGATCTTTTGCATTAATTTGTTAACAAATTCTGTTCCCTTGTCCAAGGTTATGGCCTGTGTGTCAGAGTCCCAGAGCAATCAGTCCCAACAACGTTCCTTCAGAAGGATCAAGTTTATTGAGTACAGGAAAGGCAGGTCATCTGAGCATACATCCTGTGTGTCATGTTCCGCCTCCTCCCCGGCAGGGCTACCGCCCATAGCTGTGGCACCCTCCTCCCTGGGTCAGCCCTGGGGACCAAAAGGGGCACAGCAGGGCCTTAGAATGGCCAGGGGGAGGGGTTTACATCACCCTGGTTCACCTCCCTGCCTCCGTCAGCAAGTGTCCCATCTCTGTCCTTCTTGCTCTCCCTCTCTCTCGGCTTGTCTGTCTCTCTGTCCTCTCCAGCTTTGCCTCCAATTTTTCCTCCCCGTCCCCGCTCTCCACACCTCCTTTTATTCCCCTCTTCCCCCTCCCAGTACCACCCGGGGCCTCCGGCCTCCTCCTCCCTGCCCAGCCTCGCCCCCCTTAATAACTCCGGATGCTGATCTGGGGACTGGAAGGCGGCCCCGCCCCTTGTTCTTGTTCCTGGTGGGCCGGGGGTGGGTGTTTCAAGCCTCAGCGGAGGAACTGCTCCCGGGGCTGGTGCTGGCTCATCCTCTTTCGGGGCTAGGAGTGCACGGCGCGGCACGTGGCCAGTGCCCCTGGCACGTGGGGTGTTGCCACCAGCTGCGGCAACTGGAGAGGCATCTGGCTACAGCCTCGAGCAGGGTGCTTTGCTGGGACCGCAGCGTGTTCCAGGTTCCTCGAGGCATTGGGCTATGCTTTCCCACGCTGCAGTGAGTGGGGGCTTGGCTCCACGGGGGGAGGGGGGTCAAGTCCCGAATGGCCCGGGACAGGACTCTGCGTTAGAACTATCTAACAGGGTGGGAGAGGGGAAGATATAGAGGTTTCAGTGAGGGGTCCCCTGATGGAGCTGAGCCAATCAGAGGTTGCATGGAAGCGTGCCTAAAGTAAGGGGTTCACATTCCCAGGAAAGAGGCATAGCTAGGTACCAAGGTCAGAAGCCTAGGCTAGAAGCTAAGGCACAGTGAAAGAAACATTCCAGCACATTAAGGAGTTCACCCAGCAGCCTCCTGCCCCCCCCCCACGATAGCAGCGGAGCTGACACCATGCCATTCCATAATCGCTAAAATATTCAAGCAAAGCCTTAGCTACATTCAATGCTGTTACTGATCATAATGCTATGGCTACAGGAAAACATGAGAAATGGTCCACAATCACTAAACAATACCTCTTGCCGGGATGAGAGACCGGAAAAGGCCCTTGCACATCAGTCTGAATTCCTGTAAAGGGTGCTGGAAAAACTGGGATCTTTTGCAGATGGGCCTTAGGATGGTCTGTAGCATGGCCCACCTGCTGACAGGTTGGACAAGTTGTCATAAGCTGCGGTCACACAGGAAGGGCTGTTTCCTCCCGCATTTAAAGGGACCGTCTACAATGACCGCGGCTAGTCCTGTGCCGAAGCAGGCTCAAATGCGGGTTCTTCCCGCATTTTCTGACCCCGGGAAAATCAACTGCTTTCCTGGGAGTCATGCGAGGAACCTGCATTTGAGCCATCTGGACAGCCCTCTCTTGCAATCATTGCGAGAGCAGGGCTGTCCAGATGGTCCCGTCCGCCATCCCCCCCCCTTTACACTTGGGCACTCAAGAGACCAAGTGTAAAAGGAGAACCCCCCCCCCAAAAAAAACTTACCAGGTGGCTGGTGGGGCTCGGGGAAGGGTTCCTCCCTTGGCCACTGCTGCCGCCCGCCGCCTCCTCCTCCACCACCGCCGCCCGCCTCCTCTTCCACGCTGATGACCACCTCCTCTTCTGCCGCAGACACCACCACCCACTTCCTCTGACACCGCAGCCTCCGCCGAGAGCCTCTGCTGCTGCCTGCCTCCTTCTCAGCTGCTGCTTGCTGCCGCCCTCCTCCTTCTCTGCTGCCACGGCCGCCCACCGCAGCCGCCCACTGTGGCCGCCGGTGGGGGCTGGGATGTATAAACATCCCAACCCAAACTTGGGATGTATAAACATTCCAACCCAAACTTAAAAGAAGCAGCTCCTTTAAATCCAGGAGGAGTCCCGGATTTAAAGGGCCGTGTGACCACAGCCATAGAATCACAGAAGCATAGAACGTTAGCATTGGAAGGGACCTTGCAGGTCATCTAGT
This sequence comes from Lepidodactylus listeri, assembly GCA_029233225.1. Classification (NCBI taxonomy): domain Eukaryota; kingdom Metazoa; phylum Chordata; class Lepidosauria; order Squamata; family Gekkonidae; genus Lepidodactylus; species Lepidodactylus listeri. The sequence continues at coordinate 145,364,030 of JARCFY010000004.1, forward strand.
CCAACCCCCTGCTCTCTGCAGGAGCATAGCCGAAAGATAGCCTTACAACATACGCAAAAGATGGTCGTCCAGCCTCCGCTTGAAAACATCCAGCATTTATCACCTCCTGAGGCAGTCTGCTCCACTGCTCAGCCACTCTTACAGTTAGGAAGTTTCCCCTGATATTTAGCCGGTATCAAGTTCCTTGCAATTTTCACATATTCGATCTAGTCTTGCAATCCAGAGCAAGAGAGAATAGATCTGCTCCATCTTCCACATGACAACCCTTCAAATATTTGAAGACTGCAATTGTGTCCCCTCTAAGCCTTCTCTTTCCCAGGCTAAACATACCCAACTCTTTCAGAAAGCTTTTCAGTGAGGTTTTCTAAGCAATGTATAGCTACATGTAAATACTCCTTGTATGATGCCATTATGAGAAAAAATTGAAATTGTTGGACTAGCCTGGCCTTATAGGATTTGTTCTTTTGGATGCTGTTCCAGTTTGGTGTAGTGGTTAAGTGCACGGACTCTAATCTGGGAGAACCGGGTTTGATTCCCCACTCCTCCACTTGCACCTGGCTGGATGACCTTGGGCAAGCCATAGCTCTGTTCCAGCTGTTCCCTCAAGGACAGCTTGGGAAAGCGCTCTCTCCGCCCCACCTACCTCACAGGGTGTCTGTTGTGGGGAGGGGAAGGGAAAGGAGATTGTAAGGCGCTCTGAGACTACAAGTGAAGGGCGGGGTATAAATCCAATCTCTTTTTCTTCTTCTTCCATTAGTTTCATACGAAGTTGTATGATGGTCCTCGCCTGATGAAGATTGTCAGAAATGGATATACTTACCGGATGCTTTGTTGTTGACCTAATTTTGGACTTCTATTTATGGTCAACTGTATTAAATTGATCGTTTTGCATTATTTCATATTTTCACTAAACTGTTTCATTATTGCAGTGCGCTTTCAGCAATAAGTATTTCCTGCTTGTTCCATTGTATGGCTGTTGTTCTTTCCTTTGCTTGATCCCTTTCGTCTGGAGGCAACCTCATTATGGTCCGTACGACATGCAGTAGCAGCTCTCCAGGCCTCTTCTGAAAGTAGCCCCGGACTATGAGACTCTGCAAAAGATAGTGTGGGGCCTCCAAAGGCTCCCACTTCTTTCATCACATCAGCTTCAAAATGAAAGTAATTAGTGCCGACTACTGACTTCTCGTCCTGGCTCCTTCCCTCCCAGGGGTGTAGAGTTTTGGAAATCCGGGGGGGGGGGGGCTCCTTAGCATGCGCTCTCGCTGGGACGATGTTCTCCCCCCCTCCGGGAAACTGCCCCGCCTCCCTGGGCCCTTCCGAGTCCCGCCAGCCGCTGCTGCCAGTGCCTCTCTCCCCCCCCCTCGCCACCCCTTCCCTCTCCCTCTCCAGCAGTGGCCGCCGGGCCTCGGAAGGTCCGGGGAGGCGCGGTGGCAGGCGCTCTGTTTTCCTGGGGGTGGCTGAGCCCCCCCCGGAAATTTTGTGGGTGGCTCAAGCCCTCGAGCCCCCCCATACTCTACGCCTATGTTCCCTCCTTCTTTTCTTTTCTTCTCAAAAAAAGAGAAAAAAACTTACTTATTGCCGTGCTTTCTTTTTTTAAAAAAACCCCTTTATCACAATGTTACACGGGTGCTGCTGATTACATTCCACAATCCTTTTACAACCACTGCCGCCATATCAGGCCCAACTGACCTCGGGGTTCGTTTCAGCGGGCAACTTAACAGCTGGACAGCAGAAAAAAACTCCCAGGACCCAGCCAAAATATTCTTCAAAACTATTTCATTTAATTGAGTAGAAAAAACCCCTTCAGACTCACAGGATGTATGCATAGCAGAAATCGTCCAGCATCAGGGCGATCGGCAATAAAACAGTTAAGTGTGAAGGTAAGCTAGCAATTCTTAAAAGGGAAAATTACAGGATAAGACTGTGAGACTTCTGATTAGATCCAATAAGTCAGGCCTTGTAGTTCAAAACAAAGTCTTTATTTCTTAATGGTCTTTCAGGAAACACTTGCGTTGTTAGTGATACCAGATACAGAAGAGGAGGAATTGATATAGTAAATTCAAACTAGAGTAAAAACGCCGGTACCAATGAAAAAAGAACAATCAAGAGCCAAAATGTACTACCGTTACGTTCTCAGGGAAAAGGCGCGTAAGCAGAGCTACTTTCCCATCCCCAGCCCTGTGGTTTTTTCTACATGCATTCCCATGCAAAAGACACCTGGAAAAGCGGAGGCCCAGTTGCCCAAGGTTACAAGTGCAGCAACAGAGATAACATGAGTCTAGCAAAATATCTGAGCCCACTCTAGTGAAGGAGGGGTGAGGGGGGCGGGGAAGGAACCGTCAGAGCGGAAGCTGATGCCGATCTCCCGCCGGGACCTGCAACCGGGATAGACATAGGGAAGCAAAACATGACAGGAAACCTGACAAAGACCTCATAACAAGTTCTGTAGCACAGTCACTGTAGAACTGGAATCAGTTCCATCTTCGGAGGCAGCTTATCACTTCAACGCCAATGATACTCTGGTCCTTCCAGCAAAGTCAATCACCGTGCTAAGGAAAGCCAAAGGAGAGCCAAACTTATTCCTGGGGTTACTGCCACTCCTTTGAGAGAACAGAGCCTTGTAGCTGCCGGCAATTACTAACGCCAAGCTACGTCCCCTCCTCCAAAGTTGGGTCCTGCCAAACTTCAATGCTCCCTCTAAGCTGTCGAGTCTTGAGACCAAAAAATCTATTTTGTGAGCTGCTGGCATTAAAGTGGTGAGTGAGTAATTTGGCTACTGCATAAATTAGTTTGCCCTGGAGCCATCCTTCCCGAGCAAAGACAAAAATTTGTGAAGCTGGAGGCTAAAATCTGTGAGCTAGCTCACCCTAACTCAACTTAGAGGGAACACTGCTTACGACCCTCTCCCAATTGTCAGGGCTTAGCAAATTATAGGCTTATTCAGCCCTCATCCCTTACAGTACTATATAATATATATTGAGGATGACTGGTTTCAGACTAGAGGCTAAATTCAAGGCCTACGTTTTTAATTTGTATTTTAAGTGCACTGTACAATAAATCAGTTTATTTTATTTCATTATTTCTGCTCAACTTTCATGACACCTTATTCAAGGCACCTTCAAGCCCATCTGGAAGGCCTTTTGAAGATGGAGGGTGGGAGGAGAAGGGGGGAAGGAGAAGGATTTCTATCCAGCCTTTCACTTGGAGTGAAAGAGCAGCTTATGATCTCCTTTCCCTTCCCCACCTAACAACAGACACCCTATGAGGTAGGTGGGGCTGAAAGAGCTTTGAAAGAACTGCTCTTGAGAGAACAGCTCTGAGAGAACTTGTGACTGACCCAAAGTCACCCAGCTGGCTGCATGTGGAAGAATGGGGAATCAAACCCGGTTCTCCCAGATTAGAGTCCACAGCTCTTAACCACTGGTCTAAGGTGGCCAACCTCTGAAAGAATCTGTTTCAGTTCTTAAAGGAGGGAGTACCAGAGTCAGAGGCAACAGCCAAAAAATTCCTCCCCCAGGTTTCTACCAGCTGCACCTCTGGAGAAAGGCTCCCTGGGCTGTCTTTACATCTCAGGTTGCTAGATATAGATAGATGTGATCCTTCAGACCCTCTCAGCCTAAGCCATTTAGGGCTTTAAAAGTAAATTAGTGATCAGGCCAGTGAATACCTGTATGGACTCTAGCTGCCACATTTTGCACTAACTGACATTTCCAAACTGTCTTCAAGAGCAGCCCCATGCAGAACATGTTGTAGTAGCCAAGGCTGGATATTACCGCAGTACATGTGATGGTGGTCAAGTTAGCCTTCTCTAAGATGTGGGTGGTGAGAAAGAGGCCAATGAAATTGAGGACTCACAACCATGACAAATGTCAAATTGCTTAAATGCTAGGGTTCTCAAAACTGCCTTGGCAAATATTGGAAGACTTTGGAGGCTGTGCCTGAATAGGACAGTTTGGGGAGGATGTGATGTCACTTCTTGGTGACACCGTAGGCTGTCTCCTAGGGTGTTATGTATTGACCATGCGGTCGCCATGTGCTCCCTTAATTGCGACCACATGGCCAGAGCGCATGGCCAGAGCACATGGCCAAGAAACTACCTGAGCTTCAGCCAGGTAGAACAAAGGCCAGGTGGATTCAAACTGGCCACCAATCCTGTACCTAGGTTTCTCCCAGGGAACCTATGAAATGTAAATAGATTTCTAATAGCCTATCAGGCCAGTTGGGTGAGGTGAGGGGATTGTCCCTGACCAGCATAAAAGGAGGGCTTCGAGCCCTGGGTTGTATGCTTCATCCGGACCAGCAATAAAGATCATGCTGTTTCACTGTTCCACGGACTCCCGACTCCAATACTTATCAGGTGGCCAACTCTGGGTTGGGAAATTCCCGGAGATTTAGGGGTGGAGAGGGGAGGAAGCTCAACAGGGTGTAGTATCATACAGTCCACCCTACACTGTGGCCATTTTGGAGATCAGTTGTAATTTTGGGAGATTTCTAGGACCCATCTGAAGATTAGTAACCTCACTGTCTCCACCGATCTCTGTGGTTTTTACTATCGAGACTAGGGGAAATTCATATTGCGTCACTATGTGGAGGCCATTTCTTCTGCACCAAAGTTCCTTGGGATATTGGGACAGGCAAGTGGGTAATTCCCAGCCCCAGGCAGGTTGATGGGAGGCCTACTAAATGCTAGTAGGCCATTATGGTTTCCTGTTTAGGGTTGCCATCCCCCCCCCAGCAGGGGCAGGGTGTTACCCGCTTTCAGGGGCCGTGATCTGCCACCACCGAGCCAGCCACCGGGGGAACCCCGCCCCCAAAGAACCCCATCTGCACCAACATGCCCAGTGCAATGACATCACGGGGAGGCAGGGCTCTTTTTCGAGCAGGAATTCCTTTATTAGGTGACACACCCCAATGTAGCCCATCCTACAAGAGCTTACGGAGCTCTTTTTACAGGGGCCACTGTAAGCTCTTGGAGGACTGGCTACATCAGGGTGTGTTGCCTAATAGGCAAAGGAGTTCCTGCTAGGAAAAGAGCCCTGCTGGGAGGTGATGTCATCACGCAGGGCATGTTGCGGGGGGGGGGGGTGCTCTAGTGTTTGAGAGAAAACTCTATGGTTACCATAGAGTTTTCCCTCAAATGCTAGTGTCCTCCTGCAACATGCCCTGCCCAATGTCATCATTGCTGGGTGACGCCATCACAAGGTATGTGCTGAGAACTCCAGGGCACGGAGAGGGACCCTCCCACCGGCAGCCAGGGAAGACCTGGTGACCCTATTCCTGTTAGATAAGATAACTTATGTGCAGGGGTCATTTCATAGAAAAAGAGGTGCAGGAGCTCATTAGCATAACTCATTTGCATATGCCACACCCTCTAACATACCGGAAGTGTGTCAGAAGGCAACACCCACCCCTCAGGCTCCACTCCACAGGTGAGTGAAACTGACCTGCTCTTCCTCCATTCCCTTCCCCATCCAATACTTTGTGCAATAAAAATAAGCGTAAAGAACACACCCTCATTCTCTTCCTGCTCCCTTGAAACCACTAGGTTTTAAGTAGACTTGAGATACCCAGGACATGTGCACCACCCATCCCTTCACCTTCCCCTCACCACAACAAGACACCCTGTGAGGTAGGTGGGGCTGAGAGAGGTCTTTTGAGAACTGCTCATGAGAGAACAGCTCTGAGAGAACTTGTGACTGGCCCAAGGTCACACCAGCAGCTGCATGTGGCGGAGTGGGGAATCAAACCCGGTTCTCCCAGACTAGAGTCCAACTCCTGACCACTACACCAAACTGATGTGGTGGAAGCTGCTGAAGGGTTGGTGAAATTTCTCCAGTACTTATGTGCCATGTGCCCAGATAAAAAATGGTATACTTAGAACATTTATATGCCACCTTGAGCAAGTCTCTGGAAAAGCAGCACACAGTCATAAAAGGAACAATGATAAAATTATCAATATTAAAACAAGACAAGGTTCTGAATCTGACCAGACCAAATGACATGGCATGCTTAAACCCTTTCCCTGTGGGCTCTTTTCCCAATCAATCTCTCTCCTCAGTCAAATTCCCTCCTGCAAGGGGAAACCATGCTGGGCCGACATACCTGTGGAGACAAAAAACCGACTGAGGAGAGCAATTTTAAGAAGACAAATAGTCTGTGGAGAAAGGCTTAAGAACCCCCCCCCCCCATTGTTCAAGTGAAAATTGGAATCCCCTTCCAGTAGAGTAAGAACAAAACAAATCACACGTGCACGTTCCAAACCTGTCAGGAGACATTGCGTTTGTCTTCGACATCCCCTTCGGGTCCTTGACAGGAGAAAGGATGACGAAAAATGACTTGAGAAATAAACAAACTTCACTCCTAGTTTGCACCAGAGATGTGTGAGAGTATTTGTCGCCTCTGTTTGCGCTGAACTTTTCTTCACACAGTTGAGCACCGTCACTCAAGTTGGTGCTGAGAAGTTCAAGGGCAAATAAACAATGGTTTGTTTAACAACATTGTTGTAAGGTTGGCAAGACATGAATGGATCTGGGGTACTTTGAATATTGTATATAAATTTGTTAAAAGTAAATGCTTTTCATAGTTCTGTCAGTTAGCACTGCCAATAAGTTCTGTTGCCCACCTGTCGGTTGTTACACACCTGTCAATTGTCATTACCAGTGAGTTCTAGTGATGTTTGGTTATATGTGGTGTTGTTACTGCTTTGAACCTCACATGCATTCCTTTTGATCCCGGATGGGAGATAGCATGGGGACGTGACTCCCACCTTAGGAATGTGCTTCTTGGCTTCCTGCTGGCTTCGCGCTCACTTGCTGCTCATTAGCTTCCAGCATTATCTCTAGCCCGTTTCTCACCAGCTCATAGCCTTGAGTTGGAAGCTGCCTGCTACATGTTATTTCTCCACAGGTGCTGTGTTGCTAAAATCTGTTCCTGGGAACTTCCACCCCATAACCCTTACCAGTGTTTTTCCCTGGGAATATCTTTTGCTGCGCTTTCTTTGGGAACTTTGGGCCAGTATATTTGGGCACCAATAATTCAGCTATATGATTGGTGAGACATGAAGGGGGGGGCGTTATTTCATATTAGGTATAATTATAGTTGTATCACTATGCTTGGGCATTACTAACAGAAGAAGTGTATTTGACCAAATAAAGGACTTTCTGTTTAAGGAGACCTGTTGTGAACTGCATCTATTGGGACAATCTCACAAGTTCTGACTAGCACATACATGTTCAAATCACAGGGTTGCTAGGGTGTCGCCCAGTACCTCAGGAGCTTTTGAGGTGGGCCAAGGGGCAAAATTGATATCGCATGATGTGTTGAAAACACTTCTGGATGAAAACCCAGAAGTTACATCAGTGCATCAGGTGACTCTCTGGAAATCCATTCCCCAAACTCTATGATGATGGGTAAATTCCAGAATATTGTCTGACCTCCTGATACCATGTCCTGGTTTTTCACCTGGAAGTGACATCACCATGTTTTGGTTCCCTCAGTTTCTCTCACCAGCCTGGATGCAAGGGCAAGTAAGAGGGCTGGTCTTCTGGGAGACTGCCCGCCCAAAGGCTTATGGTAAGCCTATCAGATCACCATTTTTCTCAGGAAAACCAGGAAGTTCTTCCCAGCTTATGCTGCTATGTGTTCTGAGAGAAAGGGTGACACTTGAAAGGTGAGAGCACTGTTCAAAGCTCACATACTCTGTTCCCTAATGACTAACCTCATCTTGATGGCAAGAAAACCAAAAGTTCCAAAAGTTTATTTAATGGCTTTCGCCAGCTTATTATACAGAGAGTAAAACTAAGTACACAAAATAAGACACGGGTTAAAATAGTGTACTATGAAATAGAACTGTCCAGAGTTATTGCGAGACAGGCTGCCCAAAATCTAGCAGCAGCCTGGGAGACCTCTGAGTCCACGTCCGAGAGGATGAAATGTTGAATCCAATCTGGACTGAATATGTAAATGTTACTCAGGATTTCAAAGAAAAGTTCCATGCGAGGCTCCTCATACCAGCAGCACTGTAGCAGGACATTTTGTAGAGTCTCTACTTCAAGCGCGACACAAGGGCAAAAACACTTGGAGAAGGGGCTTTTATTAAATCTACCAACTAAAATCACAGATGGTAGGGAAGCACTCCTCACTAAGGAAAAAGCCCTTCTTTGCTTAGGATTCTCAATGTGGAATAGATACGACGCTGGAGCTGGATTATCTTTGAGGGGACCAGTACATATGAATGGGGAGAGCTTGGCCAAGTCATCCTGTCATCCTGTCTGTGTTGTTCAAAAAGTTTCTGCCTTACCATTTTGAATGCCTGATCATTGCTTATAAGTAGGAGATCCTGGGAAGAAAGTCCCACTGATCGTCATGTCCGATGAACAGCCTTCAGCCCTCTAGAGTGAAAGCCGTCAGCTATCATGCCATAGGTTACCTCCTGGGGGTGCGAGTTTAATTTAAGCCAGAATTTTAGGGATGTTAGAGCAATCCTAGTTTCCGTTTTAACCACTCCAAGCTCGAGACGAATAAAAGCGCTTGGAATGCATTCTGGCACTTGTAGAAGGGCTTAGAGAAATTTTGATTGTGTCCTTTCTTTGAAAGGGCAAGAAAACCATGAATTACTCACTAGGGTTGGTGGGAGAGCTCCTGCTGGCACTCTTTGTTGCCTGCAGCCACTCCAAGTGGCAGCAGGAGAAGAAAAATAAGGTGTTGCACACAGGGTGATATAGGCTTGCCAGCCTAGCAACTGGTAGTATGGTTAGTGGCAGGGATATGGTAAGGATTGGCATTGCAGGCAGGGCTCATTTCGTAGCAGGAGTTCCTTTGCATATTAGGCCACACACCCCTGATGTAGCCAATCCTCCAAGAGCTTACAGTAGCACCTGTAAGAAGAGCTCTGTAAGCTCTTGGAGGATTGGTTACATTAGGGGGTGTGGCCTAATATGCAAAGGAGCTCATGCTACGAAATGAGCCCTGATTGCAGGCATGATGACATCACTTCCAGGGAAAACCTGGAAGTGACATCATTGCTCCCATGATGCTTTCCCTCCATATATTCCCCTGCAGTGGGAAACTAGAGCTCAGGATGGGGAAATGGCATAAGGAATGTGACATCACTTCCAGGAGAAAATCAGAAGTGATGTCACATTCCAGTGTTCCCTCTAAGCTGAGTTAGTGTGAGCTAGCTCACAGTTTTTTAGCCTTCAGCTCACACATTTTTGTCTTAGCTCAGGAAGGATGGCTCCAGAACAAACTAATTTAAGCAGCAGCTAAATCACTTGCTCACAACTTTAATGCCAGTAGCTCACAAAGTAGAATTTTTGCTCACAGGACTCCACTGCTTTGCATGACATCACTGTAGGAATCACAATTCCTAAGATAATGTGACATCACTTCCAGTTTCCCCCAGAAATGACATCACAGTAGATGCAATACCAACGTCCCCCATGTTTCTGTATATGTGTAATAACTGTTTGCGGCCCTCCAATTCAGATTAGGGTGCTGGTCCTTGGGGGAGGGGGAACCTTTATATTTATTTCTTGGTATAAACTGACAACCTCCCAATTGAGAAAATGTATCTGTATGTTCACCCTGTGGGGCAAATAGCAGCACTGGGAAATGGAGACGGGGAGAGAGTTGAGGCCTCTTTCCCTCAGGACACAGTTCTGATTGGGTCTGAGGCCTAATGCTGTTCTTCAGGGCTCATTTTGTAGCAGGAGTTCCTTTGCATATTAGGCCACACCCCCTAATGTAACCAATTCTCCAAGAGTTTACAGAGCTCTTCTTACAGGGGGTACTGTAAGCTCTTGGAGGATTGGCTACATCAGGGGTGTGTGGCCTAATATGCAAAGGAGCTCCTGCTATGAAATGAGCCCTGCTGTTCTTCACATTTCACAAACAAACTGCCTACCCTTCTCCTGATATATCTTCTGTGACCCTAAAAAATTTCCCTGGGATGGAGATAAGTTATGCTAGACTTTGCTATATGTTTGTTGGTAATACTTAAGGCTGCGTTTCCGCACGACGCAAATAGAAACTTCATTCAATTTTTTTTTTTTTTAAATGGCAGATATAAGTATTGGAGTGAGTGATTCAGCATGCCTGGACATTGGAGTTGCCTCTTTTTGTCTTAACCTGGGGGCTGCCCTCTCACCCCTCTTCTCTCTCTCTTAGGGCTGCCAGGTCCCCTGGGGGGTGGGGTTTTCCCCACCAAAATGCCCCCCAATTCGCCAGTCTGGATCAGACCAGTGGGGGAACCCTGCCCCCAAAGTGCCCAGTTCGGGCTGACATACCTGGTGCGATGACATCACTTCCAGGTGACATCATCATGTTGGGCACGTCGCTGTCCGATGGTCTAGCAATCAGCCTGGAAACTATGGTACCATAGAGTTTTCAGGCTGATTGCTAAAGCATCTGCTGGTGATGTGCCCAACATGATGACATCACTTCCGGGTGCGTGCGCTATGTCCCAGCCCGGGACCAACTCACCCCCGCTAATTCAGGTAAGGTTCTTGGCAACCCTACTCTCTCTTTGTCCTCTCTCTCTAGCTCATATGGCCTTCCATGGAGACCCATGTCTCACAATGCTCCCTCTAAGCTGTGGAGTCTTGTGAGCAAAAATTCTACTCTGTGAGCTACTGGCATTAATGTTGTGAGCAAGCGATGTGGCTGCTGCAAAAATTAGTTCGCTCTGGAGCCATCCTTCCTGAGCTAAGACAAAAAGGTGTGAGCTGGAAGCTAAAAAAACTGTGAGCTAGCTCACACTAACTCAGCTTAGGGGGAACACTGCAGGTCTCTCCTCCATATACAGTGTCCTCGTACTCTCACATGTATGATGCCGGACAAGCTGGCCATTTGTGCTAGGGAAAGTACTCTTTAGAATACATTTCTCTCTCGCCTTTCGACTGCAACCTGAATCTGAACTGGATCTACTTGAATAAATGTAAGTTTACCTTTTTTTTTTTTTTTGGCAATATACCTCTTGCAATATACGTCTTTATTTACTGCACTCAGCATCATGCTTCTATGACTGGGCAAACTCTGCTGTATTTACCAAATATCCCAATAATAAGAGGGAAATAAACTGTGGTTGATGCTGAAAGATGTAATTACGCTGTGACAGTTATGAAGGGATGAATACAGAGGGCAGAATGCAGCGAACGTTAAGCACTGTTTCATTCCCTTGGAGTCGATAGGAGCTGTTTGAAGGTATTCTTAATTCTCCCATTGAAATCGATGAGGCTTAAAAAGGCTGGATTTACTACAGATGACTAGAACTGTGCACGCAGAAGACAAAAGTCAAGTTGCATTTACATCTTTAAATGATATTTTAAGCGCCGTGAATAACGTCATGCAAATGAGTATTTAAACCATACCGAATATCTTATATTCCACCCTCTGTGTTCTCTTCTGCCTTTACACCCGGTTTGGAAAACATCAGATTTAGATGGATAACAGATTTTTTTTTTTTTTTAAAAAAAGCAACCCATTATAGATCTCTCTTTTTTAATAGATTTTTTTTATTTTCAATCCCACATAAACAGAGACAAACACATACAAGACAAAGGTACATAAAATAGATGGAGGGTGGTATAGTGTACATTATCTCCAATTAATGCTTACATTATCAAGTTGACAATTTCTGTAATAGTAGATAGAATGACCTGATAGTAGGGCTGTCAAGTCAGCCCAGGGGGGGCGGGGGATCCCCCGCTACAGGGGTTCCCGATCCGCCAGCCAGCATTCGGCTGGCGGGGGGAACCCCACTCCCAAAGTCGTCCAGTCAGGACGACTTCCCCAGAGTAATGACATCACCCGGAAGTGACGTCACCACGTTGGGGACATTGCCGGGACAACGCTCTAGCAATCGCCCCAAAACTCTACGGGACCATAGAGTTTTGGGGTGATTGCCAGAGCGTCGCCCTGGCAACGTCCCCAATGTGATGATGTCACTTCTGGGTGACATCATTGCGGCGCACTCCAGGGAAGCTCCCGGCCCCAGGAGGACTCCCCCCCGCCGGTAAGTCAGAAGGACTTGGCAACCCTACCTGATAGAGTAAAGGATCTGTGTATTCTGCAGTTCTCTTAAAGTACCTGAGCGACTCAAATTGTATCTAGAGAGTATATAGTTCAGTTCATGTAATCTTCTAGCCATGTATAAAATCTAGACCATGTATTGTAAAATTTCTCTTCCTGTAATCCTTTTAGAAGTAAAGTCAAGTTTGTCCATTTCCGCAGTTTCTACTGTTTTATTTATAATTTCTTCTTTTGATGGTATTTCATCTTTTCTCCAATATTTTGCTCACAGTATTCTGACAGAAGTTAAAACACGAATAATCAAATAAAAATCTTCATTTCTACAGTTTTCTGGTCTTATATACAGATCTCTTTTTTTAATTGACTATCATTAATTGGCCTGTGATTTTAAGATGGTAGCCTTGTGATATCTCAATGGGGCTTTGCAAGAAATGACAAAGCATTGGAAGAGTTAGGGTTTCTGCGGACGAGCAAGACTGAGACGAACCAAGGATAGCTAAGCAAATGGTGAAATCCTGCAGGGAAACATCTTGACTTAGGAAATAGTGAATCATCATGGGAATGGTCATGGAGGGGACTGGCTAGCTTTCGCTGAGACAAATCGAAGAGAGCGAAGAAAAAGACAGAATAAGGTTGCCAACCTCCAGGTGGCACCTGGAGATCTCCTGCTGTTGCAAGTTATCTCCAAATGACCAAGCTCAGTTCCCCTGGAGATAAGGGCTGCTTTGGAGGATGGATTCTATGGTATCATACCCTGCTGAGGTCCCTTCCCTCCCCTCCCCAAACCCTGCTCTCCCTAGGGTCTACCCCCACCCCAAATCTCCAGGTATTTCCAAACCCAGAGCTGGCGACCTGCACACAGAGGATGATTAAATTGTGGGATTTCATGCCAGAGGATGTAGTGATGGCCACAGGCATAAACAGCTTTAAAAAGGGATGAAATGGATTCATGGAGGATGTCTGTCAATGGCTACTAGCCATGGCAACCGAGGAGAACCTCCACATTCAGAGACACTAAGCCTGTGAATCCCAGAGCCAGAAGGCAACATCAGGGGAAGGCCTTCACCTCCATGCCCTGTTGTTGGCCGTCCAGAGGAACTGGTTGGCCACTGTGTGAGGCAGGATGCTGGACTAGATGGACCACTGGTCTGATCCAGCAGGGCTCTTCTGATCTTCTTATGAAGGCCTCGGCCTCTATGCCCTGTTGTTGGCCCTCCAGAAGAACTGGTTTATTTATTTATTTAATTCGATTTCTAGGCCGCTCTCCCCGCATAGCAGGCTCAGAGTGGCACAGTGGTTGGCCACTGTGTGAGACAGAATGCTGATCTGATCCAGCAGGGCTCTTCTGATGTTCTTAGGAAGACCTCAGCCTCTGTGCCCTGTTGTTGGCCCTCCAGAGGAACTGGTTGGCTACGGTGTGAGACAGGATGCTGGACTACATGGACCACTAGTCTGATCCTGCAGGGCTCTTCTGATGTTCTTAGGAAGGCCTTGGCCTCTGTGCCCTGTCGTTGCCCCTCTAGAGGAACTGGTTGGCCACTGTGTGAGACAGGATGCAGGACTAGATGGACTGCTGGTCTGATCCCGCAGGGCTCTTCTGATGTTCTTAATTCTCATAGGATAAAAGAGATAATCAGTCGAGGATTACTGTATATCCATAGGTCATTCCGTGGGTCACAGGAATCACTAAAAAGAACTGGCAGTACATCAGCCATGTTTAAAACAAAATCCATCTCCCTTGGCAGATCACCAGAGCGTGGGCCGCATTTGGGCAAACCTATTAGGTAGCCCCCCTTAGCTGTTAAGTGTTCATTTCAACCAGAGCTGTGTTCAGAAAACAAGCTGTCATCTCTGCCAGGAACGATTTGATTTTCCTGCCCATGCCAGTGAGTGTTGCATTGCAGGCATCATGAAAAACTGTGTTTTCATATTTGACTTGCTCTGAGTTGTAATGTTTTGTGCCTGCAGTTTTAAAATGCATATGAAAAGGTTAAGGTTTCCCTTGCTTGAGAGCTAGTCAAATCCGACTCGGGGAGGGTGGGGGCGGTGTTCATCTCAGTTTCCAAGCCGAAGAGCCAGCGTTGTCCAAAGACGTCTCTGTGATCATGTGGCCGGCATGACTAGATGCTGAGGCGCACGGAACGCTGTTACCTTCCCACCGAAAGCGGTGCCTATTTATCTACTTGCAATTTCTTGCTTTCGAACTGCTAGCTTGGCAGGAGCTGGGGCCGGAGATGGGAGCTCACTCCGTCATGCAGCACTAGGGTCTTGAACTGCCGAGTTATCTTCCAGTCTGCAACTCAGCATCTTAACCTCTGAGCCACCGCGGCCCCTCTAAAATTCATATATATTGTGGTAAAAAAAGAGGTCACTTCTTGACGCATAACCATAGAGTTTTGGCAAAATCCTAGTGTCCCATGATATGCTGACATCACTTCCAGTTTCATGGCATAGCTGGGACACTGTCTGGGTAAATCTCTGCCCCGTCCAATCTTCTGAGAGCCAGTTTGGTGTAGTGGTTAAGTGCGCGGACTCTAATCTGGGAGAACCGGGTTTGATTCCCCACTCCTCCACTTGCACCTGGCTGGATGACCCTGGGCAAGCCATAGCTCTGTACCAGCTGTTCTCTCAAGGACCGTTGTCTCAGAGTTCTCTCAGCCCCACCTACCTCACAGGGTGTCTGTTGTGGGGAGGGGAAGGGAAAGGAGTTTGTAAGCCGCTCTGAGACTCCAAGTGAGTGAAGGGCGGGATATAAATCCAATCTCTTCTCTTCTTCTTCTTCTTCTTCTTCTTCTTCTTCTGGGGGTTGCCAGCTGGCAATCCTGGCAGTGATACCTATCAGTATGCATAAGTTACCCCACCAGGGCCATTTCAGGTTTGGAAACAGCAAGTGTGTTTTGGGAGGAGAATGCTTTAAAAAAACTGTCTCTTCTCCTTGCCCTGTGGTTCTGACCAAAACAGGAAATCCACACCCTGGGTAATTAAGGTGCTACATTTTCACATGATTGGATTTGCACTGTTGTGGTGCTATAGCGGTTGTTTGCCCCTGGCTTGTTTTGTGCACACAGGAAAACCCAGGCGCAAGTGCCTGCTATAGCCCAGTGACAGGGCTATTAATCCGGTGATGGGTGGATGCCGCCGAAGACAAGTTTCTTTTCATGCAATGATTTTGTGCATCCTTTTTGGCACCCGGCACTAGGGTACTTAGAACGATCGATCTGTCTGATTTCCTGGCCATGTCGGCTCCGTCTATAGAAGACTGAAGATGTCTTTTTTTTTAAAAAAAAACCCTCACCTGTTTTAATTATAGAATGATTTGCTTCTTCTAAGAGTTTCCTTTGCTGATTTTGTAGTCGCTTGCACGGTTAACCCGCTTTAACGCCGTGGTCAAACCTTCTTGCGTGGTTTGAATGTATTAGCTGAATCCGATCTCACCGCATCATGAAGCAAAAGCACTGGTCTTAGGGCAGCCGAGCTCAAAGTGGGGGTAAGGGATTCCCTGAAATGACAACTGACCTCCAGAGGACAGAGCACCTAGGGTCGCCAGGTGCCCCCTGGCCACCAGCAGGGGATGGAGGATAGGGCTGCCAGCTCCAGGGTGGAAATTCCTGGAGATTTGGGGTTGGAGCCTGGGGAGAACAGGGACCCCAATATGGTACAACGCCATAGAGTCCACCCTCCAAAGCATCCTTTTTCTCCGGAAGAACTGATCTCTGTTGTCTGGAGATGAGCTGTAATTCTGGGGGGTCCCCAGGTCCTACCTGGAGGCTGGCATCCCTACTTGAGACACCAGCTTCTCCGGGGAAATTGGCTGCTTTGGAGGGGGACGTTAGGGCATTATACCCATTGAGGCCCCTCCCCTCCCTAAACCCTGCTCCAGGCTCCACCCCCCAATTTCTAGGAATTTTCCAGTCTGGAGTTGGCCACTGTAATTGGTCTGGAACACTCCATTAGAAGTAAAACCAGGGGTCATTTCAAGCAGGAACATGCAGGAATGCCATTCCGGGAGTAACAAGCCCAGGAGCGGGCACATATGGTGATGCGCTGTGGGGAAAAGCCAAAACATACTGACTTGATCTGTGTTTTCATTCTTGTTGTAGGGTAGCTTCCCTGCAAGAGCAAAGAACACCTAAAGTGTCTTTAGTCAAAGTGTAAAGCTGGCTCGCCAGCACTGAGTTGGGAAATACTTGGAGATTTTGGGAGTGGAGCCTGAGCAGTGGGTGTGGCCTTCTGACACACTTCCGGTGATGTCAGGCGGTGTGGCATATGCAAACAAGTTATGCTAATGAGTTATGCTAACGAGCTCCTGCACCGCTTTTTCGACGAAATGACCCCTGGGTAAAACCACCAGCAATTTAAACTAGTTCATCGTACATTATTATTTGACTCTCGATGTCTTTCATTTTTGAGTTGTTGATATCTGATTGTTGCCCTCTCCGTATTTGGATACCAATTACAAATGCAATGAAATTTCATGACAGCTCTGGTTTAAAGAACGCTAGAAGAAGAAGAAGAAGAAGAAGAAGAGATTGGATTTATACCCCGCCCTTCACTCACTTGGAGTCTCAGAGCGGTTTACAAACTCCTTTCCCTTCCCCTCCCCACAACAGACACCCTGTGAGGTGGGTGGGGCTGAGAGAGCTCTTTCCCAAGCTGTCCTTGAGGGAACAGCTGGCACAGAGCTATGGCTTGCCCAAGGTCATCCAGCCAGGTGCAAGTGGAGGAGTGGGGAATCAAACCCGGTTCTCCCAGAT
The DNA here is from genome assembly GCA_029233225.1 of Lepidodactylus listeri. Taxonomy (NCBI): domain Eukaryota; kingdom Metazoa; phylum Chordata; class Lepidosauria; order Squamata; family Gekkonidae; genus Lepidodactylus; species Lepidodactylus listeri. The sequence goes on from JARCFY010000004.1 coordinate 145,380,814, forward strand.
TAGAGTCCGCGCACTTAACCACTACACCAAACTGGCTAGGAGTAGTGATGTGGCTGGATTTGGATGGGGTGTGTGTGCAGGTAATTCTGTCTCTCCAAGCCAAAATCCCACCTGGTCAAGTCAAACCCAAACCCCTTCAAAACCAGTTCTCACTTGAAAAGAGTCTCCCATCTGCCTCTGTAATTTCCCAACCCACCCTGCTTCTTCTGCTGCAGGAAGTGGTGGAGGCTACAAGCATAGACAGCTTGAAGAGGGGATTGGATAAACATATGAAGCAGAGGTCCATCTGTGGGTATTAGCCACAAAGTATAGTGGTCAAGTGGTTAAGATGCTGAACTGCAGACCAGAAGGTCGGTAGTTCAGCAGTTCGAGACCCGAGTGCTGCATGATGGAGTGAGCTCCCGTCTCTGGTCCCAGCTCCTGCCAACCTAGCAGTTTGAAAGCAAGAAATTGCAAGTAGATAAATAGCATCCCCCTTCGGTGGGAAGGTAACCGCATTCCATGTGCCTCGGTGTCTAGTCATGCCGGCCACATGAGCACAGAAACATCTTTGGACAGCGCTGGCTCTTTGGCTTGGAAATGGAGATAAGCACCACATCCCTAGAATCATATTCAACTGGCTTTCGAGCAAGGGAAACCTTGACCTTTACTATAGAGGGAACACTCTGTCTGGGGCCAGTGATGCTCTGTATTCTTAGTGCTTGGGGAGCAACAGTGGGAGGGCTTCTGGAGTTCTGGCCCCACTGGTGGACCTCCTGATGGCACCTGGGTTTTTGTCCACTGTGTGTCACAGAGCATTGGACTGAATGGGCCATTGGCCTGATCCAACATTGTCTTCTCCTATATTCTCATTGTGCCCTTTTCCAAAGTAATAAATCCATATATCTGGGAAGAGAAGGGGCAATAACCTTGAGCAGGGAGGGGCAGGCCCATAGCTGAAGTGGGGCATCCTTAATTAAAAGCCACACCCCACAAACAGCCATGCCAGAAACCTTATTTGGGGGTATTTTTTTGTATTTTTAAAATATGTGCAGGTGTGTGCATGTGTAGAAATCTTATTTTTGAGGAGAGACCCTCCCACACGCAGTGGCATGGTGGCTTCCCTCTCTCTCCCACTGTGGAAGTTGGGGGGGGGCATCATGGGACCTGGGAAAAGACATTTTCAGAGGGCATTTAATTGCCTTTTAAGTTCCCTTCCACAGAGCAAAAAAGCTTAGAAGGGCACTCAAGAGTGGCACCTTCAATACATCTCCAACAATCCCCCTTTCTGCTAACCCAGTCCTGCTGTATTCCACCTAGGTCACTGTGAGTCTTTCAAGTTTCAACAACATTCCCATGAGCCTTTGGGAAACATGCAAATTAATTTGCCACTCTTGAGGGCCCTTCTAAGTTTCCTTGCCCTGTGGAAGGGAACTCAAAGGGCATTTGAATGCCTTCTGAAGGCAATTCGATGCCCTCTGAGCTGTTATTTTTCCTAGGAACTGACACACTTGCTGCCCTGTCCCTCGAAAGGGAGGGCTAGAAACAGGCATTCAGATTAATTTAATTAACTGTAACTGAAAGCCAGTCAAATCCAACTTTAGGGGGCAGTGCTCATCTCCGTTTCCAAGCCGAAGAGCCAGCGCTATCGAAAGACTTTTTTCGTGGTCATGTGGCCAGCATGATTAGACGCCGAGGCACATGGAATGCTGTTACCTTCTCACCGAAGCGGCACCTATTTATCTAATTGTAGGTTCTTGCTTTCGAACTGCTAGGTTGGCAGGAGCTGGGGCCAGAGACAGGAGCTCACTCCGTCATGCGGCACTCGGGTCTCGAACTGCCGGGCTGCCGACTTTCCAGTTTGCAGTTCAGTATCTTAACCACTTGAGCCACTGCAGCCCCTAACTGTAACTTAAGTTCCCCCCTAAAATTTTAAATCCCTCCCTCAAACAAAAAAAATCCTGGCAATGGGCCTGGGGATGGGTCACACTGAAGAGAGAAGATTCATCTGGGACTTGGCTCTGTCGTGGTTATAAATTCCGTCTCCACCAGCCTTCCCCTGCGAAGAATGGTGGAATTCATAACTTTCTTTATCACCTGATTCAGTTTGGCTGGCAGAGAAACCTACAAATCCTTTCTTTTATGGCAGCGAAGGAGGGCTGGGAAGATAAAAATTTGTACTTACAAAAAGGTTAGGCCCCAGAGGCTGATCTCTTCTGGGTAATGGGCTCTCCCACTGGTGGGTATTCCCTCCTTCTTGCCAAAGGTATGATCTCGTTGCTTTTGAAGGTAGAGAACTGGCAAGGGAGGGGGAGCCCATTTATGTCCTCACTGGGGGAATTTGATATTTTTCTCTCAGGCTTCCAGCTGAATAGTTGAGAAAGCTCGCACGGTTTTTTTGAGCACTTGAAAGGGATGCTAGGGGGGAAAAGATCAAGGCAAGGATTGGGGTGGGGGTTCTCCATCGCTTGTTTGAAATACTTATGTTTTGATTTTCAAGTTATTTCAGATATGGCTGCCATCCGTGCACTGGCAAACTTCAAGAGCTTTTGCGAGTGGAGCTTGGGGAAGGGGAACATCGTTGATGCTGTGATGTCACTTCCGGAAGATCCAGAAATGACATCACAGCCCTCCGTGCTGCTCCAGGAATTACTAAATTTGGGGATTTCCTAGAGCATCATAAATGATCACCTAGAAAAGACGTCGCAGCATCAGCAATGTCGTTTCCCCATCCCATTTTTTGGGTCCTGCTATTTGGTCATGCAAGTGCAAGGTTTAGACTGTGAGGGAAAGGCTTAGCCTGCCATCGGTGAGCAACTGGCAGCCCTCGTTTCAGATCATTCTCGAGCTACAGGAATATGGTACGAATTTGGTTTCTTGACTGTATTTAATATGTTTGAGTGAAACCACTGGATTGCATTGCTAATTTGTGTCAGGGAGGTTGATGTGAACTCAACTGACTTGTTAGCCATGATGTTAGTAAATTAATTGTTCAGTCTCCATGCTGCAAAATCCATCATTAGACAGGTAAGGACATTTGCAAAATTCTCCTTGTTCAAACTTCTCCCTGGATCATTGGGTTCTGAATTAGAATAATAGAATCACAAAGAGTCGGAAGGGGCCCTACAGGCTATCTAGTCCAACCCCCCGATCAATGCAGGATCAGCCGAGAGCATCCCTGACAAGTGTGTGTCCAACTGCTGCTTAAAGACTGACATTGAAGGGAGTTCACACCTCCTGGGGCAACTGATTCCACTGTGGCACAACTCTTACTGTAAATTCCCCCCTAACAGGGGTCCTTTCGTTAAAAAAGAGGTGCAGGAGCTCATTAGCATACCTATTAGCATAATGCATTAGCATAACCGGCTGAATGTCAGTTTCAGCCCTACTATACCCTATGGGCCATTGAAGTCAATGGCAAAAACTCATAGGGTATATGAGGGGCTGGAGGAGAGGTGGTTTGAGGAACAGGCTCCAAACTTGCAGGGTACCTTCTGGGACCTCTCCTCGAAATACCCACCAAGTTTCAAGAAGATTGGATCACGGGGTCCAATTCTACGGGGCATCAAACAGGTTGCCCCATCCCCGCCATTGTTCTCTATGGTGGGAAAAAAGTTACTTTTTTCCCACCATAGAGAACAATGGAGGGAATGGGGGCACCCTGTTTGGAGGCCCGTAGAATTGGACCCCCTGGTCCAATCTTCTTGAAACTTGGTGGGTATTTGGGGGAGAGGTCCCAGAAGCTACTCTGCAAGTTTGGAGCCTCTCCCTCAAACCCCCTCCCCTCCAGCTGCTTTTAAAGCCGCCACCGAATTTCGGCAGCAATTCGGCAGCGGGCCGAATCAGATCAGAGAATCTGATTCAGCCTGTGGCTGCCCTACTGCCCACTCCTGGGCTTGCGGAGCGGTGCTCTGCCTTGCTCCTGCCCCAAAGGACCCCTGTCCCCTAATATCCAGCTGGTATCTTCCTGCCCTTAATTTCAACCCATTCTTGCGAGTCCTCTCCTCTGCTGCCAACAGGAACACCTCCCTGCCCTCCTCCAAACGACAGCCCTTCAAATACTTCAAGAGAGCAATCCTGTCCCCCCCTCAGCCTCCTCTTCTCCAGACTTCTCCAGAGGGACTTCCCGAGTCCCTCAGCCTTTCCTCATAGGGCTGATCCTGTTTCCAGATAAGAAATGAGGCATTGACAATCTGCTCTTCTTCTATTTTCAACTTCTGAACTTTTGACCTCGTACATGCAACTTCCTGCAGCTTTTCATCCTTCTGTTCATTTGCGTCTCTCTTCTCTGACCTCATAGCTGTGTATGTAAGATTCCCTTTTTCTCTCTGTTTTACCAGAATGCTTGCTTGCTTTCTTGTGCCAGGGCATTTGTAAGTGGGACACCAACACATAAGAAAGACATAAAAGAAAGATATAATAGGAACTCAGAAAGGGGTGTCGAACCGAATACGCCCCCTTCAGGGATTAGTTTTAGAAATTCTCCATCAGAATGTAGAGTGGCGTGAATCCATGCAAGGATAGCACAGTGGAATGAGGGGACAGTTTGGGTGGTGCTAGAAGAAACACCAGTGCTTTTCCCCAGCTCACAGTTGGTCCAGGCCTGTCATAACAGAAACCATACAGGAACTGGCTCTTTCACTGAGCCACCAGCTCATTTGGAAATTTCTTCTGTAAATACATGTGAGAAGACTCGATCGTGAAGATCTATCGGTATCAAGGTAATTGAGCAAAATTGGACGTTGTTCTTACAGATTTTTGTCTTCCATTTGTGACTTGATCAAATATATGTGGGAGAAATAAAAGGGTCTGGCGTTGTTCGCAGGATCTGGCAAAAACAAATGATGTTTTAAAACTTTGCCCAGAACTCTGAACCAATTAGTCAGTGCGGTGGCCACAGGAAAGAAGATTGTGCATAATTGCTTCCACAGCGATGCCAATATTTCCCTTTCCAAAATGAGCAACAGGAAAAAGGACGGCAAAAATTAGTCCCGAATACAAAAGAAGGCGAATGGATTTGGGCACTTCCTTTGAGCCTTTCCATGTTTTGTACAGAGACATTGATTTTTGAGATGAGCTCGGTTTGAGACAATGTCGGAGAAGCCTCCATGGAAGACATAGGCAGGTGATATTTGATTCATTGTTTCAAAGCAATTTTGAGCGAGTCTGTGAGTTTTGAAAAATACTCTTCACTAAAGATGGGCAAAACCATCTGGATGCTAACTGCCACTGAAGGGCAAAGATGGAGGGAACTTAAAACTCTTGGGCAAGATCTCAGGTGCCTACAGAACATGCGTAGCTTATACAGATGTTCTTAATGTGCTTCAGTCCCTGGACCATTCAACAACCCCTGTGACATCTTTAAAGACCTCTGCAGTCCGGAACCAATATACCTTCAGGGCTGTCTCACTCAATATGTCCCCCAAAGGGCACTTGACAGACCAACATCTATTGGTGATCCCTGGCCTGAAGGATGTCTGCCTAGCTGAAAAGCTACAGTGGGGCCTCCCAAGGCCCAGCACCCTGACTTATTGCAAGGGGCCCCTGACTTCCCAGACCCCCATTCCCCACTACCACAAGTAGCGGGTGAGCTGGTGAGTGCATGGGCCAGCCGCCAATGGCAGCCCTTTGCAGGCAACCTCCTCTTCTTCCTGCACTGCCACCCCGGCCCCATCGACCTCCTCCGCAGCTACCTACAGTCGTACATTGTCGCCGTCACCCACCAGGCCCAGCAGTTTGGCCTTGGAGCTAGACTACTAGCTGCTGGAGCAACCGCGCTTTGTGCTAGCCAGAGAGTTGATCTAAAAAAAAGCAAAAAAAAGGGGGAGGGGACTCAACCCAAAAAGTAGTTGCGATCTAAGAGGGTCAAACTAACAAGTAAATTAATATGAAAAAGACAAATATTTATTAGGGTGTACACATAAATAAAACATAACGAGGTTAAAAGAAACCGTCTAAATTTCAGACTCTAAAAGCTTATGACATTGAGAACTGATCGTTATGCATATCCAATTGATGGATCAAACTTTTGACCTAAGGACCATACGCGTTTCAGCCTCTATGGGCCTTCCTCAGTGGTCAGTATTTCTTATTTCACAATGACACACATGCAGAATTAAAGATGAAAGTGATGCCCATCCTGACAAATGGAACATTTGGTACCAGAATAATTTGGAAAAATTGTGCAGCTCAGGCTCGTTATACAAACTTGTAGCAACTGCATAGCATTCAAGAAAGCAACTCCTGGTCACATGATATATACAAAATTCTTTGTGCATGTAATTCTGGATTGAAGGTCAAAGAAGAAGGGGATGGCAAAGGATGAGACGGTTAGACCATGTTATTGATGCAACAAACATGAAATTAAGCAAGCTCCAGAGCACGATGGAAGACAGGAGGGCCTGGCGTGATGTGGTCCCTGGGTTCGCGAAGAGTCGGACTTGACTCTGCGACTGAACAAAACTGTCTTTGAACTTGCATTCTAATTCAGTTTTCCGCATTTTTCCAGATGATGAGATTTGTTTTTTACGTTTGTTGGCTGGAACATCATTTCACTTTCTGACCCCTGGCTTTTCTGTCAGGTTCCTCATTGTGCACAATGAGGTTTAATGTCCGTGAAAGGATGAGTTGCAGAAAGAGCCTCTTGTGAGAAAGAGCCAGGTGTTTGCAGCTGCATAAAAATGCAGCAGCCGTCAGAAGCAAGAGTGAAGGGGAAGCTGAAATCAGGTGATCACCTAGGTCAGGCTGTCCACTGTCACCCAAGGCACCAGAACTGTGGAGGGCACCAGAAAAATTAAGAGGGCCACAGGCATGCCCCAGGGGTTCCGGGTGCAGGGCAGAGGGAGCCAAACCAGTATTACTTTTGTGCATGTGTGACAGATTGCAAAAAGAAGAAGAAGAAGAAGAAGTTACTTGTGTCAGTCAGGGAGTTCAAGAATTAATCTTCCCTGGAGAGAAGAGCTTATGTGATTGGCTGTTCTACTCACTCTCTGATTGGCCAACTGAAAGAGGAAATAAAACAGCTGATCTGGACAGAAAAGGGTCTTTTGCCTTTTGGTCTTGGTCTGAAAGGTAACATCTGGATCAGTAGCCAGAGAGTTTGGCTTCAGAGGGAAGAGACTTTGGGAGTCAGTGGTTTCTGTCTGGGAATTGTCAGAAAAGTACTTCTACAGAGAGAATAATAAGGACCCTATTGTCTTGAATATTTTTGAACTGCTCTGAGGAAGAATTCAGATTCTCAGTCAGGAAATCTACAGAACAGCCTCACACAGACAAAGAATACTGGAGAAGGATTTGGCAGAAGTTCTGGGTAGTTAGAGAGAAGTCTCATACAAGCCAAATAGTAAAAGGAGTTATTGCTTCTTAGGGACAAGGAGAATAACTTCCTGCCACTAGGAAGGGGTTGGGAAGAGAACCCTGGTCTGGGATAAAGGGGAGAAGCTTAGACATCTCAGGAGTTAATGAAAAGCTGTATTAATTAAAGGGAACCTAGATCTCTGAAGGGAGAAACCTAGAAGCACTAAGACTAAGCTATTATCTAAGAAATTTTATTCAAGATTCTGTGTAACAGCTGAAATATATAATAAGCAAAAACTTCTCACTGAGAAGATCTTGAAACTCAGAAATTAAGCTTCAACATTCTCTTGAATGTTCAAAAGCCTCAATTCCGTATATATGTTAGAAAGTTTTATCTCATCAGCCTCTGTACCTTGAATCATCATCATAATGATGATGATGAAAATGATGATAAAAAATACCCCACCCGCCCCACTGAAGCAGGTTCATATATATATATATATATATATATATATATATATATTCCCTGCCAGTTTATTGAAATCTCTATTCTGTTTTGAACGTTAATTTTGCCTCACGTGCTATTTCATGAGGGTATTTTAAAACAAGACGGCTCCTGTATTCCCTCTAGTTCCTTTGCTGGGTCATATGCCTGAACTAATATCTGTGACAAAGTGGGACAGTAAAAGCTGATAAAATAAAGAAGAAATAAATGCTATTGAAGGGCGGCTCAGTCACTGAGGGGAGCTAAAAATATTTTTGGCAGGAAAATCTGCCTGGCTGTTGGAGAAGAGACAGGGGTCTGTCATAGCATGTCTACTGCACCTACTCAAAATTAAGTACTATATATTCAATGGGGAGGGAAGGCAGTTTGGTATAGCCTGACCTAGTCAGATCTTGGAAGCTAAGCAGGGTTGATACTTGGAAGACCACCATGGGAGGCTCTGCAGAGGAAGGCAATGGCAAACCACCTCTGCTTCTCACTTGCTATGAAAGCTCCCTGCTGGGGTCACCATAAATTGGCTGCAACTGAATGGCACTTTACACACACAGAGGAATTTCCCATTCTGGAGTTGACAGCCCTAGCTGGGGAAACTGAAACTGATGGGTCGAAGCAAGTGAACAGGAGATAATGATGGGTGAACAAGAGGCAGAAATCTGACAGACAGGAGGGAAGTCAGAAACGAGGTGGCAAGGAGAGGGAACACAGGATTTCTACACTCCTGCGAGTCCTCGTAGCTCCTCCTTTCATATGATACATCTGGGTTTTTTTCCAATGGAAAAATGATGTGCTTTAGCTGAGTCCGTTCCAGTGTGAGTCATAGGGAGAGATTTCACCCGCTATTAAACCCTGTCCTTTGAGCAGATGTTTTCCTGGCTGGCAAGTCACTGAAAGTTCCCTTTTTCATGGACGGCTGGGATAAGTAAGAGCATTAAACACCACTCAAGTGAAATTTTCTCATTTGGGCGATTGGCTGTTGTGCCGCAATTCTAAGCCGACAATGCTTATCTCCGCTTGCAGAGGCCATTTCCAGCCGGGGAAGCAGAGAATGTCGTTAGCGCTCTCGACCCCCTTGTAACCCACAGCACATCATTAAATAATCTAATGACTCCATGGCCCATTGACCTCCATCTTTCATTGGTTAACAATGTTTGTTATTTACAGGCACTCAGGAAATTGCCACCCAACTCCCATTGAAACTTTCCTCCAAAATACAAAAGGGCTGGTAAATTGCTTCTAATGATATGATCTGATGTACAAACAAATTAGATTTTCCCTCCCTCCTTACCGGGTACAACAATCCGCCTGTCCAAATAATCCTTTCTGTGGGCTGGCTCCTTGTCCTTTAGATTTGACTCCTCACACACTATATCTTACTTCATTAAAAGTAAAGAGGTAAGTCATACAAATATCTTAAAAGGGGAAAAGATCAGACGATGCGGATAGGATAAACGAACCGCTAGCCTTGGAACGGGGACTCTTTTGCAGCTGTTGACACAAATGTTCTACTGCATGAATGCTGATACTAGTACATGCTAATGCTAATACTAATGCTTGTACCTGCTAATACTAGTACATGTATAATTTATTATTGTGTTCAGAGAAGTATTTCTGCTGTGCAGGAATGACGGATTTTAGAGCGCCTATTTATAGTGGTACAGGAAGGTCTTCGGGATCAGTTTCGTGAGTGTTTGTTCTGATTAATTCCTTTGCTCTTCAGTTGCATTAAAAATGCATGCCCCTTTGGCAGCCCTGGCAACATAAAGCCAACAGCAGACTTTTCAACCGCACATTTAGGGATGGGCACAAACTGGAAAAATGTGGGCTGTCCTGTGCAGTCTGCGCCACTCAGCTGTTTTTGCGGCTTTCACGGGGAAAAGAAAGCAGGGGGTTAAAGGGACTCGAAGTACCTTTACACCCCTGCTTTCTGCTCTGTCCACGAACCACCATGAACTGCCACGGACTGCTTCAAAAGTTCATGGAAGTTCGCGATGGTACACCCGTCACAAAATTCGGTTTGCAAACCATGAACAGGGTGAAATTCGTGATGAGTTTTGCTTTGTGGTTCGGTCTGTATTTCATAACTCATGAGATCAGGGTTGGCATCAGCATATACTGAGGTGGGGCAGCTGGCAGGGCCTATTGCTGTTGACCCCCTGCACTCACTTATTTGCTAGTACTACACCATCATCCTAACTACATAGGGATGCCAGCCTCCAGGTGGGACCTGGGGATACCCCAGGATTACAGCCCAACTCCAGGCTACAGAGAACAGTTCCCCTGGAGAAAATGGATGCTTTGGAGTGTAGACTCTATAGCATTGAACCCCACTGAGTTCCCTGTTCTCCTAGGCTTTCTCCGCAAATCTCCAGGAGTTTCCTGACTTGTACCTGGCAACCCTACCCCCCATCCCGCACTGGTGGCCAAAGAGAACCTGGCAACCCTATGAGTCATACAACTGGCCCAGTGCTGTTGGGAAAAGGGCCGCAGGCCACAGTGAGCACGGGCAGTGGGAGACCTCACAAGCCGGCAGTGAAGGGTATATAGGCTGGTGGGAGTTATGAAAGTGGGGGAAAGGGAAGGAGAGCTATTGGAGGGTAGACCGGGGGGTCCTGGGAGCTCTCAGAGTGAAGCCCATCAAAACCTGGAACCAGCCCTGCATCAGAGACAGTGAACCATCAGACAGTAGCTGTGATATGACACCCCCTGGCCCAGATAGCCCAGGCTAGCTTGATCTTGTCAGATCTCAGTAGCTAAGCAGGGTCAGCCCTAGCAAGTATTTGGATGGGAGACCTCCAAAGAATGCTATGGTTGTGACGTGGAGGCAAACCACCTCTGAATGTTTCTTGCCTTGAAAACCCTATGGGGTCACCATAAGCCAGTTTGGTGCAGTGGTTAGGAGTGCGGACTCTAACCTGGGAGAACCAGGTTTGATTCCCCACGCTTCCACATGCAGCTGCTGGTGTGACCTTGGGTCAGTCATAGGTTCTCTCAGAGCTGTTCTCTCAAGGGCAGTATTGAAAGAGCTCTCTCAGCCCCACCGACCTCACAGGGTGTCTGTTGTGGGGAGGGGAAGGGAAAGCAGAGTGTAAGCTGCTCTGAGACTCCTTCGGGTAGTGAAGGGCAGGGTATAAACCCCATCTCTTCACTTCTTCCCCTGTGACTCGACAGGCAAAAACAACAGCTGGTATGATATGCATTCTTCATTCAAATTTGGAATCTAGCTTGGAGTTGTGTCCCCGCCCGGCACACCTGCTCTAATGGGGGTTGAGCTGTAGAACCCTCGAGAAGGTGACATTCGAGGCTCTGCTTTATTTGTACAATAGTCAAAGATAAACAGCACCAAACAGAGAGCAAAGCTGAGTAGAAGCCGGGTCGCATGTGTTGCTGAATTGTTTTTTTGTCTGATTCACATAACGATTCTGGGGGCAGAGGGTGGTCAGAGATGAAGCTGCCTCTCCTCCCCTCCCATTGTGCTGAGCCAGACAACTCAAATTAGAAGGCTGTAGCTGGATGCTCAACACTGAGCAGGGTTCCCAGGCCCCACCTGGAGGTCTCCTGGAAACGTTATGTTAGAAATCACTAGCAAAGGATGAATACTGTAATGCCCCTGTATAGATCTATGGTGCGGCCTCATTCGGAATTATGGGCTAACCCTCTGAAGTGACAGGGCCAGTGATCTCAGTGGGACTTTCTGGTGTGTAACAAATACAGACTAGAGCTGTTAATATGAGTCAATGGTCCTTTCCACACTAGACCTTAAATCCTGGTTCAACCCTGTCCCCAAACTTACATTCTACACTACACGCGAGTTCACCCCTGTAATTATCTCGGGGTATTTTTTGTTTCCACATTACTCTGAGGTCATCCTGGTTTCGCCCTACACTTGTCCCGGGATAAACGGATGCTGTCATAAATAGGGATAAATGCAAGGTATTTGTGTTGTGAGTTGAACTCTGATAAAACCAGAGATGAGATCCTAGTGTGGAAAGGACCAATATTGTGTAGCGATTAGATCAGTGGTCCCTTAACATGGTGCCCGGGGGAGCTAAAGGTGCCCACAAATGTGGTTCCTGGTACCCAGGTTCTTTTTTTCTCAAAGCTTCTCTTCCCTAGAGTTGAGAGCTTTTCTCCATCGAGAGCTTTTCTCCATCGAGAGCTTTTCTCCATCAATCCTGACTTTTCTCCATTTCATTGGAGTAGGAGGTACTTCAGAAGAGCCCTCTGTGGGGCCTGGAGATCTCCTGGAATTACATCTGATCTCCAGATGACAGAGATCAGTGCCCCTGGAGAAAAAGGCTGCTTTAGAGGGTGGACTCTGTGGCATTGTACCCCACTGAGGTCCCTCCCATTCCCAAACCCCACCCTCCTCAGGCTCCACCCACCAAAATCTCCAAGTATTTCCCAACCCGGATCTGGCAACCCGACCTGTATGTCTGCAGGGAGCACCAAATGGGGAGCAGCTGAGTCTCTTGTGGAACCTTCCAACACTTTGTGATTTGATCTAGCCTCCTCCCCGGCTGCCATGTTGTTGTGGCACCCAATAGTGGTTCTCCAAATTCCAAAATTGCTGAATTGTTCAATGGGGTTGGGGAGCTCTGGATTAGAGTGTTAGACTAGGGTTCTGAAGGCCAGGGTCTTAAATCTACACCTTGGCAATTGCTCTTCTTAAGCCTGACCTACTTCTTGAAGATTCAGTGCTGCCCTGAAATCCTTGGAAGAAGGGCAGGACACAATTCAATCTGAAATGATTAGGGCTGCCAAGTCCCCCCAGGGGTGAGGATTCCCTCACTTAAAGGGCCCCAAATCTGCCACTCTGGATCCAGCCGACAGGGGGAACGCCACCCCCATAGTGGCCAGATTGGATCGATGTGCCCAGCGTGATGACATCGCCCAGAAGTGACACCATAGAGTTATCAGGGCGATTGCTAGAGCATCACCCAGCGACGTGCCCAGTGTGATGACGTCACTTCCGGGCGACATCGTCATGGCACGTATGCACTTTGCGTGTGCGCGGATGCCCTGGATGGAGACCAGCTTGCCCCCGCTTTTTACAGTAAGTGACTTGGCAGCCCTAGAAATGATTGTAGAATGCAACGTTCTATTTTAGAACTCTGCTGAATTGTCCAGGCAAAAAAGTGCCTTTTGGTTGGATAAATCTCTCCTAGCCCCACCCCTGCAGCATACAAAAGTACCTTTTTTGCATCGAGTTGTAGCTCTCATTTCCTCCCATATTGCTGCACTAGTTCCATTTTATAACTGGTTAACTCAGTCAGACTTGGATTGAACAGAGACTTTGGGTTGTTATCTCATTACCAGAAGTAACCGCCTTTCAGGTATTCCATTCAGATTCATCAACAGAAGGAAGGGGTCACACCCAGCCCAGATTGTGCATTCTACCTTTTTTTCATGTCTTTTGCAACTGCTTTGCATTTACATGGCATTTTCTGCATCCTCTTGTCAGCTAATGCTGCCATCCCCCCCGGGGGGGGGGGGGGGAGGGAAGGTGGTTCTGGGGAGGAGAGACCCCAGTGGTTGGAATGTATTCTTCATTCCCAGTCTTACAGCTAGCTTATCGCCTCCCTCGCTTTCATGACCTCGCTTTCATGACTCTCAGCTGCTCTTCTGATCCCAGGTGCAAACTGAAAGTTTTCCCGCTTTTAGCCTGAGAACAAACTGCCAGTATACTTTTGCACCTTTTAATCTTTTCTTGATTGGAGGTATGCCTATGAACTAACCTTTTGAATACTGTATATCTACTCTGGATGTATGAATGCTTGGTATTACTAACACAAGAAGTATAGATGACCATTGAGACCTGTCTGCAATAAAGGACTTTCTTTTTAAGAACACCTGTTGTTGACTGACTCCTCTTGGACTCTCACACCTCTCCCCCCTCCCCTTACCACCTATATATCTCTGGCCAGTTTCTTCATACCCTCCATGCATCTGATGAAGAGAGCTGTGTTTCTTGAAAGCTTATGCTACAATAAAGTTGGTTAGTCTTAAAGGTGCTACTGGGCTTTTTACTATTTCATAACATGTATTTGATGGACTCCATTCCCCAGAAGGGTTGCCAGCTCTGGGTGGGAAAATACCTAGAGATTTTGGGGGGTGGAGCTTGAGGAGGGTGGGGTTTGGGGAGGGGAGGGACTTCAGTGGAATATAATGCCATAGAATCCACCTTCCAAAGTGGTAATTTTCTCCAGGTGAACTGATCTCTGGTTGCAATCACACATGCTAAATAATCCACTTTCAATCCACTTTCAAAAGTGCACTGAAAGTGGATTATTTAGTGTGTGTGATCTCAGTCTCTGGTGCCTGGAGATCAGTTGCAATCCCAGAATATCTCCAGCCACCACCTGGAAGTTGAATGAAAGCCAGCAGATGCCAAGAAAACACAAGATTAATTCTGAGTAGGAGACGTAGAGCATTGGCTTCAAGTATAAAGCGACCTGATGAAGCTGAGAGGGAAACAGATTGTTTACCTGGGAAATCTGTAGTCGCATGACAATTGTTTGGAAGCAGCAGCAGCACTGCATGACGTAAAATAAAGAAACAAAAAAAGAAGTATATTCGTGGACTGTAATTGGACTAGAATCCTTTTTGCACAGTGATCATTGGTGGGTTGCAACCTTTGGTTAGGCACTGTGGTCCATTTGTGGCTTGAACCACCTGGCAACTCTAATTACCTGCTAAAATGAGAACATGTTTATCTTTAAGGCACCATTGTTTTGTTTTTTTTGCTGTCAAGGCAACCCCTGGTGGGGTTTTCAAGGCAAAAGATGTTCAGAGGTGGTTTGTGATTGCCTGCCTCTGCAGCACAACCCTGGTATTCCTTGGAAGTCTCTCATCCAAATAATAACCAGGGCTGACTCTGCTTAGTTTCCAAGATCTGATAAAATTGGGCTAGCCTGGGCTATCCAGGTCAGGGTAAGGAGCCACTAGCCCTCCTGTTTATTTATATGGGATGAGAGTTCTGTTTTTATCCTATCTTTGACTAAAAGAACGATGTCTTGGCTCTGTAATAACTTGGGTCAGGGCAGGGGTCATTTCCTAGAAAAAGAGGTGCAGGAGCTCATTAGCATAACTCATTTGCATAACTCATTTGCATATGCCACACACCCCTAACATGCCGGAAGTGTGTCAGAAGGCAACACCCACCCCTCAGGCTCCACTCCACAGGTGAGTGAAACTGACCTGCTCTTCCTCCATTCCCTTCCCCATCCAATACTTTGTGCAATAAAAATAAGCGTAAAGAACACACCCTCAGTCTCTTCCTGCTCCCTTGAAACCACCAGGTTTCAAGTCGACTTGAGACACCCAGGACATGTGCACCACCCATCCCTTCCCCTTCCCCTCCCAACAACAAGACACCCTGTGAGGTCGGTGGGGCTGAGAGAGGTCTTTTGAGAACTGCTCATGAGAGAACAGCTCTGAGAGAACTTGTGACTGGCCCAAGGTCACACCAGCAGCTGCATGGGGAGGAGTGGGGAATCAAACCCGGTTCTCCCAGACTAGAGTCCAACTCCTGACCACTACACCAAACTGATGGGGTGGAAGCTGCTGAAGGTTGGTGAAATTTCTCCAGTACTTATGTGCCATGTGCCCAGATAAAAAATGGTATACTTAGAAAATTTATATGCCACCTTGAGCAAGTCTCTGGAAAAGCAGCACACAGTTATAAAAGGAACAATGATAAAATTATCAATATTAAAACAAAACATTAAAAACAATAAAGACCCTAGCAGGGCTTTCCCCGGGGCGCTGCGCCTCTGCACTGCTCGGGGAAGCCGAGGAGGGGGCGGGCTTGGTCATGTGCCCGCCCCCTGGGCTCCTCACTCCCGGAGCTGCGCTCCTGTGCACTCCTGCTCCAATGGACCCCTGGGTCAGGGTATTGCAGGTGCCAAAGAAATCGGCCCAAAGTTCAATAGTACAGTAGAGCCTGCAGAAATGCATAATAGTGTGGGGTGGGGAAACACGGAGACCCAGGGCGGGGTGAAAAATCAGTGCATCCTAATTTATATGAATGAAAAACTGGACAATCTGCAGAAAGGGACGATCCAATTGGTTGTTCCCAGCAGGGGGGGGCAGGAAGAGGTTAACACAGCGCCAAAAGAACAGGCCAGGGACATTTTCAGCCACGGCCAATGTTCTTGGTAGGTTTGTTATTTCTCGCAACAGGCGAGGAATCAGCGGTAAATGAATACCCTGCTGTGGAGCTATCGGCCCAATTTGGGGGTATTGTATATTCTTGCCAAAGCATTTATTTTATTAGAACGGCAGCTCTGACATCGGTTTTGTGGTTTGAACTGACAATTTCGATAATGATGTACCACTCAAGGAATCAAGAGGGATTGGCTATTCATACCTTTGGTTTATTCGGCAGCGTTATACCTGCTTTTTCAATGACATTCATTGAGGAAAGTTGTTCCCCGGCAAGGGTGTATTATTATTGTTATTTTTGGGGGGCCGCGATTCCTGAGATTGTTTGACATTTATACCACTATATTTCTCCCCCACCCCCCACCCAAGACTCCATTTCAAGTTACCTTAAAATGGTAGGTTAAATAAACCTTAACATGGAAAGGAAATAAATAAATAAAAAGGATTGCTTTACCGATTCGTACTGTGACATCCCTGGAATCTTTTGCAGCATCTGGAGCTCTCTCCTTTCAGTGGCAATCTGGGGGGGGGGGGGGGTCACATAGTAGAGACCTTTAAAGCCTTATGCAACCTGGAACCAGCAAAACTATGGGACCATCTCTCCCCGTACGTGCCCCGGAGAGCCTTGCGCTCTGCAGATCAACTTCTGCTGATAGTCCCTGGCCTGAAAGACATCCGCTCAACCTCAACCAGGGCCAGGGCTTTTTCTGCCTTGGCCCCGGCCTGGTGGAACATGCTCCCATGTCAGGGGTTATTTTGAGCAGGAACGCACTGGAACACTGTTCCGGGAATAACAAGGCCAGAAGCAGGCAGATATGGTGATGCGCTGTGGGAAAAAAGCAAAAGCATACAAACTTGATCTGTATTTTCATGCTTGTTGTAGGGTAGCTTCCCTGCAAGAGCAAAGGACCCCTAGAGTGTCTTTAGTTGAACTGTAAAGCTGGCTCGCCAGCTCTGAGTTGGGGAATATCTGGAGATTTTGGGGGTGGAGCCTGAGCGGTGGGTGTTGCCTTCTGACACACTTCAGGTGATGTCAGGGGGTGTGGCATATAAAAATAAGTTATGCCAATGAGTTATGCTAATGAGCCCCTGTACCTTTTTTTCTATGAAATGACCCCTGCTCCTATCTGAGATTAGAGCCCTGTGGGACTTTCCACAGGGCCTGTAAAATGGAGCTGTTCCACGCCTTTGGCTGAGGTGGTGGATGTTCAACTATCTTGGCCTCCTCTGCCCACGGTAATTTATTATCTGACTAACATCCTGCAGGAGGCACTTTGGACTGCTCTGGAGTTACTGTCTTTGTTTTAGTTGCCATATTGTTTTGATTGTTTTAAATTTGGCTTTCACACACCCACACCCACACACACACCTATTCTGAGATTGACCCAAAAGATGAAATCTGCAACAGGTCTCCTTAACAAGAAAGTCCTTTGTTTGCAAAGAATTACTTATTGGAATGGTTACACTTTTCCTGTTACTAATGACTTTATTATAAACAAACAGTTAGTCTTATACTAAGCGATTGGAAGTCCCTTCCCTTCATCTAGACCAATCAGAAAACGTAAAAGGTGTTTTCGAGAGCAGCTGCAAAAGGAATAACATAATTGGGGAGGATTTGTCCCAGACCTTGAACAAGCTGGGAGCGAAGCAAGCAAGCTGGGAGCGTAGCGAACTAAAGCGGGGCGTGATAAGGAGGCCAGACAGCTAAACAGCACATGAGCACATTCCAACAGGCGGGGTCACTGGTTGAGTCTCAACTCCTGGGCAGGATATGACAGCGTAGCTGACACTTATTTATTTATTGTTCCATTTATACCCCACCCTCCCAGCAAAACAGGCTCAGGGCGGCTTACATTCATTTATACTTTGTACGCAGGGGTCTGTTGGAGTGGGAGCGCACAGGAGTGCAGCTCCGGGAGAGTGGAGCCCAGGGGGCGGGCACATGACCAAGCCCCGCCCCCTCCTCGGCTTTCCCGAGCAGTGCAGAGGCGCAGCGCCCCGGGGAAAGCCCTGCTAGGGTCTTTATTGTTTTTAATGTTTTGTTTTAATACTGATAATTTTATCATTGTTCCTTTTATGACTGTGTGCTGCTTTTCCAGAGACTTGCTCAAGGTGGCATATAAATTTTCTAAGTATACCATTTTTTATCTGGGCACATGGCACATAAGTACTGGAGAAATTTCACCAACCCTTCAGCAGCTTCCACCCCATCAGTTTGGTGTAGTGGTCAGGAGTTGGGACTCTAATCTGGGAGAACCGGGTTTGATTCCCCACTCCTCCCCATGCAGCTGCTGGTGTGACCTTGGGCCAGTCACAAGTTCTCTCAGAGCTGTTCTCTCATGAGCAGTTCTCAAAAGACCTCTCTCAGCCCCACCTACCTCACAGGGTGTCTTGTTGTGGGGAGGGGAAGGGGAAGGGATGGGTGGTGCACATGTCCTGGGTATCTCAAGTCTACTTGAAACCTGGAGGTTTCAAGGGAGCAGGAAGAGAATGAGGGTGTGTTCTTTACGCTTATTTTTATTGCACAAAGTATTGGATGGGGAAGGGAATGGAGGAAGAGCAGGTCAGTTTCACTCACCTGTGGAGTGGAGCCTGAGGGGTGGGTGTTGCCTTCCGACACACTTCTGGTATGTTAGGGGGTGTGGCATATGCAAATGAGTGATGCAAATGAGTTATGCTAATGAGTTATGCTAATGAGTTATGCTAATGAGATCCTGTACCTCTTTTTCTACGAAATGTCCCCTGTTTGTACATAATACATAAATAACAGTTGAAAACCTATAAAATCATCTAAAACGATTTAGTTACAATGATGATGATGATAAAGTGCTGTCATCATTTCACTAATTACATAAGATGGTGTACTTGCGCCACAAGATGGTGTATTAATTACATAAGTTAATGTATTTGATGTTCTTCAGAGGTCACACGGTGACTCAAATTGGCCATCTAAGTCACGGGTTCATTGGTGGTGGTAGTGGAGGCAGCTCCTAGCCTGGTGGAAGAGCACTGTCTTGCATGCCCTGCGGAATTGAGAAAGGTCCCACAGGTCCTTGATTGCTTCCGGGAGCTCATTCCACCAGTATGGTGCTGCCACTGAAAAGTCCCTGGCTCTGGTAATAATGAGCCCAGCATCCTTAGGACCAGGGAGGGTCAATCGATTTTGAGACCCCGACCAAAGTGCTCTCTGTAATTATATATATGTGTGTGTGTGTGTGTATAATGCTTTATTAAAAATTCAACATTGTACATGTTATAAAAACAAGAAGCTCAAAGGAAGATGAAATAACTCAGACAGTCAAGTAAACAAAACATATCATTAAATACTAAAATCCTAATACAATATATATTCAAAATTGTTAGTTCACAAAATCTTTATAATCTTGCCATTCTTCAGACACCGGTAAACATGGTTTCGATCATTTAAAATGTAAGCATATCTCTATACCGAGGTACATGAGGTAAAATATCCTTTTCTGACAGAAATGGTAGCTTTGATTATATGTTTATTCCTATTTTATTTTTATAAATGCTGTGAGCTGCGCTGAGCCCACTTGTGAGATAGGGCGGGATAGAAGCTTCGTTTAAAAATAAATTTTAAAATAAATAGTAAATTAGATCAGAGGTGTACTTATTTACCTACTTATTTAAACATCGATATTCTGCCTTTCTACTTTGTTCAAGGCAGCTTACGATAATAGGGAAAAACATTTTAGCAAGCCCCTCAAACCTTCCCTTTCCCCCTGTTTAAAAGACACCTGCCATTCAACCCCCCCCCCCCTTGGCAAAACAGGCCGCCCTTGCTGTGCCTCCTGAAGATCTCCAAGGAGGAGGTCCCTCTGACCTCTTTAGGGAGTCCATTCCACACTGCTGGAGCCATGTTGGCAAAGGCCTGGGCTCCGGTTGATGCCAGTGGGGCCTCCCTAAGTGGCAGGATGGCCGACAGATGACCGTAGGGACATATGGAAGGAGACGGCCCTTCTGTGAGACTGCTTCTCCCCCTAGGAGCCCCAAGGGCCTTACGATCTGCTAATCAGCATCTCCTGGTGATCCCCAGGCATCCGTCCTGCCTCGACTAGGGCCAGGGCATTTTTGGTCCTGGCCCCTAACTAGTGGAATGAGCTCCCACATGAGAGCAGGGCCCTGAGGGACCTTTTGCAGTTCCGCAGGGCCTGCAAGATGGAGCTCTTCCACCAGGCTTTTAGCTGAGGCGGTGGGTGTCCCCCCTCCCTCTATTGGGCCTCCCCTTCAGTGGGATATATCTGTATTACCATCTGGGAACTCCCAGATTAGAGTCCACACTAAGGTTGCCAAGTCCTACCTAGGGCTGCAGCGAGGGAGTCCTGGTCGTCTCCTGGAGCTCTTTGGCGCATGCCGATAGAGTGTCCCCCCCCCACCGAACGTGCCCAATGCAATGACATTACCTCCGTGTGACGTCATCATGCCAGACACATTCTGCGATCCTGGCAATTTGGGGGGGTGGGGTTCCCCCCAGCGGCCCAATCTGAGCTGGCGGGTAACGGACCCATCGAGCAGGGGTTTCCCTGCCCCCCAGGGGAACCTGGCAACCCTAGTCCCCACTCTTAACCACTACACCAAACTGGCTTTCAGTCTGTAGTAGAATGGGTACTACTGTCAGCGGTCAGGGTAGGGTTGCCATTTCCCCAGTGGCGCTGGTGTGATGATGTCACCCATAGAGTTTTGCCCAAAATCTAGAGCGTCGCTCCCAATGTCAGAAACGTGATGCCATCACTTTTGTGTGCGCCAGAAGATCTTCAAGGAGGAACTGGGAGACACCCCCCCCCCACACACACACACCAGCAGCCCTGGCTCAAGGCATCCCTGGTTCACACAGGAATCAGTTCTGTTGTGTTCTTAATGTGAGGTATCGAAATAAGGAGACAGCATGGTATCAAAAAGCCCAGTAATTTCTCTGTCTGGAGCTACAGTAAATACAACTTCCTTTCTCCCAGTACCTGTCCACACTAAGTCCTGGAGTAGAGTAGGGCAAAAACACGACCCTAGATTGAAGGAACAGAGCTGTCAAACTGTTAGGACTTTTGTCCAATATTCAAGAAAATTCAGAGTAATGGATCTTGCTTTTCTGGAAAGAAGAGATTGCTTCTTTTAGTTTAAAAGAAACTTTATTACTAAAGGAAAAAGGGAAACGGGATTAGCTACGAATAAACAAAACATGCTTACTAAGCAGCATTGTGCTGCGTCTACACACTAAGACATCCTACTACAGAGTGAGAGAGATTACAATGGAAGATCTCTCCTTCTTCTTGACCCCTGAAAGGAAACATCTGATATCATTGACCAGTTAGCAAAACAGTACACCTTTAGGTTTCCCGGGCTTAGAGTTAATTGGCCAGCTGCCAGGCACTTCCAGGTTAAACTAAGAAACACAACAAGTTGCATAGGTTAACCCTATAATGACTGAAATCCCAGGTCTTGTCTTTCATACTCATTTCTCCAACACAAACTACGACAGGTTTGGACTCTGGCCAATTAGACCAGAACATCCTCAGATTTGGCCATTTAGGTAGGGTTACCCCGTCCCTACTGGCCACTGGTGAGGCGTGGGTGGGTTGGGTTGCCAGATCCTGACTGGGAAACTTCTGGAGATTTGGTGATGGAGTCTCGTGAGGTCAGCGATCTCAGTGGAGTACAATGCTGTAGAGTCCACCCTCCAGAGCAGCCATTTTCTCCAGGGGAAACTGATCTCTGTAGTCTGGAGATGAGCTGTAATACTGGGGGATCCCCAGGTCCCACCTGGAGACTGGCGTTCCTACAATTAGGTGCTGCCCTGTTCCAGAGCATTCTGAAAACCAGAGTGCATTCCTGTCTACAGCCAAATTAAAAATTGGTTTGCTTTCGTTGCCATGTCACAATCTGCATGTGCAGGCTGAATCTTGCTTTGAAAAAGTTATTCAAAATTGTCCAATTGGACAGTAATCCCAGCTCACGAGGGCTACATAAATGCCCACAGAGGCAGCAGGGAATTGTGCAGTCCACAGGTTGGGTTTCTCACTCCCAAGACGGACATGGAAGTGTCTTGGAATTACAACTGGTCTCCATACTCCAGAGATCTGTTTCCCTGGAAGAAATGGCAAGTTTGCAGGGTGGACTCCCTGCCATCACATTAGGGTTGCCTGTTCCAGGTCAGGAAATACCAGGAGATTTTGTGGGTGGAGCCTTGGGATGGTGGGGTTTGGGGGGAGGGACTTCAGCAGGATATAATGCCATAGAGTCCACCTTCCTCCAAAGCAGCCATTTTCTTCAACAGTATTGATCTCTGTTGCCTAGAGATCTATTCTAATACCAAGAGATCTCCAGCTCCAAACTGGAGGTTGGGAACCCTACCTCACATATTTAAGCTACCTGACCTCCCTAAACTCTGCCTTCCCCATGCCCTCCCCCTAAATCTCCAGGAATTTCCCAAGCTGAAGTTGGCAACCCTAACAGTGCACCTCTGGGAAGCTCTTAAGTTGTGGGGCTGAAGATGCTGAGCCATCCTTGATCCCATCTCACCAGCTTAGGAAAGCTCCCCCACTAACTGAGCTTAGGCTTTTGTATACTTGTCCTTCTAGGCTGTTTCTAAGGTCCATTCTGTATCTGGCATTCGCTCCACATTTTCTCAGCACTCAGCTTGGGTTCCCCCTTGCTTTGGATGGAATATCTGTTTTCGTTGCATTGCCTCGGATCCTGGTTTCTACATTGGCCACCCATTAAGTCCTGTGTCAGCTTGCCATCTATTTTGTTTTCAACACTCGCTCCTGCATTGGTATGCAGATTTTCCTGTGTCAGTACTTGCCTCAGTGGTCATTAGCAGTGTAGCAGATGCTTTGGATGGTGGATCACACACAACTGAGCCAAGTAATTAATGGTGAGGTGATAAATACAGAGGGGGAAATAGGGGCGGGGGAACTGACGGTGATCAATGAAGCCACATCAGGTTGTCTGCTTATCATTCCCTTCAAATAGGAAGTGGAGGAAGGAAAAGGTGCCGCTCGAAACCACATTCAAATACCCCGAGGCAATGCTGTACTGACTGTGAAGTCACCCCTGTATGGCCATAAATCTATGCAGAAGGTACCATAAAACCTGATAAACAAAGGCTGAGGACAGACTGGCAATCTGGAGTGGGAGAGCTCCACTTGTGAAGCGGGGGAAGGGAGCCCATTCAAACAGCCACAGCTGTTCCCCGGCTCCCTTCCGTACTTACCCTTTTCCATGCCGCTTCCCTGCCACTTCAGAAGGACACCAGGAGAAAGTGGTGTCCAGGGGCCATCTGCCGCTCGTTTCCTGCTTCCCAGCAGTGTGAACCGGAAGAAGGCGGGATTCAAGTGGGGCCGCTCTGCAGCAGTCTGAATGCTCCGGTCCAGTATGCTAATGCAGGAGTCTGGCCAGTGTGAGTGGCCAGCCCCGGAGCAGTTTCCCCCCACAACTTTCAGCCCCATTTTCCTCCCGCAGCAGATTGCCAGTCTGTCCTCAGCCAAAGAAAGTGAAAGCGGCATGCAGTGTAGAGGGAGATTGACGTCCTGACGTGGAACTGCAGGGAAACAGATGGGTGCAGAATCAGTCATCTCCTAGCTGATGTGACTGTAGGGCAGGAGGTGAGGTGGTGGGGAGCGTATTCGAGAATCTGCCTAAGCTAGAGCTGCGCTCTACTCCTGTCCAACATCACCACTTGGCCTTCTGCGAGTGACTCGGGGTCCAGAGGCACTCATAAACAGTGGAGATGAGTTATCTCTGTAAAACACCAGCATTAAAGAGCCTTTACAAAATCTACAGTACTGCAGCTTCCATTATACTTAAAATATCGGCCTTCCATCAGGCTGAAGAGCCCCCCTGATTTATTCGCGCTCATTCACATAATAAGGCCTCTAGTGGGGTGGAGATTTATCATCCACCTTCTAGCTCCTGGTAGAATGTTCTAATGAATTATTTGCGGCTATAAATCCGTCAGGACGGAGTCAGTCTGGGAGCCCACATTAAAGAAATACAAACAGGGTCAGAAAAGCAGCTCGGATAATGTCCTGCCTATTTTGGTATCCCCGGGAGTGCATGATAAGGTTATCACAAATCTTTTTACTGTATATGTTAATAAAGATAGCTCTTATTTTTCAAAAGTCACTTTTCCTTCCTGGCTTTAGGGTCTCTGTGGTTCTAATTTGCTGTACTCCAATGATATAATGATGACTATCGCTCAAGATCCTAAAGGACTGTTCATGATTGGGGGTTATATTCTCAATAGGAGAATTTGGTCATTGGTCAAAGAATACAATTATAGTGGTGGTATTTGTGGTAGCCTCCGCACTGAACTGCCATTTCTCTGTATGGGATTGAATTTCTGTTCACCAAGTGCTTTAGCTACTAATTTTGAAAGTTCGAGAGAGAAAATGACGGAGATGTGCTGCTCTCTTGAAAGATTAAGGAGGGTGCCAATTTCAGCTAGCTATTAAAATAGTTAAAGCAGAATCAGCACTATAAAGGCTTTCTCCAAACAAATCTTATGAACATCTCGTGCCAGTATAGAAACTGAGAGAATTTTCTGCTTAAAGCAAAACACTTCTTATTTGTCTAAAGTCCAGGAACAGAGGGAATAAAGGTTATAGACTTTCAGGGATTTCCCCCCCTCACTTCTTCAGATGCAATGAAAAGAAAGAAAATAATTTTTTCTCATAAGAACATAAGAGAAGCCATGTTGGATCAAGCCTACAATCTCCTTTCCCTTCCCCTCCCCACAACAGACACCCTGTGAGGTAGGTGGGGCTGAGAGAGCTCTGAGAGAACTGCTCTTGAGAGAACAGCTCTGCAAGAAATGTGGCTGACCCAAGGTCACCCAGCAGCTGCATGTGAAGGAGTGGGGAATCAAACCTGGTTCTCCCAGATTAGAGTCTGTGCTCTTAATCACTACACCAAACTGGCTCTCTTTACTGATAATGCCAACAGCAAAGACCAGCAAAACGTCTAAAGAGATGGTTATCAACAAACACAGCTTTCAAGCCGAAAAATGTAATTAAAGATTGTTATGATGCTAACTGTGGAAGCTTAAAGTTAAAGGATATGACTGGCTACAAGTGCAGGAGACTTTGGTTCAAATTCCCACTTGTGTCATGGAAGCTCACCCTGGGCCCGTCACCCTCTCTCACTTTGACCTACCTCACAGGGTTGTTGTGAGGATAAAATGGAGGAGAGGAGAATGATGGAAGCCAGTTTGGGTCCCCAGTGGAGTGAAAGGCAGGGTACAGATGAATTAAATCCCATAAATACAATACAAATTAGTGACACAAAAGAAGAGGTACATGTGGCTAATCAAATTATTTAAGATGCTGGATACCAAGGATGACTGTGAAGAGGTCCAGGAGGATCTCCACAAATTGGAGGAGTGGGCAACAATGAGGCAAATGGTTCATTGTTGGTAAGGTGATGTACATTGGGACAAAATTTTTTTCCCAATTTCAAGCATTGGGTCTGAACTTGCCTGAGACTGATCTTGGGGTTGCAGTGGATAGCTCAATGAAAGCGTCAACCCGGTGTGAAAAAGGCAAACTCTGTGTTAGGGATTATTAGGAAAGGGATTGAGAATAAAATGGCCCATATTGTAATGCCCCTGTATGGATGTATGGTTTGGCCTATCTGGAATACAGTGTACAGTTCTGGTCACCATAGTTCCAAGGGAACTGGGAACTGGGAAAAGTACAGAGGAGGATGACCAAGATAGATAGGAGGTTGGAGCACCTTCCCTATGACTAAAGACTGAAGAGTCTGGGACTTTTCATTTTAGAAAAGAGATGACTAAGGGGGAACATGGTAGAAGTTTATAAAATTATGCATGGAGTGGAGAGAGTTGACAAAGATAACATTTTCTTCCTCTACCCAAATACTAGAACTCGAGGTTCTAGCTGATGGACATACATCTAAAGGATGGTGCGGAGTTGTTTTCTGTTGCCCCAGAAGGTCGGACTGGAACCAACGGGTTGAAATTAAATAAGAAGAGTTTTCGGCTAAACATAAGGAAGAACTACCTGACAGTCAGAGTGGTTCCTCAGTGGAAAAGGCTTCCTCAGGAGGTGGTGGACTCTCCTTCTGTGGAGGTTTTCAGACGGAGGCGGGCCATCTGACAGCAACGCTGATTCTGTGAACTTAGGTAGGAAGGGTTGCATCAGTGCTTCGTTCTTGCGGCCCTTTCTTACATGCCCAGGGAAATGCCGATCACCACTTTGGGGTCAGGAAGCAATTTTTTTCCAGGCCAATTTGGTTGGAGATCCTGGAGGTTTTTCATCATCTTCTGAGCATGGAGCAGCTGACACTGAGGTTGTGGAGGGGGAGGTATTTGTGAGTTTCCTGCACTGTGCAGGGGGTTGAACTAGATATTATTTATTTATTATTTTCAATTCATAACCCACCTTTCCTGCACAGGCAGGCTCAAGGCAGCACACAACGCATTAAAATACAATAAAACACAAATACGTAAATACAATACTATAAAATTCACATAAGAAATATACATGCAAAGACCCTGGTGGCCCTTCCCAACTCTATGCTTCTATGGTTCTGTGGTTCTATGGATTCAGAACAGACAGAAGGAAATAGCCTTTACACAACGAGTGACTAAAATGTGATTCGCTGCCAGAGGATGTAGTTATGGCCAAAGGTATAGAAGGATTTAAAAGGGGAGTAGACAGATTCATGGAGGATGGTTCTATCAGTGGCCACAAGCCATGCTGAATAAGGGGCACATCCACATTCAGAGGCAGTAGACCTCTGAATACCAGGAGGCAACGTCAGGAGAAGGCCTGGGCCTCTATGTCCTTTTGTTGGCTTCCAGAAGATCTGGTTGGCCACTGTGTGAGACGGGATGCTGGACTAGATGGACCCTCACTGGTCTGATCCAGCAGGGCTCTTTGTATGTTCTTCCATTCAAGGACATGTGATTAAATGATTTAGTTCAGGCAGTGCCATACATTTGGCTCCGTTAAAGAAATATTAAACTGCTATTGTGGGCACATTTGTTTGGAAGTCAGTCCCATTCAAAGTGATTAAAGTTGCTTCTGAATAAACATACATGGGATCAGCTGGCAAATATGGTTAATCATCATCTATTCATTCATTAAGCATGCATTAGTTTGCATATGAATAACAAACAGATCTGGAGAGAAAAGTCTATTTACTGCATTTTAGACTACTTTCATGTAACATCATTAGGGCTGCCAGATCTCCCAATACAATGAGATACCTTCTGCTGGCAGCCTGCATTTCCCACTGCCTGGGTGGTGGGAGAAATATTTTATAAAATCACCATGACTGCGCATGACATGGCATCACTTCTGGAGAAAACCCGAAAGTGATGTTATGCCAGAAACTCGGCTGCTGTACCAAACAGCCAGTGTGACAGCCAGCATGGTGTAGTGGTTAGAGCATTAGACTAAGATCCTGGGAGACCCAAGTTCAAACCCTCACTCTGCCTTGAAAGCTTGCTGAGTAACGTTAGGCCTGTCGCATACTTTGGAAGAAAGGCAGAGTACATATGAAGTAAAACCAAACCATAGAACTTCTGGGGGTTCCTAGAGTGACGTGATGTCACTTCTGGTTTTCTCCAGAAGTGATGTCACACCTTGTGTTCAGATGGTGCCCTCCGTGGTCCTGCAAGCACCAGCCATTGGCTGGCAACCCTATATAACACAAGCCCATAAGAAGAGTCTGCTTAATAATGCTCTCTTACACACATTTCACATATGCCGATGTTCCACCCCCCCTTCCCTTTCCCCTGATTGCATGCATCAATTTCCCATTATGTTCTCCGCAGCCGCATTTTGACCCGCAGCTTCGCCTGATTTTCCCCGCGTCTTCGCGATCCTGTTTTTTGAGGATCTAGAAGATGCGGAGGAGATTGGGCGAAACTGCGGGTCAAAATGCAGCCACGCAGCACATAGTGGGAAATTGACGTGTACAACTGAGGGAAAGGGAAGAGTGGGGGCAGAGCAGCGGCTTGTGCAAAATTGGTCTTAAAGCTTCTACGAATGTACCTTGAGCAGGTATTAGGCTAACCGGTCTGTAATTCCCTAGATCCCCTCTTGACCCCTTTTTTAAACATTGGGCTGACATGACTCCCTGTGGGGGGGGGGAATGGTTTGTATGTGTTTCTTCTCAGGTTTAGCAACAGACCAACTAATTTTTTGGTATTCAAAATAGTTTTTAAATTAAAGAGAAAAGTCTTCTGCTGATTAATTGGAAGAATGTTTTCAAGGCATGATCAAAAGATTAACCTATCAACTCCAAGTTGCAGCCTTTTCAGCTGTCTCACATTCACTGGGGTGCGGGGAGAGATTCTGTGAAGAACCCCGCTTGGACAATTTCTGTGAACATTTTCTACCTGAGTACCTACAGAGGAAAGACTTAATCTCCGTTCTTTTATTCTTGAGCTCAGAGCAGTTTAAAGCTCCCTTGTTTATTTGGGTCAATTTGCATTTGCTTTCATCTCGGCCCCCCCCCCCCCAACGACCGAATTCAGAGCCACAATTTGGTATAGATAAAGATTCAGCTGACTGACCTTAAAAAAATATCTCCAAACAGACAGTTACCGGAGCTGGTTAAAATGTACAAAGAAGCTTCCGGCCTGACTGAGGTGAAATGAATTAATTTTTGATGGTGCTTCTCCCTCTGGAAACAAAATTGCTCTAATTTACCATTTCTGAAGTACGTGTTTTTTTGGGGAAAGGTAAAGCGGGGAGTTTCTTACTCGTATTACGAGCCACTTTGTAACGTTTTAATGTGGCTGTGGTAGAAATGTTTCGGCGCTGCTCTTGACGTTCACAATACCTCAAGCATTTTATAGCTCTACAGTGCTGGTAGTTCAAAGAACGAGGTCAAGCAGGGGAAAAAGAAAATCAAAGGTTTCTCAGAAAAGGACTTTAATAAATTGTCTTCAGATGGGGAACCATGCAGTCTTTAGATCTGAAATGCTTAGATGCCTACCTAGGAAACAACTAACACGTCTTGTAGTTTATCCTTGTCTCCTGAAGCGCTAATTAATTTGGGATTGTTGTACACCCTCCACATTTCCCTTTACAGTTTTTAGCACTGTATTATCTCTCTCACAGATTAACACAAGCAGCTTGAGGAAATGCAAACCTCTCATGCTTTTCTGCCCCCTCATACTGGATCGCACCTCGGGTTATCCTGTGGAAGACGACTCTAATCGTAGATGTGCTGAGCGAAGCGGTTTTTAAAGTTTGTGGACAGGAACCATAGAATGTTGGGCCAGAGGAAGCACTACGCTAATCTAACTCTACCTTTGGACGACAGCCTCCATAACCAAACCAAAACAGAATACCCAGATTCAATATATATATAGTACAATCCTAAAACAAATTATATCCTTTTTTCCTTTTGCTGTCAAGTCACAGCTGACTTATGGAGCCCCTCCGTAGGGTTTTCAAGGCAAGAGATGTTCGGAGGAGGTTTGTCATTGCCTGCCTTCACATCATGACCCTGGTTTTGAATCATGAACTGCTTCTTTGGCATGAGGGCAAATTCAGCTAGTGCAGAATGCCGCAGCCAGGCTGCTGATGGGTCTCTCAGTGAGGGACCACATCCGGCCTGGCTGAGGGCGCTGCACTGGCTGCCTATAGCGTACCGGGTCCAGTTCAAGGTGCTGGTTTTAACCTTTAAAGCCCTATATGGCCTGGGGCCTGCCTACCTAAGGGACCGCCTTTCCCCATATATACCCCAAAGAGCACTGCGGTCAGGCAGCCAACATCGCCTGACCCTTCCGGGCCTGAAGGAGGTGAGACTAACAACCACCAGAAACAGGGCCTTCTCGGTGGCGGCTCCCCACTGGTGGAACGAGCTCCCAGAGAACATCAGGGCCCTGCGGGATCTTTTGCAGTTCCGCAGGGCCTGTAAAGCAGAGCTCTTCCGCCAGGCTTTTGGGGCCGCCACCGGGGAGAATGGCCCTTAGTAGATGGCACAATGGGCCATCCCCAAAACATCTAAGGTGGTAGCCTCCTGGTTTGGGCCTAAGTTAGTGGCTGGTATTTGGGTATCTGGTGCTGGTATGACGCTGCCATTTTGTTATGACTATTGCTGTATTTTAAATGTGAATCTAGTTTTATGCTGTGTTTTAATCTTTGTAATGAATGTGATTTTATGTTGTTAGCCGCCTAGAGCCGGGTTCCTGGCTGGGTGGGGTATAAATTGAAATAAATAAATGAATAAATGAAGAAACCTTTGCCAGTTTAAGTGGCTGCACCTCTTGGGCAGAGGGAGATGGCCTTCTCATGTTATCCAGAGTGTGGTGCCTAGGTTTGCCAGGTCCCCTCATCGCTCTGGTGGGGGGATTTGGTGGGGGGTGTTCCAGGAGTGAGCAGGGATGCCCCATAGCCCTGCCCTCAAGCCCTGCCCCCAACAGTAACCCCCTGCCTGGCCACCCCTCTCCCTCCCCTCCATCCTGATTTAAAGGCCTTCAGCTGATTGGTGGGGACCACAAGGCCCACCGACCAGCTGGAGGGCCCTTAAAATCTAGCAAAAGGGAGGGAGAGGGGAGGTTGTGGGCTGCATGCTTGGCTTGCAAAAAGACCCTTTAAAGGGATGGGGTGAGTGGGGTGGGGGCCACGGCATGAGGGGTTGGGGGGAAATCAAGCTCTGGTGGGAGGAAGGGTCTTCCATCTGGAACTGGAGTGCCGATTGGTGGATAGCTCCTGCCTCCTATATCATCACTATATTATCACTGATGCTAATGATACTAATTCTGTGGAAATCCTGGACATGACATAGCATAGCTCTAGGAACTGCCGGAAACCACAGAGTTTCCAGCAATTTCTTGAGTTTCCTATATCACTTCCAGGTTTCCCTCAGAAGTAGAGTAGCAAAATCACTGAAATCACCAAAGAATTGCCAGATCCCCCCAGCCACCAGCAGGGGATGGGGGGGGGTGTAGGGTTGCCACATCCAGGTTGGCAGACTCCTGGAGATTGGGGGATGGAGCCTTGGAAGGACAGAGATCTCATGCCATAGAGTCCACCCAAATGCCATAGAGTCCACCCAGCAAAACAGCCATATTCTCCAGGGGAACTGGTCTCCGTAAGATGAGATGTAACTCTAGGGGATCCACAGGTCCCACCTGGAGGTTGGTATCCCTACATCGTTGAGACTGCTGATGTCACATGCCCCTCCATAGCCCCAGCCCTAGGCCTCAGAGGGAACTGAAGGTATCCCCAACCCCTAACAGAGACTAGAAGCCAAATTCCTGGGGTCTTATGGAGCTTGTTAGGTCATATGATTTGTATTCATAAGTTTTTTGAGTTGGATCTGTGGGGTGGATGCAAAAGGAGCTGGGCTGGCTTTTGGGGAGCCTGGGATGAAATCGGGGTGAAACTTGCTGATGAAAACCAATTATTTACCGGCTAGGAAACATGTTGCTGAATGCTAAGTATTTCCCTTTTAACCGAGCGTTTTTATTGGAACAGTGGAATCTCTTGCCTTAAGCTCCTCATTTGCATCTATTGAGAAAACATAGTGGGATCATTTACAGCCATTCAGGAGACCTGCTGAGTCATCGGCAGAGAAAAGAAGAAAAATTATTTGCAACTTTGAATGCTACTTAATCCTCCAAACCCGGAACAGGCATCAGTGCAGAGGTCTGTTCCCTCCACTCCCTATGGAGGTTTGTTTGTGAGGCAAACATATTCATCAGCCATCATTTTATCCCTAGGCTTAGATTTAAAAGAACCCACTTGAACCATCAAAGGTTTGAGTTGAATCAACAAACTCGAGAAATCATTTACATTCCCGTGTCACACTGGAAAGAAGCCTTGTGGAGCTAAGCATATTGTCATGGAAACTTTTGGGCTCCAGTCTTAGGTGTGTAGGGAAATTCCTGGAGATTTGGGAGGTGGAACCTGGGGAGGGCAAGGTTTTGGGAGGTGAGGGACCTCAGCAGGGTAGAATGCCACAGAGTCCACCCTCCAAAGCAGCCATCTTTTCCAGGGAAACTAATCTCTGTCATCTGAAAATGAATTGTAATTCCAAGAGACAACCAAGCTTCAGAGGCCACCTTCTCATATACAGGAAGAGACACATAAGACAAAATGGACCACCACATGCCACAGTAATGGGTAATTGAGCATTAGTAAAGGTAAACTGTGTTGTCCAGTCACAACCAATTCATGGGGATTTTAAGGCAAAAGATAAGCACTGGTGGTCCACCATTCCTTCCTTTGCATAGGAGCCCCCATCTCCTCTGGTCATCTCTCGTCCAAGTACTGACCCTGCTTAGCTTCTAAGCTTGGACAGCATCATACTCGTCTGGGTGATTATGTCTGGCAGTAGGTAGAGGAAATGAAAACCAAATCTATGGAGTGAACCTCCCCGTGAGAGAAATCTCTCAGTTCTTCATCCTAGTGACCATCAGGGGTCCTTTCATAAAAAAGGAGGTGCAGGAGCTCATTAGCATAACTTATTTGCATATGCCACACCCCGTGATGTCACCGGAAGTGTCAGAAGGCCACACACCCCTGACATCACTGGAAGTGTGTTAGAAGAAAGAAAGGAAGGAAGGAAGGAAGGGAGGGAGGGAGGGAGGGGGGAAGGAATGAAAGGAACAGGAAGGTAGGTAGGTAGGTAGGTGGGGGAGAGAGAGAAGAAAGAAAGAAAAAGGAAGGAAGGAAGGAAGGAAGGAAGGAAGGAAGGAAGGAAGGAAGGAAGGAAGGAAGGAAGGAAGGAAGGAAGGAAGGGGAAGGTAGGTAAGTAGGTGGGGGACAGAGAGAAGAAAAGGAAGGAAGGAAGGAAGGAAGGAAGGAAGGAAGGAAGGAAGGAAGGAAGGAACAGGAAGGTAGGTAGGTAGGTGGGGGAGAGAGCTCATCTCTTCAGCCAGTGTGCCTTCTCCACCCCGCTGCGCACACCGCGCCCCTTTCCAGCCACTCAGGGCCTGGAGACTGGAGGCACCTGTGCTTCCCGGCTAGCCTCAGAGCCTCTAGGGGGGATGGGTCGGGGCACAGGGACGGGGGGCTGTCGACGTCTGCGGACCTCAGTCCAGGCAGCGGCTGCCTACCTGTGCACCCGTCACTTCGGCTCCCGCAGGCTCCACAGTGGGCGGGCGGACGTTCTGGCCGAGGCCCTCCGGCGCCTGTCGCGTGTGCAGGAGAACACTGCCACCCCCAGGTCCTGGAGGCCGAACCGCCGCCGGGGGCGCTGTGCTGTGCTGCCTTGCCCTCCCCTCCGAGGCACCCCCCCCCGCGCACAGCAGCAGCGACAGCCACGGGATGCCACCGAGCCGGGAGCCCCGAATCCCTCCTGGGGGGATGGGGAGGGCAGGCGCCTCCATTTGGAGGAGACAGCCATGCGGCTGAGGGGGTGGGAGAGGGTTTTCTGGGTGAGTTGGGTGGGTTTTCTACTGAGCTGGGTGGGTGGGTGAGAGGGAGGGAGGAGGTTTCTTTGGCGGGGTGGG
Organism: Lepidodactylus listeri; assembly: GCA_029233225.1. Classification (NCBI taxonomy): domain Eukaryota; kingdom Metazoa; phylum Chordata; class Lepidosauria; order Squamata; family Gekkonidae; genus Lepidodactylus; species Lepidodactylus listeri. The sequence goes on from JARCFY010000004.1 coordinate 145,414,212, forward strand.
AGAGGGTTTTTTTCCCCGGCCGGCGGCCTGCCGCCGGCTCGGGGACATTGAGCGGGGTGGGTGAGTGGGAGGGAGAGCTTCTTTGCGCGGGGTGGGAGGGGTGGGAAAGGATTTTGAGCGGGGGGCAGTGGGAGGGTTTGTCTTTCCCCGCCGGCTCGGGGACATTGAGCGGGGTGGGTGAGTGGGAGGGAGAGCTTCTTTGTGCGGGGTGGGGGGGGTGGGAAAGGATTTTGAGCAGGGGGGCAGTGGGAGGGTTTGTCTTTCCCCAGCCGGCGGCCTGCCACCGGCTCGGGGACATTGAGCGGGGTGGGTGAGTGAGAGGGAGAGCTTCTTTGCGCGCGGGGTGGGGGTGGGGGTGGGAGAGGGTTTTTTCCCTAGCGGGACATTGAGCGGGGTGGGTGAGTGGGAGGGAGAGCTTCTTTGCGCGGGGTGGGGGGGTGGTGGGAAAGGATTTTGAGCAGGGGGCAGTGAGAGGGTTTGTCTTTCCCCGGCCGGCGGCCTGCCGCCGGCTCGGGGACATTGTGCGGGGTGGGCGAGTGGGAGGGAGAGCTTCTTTGCGCGGGGTGGGGGGGTGGGAAAGGATTTTGAGTGGGGGGCAGTGGGAGGGTTTTTCTTTCCCCGGCCGGCGGCCTGCCGCCGGCTCGGGGACATTGTGCGGGGTGGGTGAGTGGGAGGGAGAGCTTCTTTGCGCGGGGTGGCGCGGGGTGGGGGGGGTGGTGGGAAAGGATTTTGAGCGGGGGGCAGTGGGAGGGTTTTTCTTTCCCCGGCCGGCGGCCTGCCGCCGGCTCGGGGACTTTGACTGGGGTGGGTGAGTGGGAGGGAGAGCTTCTTTGCGCGCGGGGGGGGGGTGGGGGTGGGAGAGGGTTTTTTCCCTAGCCGGCGGCCTGCCGCCGGCTCAGAAACATTGGGCAGGGGTGGGTGGGAGAGGGTCCGACACAGCAGCGGCCCTGCTGGGGGCGGGGCTTTTTAATGTGCCCGCCCCCCAGCGTCTTCACTGGCGGAGCGGCGCTCCGCCTCGCTCCGGCCCCAACGGAGCCCTGGTGACCATCCATAACTGATCTTTAGCTGTGGCCATTTTGGTTGGTGAGGGCAATGAAGGAGAAGAAGAAGAAGAGATTGGATTTATATCCCACCCTTCACTCACTTAAGAGTCTCAGAGCGGCTTACAAACTCCTTTCCCTTCCCCTCCCCACAACAAACACCCTGTGAGGTAGGTGGGGCTGAGAGAATTCTTTCCCAAGCTGTCCTTGAGGGAACAGCTGGTACAGAGCTATGGCTTGCCCAAGGTCATCCAGCCAGGTGCAAGTGGAGGAGTGGGGAATCAAACCCGGTTCTCCCAGATTAGAGTCCGCACACTTAACCACTACACCAGACTGGCTGTCATGGAGGAGAAAAAAATATGATAAATGAGTTTATTACAGTTACCTTCTTTGATCTATCCTTGAAAAAACAAGAGGAGGAGGAGGAAGAGGAGGTGAGATTGGATTTATACCCCGTCCTTCACTTGGAGTCTCAGAGCAGCTTACAAATTCCTTTCCCTTCCCCACAACAGATACCCTGTGAGATAAGTGGGGCTGAGAGAGCTCTTTCGAGAACGGCTCTTTCAAGGACAGCTCTGACAGAACTATGGCTTGCCCAAGGTCATCCAGCTGGTGCATGTGGAGGAGTGGGGAATCAAACCCAGTTCTTCCAGATTAGAGACCGTGCACTTAACCACTACACCAAACTGGCTCTCACTGGATCTGGCTCTTATGCGGGAATATATATATATATATATATATATTTGATTAGTCTTCAAGCCTTCACTGGACTGTTTGCTTTAGGTCGGGGCCTTTCAAAAGATCACAGCAGAGTCCCAGGGCATCTTGGCTCAGAAACGACTCCCAAGTTCAACCTAACAGCCTCAGAATTATATCCCCCCCCCCCCCATGGCTAAAGCACATTTTAATTGGTAACGGTCTTCATCCTTCAGAGAGACAATGATCTTGATCCAATACTGTCTCTTAACATGAAGAAAACGGGCTTTTTTCATGGCTTACGTGACGCTGTGGTCCCAAGCACCTCTCTAATTAAGTCAAATTAGGCAAATTTATGGCCATCTCCCCCCTCCCCAATATTTATTCTTCTCTACCATTTCCCTGTCACATTTCATAACTCGGCCCGATATAGTGTTTCTCATTGTCAATGGAATAGCGATTTGAGGAAGAAATGTATAATCTGGCATATCCAATATTAGCTGCCACTGCTACTGCTCTGCCAGCTCCCAGCCGTGTCACAGAGCGTTTATTTTCCGTTCAGGAAATTAGACTCCCGATGATGCAGGACCAAGCAAGGTTTATCTCTCTTGTGGGATTACAAAGATGTAAAGATTTCTGCCCTTATCTCACTCTGAGCCTGGAACTCTGTAACAGCTGTCTAATGTCAATACGAATGTAGTCACTGTTAAACCTTTATACCCAAAGTGATCTTGGTATCCATCAGATACCTCTTCATTTGATCCTTTTCAGCTCCATAGTGGTGCTCACCCTGACTTCTATCTGTCTTTCCTAGTAAGCATACGCACAATGTTCCCCTACCCAGCATGTTTAGGTTATTTTGATGATCTGAAGTTCTCAATTACCCCTCTCTCTCTAGATCAGAGATTCCCCAGCCTTTTGGAACCTGTGGGCAACCTTGGAATTCTGACGCAAGATGGTGGGCGCAACCACAAAATGGCTGCCAGAAGAGGCGGCCCCAACCAAAAAATATCACGGAGTGAGGACATGCATAACTTTAATAGTAACTCTTCAGCATTTGAAAGAGATGACCTGTTTAATCTTGGGGTGTATCAACAGAGGCATAACATCCAAATCACAAGATGTCATAGTCCTGGTGTGCATTGCATTGGTCGGGCTGCACCTGGAGTATTGTGTGCAGTTCTGGAGGCCTCCCTTCAAAAAGGATGTGGACAGAATGGAGTGGGTGCAGAGGAGAGCGACGAGGATGAGCGGGGGCCTGGAGACTGAGAAGCCCTGTGAGGAAAGGCTGAGGAACCTGGGAATGTTCACTCTGGAGAAGCGGAGGCTGAGGGGGGACATAATTGATTGCTCTCTTGATAAGTATTTGAAGGGCTGTCACTTCGAGGAGGGCAGGGAGCTGTTCCTGTTGGCGGCAGAGGAGAGGACTGGCAAGAATGGGTTTAAATTAAGGGTGGGAAAGTCCCGGCTGGATCTGAGGGAAAACTTTTTTATAGTAAGAGTTGTGCAAGAGTGGAATCAGCTGCCTCAGAAGGTGGTAAGTTCCCCCTCGCTGGCAGGCTTTAAGCAGTGGCTGGACTACAAACTTTTAAAAGTATGTCTTTTTGGTATCTAACGCCTATTCAAGTATCTTACGTAAATAAAAATCCGAGCCCTGATTGTTGGAAGAAATGTAAAGAACATGGAGCATATGTACACTGTTGGTTATTCTGCCCCCAGATAAAAGAATTTTGGGGAAATATAAGGGGAAGAATTAAAAGCATCACCACTGTTGTTATCCCATTAACACCAGAGAGTACACTATTAAATGACAAAGAAATTAAAACATATAATTTAGAAAAAGAGGAGAACTGCTGTTTTATTATATGCAGCAAAAGCAGCAATTGCTGCAGAATGGAGTTCTGAATATATACCAATTCAATAACAATACGGCATAACAAATTGTGGAACTTATATTTAATGGAAAAAAATTACCTGGTCTTCACAGCTTATGCTTTCTGATAATAGTAGAATGATGTTCTCTGAATGGCTTCCTGTCCTTGACTATTTAAAACAACAAGGGGAGATTCCAGTATCACCAGAGAGATTACAATTCGTTCAGAAAAAATCTTAAAGTCAAGTACATTTAATTGTTTAGGAAGTATACAATATGTTGTGTTATAATTAATGTTCTAAAAAGGATAGGCATTGTTATGAAGGCCTGCTATGTTCTGATTGTGTTATAATAAAATTATGTTAAAAAGAATTAGCGGAGGCGGCTGGAAAGATGCTTGTGTAGTGATTTGAACAGTTTGGTGTAGTGTTTAGGAGCCTGGACTCTAATCTGGGAGAACCAGGTTTGATTCCCCACATACAGCTGCTGGGTGACCTTGGGCAAGCCACAGTTCTCTCAGAGCTGTTCTTGAAAGAGCAGTTCTCAAAAGAGCTCTCTCAGCCCCACCTGCCTCATAGGCAATGCTCCCTCTAAGCTGTGGAGTCTTGTGAGCAAAAATTCTACTTCCCTCTAAGCTGAGTTAGTTTGAGCTAGCTCACAGTTTTTTAGCCTTTGGCTCACACGTTTTTGTCTTAGCTCAGGAAGGATGGCTCCAGAGCAAACTAATTTATGCAGTAGCCAAATCAGTCATTCACAACTTTAATGCCAGTAGCTTTTTTGCTCACAAGACTCCACAGCTTAGAGGAAGCATTGTTTATGAGCTACTGGCATTAAAGTTGTGAGTGAGCGATTTGGCTGCTGCATAAATTAGTTTGCTCTGGAGCCCTCCTTTCTGAGCTAAGACAAAAATGCATGAGCTGGAGGTGAAAAAACTGTGAGCTAGCTCACACTAACTCAGCTTAGAAGGAACACTGCTTATAGGGTGTCTCTTGTGGGGAGGGGAAGGGAAAGGAGATTGTAAATTGCACTGAGACTCTAAGTGAAGGGTGGAGTATAAATCCAATCTCCTCCTCCTCCTTTTCTCTTCCCTTCTCTCCTCTTCCTTCTCATTGCTAGAGATGCTTTCGGCCAGGGGTGGCCAAACTGTGGCTTGGGAGCCACATGCGGCTCTTTCACACATATTGTGTGGCTCCCGGCAGGGCAGCTGGGGAAGCAAAGGGGAGGCATGCCTCTCTGATGTGGTGGCAGCGGCTGCTGAAGAATTTTTTTTTTAAAATCCAGTGGCCGATCAGAAGCCTTGCTAGGCCAAAGCCTCCACCTGGCTGCACCCTAGGGCTGCCAAGTTAACCCTGGGGGCGGGGGATCCCCCGCTAAAGGGGTTCCCGATCTGCCGGCCAGCATTTGGCCAGCGGGGGGAACCCCACCCCGACGTCATCCAGCGAGGATGACGTAATGATGTCACCAGAAGTGATGTCAGCACGTTGGGGGCGTTGCCAGAGCGTCACCCTGGCACGGCCCCCAACGTGCTGATGTCACTTCCGGTGACGTCGCTGGGCGTGCGCGCTTTGCGTGCGCACCAGGAGAAACTCCCGGCGAGAGGAGGACTCCCCCCCGCCAGTGAGTTTTGAAGACTTGGCAACCCTACTGCACCCACTTGCTAAAGATGCTGGGCGGGCACCAAGGGAGGTGTCAGCAGGTGCTATTTTGTCCACAAGCACCCCATGGGGGATTCCCGGTTTGGATTGTGATTTGGTCACACATGGGAAGATGTGCAGGTCTTGGACTGTGCAAAACAACCTATTGCTTTTTGAACCCATGAAATGGGATCGCAAAGGCTTGCACTGCGCCTTTAGCTTTGCTAGGCTGCTTCCGCTCAACACCTCCAACAGGAAAAAAAGACACCACTAAACATAACGGAAAACATGCCCTGCTTGGTTGCCTGGAGCCATCTGGGCAGGGGCCAGTCTGTGCTGCTTTTCTCTCTCTCTCTCTCGTGGTTCAGTCCTGCCCATTTTACCTCCCTGCCTGATTCATCTGGGTACGTTTGTGTGTGTGAGCCCAAGTTCTCTGTACTCTTTTTTTGTGTTCCTACCTGGTAATTATATTTCTTTAATGAGGCAATCTGGATGGTCTGGGCTAGCCCAGCAGGGTCATCTCTGGTTAGTACTTGGGATGGGAGGAGGCCACCAAGGAAATCCAGGGTTGCTATGCAGAGGCAGGAAATGGCTACCATGTCTGTTTGTCTCTTGCCTTGAAAACCCGACACGGTCGCCATGAGTCAGCTGCAACTTGATGGTGCTTTTTCCACCAATGAGCCAATTTTGAACATGTTCCAGTGCAACGAACGTCGCCTACTTCACAGGAGCAAATCAGCACATGCTTTCTAACGTAGCATGGTCCTCTTTGCCTCTCCCCTTTGTCTGGGCTGTGTTCCAAAACTATAGTCCGGGTTTGCCTTTTTCAAGTTTTAACCGAGTGTGTAATAATAATGGTGGGAAATTTGTTCTATCTAGAATGTCAGTTTGTATTTTGAAATTGGGAATCAGGGTTACAGAATGTTCCTCCGACCAGTTCTGGATTTAGAATCCATCACAGGTTTTCCTAAAGGTTGAATGGAATACTTTTGAGATAGCAACCCCCCAATTTTGGAATCAAACCTTTTAAGGATAGAACAGGACTGCATACATGTTACCATCTCATACCCTCACAGACTTTGTGAATCAGGGAAGTTCATTCATAACCATAGGGATTTTTCATACGAAGTTAAGTTTTTTGCTGTTTCAGATACAAGTGTGCAGATCTATTCCGATGTTGTCAGAGATCCCAATTCAATGTGCAGTCTTTAGCACATATGCTCAGGAAAAAGGAAATACTTCTTCACCCCCAGAGTAGTTAACACATGGAATTCACTGCCCCAAGAAGGGGGGGCAGCTGCAAGCATAGACAGCTTCAAGAGGGGAATGGATATGAAGTTCTTCCATGTAGAAATTATTATAGAATCTGGTTAAAATTGTAAGGTTATTGCAAACATTTGTCAGTATAAGTTGTTATGTAGAACATTTAAAAAAAAAGAGAGAGAGAGGGGATTGGATAAACATATGGAGCGGAGGTCCATCAGTGGCTATTAACCACAAGGTATAGGTGGAATGATGGCCCTTTTCAAACTGCCTTTGCATTCTGTTTTAATAACTGGTTGCTAATGGATTTTTTCTATCATTTCAGACAGACCTGTTTTAGTAACTGGCTGTAAACTGAATTTATTTACCTGTTCATACAAACCCACTCGCATCCAGTAAGCAAAGTGTGGTTGAACTGCTTTTGGGGAAAACTGCTTTCTTCCATTTTCTACCTCTTCATTGCACTTCTGAATGCTGAAGTGTGCTGTTTCAAATGTCCATAGCACTTCCTACAATGCGGTCGTAAGTCAGTCTGTGCTCAGGGACAGCACAGATTCCACAGATAAAGAGCTGCCTACAGCTGGCTCTCAGCCAGTAATTGAACAACTGGCTGCAGCTGGCTCTGAACCAGGAGGAGAGCAATAAGCAATCAGGTTACTGGCTGAGCAGTAGTCACAGCCTACAGCTGAAACTGAGCCAATGCCTTGTAGCTCTGAAGCAACAAACAAGGCTTTAGAAGCCACTCCCAGCCCACCTAGCTCACTCACATCCCTGCAGCACCAATGCTGGCAAAGGCGAGCTGAGTTGCAGGAAAGGAGGAGGAATGTGAGACTCATGGCCTGTCATCAGCTATCAATTGATGAGATGGATGAGTAGTTTCAGGATGACTGCCAAGGAATTGGCTTGGGGTGTAATTTGTCGAGACTTGGCTTGACCTTGACCCTGGACCGGACTGGGACTTTCTATCTGGAATTCCTTGATCCTAGACTGGACTTTGTTAAACCTGCTCTCTGGAACCTCTGACTTTGGACTGGACTCTGATTTCTCTCTCTCTGCCATCCTTTTCATGGCTGTTCCCCCCTTTTTTTTGCTATGCAAACTTCCTTGGACTTAAAAAAAAAAACACATACTAAGTTGAGTGCTATAGCGCTAAACCCCCAAGAAGAAACATGCTGGAGTTTAATAGACTTTTTCTGGGGCACTTCTTGGAGGTTTTTGCTTTTAATTTTTTTTTACCCTGTGGTATGTAGTATTACCCTTCTTTTTCTTTGTTTTTGGAGACATCTACTGATCCACTCTGTCCTTACTTCTCCTTCTTCTTCCTGATCTCTAAATGACACAACCAACTGCTAGAATGATGTATGGTCACGGAGAATATCTGTATTAAATGAAAAAGGAGCATTTTGATTAGTTAATATTGGATGCACATTTTTATTTTGCAGTTAAATGAGTAATTCTGATGTGTTATCTAGGTAAGACAGGAGGGCCTGATGTGATGTGGTCCATGGGGCTGTGAAGAGTTGGACTCAACTGTGTGACTGAACAACAACAACAACAAATGACTGTGGACATGACCAGCAGTGGTTCCCATGACTGCAGTGGTCAACAAAAGGGCTCTCATTCTCCCTGGAATTTTTGATCACATTGATAATCCTTTGTTCCTTGGGGAGGGACTGTAGCTCAGTGTAGAACATCTTCTTGGCATGCGGAAGGTCCCGGGTTGAAACCCCACCATCTCCAGTTCAAGGATCTGGCAGTAGATAACGGGAAAGATCTCTGCCTGAGACCCTGGAGAGCCACTGCCAGTCTGAGCAGACAATCCTGACCTCGAGGGGCCAAGCGTCTGATTCAGAGTAGGACAGCCTTATGTGTGTTCATTACATCTCTCTATATGAGACCATATCCAAGATGATCATGACTCTTTGCATGGACTAAATGTAGTTAAATATAGCTGGCTCTAGTTTCAATTTCATCTGTAGAATTTTTGTTGTTGTTGTGATCACAGTTATGTTTCCAAGATTCCCCACCCCCCACTCCTTGGTTACAGACTAATCACATGAAAACCTGAACAGTTGCTAAGGAACAGAGATATTATTGCGAAGGAAAGCCTAGCAAAAATATTTGCAGATCAAAGATCGCTGTTAGAGTAGCATCCGGTGAACTAGTTTACAAATATAGGTACCACCCAGAACTTCTCACTCATGCCTGGTAGTGGTGGGAAGTGCTGCCAAGTCACAGCTGACTTATGGTGATCCCATGGAGTTTTCAAGGCAAGAGAAGTGCAGAAGTGGGTTTGCTGTTGCCTGCCTATACATAGAGACCCTGGACTTCCTTGGAGATCTCCCATCCAAGTGCTAGCTAGGGCTGACCCTGCTTAGCTTCTGAGATCTGACGAGATCGGGCTAGCCTGGGCATATATGCCTAGGTATGCTGTACTGTTGTTCTGATTTATTTCATAAAAAATAAATATTAGATCTCTTCCTTGGCCTTGTGGCCACATTACCATGGTAAACCACCTTGGAATAAACCAGAAAGCTGGATATAAACATTTACATAAATGCACACATAAATTAAAATGTGATTTTCTGTTGTAAATGACATGCCTATAAAAATTACTTTGCAATGGGAAAAAAAGGCAGCAAAGTAGGGTAAATGATTAAGAAGGAGGCAGTTGGAAGTGTGAGAAAATTGATGGACTACAGTGAAGGTTAGGATATGATACAACATGTTAGGAACAGTCTGTTGAACTTATTAATAGGAGAGTCCTCTTGGGTTATTATAAATTCTAATGAATGAGGAATCCCGAAGTCTTGGGTTAAACCAGGATTACAGAAGGGGGTTTATTTTCTTGATGAGACCTAATTCAGCACTTCCTTGTTGCAAATGCCTTTTGATGTTTTTATTTTATTTTATTTTTTGTAGAACAGTGATTTTCATTTCTGCAACAGTATGTCCAGGAAGGCTGAAAAGTTTGCCCTCTGCTTTCTGAGTGATACGATTTCTTAAGTCAGTTTTGTGTCCATTGATTCTTTCACACAGACCGATTTCCCATGAGGCATTGCTCCGCCGCCACTCTTCCCTTTCCCCTGATTGCATGCGTCAATTTTCCACTATTTGCCCCACACCACATTTTGACCCGCGGCTTTGCCAGTTTCTCCCCACAGCTTTGCGATCCTCAAAAAAAAAAAAAAGGATTGTGAAGTCACAAGGGAAAACGGGCGAAGCTGTGGGTCAAAATGCAGTGCGGGGCATATAGTGGGAAATTGACATATGCAATCGGGGGAAAGGGAAGAGTGACGGCAGAGCAGCGCCTCGTGGGAAATCGGTCACAGAGACCAACACATTTGTCCAATGTAGCTAGCAGAAAGGCATGGTTTGGTACATGATGTCATATATTCAATTGACTGATGTGAAGGTAAATAAGCCCAAGATGGGTGTAGCTGATGCTGTTAGATCTTGTCATCGTACTACCTGAGTGTGTGCAGGGACGAAGTGGGCATCTAAGTCTGGTGCAGGTTTGGATTCCTGGGTTTATGCCTCTGTTAGATGTTGTTAATAAGAAGTTGTTTTTAGTTGTGTGTATGTGTGTGCTGTCTGTAATTAAGGAAAGAAAAATTGGGGCTCCGGCCAAGAGTTCCAAGTTCCCCCAAATCCCAAGGAAACAACATGCAAGTTCCAGGTTTACTTACAACATGATTTTAATAAGCAATGATCAAGTTTACAAAAATAGCAAGCTAAGCTCCTATCCACTGGATCTCGAATACACACACACACACACACAGAGCAAAACTTAGCCAGACCTTGAGGTGAGATGCATAGCTAAAACTAAGCACCTTATGCCCTAACTGCTGGCTATCAGTCAAGAAATCATTAATCATGGCACATTATCATCAGCGCTGGCAACAGGACACTGCAATGGATGTCACTGAGCATCAATGGGCAAAAATGTGGTCATCTATGGTCTCTCTAACAAGGGCTATTTATATAAGAACCCAATTGTGAAAAATTGTTCATAGATGGCATTTGACCCATCTACGTTTACACCACATTTTACCCTAGGGCTGCCAAGTCCCCTTGGGGGGCAGGGATTCCCCTGTTCAAACAGCCCCGAATCCACCAGTCTGCATCTGGCCAGTGGGGGGAACCCCACCCCCGTAGTGGCCAGATTGGGACAACGTGCCTGGCGTGATGATGTCGGCCAGAAGTGATGTCATCACGCTGAGTATGTCGCCAGGCAACATTGTAGCAATTGGCCTGAAAACTCTACGGTACCATAGAGTTTTCAGGGTGATTGCTAGAGTGTCACCCAGCAATGTGCCCAGTGTGATAATGTCACTTCTGGGTGACATTATCATGGTGCACACATGCAAATGTCTTGGACTGGGATCAGCTCTCCCCCACTTTTGAAGGTAAGTTACTAGGCAACCCTATTTTACCCTCATATAGCCCCAGTTGTTGGTGGGGATGTGGTCAGCCTGGCTCTTAAATTCACTGCTGGTGGATATGCCCTGTTATGGTGCAATTTTTGCACCACTGTTCTAAAATTGATATGTGATATTACTGGGTACAGTATTCCTATGAGGCCAGAACTTTTCATGTTTCATTTATGGGATGGGATAGTGGTTTATGCTGTCAGGAAAGATCTTATTTCTTGTATATTAGTGGCAGCCAAGATTTTAGTGACTAGGCATTGGAAAGGGAGTATACAACCCTCATCGAATATGTGGTTCAATAAATTATGGGAATGCCTGGTCACGGACAAAATTTCAGATGTTATTTCCTTGGTGGAGAATCCAGACTTTCATTCAGATTATTTGGAACACTGGCTCCCTTTTCTTGAATATATGGAAAGCTTAAAAAGCTCTTCCTAATAATTTGAAGGTTATACCTATATATTGAATAGCTGTTTGATTTTATTGCTCTTGTGATTTTTTTGTGTTAGTAATTATGTTGTTATTGTTGTGGTTTCGTAATATTATGTGCTACTATAAATTCTTGTTATATAATATAAATAAAAGATTATTTTATACACACACGGAGAGAATAAAGTTGTTGTGGAAATAAATACAACAGGCTCTAGAAAGAGGCTCTGGGCAGGTACCCCGGCCTTGGGCACTCAGCGTCAATTTGTTGTGGCAACCTCAGCAGGGTATAATGACACAGAGTCCACCGTTTTCTCCAAGAGAATTGATCTCTGCCATCTGGAGAGCACTTGTAATTCTGAGTGATCTCCAGCCCTCACCTGGAGATTAGCAACAATGGTTTCACAGGAGAAAAAGTACAGTCTTTCTCTGCAGTGGAGACCAAAGCAGCTCATATCATTCTCCTCTCCCCCTTTTTATCTGCGCAACAACCCTGTGAAGTAGGTTAGGCTGAAAGTCTGTGACTGGTCTGAAATCACTCACTCAGCTTCCACAACAACCTGGATCTGGCAGTCCCTGCTCTAAAGTGCTACCTGCTATGCCACACTGGCTGTCCTAGTTGAGAGCCAGTTTGAAGTTGTGGTTAAGAGCATGGACTCTAATGTGGGAGAACTGGGTTTGATTCCCCACTCCTCCACATGCAGTGGCTGGTGTGACCTTGGGTCAGTCATAAGTTCTTTCACAGCTGTTCTCTCAAGGGCAGTTCTTAAGAGAGAGCTCTCAGCCCCGCCCACCTCACAGGGTATCTGTTGTGGGGTGGGATTGTAAGCCACTCTGAGACTCCTTCAGGTAGTGAAGGGTGGGGTAGAAATCCAGTCTCTTCCTCCTCCTCTTCTGCCGCCGCCACTGCTGCTGAACAAGAGCAAGCAGCCAGGCCTAGTTGTCATGCCAGCAGGTGTCATCAAGTCACCCAGAGGGTGCTGCCAGACGTTGGGTAGCCAACCTCCAGGTGGAGCCTGAAGATCACCGGGTATCACAATTGAACTCCAGACAAGAGATCTCTCTCTCCATGAAGAAAATAACTGCTTTGGAGGGTGGACTCTATGGCATTCTATTCAGCTGAGGCCTCTCCCCTCCCCAAACTCTGCTTCCACAAACTCCAGCACAAGATCTTCAGGAATTTCTCAACCTGGAGCTGACAACCCTAGACAGGACTGGCCCCAATGAGTTTTCTCTCAAAGGTCAAAATAGGCCTTCAAAGGTCATCCTCCCCCCACCTCTTACTGACAGAACCAAGCTTGATTGCCTAGCAACAGCCACTGAAGTGAAAGTTTGCCTAGCAGTAGGAGGAGGTGAAGCAACTTTGGCTGTGATCACACGGGCAGCTTGGCCCGAGACAGCCACTTCTCCCATCCAGATCAAACGGGTGCAGTCAGACAGCCACATCTGTGAGGTATTCCCCAGCCATACTTATCCCGTCATAGAACGACTTGGAACCGGGTTAAAAAGGCACCACATCGCAAGGGGTGTTTTCAGATCCCCGTGCAGTCATTGCGTGTGGCTGGGTGTCTGAACGTGGGGGAGAGAGCACAGAATGGATTTGGCAGTCTGAACCTGCAGATCTGTTCTGCCGCTACAGAGGCGTTTTTTTTTTAATGCCTATGTGCGTGTATGTGCATTTATGCGTACACACGGATTTTGGAATTTTTTTTGAGGTGCGCTCTGTGGCTGCAATAATGTGGATCCTTGATCATGGGATGTCTCATTGGGTGACCCGAAGCAGGGTGTGCTGTGTGGCTGATCTGCCCTGCAACATTTTAAACCGGTTCAATTAGAAGCAGCACCATATCGTGCCAAGCCAGGAGAGACAGCCATTTTGGCAGTTTATTCTGTTGGCAGTGGGCAGGGGAGAGGAGCTGACCTCGCACTCACCCAATGGCATGCGAGTACTCTTGAGTGGTGGTTGATGGTCCAGGGACTGATGGTGTGCACAGCACAGCCAATGGGAGAACCAGAAAGTGCCAATACAAAAGGCATATATAGATCTCCCCTCTTTCTAAAGAAATCATTAATTAAGCTACCCCTAACATTGAGATTAGCCAGGCCACCTTGCACCTTGTGTCTAGTGGTGAGAGGAAACAAATCAGGCTTCCTCAATAAGAGCTCTTAAGAAACATGAGATAGATAGAAATATTCTCCTGGGGGTGACTTGACAGCTGTGCCCTCACAGAACTCAAGGCCAAGCACCAGCCTGTTAGAAAGATGGAGCTGCAGAGGCTGTACCTAGAATCAATGTTAATCCTGGCAATGATAATAAAAAAATCTCTGCTCAGGACCCCCCCAAACCTGGAACTGGCCCTGAAATCAATCAGCCAGACGTGGAGCCTGAATGGGCTGCCCTTCCCTCGTTCCTTATTTTTTTCACAGGTGTGGAGCTCTGTCCTAAGGTTGCCAGACCCCCCCCCGGTAGAGGGGGGGGTCCCCTGCTGACAGGCCCTGACCCCCAGCTACCCACCAGCAGGCCAGTGGGGGGACTCACCAGCAGTGTTCCCTCTAAACTGTGTTAGTGTGAGCTAGCTCACAGTTTTTTAGCCTCCAGCTGACACATTTTTGGCTTAGCTCAGGAAGGAGCGCTCCAGAGCAAAGTATCGCTCACTGTCACAACTTTAATGCCAGTAGCTCACAAAATAGAATTTTTCCTCACAACTCTCTACAGCTTAGAGGGAGCATTGCTTACCAGTAGAAAGAGAAAGGCCCAGACCACATTGCTGGCATCGCACAGGAAGTGACATCATCACCCCAGCGACTTCTTGGTGATGCTCTGCAATTTGGGCAAAAGCATGATGGTAAAAGTCATGTTTTACCATAGAGTTTTTGCCCAAACATCAGAGTGACACTCAAGATTTGCTGCTGTGATGATGTCACTTCCTATGAGAGGCCAGCAATGTGGTCTGGGCCTTTCTCTTTCTCCTGGTAAGTCTCCCCCCATCCTGTCCATAGTTAATAAACAACTCGTCATGCATAGAAACAATCACAAGAGGCAATAGTATATATCACCCATTCAGTGCTTCAGAGGTGATCCTTCACTTCCTTCCCCCCAACAGTGTGAATTAACATACAAATCTCCTGTGGACATGTGACACAATTCACATCCACTATGGGCAGCCAATGTGGCATAGTGGTGAAAGTGTCAGACCAGGACCACCTGGGATAACCGGGTTTGAATCCCCATTCTGCCATGGAAACTTGCTGGGTGACCTTGAGCCTAGGATCACCAACCTGCAGGTGGTGGCCTGGACATCTCCTGGGATTACAACTGATCCCCAGGGAACAGAGATCAGTGCACCTGGATAAAATGGCTACTTTGGAAGGCATCCCCTGGGGCATTACCCTCCCTTTGAGGTCCTTCCCTTCCCCAAACCCTGCCCTTCTGAGGCTCCCCTCCCCCAGTATCTCCTAGTATTTCTCAGCCTAGAGATGGCATCCCCACCTGGGCCTTTCATAATCTGTCTACCTAACCTACCTCACAAGGTTCTCATTGTGCATATAAAGTGGAAGTGGAGGGAATAATAACCCACATTAGGGCTGTGGTCACACGAGCCAGTTGAAGAGGAGGGGAAGTGAGGCTATTGCCTCCAGAGGAATTTGACCTGCAGTTGCAAGATCACATAGTTTTTTCTAGCAGTGGGTGCAGCCCATCACTGTGTGATCGGACACAACTGCAGGTGAGTCAATTTTTTTTGGCCATTTGTTTCCCATGTGCATAAACAAGGGATCGTACATGTGCACTGAGGGCCCCCTATGGAGTATGTGGTGATGCGCATACTGCAAAGAGGGGGGGGGGGAAATGGCACCGAGCCAGGATGGCCTGATCAGACCATTTCGACGGCATGAGTGTGCGCTTGCACTATCAGACAGGGGGAAGCCTGTCTGTGGCCTGTCGCAACCCATTTACTACCAGATTTTCTCTGGTGTCTTTTTACTCTGCTTCTGCGGCAGAGCATTGTGGGTTGCTGACAACTGTGGGATGCTTCCCAGATGCTGCTGTCTGATTGCACTGTTTAGATCCGTTGGGTATTTGTGCCTATGTTGGATCTATTGGCGTGTGTGATCGCAGCCTAGGTCCTGATTAGAAAAGAAAGCAGAATATAAATTTTAAAAATCAGCACCAACATCACATCAGTTCAGTTCAGGCATACGTGCAGAGAGCTGGGAAGCGACTGTCTATTAACTGCACACCATTCAAATCCCTTTCAGTACAAGTCTGCCTTGGCAGTGATAGGTTTGTTGCACAAACGGGCATGTTGACATTCCATTAAGCAAAACTTCCAGTTCTCTGTTGTGCTGACAGACACTTTGTTTTCCTTTTCGGCATGCAAATATCAACAGGGTTCGGTTGCCGCAAAGAAAAGTCCAGCCGACTTTGCTTTTACCGAAAAGACAGGCCTCCTGCAGAACTGGAAACGTTGGGTCATGAACTGCCTCACTAGTTGTCAATAGCTTCTTTGTCCCAGATTCTTTATGCCACTAAATTATCGGCAGGCATTAATTATGCCAAAGGTCACATGATGGCAGGACTTTGATTCTGATTCATTCCAGGCCTAGCTGCAGGGAGATGAATTCATCAGGAAGGAGACATGCCATAGGGGCCTGTTTGGAAGCAGTTTATTGATGCTACCACTTGTATGAATGAGTCCAAAATATGGGAAATGAGACAAAGGCTCTGGTCACATGGCAAGCTTACCGCGATTTGTTCCCACTATAGATTTGATCAGGGATATTTTTTTGTGGGTTGGGATGATCACACATGCCTTGCTCAACCGCTTGCATTGCGCAACGAGGCTCCAGGCACTGTCCAGACATTTTAAAAAAATTGCTGCCCCGAACAAAATGATCTACCGAGCGCTGTTTTATGTTCGCTTGAGCATTCATGCATTTAATATATTCAGCACAGGAATGGTCATGCACACAAAGGGGGTGGAACTACCGCAAGTCGGGGGGGTGGAATTACCGCAAGAAGGACGTACAGACGAACTAATCACGATCATTGCGAGAGATGGATGTCCAGATTGGCAAAATCGCAGATTCAAAGCACAAATACCCGGAAAGTACTTGATTTTCCCGGTGTCAGAAAACTCGCCAGGGAACTGGGAGGATTATGCGAGTGAGCTCGCTTTGGTGCGGGGGGTGGATATGGCCATCTGATCAGTGATTTTAAATGCAAGAGAGAACAGCAGTGAAACCCAATGAAAAGGACCATGTGACCATAGCCAAAGATGTTGAGGGACCAGCACGGCTACAGGATCACCTCTCCTGGTATGTACCCCATAGAGCCTTGCGATCTGCTGACCAACACCTACTGGTAGTCCCTAGCCTGAAAGACATCTGTTTAGCCTCAACCAAGGCCAGGACTTTTTCTGCCCTGGCCCCGGCCCTGTGAAACATGCTGTCAAGTGAGATCAGGGCCCTGCAGGAGTTGTTACAGTTCCGCAGGGCCTGCAAAATGGAGCTGTTCCGTCAGGCCTTTGGAGCTGTTCCATGAGGCAGCGGGCATCTAATCCATCTTGGCCTCCCCTGCCCACAGAAATACATCATCACACTAGTCATCCTACAGGAGGCATTAAGGACTGCCCTGGAGTTTTTGTTAGGGTTGCCAGGTCCCTACCTTTTACCAGGGGAGGGGAAGAACCTCCTCTCCCAGTATCTTCTGGCACATGTACTACATGCACACACTGCGATGATGTCACCCAGAAGTGATGTCATCATGCTAGGCACATTGCCAGAGGGACGTTCAAGCACTTGGCTAAAAACTCTACAATACCATAGTTTTTAGGCCAAATGCTAAAGTGTCCCCCAGTGACGTGCCCAGTGTGATGATGTCACCTCTGGGTGACATCATTGTGCCGGGCACGTTGGCCTGATCCAGCCAATTTGGGGGTGGGGTTCAATTGGTCAGCAGATCGGGGCCCCTAAATCGGGCAAACCTCCACCTCCCCCCCCAGGGGATCTGGCAACCCTAGTTTTTTCTGGTTTTGCTGCCGTCTTGTTTTATTGTCTGATTGTTTTAACTTGGTTTTATTATATGGCACTATTATTTATTTGGAGCCTAATTGCTGTGAGGCACCCTGAGCCCATTTTGGGGATAGAACGGGATATAAACCTAATAAAATAAATAGACAGGTGAACCTTTCTGGCTGTCGCTGGCAATTCAGATGCAATGTGGTGACCCTGGGTACCACAAGAACCACTAACACCTTTCCTGGGACCTGCCAGATGTTTTTAGAAAATGGGTGGAGCCAGACGAGGCTATTGCCCAACAGGGTTTCTGATATAAGAAGTTCTTTTGGCAGCTGCTGCCGCTGCACCACAAGGATCTTCACTGGATGACTGAAGGTAAGCTGCATGTCTATAAGAGACTATTTTTAAGCAATATGTCCACTTGAAAAGGCACCTTGTTAAGCAGAGCTTCTGCCTGAAATGCTCAAGAGTGTATAGCCTATAGCATACTGGATCTGGTTTAAGGTGCTGGTTTTAACCTTTAAAGCCCTATATGGTCTGGGGCCAGCCTACCTAAGGGACCACCTTTCCCCATATATACCCCAGAGAACACTGCGGTCAGGCACTCAACACCGCCTGACTCTCCCTGGCCCTAGAGAGGCCAGATTGGCAACCACCAGATGCAGGGCTTTCTCAGTGGCAGCTCCTCACTGGTGGAACGAGCTCTCTGAGGACATCAGGGCCCTGCACAGGGGTCATTTCAAGCAGGAGTTCAGGGGAGCTCAGCTACGGGAGTTGGTGCCAGCCCCCCCACCACGGGGGAATGCCTGCTTGTGTCATGGCTGCAGCAAAATGACCCCATCCCCTGGAAAGGTCCTTGTTCCTCCAACCAGAATGTCAGCGAGCATTTGATGGACTGAAACAGTTATTTACTTCAGAGCCCATCCTGGCACACCCTGATGAAAGTAAGAAATTTATTGTGCAGGTGGATGCTTCCGGTGCAGCAATGGGGGGAGCAATTTTGCAAGAAGGGTCTGATGGTAAACTTCACCTGTTAGCGTATGTTTCAAAGAAATTGGGCTGTCTGGGATGAAGAAGCCGTGGCCATCCACCTTGCCCTATCAATTTGGAGGCATTGCCTAGAGGGGGCTAGACTCCCTTTTGAAATCTGGACTGATCATAAAAATCTTGAAGCTTTATGTATGCAGAGAACTTTAAATGTCAAGCAAATCAGATGGGCTGATTTCTTTTCTAAGTTTAATTTTGTATTACGCCATTTTCCGGGAAAAATCTAACTCTTTAGCCGATGCCCTCTCCCAACTACCTCAGCATGATTCCCAGAAAGAAGAGGTAGTAGAGATTATATTCACTCCAATGCAGTTGTGGGGGTTGTTGTAACTTGGAGCAAAAAGAAAAGCCAAGAGGCTCCTGAGCCATCCGAGTGGACTGTAACATTTGCTACAGCATACACAGATGCCGAGAACAGAGAATTTCATGTGCTCCCTGCCTTAACCCAGGGACTGGGCAATTGCTGGTTTAAAGACACCAAGATAATAGTCCTTGCCTCATTGCGGGGGGAATCATGCACGCTGCTCACGAACCTAAGTTGTCTGGACATTTTGGTTATTTAAAAACTTTGAATTTACTGCAGAGACAATTTTGGTGGCCCCGAATTAGAGGGGATGTGTCGACTTATGTGTCCTCTTGCCAGATCTGTCTGATGGGAAAGCAAAGGACGGGGAAAGCTGCCGGGACTCTTACACCCTTTAGAAACCCCCCAGCCGACCCTTGGAAACCATCTATGGATTTTACAACAGACCTTCCTCCCAGCCAAGGGAAAACAGTAATCTGGGTGGTGGTGGACACTTTTTCTAAACAAGCTCATTTTGTTCCGTTTAAAAAGTTACCAACTGCTAAGACTTTGGCTACAGCCTTCCTAAATCAGGTAATTAAATTCCATGGAATTCCACAGAAAGTGGTCTCCGATTGTGGCTTTCAATTTGTTGCCAACTTCTGGTGGGAGTTATTACAAATCATGGGCATTGAACCTGCCATGAGCAGTGCTTATCACCCAGAGACTGATGGCCAAACTGAAAGAGTTAATCAAATTCTTGAACAGTACTTAAGATGCTATACTAACTACCAACAGGATGATTGGGTAGATTTCTTACCCTTTGCGGAATATAGTTACAATAATGCTGTGCATTCTTCAACTGGAGTTTCCCCCTTTATGGCTGTAGGGTTTTTTGAAGGAGTTCCTTTCCCCAGTTTGGCACCGCTGCAAACCCATCCACTGAATTTGGTAGCTGGTGGAATTCTCTCTGAGAATCTTGGCCACTAATTGCAAAAACATTGGAAGCCGCCAAAGCAGACTACAAAAAGCATGCAGACAAGGGTAGAACGCCGGGATAGGAACTTTCTCCCAGGGACTTGGTTTACCTATCCACCAAAAACATTAAAGGGCTGCAACCTAGCAGAAAATTAGATTGGAAATATGTTGGGCCTCTTCCGGTGGTCCGATGCATCAACAATGTGACTTTTGAACTTAAATTGCTGAAATCATTAAGATTTGTTCACCCCGTTTTTCATTACAGCCTGTTGAAGAAAGATCTGGGACCAAATCAGTGGAGACCCTCCTCTTCCTCTCCTCCTCCTCTGATGAAGAATGATGAGCCTCACTACGAAATAGACCAAATTCTGGACTCCAAATTAAAAAGGGGTCGATTGTTTTACCTTATAAAGTGGTTGCATTTTGGTCCTGAAGAAAATGAGTGGGTTGAGGCTCCAAATGTCTATGCCCCTGCCAAAATTCGTGCCTTCCACAAACTGTACCCATTAAAACCTAAGGGCTGGGGGGGGGGGCTTCCTTGGAGAGGGCAGAATGTCAGCTACGCTGTCATATCCCGCCCGGGAATTGAGACTCAACCAGTGACCCCTCCTGTTGGAATGTGTTCATGTGCTGTTTAGCTGTCTGGCTTTCTCATCATGCCCCGCTTTAGTTCGCTACGCTCCCAGCTTGCTTGCTTCACTCCCAGCTTGTTCAAGGCCTGGGACAAATATTCCCCAATGATGTTATTTCTTTTGCAGCTGCTCTCGAAAACATTTAGTAGAAGTTCCCTGGGAACTAAAGCATAATAACCTGTTTGCCGCCATTTTCGTGTGAAACCTGTTCAGGGGTTGGAATAACCTTTTACGCTTTATGATTGGTCTAGATCAGTGGTTCTTAACCTTGTTGGAGGTACCGAACCCCACCAGTTTCATATGTGCATTCACCGAACCCTTCTTTGGTGAAAAATAATTCTTAGTACTTAGTAATAGTACTAAGTTGGAGGCCCCGCCGAACCCCTGAGACTGACTCGCCGAACCCCTAGGGTTCGATCGAACCCAGGTTAAGAACCACTGGTCTAGATGAAGGGAGGGGGACTGTCAGTTGCTTAGTATAAGACTAACTGTTTGTTTACAATAAAGTAATTAGTAATGGGAAAAGTGAACCATTCCAATAAGTAATTCTTTGCAAATAAAGGACTTTCTGGTTAAGGAGACCTGCTGCAGACTGCATCTTTTGGGACAATCTCACAGTAACTATTTCAGGTTCCATATAGATAGATGTAAACAGGTAACCGAGTACAGACTCTGTATTGTCTTATGTGGTATGTTTGTTTTTCTTTGTGTATCTGTGTTATCTATTTTTCTTACTTGAAAATAATAAGATCTTTATAAAGAGAAAGAGTTACTATTAGAGTAATGCATATTTTCAGTCCCTGCCATTATGGTTGGCTTCACCTCTTGTGGCAGCCATTTTGTTGAGGATCCCTGCGTCCCACCATGGGATGGATAGAAGGGAGGCTAGTGGTGCCCATTAGAAGCAAGGATCTTTAAAAAAGCAACAACCCAATATGGGGAATTCATTGCCATCACCTCAAGTCCTGAGTTCAGCACCCTCTCTGTTCTGGGTGAATGCATGTGTGTTCATGTGTGCAAAACCTCATTGCTTTGCTAGGGGACTTAGGCTGGACTCAATATCCTGTTCACACTCTTCTTTAAAAGCCAGGCTATTCTGCCTCATAAGAAGTAGGAAATTAAAAGAACATCCATTGCAGTGGGTGCTAGATGTGTGGTCTCTATTGGTAGAGCCACTGTGGGAAGCTGACATTGTGGCATAAGTAGTCTTGCACTTTTAATATCTAGGGGAGAGTGCTCGATCAGCAAAACACATAATCAAAGTCCTATTTATTTCAACATGAGCTTTTGTGAGTCACCGCTCACTTCTTCCGATGCGTATGGATCCTTCTTATAGAGCACGTCACAGGAGAAGAGAGTTAAGGCAGTAGGTTAATTCTGTCATGAGTCTTTCAAGTATAGATTCATGGTGTGGGGAATGGAGGTAGAGGGGAGTGACTCCCATTGTGTGACCTCTCTTTATGTCTGTTTTAAGGAACCATCGTTTCAGAGGGCAGCCATCCTGGTCTGCAGCAGAACATCTAAATTCCAGTCCAGTAAAGAGGCCGTGGTGGCTCAGAGGTTAAGACGCTGAACTGCAGACTGGAAGGTTGGTAGATCGGCAGTTCGAGACCTGAGTGCTAAGTGATGGAGTGAGCTCCCATCTCTGGCCCCGGCTCCTGCCAACCTAGCAGTTCGAAAGCAAGAAATTGCAAGTAGATAAATAAGTACCGCTTTGGTGGGAAGGTAACAGTGTTCCGTGCAACTTGGTGTTTAGTCATGCCCGGCCACATGACCATGGAGAAGTCTTCGGGCAGCGCTGGCCCTTCGGCTTGGAAATGGAGATGAGCACCGCCTCCTAGAGTCGGATTCAACTGGCTTTCGAGCAAGGGAAACCTTTAGCTTTACCTAGCACCTTCAAGACCAAGAAGATTTCCAGAGTATGAGCTTTTGAGAGTCAAAGTGCCCTGCATCAAAACCATAGTTATACATTCGATGTATATCAAACAGAAGCACAGAAATCTAAATGAGGACTGTCTGTCACTTTTACTGGGGTTGGAATTCTCTGCATGTCCAAGTATGGAGGCTGTCATTTGTTTTCAGCAGAGAAGTAAATTGGATAGTCTTGGGCTTGGCCAGAAGATAGCCAAGGATGAGAATTCTCATCTGTACCAGCCGAACTACAGCATCTGTGTCAATTATTCCCATCTGGTCTCTAGATCCCAATTTGCTAAGTGTTCTGAAGGTACAGTTGGATTTTGAGGGTTGTGTGACCTCTGTTATTTGTTGCTGGTCATCCAGAGGTTTTGCAGTCATTTCTTCAACTTCCTTACAGGGGTTTCAAAATTTCATCTGCTTCTTCTTCCTTTGACCTAACAGTTCTCTTTTCTCTTCTGTGTCTAAATGTCAATTTAAAGGGAAATACACATGCATACTGAACATTGGCCTTAACTGCTGAATTGCAATTGATAATGAAGCTCAAGACAATGCATCCGCCTGGACTGAATCAAAACCTAGGTTTCCTGTCTCATTACCAATGCTGATTTCTCCACATTTATTACCTCTCTTCATATCTCACCTAAATCCAATCACACCTTTTATAGTTATTCACCTGCCATTGTCATTTTCCTGCTAATGTCGTTTGGCATCTGGAATCACTCCACTTTCCAATAAATAGGACAGATGGACTCCTATTCTAGCTGTATCTGAAGAAGTGAGCAGTGACTCATAAAAACTCATACCCTGCCACATATTTTATTAGACTTTAAGGTGCTACAGGACTCTTGCTCTTTTCTAGTGGCCTTAACTGATTGGCTAAATAGTGAGTTTCTTGTGTCTTATATAGTATGTCTGGGGATAGATGAAGAAAAAAAAAAACCCCTGACATTTTGGACATCAGTTTTAAAAACTAGATTTTTATGCATCGTTTGAGATATCTTTTGATGTTATATCATGAAAAGTGGTTCAGTGTCATCTTAATGTGCAAAATAAATCTTAATTTTATGAGCCACGTATATAGTGGGATTGGGTCCTACAATAAAAGCAAAAAGATCTAAATATTGTAGAACATTTCCTCCATTTTTCTTTCAGTCCGTTCATTTTCAAATCCCCTCTTCAAATTTGGGGGGGGGGGTGTGGCTTGGTGGAAGAGGTTCAGTCCTCAGCCTCTCCAGTTGAAAGGACCAGGTAGGAGGTGAAAGACCTCAGCCTGAGACCCTGGACAGCAGCTGCCAGTCTGAATAGACAATGCTGACCTTGACGGACTGATGGTCTGATTCAGTATAAGGCAGCTTCATCTGTTCTTCCGTCTTTTAAGATCTAATTCCTCATATTTTAGTTTCAAGATCTACATTAACAACTTCGTTATACTTATTTCCTGACTTTATTTTCCATGTGTGCTGGCATAGTTTTTTTTCCTGCCTTTTTTAAAATGTATTTTAAGACCAGTTGAAATGTCTTCGTTTTTCCTTCCATTTCCGTCAGTTTCTCTGCCAGTATAACAAGTCTGTGATCTCTTAACATTTCTTTTGGTTCTATTTATTAATCTATTGTGTGGGAATATCTTCAACAAACTTCCTCAAATGTCATATTCCATCAGAAGTTCTTTATGCATTACTTATCAAATCTGAAAAAAAAATTGACAATAGGGTGAGGTTTGGTTTTGCATCTCTTGGAGGGGACCAAAGAGAAACTTGTGCAGGAGAAGAAATCCCCTCTGACTACTGGTAGCTCAGTGAAAAGGAGGAGGAGGAGTAGATGATGGAGGAGGAGGAGGAGATGGAGGAGGAGGAGGAGGAGGAGGAGATGATGGAAGAGATGATGGAGAAGAAGAAGATGATGGTGGAGGAGGAGGAGGAGGAGATGATGATGATGGAGGAGAAGGAGGTGGTGGTGGAGGAGGAGATGATGGAGGAGGAGGAGATGGAGATGATATTAGATTTATACCCCACCCAAAGGAGTCTCAGAAAGGCTTACAATCTCCTTTCCCTTCCTCTCCCCACAACAGACACCCGGTAAAGTAGGTGGGGCTGAGAGAACTCTTTTGAGAACTGCCCTTGAGAGAACAGCTCTGAGAGAACTTGTAACTGACCCAAGGTCACACCAGGAGCTGCATGTGGAGGAGTGGGGACTCAAACCTGGTCCCCTCACATTAGAGTCCATGCTACTAACTATCACACCAAACCGGCTCTCAGTTAGTTCAGGTTTTGAATGATGCTCGTCTTTTGTCTATTTCTCTAAGCAGATTGGAAAGTTTGCCTGCCTCCACCCCCCCACTCACTGGCTTCTATTGGATATTTATAACCAGTAATTAAATCTTTTGCTGTCCCTGCTTCAAAGTCCCTTTCAATCAATGGGTGAATTTTGTGGGCCTAGAGAATCAGCGGTCCACTGAGACCTGACAGAGGACTAACAGAGATAGTATGAACTTAAGCATGCGTTTAAAGGGAAATGGATATGGTTCTTCCTGTATCGTTGACAGCCCCAAGACCTCCAGAGGACACACAACATTTGCCAGGCACACTTCGAGAAGGAACTGTCCAGTTTGTGGTGAGCACCACTAAGGGACGAAGGGTGGATGGACTTGGGAGCCTGTAAAATATTAAAGTCCAAATGGGGTCCTTGGGTTGCTAAAGTATGAGGATTGCTGCTATAAGAAACCCATAGCCTTTGAGAAATTTGAACATCGGGGTTCGTTCTGTCAAGCCAGCATGGCACCTGTTTTCACTAGGATGGTCATTTGCCTGCAGATAGCCCCCACCCTCAACCCCCCCACTCCCACTCTCAAAGCTTTGAGGAGCAGCCGGAAAAAAACTGGGTGAGAGAATATTGTTGGCGGCAATGCTCTAGGATTTCCTCAGTTTCTGTGGTAAAGACCATTAAATTTGTGTGGACGCCTAAAGCATCCCCTGGAAATGATGTTACATCCTCCAAAAATAATAATTAAAAAAAACCCACTCAAGCAGGGAGTGATCTCCCATCCTCCATGATGCTCCTGTCTCTATGATCTTTACCAGAGAGACTGGGGAAATTCCTTTCATGTTATGGTGGACGTGATGTCACATCCCCTGAAATGCCACCTTTCCCAGGCACTGCCCCCCCCCCCATCTTCTTTCTTTGAAATTCAATTTGTGGGGATGCCTAAAGCATCACCTGGAAGTGATGTCACTTTGTCCCCAAAAACTCGCTCAAGCAGGAAGTGATATCACATCCTCCATGTTCCTCCTGTCTCTATGATCTTTACCACAGAGTTTGGGGAAATTCCTTTCATGTTGTGGAGGATGTGACATCACATCCCCTGAAATGCCACCTTTCCCAGGCACTGCTCCCCCAAATCTTCTGGCATTAACAGGCACCAGGCTAGCAAACCTAGTTTTCACCCAGTTCCAAAAAAAGGGAAAGAAAAGATAGAAACATGATCTAAATTTGGTATTGGGGATCTGAGCTCACAGTGATCCTTACTCAGGATCAGTGTTCCCTCTAAGCTGAGTTAGTGTGAGCTAGCTCACAGTTTGTTTGTTTTTTGAAAATAAATTTTTATTATTTTTCTACTTATTCAAAATTTTACATAGTTACTTTCAAAATATTATCATCATTATCCGATTTTCTATAAAACTATGGATTCCAATTACATTTCAAAATCTTTAGGACTTCCCGCCTCACCTATACCGTTATATATATAATAGCAATTATAAAGATGTAAAAGTATTAACTCTTACTGGTAACATATTTGGTTATAACAATGAAAAATAAAAAGAAAATTTTAAACATCTAAAAGAATTATCTAAATATCTGTAATATGTATTCTAGTCTTCATTCTTATCATTTCAAACATCCAGTATATTTCTCTTAAAAAGGATTGTTTCTTCTTTTAAACATCTAAAATCAGTAATTAGACAATGTAAAGATATTATTTTTCATATCCCAATGTTGTTCTAGATATTCTTTCAGGTCTTTCCATTCTTCTAGAAACCTTTCTGAGTCTTGATTTTTCAATTTTCTTGTCCATAGCTCACAGTTTTTTAGCCTCCGGCTCACAGATTTTTGTCTTAGCTCAGGAAGGATGGCTCCAGAGCAAACTGATTTCTGCAGGAGCCAAATCGCTCACTCCCAATTTTAATGCCAGAAGCTCACAAAGTAGAATGTTTGCTCACAAGACTCCACAGCTTAGAGGCAGCATTGCCGAATGCCTGTGCCCTAAAACAGCAATGCCTCAAGGGTTTCTCCAATAGCTTGGAAGCACCTCTCCAAGGTCATCAGAAGGGTGCAATTCACTCCGGTGATTAAAAATAGTTATTAACTGTATTTATATTCCCAATCTCCAGGGATTTGCTGTCGGTAGCTTGCAAAGTAAAAACAGTGTAACAAACCCACAAAGGCAGGAGCGTAAAAATGAGCAGTAATAAGCCGTAAAATGTCGCGCCTGCTATTCCTGAGCCACTCAGGCTTCGGTGCAACCACGTGGTGTATAACGGGAATACTTTTAATTTATGAAAGTTTCATACATATTATCAGGGCTATTTTTGGGCAGGAACGCACAGAAACGGAGTTCTGGCTGGCTCCTGAGTTGGCCACACCCCGCAGGAACTCATTAGCATGAAAGGCCACACCCAACAGCAGAAACTCATTAGGACTGGCTACATTAGGGGTATGTGGCCTAACCTGCAAATTAACTCCTGCTACAAAAAAAGCCCTGGGTTTTAACAACAAAACAAGGTAAACAGAATAAGAAGCAAAAGGTGGGTGTGGCTGGGTGACCAGTCTTCTGGTAACACGGGGGTGTGGCCTAATATGCTAATAAGATGTGCCGTCAGTGGTGTGGCCTAATAGGCTAATGCGTTTCTGCTGTTGGGTGTGGCCTATTATGTTAATGAGTTCCTGCTGGGCTTTTTCTATAAAAAAAGCCCTGCATATTATATTGTACTCACAGATAATAATAGGCCTGGAAACTTTACCTATGCCTTAACAATCCTTGGCTTTGTGTGCATGTGTGTGCGGAGGGAGAGAGAGAGAGAGAGAGAGAGAGAGAACACAAATATCTAGCAAATGATTGGTGTAGGTGTGTATATACACACACAAGACCGGTGCTTGCACATGGGCAAGCACAGGCTTTTGCCCACCACCACACATCCTTGAAGGAAATCATGGGGATCCGCAGAGCCTATCAGGGCCCAGCACGGGAGTGCAGGCCTATCAGAAGTGACTGGCTGGATGGAGTAGGGGGCAGCAGCTAGGCAGTGGCCACTCCAGTCAAGGAAGCACTCCCCACATGCCCGCCTTCTATGTCAGACCATGTGGGATTAGCCAGACACCAGTTTCAGGACTCTGCAGGAATTTTTTTGGCTCCCTCGAATTGGCTGGGGGGGGGAGAGCCTTTTTTTGCCTGTGAAATGTACTGGAGTCGGGAGGCCGGTTGTAGTGAAAACAGCATTGTGGTTTATTGTGGGTCACGATGGAACATGTGGGAGAGGGATTGGGGAGCCTGCTTATATTCACAGGTAAACCGCACCCTGGCCTTGCCCCCTTGGGGGATTGGGTAAACAGGGATTAGTTTCCCACCAGAGGCTATCATAGGACCATCTGAATATCCTATGCCTCTGATAGGAGGGAAATCAGGATCCTAGGGTCTATTGTTCTCTAGGGACTGAAGCTCAGCGGGTATCACTTACCATTACAGGCAAACATGCCCAGACATGTCGCAGTGTCCATAGCCAATACATAACACCCCTCCCTTCTTGGTTCAGTCCCTCCCTTACTGAACATAGTCTTTTAAGTAACCCGGTCACCGGTGTTTGCGCCCCAAGCGCCGGGGCATTGCAAGGCGTGGAGTACCGTAAAGTTCAGGGAGCAGGAAGGCAGGCGTTTGCTCTGGGATGTCTGTCAGCAGGTCTGGTGGCAATGCCGGTGAAGAAGGCTCACTTGGACTCTCTGGGGTCGAGAGCCCCATTGGCTCAGTGTCCAGGCTGGCTTCCTGGGGCGGGCCTTTGTCCGGAACCTCAGTTGCTGGAGTTTCCAAGATGAGGGGTGCGGTGCTTGGGAGGTGCCACTGCACTTGGTTGATGTGGCACCACCACACCAAACCTTCCTTGGTGATAACCTCATAGGAGAGAGGCCCTGTGGAGTGGATGACTCTCCTGGGGACCCATGCCAGACCTCTGGTGTAGTTCCGGATGTAGATGGGGTCCTCGGGGGAGAAACCTTGTGGAGCTGCCCGGACCTCTGACCTGGAGTTGCCATCAGTGGTGCAGGGTGCTGAGATGCCAGCCTATCAGCATTTCCACCAGACTGTGTTCTGTTTCGCTGCGTGAGGTAGATCGCTGGCCAAACAGGAACTTCGCCAGCTTGAATTCCCTGTCACCCTGTTCCATTCTTCTGAGGGCCTCCTTGGTGGTTCTCACCATTCTTTTTCTTGCCCGTTGGTTGCAGGATGGAAGGGTGCTGAATGGATGTGGCAGAGGCCAAAGGAGTCCACGAAGTACTGGAACTCCGTGGAGATTAATGCCATCCCGTTGTCGGAGACAAGGGTTTCCGGCAATCCGTATGTGGTGAACACGCACCACATGGCTCGGATGACTGTGTCAGAGGAGGTAGCCCGCACTGGGACTAGCCCCAGCCACTTGCCGTAGCTGTCTGAAATTATAAAGAAAAGCTGCCCCTGGACCGGCCCTGCAAAGTCAAGGTGGAGTCGAGACCAGGGCTTGTTGGTCGACTCCCAGGGCCAGATGGGGGTGTGAGGGGGCTCGGGGTGTGACTCTTGGCACTGACTGCATCACTGGACCTGGTCCTCGATCTCTTTGTCCATGCTGGGCCACCAAACATAGCTGCGGGCTAAAGCCTTCATCCGGACTATCCCCAGGTGTGCATCGTGTAGCGCTGCCAGTACCTTGGCTTGGAGAGGGGCAGGAATGATCACCCTGGTTCCCCACAGCACACACCCCTGTGCATCTACCGTGAATCCCAAGATCAGCAATGGAACCCCCAAGATGCATTTGTCCTTGCGCACCTTAAGGCCTGCATCCCAGCACAGGCCGCCCCCAACGTGCGTTAGCTGTGGAGACCCCCATGGGCATTGTTCCTGCTGGTTCCGCGAGGCAACATGCTGATCCTGAGGAAAGATGGGGCACATCGTGAAGGCCTGCCACTCCCGGACCAGTTGCCACCCCCCAGCCACTCATCACGAGTCAGTGGGCAGCATATCAACCCCTGCACACAGCCAGGTATTAAGCTTGCCCCAAAATACCCTGGGGAATATACCGGTCCACGTTCGGATCAGCAAGTATCACTTACCATTACAGGCGAACATGCCCAGACATGTCGCAGTGTCCATAGCCAATACATAACACCCTGCTTCACGTGGTCCAGGGGGCAGGGCATAAATAGGCCTGATAACCTGGTCAGGCCCATTCTGGGTAGGCAGGAAAGCACAGGTTAAGAGGGGTTATTTGTGTTGGCAAGCACCCCTAGATATCAGCAATAAGAGGGGTCCTCAAAACGGGTGCCTAGTTGCTTAGCAGTACAGGATGCCTGGACGGGGGCCTCTTCGGGGACAGGGGAGCATACATCAGGCCTTAAGGCATAGCAGTTGTGGGCTGGGATGTGGTCCCGCATCTCCTCTACGCATGTGACATGTGGGCCGTGATGAGTGGGGTATGGAAGGATTCCGAACCTGGCTCTGAGCCGGAGTGGGTTTGCCCTAAGGAAGCCTGCTTTTAGGCATAAAGTAACCCCATGCTCAATTTGATATAATTGAGGCAGATCAGCTTATGCATAAATAAATACATACCCAGTTTAACCCATTACTGGTGTGTGTTTCATTCAAGGGGTCGGTGGGCCAACAAAGTCACAGGAAGCTCCCAGCTCCTGTAGTTGTTACTATTGTCTTTGATGCAACCTATTTCAATCTCCTGTTAAAATTCAGTTGAAGATCTTGTGCGTATTAGGACACCGACACTCAAACATACAGTTTGAGAGGGTAGCCATGGGCGTCAACTATGGGGGGGCTCGAGGGCTTGAGCCCCCCCCCGAAATTTCCCGGCAAAGTGGAGCGCCCGGTGGCCAGTCAGCCGGCCGTCACCGCCTCTCCTTTCCCCCCACCCCTGGCCTGCCCTCCTGCCTCCCTGGGGCGGGGGGGGAGAGAGGTGGGGAGAGAGTGCAAGGCGGAGCGGGAGCCGGGGGCCCGCAAGGGCGACGCGCCGGCCCCCGGCTGCAGGCGGCAGCAGCAGCAGTAATCCGCTGGCGCCCGAGGTGAGCGGGGAGAGGGAGGGAGGGGGCGGGGAGCGCGGTGGGCGGGCACAGCCCGGGTGAGGGAAGTGGCGGCGGTGGCTCCCTGGGGCGGGGGGGGAGAGCGGCGGGGACATGGTCCCAAGGGCGCACGCGCGCATCGTGCACGCGCACGAGAGAGCCCCCGCCCCCCCGGGGATTTAAAAAGTCTATGCCCCTGAGGGTAGCCATGTTGATAAGGTTGCCTGCTCTGGGTTGGGAAATACCTGGAGGTTTTTGGGGGGTGGAGCCTGAAGAGGGCATGGTTTGGGGAGGGGAGGGACTTTGAGGGGGGTATGGTGCCATAGACAACCGTCCACCTTCCCAAGTTGCCATTTTCTCTAGGTGAACTGATCTCTGTCGCCTGGAGATCAGTTGTAATCCCAGGAGGTCTTCAGCTACCACCTGGAGGTTGGAAACCCGACGTGTTGGTCTGCAGTAGCACACGCGTTCACACATGCTAAATAACGCCATTTCAGTCCATTTCAGCAACCGTTTGCAAGTGGATTTTGCCATTTCACACAGTAAAATCCAGTTGCAATGTGCACTGAAAGCGAACCGAAAGTGCGTTGTTTAGTGTGTGTGTGAAAGCGCCCTGTACAGTTGGAATCGAGTCCAGTAGCAGCTTAAAAGACCAATACATTTCCTGCACAAACGGGTCTCCTTTCTCCTACATTTGTATTCCCCCACCACTTTTGCTTGTTTCCGCAGAGGGTATTTTAGTTCCAGGAGCAAAACTTCAGTTTGCCCCCACTTGTGGTACAGAAACAGGGAAGTCTGATGAGGACAAACTGCCCTTTTGCACCTTGGACTGCAAAAACAGCTTCGGAAACGAGAGAAAGAGGCGGAGGAATACAAATGCAGGAGTGGGGAGACCCGTTGGTGAGGAAAACATCCTAGATTTTCCTAGATTTTCAGGGTATTAGCCTTGGAGAGTCAAAGCTCCCTTCGTCAGACACAAGTAGGAATGGAGATCTGCGTCTTTTTATCCCAGGCAGGAGGTAGGAGGGATGTTGTAAAGAATTCTTGTAAAGGATGCAAAGGTAACCATGCGTATTGCAATCCGCTTTATCAGAGCAGAGGAGAAATGCTTGGGGACGCACATACATAACATTCTTCCAGGGACAAGATTGAAGATAATCCTGGATACTGACAAAATGTACTCTACAGCATTCCTTCTTGTGTGCTCTCTGCCCCCCCCCCCCCCCCAAGTTGCTTCATAGACCTGTGCACACTATTCTTCTTCCGAGGTGCCCATCTGACCCCTTCCCACCAACTCCCTCCTTTCCCCTTTCCTTGCTGCCATTTCTTCTTCTGTCCAGAGAGAATGACGCAGCCACTCGGCAATTGACTGGCAGCTTCCCCTACAAGGGAAGGACAGTGATTTAAACTTTAGACCGGGAGGAGAAGACTTGGGAAGAACGAGAAAACCGGATTGGGGGGGACATTCCAGAAGTTTTGAAGGAAGCTGTGTGGAAGCCATCCGTCAAAGCATCCCTGCGTGCTGTGGAGGAGTTGTGGCTCAGTGGCAGAGCATCAGCTTTGCATGCAGAAGGTCCCAGGTTCAATCTCCGGCATCTCCAATTAAAAGGACCAGGCAGCAGAAGATATGAAAGACCTCTGCCTGAGACCCTGGAGAGCCCCTGCCTGTCTGAGTAGACAATGATGATCTTGATAGATCGATGGTCTGGTGCAGTAGAAGGCACTGTCATATGTCTTCCCGTGTGACCTCTCTTTGGTCTGAGCACTCTTCCGCCAGCCTCTTCTTGCGCTTTTCCATTATAGGTCCTACTGTATGGGACGGACTTGTCAGGGGACCTTCTCTACTGGGTTTTTGCAAAGCAGTTCTATTTCAACAGTTTATTTCACTGATTGTCTTCTCCGGTGTGTCAGTTCTTTATGTTTCTGATCAAGTTCTTTCCTCTGCTGTTTGGAATTTTTGCGGCTGAGCTTTTTATGGGTCTCTCGTCAATGTCTTTTACCAGTTTTTCTTTTCTTCCTTCCTAAGTGTGACCGCTGTAGAAAGGCAGGAGGATAATAATTTTAAAGGTCACTTCAAAAGGTCATGCAAGAGCCTTTGGCATCCTGCACTAGACCTGAAATCCTGGTTCAACCCTGTTCCTGAACTTATATTCTGCAGTACACTCGAGTTCACCCCTGTAATTATCTCGGGATATTTTTTGTTTCCACATTACACTGACGTCACCTCGGTTTCGCCCCACTCTTGTCCCAGGATAAACAGATGCTGTTATAACCAGGGAAGAATGCAAGGTATTCTGTCGTGAGTTGAACTCTGATAAAACCAGGGATGAGATCCAAGTGCGGAAAGGACTGTTGTTAGGGTAGCCAGCACCAGGTTGGGAAATTCTTGAGGATTTTGGGGTGAAGCTTGGGGAGGGATTTCAGCAGGGTCAAATACCATAGAGTCCATCATTTGAAGCAGTCATTTTGTCCAGGGGAACTGATCTCATTCGTCTTAGTTTTAATTCCAGGAGACCTCTAGTCCCCCCCCCTGGAGGTTGGCAACCCTGATTGCTGTTGATATTTGAAAAGAAGAAGCGATTGGATTTATACCCTGCCCTTCACTTGGAGTCTCAGAGCGGCTTACAAACTCCTTTCCCTTTCCCTCCCCACAACAGACACCCTGTGAGGTAGGTGGGGCTGAGAGAGCTCTCTTGAGGACTGCCCTTGAGAGAACAGCTCTGAGAGAACTTGTGACTGACCCAGGATCACACCAGCAGCTGCATGTGGAGGAGTGGGGAAGCAAACCCGGTTCTCCCAGATAAGAGTCCATGCTCTAAACCACTACACCGAACTGCTTTATAATTGATATACAGACACACCATCGGAGAATTCAGCATCTCCGCTAACCTTGTGTAATTCCTTTTATTTCCGCATTTATGCTCCTGTCTGCTTCCTAGCTGGACTATAAGACCAGGGGCAGTTATTTGGCCTTTTATCTGTGCCGTCGTGTGTATAGCCACTGATACCCACATTCCTCCATCATCCCATTCCCCAAAAAGCACTTTTAGCATGCTCGGTTCTGAAAGCTATTTGCTTGTGTAGCAAGAATATGTTCCATGAGTCTGAGAAATCAAGAAATCCAATTAGTGGCATCATTACAAGTGAGGGGGGGGGGGGAGGCTGTCAATTGCTCAAGTCTTCAGAGCCCTGCCTTTTGCAATGTAAATGAATTTTACACAACACACAGCGCCATCCATACCACCAAGCATCTGAAAGGCAGAACTCCCACTGCATTGACAGTCTCGTCTTTGTCTTCCGACAAAAACCACTTCTGCTTCGAACTCTCCCAGCATACTAACTCCCGACTCGCGTTGCCACTTCTTGGAGTGCTGTCCTTATCAAATAATTATTTTTTAATCTTATCAGCCCTCAGATCTTCATTAGCGTCTTGCTCCGAAATCATTCTGCCTTTTCCTCCCCTCCTGTGGCCACGTTTCACCTTTGTTGTTGAGTTCTTTTCCACTCAGCCAGTGTTTTGTTGTCTTGCTTTTTCCTCCCCTTCCCGACTTGTTGACTTCTCCTGTGGTGAGATTCTCCATGCTGGTTTTGTGTTGCCGCAAAGACCTTTTCACTTTTCTGTTGCATGGCAGAACCGACAGTTTATGTTCTTGGGGGGGGGGGGGATTTATCCTTCAACAACTTGTCCAGGAGGTGCTCACAATCCAATATAGGCCAACCAACATTGGCCCAATCTGCCTCTAGCATTTGCTCCGTTGTTTTACCAAACCCACACTGGAACAGAAAAAGATGCGGCTCGAAACCACATTCATAGGCCCAATCTGCATCTAGCATTTGCTCCGCTGTCTTACCAAACCCACGCTGGAACAGAAATTCCCCTCTGCACTGCATGCCACTCTCACGTTGATTGATTGTCAAATTTTATGGCAGTGTCCAGACTGCATGCTGCTTTCACTTCCTTTGGTCTCTCAGTTTTATGGTGGCTGTCTGCATAGATTTATGGCCGTTTTATGGCGGTTCGGGGTGACTCTGCAGACAGTACAGGGTTGGCCTGGGGTATTTGAGAAGAAGAAGAAGAAGAGATTGGATTTATACCTCGCCCTCCACTCCCCAAGGGAGTCTCAGAGCGGCTTACAAACTCCTTTTCCCTTCCCCTCCCCACAACAGACACCCTGTGAGGTAGGTGGGGCTGAGAGAGCTCTTTCCCAAGCTGTCCTTGAGGGAACAGCTGGTACAGAGCTATGGCTTGCCCAAGGTCATCCAGCCAGGTGCAAGTGGAGGAGTGGGGAATCAAACCCGGTTCTCCCAGATCAGAGTCCGCGCACTTAACCACTACACCAAACTGGCTCCACAACTACACCACATTTGAATGTAGTTTTGAGCTGCATCTTTTTCTGTTCCAGTGTGGGTATTTGATTTCTTTTTTAAAAAAATTATTTTCCTTCTATTTCCACCTGTATCCTGATTTTGATTCACGGTGAGGCATGCACACAATCCGCCTTTATTAGAATTTGTATCGGTACTTGGTCTTTTTCATACAAAAGGCTGAACACCATTCATTTTAGCAAAGATACACTGTGGCCCTGCCCTGCTCATCCCAGCCGCTGAAAAAGATGTGTACTTGCGGATTCACTCGCATGATCAATATCATTGCTCTGTTTCGGAGATCGCCCCCAGACTCCACTCGAGAGCTCAATCACGACCTTAAAAGATCTTTAGCATATCACTTAAAAATCTAGGACTGCGAGACGCGGGCTTCAAGAGTTTGTCAAGGCAATCCAGATGTGTATTTCCATGCATTTAACATCACCCGGATGACTTTTGATTGGGCTCCTAATAGAACCGCAGGGATAGGCTGTTCACTTCCGCTAGACTATTGTCCTAGAGTTTATTTGAAGGGCGGGTTGTATCTCCACAGAGATTAATTCCACCTGCAAAATGCATTTTTGCACATCAGACACTGACAGGAGACTATGATTTTTTTAAAAAAACAGTATTGAAGATTCAAAAGGCATCTCATCTATGCAAAGAGAAATGCTAATATTGTAATACATGAGATAGATACATGCATTTGAAGACCAGAAGGATTTGCTTGACAATACAAAGACAGTAGTTTGGATTCAGAATAACATTTTATTTTATTTTATTGCTGGGAGATAAGCGTCATCCTCAGACAACTGAGATCACTGGAACGCTGTGCAGCCGATGAAAACACACAAAAATGTAACACTGAAAGCTGAAAATCGGGCAACCAAAGTAACCCACCGCCGACCAGCTCTTTGTTCGTGTGCTTCTTTTTCATTTGAGCCTCCTCTTGTTGTCCATAGTAGGCAGTCTCCACTTAGTTTGGGGAAATTAGCTTGGAGACAGGGCAAGAGGCGGGTAACTGAGATCTCTACCTTTGTATATGGGAATAGATCCAGGTGGTCTGAAGCAGTCAAACAAATTTAGAGTCCAGTGGCACTCTGCATAGAGAGTCTCAGTCTTATTTTGACATATTTATTGCTTTACAGGGGCTGACCTTATAACCTTAGCTTGTTATTTAGTTTGCCTTTGCATATCTTAAACACATCTTCCCCATGTTACACGTTAATCTGCTGTTCAGCCCCGGTCTATAAGTTGAACCTTATCATCCATTCCAATGTATTTGAAAAAGTGTGCTTGGTCTTAAAGATGCCACTGGACTCTAGATCTGAATATACAGATTCATCCCTATGCGAATTCCTGGAAAAAAATCAGGCTGTTATTTACGGGAAAAGGTTTTTATACGGACAAAAAGAAAACAGAATAAAACCAGGGTGCACACAGCAAACACATTCAAGAGCTAACAAAGGGTGCGTTCATACGGCTCTTTTGAGCCACGCCAGGCGCAAGTGCTTGCTGGATTTAAAGTGCATGTCCAGATCACAACATCTGGGAATTGTGCTGCTTCCGTGAGTAGCCTGTTAATCCCCACTGGGGATCCGTACTTAAAAGATAGTAGTGAAAGTCCAGTCTAAAGCTGGCCAACAGGCCAATGCCAGGTTGTACCTCCAGCACGCAAATGGCCGTCATTTTTAAAAACTCTTAGTGATGCGCGCATAACTGCTTAAACATGTGATGTCCCCAGAGCTCCGCTCAAGTGATCTGAACAATTTAATGTTTCTGACGGTCCCCTGAACTTTATCAACTTTATAAACTGAAAGGGTACCCAGAGGAAGGTACCACTGGCGGTGCTTTTACCATTTTAGTCTGTGCGTGCGCAGAAAAACAAGTATATGAGGAGGCACATATGCGCATGCGCAGACGGGGTTTTGGGTTTTTTAAAAAAAAGCCAACCGCATGGCTCCTTAAGGTGTATGCCATCTAGACAATCCACCGTGGGAGTCACACACAGTAAAGCGCTTCACAGACGAGCTGTCTGGTCGTGCAACGCTAGATCAAAAAGATCTAGCTCAAATTACGGCCAGGCCAATGGCGGGAGTCGCTGCCCATCTGAACACACTCTAGGGAAATCAGTGAGGAAAAGGGAAAGCATTGTAGGGATGGGTGATAATCACCGATCTTGAAGAGGTCCACTGAAGCAGCAAAGTCAAATAGGAAATGGACAGAATTTTGGGAAGCGGGAGAGGACCCACACACAAGTGGGTGTGTGGGGGAGGTCCAAGAACATACCCCCACACACCGCTGGGGCAGCAGGTTGACATATTTATAGGAAAAAACAAACCCTGAGGCAGGCTGACTCACCGCCAGTCAACAATGAACTGATCGTTCTATTGGAGGTAAACAAAGAGGTAGGAGAGATTTGATGGCCCGACAAGCAGCAGATGGGAAGGGTGATAGGTAAGGTGAACAGACTCCAGTGTTGATTAACTGTCACTTAATCAAGGGTAATGGGTGAAGGGGAAGTCAGGCTTGGGTGCTGGAGGGATTATTCTGAGTGAACCAATAGGTCCTGGGTGACCCATTGTTCTAAGTCATGCATTTCCCCAGGGGCAAGGAGGGGGCAGTAGCCAGTCAGTCGCTCTGACTCACATCTGGAAAACTGCTTTCCCAGGCTTCTGCCTGACTGGCATCTAATTGGGTCCATTTTGGCCCAAGCAGTGCCCTGCACTTAGGGGTGATGTATAGAGGAGTATTTCTGGATTTGTAGGCTATAAACCGCCCCTCAGCAGGAGGAGGGGGTCTGACTGCTAACACTCTCTTTAACATCTCTATGGTAGGGTTGCCAGGTGCCAGGCGGCAGTGGGAGATCCCCTGCTGCCATACCCAAGTGCCCACCTCTGGTCCATTCAGCAGCAGGAGGGGAAGGGGGAAGGGAATGGCATTGTTGGCTCCTTGATGTTCTTTCCTGGTGAAAATCCGGAAGTGACATCATAGCCCCTCCTGGCGATGCCCTAGGATAGTAGTTCCCAGCCTTTTGGAGTATGAGGATCCATTTTTAACATTTGTGGACCACCCAAATGATGGAGAGCGAGTTTGGTGTAGTGGTTAGGAGCGTGGGCTCTAATCTGGGAGAACCGGGTTTGATTCCCCACTCCTCCACTTGCAGCTGCTGGTGTGACCTCGGGCCAGTCATAAATGATCTCAGAGCTGTTCTCTCAAGGGTAGTTTCTGTCAGAGCTCTCTCAGCCCCACCCACCTCACAGGCAATGCTCCCTCTAAGCTGTGGAGTCTCGTGAGCAAAAATTCTACTTCAAGAGCTACTGGCAGTAAAGTTGTGAGCAAGTGATTTGGCTTAGTTTGCTCTGGAGCCATCCTTCCTGAGCGAACACAAAAACGTGTGAGCCGGAGGCTAAAAAACTGTGAGCTAGCTCACACTAACTCAGCTTAGAGGGAACACTGCTCACAGGGTGTCGGTTGTGGGGAGGGGAAGGGAAAGGAGTTTGTAAGCCACTCTGAGACTCCTTCAGGTAGTGAAGGGTGGGGTGTAAATCTAGTCTCTTCTCTTCTTCTTCTCTAGTAGTTGTACTACTGTTAACTGTTAATTGAGAAAATGCATAATGACAGAAAGATCAAAATGAGAATGCTTAGTGCTCATAAGGATTCGCAGGATCCCCTCCCACACACACACGAGTCCTCCGCTCTAGGAATTCTGGTGATCTCTATCATCTTTACCAACAGGAATTTGTAGAACACCGGGGGAGGGGCTGAGGCATCACTTCCGGGTTCTCACCTGGAAATGTTGTCACACCATTTTCCAGGGATCCACCTCTGTAAGTTTCCTGAGGGTGATAAATTAAAACATCGGGCAGAAAACTG
This sequence comes from Lepidodactylus listeri, assembly GCA_029233225.1. Classification (NCBI taxonomy): domain Eukaryota; kingdom Metazoa; phylum Chordata; class Lepidosauria; order Squamata; family Gekkonidae; genus Lepidodactylus; species Lepidodactylus listeri. The sequence goes on from JARCFY010000004.1 coordinate 145,452,997, forward strand.
GAGTGATATTTCTATGTTTTGGGACTGCCTTCTCTGTTTGCTGAGCAAAATTTGAGAGGAGGGGCAGGAAGAAAGCATTAAATGCCCAGTTTCATTCTCGAGAATCTCCTGTTTGGGTAACTGAAGCCCTGATTTGTTGCCATCTCCCTCCGCCATCTCCTTCCACCCCTCCGCTTTCCTAAGACTGCTTGGAATCCCAATTGCCCCACCCATCCTAATATCCTGCAGTATCTCTTGAGAGAAGAATATAGGCAGATGAATTAAATCAGCGAAGGGCTCATAATATTGTTATAAGTGAATCACTATGCCACTGTTGCAGAGACGGAGCTCATACGGTTTCTGCTAGACGCAATGGCTGCACATTTAATTTGAGCATAGGGGAGGGCCAATTTACATTCAGTGCCTGGTTAATTTCTACACTGTTTTATTTTTCTTAGGCAGGTAGATAGCCTCTCTCTCCACAGTGACGTGACTGTGACTACACACAGAGCGCAGTCCTAGGTAGCGATTCTGTCGAAGCCTGTTGCAACCAATGCGCTTGGCCTGGAGTAACTATGAAGAGGACTGGCACTGCCAGATACCATGCGATAGTACAGGCTCCCCAGCCTTTTAGAGCCTGTGGGCACCTTTGGAATTCTGAATCAGTATGGTGAGGGGCAACCACAAAATGGCTGCTTTGGGAGGCGGAGCCAGCCACAAAATGGCAGCCACACCTTACCTTTAGTCACACTGTGAAGATCCCTCTGCTGTAGTGTCAGCTGCTGCTAAAGCCATGTTTTTAACATTCTGCACAGGCTATCAGTGACTGGTCAGAAATCTTGCTGGGCAAAAGCCCCAGCCGGCCCCACCCCCTTTCTAAAAAACACTAAAAGGGTACCAGGAAAGGTATCAGTGGGTACCATGATGCCTGCGGGCACCACACTGAGGGATCCTGTGGTTGTACAGAGCTAATTGGGTGTAGTGGATAGGAGCCTGGACCCTAATCTGGGAGAACCAGGTTTGATTCCCCACTCCTCCACATGGAGCTGCTGGTCTGACCATGGGTCAGTCACAAGTTTTCTCAGACCTGTTCTCCCAAGAGCTGTCCTTGAAAGAGCTCTCTCAACGCCACCTACCTCACAGGGTGTCTGTTGTGTAGCGGGGAAGGGAAAGGAGATTCTAAGCTGCTCTGAGACTCCAATCTCCTCCTCCTCCTCATGTAATAGTGTGTGAAGCATACCTGTTCAATGTGACCTCATCAAGTCCCACTCCATGGATTCCACCTATGACATCATCTGGCTTCACCCAATGAGCCTTAGGATTTGGGGTGATGTGGACTCAGCCACCTGGTTCAACCTGGAAGACAGGTATTGAAATGGGCATTATGCACACATCCAGGGGTCATTTCGAGCAGGAGCTCGGGGGAGCGCAGCTCCGGGAGTTGGTGCCAGTTCCCCCACCGTGGGGGAATGCCTGCTTGTGTCATGGCTGCAGCAAAATGACCCCATCCCCTGGAAAGGTCCTTGTTCCTCCGACCAGCCTTCTGAAGGCTTCAGCCACCACTGAAGCTATCCTCCCAGAATAGTGGTATTTCTGAGGCCTGGATTAGTAGCTGTCCCCTCTCTGCCAGCTTTCTTTCTTTCTTTCTTTCTTTCTTTCTTTCTTTCTTTCTTTCTTTCTTTCTTTCTTTCTTTCTTTCTTTCTTTCTTTCTCTCTCTCTCTCTCTCTCTCTCTTTCTTTCCTTCTCTCTTTCTTTCTTTCTTTCTTTCTTTCTCTCTTTCTTTCTCTCTCTCTCTCCCTCCCTCTCTCCCTCCCTCTCTTCTTTCTTTCTTTCTTTCTTTCTTTCTTTCTTTCTTTCTTTCTTTCTTTCTTTCTTTCTTTCTTTCTTTCTTTCTTTTTTTCTTGCCTTCTGACATACTTCTGGTGATGTCAGGTAATGTAGCTTATGCAAATGAGTTATGCTAATGAGTTATGCTAATGAGCTCCTGCACCTCTTTTTCTACAAAATGACCCCTTCACACATCCAAATATCCTCAGGGAGCAATCAAACAGAGGCAGAATAGAAGATGTTGGGCAGCAAAAGTATGGAGCAAATATAGAACAGAATGAGCGGTGTTCATCCAACATGACCCTAAATATATTTTTTCCTCTGGAAAGTCAGTTTCAGAGAATTTGTTTGCAAATATGCGATTCCAATTGCAGTTGATATTTCCACACTACTTGCATAAAATGTGTTCAGAAGCATATCTGATATATACACGATGCATTGTGTTTAACCTCAAATTTAAGAAGACTTCTAAAATTCTTCCTATTCGAATTTCTTACGAGATTGTGGAATTCTGAATAAAGTGCTCTTAGAACTGATGCTTTAGAAATCCCGTTGGTCTGTCTGAACTTGAGCACACACAGTTTGGCCGGCTGTTTTTAGAAACCACCTCCCTAGGCAGCTGATTCCACTGTTGCACAACTCTTACTATAAAACATTTTTCCTAAGATCCCGCTGGTACCTTCCCGCCCTTAATTTAAACCCATTCTTCCGAGTCCTCTCCTTTGCTGCCAACAGGAACACCTCCCTGACCTCCTCTAATACTTAAACACAGCAATCATGTCCCCCCTCAGCCTCCTCTTCTCCAGACTGAACGTTCCCAAGTCCCTCAGCCTTTCCTCACAGGGCTTCTTGGTCTCCAGGCCCCCAATCATCCTCGTCGCTCTCCTCTGCACCCGCTCCATTCTGTCCATATCCTTTTTGAAGGGAGGCCTCCAGAACTGCACAGGATACTCCAGGTGGGGCCCGACCAATGCAATGCACAGCGAGACTATGACATCTTGCGATTTGGATGTTATTCCTCTGTTGATACACCCCAAGATCAAATTAGCCTTTTTTGTTGCTGCATCACACTGGCTGCTCATGTTTAACTTTTGGTCCAACCATATGCCAAGATCTTGTTCTCACACACTGCCGCTCAGAAGTGCATCCCCCATCCAGTATGCATGTTCTTCATTTTATTACCCACATGCAGGGGTCCTTTCATAGAAAACGAGGTGCAGGAGCTCATTCGCATACCTGTTAGCATAGCTCATTAGCATAACTGGCCGAATGTCAGTTTCAGCCCTATTATACCCTATGGGCCATTGAAGTCAATGGCAAAAACTCATAGGGTATTTGAGGGGCTGAAGAAGAGGGGGTTTGAGGGAGAGGCTCCAAACTTGCAGGGTAGTTGCTGGGACTTCTCCCCGAAATACCCACTAAGTTTCAAGAAGTTTGGACCACGGGGTCCAATTCTACGGGGCCTCAAACAGGTTGTCCCATCCCCTCCATTGTTCTCTATGGTGGGAAAAAAACGTTACTTTTTCCCATCATAGAGAACAATGGAGGGAATGGGGGCAACCTGTTCGGCGGCAATTCAGCGGTGGGTCAAATCAGATCAGAGAATCTGATTTGGCACATGGCTGCCCTACTGCCCACTCCTGGGCTGGTGGAGCAGCGCTCCGCCTTGCTCCGGCCCCAAAGGACCCCTGCCCACATGCAGAACTTGGCACTTATCTGTGTTAAATTGTATCTTGTTCACATCTGCCCACTTTTACTTCCTTCACATATCTCTCCTCCAACTAGGGGTCCCCAGCATGGTACTCACAGGTGCCACCGCACCCACAGACACTTTTTCCTGGTGCCTGCCAAGTGATTTTAGAGAGTGGGCGGGGCTTTTCCCCAGCAAGAATTCTGATTGGCCATTAAAGAACTCTCAGTGCAAATTTGAAAAAAAAATCATTGCTTTGGCAGCAGCTGCCACCACAGCACAAGGAAGCTCACTGTATGACTGAAGGTAAGCATTGTGTGAACAAGAAAATGAACAATATGTTCATTCAGAAAGGCATCCTGTTAAACAGAGCTTCTGCCTGGAATGTTACTATTACAGTTATATATAATTTCATTCCCTAACATGTTGTGGTTGGCTCTGTTTACATCATCAGGCGTTTTATAGTTGTGGCCAATGCTCCCTGTAAGCTGTGGAGTCTTGTGAGCAAAAATTCTACTACATGAGCTACTGGCATTAAAATTGTGAGCGAGTGATTTGGCTACTGCATAAATTTGCTCTGGAGCCATCCTCCCTGAGCGAAGACAAAAATGTGTGAGCTGGAGGATAAAAATCTGTGAGCTAGCTCACACTAACTCAGCTTAGAGGGAACACTGGTTGTGGCCCCTTCCCCATGTCAAAATTTCAAAGGTGCCCGCAGGCTCAAAAAAGGTTGGAAACCCCCCCCCCACACACACACATACCTTAAACTTTTCCAAAAGGAAGTCAAGCACAGATATGACCCAGTCAAGGTTATTTTTGTCCAGTGTTTCATTTGTGTTCAAGAATGTACTAATAAAACAAAACACCTCACATACACAAAAAGGCAATCTTGATGTGACAGTGGTTTTTCATGCTGGAAAACGTGTACAAAGGAGAAGAGAAGAAGGCCCTGCAGGGGGCAGCAAGAAGAAAATGAGATAGGATAGCGAACGAGGTCAGCACCTTCTCTCTCCTCTCAGGTGTCATTCCTAGTCTGTCTCCAGATTGTTACTGTCGGGGCAATTTCCCCCTTCTTCTCGGAAATGCCGCCCTCAGGGCGATTTTGCATTGGCTTTTCCCTCTGTTGTTTTACCAAAGGTGCAGCTCAAACTCACATTCAAATACCCCGGGGCAATGCTGTACTGACCGCTAAGTCACCCCTGAATGGCCATATATCTATGCAGAAGGTACCATAAAAACCAGTGATCAAAGAAAGGGAAAGCGGCATGCAGTGTGGGGGTATCATAACATTTGATGATCAAAGAAAGTGAAAGCAGCATACAATGTTGAGGGGAATTCCTGTTCCAATGTGGGTTTCAAAAAACAATGGAGGGAAAACCCAATGCAGAACCACACTAAGTCTTACCTTCTGTCTTAGCTAGGGATGTTGTTAGGATCCTATCTCTGTCTCTCCTCTTTCCTATCAAGTACGTTAATTCCTAAATAAACCCTTTATCTTCTCTCTAATCAGGTTGTGCACCATTGCTGTGTTAATTACTCTGCAACATTTCATCGGGTGGGGATTTTTACCAACACGTAGAAGCGCCAGTGTTTATGCTGTGTGAAGAATCTTGATGCAACCACAAGTACAACCCCATCAACGTTTTTACTGTTTTATCCATTTTCATTGTTTTGTCAAAAAAGGGAAGAAACATGCAGAGGAACTGAAGGAACCAAAAGCTGCAGCGCAAAGTGTACACGTATTTTAGATCAGGAATTGATTTCAGAAATTTCCCCTGTTCAAACCAGAATTCAGGAGGAGCAAAATGCAGGGCAGGCTGAACCCACAAGGCAGATCTCTAGGGCTGCAATCCACTGCACATTTCCATGGGGCTTCGCCCCATTGAACAGCATGGCATTTATGGGATTTCAGGGCAAGAGACATTCAGAGGTGGGTTGCCATCACCTTCCTCTGCATCATGACCCTGGACTTCATTGGTGGTCTCCCATCCAAGTACTAACCAGGGCTGACCCTACTTATCTTGCCTGTTCACGGGGAGGGCGGGATATAAATCCAATAAATAAATAAATAAATCTTCTCAGATGTGATGAGATGGGGCTAGCCCAGACCACCTGATAGGTTTTGAAAGACATGGTGTCTTAGATAGGTTATTATGTTTGCCGCTGTCAGGTTCTGACAATAGTGTGCTTGTTTTTCTATGTCCTGTGATCTCTATTGTAGCCATTTGTTATTTACTGCTTGTCTTGAAGTATATTAACTGCTCTGCTAAATGTAACTGTCCCTTGCCAGGAGGATGGCGTGCCATATTCCTGAACGTCACATAAACAACGGGGACTATCGTATCCGTTCACTCCCACCAGCCTTTGAGGCTCGGAGTATGTTATCTTGCTATTCTAACCTTGGAGGCTCTCGGATTGTTTCTAACCAAAAGTTTAGCCTATCGTTCACACATTTGGGTCGCACAGGGCAGGAATGGAATTTTTATTACTTTCCCACGTCTCCTGTGGGAACCAAACGGTTGCCATTTTTTCCCGCTTCTTTGTACTTGCTCTGATTGGTCCAATGCCTGTATTCAATTGTGCCTGAAGGTATATTAACCCATGTTACCTACTGTCATGTATCTCTAACAAACATCGAGAACCTGAACCATTATTGGAATAAAAGAACTTTGCTTAGTTCAAAGGTCTGGTCTGATAGTGTCAGCTCAGAAGCCTCACAGCCGCAAGGGTTCTGATGGGACCCTAGACAATGCTGGCATCTTAAGAGCTTTTGTGCTCACAAAGAAAAAAAGAAAATTATTGCACCTTATGCCATTTATATAACAATTACAGTCCTTGAAAAAGATTCATTCACGGGTATATTACTAGAGTCCCGTGGGACTAGTGATAAGTGTTTCTGATAAGGTGCTGTCTGAATGTAAACCTGCACTGGTTGTATTGTTTGGGTGAAATATATATTTTTCTATGTATTGTTTGGGTAAAATATATATTTGATAATATTTAATACTAACATTTAGAGAACTGTAAAGAAAAAGGATAAAGCATAAAATTGTTTTGCCGTACACATATATTTATTGTACACAGTGATACATATTTTTTTGGTATTGTAACCTCCAGGTGGCAGCTGCAGATCTCCCGCTACGATAACTGATCTCTAGACGACCAAGATCAGTTCCCTTGGAGAAAATGGCTGCATTGGAGAGTAGACTCTATGCCATTATAGTTCCCTCCCCTTCCTTCCCGAAATCCCAGACTCTCTAGGCTCCACCCCCCCAAATCTCCAGGTATTTCCCAAACCCAGAGCTGGTAACCCTGATTAAAAGGACAGGGGCATTCTTCTCTAGCAACCTGTTAGCAACCTGGACAGACACCCTCCGATTAGCTGAAAGATTCAACGTTCTATGAACTGCAGTGACATGATTCTAGCACCTGTTGACTACCTTCCGGGGCAGGACAAGCGACAGCAGAGGAAGTGGAGAGCGGGTGGAGAATCATCTGTGGCAAGGCACAACAGTGCAAGTGGAAGAAGTCCTTGGAATGAGAACAGGGTACTCCAGAAGAGAGCTGCTATTTTTCCCCTGTGAAAGGTTGGAGAATCTCCTTGAGAGAGTGTCACTGCCTCGCTAAAGGCTGCTGCGGAGAAAAGAAAATATTATGTACTGGGTTCAATGCATTCAAGACACGGATGATGACGTAGCGACAAGCACACTTTATTAGAGTACACGACAAACATGCAAAAACGGCCGAGATGGCCAACTTTATACAGTCCCTAGGACACACCCCAAAGTCCTATTGGCGGGTTTGAATTTCCCGCCAGAGTTCTTATTGGAGGGCTAGTGGTGGCCTAGGATCCTTGACTCCTATTGTATCCAGGCTATATGTGGCTGGTCCCTCGTGGCAGTCAGCGGACGTAACAGAAAGGATTGGGGAAATGAACTCCACCCTTGCCTTGAAGCCTGTCAGTGGCTGGTGCCCAAGTGTACTGACCTCAAACACACTTGTGTTAAGTGCCCTATTTATTTGTTTTTTTGCCATCAAGTCACAGCTGACTTATGGCAACCCCATAGGGGTTGTTGGGCGGTCAGTCCGACTCTACCCTGGAAGACCTGGACTAGGCATTGCAGGACGTAGCTGGATGGCTTAGGCTGAGCCGATTGAAGTAGAATCCAATGAAGATGGAGGTCCTGTGCCTGAATTGGAGTGGACGGGGGGTAGGGATCCTACTATCGGCCTTCGGTGGGGCGCCATTGGTGCCAGCGCCGAGGGTCAGGAGTTTGGGAGTGCTCCTGGATGCTTCCTTGGAGGCCCAGGTAGCAGCCACTGCCAAGTCGGCCTTTTACCATCTCTGGCTGGTTAGGCAGTTGGTTCTCTTCCTCAAAGCAAAGACCTGGCTGCAGTGATCCATGCAATGGTCACCTTGAGGCTAGACTACTGTAATGCTCTCTACATGGGGCTGCCCTTGGGGCAACTCCAGAAGCTGCAGCTGGTGCAGAATGCGGCGGCCAGGCTGTTGATGGGTCTCCCTATGCGGGAGCACATCCAGCCTGTGCTAAAGCTACTGCACTGGCTACCAATAGCATTCCAAATTTGCTTCAAGGTGCTGGTTTTGACCTTTAAAGCCCTTTATGGTCAGGGACCTGGCTACTGCCTTTCCCCGTAAGTTCCCCAGAGAGCACTGCGATCAGGAACACAAAACCGCCTAGCCCTCCCTGGTCCCAAGGATGCCAGGTTGATATCGACCAGGACCAGGGCGTTCTCCCTGGCGGGACCGACGTACTGGAATGAGCTCCCTGGTGAGATCAGGGCCCTGCGGGACCTCCAGCAATTCCGCAGGGCCATGAAAACGGAGCTTTCTCAACAGGCATTCCAGAAGGAGCAGCATCCATCGACTGAGCCGGTGCTGATCTGCTACCAGAAGTTATTTAAAGTGGTTGCACTGAGGAACATGCTCCAGATGGCACTTTATTACACTGTACCGCCAATGATATATATTAGGGTTTTAATTTGGTTGTGTACTTTTATATCAAAATGTATGGTTTTACTGTTTTTATGTAAGCCGCCCTGAGCCCGCTTTGGCGGGGAGGGTGGGGTAAAAGTGGACATAATAAATAAATATAAATAAGAGACCAACAAAGGCCATTGCTGACCGCTGCATAGCAACTCTGATCTTCCTTGGTGGACAGCCAGCATGGTGGTTAAGAGGGCCGGACTCTAATCTGGAGAAACGGGTTCAATTCCACACTCCTCCACATGAAGTCAGCTGGGTGACCTTGTTGGGTGACCTTGGGTCAGTCACAGCTCTTTCAGAGCTCTCTTGGCCCCCAAATAAGTCTAGCTTGACACCTAGTGGTGCATAATGCTAAAAGAGCTAGAACTTCAGACTGCCAGGCAATCTTAGGATCTCTTGGCTATATCACACACAATGCCATATGATAATTATTATAATTATTACTTCCTTGGCAGTCTCCCATCCACATACTGAGGGACTGCCTTTCCCCACATATTCCTCAGAGAGCACTTCGATCAGGACTGCAAAATCGCCTGGCCCTCCCTGGTCCAAAGGATGCCAGTTTGGCATCGACTAGGACCAGGGCATTTTCCTTAGCAGCTCCTGCTTACTGGAACAAGCTCCCGGTTGAGATCAGGGCCCTGTGGGACCTCTCACAGTTCCACAGGGCTGTGAAAATGGAACTTTTCTGGCAGGCCTTCCAATAGCCTCTGGGCCGGCCTGGAGGTGAAGCTTTTTAGAGTGGTAGCACAGCTGACCGTGCATGAACGCACTTTATTCAGAGAACTGCCATCGATATTAATGGTTTTAAATTGTTATTATGTAGTGGTTTAGATATTTTTTGTAATGAATATTGGTTTATTGGTTTTATGTGAGCCACCCTGAGCCTGCATCAGCATGGATATAGTGTATCAACTGAGCAATGGTCTATGGAGAGGGGTAAAATACATGAAAGCAGTGAATTTTAAAGAAAATATATATAAAGTCTTCTATTGCTGGTATTGGCCACCTGATAAATTAAGTAAATGTTATTCAAATGTGTTGAATCGCTGTTGGATTTGTAATAAGAGTGTGGGAACTTTCTTTCATTTATGGTGGGCGTGTAAGGGGATGCAAAAATTTTGGTATGATATTAGGGGAATGCTTAAGGAAATCTTAGATTTGGCGGTAGCATGGGACCCAGAGATATATTTGTTAAATATGGTACTGGAAGGAATGCTACAAGAAGATCAGAAACTGTTCGTTTCAATTTTGACTGCAGCTCGAATAATCAGAGCTAAATATTGGAAATCCTCAGAAGTGCCCGGAAAAGAAGAGATAATTGATAGGTTATTAGAGCTGGCTGAACTGGATAAATTAAGTTATTTGATGAATATGGACAAATGTAGAGATTCGACAACTATATGGTCCAGGTTTTATACTTGGTTGGATCAATCTAAAGGCTCATAACCATGTACTGATAGGAGGACTGTAACTTTTATTTTGGTGGAAAATGAATAAAGTGTTTCAAAACAGCATGGAGGGCAGGGTCAAAGTTGAATGAATGGATGAATGAATGAATAAAAATGCTTCTGAGATGTAATGAGATTGGGCTAGCCTGGATCATCCAAGTCAGGGTTAATAACTGAGTGCCATCAAGTCACAGTTGACTCATGTTGAGCCCAGGACCATGGGGGTTTTCAAGACAAGAGGTGTTCAGAAGGGGCCTGCCCCTGATTGCCTCTGCATCAGGTGTGTGCTCGGTATACACTGAGCCAAATAAATACCCCAAAAAGCCCTAGCAGGCCAGCTGGGGAAGGGAAGGGGGGATTTAAAGATGCCTCCCCGATCTAGCTTCCCTTCCCCGGCCAACGCACCATGGCAGGCCAGTGGGGGAAGAGAAGGGGGGGGGAGAAGACTTTAAACCCTCTCTGCTTTGCTCCCCCCCCCTCGTCAGAGCAGGGGGAAGCAAAGCGGAGAGGGGTTAAAGGCTCCCTCCCAGAGAATCCATTCAGCCCAGCCAGTTGCCGGTCCAATCAGCTTCCCTGGGAGGAAGCCTTAAACCCCTCTGCTTCCCTTTTCTTCCTAAAGTTTGCTGCAGCCGCGGGGCAACTTGGGGAGGGGAGGGAAGGTATGGGAAGCCAAATAAATCTGGCAATACCAATTATTTTGCAAATCCCAATATTGGTTTGGTATACCCGACACCAGAAAAATACTGATGTGTGTGTGTGTGTGCTTGGTGGTCTCCCATCCAAACACTAGCCAGGGCTGATCCTGCTTCCAAGATCTGACAAGATCAGGCTAGCCTAGGCTATCCAGTTCAGGGCAATAACCTTATACAGGGGTCATTTCGTAGAAAAAGAGGTGCAGGAGCTCATTAGCATAACTCATTTGCATATGCCACACCCCCTAACATACCGGAAGTGTGTCAGAAAGCAACACCCACCCCTCAGGCTCCACTCCACAGGTGAGTGAAACTGACCTGCTCTTCCTCCATTCCCTTCCCCATCCAATACTTTGTGCAATAAAAATAAGCGTGAAGAACACACCCTCATTCTCTTCCTGCTCCCTTGAAACCACCAGGTTTCAAGAAGACTTGAGATACCCAGGACATGTGCACCACCCATCCCTTTCCCTTTCCCTTCCCCTCCCCACAACAAGACACCCTGTGAGGTAGGTGGGGCTGAGAGAGGTCTTTTGAGAACTGCTCATGAGAGAACAGCTCTGAGAGAACTTGTGACTGGCCCAAAGTCACACCAGCAGCTGCATGTGGAGGAGTGGAGAATCAAACCCGGTTCTCCCAGATTAGAGTACAACTCCTGACCACTACACCAAGCTGATGGGGTGGAAGCTGCTGAAGGGTTGGTGAAATTTCTCCAGTACTTATGTGCCATGTGCCCAGATAAAAAATGGTATACTTAGAAAATTTATATGCCACCTTGAGCAAGTCTCTGGAAAAGCAGCACACAATCATAAAAGGAACAATGATAACATTATCAATACTAAAACAAAACATTAAAAACAATAAAGACCCTAGCAGGGCTTTCCCCGGGGCGCTGCGCCTCTGCACTGCTCGGGGAAGCCGAGGAGGGGGCGGGGCTTGGTCATGTGCCCGCCCCCTGGGCTCCTCACTGCCGGAGCTGCACTCCTGTGCGCTCCCACTCCAACGGACCCCTGGCCTTACAGGGAATACAATGTCTTGGGGGAGTCAGAACTAATCCCTCCCCCTTTCAGCAAGAATTTTGTTAAGTCTAGTGAAGAAAAACTAGCTCCTATGGAAAGCGAGGGCAGATTCTAAGGAAGTGCCTGATAAGAATGTCCTCAAAGTTATGTCCCATTGACAGACAGCACCCCAAATGCAAACAAGAGCTTGGGGCAAATTTTTGGTCCATGAAAGTGGTACCAAGACAAGGCATTCAATGTTGTGATGCTCCGTTTGGGGGTGTGGTCTGGAAGGCCAGCATATCAGTCAGTCATGCTGATTTAAAGTCATCTAGCATGGTCTTGTCTCTCTATAAAAAGACTTGGCAGTAAATGCAAGGTGCCCTGACCTGGAGGGCCCAGGCTAGGCTGATCTTGTCAGATCTCAGAAGCTAAGCTGGGTCAGCCCTGGTTGGAACTTGGATGGGAGACCACCTAGGAAATCCACGGTCCCTGCACAGAGGCAGGCAATGACAAAGGCACCTCTGACCTGGGGCCAGTCACAGTTTTCCTCAGAACTCTCTCAGACCCACCAACCTCACAATGGTGCCTGTTGTGGGGAGAGGAAGGGAAGGAGATTGTAGGTTGCTTCCAGACGCCTTAAGGTAGAGATAAGCGGGGTATACGAATCAACTCTTCTTCTTTAAGGGCTGATCTTCCCACTCTCTATGTCCTTCTGACTTCTCGGTTGCAGCCTCCCTTTTGGTGGATGATGGAAGAAGAAGAAGAAGAGATTGGATTTATATCCCGCCCTTCACTCACTTAAGAGTCTCAGAGCGGCTTACAAACTCCTTTCCCCTCCCCTCCCCACAACAGACACCCTGTGAGGTAGGTGGGGCTGAGAGAGCTCTTTCCCAAGCTGTCCTTGAGGGAACAGCTGGTCCAGAGCTATGGCTTGCCCAAGGTCATCCAGCCAGGTGCAAGTGGAGGAGTGGGGAATCAAACCCGGTTCTCCCAGATTAGAGTCCGCGCACTTAACCACTACACCAAACTGGCTCTCATGGAGCCAAGGAATAGAAAATCTTGAACAACTTCAATCTCTTCATCATCAGCTGATAATTTCCCTGGTAGAAATATCACCTGCAGCTTCATCCAGTCTGTTAACCTTGGGCACATTCGGTTCTATAAGGGGAAGGGGGGAAACAGCAATTTGGGGAGGGGGGGAATATGAAAAAAGCAATCCCCCCCCAAGTGATTGTTCATGGTACCTCCTATCATTTTAAGAACACCTGCTTGGCTGGGGGACTCTTCTTGCTGCGCTCGATTGAATATTCTGCCCCTGTGTTCCGGGGAGCTCATTTCAAGGTCTTGCGCTCTCCATAGCTTCCTTATAAATTTTTCAAGTCTTAGCAGGTAAACCACAGATGTTTGATTCTCCCCAATCTGACTGGCAAATGGTAGACTGTACGAGAGGCTGTGATACGTCTTTCATCAGCATCCTTCTCCGATAATGGTGGTGATGAGCAGCTGCTGCCTTGGCATCCAGGAAAGGAGCCCTCGAAGAATGATGACCTATTCTTCTCCTGTGCATCAGTATGCAGGATCTGGGGTGCTCAGCGGGAGCCGAATCTCAGCCTGCAGACTCTCAAGTCACAGTGCCAGTCCGGTACCTTCGCAGTGCTCTCTTCCAGCTGGAAACTCTTTTTGAAGAACAAATCCTTCCCAGCGTCACTCTGCAGGAGTTGAGAAAACAAGGGGCTGAGCTGGGGAGGAGCTCTCCGGGAAAGCCCAGCTCTTTTGCTTCTCTTCCTGGTGCCTTGGGGTGGAAGTCCAGGGCCCCCCAACGCACAAGCTCAGCAGCAGGTAGGGCTGTAAAAATTCCGGGTTCAGTTTGGGGGTGGAGCCTGGGGAGGGTGGAGCTTAGGGAGGGGAGGGACCTTAGCAGGGATGTGATGCTGTAGAATTCACCCTACCATTTTGTCCCAGGGGAATTGATCCTTGTAGTCTGGAGACCGGCTGCAGTTCTGGGAGTCTGCCAGGCCTAGGGCTGCCAAGCCCTCAGTGGGGACAGGGGATCACTCGTCGCCAATGCTACTGCCAACCATCATTCTGAGAGGTGGCGGGAGACTTTTTTTAAAAGTTAGAATCACATGCAGCACTACATCACTTCTGGCAAAAACCAGGAAGCGACATATGGTAGCTCTAGGAATCTAGGTTTTAAGCATTAAGGTTTGGGCATAGAGTTTCTGATTCCTAGAACTACCTTAAGATTGCTTCCAGGTTTTTACCAAAAGTGATGTATCCCTGCATCTGGCATCATTCCCCCATGTCCTCAACCACAATCCTCCCACCCGTTGCCAGGTACCACCAGGTAACCCTAGCCGGGACCCACATGGCAACCCTAGAAGGGGTGTTCCAAAACCAGGCTGAGGTTTCACATTTGAAGTATATATTAACATCCAGGGCTATTTTTGGGCAGGAACGCACCGGAACAGAGTTCTAGCTGGCTTCCGAGTTGGCCACGCCCTCCAGAGCCAGCAGGGAAGAAGGCCCTTTGAGGAGGTTAGTTGGAATTGGAGAAGGGGAGGGGAAGGAGCTGGCTCCAGCAGCCTGCTGGAGGCAAGTAGGTGGCTTCTGCCTTGTTGCAAGCTTGTTTAATGATCCCTAGAACTGGTGAAGCTACTTGGAGTTGTGGTGGGGGCTGGGCGGGGGTGGAGCCGGTTCCAGCAGCCTGCTGGAGGCAAGTAGGTGGCTTCTGCCTTGTTGCAAGCTTGTTTGATGATTCCTAGAACTGGCGAGGCTACTTGGAGTTGTGGTGGGGGCTGGGGGCAGGAGCCGGCCTCAGCAGCCTGCTGAAGGCAAGAGGTGTGCAGAAGGCCCCTCAAGGAGGTTCGTTGGAGAAAGGCAGGGGGGGAGAGAGGAGGATTTAAGGGAGAAGCTTGGAGGATGGAGTTCCCGGAGGGGGTGGGGTCTTAGTAGCACTTTAAGGACATCAGATGGGCCACTTTCCCATCCAGTCCAGTAGCCTGTTTCATACTTGGTGGCCAAAACCCAGGTGCTGTCAGAATTCCACCAGCGGGTCCAGAACTACAGAAGCCCCCCCCCCCCCCCCTGTTTTGCCCCTGGTTTAAAGACTCTTGCAAGCTTATACTCTGGAAATCTCGTCCAGGTGTTACTGGACTCAAATCCTACTGCAGAGGAGCATGGCTACTGTCTGAAAACATTTTTTAAAGTCAATCAGGCAATCCACACTGTGGACCAAAAATAATGCTGGCCTTCCTCAAAGGGCTGCTGTAGGCATCATTGTGTAAATGTAAGTGAAGGACTTAAATGAGTTGCATAAAAGCTAAGTTTTAACTCACAGTGTCAGTATTAACAAAATAACGAAGTTTGAGTCCAGTAGTACCTTTTAGACTAACAAAAGTGACTTTACTGATATTTTTAGAGAGGGTGTGTGTGTGTGTTGGTCTGCAGTAGCACAGCTAGATTCAAGTCCAGTAGCACCTCAGAGACCCACAGAATTGTGATCTATGAATTCAATGGTTAAAAAAAAACCTTTCTCACCCTCAGCTACCCAGATTTTAAGGCAGGCAGTGAGTTTGTGGTTTGACTTATGCTTGTTATGGGAGAGGGTGTGTGTAGCTCAGATGGTTTTTAATGTGCTCTCCCTCCTGTAAGTGGTGTCTACTGTAGTAGCTAGAGCATAGGCATCTACCAGGGGGGGCTCGAGCCACCCCCAAAATTTCCCAGGGGGGACTGAGCCCCCCCCCCCCGGGAAAACGGTGCGCCCTCCGCTGCACCTCCCTCGGCCCTTCCTAGGGCTGCTGCCGCCTCTCTCTCTCTCCCCCCCACCTGGCCACTCCGACCCTCCCTCCGTCCGTCCAGGGGCCAGCTAAGCAAATGCCCAGCTGGCCCCTGGACGGACGGAGGGAAGAATGGAAGCAGGAGCGGTCAGGCGGGGTGGAGGCGGCTGCGGCGGGGACATGGTCCCGGCGGGCGCTCGTGCTTCGCGTGCACACACGGAAGAGCCCCCACCCCCCTGGGAATTTTTAAACTCTACGCCCCTGAGCTAGAGTATATTGCTTGCCAAATTATGATATTCTCTCTCTCTCTCTCTCTCTCTCTCTCTCACACACACACACTGTGTGTAGTATATACAGAGAACACTGACTGTGGCATTTTCATTAATTTGTATTTTTTGAGTGCAGACCGTTAAAAAGCCTGTATTGTCTTGAACTAATAGAACCTTGTTGTTCATCCCTCAAAACTAACTTGGCTACTAAAGTCTACTGTTTTTACTTATAATGTTTAAATCATTCTTAAAATATAGTTTAAAAGTTCATTATGAGATTCTTACAAGGTTATGGTTATATTGTATGTCTGAATGTTTGTAAGCTGAGATTAAGGGAATCAGTCAGGTCAAAAGAGAGCCAAGATTTAATGTTGAATTAGGGTATGGGAGACTCTCCAGTTAAAACCCCCACTCTGTTGTGAAGCTTGTTTAGTGACCTTGGGCCAGCCACTCTCTTTCAGTCTAACCTCCCTCACAGTTGTTGTTGTGTGAAGATAAACTGGAGGTGAAACAGCCTACAACACACCCTGAACTCTCTGGAGGAAGAGTGAGAAGGGAAAAAATGGTGCTGAACAAATACAAGAGTAAGGGGTTAACTTGGTGGGTGTGGACCCCTCCAAACCCCTCATGAGTTAGCAATGTAATTCTCTCCTCCTCCAGTTTATCCTCACGAAAACAGCCCTGTGAGGTAGGATAGACTGAAAGAATGTCAGTGGTCCAAGGTCACCCAGAGAGCTTCCATTGCAGAGTAGTGATTTGAATGTAGGTTTCCCAGATCTGTCAGGGGTGTGGCCTAATATGCTAATATGTTTCTGCTGTTGGGTGTGGTTTATTATGCTGATAAGTTCCTGCTGGGCTTTTTCTACAAAAGAGCCCTGTGAACATCTATAGGATGCCTCTACAAGAACATTAAGTTGAGAGTCTAAACTTCTCTAACAGTTCCGCTGACTTCTCCACACTAACTCTCCCTGAGGTCTGCAACCCTTCCCATTATGCCCCTCTGAGGGAGTCATCTGTCTCCATATGCCCCTGGCTCACTTCAACAGGGCAGTTTCTTCTAGCCATTCCCCCACTCGTGGTTGTTTGCCTGGCATCCGCCAAAGCTCATTTCTTTTCAGTGGTGCCTCCTACTTTAAGGAATGGGCTCCTAGATTGGGGAGGGGGTTGTGCTGCTGAAAGTGGGGTTGCCAACTCAGGCTTGCAAAATCCCTGGAGACCGGGAGGCAGTATCGGGGGGGAGAACACACGAAATTTGGGGAGGGAAATCAATAGGATACCATAGAGTCCACTCTCCAAAGCTGCCATTTCCTCCAGGTGAATTGACCTGTAGGGATGGGCGCGAACCAGTTGACGAACTGAAGTTCATCACAAATTTCGATGCAGTTTGTGGCGGTTCATGAAGAGCAAAAAGCACCCAGCTTTATCTGTTGATGGGAGCCCGCCGGACAACACTCCGGTAAATCTGGCTGCAGGGATGGAGGATGTGGTGGGATGGCTGAAACAGAGCTGGCTGAGACTGAATCCTGCTAACATGGCCAACTCCCAGCCCTTGATGGTGTGCCCTTAAGATCCGCACCAACTGTCAAGAGTTTAGGTGTGATTCTGGATGCCCAGGCCCAGGTCAAAAACGTTGCCAGACTGGTGTTCTTCCAACTACATCAGGTCAGGCAACTGGCTCCTTATCTGTCTCACCCTGATCTAGCCACAGTAATCCACACAATGGTCACCTCCAGATTAGACTACTGTAACTTGCTCTATATAGGGCTGCCCTTGAGACTGACCTGGAAACTCCAACTGGTACAGAATGCGGCACTGCGGGTCCTCATGGGGTCCCCACAAACAGCACACTGAGCTCCACTGGCTCCCTATGGAGTACCAGATCAGGTTCAAGGTTTTGGTGTTAACATTCAGGGTCCTTAACAGTTTAAGACCCACATATCTTCGGGACTGCCTCTCCTGGTATACCCCCCCAGGAGAACACTGTGTTCAGCAGATAAGAACTTGTTGGTGGTCCCCAGCCCGAGAGAGATCTGGCTGTCCTTGCCCTGGCTCCAGCCTGGTGGAACTCTTTGCCAAATAACATCCATGCCCAGAGGGACCTAATGCACTTCCATGGGGTGTGTAAGGCAGAGATGTTCCTCCAGGCTTTTGGATGAGGACAGCGACGGTCCCATCTGTCTGGCACTCCTACTCCCTGCCTTCCCCCTAAGAGGCAGTGGCACAACTGGAAGCTTTTAGCATCATCTGTTAAGTTGATAGTTGTGCTTTTTTTTTTAAAAAAAAACTATGGTTCAATTATTTTATTTATTTATGAATGCATTCCATGTTGTACATCACCCTGAGCCCGGTTCCTACAAGAAAGGGCAGTTTAAAATCCAATTAAATAAATAGATAAACTTAATTAAAAATATTTTTAACTTTTTAAAGGAATACAGAATAAAGAAAGGGGGTAGAAGAGAAAAAGAAGAAGAGATTGGATTTATACCCCGCCCTTCACTCCCCAAGGGAGTCTCAGAGCGGCTTACAAACTCCTTTCCCTTCCCCTCCCCACAACAGACACCCTGTGAGGTAGGTGGGGCTGAGAGAGCTCTTTCCCAAGCTGTCCTTGAGGGAACAGCTGGTACAGAGCTATGGCTTGCCCAAGGTCATCCAGCCAGGTGCAAGTGGAGGAGTGGGGAATCAAACCCGGTTCTCCCAGATTAGAGTCCGTGCACGTAACCACTACACCAAACTGGCTCTCCAGTTTGGTGTAGTGGGTAAGGGGATAAGGGGGAAAAAGCAAAAATAAAGTTATAAAAACACAACACAGAGGGCAGTTTTTACAGCTATTCAGGACAAGCAGTGATTTAAAAGTATATAAACAAATAAACAGTAAATGGCTGATGGACCAATACAAACCAGGCAGTTTGAGAACCAGCCTCCCCGACTGTATGGGTTCGTAGTTCGGTTCATGGTTCAGCCGCGAACCACGAACCAAACTGCAAAAATGTGATTTGTGCTCATCCCTGCTGACCTCTGTAGGCTGGAGAAAAGTAGTAATTTCTGGCCTTTAAGAAATGTTACCAGGCAGCGCTGTTAACCAGGCCGTTTAAGGATGCTGAGGCCTGAAGGCAGTGGAACCGCTTACAGTGCTTTGTAGGAGTGGTTTGGTTCGTTCTGTATTTTATTGAAATTACGTAAGCCACTAAAAACCTCGGTATGTTGGGCAAGATACCCCATGGCATCAAACCAAAGTCTATATACCCTTGCTACTTTTATAACACTTGGTAACTTAGGGGAAGGTACATAGTTGAAAACAAACTTCCACAACTGGTGGGAGTGCCCAGGAATACATCAATTTTGTGTTGGAGAAATGAGCATGTAATGCAAGGCCTGAGAAATTCAGTCATTATAGGGTTAACTATGCAACTTGTTTGTTTACCTATGTTAGCCTGGAAGTGATACCTGGCAGCTGGCCAATTGACTGTAGACCCGGGAAAACTAAAGGTGTACTGTCTTGCTAATTGGTCAATGATATCAGGTGTTTCCTTTCAGGGGTCAAGAAGAAGGAGAGATCCTCCATTGCAATCTCTCACTCTCTCTCAGGATGTCTTAGTGTGAAGACGGAGCACAATGCAGCTCCTTAGAAAGCATGTTTTGTTTATTTGTAGCTAATCCCGTTTACCTTTTCCCTTTAGTAATAAACTTCTTTTAAACCAAAAGTAAGAAATCTCTTCTTTCCAGAAAAGCAAGATTCATTACTCTGATTTTTCTGATTATTGGACAAAAGTCCTAACATTTTGGACCTAAATGCAATTTTGGAACTAAACAAAATTGTTTAATTGTGCAAAATTGTGCAATGTTGGAACTAAACAACTGACTAATTTGCTGTTAATAGCTGCTAAAGTTATCATTGCACAGTCATGGAAATTGCCCCCCCCCCAATTCAAATGTGGCTATGTAAGATGTGGGATTTCTTTTTGCTAGAAAAAAAGTCTATGATTACAAACAAGGAGTGTGATCTGAATGATTTTTTTGACCCATTAGACAAATGGAACCCAGTTATAGAAAATCTAAAGATCAACATAATAGATGACAGAAAACTGGTGGAACTTAAGCTTAAACCTTTAATATATGGATAGTTAATGATTTTAGCTTCTAGTTCTACGCTTGATAGTATGTTTGATAAGATTGTAACCTACTTTTTTAGCTGTGTTTGTAACCATTATTAAAAAAAAATTAAAAATAGTCGAAAACAAACCTAGGTCTCCCCAAATTATAGGATGCTGTGTGCAACTCCTCAGTTGATAGAAAAGGCTTTGTCACAGTGAGAAATTCAGGAAGACTGCAGTTACTTAGCATAATTCAATCGAATCAGAACTATTACAAGTTTAGTGATCCATAATTTGGGGGATGTCATAATTAATTGTCAATGGACGTGGCATTCTGAGCTGGATTTGTCTCGAATCAGATTGCCAACGTCAGAATCTGTGTGATTCTGTCCAAACCCTTTAACATTTTAAATTAATTCAGGGCTCAGCTTTGCCCGTGTCACTTCTCTGCTGTTCAGCAGGCGGCACCCCTATTTTTAAGCCAAGTGATAGTGGTGGGGGGAAATGATAGAAAAAACTACTTAGGAGCTCTAGAGCATATGAAACTGACTCGGACCATTTAAAGAGGAAGCAGCCATTTTCGAGTCTGAGATTGAGACGGATGGTCCTAATGAAGTGGTTAATGAAGGTGAAAAACAGTGAAAAATGACAGAGAAGTTAGGAGTGATAATGAGGAAATGGGGTGGTAAGGGGGGGGATGGGATAATGGGGAAATGGAGCGGAATAGAAGATGAAAAGGTGGGGTAGCCACACCAGTCCATAGCAAATTCGAGAAACAAAGGAATTACAAATATGTTTAATTAAGATTAAGCCAAATTAAGATCAAGCCAAATTCTCCAAAAGTCCTCATCAGGCTGGATTTTATATTTCATTCATTTATACTCTTGGGGACGAGAGTTACCAATCTTCAGGTGGTAGCTGGCAGTCTCCCACTATTAAAAGTGATCGTCAGGTAAAATAAAGTTATTTTTAAAAAGTGATGTTCAGGTGACAGAGATCAGTTCACCTGGGAAAAGTGGCTGCTGTGGAAGGTGGACTTCATGGCATTTCACCCTACTGAGGTCCCTCCCCTTCCAAACACCACCCTCCTTCGGCTCCACCCCCAAAATCCCCAGTTATTTCCCAATTTGGAGCTGGCTGCACTAATGGGGACTCAAAGCAGCTTTCATTGTTCTCCTCTCCTTCATTTTATCCTCACAACAACCCTCTGAGGTAAGTTAGGCTGAGAGTGTATGCTAGGCCCAAAGTCTCCCACCCAGCTTCCAAGGCAGAATGGGGATTAGAAACTGGGCATGCTGCACCATGCTGGCTGGCTCTCAAGACAAAGGAAAGACTGCAAAACCAGGCTGGCAATCTCCAGGCCTGTAGCTACGGTGGGGCATTTTGGGGCTTTGCCCTCTCAAATGTAAGGCATGCCCCACAACAGCAGCCACCCTTCTCCCTCGCCTCCTGCAAGTGAGAGGGGTAGCTGCACGCCTTCCCTGAACTCCAAAAGGCGATTTCAAGCCCCCACTTAAAAAAAAAGAAAATTAAAGGGTTCCCTTTAAATTGCTGCTCGGATGATTTAAAGGGTTAAAAACATTTGAAACATTCAAAGGGCTCCCCTTCAAATTGCCGCTTGGAGTTCAGAGAAGGCTTGCGGGAGCTCCCCCCCCTTCTGCTGCCGTACAAAATTTCCCCGTGCCCCACCAACCCAAAATTTCTGGCTATGGGGCTGACAGCCTCCAGTTGGGGCCTAGAGCACTCCTAGAATTACAACAGATCTCCAGACAGGGCATGGTACCAGAGAGTCTCCAAAGCGGCCAGTTCCCCTGGAGAAAATGGCTGCTTTGGAGACTCTCTGGTACCATGCCCTGCTGTGGTCCCTCCCCAAACCCCGCCTTCCTCAGGCTCCCCCCCCCCCCCCAAGTTTCCAGGTATTTCCCAACCCAAAGTTTGCAACCGTATTACACTGAGCAGATGTACTACTCTATTGACTGCACTGATTTTATGTTTTTTTGGACTTGAATCTAGCTCTTCCACTAGACGAGTATGGCTACCCTTGGAAACGATGGGAGCTCAAGCCGCTTTGCAACTATTAAATGTCTCTTTATTTCTGAAAAATAATCCACTTGCTCTTAATGAAAGCAAACAACAAGTCTGGCAACGCCATAGGCTCCTGGCGCTGTTTTCCAAACAGCTTCCATCTTCTAATGAGTTTCTTCCCCCCAGCAACTAATAGCGATTGCATCTTCCAGCCCCAAGGACAAATCAAAGTCTAACATCGTTCCGTCCTCTGGGGAGTTTACAGACTAAACTATCTGACTGAATCCAGAGTTGGGAGAGTTTACCGTTAGCCTGCAGACCGTGTACACTTCTGATTCTTTTCCGAACATTTTGGAGGTTTCCGGGCCTTTTATTTTTGAGAGCGCACGTATTATTGTGATGTCAAAACCCGCACGTTTTTAAATGAAAAAATCTGGAACCTCTCTTAGAAATGCACAACCTTTGCATCTACGAGCTCAAATTAAAATGATTTAAAGTGGATCTAATGTAGCTGGAGACTTTACAAGTAATCAGGAACCAGTCGGAGCTGCAAATTAAAATGATTATGACACAGATTAGTGTAAATGTTTGAAGTAACAAATTGTTAACGAAGAGAATACTATCTTTCCCCTCCCCTCTGAATTTCTGCCAAATCGCAAACACTGCCTTTGAAGAATTAATCTTTCTAAAAATACTGGGGGTGGGGGGGGGGGGTGTTGAGCTTAGCACATTACACGGAAACAAAATTGTATTTGCTGCTGAACGTGCACCGAAGAGAGAGAGCCAGATCACGGATCGTTGATAAGTAGACTTGTCTGATACATGCAATTACAAAGATGGAGAACTAGAAGCCCCATGCAGAAGTGGTCTTAGTTTAGGGTTGCCTGCTCCATGTTGTGAAACTCTTGGAGATTTTGGGGGCGGAGCCTGAGGAGGGCGTGGTTTGGGGACGGGAGGGACGTCAGTGGGTTACAATGCCATAGAGTTCACCTTCCAAAGAGGCCATTTTCTCCAGGTGAACTGATCTCTGTTGCCTGGAGATCAGTTGTAATAGAGGGACATCTCCAGCCACCACCGTTTGCCTTTTTTTTTTGGCAACTCGCGTCTTAATGATTCTGGGCCCTAGGCCACTGGCACCTAGGGTTGCCAACTGAGGAATTTCTGGAGATTTGGGGTGGAACCTGGGGAGGATGAGGTTTTGGATGGAAGGGACCACAACATGGGGTCCACCCTTCAAAGCAACCATGTTCTGAGGGGGAACTGATCTCTGTAATCTGGAGATCAGTTGTAATCCTAGGGGCTCTTCAGGCCCCACCTGGAGGTTGGCAACCCTATGCTGGTTAGACGCAGGATGAAGCTTTAAGCAGGCAGTTTGATCATCTATGCGTGGTTGTCTCTGCAGGGTAGGCTTGAGAGGGTTGAACATTGAAACTGGGCATCTTTGAACAGTGGAGAATGCTTTCAGTGTGTCTGATCTAAAGCCAATCAAGTGTGAGCAAGTATAGTTGGCGTTGCCTCCAAAACAACAGGGCTGTCTTCATCCATTCAGCCATTTTCAGAGAAAGGATGAAAAAACAGCCTGGGTGGGTGTTTGGATAGACCCAGCATGCTTCCTGAATCCCGGAATAAAGTTGACTTCCAGCTCCGCCACCACCTCAAGCCTGCCTTCCTTCCTTCCTTCCTTCCTTCCTTCTCGGAATCAGCCCCCTAAAAGGTATTCTAATCCGAATCAGGTCCCAGTCAGAATCAGGTCCCTGAAAGGTGTTCCCCGATCGGAACTTGATCTACAAGATGACCACGTGTGTCCAGGGCAAATTTGGGGGTGCCTTCTCACCTAGTTTGGCCCTCACAGATCTCTTTGGGCCAGGTCTTAATCTTTCTCCCAGTTTCCAGTTCCTATTGGCTGGTTGTCTCCTGTGTCCATATCTTCTGTGTCTCTGCATGCTTTCCTGCCTCTGGAGATCTTTAGGCAACAAACACCATCTGACGGAATTTCATTTGTAAAATACTTCCTCTGTTCCGTTTTAAATTTGTCATAGCAGGGGTCCCCAACATGGCGCTTGTAGGGGCCACGGCACCCAGCAGTACTTCCCTTGGTGCCTGTTGAGCTTTTCAGAAACTGGGTGAGGTCATCGTATGGCAGAACTTGTTATTGGTTGCCTTTATTCGAATGAAAAATGGAGGATCGGGAAGAGTGGGAAACCCCCGAGATCTCCTTAGCGATGTGTGGTTCCATTTCCCCTTCAGGCTTTCCTTTTTCTCAGGCGGTATGAAGAGGGAGGGAATTCTATTCGGTGTCTCCTCCTGTGGCAGCCATTTTGGGCTGGTGCTCACCACTGCTTCTCAAAATTCTACATTTGCCCACAGGCTCAAAAAGATTGGAGACTCCATCTGACCTGGGAGCACCGGGTTGGATTCCCCACTCCTCGACATGCAGCTGCTGGGGTCAGTTACAAGCTGTTTCAGAGCTGTTCTTTCATGAGCAATTCTCAAAAGAGCTCTCTCAGCTTCAACTACCTCACAGGGTGTCTGTTGTGAGCAGGGGAGGGAAAGGGAAAGGAGATTGTAAGTCGCTCTGAGACTCCTTCGGGTATTGAGGGGAAGGGTATAAATCCAGCCTCCTCCTCCTCCTCCTCTGTTTTACAGACTCCATAGTGAGGGCCCCATCGTGCTCAGCCACACCCATTCCACACACCCTTTAGTTGTGGTGGTTTTGTTTTATTTAACAAACACTTTGGCGGGGGGATGCTGGTGAACTCAGACTTTTGCTGGCTTTATTGTGATACTAGTTTTTATCCTAATGAAGACACGGCTCTATTAACACAGGGTGTGGAATTCTTCTAAAGGACTGACAGGGTTACTTGTGTTTTTTGTCTGTTCTTTGAGTGGTTCGCTGGTATTTATATCAACCCGACTTTGGTGTATTGGATCTGCTGAGCTTGTTAGATTGCGTTTGAAGGCAATATTGTATTGTATTTGTTTTTTATTGCAATCGGTTATTGCATTACTAGATAGATTAACTGAAGCGCTATGGAAAACGTCAAACATCCCCCCCCCCCCCCCCGTGTGCTGCCGTGGGCAGTAAAAGAAAATTCAACTTCGGGAAGCCGATTTCTATCAGTCCCTTCAACAACAGCATTGGGATCGGGCAATAATGAAATAATAGGAGCGGGATTCCGATAATTTTGCTTACACAGTCTGCTTGCAGAAGCCGCGGCTGAAAGAATTAAATTCCGTATTGCTAAACTTGTCAGGAAACTTCCAGAAATTGATACGGAATTGTATCAGGAGTCCCAGCTGAGACTGAAATCTGAGGAAGGGAGCATTGACCCTCAAAAACTCATACCTCCAAAATCTTGCTGGTCTCTAAAGAGCAATTGGGCTTGCATCTAGCTGTTTGACTGCAGACTATGGGTGCCAGCCTCCAGGTGGGACCTGGGGATCCCCTGGAATTCCAGCTCATCTCCAGATTAACAGATCAGTTCCCATGGAGAACATGGATGCTTTGGAGGGCGGACTTCCTTCCCATGGCATTGTATCCCACTCAGCTCTCCAGGCTTCATCTCCAAATCTCCAGGAGTTTCCCATCCTGGAAATGGCAACCCTACTCCCCCAATCTGTCCAGTGGCCACGAGGGACCCGTGATGGTAGCAACAGGGAACAAACAAATAGTCTACAACTGAAGATACCATGACCTATCTTGTCTCATGTAATTAAGAAACCAAGGATGCAATCCTAAAGTTACTTTCCTGGGAATATCAGCCCTCAATGGGGCTTACTTCTCAGCAGACTGTTTAGGATTGACCCACACGTTAGGGTTGCCAGCCTCCAGGGGGCCTGGGGATCTCCTGGAATTACAACTGATCTTCAGATGACAAAGATCAGTTCTTCTGGAGGAAATTCAAAAATGAGCCCTATTGTAGTGAGCAGTGCTTGCTTCTGAGTTAAACACACTCAGGAGTCCAAAAACTTCATTAAGTCTCCCCTTAGCACTAGGGAAACATCAGGTCAGCTGCTGGGGATTGTGTTTCGAGAGGAAGAAGCCATTTCCCCCCGTCTCAGGCCAAACAGGCTGCAGTGGCACAGAGGTTAAGAAACTGAGTTGCAGACCAGAAGGTCGGTAGATCGGCAGTTTGAAACCCAAGTGCCACATGATGGAGTGAGCTCCTGTCTCTGGTCCCAGGTCCTGCTAACCTAGCTGTTCAAAAGCAAGAAACTGCAAGTAGATAAATAGGTACCGCTTCAGTGGGAAGGTAACCGCATTCCGTGTGTTTTGGCATCTAGTCATGCTGGCCACATGACCATGGAGAAGTCTTTGGACAGCACTGGCTCTTTGGTTTGGGAATGGAGCTGAGCACCGCCCCCAAGAGTCAGATTCGACTGGCTTTTGGGCAAGGGAAACCTTTACCTTTACCCTGAAATTATGGCTGCCACTTGGTTGGAGAGGAAAAAAATATCCCTTTTTGTTTGTTTGTTTGTTTGTTTGTGCCACCAAGTCACAGCTGACTTATGGCAATCCTGTAGAGTGTTCAGTGCAAGAGACATTCAGAGGAGATCTGCCCTTGCCTGCCTCTGCGTAGCCACCCTGGACTTCCTTGGTGGCCTCCCATCCAAATATTGACCAGGACCAACTCTGATTAGCTTCTGAGATCTGACAAGATCAGGCTAGCCTGGAGCATCCAAGGTCAGGGCTTTGGGTGTGGAGCCTGAGGAGGTTGGCGTTTGGGGAGAGGAGGGACCGTAATGCCATAGTGCCAGGTTCCCTAGTAAATCAGCCCTCAACAACTGTCCTTAAGTAGGTTCAGTTTATTGGAGTCAGTATTTCTAAGATATTCCCTAAGCACTTCTGTGTTAAGACTAAAGTGGGGAAGCGGGAACAGGATTATATACACGGTTCAAACTGGGGTGTTAGCTGGCTACAAGCCAATGAGTGCCCCGGTACCCTCGCACTGAGAATAACGGCTTCAACATTCAGGCGGGAGACTCACCAGAGAAACCCGAGATCTTATGTAAACAGGGGCAAATGTTAGGAGAGCATCAAAGGTGACATCCCAGAGTTTACAACAGCAATTACAACCTTCTCCCCCCTCCTTTTCCTCATAGCAGCATCTCCCTCTCTCCCCTCCTTTTAGTTATGACAGCTGAGCTGACATACTGCCCCCCTAAAGAGGCCCCCCCACGGCTTCAAAGGGTTGAAGCTGATTTACTAGGGAACCTGACATCTCCCTCTCTCCCCTCCTTTTAGTTACGACAGCCTAGCTGACTGTCAGTTAACTGCCATGAATTCTTTTCAGTAACTGTATGACTGCTACAAGGTGTATTTACATGATCTCTGAAAAGGTTATCGGCTTTCATGTGTTTTACCCTCATGCTTGGTGACAGGTCCCGCCCGGGAGTTCTCAATGGAGCCATGACTCCCTCCTCTGGAATCTGTGCTCTGCTCCGCTCGTTTGCTTGCTTGGTTGCTTTGCTTGTGCATGCCCGGCTAAGTTACTTGCTTCTCCCCTGTTATCTCTTTTGCCCTGTCATTGAACAGGAGTGCTAGCAGTTATGTGTGAGCCAAACTCACCGGTATTTTGTATTCTTCTTATCCATGTCTTGGGAACTGAACTTTAGAGATGTTCAACATCATTATTCTCTGGGAACTCCTTTTCCCGCGTTTTCTATGGGAACTTCTGGCCAGTATATTTGAGCACCTAAAATCCTGCCTAGTGATTGGCAGAATATCCTTAAGCCATATTTCATATCCAGTATATCAATACCTGTAATCCCTATACCCAGTATTACTATCAGTGGAAGTGTTTGACTCCAATGATCCTCTCTACAAATAAAGGACTTACTACTTAAGAAGACCTGTTGTGGAC
Organism: Lepidodactylus listeri; assembly: GCA_029233225.1. Classification (NCBI taxonomy): domain Eukaryota; kingdom Metazoa; phylum Chordata; class Lepidosauria; order Squamata; family Gekkonidae; genus Lepidodactylus; species Lepidodactylus listeri. The sequence goes on from JARCFY010000004.1 coordinate 145,480,674, forward strand.
TATATCTTTTGGGACATTCTCACACTGACACATAGAGTCCACCTTCCAAAGCGGCCATTTTCTCCAGGTGAGCTGATCTCTATTGCCAGGAGAGCCATTGTAATAGTGGGAGATCTACTGTGGCCTCCCCAGGCTCCATCCCCAAATCTCCAAATCTGGCTACCTTACCCTACATTCCCCACCAGTGGCCAGGGACAACCCGGCAGTCCTAGCTGGACTACTGACTTGACTTCACCATACAGCTGGGCAACAATGTGTGCAAAAAAGGAGAGAATATTTTGGGGGGTCTTGGTTATTATGGTTCAGGGGTGGGCAAACTGTGGCTCGGGAGCCGCATGTGGCTCTTTCACACTTATTATGTGGCTCCCAGCAGGGTTGTTGGGGAAGCTAAATATCATTAGCAAACAAGTATCCTGGGACAAATAAATATCATTATTAATATCTGCTTTTACCCCTTTTGCTATTATTTTTGGCAGTCTCATTTAATGTTAATAAAAAGCAAATCTGCATATTTTCCAATAAAAACATGTAATTTTTGTTCATGTCCTGCGGCTCTCAAACATCTGATGTTTATTCTATGTGGCTCTTATGTTAAATAAGTTTGGCTACCCCTGCTATGGTTTATCTGCTTAATAAATCCACATTGCAATGAGTACAACCTGCATTTTTATTCATAAGCATACTGATTGGAGCTGATGATGCAGCACAAGAGACGCCACACTCTGTCCATTGTGCAGTTAAATAAAATACACCAGCAGGAAGGAAGAGAGGGAATACACTTTAAAAAAAAATAACTGAAGTATGACTAGGCTTTGATACAAATGTTCAGCATATTTTAATTATGTGTGACCCAGGTTTAAACAGGAATTTAACTCTCTTATGCTTGCAAAGCAGCACAGTGACTTTTACACATTCAGCAAGGAGAAAGGGGTGAAAGGTCCATCCCACACGCTTGCCACTGAAATAGAGTTGCAGGGCCTGGAGAGCTTCTGGAACTACAGCTGGCTTCCAGACTAGAGATATCAGTTCCCCTGGAGAAAACTTTGGAGGATGGACTGTATGATTATAACCCACTGAGGTCCCTGTCCTCCCCAAACCCTGCCTTCGACAGGCTACACTCCCAAATTGCCAGGAATTTCCCAAACTGGAGTCAACTACCCTATTGTTTTGCCATGTAAAAACTGTGTGTATGTTTTATTTCTATGTTTTATTGTGAAGTTTTAAATGTATGTTGCTGTGATATAAAATGTGGAGAGTAAGGAAGTGTGTTATGATTGGGTGGTAGGGCAAGAAAGAAAGGGACTGGACGGGCAAGTGAAGTGTGTTATGATTGGATGGTCGAGTAAGAAAGAGGGGGACTGGACGGGTGAGAGAAGTGCCGGCATCAATAATCAGACAATACACGGACTACAACAAAACAGACTGGATGATTATTGAAAAACAATATATAACAATGCTCAGTTTATGAAGAGCTACTATGGCATTACAAAGCCCCCCCATCGAACAATCCATATTTAAATGCATCACTAAAAGTGTGGTACTCTTTAAAACACAAAAGGCTGTCCACAACATTTCCCCTTAGTTCCTTTACAGGACAAGACTGGTTTCCTCCAGCAAAAGATTTGCTGTCTTACAGAACATGGAAGAAAGTAGGGATTATGAAACTTAAAGATATAGTAAAAAACAGAAAGAGTATGCCCACATTAGAACTAGAGAAGAAATTTAAAACTAAGCTGCCCTGGTTTGAATATATGCAGCTACAACATCTATTAGACAGGTTAAATGCCCAAACCACATTGGTATTTCAATATACTGATTTGGAAAAAACCATGCTACACCAAAATTTGGGGGGGGCTAATATCTAGTATTTACCAAATATTGGTAGAAAGTGAGTCAAGACAGGAACAGCCATGCCAAACAGTACGGCGGAAGGATTTAGGAATAACACTAACTGATGAAAACTGGTCCGAAACATGGAGGCGTAATAGCAAGGTGTCCAAATCTCAAAATGTGCAAGCTATAGCATATAAGGTTATTTTTAGGTCGTATTTGACACCTGAAAGAATAGCCCATATGACATCTGCAACTACAGCTTTATGTTGGAAAAGGTGTGGGAATAAAGGGACTTTCATACATACCTGGTGGGAATGTCACCACTTCAAGAACTTTTGGAACTCAATCATATCTGAGATTAATACAATAACGGGTCATAAACTGGAATTGAATCCCTTAACAATTTTGTTAAACTACTGGCAAAAAGAATCTTTACCCAATTTAAGAAAGGAACTGATTATTTTAATGCTTACGGCAGCTAAAGCAGTAAGTGCTCAGCATTGGAAAGACAAATCTCCTCCAAATTTAATGCAATGGTACAGTAAACTGTGGGATTACTTTATGTTTGAGAAATATTCTATGTATAATGAAGGGGGAGAATTTGAACGTGAATTGTTTAGTCCAATTGATAAATGGTTTCCTTTCCTAGAAAAATGGCTAAAAACAGAGACAAAAGCGAAAGCTGGTCGTATTACAAATATTGGCCCATAATTTCTAGTTAAAGTCTCTTAATTGCAAATTTAGTAATGTAAAGGTAGAATATGAGGAACTTTTAACTGTTGCTACTCTGTTTATTATAATCATTTGGATGATAGTTAAATGTGCTTAATTTCAGCAATCAATGTATTGAAGTGTCAAGAACCTTACTTTAGCAATATGTGTCGGAAATGTTTGTTAATGTCTGAAACACCAAATAAAATGTTTATCAAAAAAAATGATTAGATTTGTGTCTGAGGTAAAATGGGGGCTCTGGAATGCTTAGTGTTAAAGGAGGACATAGACGTTGTGGAAACTTGGTGGGATGATGAAAATCAGTGGGATGCAGTGCTTATGGGATATATATTGGAAGGATAGGGATGCAAGGGTCGAAGGTGGAGTGGCTCTGTATGTCAGAGAGAATATACAGTCCAGTAAGATTGAGAATGTAAGAGAAAGAGATTCACTTGCAGAAACACCATGAATGGACATAGTGTGCCCTAAAGGAAGTTTAACTTTGGGAGTTTGTTATCACCCACCAGACCAAAGGTTAGAGGATGATTTAAAAATAGCAAAAGAATTAAGCAAAACAGCTAGATGAAATAACTGTGTCATGACAGCTGATTTTAACCACCCATACATTGATTGGGTCAATATGTGTTAAAGTCAGGAGAAAGAGATTGGGTTTCTAGATACTGTGCCATGGAGCAGATGGTCACAGAACCTACTAGGAGGGAGACATTTCTGGACTTGGTTTTAAGTAATGCTCAAGATCTGGTGAGAGATGTAAATGTGATAGCATCCATTGGGAACAGGGGCCATATTGCTATTAAGTTTAGCATTTGTGTAAATAGGGAGTTGCCCAAAAAGAACAACACAACCACATTTAATTTTAGAATGGGTAATTTCTCTCAAATTAGGGGGCTTGTAAAGAAGAAACTGAAAGGAAAGGTAAGGTAAAGAGGGTCAAATCCATTTGGGAAGCTTGGAGATTATTTAAAACTACAATCCTGAAAGCTCAAATAAAACATATATTGCAGGGCTAGGAAAGGTACAAATAGGTATTTTAAAAGGTCTTCATGGTTAACAAACAAAATAATGGAAGCAGTAAAACATAAAAAGGATTCCTTTAAGCAGCGGAAGGCTAGTCCAAGTGAGGTAAATAAAAGGGAACACAGGCAGTGGCAAATAAAATGCAAGTCAGTGATCAGACAGGTGAAAAGGCACTATGAGAAACACATTGCAAAAACCATAAAGACCAACAACACAGATTTCTTCAAATACATTAGTGGCAGAAAACCAGCCATTAGTGGCAGAAAACGAGCTGGGGCCCTTGGGGATAAAAGGATTACTAAAGGATGATAGGGAAATGGAAGGGCTGTTGAAAGACCTGAGTCAGATTGAGGTGACAAGAGAGGAGGTCCTACGACTGATAGAAAAATTAAAAACTGACAAATCACCAGGCCCAGATGGCATACATCCAAGAGTTCTGAAAGAACTCAAATGTGAACTTGTGGATCTCCTGACGAAAATGTGCAACCTTATTATTAAAATCTGCCTCCATTCCTGAGGACTGGAAGGTAGCTAAAGTAAACCCCATCTTTGAAAAGGGTTACAGAGGAGATCCGGGAAATTACAGGCTGGACAGTCTAATGTCAATACCAGGTAAACTGGTGGAATCCATTATTAAAGATATAATTTTAGACACATTGATGAACAAAAACTATTGAGGAAGAATCAGCATGGATTCTGTAAGAGAAGATCTTGTCTCACGAACCAATTAGAGTTCTTTGAGGGGGTGAACAAACATGTAGATGAAGGTGACCCAATAGATGCTGATTACCTAGACTTCTAGAAAGCTTTTGATAAAGGTCCTAATCAAAGGTTCCTAAGTAAACTCAGTAGTCATGGGCTCAGGGGACAAGTCCTCTTGAGGATTAAAAACTGGTTAATTAACAGAAAACAGAGCGTGAATATAAATCAGGGCTGTAGCCAGTGGGGGGGGGGACACAGGGTGGGCCCCCATTGATTCCGCTGTGTCCCCACTGCAATCTCCCACTTTAAATTATATGTTGAGTTTATTAATTTCAGGCGTGCTGCACTGGTCGGAAGCACATGGGACCTACTAACTGGATTGGTTACTTTTTCCCCATAGCTGCGCAGCCTTAGCTTCCCAAGCTCCTTAATTCTGGAGGAAGTCGCCGCCCTGTAGCTGGCAGCCACGCTTCCTGCTGGTCATGCTTCCTGCCAACTGCCTGGCTGGGTCCTTCCAGCCAGGGGGCTTCACTGTTTGGTGCAGGAGGGGGTTGACTGGGCAAGAGTGGCTGCTGCTGGCCCAAGGATGGCCGCCGAAGAAGCACGGCCCCATGAGCTTCTATCCTCCTCCTCCTCAACTGGGCGCTTCTCCGCCTTGAGTGCATCTCAGTGGCAGGGGCTGGAACTGCTCCAGGAATGGAGGAGAACACTCAGGCCCTCCGCCATGTGACCTGAGCTGGCTTGGCAGGAGGGGGGGACAGGGTGGCTGTGGGGGGGGGAATCTGAAAGGCAGCCCAGGAGGGGAGTGACAGAGTCAAGGGGGAGGGGAGAAGGGAAGCTGCCAGCAGGAAGTTGCCCACTGGACAGATGATGTTTCGGGTCTCATGGCTGGCGGGCAGGCTGTTCCCCTCCCTCCTGGGCTTCCTCAGAAGGATTTAATTGGTGCCCCCCACTACCCCTGTGCCCCCCAAATTTCTAGCTATGGCACTGGTATAAATGGGCAGTTTCACAGAGGAGAGTGGTAAGCTCTGCGGTTACCACAGGGCTCACCACTGGGTCTGGTGCTTTTTAACTTGTTCATTAATGATTTGGAGTTGGGACTCATCAGTGAAGTGGCTAAGTCTGTGAATGAAACTAAGTTGTTCAGGGCAGTGAAACCCAGGGAGGGTTGTGTGGAGATCCAGAGGGATCTCTCAAGGGTGGGCAAGTGGGCATCAACGGGGCAGACCGGGTTCAGCGTGGGCAAGTGCAAAGCGATGGACATTGGAGCCAAAAATCCTAACTATACATTCATGTTGATGGGGTCTGAACTGGTGGAGACTGACCAGGAGAGAGATCTTGGAGTCGTGGCAGATAACTCACTAAAAATGTTGATCAACTGTGCAATGGCAATAAAAAAAGCCAATGCTATGCTGGGGATTATTAGGAAGGGAATTTTAAACAAATCAGCTAGTATCATAAGGCCCCTGTATAAATCGATGGTGCTGCCTTATTTGGAATATTATGTACAGTTCTGGTCACTGCACCTCCAAAAAGACATTATAGCATTGGAAAAAGTGCAGAAAAGGGCAGCTAAAATGATTAAGGGGATGGAACACTTTCCCTATGAAGAAAGGTTAAAGAGGTTAGGGCTCTTTAGCCTGAAGAAATTATGACTGAGGGGCAACAAGAGGTTTACAAAATTATGCATGAAATAGAGAAGGTAGAGAAAGAAGTATTTTTCTCCCTTTCTCACAATACAAGAATTCATGGAAACTCAATGAAATTATATATGAGCAATAGGTTTAGAACAGATAAAAGGAAGTACTTCTTCAACCTAACAGTAATTAACATGTGGAATTCACTGCTGCAGGAAGTGGTGGCAGCTACAAGCACAGACAACTTCAAGAGGGGATTGGATAAACATATGGAGCAGAGGTCCATCAGTGGCTATTAGCCATAAGGTACACTATGTCTGGGGCAAGTGATGCTCTGTATTCTTGGTGCATGGGGGGCAACAGTGGGAGGGCTTCTGAAGTCTGGCCCCACTGGTGGACCTCCTGATGGCTCCTGGGCTTTGGCCATTGTGTGACACAGAGTGTTGGACTGGATGGGCCAATGGTATGATCCAACATGGCTTCTCTTATGTTCCTAATGTCTATACTCCAAAGCAGCCATTTTATCCAGGACAACAAATTGCTACAACCTGAAGAAAAGTTGTAATTCCAAAAGATCTCCAGGGCTTGTCTGGAGGTTGGCAAGCTTACTCAATAAGCTCCCCCCCCAAAAAAATCTCCAGGAATCTAGGACTCTGCAACTACTGCATTATTTCCTGTACTGAAAGATAAATCAAGAAACGTCTCAGTGCTTAAAGCTGTATTTTTCTCCTGGCTGAAAACCCTTGCACAAAACTAAAAACAGGATTATTGCTACTGATGATGTAGCATTTGTCAAAAGTCCTGTGAATTAATTTCCTCCCCGCCTTTCTTTCTCTATTTTCTTTTTTGGTACCCCATTGATGTCCTTATCTTTCTGCCCATGAATGATTTCCCAGTAGCAAAACATGACAACCCATGCTGGGATTTAGCGTTCAGTGTAAAACAATGGGAAATGTAATTGCATACAGCAGTGACACAGGTTCCTGCCAGAGATATTGTAAAATGTAATTGATAGAAAAAAATGAGACAATGCTTCCCCCCCCCCTTTTTTTTGTTCGGCAAGCATACCGCTAATAGCACTTATGTGACCTTGAGAAATTGCTAAATCCATTTAGCGGCTCTGTAGAGGAATTCAAATCATCTTCATTTTTGAGGAAGTTGCTTTGTCTTTCCCTGCCCCGTGACAGTGAACCTTCCTGTTGTCATTCGTTGTTTCTTTAAAAAGGTGGTGCTCCGAAACCTCAGCGGGGTCTATTAAGGCTTACTTCACAAAACAAAATCCCAGAGTGGTTGTGTCATCGTCTCCTCTTGCAGAAGCCACACAGATCGGTTCTGCTTGGAAACATGTTTCACCCGACCACCACAGTTCAAGGTGTTTTGTTCCCCCAATAAGGTCTACCTAGCCACTCCTGCCTCCCCATCTCCACCAGCCAGGTCTAAACCAAGACTCTGCAGGGTTGTTGAGGCATCACTTCCAGTGCAGACGATGCCTGGAAGTCTGAGATAAGCCCCCTGCAGCTGCATTCATGCACAAGTTATGTAAGCTAGGCATCAGAGTATTAAGGGCATCTACAGTGGTGGATTCAGTACTGTTATTCCCAGTAGTGATGTATGGCTGCGAGACTTGGACTGTAAGGAAGGCCAAGCGCCTTGAATTACGGTGCTGGAGAAGACTCTTGAGAGTTCCTTGGACTGCAAGGAGATCAAATCAGTCATTCCTAAAAGAAATTAACCCTGACTGTTCCCTGGAAGGCCAGATACTGAAGCTGAAGCTCAAATACTTTGGCCACCCAATGAGAAGGGAGCACTCCCTGGAGAAGACCCTGATGCTGGGAAAGATCGACGGTAAAAGAAGAAGGGGACGGCAAAGAATGAGATGGTTAGACAGTGTTATCAATGTAACGAACATGAAGTTAAAAGCAAGCTCTGTAGCATGACAGAAGACAGGAGGGCCTGGTGTGATGTGGTCCATGGGGTCACGAAGAGTCAGAGTCGACTGTGCGACTGAAGAACAACAACAACAGTGGTGGAAAGTCCTATCAAGTCACAGCCAACTTATGGCAATCCCGTTGGATTTTCAAGGCAAGAGACATTCAGTGGTGGTTTCTATTGCCTGCCTCTGTGGAGCAACCTGCGACTTCCTAGGTGGTCTCCCATCCAAGTACTAACCAGGGCTAACCCTGTGCAGCTGACCAATTTACTAAAAATTGTTCAATTATCATTTGAGGGTAATGTCACTGGACCTCTTATATTTTACATAGCTTACATTCTCAGCTACAGTTGCCAGATCAGGGCTGGGAAATTCTTGGAGATTTGGGAGCAGAGCCTGGGGAGGGCAGAAAGAAAACGAAGAAGAGTTTATACCCTGCCCTTCATTCGGAGTCTCAGAGCAGCTTACAATCACCTTCCCTTCCTCTCCCCACAACAGACACCCTGTGAGGTAGGTGGAGCTGAGAAAGCTCTAAAGGAACTGTGACTGACCCAAGGTCACCCAGCTGGCTGCATGTGGAGGAGTGGGGAATCAAACCCGGTTCTCCAGATTACAGTCCTCTGCTCTTAACCACTACACCAAACTGGCGCTCAGCAAAGGTGTGATGTCATAAAGTTCACCTTCCCCCAAAGCTGCCATTTCTTCCAGGGGAACTGATCTCAATAGTACTATAGAGATCAGTTCTAATTCCAGGACAGCTCCAAGAACCAGCATATCTTAAGCCTGCCCTGAATCAGCATGCCTCTGTCAAGAACTGAGGCTTCTAAGATAAGGTTACAGAAATTTTACCTTCTATATTTTAAAAAAGTTATGCATACAGAGTTTCAAAACTTTATTAAAAGGCCTGGGGAAGAGCATTCAATTTGAAAATCAGGATTCTAAAATCAAACCCAGATCTAAACCTCCTTGGACTAGTGAAGCTGGACCACCACACAAGTGATCGGGACAGATTGTTGTACCTTAAACTATTATGTCTGGGTATCACCCATGATATGATAGAAGTCCCAAATAGACAAGAACTGTCACAGCTCATTAGAAGACATTCGAGAGACTTTGACTAAGAGAGCATGTCGATTAGAGCCCGCAGAGTGTGTTCAACCTTTTCAGTAGCCATTCAGCCTCCAGCAACAATGCCAAACTACTTATCTGAGATAATTCTTCCAAAGTATAGCAGGGCGTTCATGCCAGCGCACCTGAATGCCCTACCTTCAGCTGTGATTTCGGGAAGATTTAATGGGACTTCATACTCAGATCGACTTTGTAATTGCGGCAGCAGTAAAATTGACTCTGTGGGTCATATTAAGGTTGATTGTCCCAAATTTTCAGCTCCAAGAGATGAACTGATCTCCCCTTTATTTAATCAGGACTGCCTCTCTCCAAAAGCAAAATCATCCTAGTTACTAGAAGAGGAGGAGGAGGAGGAGATTGGATTTATACCCCACCGTTCACTACCCGAAGCAGTCTCAGAGTGGCTTACAATCCCCTTTCCCTTCCCCTCCCCACAACAGACACCCTGTTAGGTAGGTGGGGCTGAGAGAGCTCTGACAGAAACTGCCCTTGAGAGAACAGCTCTGAAATAACTTGTGACTGACCTAAGGTCACACCAGCAGCTGCATGTGAAGGAGTGGGGAATCAAACCCTGTTCTCCCAGATTAGAGTCCGTGCTCCTAGCCACTACACCAGACTGGCTCTTACTGACTTAGGGATGAAGAAAAACAAGCTACCCTGCATGTGGAAAAAAATCTAGCAGCTGTTGTCAAATCAAGCGACAACTTTTGCAGTAGCAACATTTAAATTCTTCTGTGTTTTCCTGTGGAACGAGGTTTATTGTGGGATGAGGGTTTCCTGTTTATGACTCCGGTTGCCTAACAGTACACCCCTCTGCTGTGTTCCAGCAGTCAGTCCATTGAAATCAATGTGTTATAGATAGCTCATAGACAAATGTTCTTTAAGACTTTAATGTGGAGTGATTGTGGAACTGAGTTTTCAAACAATGAGGATTCCATTCTGTGGGCTTTCGAAATCCTCTTCTCTGTCCTGAAGAGCAGATTTATACATGACTTCTCACACAGATGCAAAGATAGATGTGGTTCTCAAATTGAAATTTTTAGTATCTTCACTGAGTTTGCCAATACTGCCTTGGCCAATGCTAGATTCTGGAGGCGGTGACTGGCAAGGGCAGAGTTTAGAGAGGATGTGATGTCACTTCCTGGTGACACTCTAGGCTGCCTCTCTAAGTGTCTATGGTTTTTACTGTAGAGACCAGGAGAATCTCCTAAAACACCACTATATGGGTGCCATTTTTCCCCCCACTCCTCAGTTCCTCAGGGGTGGGAAATTAAGGCTGAGGGTAGTAATTCCCTGCCCCAGGTGGGTAATGGAAGGCCAAAGCTTCACAACAAAGGATCTGATCCCATTCCCTTATCAGTGTTGTCGTTTCAGTGGTGTAGATGGGATCAGGCCCCAAACTCTCATTCCCAAACATACATAAGCAGTCACGCCTTCTACGCAGTGATCTGTAAGGAACTGTTGCTTTTTGCTTTCCGTCAGAAAAGGTTGACAGGCCCTCCACATCTTCAGAGCAAATGCAGGCTCATAATAAGAAACTCCTATTGTGTTTTGTCAAAGGCAATTGGTAGCTATTTCTGAAGATTATTTTTTTTTAAAAAAAAGACACACACTCAAAGAAAACACTTGCATGTAAATCTTTTATGTTCTGAAAAAATTATGATTTGGTGCTCATTCCGCTCTCTCTAATTGCATCCATATTTTCTACATTTAAAACAACATCGAACTATAGGGAAGTGTGCGGGGGATCTTTCCTTCGTGAAAGGACTTAACTGCAGCATTTCACAAAAGTATTTGTTGGTTTGCTTTTCCTTTCCCTTTCATAACATAATACTCTGTTTTCATCCCGGAATAATCGTACCTGGCTCTCCCCATCCACTTTCTTAAAATGAACAATTCCCACGATAGCCATACATTGGTCTTATTTCTAGACAGCAGTACTTTTACTGAAAAATCTCTCTCTACTGAAAAACCGTATTCTCTGTTGTGCGGAAGGAGTTGCTTTTCTCCACTGAAACAGGGTTATGTGTGCTCGTCTGTAATCTAATGGCGCCCAGTTGCTTGGGGGGAAGGAGGGGCAAGATCCAGTAACTTCTCAGAGCAGCAGCAATTATTATTGCACAATTATTATCATTATCCCATACAGCATCCAAAAGCTGGGTCGTGCAAAGAATTATTTTGTTAAACAGTTTTGTATTCAGTGTTCCCTCTAAGCTGAGTTGGTGTGAGCTGGCTCAGTTTTTTAGCCTCAGGCTAACACATTTTTTTGTCTTAGCTTGGGAAGGATGGCTCCAGAGCCAACTAATGGATGGAGTAGCCGAATCGCTCGCTCACAACTTTCATGCCAGTAGCTCACAAAGTAGGATTTTTGCTCAGAAGACTCTACAGCTTAGAGGGAGCATTGTTTGTATCCTGTACCTCAGCTCAAAGGTTTTTAGGCCAATTTGCAGCATAATAAAATTTATTTATTTATTTGTTTGTTTGTTTCATTTATACCCCGCCTTGTCAGTTTTACAACCGACTCAAGGCGGCTAACAACATACAAAGCATAAAAACAAGTTTACAGATTAAAACATTTAAACATTTAAAACAGCACTAAAATTAAATACCACAAGATGGTGACTTCCTAGCGCTCCGGTGGGTAACTGCAGCAGGGTGCGAACAACAGGGCCAGGGGGATGGTATAATCGACTTTCTCCCCGGCGGCGGCCCCTATTTGAAAGCCTGGCGGAAGAGCTCCGTCTTACAGGCCCTGCGGAACTGCAACAAATCCCACAGGGCCCTGATGTTATCTGGGAGCTCATTCCACCAGTAAGGGGCCACCACCGAGAAAGCCCTGGCCCTAGTACAAGACAACCGGGCCTCCTTTGGACCGGGGTAAGTCAGGCGATTTTGGGTGCCCAACCTCAGTAACCTCTGGGGCCTATATGGGGAAAGGCGGTCCCTCAAGTAGGTGGGCCCCTGACCATAAAGGGCTTTAAAGGTTAACACCAGCACCTTGAACCTGATCCGGTATGCTATAGGCAGCCAGTGCAGTCGCTGCAGCACAGGCCAGATGTGGTCCCGCAAAGAGAGACCCATCAAAAGCCTGGCTGCAGCATTCTGCACCAGCTGCAGCCTCCGGATCTGGGACAAGGGCAGCCCCAAGTAGAGAGCGTTACAGTGATCAAGACGTGAGGTGACCATAGTGTGGATCACTGTAGCTAGGTCTTTGCATTCGAGGAAGGGGGCCAACTGCCTAGTCAGCCGTAGATGGAAAAAGGCTGCTTTGGCAGTGGCTGCTACCTGGGCCTCCATCGTCAAAGAGGAGTCCGGGAGCACACCCAAACTCCTGACCCTCGGAGCTGGCACCAATGGTGCCCCACCGAAGGATGGAAGTGGATGCCCTAACCCCAATCCGGTCCGACTCAAGCACAGGACCTCTGTCTTCAGAGGATTCAATTTCAGTCGACTCAGTCTAAGCCAGCCCGCAACCTCCTGCAACGCTCGTTCCAGGTCATCTGGGGAGGAGCCGGACTGGCCGCCCAACAACAGATAGAGCTGGGTGTCATCGGTATATTGATGACACCCCAGCCCATGCCTCCGGACAATCTGTACAAAATGTATTTGTACAGGACCAAAATAAGAGGAGAGAGATGGGAACAGAACAGAGCAAACTGGTAGCAGCAGGAGGAGGAGGAGGAATTAGGGTGAGGCAGAGCCCCCTCCGCTCTCGACCTGAGGCCTTGGAGGGGTGGAGGAAGAGGACACAGGTGCTGTCAAAACCCTGTCCCCTCTTGACGCCGCCCCCCCCCCCCCCAGTGAAGCAAGACCAAGGTTAGAGCGGTTCCTCAGTGGAACAGGCTTCCTCGGGAGGTGGTGGGCTCTCCTTCTTTGGAGTTCTTCAAACAGAGGCTAGATGGCCATTGGACAGCCATGCTGATTCTGTGAACTTAGGGAGCTCATGAGAGGGAGGGCAGGAAGGGCTGCATCAGTGCTTAGTTCTCATGGCCCTTTCTTACAACCCCACGGAAATGCCGATCACCACTTTGGGGTCAGGAAGCATCTTGGAGGTTGTTTGGTCATCTTCTGGGCATGGAGCAGGGGTCACTGGGGTGTGAAGGGGGAGGTATTTGTGAATTTCCTGCACTGTGCAGGGCGTTGGACTAGATGACCCTGGAGGTCCCTTCCAACTCTATGATTCTACGATTCTAAGGCTTTATGGGTGGCATTTGCTCTGGCAGACAAGTGCAATGTTCCCACTGTAAAGAGTGAAAACCCCACCCACATTCACTGCAATAAAACAATAAAATTATCATTGGACATCAATGCCCAAAGACATTCCCTGGGAAAGAACCCTGGGGTAAGGGAAGCAAAGAAAGCAGCAGCAGAGAGAGAGAGGAACTGTCTCCAAGGCTAAACCTAAAGCAATCTGTGGTTTAAAAGCCAGGCAGATTCACATCCCTGAATTCTGCTCATGCTTGGCTCATAAAACTGCAGTGTCAAGCTGTGAATGGTCACCCTTAGGGGTTCCTCCTTCCACCATGGCACCGTGGTTTCAAAACGGGCTGCTGGGGTCTCAGCAAGCAGGTGGGGGGCCTTGGCCGGCCAGCAGCAGCCACACTCTGGAGTCTGACTCCCCTCTCTCCATGCCAACATCAGTTTTCACTCCCCTGTTCTCCTCATCCTCGACCTCAGCTTTCATGCCTCCTTTTATACCTTCCAGCCCTGCTTCCCCACTCCCGCTCTCTCTCCCCATTGGGCCGCCTTCCTGCCCATCACTCCAGTCTCCCTCTCTATTGGCTAAAGGCACCTGCCCTTTTAATCGCCTCTTCCTGCCTCCCCCCTGATCCATCCTGGGTGGGGCTGGCCTCTCGCATTGGCTCTCGCTCACCTCAACCCTGTCTGGCATCGAGGCAGCTGTCTCTGTAGCCTCTTCCTTGTCCCACTGGCGGGCCCAGCAGTTGCGCTACCTGGCCCATCCCACGCAGTGGACCACATCTTCCCTCATTGCATGACTCCCATGCTGGGGTCCTGGTGGCTCTGCTCACGGCCCTCTGTGGCAGCAGCCTGGTGGGTCCCCAGATGGCCGGGCACCATCCCCGCCAGCATGCCGCACTGACCCAGAGCCAGCAACGCCAGGTAAGCCTCCCTTTGTGGCGCTCCGACATGGCAACGCTTGGTCTTCCCTTGTTCCCCGGCACTCTGACAGGCTAGCTGGTAAGTCCAGACCCAGACATGCAGATTATTCTAAACTTAACTTAGGAAGCATTTCTCTCTCCTTAACATCTTCTTCATTTCCCTTACCCCAGGGTGAGGTAACTGTCCCAGAGGCTACCATACTGTGGTCACATTCTGAAAAGACAAGAGTCACCAGGAAAGACAATAATGTTGGGAAAAGCTGAAGGCCGCAGGGAAAGAGGAAGACCCAACATGAGATGGATGGATGGACTCCATAAAAGGAAGCCACAAGGGCCCTCGGTTTGCAGGACCTGAGCAAGGCTGTTAATGAGAGGATGTTTTGGAGTCCATTAATTCATAGGGTCGCCGTCAGTTGGAAGCGACTTGATGGCACCTAACACATACAGTTTGGTGTAGTGGTTAAGTGCGCGGACTCTAACCTGAGAGAACTGGGTTTGATTCCCCACTCCTCCACTTGCACCTGCTGGGTGACCTTGGGCAAGCCATAGTTCTGTCAGAAGGGTTCTTGAGAAAGAGCAGTTTCTGTCAGAGCTCTCTCAGCCCCACCTACCTCATAGGGTGTCCGTTGTGGGGAGGGAAAGGGACAGGAGATTGTAAGCCGCTCTGAGACTCCTTTGGATAGTGAAGGGCGGGGTATAAATCCAATCTCCTCCTCCTCCTCCTCCTCTTCTTCTACACAAGAGATTTTAGTGGAAGTTGCTCATTCAAGTGTCGAACTGTGGGCGGGAATTGAGCTGCACCATTCACTCTTCCCGCCGCCATAACACTGCCACAGGCTCCCGCGGGTCCTATCCAAAGTGCATTACAGAATCTGACATGACCCAAAGGAGGTTAAGAATTTGAAGGACTCGGAGAGGCTGAACGTAAACAGAGGAGGCGATGGAATGACTCCCGGAGCCATTTTTCCTTCCTCCACGAGTCTCCTTTGTCATCTTCGCGCAGGCCTCATTTGCCAACTGGAACTGCCTTCTACAGGCGCAGAGCTAATGATGTGGACCCTGCAGTCGTTTTTCAAATCAGCAGCCTTCCAGCCCCGGAGCAATGCCCCCCCCCCCCATTCTGTTTCCATGAGGATACAATTGACATTTGGAAAAGATTAGTGACATGGCTTCCTCTACCCCCCCCCCCAGTTTGTTTTGAGAGATCAACATCCCCCCCCATTTCACTTTACGCAGTTTAAGATATGTTGATAACTGCCCTCTTAAGAATGGTAAACAGCTGCAGGAAATGTCTCAGGCTGCCTTTAATGATTCCGCTGGGAAATACAGGTATACCTGTGTTGAATAATAATGGTGAAGAAATAGTCATTTTCTCCTTGATTTTCTTGTGGGTAAGATTGCCAATAGAATCTTGACGGTGTATTTGGTGTCACGCGCCAGTGGGCTGCTAATGAAAAGTCTGTGTTGGAAATTAATGCCGAGCTGAAACGGGGAGAGGGCAAAATTCGTGAAACGCTTTGTCAGGATTGTACTCTGTCCCGTCCCGTCCGCCTTTTTTCCCCTCAAGGATTGTTTCATTCTTATATCGATGACTGATTGGTTAGGATCGACCATATGATCGCTACAGGAATCACTGCCCTTACTCCAATGGGCTTCACTTATCATTCTAATATCGGGGCATAGTTAAATATGATTGGCTAATGTAGTGTTGTGACATCATCATGTTCACCAAGGGATCCCTGACTGGCTGTCCAGTATGTGATCCCTGACTGGTCTATCCAGGAGGAATGAGAGAGAAAGAGAGAGAGAGAAAGTCAATGAACCAGTCAGAAATGAGGTGTTGAAATCCAGATACCTCTAAAATCTGTCCCTGTGGATGTGGAAGAAGGACTAGATAGTGTCCTGAGGTTGAGACCCATAGATATGGGGATGAAGCTTGAGGGCTCAGGGGCAGTAGGTGAAACTTACGTTTATAAAATCTGTTGGTCTGTAAGGGGATACAACACTAAGGACATGAACTGAACACAGCTTCCCAGAGAAGATGCTGTAACTCAAAACCCCAGCCACAAAACGTTAAGCTAATTGGTCTTGTACTGTCATTTGTTGCAGTTTTTCGTTCACATTTCCCCCCGTACCCAGCAGCACTGATGCACTCTGATTCTAAAGGAGCACAACAAAAAATCCCAAATGCGGCTGTGTGATAGCACAAAGATGCCTTTTCATGCTGTTCCCACCATAGAGAACAATGGAGGGGATGGGGCAACCTGTTTGAGGCCCTGTAGAATTGGACCCCGTGGTCCAATCTTCTTGAAACTTGGTGGGTATTTCGGGGAGAGATCCCAGAAGGTACCCTGCAAGTTTGGAGCCTCTCCCTCAAACCCCCTCTCCTCCAGCCCCTCATATACCCTGTGAGATTTTGCCATTGACTTTAATGGCCCATAGTATATAATAGGGCTGAAACTGACATTCGGCCAGTTATGTTAATGAGTTATGCTAATAGGTATGCTAATGAGCTCCTGCACCTCTTTTTCTACAAAGGACCCCTGATTAAATGTATGCATTTTTCAAGTTACTCTGCATTAAGCTAAGTGATCGACAACTGTACATATCAAATGTGTGTAAATGGTGTGTGCTTCTAATGGGATATAAGTGGTGCGAAAGAAACAAATGCAAGCAAACATAAGCAAACACTGCAACAGAACACGAATGAATTCCAAACTTATGGCACGTAGAAATGGAAGGAAATGATAAAAACAGCATCTCTCTCTGCCCCTACCCTGCTTTTATCTCAGGTTTATCTTCTTTTGGGTTCCTCTGACCTTTTCTGAGCTAATGAGCACATATTCTCTTTAGGCCAAGCCACGGGGATTCCAGCCTCCTCAACTGGGCCTGAATTTCTCCCAGAATTACAGCTGATCGCCAGACTAAAGAGACCCGTTCCTCTGGAGGAAATGGCAGCTTCAGAGCGTGGGCTCTATGCTTTCACATCTTTTCCAACTCCCTTCCCTTTCCAACTCCACCCTACTCAGGTTCCATCCAAATATCTTTATGCATTTCCAAACATTAAATTAGCAGTCCTCCCAATCTGCCTGGTCTTTTCTATTAGAGTTGCCAGCTCTGGGTTGGGAAATACCTGAAGGTTGGGGTGGGGAGGGGAGGGATGCCATTCCCCAGTTGAGAGTGGGGGATCCCCCGGTTTTCGGGCTCCTGCCCACTGCTGGCCAGCTAGGGGGAATCCCACCCCAAAATGTGACGTGCTGACATCATCACGTCGGTGATGTCACGCGGCGACACTCTGGTTTGGGGGCAAAACTCTATGGTTTGAGGGCGATTGCTATTCATTGAGGGCTATTGCTATTTGCTATTTTATTGCTTTTATTGCTTGCTGATTTTATGTTGTGAGCTGCCCTGAGCCCATTTTTAGAGTAGAGCAGGGTATAAATTAAACAAACAAACAAACAAACAAATTTTACCACAGAGTTTTACCCCAAAACCAGAACATCACTTTGTGGTGTCGCCAACTTGATGACATCACTTCCATGTGACATCAACACATCATGGCACTCCGCCCTCACTCCCAGAAAGTCCCTCCCCCTCCAGCATGATCATTGGACCTGGCAACCCTAGGGGGGAGCCTGAAAGGGGTGGGGCTTTGGGAGGGGAGGGACTTCAATGGTGTATAATGCCATAGAGTCTACCTTCCAAAGTGGCCATTTCCTCCAGGGGAACTGTTCTCTGTTCACCTGGGGATCAGTTGTGATCCCAGGAGAGTTCTAGTCACTACCTGCAGGTTGGCAACCCTACACATTATCCATATTTTACTATTATTATTTAGCGTTCGGGGGCCTTACCAGACTAACTGACATATACTCATCAAACAAAAAAATTGCCACCAAAGCTGAGCTGGAAACCAAGTACCACGTACACTTCCCTTGGTTTGAGTTCAGCTGTTGCATCTCCTCGAACGCTCTGATCTGAAAAACAGAATCAGAAAGACTCTATCAGTCATGGAACGATTGCTTTTCAGGAATACCAAGAAAAAAGGCCTCATAGCTTTGATTTACAAAACCCTACTAACTCCTGCCCGCCACAAGCCAACAAGCTACCAACTTGCTTGGCACAAGGACCTGACTTGCGACATCTCCGACGATCAGCGGACAGAAATCTGGGCCAGTCACTCTAAACTTTCGCCTTCACTCACAATTCAAGCCGCGGCTTCCTAAGTCCTTCTACGGTGGTATTTGACTCCGGTCAAATTGGCACACATCATCCCCCACCAGTCATCGATGTGTTGGAAACGCTGTGGTAAAAAAGCCACCTTCTTCCATAATTAGTGGAAGTGCACACACATCAAAAACTTTTGGACAGCTGTGGCAAAGTTTATTAAGGACTTGACAGGCCACTCCCTACCAATGGACCCCAAGGTGTTTCTGCTGCATCTCTAGCCACAGCTTCGTCCCCCAGCTATAGACAGAGATTTAATCAATATACTGCTCATAGCTGCCAAAGTGGTCATTGCGCAAAAATGGAAAGACAGTAATCCACCTACCATTGGTCAATGGATTAACAAGATATGGGAATTTTTCCTACTCGAAAAATGCCTAGTATACTTTGACACTGGCTGTAAAGAACTTGATATTTTTAGCCCACTTGAAAAATGGTACCCCTTTCTGCAAAAGCTAGATGCTGACAAAATTGAAGGTGAAATCAAAGCTATTTTTGGGCAGGAACACACAGGAACGGAGTTCCGGCTGGCTCCCAAGCTGGCCACGCCCAGCAGGAACTCATTAGCATAATAGGCCTCACCCAACAGCAGAAACTCATCAGGATTGGCTACATTAGGGGTGTGTGGCCTAACATGCAAAGAAGTTCCTGCTACAATAAAAGCCCTGGGTTTTGACAACAAACAAGGTAAACAGAATAAGAAGCAAAAAGTAGGTGTGGCTGGATGACCACAGTTCTGATGACATGGGGGTGTGGCCTAATATGCTAATACACTGTGCTGTCAGGAGTGTGGCCTAATATGCTAATGGGTTTCTGTTGTTGGGTGTGGCCTACTATGCTAATGAGTTCCTGCTGGGCTTTTTCTACAAAAAAAGCCCTGGGTGAAATAATCACAATAAGTTCACTCAAAACGTTTTTGATGCTCTAGGCTCATAGTGTCAGCTACCTGCTTTCTGATATTCATCTTGTTAGTACATCCCCATGTTGTTAAGGATAGTAACTGTTATTATTCAGTTCAAGTGCTTTTCAAAAGTTTATTTTTTTTCTGTACTCTACATTTTAATACATACCTGTATGACTATCCCTTTTTATCTATTGCACTTGGTTGTACTGTTCATGGTTATCCATGCACTGCCCTGTATTTTGTGTTCTGTTTCACTGTAAAACTTAATAAAATATATTGAAAAAAAAATAGCGTTCCAAAAATCCCACACCTTTTCCACATTGCATGTAATGTAATTTCACACATTGTCGTGTGAAACGTAGCAGGCTATATAAACAAGCTTTTTTCATTAGGCCAAATGATTGCTTCAACTATTTGAAGATCCCATTTGGAGAATTAGTGGTCATTCAGCAGATTCATTCTGTTCCAGCAGTGGGAGGTCTCATTTATAGGAACAATGCGTAGATGAGGCTGATATCAGCACATTCCTGATCAAAGGTCCCTTCCAGAACATACCTGACAAGGCCAAGAAGGCCTTTGCTGAAAGCTCTCCATATCTGATTTTGTACTTTTATGTGCAATTTCTCTAATATTCTCTTTCTCTCTCTTTAAAAAAAGCTTCCTCTGAAGGATCCCAACCTTTTTCAGCCTCTGGGCACCTTTGGAATTCTGACACAGTGTGGGGAGCCCAACCGCAAAATGGCTGCCGCAGGAGGCAGGGCCTGCTATAAAATGGCTGCCATGGTTTACCTTCAGGGCAGATCCTTGGGGCTGTGGTAGCAGCTGCTGCTAAAGCAACCTTTAAAAAAAATCTGCACAGCCAATCAAAGCTCCAGTGGGCACCAGGTTGGGGACTCCTGCTCTAATATAAAACGGCGCCATCTCACATACAATACTTACCATGTGAAGATGAGCTCATTTTATATATATATATATATATATGCATTTGTGTGGGGGGGGCCCTGCCTGGAAGTCATGACAACCTCTGGCGACTCCTACTGGGGTATGGATAGGGTTCCCAAGTCCCCCCAGGGGGCGGAGAAACCCCCACTCCAGCAGCCCATTCCCCACTGGCCCGGATTGGGCCACCGGGGGGAACCCTGCCCCCCCAATTGCTGCAAAGACGTGCCTGGCACAATGACGTGTCATCACGTCGGGCACGTTTCGGGGGGGACGCTCTCTAATTCGAGGGAAAACTCTATGGTTTCCCCTCAAATAGAGAGGTCTTGCCCCCACATGCCTGATGCGATGATGTCACTTCCGGGTGACGTCATTGCGGGGGGGGGGGGGCGCAAAGCACCAAAAGAACCCTGGAACAACAAGGACTCCCCCCCGCCCAACCAAAGATAGGACTTGGCAACCCTAGGCATGGAGGATGTTCAGAGAAGTGGCTTGATAGCCTGGCCTCCCAGCCATGGTATTCTCTGGAGGTCTCCTATCCATATAGGGGTACCACCCCCCAGGTGACACCTGGAGATCTCCCGCTATTACGACTGATCGCCAGACTCCAAGATCAGTTCCCCTGGAGAAGATGGCTGCTTTGGAGAGTGGACTCTGGGGCATTACACCCTGCTGAGGTCCCTCCCCTCCTCAAACCCCACCCTCCCCAGGCTCCACCCCCCCCCAAAAAAATCTCCAGGTATTTCCCAACCCAGAGCTGGCAACCCTACATCCAAGTACCTGCCAGGGTCAGCCCTGCTTATCTTCCAAGACCTGATGAGATGGGGCTTGCCTGGGCTTTCCAGGTCAGGGTGGCTCACGTTAAATTCTGATGGGAATCAGGGATCCACAAAGGGTTGCCAACAAGCTAGGGAAACAAAGCCATGGCCACCCCCCACCCCCCTGCCCCTTACTGGTTAGTTGCCTGAGAAGTGAATGGGAAAACTGTTTTCCCTAATCTTCCCAATTCTTTCTTCCTTTTAAAAAGATGTTGTCTATGTGCCACGCCATAAACAGAATTTTGCGTGACGATCTCGGTGGCCAGAGCAAGCCAAAATGGCATCTGACAAACGGTTGAGGAAGAAAGGACACTGGCTTTTAGGCTGCCTTGTCTTCCTTACAGTCAATGTCCTGCCTTTGTTTCTTGCCCGAGAGGTATCAGACATGTGAAGGGCAGAAATTATAATTAAGCAAGGCTGGCCGTAACTAGGGCCAGGTGTCAGTTAGCACTGCCATAACTTACTGATGATCAGGGGTCCGTTGAAGCGGGAGCGCACAGGAGCGCAGCTCCGGGAGTGAGGAGCCCAGGGGGTGGGCACATGACCAAGCCCCGCCCCCTCCTCGGCTTCCTCGAGCAGTGCAGAGGCGCAGCGCCCCGGGGAAAGCCCTGCTAGGGTCTTTATTGTTTTTAATGTTTTGTTTTAATATTGTTAATTTTATCATTGTTCCTTTTATGACTGTGTGCTGCTTTTCCAGAGACTTGCTCAAGGTGGCATATACATTTTCTAAGTCTACCATTTTTATCTGGGCACATGGCACATAAGTACTGGAGAAATTTCACCAACCCTTCAGCAGCTTCCACCCCATCAGTTTGGTATAGCGGTCAGGAGTTGGACTCTAATCTGGGAGAACCGGGTTTGATTCCCCACTCCTCCACATGCAGCTGCTGGTGTGACCTTGGGCCAGTCACAAGTTCTCTCAGAGCTGTTCTCTCATGAGCAGTTCTCAAAAGACCTCTCTCAGCCCCACCTACCTCATAGGGTGTCTTGTTGTGGGGAGGGGAAGGGGAAGGGATGGGTGGTGCACATGTTCTGGGTATCTCAAGTCTACTTGAAACCTGGTGGTTTCAAGGGATCAGGAAGAGAATGAAGGTGTGTTCTTTACGCTTATTTTTATTGCACAAAGTATTGGATGGGGAAGGGAATGGAGGAAGAGCAGGTCAGTTTCACTCAGCTGTGGAGTGGAGCCTGAGGGGTGGGTGTTGCCTTCTGACACACTTCCGGTATGTTAGGGGGTGTGGCATATGCAAATGAGTTGTGCAAATGAGTTATGCTAATGAGCTCCTGCACCTCTTTTTCTACAAAATGACCCCTGTGTATGTATGTATGTATATGTATATATGTGTGTGTATGTGTGTGTGTGTGTGTATATATATATATATATATATATATATATATATATATATATATATATATATATTACGGCGGCGTTATCTAACTTGGTTGTGCAACTTGCTGTTTAATCCATAAAGCTATTATTACCTGCTTGTTGATTGGGGGAAGCAGTGGGGACTGCTCTGATTATGCCTTAATTATGGTGCCGCACCTGATCCGCCGAGTGCGAGGGGGCTGAAAGGGTTCCTGGCTCACCTCGTGCTCACAGCAGGCTCCAAATTAGCCACGGCTCAAGCGGCTGCATCTGTTGCGAAAAGCCGGCCCAGAGAGCTTTTATTGCTTTCCCAAACCCTCGGAGCCGTGCTGTCTCCCCAGCGAAGCGGTTCGGTTAACTCTTAATTAAATGCTGCCAACGAGAGAACGCCAGGCTTTAGAAAGCACCAAGAATAATCTCGGTTCCAAATGGACTAGGACACATCTGAGGCGTGTGGTTGATGTTACTCTGTGGCTGGAGGGAAGTTAAAAAATAAAACGCCTCCAAGTTAGCTGAGGTTAAAAAAAAAACAACCCATCAGCAGGTACTTAAGTTGAAGGATATGAGGTAGAAAGGAGGCCCCCTCGCTGCCGACTTCCCTTCAGGTAGACGCCCAGAGATAAATCTTTGATAATGAGATGCCAGGCTGGCTTATTAAAGCCCTGATCATTTAAAATGTAAATCCTGAGGAATGAGGGGAAAGAGGCAATCCATCAGAGGAACTGTCTGTTTTTAAACAAACAAACATGCCAGCTGCCTCTTTTCGCTCTTACAAACGGCAGGCTGCCATCTTGGTAATGAGCACTGCTCGTTTCTACTAAAATGGGAGGTTAAAATGGGGGCGAAGCTCCTTCTGGGGGTGCTTTGTACACTCCCCCACACTGATATATTCCCACTGTGGAGATTATGAGGGCTGAAGAGAGGGAAAACGGAAGGCAGTGAAAGACAGGGACTTCTGGGCTAAACAGGAAAGTAAAGGTGGATGGAAAGCAGAGCACAGTGAGTTCTTTTTGACCAAAAAGACACAGAATGGTAACATTTTTTCCACCGAACACCCCTACTCCGCCTCGGTCACCGGCCAGAAGGGGGAAATGCCACTCCTGCCAGTGGAAAATTGGGCAGTCGGCAATGATAGACGATATATGGCGAATTAAATGCTGCTCTATTTAATTTTATTTTTTTTAAAGAATGACTGTGTGAGGTAAAGTCTGGGCTACCATCCTTTCCTCTAGTTTTCTAAGTACAGGGACATTTTTGCCCTGGGGATTATTTGAGCTCCCACCTGCCATTTGAAAATAGGGTTGCCCAAAGTCCTTCCAATGGTGGGAGGTCTCCCCATGGGAGCCCTCTTTGCCCCTCGCTGTGGATCAGCGCTGGGAGAGAAAAAAAGAACAGTAACATCAGTCATGATGCCACTTCCAGGTTTTCCCAGGTTTCCCAGGAAGTGTTGCAGGGTAGCTCCAGGAATTGCCAGGAACCACAAAGCTGCACTTGACTGTAACTGTTGTTCATCAAGTGGCCTTCTGTGCAGGCACACATCCCTCCCTCCTTTCCCTGCTGTGGGCTGCTTGCTCTGAAGACATGTCTTCTCCATGGCAGTGAAGGAAGGACTGAGGGATGAGCACTCTCCCTTCCTCTGTCTTGTGCCATTTTGGGCAGGAAACATCGGCATGAGATGGAGGGGAGGGGGGAGCACTCCTAACTCTTCGAAACTGCTAGAAAGCTTTGGGTTCTTCATGTGCAGTCCCATGTGAGTCTATACAGAAGCCACTAAGATGAATCTATAGTTTTATCGGGTTTGGCAACCCTATTTGGAAAGAAGAAGAAGAAAAAGAAGAAGAGGAGGAGGAGGAGGAGGAGATTGGATGTATACCCTGCCCTTCACCCAGGGTGCGTTCAGACATGCACATTTGAGCCGGTTCGAAATGCTTTGAGCCAGCTCAGATGTGGGCATTCAGACAGCCACAGCTGCCTCCTGTCACCAGCCGTCGCTTACCACACCAAATACTGGCTCGAAGTGTCGCAATTTGGAGACCAGGTCCCAAGGTGGTTTCTCCCGTCCTCTTCCGGCTCAAGCTGCCTTTTCCCTGTCTGATCGCAGTGCCGTCGCTGAGCCACTTCTGAGTCTTTAAGCCCCCCCCCCCCCCCGCGAAGCTTCTGGCTTCTGCTTTTTGACCGCCATTTTTTTTTTTACCATCGGCGATATGCACATGAATGCTTCTACACCTCTCCAAAAAAAATTTTTTTAAAGAAAGATGGACACTAATTTTCTGTTCCGGATGCCACGGAGACCAGTTTCGGAGTAAAAGTTTAAAGGGACGTGTTCTCTCAGGCCAAGGAAGTCATGGAGCTTGGGTAACTGAGAGGCTTTGCTCTCCTGCTTTTGCACATGCGCTAGATTGTATTTTCACATGTCTGCTTATGCGCATGCGGCAATTTTTTTTTTTTAAAAAAAGCCTGATGCACACTTCCATGTAGACGCTGGGGAGCCACTTGTGTGCGCTTCAAACTGGGGGTGAGTGTGATCGCGCTGGTCCGGAGTGGGGTGTTTTGAGCCGGCTCCAGCCAGCTCCAGCATGCCATCTGAATGCACCCTCAGAGTCTCAGAGTGGCTTACAAACTCCTTTCCCTTTTCCCCCAACAGCAGACACCCTGGGTGGTAGGTGGGGCTGAGAGAGCTCTATCAAGAACTGCCCTTTCAAGGACAGCTCTTGTCAGAACTATGACTTGCTCAAAGTCATCCAGCCAGGTGCAAGTGGAGGAGTGGGGATTCAAACCCGGTCTCCCAGATTAGAGTCCGCGCACTTAACCACTACACCAAACCGACTCAGAAGAAGAAGAAGGGGGGGAGGGGGAGGAGGTTAGATTTATACCCTGGCCTTCACTACCCAAAGGAGTCTCAGAGTGGTTTACAATCTCCTTTCCCTTCCCCTCCCCATCCAGCCATCCAAATGATGAGTTTACAAGAAATAAACCAATTACTCACAAATAGATGGAAAGAAAACAATCAAAATGCTCAAATTCTGCAAGGGTTATAAGATACTTACGGAACACATGTCCCTTCAGACCTGTTTTGCTGCTTGATTGTGATTATTTGGGATATATTTTGTATTAGATGAATAGTTTTGTTAAGAAATAATCACATTTATATTGAAATAAGTAGGCAATAATTACACTTTGTTTAAGAAAAACATTTTAAATTGGTCGGGTGTTTTTTTTTTTGGCACTTTCTTCCACAGTCTTATTTTCTATAATTCTTTACCGCGTAGGTGTTGGCAACTCTGTCTTTCATCGACTGAAAGTTTATCATACTGCAACTCTGATACAGGAAGAGAGTCTAAGAGCTAGATTGGTGTAGTGGTTAAGTGCGCGGACTCTAATCTGGGAGAACCGGGTTTGATTCCCCACTCCTCCACTTGCACCTGCTGGATGACCTTGGGCAAGCCATAGCTCTGTACCAGCTGTTCTCTCAAGGACAGCTGTCTCAGAGCTCTCTCAGCCCCACCTACCTCACAGGGTGTCTGTTGTGGGGAGGGGAAGGGAAAGGAGTTTGTAAGCTGCTCTGAGACTCCAAGTGAGTGAAGGGCGGGGTATAAATCCAATCTCTTCTTCTTCTAAGGCTGCAATCAGACGGGCAAGTTGCTCTGATGTCGTGCTGGCTCCCTACCAGCTTTGAAGTGCAAGATCAAATGGCAACATCTGCCTCCCATCTCTCAGTCATTGCCCCCCCCCCCCATCCTCACCACTGACTTTCCCAATACAAGGTAAAGTCCAGTGTTTATGCTTGAACATGTCTCACTGTGGATTTCTGGGCTTCTGATTTTTCCCTTGCACACTCAAGCCTCTTGGTGAGGTCTGATGCTTCTGGTCCCCAGCCGCCATTTTTTTTGCAATTAGTGATGTGTGCATAACTGCATATCCGCTCCTAGTGAATAAGCAGTTATGCACATGCGCACATTAGTTGTTGGTTTTTTTTTTTTTAAAGAAGCTGCCTGCCTGCCCTCTCCGTGGTGACTGCACAGTGGCTATCTGGACGGTCAACTGTAGGGTATGTCTGGTTGCACCTCTCTGGAAGAAATGGCCTGATCGCAGACTAAGGGTGTTTTGGGGGGAGGGAGAGGATAAGGAGGGAGAGAGCCCTACGCTCTTTATACGTGAATACTTCATATATTTCTACAAACAATGGGGCTGCTGCTATCATGCCTCCTTTGGCCCCGAGTGTGTTATGCAAATGCAAAAATCAGTGCTGTAAGTGTTCGCTGGTTAATCAGGGTAATTAATCCACTGAAGCTTCAGTCATGAAATTTCAAGTAAGCGAGGGAATATGTCATCTTCCAGAACAGATTCTTTTTCTTCAGCCCAAACTACCTGCCCTTGAGCCAAGGACTGCTGCCCAAAGGCTGCTGGGAGCAAAATGGTGCTTAGCCTGACTGCTGTGGTATTTAAAGCCTACCTCTTGACCAGGCTGGGGGGAACATGGCTGAGGAGCAGCCCTCTACCACAGAAGAATGGAAGAAGCAGAAAGCTTGAGCGAGCATACTGTGCTTTAACACTCTCTGAAACTGGCAGCAATCATGGAGTCATAAAGGGGATTAGAGCTTTGTCTGACACTGTTTTTTTTACTGATTAAAAATAACGATATCCCAGCTCTCCTCATCACTTTGACCTTGGCTAGGGGTGCCACAAGACTCCCTCTAAGCCGTGGAGTCTTGTGAGCAAAAATCCTACTTTGTGAGCTACTGGCATTAAAGCTGTGAGCGAGCGATTTGGCTGCTGCATAAATTAGTTTGCTCTGGAGCCCTCCTTCCTGAGCGAAGACAAAACGGTGGGAGCTGGAGGCTAAAAAACTGTGAGCTGGCTCACACTAACTCAGCTTAGAGGGAACACTGGCCCAGGACTCCTGCTGTAGTGGGAGGCCTCTTAGCATCCTGGCACTTGGCTTTGCCCACTGGCACCTAGAAATGGGGGAAGAACAGACCACACAGTAGCGTTGTGCCAGCTTCACTCTAGTATCACACTGGCATATTTATGTCACTTCTGTTAAAAACCGGAGGTGACATGAATGCACTAGCATTTTATGAGCAGCCAGGGTGGAACTATCGCAGTCTGAACTAGCCTCCACATCCGTTTTCTCGGGCACCCCCATAGCTCTGGGTTGGGAAATAACTAGAGATTTTGGGGGTGGAGGGTGGGGTGTGGAGTGGGGAGGGGAGGGGAGGGGCCTTGGCAGGGTATGTACAGCCCACCTTCCAAAACAGCCGTTTCCTCCAGGAGAACTGATCGCTGTCATCAGGAATCCACTAATGATTCTGGGAGCTCTCCAGCCACCACCTGGAGGTCGGCAACCCCACACGAAATAGTACACTCTGCAGTAATCTGATCAGGACAGAGGTGATCACTGTGACTAGATCCTGCTTCTCAAGGAAAGGCCACACTTGGTGATCCAACCGAAGCATGAAAAGGGTGCCTTATGGGCTCCAGTTGAGATATTGTTGAAGTGAGTGACTCAGCATCCCTGGACATAGGTGTGCTACGTCACTCTAAGGGTGTTTAGGTGTTACCCCCTTGACTACAATGCCTCTCTTTGTCTTGACCTGGGAGCTGCCCTCTGACTCCTCTTTCTCTCTCCCCCTTTGTCCTCTCCAGGAACTTCAGCATCACCTTTCTAGTCTCCTACCCCCCCCCCCCCCCGAAGGATCAGGAAGGGGAGCTGGCATGTTTTCCTGGCTGCCCTGGGTCTCCCCAGCCAGCCTGCCAAGGTGCACAGGATGGGGAGACCGAGGGTAGCCAGGCAAACATGCCCCGTTCCTTCCCTGAACCTCTCTGCTTTTGCGGAGAGACTCAGGGAAATGTGGGGGGGGCATGGGTAAATGCTTTTCTCTCCCTCCCCCAGATCGGGGAGGGAAAGAACGGCATTTTCAAAATGTCTGGGTTCCCCTTCTGATCTTCTCGCATCTGGAGAAGATCAGGAGGGGAACCCAGGCATGTCTGCATGCCTGCCCTCTTCCCCCAGCCCACCTGCCATAGCGAACAGGCTGGGGAAAGGAAGGCATGCATGCACACATGCCCCTTTCCTCCCTGAGCCTCTCCGCTATTGTGGAGAGGGAAGTGCAGGGGGGGGGGGCATGATCGAGGAGGGAAAGAAAGGCATTTTCAATGTGCCTGGGTTCCCTGCCTGCCCTTTTCCAGCTGCCACATGCCAGCTAGAGAAGGAAAGGCAGAGAGAGGCTTTTCCTTGTCAATTTCACTCTCAGCTGACTGGCCAGGGGTGAAATTGACAAGGAGACCTGGAGGGGCTCCCCCAGAGGGAAAGAGGGCATTTGAACATGCCGCCTTTCCCTCTTGTGTGTAACGCGGGGAGGGCAGCGTGCTCTGTAGCCAGGTGTGCCAGAGGTTTCTGTGCGTTCGTGTGCATTCCTGCCCCAAAATAGCCCTGTCCTCTCATTCTCTTAACATGGCCTTCCATGGAGAAACATGTCTCTGCAGGTCTCTCCCGAACATACAGTGCCCTCATACTCCCCCACACACATTGCCGGACAAGCCGGCTATTTGTGACAGGGAAAGGACTCTTTCGACTAAGCTTCTTTCTCTTCCTTTGACTGCAACCTGAACATGAACTGGATCCATTTGAATAAATTTAAGTTTACTTTTTTTTTTGCAGTATACTTCTTGGGCTTCTATGACTGCGCAAAACTCTGCTGTACCAACCAAATCTCCCAGTAGATATGCCCTGCCATTTGTAAGTCCGGATCTCACTGATCCTGCAAGCTACAGTCCTGCACCTTTGAGGAGAATGGTCTTGGACTCACTCCTAAATCCCCGATCAGCACCCATACCAATCAGCACCCTCTCAGTCTTGTCTGGACTGTGCTTCGGTTTTATTGCCTCAGGCGTCGGATGTAAATAATAAACTCCGACAGCCTTTTATTCCTCTAAAGAGTCTGAAATATTATCTCGTAAAGAACGATTGTCATCCTTCATATGGGATCTTCAGAACAGTGCTTTTAGGGCGCCGTAGAAATATGTAAATGCATGCAAATTTAATCCACCAATTGATTAATTGGTTAA
Source organism: Lepidodactylus listeri (assembly GCA_029233225.1). Lineage (NCBI taxonomy): Eukaryota > Metazoa > Chordata > Lepidosauria > Squamata > Gekkonidae > Lepidodactylus > Lepidodactylus listeri. The sequence goes on from JARCFY010000004.1 coordinate 145,510,095, forward strand.
AAGCCAGACAGTTAATCAACTAAAAGCTCTTTAATCAGTTGACAGGAGGAGCACATGTGCTTTTTTAGAAAACAGTTTTCAAAGTTTTCCCACTTCCATTTATGAGAAAAACTGTGAGCAGAAAGCAGACAATTCCTACTAATGAAGGACTTGGGGAAGCAATTTGCTACCTGGTTTCCAGACTGTTTGCCAAGTGTGTCGGATCCTTTTCCTTTTCTTTTTTTAAAGCAGAGATAAGGGAGGTGGATGCACTGATATTTGCTTCGGCCGTTGAACATTTCGGAAAAGTGACACAGGCAAGGGAACCACCAGAGCCGCATGGTAACTCATAAAGGAACCATTCACACATGGACCCTTTCTACACACACAGTTCACTGTGCTCACTCCGGAGAACCCGAGCAGTCAAACCGTTACTCCAGCGTGGAAGCAGGGCCAGGGGAAATTCCAGGGTAAAACAGCATTCAGAGAAGCCGAGGAAATAGCAGACCGAAATCAAACTGAGAGCTGAGCCAGGCAGAATTTTAAAAAACAAAACAAAAGAAATGCAGGGCGAAAGCGGGAGGCAATGCAGAATGACAAATATACCGCAAAGTGGAGCAGATGTGAGAGCAGGGGGAAGCCCCGTGCAGAATAGGCCATAATCATAGAATCATAGAGTTGGAAGGGAGCCCCAGGGTCATCTAGTCCAACTCCATGCACAACGCAGGAAATTCACAAATACCTCCCCCCCCAAACCCCCAGTGACCGCTGTTCCATGCTCAGAAGATGACAAAAAACCTCCAGCATCTCTGGCTGAACTGGCCTGGAGAGAAATTGCTTCCTGATTCCAAAGTAGTAATCGGCATTTTCCTGGGGGTGTAAGAAAGGGCCACAAGAACTAAGCACTGATGCTTAGTATTGCATGCCCTGGTTTAATTATACTTACTGTCAGGGGTCATTTCGAGCAGGAATGCCATTCCGGGAGTAACAAGCCCAGGAGTGGGCACATTTGGTGATACACTGTGGGAAAAAGCAAAAGCAAACTAACTTGATCTGTATTTTCATGCTCGTTGTAGGGTAGCTTCGCTGCAGGAGCAAAGGACACCTAAAGTGCCTTTAGTCAAAGTGTAAAGCTGGCTCGCTACCTCTGAGTTGGGAAATACCCGGAGATTTTTGGGGTGGAGCCTGAGCAGTGGGTGTGGCCTTCTGACACACTTCCGGTGATGTCAGGGGGTGTGGCATATGCAAATAAGCTATGCTAATGAGTTATGCTAATGAGCTCCTGCCCCTCTTTTTTTACAAAACAACCCCTGCTTACTGTAACTGGTGGGATTGTTTGAATGGGGGCTTCTCCATCCATGAAACCAGAATCTAAAAACATGGTTTGAAGTTGATTTATTAACCAAAGCAAGTCTTCACCATGGTTTCACATGATAGATGACTCCAGGCATCCTGGCTTAATCATAGCTTCTTCTCCCATGTGGATTTATACCCCACCCTTCACTACCTGAAGGAGTCTCAGGGTGGCTCACAAATTCCTTTCCCTTCCCCTCCCCACAACAGACACGCTGTGAGGGAGGTGGGGCTGAGAGAGCTCTGGCAGAAACTGCTCTTTTTCAAGAACAGCTGTGTGAGAGCTATGGCTTGCCCAAGGTCATCCAGCAGGTGCAAGTGGAGGAGTGGGGAATCAAACCCGGTTCTTCCAGATTAGAGTCCGCGCACTTAACCACGACACCAAACTGGCTCTTATGTGGCCCTCATACACATCCTTGCTACGGAGGCCAGAGAGAAGGTGAAGAAACAGAATTTGTCAAGACAGAGTAGGATTTGAATGACCATCTGGGAGCTGAATCCAAGTTTCACAAATAAATAATGGTGTCGTGTTATGGCTGAATCGAGGCACACACTTTCTGCTTTCTGGCGTGAGGGACACCAGAAACACAAGCAAAACCTTTAATAACTTTTGTTAAGGCATACGCAGATTCAAACCACTATGGAGTCTCCATAACTCTGCTGCGACTTGACGGCACTTTTGACCACCATCACAAGAATGAAGAGATTGGATTTATACCCCGCCCTTCACTACCCGAAGGAGTCTCAGAGCAGTTTACAGTCCCCTTTCCCTTCCCCTCCCTACAACAGACACCCTGTGAGGTAGGTGGGGCTGAGAGAGCTCTCGAGAACTGCTCTTGAGAGAACAGCTCTGAGAGAACTTGTGACTGACCCAGGGTCCCACCAGCAGCTGCAAGTGGAAGCGTGGGTACTCAAACCTGGTTCTCTCAGGTTAGGGTCTGTGCTCCTAACCACTACACCAAACCGGCTCTCCACCAAACTGACTAGGACACCAAACTGACTAGGCCAATTCCTCGAGCTTGGTTTGTATTGCAGTTATTAAATCCACCCAAGGGTCAGGTAGCCACTAAGCTTAGCTCTCCTCACTGGCTGCATCCACATGTCATAGGGTTGCCAGCCACCAGGTGGGACCTGGGGATCTCCTGGAATGACAGCTGATTCTCAGAGATCAGTTCCCCTGAAGAAAATGGCTGCTTTGGAGAGTGGACTCTGTGGCACCATAACCGCTTAGGTTCCTTCCCTCCCCACAGGCTTCACCACACAAACCTCTAGGGTTTTCCCAGCCCTATTACCTCCGACACAAGTCGTTCTGTGCTTCCCATTATTAGCATTCTGCACAATTTCATTTGGTTCCTGATGCGTGCGTTTTTGTTAACTGTTGCATAATTAAGGATGAAATCTTTTTTTTTTTTTAAAGTCCTGAGAATTCTGAGCTGCCGGTGCAAAGCGCTTTCCTTTGAACTCAGTGTCTCCAGACTGTGGGGTGCAGCTCTTCCAGTTTCCTGGAGCAGGTATTTCCTAACGAAGAGCAACTGAGCAAGCATCCGCTGATCATTCTGTGTGAACACAGTCGAACAAGGAGAGAGGGGGCGAGAGATCAGCCAGCAAAAGTTCAGGTTCCAGAAAAAGCTACAGAATTCAAAAAGGATAATGGATAGGGTTGCCAAGTTGAACTCACAATTCAGCGGGGGGAGTCCCGGCGCTCCTCAGGAGTCTTCTGGCGCATGCACAAAGTGTGCGCGCCGCAGTGACATCAGTGACTTCATTGCACTGGGCACATTGAGGGTAGAACCATAGTTTTCCTTTGAATGATAGAGTGCCTCTTCCCGAAACATGCCTGACGCAATGACATCACCTCCGGGCACGTATCCACAGCCCGGCAGTTTGGGAGTGGAGCTCCTCCCGGTGGCCCAATCAGTCGGGGGTTTCCCTGCCCCCCCAGGGCACTTGGCAACCCTAATGGATAGTGAAGCCAAAATCCTCCTTACAAAAGACCAGGGGTCCTTTCGTAGAAAAAGAGGTGCAGGAGCTCATTAGCATAACTCATTAGCATATGCCACGTCCCCTGACATCACCAGAAGTGTGTCGGAAAGGGAATGTCAGTTTCAGCCCCATTATACCCTATGGGCCATTGAAATCAATGGCAAAAACTCACAGGGTATATGAGGGGCTGGAGGAAAGGGGGTTTGAGGGAGAGGCTCCAAACTTGCAGGGTAGCTGCTGGGGCCTCTCCTCGAAATACCCACCAAGTTTCAAGAAGATTGGACCACGGGGTCCAATTCTATGGGCTCCCAAACAGGTTGTCCCATCCCCTGTTAACTTTTTTCCAGCCAAAGAGGAAACAATGGAGGGAATGGGGGCAACCTATTTGGGGGCCTGTAGAATTGGACCCCCTGGTCCAATCTTCTTGAAACTTGGTGGGTATTTTGAGGAGAGGCCCCAGCAGCTACCCTGCAAGTTTGGAGCCTCTCCCTCAAACCCCCTCCCCTCCAGTGGCTTTTAAAGTTGCTGCCGAATTTCGGCGGCAATTCGGCAGCGGGCCGAATCAGATCAGAGAATCTGATTCAGCCCGTGGCTGCCCTAGTGGCCACTCCTGAGCTGGCGGAGCTTCGCTCCACCTCGCTGTGGCCCCAAAGGACCCCTGTAAAAGACGTTTAAGAAAACTCAGCAAATGGTGGTGAAACAATAAGGTTATATAGAGTTTTGGGAATATAGGTTGGTGGGTGGAGCAACGAAGCTACTTGATATGTATATTGGGAAGACTGTGCATAGGTAGTGACTGAAAACAATCAGCTGGGTAGGGTGTGGCTTATGAGGCCTGGTCGTTTTTCTCTCCAAGTACTGAGTTGCTGAGAGGCCTCGGCTGAATTACTTTTTGTCTGGCGTGGGCCCTTCCTTTATTGATGTGACTTCTTGTGGAGGAGTAGAAAAGAGCAAGAGTCCAGTAGCACCTCAAGGACTAACAAAATTTGTGGCAGGGTAGGCGCTTTCGTGAGTCACTGATCACTCCTTCAGCTACAGGTATCCAAAGAAGTGAGCAGTGACTCACGAAAGTGCCTACCCTGCCACAAATCTTGTTAGTCTTTAAGGTGCTACTGGACTCTTGCTCTTTTTCCACCTCCAGGTGGCACCTGGGCACCTCCCGCTATGACAATTGATCTCCAGATGACCAGGATCAGTTGCCCTGGAGAAAATGACTACTGTGGAACGTAAACTTTGGAAGGTGACCCTGGAAAGGCCCCGCCCCTCTCCAAACACGGTCCCCTCCAAGCTCCACCTCCAAAATCCCCAGTTATTTCCTAACCCAGAGCTGGCAGCCCTATTTCTACTGCAACAGACACCCATCTTGATCTATCTTGTGCAGGACGTTAGCCCCATGACCATCTATTTTTGAACTCCAGCTAATTTCTCCTTTCGGATGGTGAGGAGGGAGGCCCTGAGAACTTTGTTTCACATTGGAAGCCTGCTCCTGAGCGGGGTTGCTAGATCCATTGGAAATGCCAGCGGGGGGGGGGGGGGACGGACGGGACATTCCGGGAGCTGGAAGCGTTGCCCCTGATGTGCTGATGTCACTGGAAGTGATGTCATGTGCCATGCCTACATCACTTCCAGGTGACATAGGCATGTCAGGGGCAACACTCTTGTTTTGGGGCAAAACTCTATGGTAAAGTCACTCTCAAACCATAGAGTTTTGCCCCAAAACCAGAGCATCGTCCCCTGATGTCCAGATATGCCTACGTCACTTCTGGTTAATGAAGACATGTCATATGATGTTGCTGTTGGGGGGGGATTTCCTCTCACTGGCCAGCTGGCTGGTAGTAGGCAATAGCCCACAAAGCTGGGCAATCCCCCACCCCAACTGGGGAATGGCAACCCTGCTTCTGAGACACTGTGCCTGGGCCACCTTCAGTAAGAACACAGCACTTCTGGGACACTGAATGCAGGAGCACAGGAGCTACCGCCTGCTAAACCAGGTTTTCCGAAGGGAACTTTCAAAAACCCAGGAAATCAGCAGAGAGCTGCAGAGAGCTGCAAAACTGTATTTTCCCTATTGTGATAAATATAGTTATTTTTTGTGTAAGCCAAGGTGTGTGAGTAGTGGGATGGGGGGCTTAAAAAAAGGAGACCCTAAGCCTTGACGTTCCCATGCCTGGTTTACAGTTACAAAAGTTTGCAGAGGACAGATTCTTATCTTGAGGAGGGGAAATCCAAAGCTGACTGCAAAGTGCTTTCCTTAAGAGCCGGCATCTCGAAACTGTCGAATGAATCCCTTCCCGTAGCCTGGAGTGCATCTCTCCTAATTCTCAAGCCAGGAAACATTTGCTGATCAATAGTCATCACTATAACAAAAGCAAGATAGGTCAGCAGAGGGTGCAGGTCAGAAATCAAGTGACTTAATCCCCAGACCCCAAACAAGAGATGTCAATACTGAAGTCTAATCCCCCTCCCCCGGTCAAAGTTGATCTGCAAATAAAATATGTCCTGCAGCCACAATTCCACCCCTTAGCATAAAAGAACTGGGTCAGGCCATGAAAGTTGGAGTCAAGCCAATGAACAGATAAAATTCTTTTATATCTTTGTCTCTGACTCATGCGCTCCTCTCTTGCCAATCTCTCTGGTCCTTTTTCATCGCTACTTGGCCATCGCTTTCCCTTCTGTGTTTTTATCTTGTCTGTCCACTCTCTCTTCCCGCTCCATTTGTGTTATATTTGTTGTATTCCCTTTGTTGTGAGCAATGCTCCCTCTAAGCTGTGGAGTCTTGTGAGCAAAAAGTCTACTTTGTGTGCTACTAGCATTAAAGTTGTGAGCGAGCGACTTGGTTGCTGCATAGTTTGCTCTGGAGCCATCCTTCCTGAGCTAAGAGAAAAAGGTGTGAGCTAGCTCACATTAACTCAGCTTAGAGGGAACACTGGTTGTGAGGCTATACCACCACGAGCACAGCACAACGCAAGATTGCGTTGCAGTATTTTGTTAAGATTGCTGCTGGTTGATGCCACCTATGTTGGGGAAGGGCCAGTGTACAGATACCCATTTGATCATGCCAGGAAAGAGAGGCCTTTCATACTTGTTATCCCAGAGAGCAAGTTTGGTGTAGTGGTTAAGTGCATGGACTCTAATCTGGGAGAACCGGGTTTGATTCTCCACTCCTCCACTTGCACTTGCTGGATGACCTTGGACAAGCCATAGCTCTGTACCAGCTGTTCTCTCAAGGACAGCTTGGGAAAGAGCTCTCTCAGCCCCACCTACCTCACAGGGTGTCTGTTGTGGGGAGGGGAAGGGAAAGGAGTTTGTAAGTGGCTCTGAGACTCCAAGTGAAGGGTGGGGTATAAAGCCAATCTCCTTCTCCTCCTCCTCCTCCTCTTCTTCTTCTTCATCTTCTGCAAGTTTGAGAGAGTGGCAGGGAATGCATGGAATTAGTTTATTTATTTGCATCATTTTTAGTCCACCCACCCCTTTCTCCTATGACAGACCCAAAGCACCTTACAATGAGAGTTCAAAGATAGAATCAGCTAGATAGAAGATAGAAAAAATAGAATCAGCTAGATAGAAGATAGAAAAAATAGATAGAAAAAATAGAATCAGCTAAAACACAGACTGATCAAGAAAAATAGTAATCGCTAGGGTTGCCAAGTCCAGGATGGAAAAACTGTGGAGATTTGGAGGTGGAGCCTGGAGAGGGTGGGGTTTGGGGAGGGGAGGGGCCTCAGTGCTGGAAGAGAAACACCAGACGTCGTCTCTTACGTCGTCTCTTGTAGCCTCCGGAGAGGGGGCTACAAGACAGTCATATAGCTAGACAGGCAAACTTGAGTTTCCTTCCTGTTTACTCTCCTGCCTCTGTCCCTATAAATGCTTTTGGGAAGAAGTGGGGGCTTTAAGGGAGGGGGCTGGCCCTTTAAGGGAGGGGGCAGAGCCCCTAGTAGCCCTGCTGTAGTAATGGGCCAGTCAGCAACCCTAGGGAGCAGCCACAGAAAAGCCCATTCAGTTGCCTAGGCCTAAGCCAGCCCACCCACAAGAAGGAATGGTGAGTCAGACCTCATCAGAACCACAGAATTCCCACATGGCTACGTATTGGGAGATGTGGGCCTAGAAGCCTGTTGTGTGCGGCACCTGTGGAGAACTGGACACATCTTTTCATCCAAAGTGGGAAATCCCAGTTATGCGGGGCAGGCCTTTGGTTTTCTTGAACCCTTGACGCTTGGGTGCTCAGAACAACACTCCCTCACGCGAATCCTGAAGTCTCTCCTCAGTTAGAAGTTTAAAAAAAAGGAAGAAGAAGAAGAGCTTTATAATCAGCAGAAAGGAAGAGCACCGGGCTGCCGTTGTGAGGACGCCGACATTGATTTCAGTGGGGTTTCAAAATAATTGCAAATCACTCATCTTCTTGATTCAGATTTTTAAATGAGCCAAGTTCCTCCTCTTCTAACTTTGCTTGGCATGAGGTCACTGCAGACTGAGCTGCATGTGACCGGGATTTCTGCCTTCAATAGCCACGTGCCCAGGCGACTGCCCCAAACTGAGGGGTCGCGTCCTACAAACAGACACACCAGCAGGGGATGTGAGGGGAGGGCTGCCAGATCCAGACTGGGAGACTCCTGGAGATTTGGGGGATGGACCCTGGGGAGGACAGGGACCTCAGTGGGGTACAGTGCAGCAAGTCTGTAGAGAGCCGGTTTGGTGTAGTGGCTAGGAGTGCGGACTCTAATCTGGGATAACCGGGTTTTATTCCCCACTCCTCCATATACAGCTGCTGGCATGACCTTGGGTCAGTCATAAATTCTTTCAGAGTTGTTCTCTCAAGGGCAGTTCTCGAAAGAGCTCTCTCAGCCCCACCTGCCTTGCAGGGTGTCTGTTGCGGGGAGGGGAAGGGAAAGGAGTTTGTATACCACTTGGAGTGAAGGGCACGGTATATTTCTCCTCCTCCTCCTCTTCCATTTCCTCCTCCTCCTCCTCCCTGGAGATCAGTTGTAATTCTGGGAGAACTCCAGGCCCTACCTGAAGGTTGGCAACCCTATCCAAAGTGCTGTTCCAAATGGAAAAGGCCCCTCTTTCTTTAGTCTAGACTTCCCTTTCTTTTTAAAATGTTGTCTATGTTGCCACTATGTCACCGACAAGTTCTGCTGTCTGTCCAGATCCCAATCATTTTTCCACATTTCCCACAAACAACAGCTCACTAGTGGTTCCAGAGAAAGGGGAGGGGCTGTGGCTCAGTGGCAGAGCATCTGCCTGGCATGCAGAAGGTCCCAGGTTCAATCCCCGGCATCTCCAGTTAGAAAGGACCAGGGAGGAGGTGGTGTAAAAGACCTCAGCCTGAGACCCTGGGGAACCAATGCCGGCCTGAGTAGACAATACTTACCTAGATGGTCTGATTTAGTAGAAGGCAGCTTCATATATGTATACTATGTGTAGAGGAGAAAAGGCAGCATCTTAACATGTGGAACTCTCTGCCACAGGAGCTGGTGGTGGCTACAAGCATGGACAGCTTCAAGAGGAAATTAGCTAAACATATGGAGCAGAAGGTATAGACAGGAACTCTCAGTCTGGGGCAAGTGATGCTCTGTAATCTTCGTGTGTGGGGGGGGCAACAGTGGGAGGGCTTCCTGGCCCCACTGCTGGACCTTCTGAGGGCACCTGGTGTTTTTGGCCACTGTGTGACAGAGTGTTGGACTGGATGGGCCACTGGCCTGATCCAACATTGGCTTCTCTTATGTTCTTAACCTGGAGGCCAAGCCCTAAAAGGGAAAGGCTGAGGGACTTAGGAATCTGGAGAAGAGGAGGTTGAGGGGGGACAGGATTGCTCTCTTGAAGTATCTGAAGGGCTGTCACTTTGAGGAGGGCAGGGACGGGAGCTGTTCCTGTTGGCAGCAGAGGAGAGGACTCGCAGGGATGGGTTTAAATTAAGAGCGGGAGGGTGCTGGCTGGATCTTAGGAAAACCTTTTTTTATTGTCAGAGTTGTGCAACAGTGGAACCAGCTGCCTGGGGAGGCGGTGAGCTCCCTTGCCCTGACAGTCTTTAAGCAGCAGCTGGGCAAACAGTTGTCAGGGATGCTCTTGGCTGATCCTGCACTGAGCAGGGAGTTGAACTTGATGGCCTGTATGGCTCCTTCCAGCTCGGAGATTCTAACCTGATCGCAAAGGCCTTTTATACCCCTGGGGCCAATTCTCGCATTGAAAGGACCCAGGCATTTTGAAGGATCTACACACTGTAAAGAATCTGTGATGTGTCTTTGGAACCAGAATCCACAACATATTGCTATGGACACATGCAAGGCTGGCGCGGCAACAGATGTACCTGGAAAGGCCACAAAGATGCATTGCTTGTTGACATGAGTTCTGGCAGAAAATAAGTTTGGCCCACAAAACCACTGGCAAAAACGAAAAGGAAAAAAAGGCCCATGCAATCTTCAGTTGACTCATCTAACTTCCTGGCAGAGGGTCCCAACCTCTTGAGCATTGCCTTTTGACAGAATGGTATGACTGAGTCACGTCAATGAGACAGAACTGGGAAATTACAGCTGCCAGTTTCCTGTCAGGCAGAGCTCCTCTGCCTTCAGCAGTTTCCTGGCTTGCAGAGACTTAGCAGGTAACACTTTTTTTCTGACAAGCAATATGGCTCACACAGTGAAAAATGGGAAGAAGCAATGAGAAGCAATGAGGGACATCCCGCAGTTTACTCTTGTGGAGTTCGTTCTCCTGTTGAGATACAAGAATGGTGGCCCGTTAAGAATTTGGAATTGTTGGAAACGTTGTTCCTGTGAATGTGCGTGGGCCTTGTTGCTATCAGAAGCAGGTTTTGCAATTAGAAGCAACAAGTGGAGACCCGCAAGAAATTTGCGGGAAAGTTATCGCATTCCTCACACCTTTGCTTCCTCCCTTCTCCCCCTACCTCTCTCACACTCTTTCTCCCTTCTGCCCCCCCCCTTTCTTTCTCTCCTCCATGTATGTTACTTCCTCTCTCTTTCTGACCCGTCATCATTCTCTTTGTTTTTCTTCCTCCCCACCTCATCACTCTTTCTTCGTCTCTCTGCCCCCCTCCATTGCTCTCTCTTTCTGCCCCCATCACTCTCCCAGCCTCCTGCCTGCTTCCTCTCCCCCCACAGCAGCAGTGGCAGTGCTCTGGGAATCACAATGGATCTCCCAGCTGCAGAGATCAATTCACCTTAGGGCTGCCAGCTCCAGGTTGGGAAATTCCTGGAGATTTTGGGGGGGGGGGGGAGCCTTCGGACAGTGGGGTTTGGGGAGGCAAGCAGCCTAAGCAACCCTCCAAAGCAGACATTTTATCCAGGGGAACTGATCTCTGTCACCTGGACAACAGTTGTAATTCTGGGTGCTCTCCAGCCCTTGTCTGGAGGCTGGGAGTGGTAGTTTAAGTGAAGTAAATGGCTAGTTTGGAGGATGGAGTCTATGGCATTATACTGGTCTGTAGTCCCTCCTCAAATCCCACCATCCCCAGGCCCCACCCCTCAAATGTCCAGGAATTTCCCAACCTGGAGTTGGCAACCCTATTTCCTTCCCACCCAACAGCCAACCTACCTTTCTCTGTCTTCAGCTTTCCATCTCCACCCCCCTCCCTTGCAGCCTTTGTCTAGGAAAATTACAGTCTTCCTCCACAGTGGGAACTAAAGCAGCTTACATTATTATTTCCTCGTTATCTGCACAACAACCCTGTGAGGCTGGTTAGGCGGAAAGTATGTGACTGGTCCAAAATCTCCCAGTCAGATTCCACCGCAAGATGGGGATCTGAACCTGGGTCTCTCAGATCTCAGTCTGAAGCTCTGTTACATCACAATGGCTTTCATAGGGTGGCTGCTGATGAACAGTAGCAAAGCAGCTGGGCCTAATTAAGTCATGCAAATCAGGTGGTATCAAGTCACACAGAGGGTGCTGCCTAAAGATGCCAGCCTCCAGATGGGACCTGGGGATCCCCTGGAATTACTGCTCATCTCCAGACTACAGAGATAACTTTCCATGGAGAAAATGGATGCTTGGGAGGGTGGAGTTTATGATATTGTACCTCACTGAGGTCCCTGTCCTCCCCAGGCTCCACCCCTAAATCTCCAGGAGTTTCCCAGCCTGGATTTGGATCCACAGCCGGTGGCCGGGGGGGGGGGGGTACTTGGCAACCCTAGACTGCTGCCACTAAAAACACTGCCTTTTACTGACGGAAACAGTTAGAAGCCTCCCCCCACCCCTGAACATTCTAATCTCCTCACAGTTGATGTCTGGAGTTGATACCATTTCAAAAGGTATTGGGGGGGGGGATTCAACAGTCCCTGAAGTTTTTTTTTAACTTTTCAGATTTTTCTGCAACCAAGGAAGGCCCCTGACTATTTTGGAAATCTGTTGGGGGAGAGTGTGCTCTCTTTTGACAGATATAAGTATCCACACAGGAAAAAAACCCATTAGAAAATAGTATATAGATTATATTAGTCACTTCTGAAGAAGGACGCCGAGACGAAGTGTATATCTGGATTCTTCGTTCCTTGCCTTGTGACTCCAATTTATTAAGAACATAAGAACACAAGAGAAGCCAATGTTGGATCAGGCCAATGGCCCATCCAGTCTAACACTCTGTCACACAGTGGCCAAAAAACACCAGGTGCCATCAGGAGGTCCACCAGTGGGGCCAGGACACTCCCACTGTTGCCCCCCCCCCAAGCACCAAGAATACAGAGCATCACTTGCCCTACACTAAGAGTTCCTATCTATACCTTGTAATTAATAGCCACTGATGGACCTCAGCTCCATATGTTTATCCAGTTCCCTCTTGAAGCCGTCCACGCTTGTAGCCGCCACCACCTCCTGTGGCAGTGATCTTCTATGTATTGTTGTTCTACTAAGTACATTGTATTACTCAATTTGAGGGTGTGTAGTAGCATTTTTTGTCACACAGCTTCTCATTGCTTGTTAACATTTTTTCCCTGGCATGGAGATCTATTGATAGCCTATTGGAGGGCAATTCTCTTTCCCCAGAATATCTTCCAAGAGATAATCATGCATCTTCTTGGCTTTTAAAACAGTGGAGGAGAGACTAGTGCAGGATAACCAAATATACCACAGGGTGAAGATAACAAAGTTCTCAGCAACATATTGTTGTGGCAGAGGCCCTGATTCATGGTATAAACTTGGCTTCATGAATGAAGAGGATTTGGTGGTTTTCTCCTCAGAATGTAGCGATGCTCAGAGTACAGAGTGCCTCTGAGTCATGAAAACCAGTTGGGATAAAATAGCCATTAGGATTCTGTGGCTGCCAAGTGCCGGCGACTTACCGGCGGGGGGGAGTTGTTCTCCCTCTGGGAGCTCTTCTGGCGCATGCGCGCCACGGCGACGTAATGACGTCACCTCCGGGTCATTACACGGGGGAAGTCGTCCTCACAGGACGACTTCTGGGGCGGGGTTCCCCCCGCCGGCCGAATGCCGGTCGGCGGATCGGGAACCCCTATAGCAGGGGATCCCCCGCCCCCCGGGCTGACTTGGCAGCCCTATATGACCTCCAAGTAGGACTGCCAAATCTGGTTTGGGGTATCTATCTATCTATCTATCTATCTATCTGTCTGTCTGTCTGTCTGTCTGTCTGTCTGTCTGTAAATCTGCTTTATATGCTACCCTCCACTTTTAACAGGGCTTGAGGTGGCATACAACAATTCCAATAGCATCAATTACAGGTTAAAATAAAACAAAACAATAAAATACAGAACAATTCCAGATGGCACTGAAAGTTAGGCCAACTTGTAACCTTACCCCGTAGGGAAAGGAGAGAGATGGAAGTGCTGGGCTAGATGGAAGCCATAATCTGTCCTCAGCCATAAACCGGGTGGAACATCTCTGCCTTACAGTCCCTGCAGATCTGAACTAAGTCCTGCAAGGCACGAATGTCATTTGGCAGAGAGTCCCACCAGGTCGGGGCCAGGGCCGAAAAAGCCCTGCTTGAGGACAGCCGGATATTTTTCAGGCCAGGGATTACCAGGAGGTTCTTCTCCTTGAGGCATAACGCTTGGAAATTTGTTGGTGGAGCCAGGGGAGTGTGGGGTTTGAGGAGGCAAGGGACCTCAGTGGGGAATAATGCCATAAAGTCCACCCTCCAAAGCAACTATTTTCTCCAGGGGAACTGGTCTCTGCCGTCTGGAGATCAGTTGCAGTTCTGGAAGATTGCCAGGCCCCACCTGGAAGTTAGCAACCCTACGTCCAAGATGGAGTCTGGGGTTCAAATTAAAACTGTGGGGGACACTATAACACAGTGGTTCTTAACCTTGTTGGAGATACCGAACCCCACCAGTTTCATATGCGCATTCACCGAACCCTTCTTTAGTGAAAAATAATTCTTAGTACTTAGTAATAGTACTAAGTCGGAGGCCCCACCGAACCCCTGAGACTGACTCACCGAACCCCTAGGGTTCGATCGAACCCAGGTTAAGAACCACTGCTATAACAGAAGCTCTGATCTGTTCTTCTGTCTAGAATGCCTAGACCAGGGGTGGCCAAACTTGCTTGACGTAAGAGCTACATAGAATAAATGTCAGATGTTTGAGAGCCACAAGACACGGACAAATATTACACATTTTTACTGGGAAATATGCAAATTTGCTTTTTATTGACATTAAATGAGACTGCCAGAAATAATAACAAAAGTGGTAAAAGCAGATACTGATAATATTTATTTGTCCGATGATATTTGTTTGCTAATGATATTTCGCTTCCTCAGCTGCCTTGCTGGGCGCCGCACAATTTGTGTGAAAGAGCCGCATGTGGCTCCCGAGCCACAGTTTGGCCACCCCTGGCCTAGACTATAAGGTCTGTGTTATGATATTGCTGACCCTGTAATGACCTTCATACATTAAGAGTAATCCTGCATTTGAGGCTGTGACTACATGGGCATGTCCCCCCGCACAGACCGTGGAAAATCTCTGGAATCAAAGGGAGTTCAAGAGCCCAAAATACACTGCGGGGTGCGAAGAGATAGGTCAAGCAGTGCACCGTTCATGTGCATGGACTTCTATGTGTATGTATGAGGGACAAGAGCTGTCCCACCCTGTCCCTTATTTTAATTGCTAGCAGGGTGATCCCTCGAGAGAGACAGCCCTGGGGGCCGCATGTTAACAAGGCGTCTTCCAAAAGCAAAGTAGGGACAGAAACGAGGGGGATAGAGTGTATTCTGTTCCTGCACCAAACATCCATACTGGTGCTCCATCTCTTCTCCACCTGTGTTGCGCTGCAAGCCTCTTATAAAGTATGGACTTGTAATATAACTTGTAATATAACACTACATCTGGACTGTGCAAAGAGTGTATCAGGGAAAATGGACCAATTGGTGACCATGCGACAGTGCCAATGTACTGGACAAATGTGCCCAGCTGAGGGAAACCTTAGACTGACACGGGTAGCACCAGATGTGGAACCATGGAGGACCCAAGGCCATCCATCCCTGCCTCCCTAAGATGACTGCAAGCCCAGGTAGATGGCATGCCAGCCTCCCTGAGACTTGTAGCCACCTGGAGCCAGCAGCCAGAGTAATGGAGAAGCCATGCTTTGTAAAGGCAACAAGAACTTTCCTGTTCAGATGCAATGACAAACCTTGTCTTCAACATACAGGCATCTCCCCCTCCCCCCACTGTACTTTAGTTTTTCTCAACGATAGCGTGACCTGCTCTGCCATCAGAAAGTCACAGGCAGCAGGATGGTCATGGCCATTTCTGTTTTTTTACACTTGTGAAGTTCACCTCTACCCTGTAATTTTTGTGAGCCTCTTTAAGTGTACTTTGGACAATAGGAAGCTAGATTTTCTTCCCCAATTACTTCAAAAACCAAACAAAAGTATATGTTGCAAAGTTGAACAGAATGCTCAATCTTTTAACGAGTCTGATTTGCAGCTTTACAGAAAAGCTGCAATGCAAACACATTTGGTAAAGTTTACTGTGAATGAGGACGTGAAAATGAACGGGGGTAGTTCTATTGAGGATAGGTCTATTGAGGACAGGTCTATTGAGGGCAGGTTTATTGAGGACAGTTCTATTGTTCGGTTTTAGTCACTGCAGGCAAACAGGGCCTCGAGGTTCAGAGGTAAAATGGCTCGGATCGTCAGGTTCTGGGAAGCAGTCAGTAGGCGAAGGTTGTTGTCTGCAGACCTGCCTTGTGGACTTCCCTGCTGCATCTCAGTAGCCACGCTTGAGAACAGGATTCTGGACTAGAGGAGCCATTGGTCTGATGTTCTTATGTCTTTTAGTATCAGACTAGGACATGGGAGACCCAGGTGCAAATCCCCACTCTACCATGGAAATTTGCCAGGAGAAATTGGGCCAGTCACGCCTTTGCAGCCCTAAGTTACCTCACAGGGTTGTTGGGAGGAGGAAACAGGGGAGAGGAGAATGATGTAAACCTCTTTGGGTCCCCACTGGAGAGCAAAGTAAGGTAAAAGTAGAATAAATATTGGCCCTTTCTGCACTCTCCTTTTAATCCATGTTCACCGCAGTGTCCTCCAGGCCATCGAATTCAACCTCCAGGCCATCGAATTCAACCAGAAATCGAATTCAACCTTCTTTTTAATCCAGGGTTCTCCCCACCATTCTGCACTAAAATTGAGTTCAACCTTCTTTTTTTCTGGGGTTTCCCCCCATTCTGTATTACATTTCCTCCCTTCAGTGGTCAGCCCAGCTTCAGCCTGCTGTTGCCCCCGGGTTATTTGGAAGCTGTTTTGCCCTGGACTTAAATTGCCTCAGCTCGAACACTGAGAAAATCTGGAATGGCAAGCAAATGCAGAAAGGACCAAATGCATATGCTGATATATAAGCTGATGTGCTTTGGAGCAAAACGAACAGTCTCCCTCAAACCCACTCACTAATGTACACATGATGTAAAGTAAGTCCCACTGAATTAAGTGGAATTTATGGCTGAAATAAGTGTGCCTAAGATCCGGTTGTCAGAGGACAAGAGAAGTCGAATGTGCTTGCAAAGAGTTAAAGAGGACCTGCTGCATGAGAAGGGAGAGAGGCCCCTCAAAGAAATCTCACCTGTGCCCATCAGCAATAACAGAGCTTTCTGGTTCCAGCTGCTGCCCCGTTCTCCCCCCCATCACCAGCCCCCCCACCGGAGTCTTTCCCATCCCCCTATGCCTTGGAGTCCCTGCCCCCGGGGCATTCACATTTTCTGGATCAATAACCATTGATCCAAGACAAATCAGGCAGAACGGACCATAAAAACACGCTTATTGTTTCAGGGGTCTGTAAAAGCAACTAGTAAAGATTAATTGGTCATAATGTTAAAAAGCCGTGCTTTAAAGCGGGCCCTTATTGATTTTGCAACTTGGTATAATTAAAACAAAGCAAACATTTTAACTCATTCCTCCTGGCTTGCGGGAAGCGTTGTAAAGAATAAATTACAGTGTACTAGGTAAGAATTATTGCATGGGGGGTGGGCTTATTTAATAAGGAAGGAATCTCATACTTAATGGGAGAAAAATTCATGGTGACAATTGCTACACTGGTTCATCTCTTAGGATAGTTTGGGGGGGGGGGGGAGCTGGTCCAAGCAGCATCTGGTTGACCACTACTCAAAAGAAGATGCTGGCGCAGATGACATCTTAGTTTCATTTTGCATGGTTCTTTTGCTTTTATACTCCTGGGCTGCATGCTCGTGCTAATGATTCTCTGTTTGGCTCTCGTTGTAGGAACAACTGCCTCTGCATTCACAGTGCACAATGTCCACAGTTTCCCCCACATTTTCTTTGTCTTGGATCCCTAGGGCTACCACTGCCTTCCTCCACTGGAGGGCTTTAGAAAAAAAAAGAAATCACTAGATTGTCATAGAGTCATAACATAATAACAAACTATTACCGTGATTTATAAGTTCTCAGCTTTCGTTCTGGTTAAAAAGTATGTCTCTGGCCCTTTTCATTGGAGTGTTGTGAGAAATACTAAGTTAGCACACTTCCCCTTTTAACTGTGCAAGGAAAAGGGCTAGAGACTTTTTTTTTTAAAAAAAGAAATCTGGCAAGGAGTATGTTGTTGCAGTAGGTTGTTCTAACAGTATAATGTTATAATGATCTGTCCCCTGCCCCCCAAATGCCCCAAAAGCTGTTGCACAGCATGTCTGGAACACCCCTTCAGCCCCTTTCAGCACCTCTAGCCCCTAGGACTTTCCCAGCTACTCCAGCACTTCAGCACTCCAGCACTCCAGCTCTCCACAGCTCTCACCAGCATTCCCTCTGCTGCAACTCCTTATAGCAACCACACTTACACAGTCCAGTGGTAAACTATATACAGGACTTATTATTTACACCAGCAAAATGCTTCGCCAGCACCGTGATACAAGAGAAAGAGCACACATCAGTACTGTACAATTCCATATATCAGGGGTGGGCAATTGTTTTGGCTCGGGGGCCACTTTGTGGGAGCGGAGGTTAGCGGAGGGCCGCACCTTTTAAAATGATTGCATTCATTAGTTAACTTTGCATTTCAGAAAAGGTATAAATTGTATCATAAAAATCAATAAATATAAATTAAATAAAATAGTGGTAGTTTTATTCAATTTATTTAGTGTGCTGATTTCATATCATCTATAGCTGCAAGCACATTTAATTTCAGAATCAGTTTAAAGAGACAAATGTACCCTACCACACTTTTCTACAATTTTTTTGAAATCAGGAGTGAGATTGCTTATTGAGATTCTCATCACAGCCTGCAAGTTAATGTCTGTCAAAGAGCATCTATAACACGGGGAAAATGTTCTCTATATTTGGGTCTACATATTTTTGTGAGCAAAGTTTTTCTTGCATGAAGATCAACAAGAGCATCTATATTTACTCTTGTTGATCTTCATGCAAGAAAAACTTTGCTCACAAATATATGTCGACCCAAATATAGAGAACATTTTCCCGTGGCCGACTGTCTTGGCGGGCCGCAAAAAACTCTGTGGCGGGCCGCATGTGGCCCCTGGGCCGCAATTTGCCCACCCCTGCCATATATACATATTCCAACCAATCAGCTTCATGCTGAGTCATGATGATTGACCTTACTTCAGTGCCAGTCATAACCGGTTTGGACTTGTTCTACACAGCTACGATTCTGACAGATAGCTGTCATCTAGATCCTGCTGATCTAAGTGCTGAAGATTAACTATCAACAAAAGCAGCTTCAGGGACTGAGATAAGGAAAATTGCCTGGATGAGATGCACTCCTTCCCATTCACATTGTGCCCAGAAGCCCTCTAGCTGCCTCTTTCCCAAAAGATAATACCCTTCCAGTTACACTAATGTTGATGACATGGGAGGTTCCACAGCAATAACATTTTCTTATAGAAACAAGAATAAAAAGTGTGCATGGGGTGGAGAGAGTTGACAAAGAGAGATTTTTCTCCCTCTCCCAAAATACTAGCACTCGAGCCATCAATGAAGCTGATGGGCAGGAGGTTCAAGATGGACAAAAGGGGATACTACTTTACACAGAGGGAGACTAAAATGTGGAATTCGCTGCCAGAGGATGTAGTGATGGCCACAGGAAGAAACACCTTTAAAGGGGGATTAGATAGATATTTATTATTTATTTATTATTATTTATTAATCACATTTTTATCCCGCCTTTCCAGACAGCTAGCTCAAGGCGGCTTGCAGCAATAAAATACCATAAATGGTTTACAGTTTAAAACAGAAGATAAGCATATCACAAATTACAACAACATATACACAGCTTATACAGATGGTGATCTGAGTTCCATGGTGAAAACAGCAGCAAGGGATTCAGCCCACTGCACCAGGGCGATGTTATCCTAATTCTCCCGGTAGCGGTCCCTAATTGAAAGCCTGGTGGAAGAGCTCTGTCTTGCAGGCCCTGAGGAACTGTAACAAGTCCCACAGGGCCCTGATGTTCTCTGGGAGCTCGTTCCACCAGTATGGGGCCACCACTGAGAATGCCCTGGATCTGGTGCTGGCCAGCTGAACATCTTTTCATGGAGGACAAGTCTATCAGTGGCTACTAGCCATGGTGACTGAGGAGAACTTCCACATTCCTAGGCACTAAGCCTCTGAATCCCAGAACCAGGAGGCGACATCAGGTGAAGGCCTCAGCCTCTCTGCTCTCTTGTTGGCCCTCCAGAGGAACTGGTTGGCCACTGTGTGAGGCAGGATGCTGGATTAGATGGACCCCTGGTCTGATCCAGCAGGGCTCTTCTGATGTTCTTATGAAGGCCTCTATGCCCTATTGTTGGCCCTCCAGCGGAACTGGTTGGCCACTGTGTGAGATGGGATGCTGGACTAGATGGACTATGGATCTGATCCAGCAGGGCTCTTCTGATGTTCTTACATTATTTTAAGAATCAGTGATGAGTGCAGTACCCATATTACAACTGGAGAGCTAATGTGGTATAGTGGTTACAGTGCTGGATTAACATCTGGGAGCCCCACGTTCAAATCCTCACTCTGCTATGGAAGCTTGCTGGGTGGCTTGGGCCAGTTACACACTCTTGGCCTAATCTACCTCACAGGGGTATTGTAGAGAAGCCATTCCCCAGCTGGAGGCAAGGGATCCCCCAGTTTTTTGGGCTCCTGCCCACTGCCAGCTAGCTGGCCAGCAGGGGGAAATTCCACCCCTAAATGTGATGTGCTGATGTCACGCGGAAATGATGTCATCACATCGGTGGTGTCACACAGTGACGCTCTGGTTTTTTGGGCAAAACTCTATGGTTTGAGAGCGATTTTACCATAGAGTTTTGCCAAAAAAACAGAGTGTCACTGCGCAATGTCGCCAACATGATGATGTCACTTCCATATGCCGTCAGCACATCACGGCACTCCACCTCTACTCCTGGAAAGTCCCTCCCCCTCCCCCGCCAGTACGATCATCAGACCTGGCAACCCTAGTGTATTGTAAGGATAAAATGGAGGCGAGGAGAATGATGTAAGCAGTTTTTGCTTCCGGCTGGGGAGAAAGGAGGAGTATAAACTAAGTAAAATAAAATAAAAATTAGCCCTTCAAAGTATAAATTGCATCCAACTATATAAAATGACCAAATCTTTTAAAATCTATTTTTATTTTAAGAACATTCAGGGGAAAAGATGTAAGTTTTGAAAAAGTAGAATGGGGGGAATCTGAGCTTTTACAAACCAGGCCCAACCAGCAGAGAGAATTTGGGCTCAGTTCCAAACAGCATGGGAGTTCCAATGCGGTTGCCAACCTCCAGCTGGTGGCTGGAGATCTCCTGGGATTATAACTGATTTCCAGAGGACAGAGATCAATTCACCTGAAGAAAGTTCCTTCTTTGGAAGGTGGACTCTGTGGCATTATACTCCACTGAAGTCCCTCCCCGCCCCAAACCTCACCATCCCTAGGCTCCACATCTAAAATATCCAGGTATTTCCCAACCCAGCTGGCAACTCTGTAGTGGTTAAGAGCACAGACTCTAATCTGGGAGAACCCAGTCCGATTCTTCACTGCTCCATATGCAGCTGCTGGTGTGTCCTTGGGTCAGTTACAAGTTCTTTCAGAGCTGTTCTCTCACAAACAGTTCTCTCACTCAGCCCCACCTACCTCACTAGGCTTGCCATTCCCCCCAAGGGGTGGGGTTGCCAGCTTTAGGGCCCCCCGATCCACCGGCCTGGCACGATGACATCACCCGGAGGTGACATCATCACTCCAGGCATGTCAATTAGGGAATGCTCTAGCACTCAGCCTAAAAACTCTATGGTACCATAGAGTTTCTGGATGAATGCTAGAGCGTCCCCCCCCCGGTGATGTGCCTAGTGTGATGATGTCACTTCCAGGTGATGTCATCACAGTACGCTTGCCAGAAGATCCAGGAGGAGGAGCGCCGACCCCCTGCCAGCAGCAGGTAGGGACCTGGCAACCCTTTACCTCTCAGGGATTCTGTTGTGAGGAAGGGAAGGGAAAGGGATTGTAAGCCGCTCTGAGACTCCTTTGGGTAGTGAAAAGCGGGGTATAAATCCAATGTCGTCTTCTTCACTTCTTTTAGGGCTGCCAAGCTCCCAGTGGGAGAAACATTAAAAAGAAAAATAAGGCCTCATCGACTTACAGGAAATTTTCTCCATAGAGTTCCTGCCAATTCCTAGAGCTACCTGGAAGTGAAAAGGTTTGCTCTAGGAATTTCTAGGAACAATATGGTAAGAATGTCTGGTTTTTACCTACTTCCCATCCCTAAACTAGATGATCTCTCCTATGTCTCATCCAGCGAGGCTCCTCTTAAGTTCTGGCAATCATATGTTCCCAACAGAGAGGAGTTCATTTCGAGCCCTTCCCCAACCCCAACATACAGAACTCTTCCTCTGAGTCACAGTGTAAGGCACAAGGGAAGGCATCAGTCAGAATTATAAAGGGAGGCCATACCCCTCTGGAAAGTCAGCAAGAAATCAGTCACAATGTCATTGAGAGTGAGGCAAGAACATGCACTGCTTTGGGGGGGGGGATGTGCTTAGCAGAAGCCATGTGCCAGCAGCACGTCTTGACCTCCCGAAGTTGTAAAGAGATCTTATAAAAGATTAAAAGAGCCCCCAAACCTGGCAAGAGCCCATCCAGGAGATTTCTCAATCTCTTTCATGAAGGATTATCCATCCTTGGCAGTTTGCTTGCTGTGCCGCACCGACCCTGTTGTGGTTCAAAAGCAACCAATAATTAGGTCAATGGGGAACCCCTCCACCATGAAAGGGACATTCCAGACTTTACAAGAGAACATTTGCTGCTCTCGGCTAAAGCCATGGATCAGGGCACTTATCCTCGTAAACAGCAGACTTTGGGAGCGAGTGGAGAAGTCATGCTAAAGAACCCCAAGAGCCAGCTCGGGCAGATAATGAAAAGGCTTTCTATTGCCTTTGTGAAGAATGTAACTGCTGGGTCTTTGAGCGTCTCATAGCAGGGGGGATGCCAGAATCCCACCTCCCATCTTGTAGCAGAATAAAGGAGAGGGCAAGCGCCAATCGTGTTCGCCTCACTGCATTTCTTTGCAAAGGAGTAAGCTGGACAGCGGCCTTATTTGTGGGCTCTAAATATTTTTAAGAGGGTAGGTTGCCTTTCCTTTGTTTTCTTAAAGTTTCTGTTACTGTTGTTTTGTTCTCGGTTTCGGAAAGTCACCTGGAATGGCAGAAAATATGCGAATAAAGCGCTCCCCGGACTGATAAATGGGGCAGCAAGGTTCTGGGTGCACTGGGCAGAAGAGTGGGGAAAGGGAGAGGCCTTGAGTGGATCTGTGAGAAAAATCCACATGGAGATCGTAAAGGCATTTTTGTATGTGAAAGTCAAGGGATTGACCCTTGCGGATCAAAACATCTATACAACGAGGCCAGCCACAGCTACAATTTCGGGTTCTGCAGCCTTGGTGGAACCCTCACGTTTGCAGAAAGAAATCCAGTTTGTATGTATGATAATATTATATATCAGATGGGGAGGGAGAAACCCAAATGTTAAGAATTATGTGTGTTCTGTGCATGTGCAGACATTAGGGGGAAATCAGTGTTTGGGTAATAATTTGCCTTTCCTTGGAAACCCAAAATTTTACACAGCACCGAGGCAGGTGTCACTACACAGCATAATGATGAAGAGGAGGAGGAGGAGGCAAAGATGGAACTGGGGGGGAACAGCACAAAGGGGGAAATAGATCAAGAGGTGGCAAGGGAGTGGGAGGGGGGAGGAACAGAGTGGAGCAGAAACAGGACTTGTGACATTAGAAATACACAAACTAGGCCTATCCGAAGCTCCCAAAGTAGCAAGAACTTCTGTGCTTCTGAATGTGAGTTTTGCTTCCATCCTAAGGATTCTTTTCCACACGGCCTCATTTGTTTGCCTCTCTGTGTGTGTGTTGATCAAAAGCTGAGCCAGTGAATGAAAACCTGGGCGATTCTGCATTGGCTTTTCCCTCCACTATTTTACCAAAGGTGAAGCTCAAAACCACATTCAGATACCTTGGGGTGATGCCCTGCTGACTGTGAAGTCACCCCTGAACAGCAAGAAATCTTTGCAGAAGGTACCGTAAAACCCGATGATCAAAGAAAGCGAAAGTGGCATGCAGGGCGGAGGGTACCATAAGACCCAATGATCAAAGAAAGTGAAAGCTACATACAATGCAGAGGGGAATTTCTGTTCCGATGTGGGTTATGCGAAACAACAGAGGGAAAAGCCAATGCAGAATCCGTCCGCGGCTTCCTTCAGGGTGGATGTTTCTCCCAACAACATTTGATCTGCAAACCCTTCCTCAGCTGTGGAATTCTAGTTCAAACCCTCCCCCTCTCTTTAGTGCAATGCCTGTAGGAGTGAACCAGTGTTCCTCTCGAGTCCTTGGTTTTTTTCTGCACTTGGATCTCATCCATTGTTTTATCCAGGGGTCATTTTGTAGAAAAAGAGGTGCAGGAGCTCATTAGCATAACTCATTTGCATAACTCATTTGCATAGGCCACACTCCCTAACATACCGGAAGGGTGTCAGAAGGCAACACCCACTCCTCAGGCTCCACTCCACAGGTGAGTGACTGCTCTTCCTCCATTCCCTTCCCCGTCCAATACTTTGTGCAATAAAAATAAGCGTAAAGAACACACCCCCATTCTCTTCCTGCTCCCTTGAAACCAACAGGTTTCAAGTAGACTTGAGATACCCAGGACATGTGCACCACCCATCCCTTCCCCTTCCCCTTCCCCTCCCCACAACAAGACACCCTGGGAGGTAGGTGGGGCTGAGAGAGGTCTTTTGAGAACTGCTCATGAGAGAACAGCTCTGAGAGAACTTGTGACTGGCCCAAGGTCACACCAGCAGCTGCATGTGGAGGAGTGGGGAATCAAACCCGGTTCTCCCAGATTAGAGTCCAACTCCTGACCACTACATCAAACTGATGGGGTGGAAGCTGCTGAAGGGTTGGTGAAATTTCTCCAGTACTTATGTGCCATGTGCCCAGATAAAAAATGGTATACTTAGAAAATTTATATGCCACCTTGAGCAAGTCTCTGGAAAAGCAGCACACAGTCATAAAAGGAACAATGATAAAATTATCAATAGTAAAACAAAACATTAAAAACAATAAAGACCCTAGCCGGGCTTTCCCCGGGGCGCTGCGCCTCTGCACTGCTCGGGGAAGCCGAGGAGGGGGCGGGGCTTGGTCATGTGCCCGCCCCCTGGGCTCCTCACTCCCGGAGCTGCGCTCCTGTGCACTCCCGCTCCAACAGACCCCTGGTTTTATCAGAGTTTAACTTGCAACACAATGGCCCAATCTGCATCTAGCATTTGCTCTGTCGTTTTACCAAACCCACACTGGAACAGAAAAAGATGCGGCTCAAAACCACATTCAAATACCCCAGGCCAACACCCATCGTACCGACTACAGAGTCGCCCCTGAACGGCCATAAAATGGCCATAAATCTATGCAGACAGCCACCATAAAACCAAGAGATCAAACAAAGTGAAAGCGGCATGTGGTCTGGACACTGCCATAAAAATCGACAAGCAATCAAAGTGAAAGTGGCCTGCAATGTAGAGGGGAATTTCTGTTCCAACAGGGTTTGGTAAAACAGTGGAGCAAATGCTAGGTGCAGATTGGGCCAATACCTTGCATTTCCCCCCTGATGATAACAGCATCAGTTTATCCCGGGACAAGTGTGGGCGAAACCGGGGTGACCTCAATGTAATGTGGAAACAAAAAATACCCCGAGATAATTACAGGGGTGAACTTGAGTGTAGTGTAGAATGTAAAAATACCCCGAGATAATTACAGGGTTGAACTCACTTGTAGTGTAGACTATACGTTCGGGGACACAGTTGAACCAGGATTTAAGGTCTAGTGTGGAAAGTACCCCTGTCAACGTGGAGGGAGCGGCCCCGAGAAGGTGATGCGAACGAAGCCTGTCTGCAGACCCAGCCCCACGAGCCCATCGCGTCTTAATTCAAAGCGCTCAGTACAGCACCGTGGATTAGCAAGGAAGATCTCTCTCCTTTTCATCACGGCAGAGAGGGGGTCGCTGCAAATGAAATCGATTTCTGGAAAAGTGCCTGTTTTGAAAGGCTGGATAAAATCTCCAGGGCACTTGTCTGAACGCTGCTAATGAACACTGAAAGCGTCACAGAAATCAAAGCCCGGCGCTCTGACAAATTGGCACGTGAAGTTGGAATGTCCTAGTTTTTATTCACAAACGTTAGAGCCCCATGGAAGCGGCACAGGGCCTGCTTGCCTTGAGCGTGGTTTTGTGTCTCAGATGGGTGTACTGTATTGACTTACAATGTGTCACTGGCCAGCGGTCCTTTCTGCGGAGACCTTTAATCACAGGCAGGAGGGCAACCGGTGGTAGATTATACCTGAACTGAAGACCTTTGGTTAGGTTCATACATACTTAAGCAATTTAGCCAGGCTTTGAATTATAGTACAACACAAGCTTCTTCGCAGTGTGTTCATAAGGCAGCTTGGCAGATATTACAGATGTGTGTTCATAAGTGCCATTATTGGGATATTTGGTTAATAAATAGAGTTTGCCCAGTCATAGAAGTGTGATACTGAGTGCACTAAATAAATCTCCCAAGGAGCAGGGGTCCGTTGGAGCGGGAGCGCACAGGAGCGCAGCTCCGGGAGTGAGGAGCCCAGGGGGCGGGCACATGACCAAGCCCCGCCCCCTCCTCGGCTTCCCCGAGCAGTGTAGAGGCGCAGCGCCCCGGGGAAAGCCCTGCTAGGGTGGTCTTTATTGTTTTTAATGTTTTGTTTTAATATTGATAATTTTATCATTGTTCCTTTTATGACTGTGTGCTGCTGTTCCAGAGACTTGCTCAAGGTGACATAAATTTTCTAAGTCTACCATTTTTATCTGGGCACATGGCACTTAAGTACTGGAGAAATTTCACCAACCCTTCAGCAGCTTCCACCTTATCAGTTTGGTGTAGTGGTCAGGAGTTGGACTCTAATCTGGGAGAACCGGGTTTGATTCCCCACTTCTCCACATGCAGCTGCTGGCGTGACCTTGGGCCAGTCACAAGTTCTCTCAGAGCTGTTCTCTCATGAGCAGTTCTCAAAAGACCTCTCTCAGCCCCACCTACCTCCCAGGGTGTCTTGTTGTGGGGAGGGGAAGGGAAAGGGATGGGTGGTGCACATGTCCTGAGTATCTCAAGTCTACTTGAAACCTGGTGGTTTCAAGGGAGCAGGAAGAGAATGAGGGTGTGTTCTTTACACTTATTTTTATTGCACGAAGTGTTGGATGGGGAAAGGAATGGAGGAAGAGCAGGTCAGTTTCAGTCACCTGTGGAGTGGAGCCTGAGGGGTGGGTGTTGCCTTCTGACACACTTCTGGTATGTTAGGGGGTGTGGCATATGCAAATGAGCTATGCAAATGAGTTATGGTAATGAGCTCCTGCACCTCTTTTTCTACGAAATGACCCCTGCCAAGAAGTATATTGCAAAAAAATGAAAAAGGTAAACTTACATTTATTCAAGTAGATCTAGTTCACATTCTGGTTGCAGTCAAAGGAAGAGAAAGAAACCTAATCTTAAGAGTCCTTTCCCTATCACAAATGGTCAGCTTGTCCGGCATCCTGTTTGTGGGAGTGTGAGGGCACTGCATCTACTGGAGAGACCTGCAGAGACCTGTGTCTCCATGGAAGGCCATGTGAGAAAGTGTTTGAGAGGACGAAGGGGGAGGGAAAAGGAGGGGTCAGAGGGCAGCTCCCTGGTTAAGACAAAGAGAGACATCCCATTCAAGGAGATAATACCCATATACCTAAGAGTGATGTAGTGCCTCCCACCCCCCCAGTGTCCAGGCATGCTGAATCACTCGCTCCAAAAGTCTCATCACCAGGGCTCATTTCGTAACAGGAGCTCCTTTGCATATTAGGTCACACACCCCTAATGTAGCCAATCCTCCAAGAGCTTACAGAGCTGTTCTTGCAGGGGCTACTGTAAGCTCTTGGAGGATTGGCTACCTCAGGGGTGGGTGGCCTAATATGCAAAGGAGCTCCTGCTACGAAATGAACCCTGCTCATCACTAATGTGTGGCAGAGACTTTTGCACTGCTACATTTAAAGGGCCTGCCGCCAATCATGGCTAGCCCCACCCACCATCTTGTGCCACTCCTTATTTATTTATCTGCTGCTGGGAGCAAGGCTGGCCACTGGGGGCAGTCTTACCTATGGGTCTGCCCGGGTAATTGCCCAGGGCCCCACGCTAGGGGGAGCCCAAGGGCATGATTAAAAATGGTGTCAGTCAGCCAGCCTTTTATTGGCATAAAACAGGGGTGGGCAAACTGTGGCTCGGGAGCCGCATGCGGCTCTTTCACGTATATTATGTGGCTCCTGGCAGGGCGGCTGGGGAAGCTAAATATCATTAGCAAACAAATATCATTGGTCAAATTAATATCATTATCGATATCTGCTTTTAACCCTTTTGTTATTATTTTTGGCAGTCTCATTTAATGTTAATAAAAAGGAAATTTGCTTATTTTCCAATTAAAGCAGGTAATATTTGTTCATGTCTTGTGGCTCTCAAACATCTGATGTTTATTCTATGCGGCTCTTACGTTAAGCAAGTTTGGCCACCCCTGTTCTAGGTGGCTCTTACGCTGAGCAAGTTTGCCCACCCTTGGCATAAAACAATAGCTTAAAAGCGGATTACTATAAAAGAGAAATATACATATAGAGCCAACCATTTTACAGACTATATAATGTTGCATAATGTTGCATAATGTTGCATAAAACAATTTGTTACGAAGTATTACTCATTTTGGTAATTTTTCCTGTCATAGCTTTATAGCTGATTGTAAAGACATGGCTACCTTGATATTTCAGGAGCAGAGTCATTCAGAAGACGGTGCACTTTTAAAGCATCAGGGAGGTCCATCATGGTGGCTAAGATAGGGTTTAAATATCTAAAACGTATATTTACATAAAAATGACAGTGCAAACAGATACGTGAAACTATCTCAGTACATCCAGAGTTACAATGGCAGATTAAAAATGATGGTGGCAAATAAGCAAAGTGGTGCATTTTTTAAGGGACATGCATCGTGAAAACTGGGAAAGGTATTCTTGTTCAGAGTGGGTTGGATGGGAAGAAAGAGGATGTGGAGAGCCCCACCTTCGGCTTTTGCCCAGAATTTCTAAGACCATCATTGCTAGCCACACTCCAGGAGGCAGATCAGGCAGGGATCAGCGGTCTTCCCAATTCAAATGGGGAAATGGGGGGGGGGGGGGGGGTTCCTCTGGTATTTCTAACTGTCCTCGTTTCCAAACGCTGCATCCAAACCGCACCACAAACCTCACACCTGTCTGTCATTGGTGGTAGCTGGGTGTGGATATTGGCTTATTTTTGAGCCACAATTTAGCAGAAATTTCCTGGTGTGCAGGTGTTTTTGACATGGTCGCCTTTAAAATTCATAATGTTAGTTCTCTGATATCTCCGGTTCAAAGCATAGTTTTTGTTGCTTCCGG
Source organism: Lepidodactylus listeri (assembly GCA_029233225.1). NCBI lineage: Eukaryota > Metazoa > Chordata > Lepidosauria > Squamata > Gekkonidae > Lepidodactylus > Lepidodactylus listeri. The sequence goes on from JARCFY010000004.1 coordinate 145,538,803, forward strand.
TGAAGAGAAGTGTGAGGTATTCAGTATGTGAATATGTGAAATATAAGGGGCAGAGCTATGCAAAAGGAATATTCTTTTTCATGACACAGCTCTGAATGCTTTCCTAATGTGAAACACTGTGGTATCTGCTACCACAAACACTTTGTTTTTGTTTTTGTGGGGATGTTTCTGCCACAAGGAGCACTGGAATGTGGCTTGGGGTAGAATTCTACCCCACTAGCAATATGTGTACATTTTTTACAGGTTTGTTTGAGGACCCTGCTGTTCTCCTGTTCAAATTCAGCTGAGCTTCAGTTAAACAAAAATCAGGGGACCGTTCACAGATCCCTCATCACAGATGGAGTCTAGTCTTGCACGCAAGGTGAGGAGAAAATGTACAAGCAGATTAATTCCGACCCAGGCATCATTTGACCGAGCAACTTGATCCGACGGAGGCTCACAGCAGGATCGGTTGGCGGCCGAAGAACCTGACAGGCTGAGGGTCTGCCAAAGGCTTCTCGCCAAAGATAAACTTGATAAATTAGCATTTCTCCACAGGTCTTTAAATCTGGAATTGCCATCAGATTTCCCCTCGAATGAAACCCACAGTGTCCTTCTGAGGCAAAACCTCTGTAGGGACTTCTGGGAAAGATGCGAATAAGATTTCGGAGGCGCTGCGTCTAGCAGTGTCAACGTTTTAAAGATGTTCTGGGCTTCTAACAGTTGCAATGAGGGGCAGAGAAACAAGGGGAAGTGTTTCTCAGCATAGATATGGGGAGGGGCTGGGTGGCACCTGTTGGATTTTTGCCATCCTTGCAGTTGTTGAAGTCACAGACTCCATCCTTTGAGAAAGTAGTATATGTGCCCCCCTGTGGGCCCATCCCCCCATCCCCCCTATTCCTGCCTCCTCCACTAACATTTAACACTTTCCTACCCAACATCTTGTCCCTTTGACTCACACTCCATCCATTGATCGAGCCCAATAAGAGAACAACATCAAAACGTAATAGCAAAATAAAATCAGAACAATCTAAAAGGGAACTGTGTTGACCCAGAAAATTTTAAAGATTAAATAATTTCCAGACCTCAGCATTTTTTTCTAAGTGTTGGTCAACTCTCCCAGGCTTGATTTAAAAAAGGGCTTGGCCATTGAAGACACTCAATGTCAAACTGTGGTCTTTGTTTGCCAAAATCACTTGTAAACAGCCAGTCCTTCTCGGCAGACTTTCAGACCAGTTTATCTGGGAATGGGATGAATGAGGGTTGATAAACTGAAGCTCAATCCAGACAAGACTGAGGACCAAATTAGACGAGATGGCATCCCTGAGTCTGCTCCTGGATTTGCCACCATTTCCTACTGGTGAGTTCCCATAAGGGAACTCCTTTTAACACTGCTTTGGGCCCCCAATGCTAGTAGGAATCCCAGCAGCATGGGACAGGAGGAACTTCTGCCTCCCCCATACCATTTTCCTGACCCACAACAGTGCTGAAGGTGCTATTTGCTCATACGCCCCAATGAAAATGTTTCAGGCCAGCAAAAGTTAGGGTTGCCAGCCTCCAAGTGGTGCCTGGGGATCTCCCTCTTTTACAACTGATCTCCAGCTGACAGAGATCAGCTCCCCTGGAGAAAATGGCCGCTTTAAAGGGGGGACTCTATGGCATGGTACCATGCTGAGGCCCCTCCCCTCCCCAAACCCCACCCTCTCCTGGCTCCACCTCCAAAGTCTCCAGGTATTTTCCAACCCAGACTTGGCAACCCTAGCAAAAGTCCAGGGGTGAACTTGGGGATCCTGTTTCGTCTTGTTCAGCCCTTGCTGTTAGTCAATGACAAAGCCACTCAAGGGCGGAGGATCCAGCCAATTTTGGAGGGGTTAGCACTCGCCCTGAGGAAGGGTTGCCAGGCAGTGCAGATTAAAATTACCATAGAGTTCCTGGTGATTGCTAGAGCTCCCCTTGTCACTTCCAGGTAGCTCTAGGAATCATCAGGAACCCTATGATCAGAGCATCCTGTAAGTAGATGAGGCCTTATTTTACTTCTTAATTTTTCCTCTCCAGGATGATCGTGCCCCCCTCCTGGCCCCAGTTTCTGCTCGCTGATCAGCTGAGCATTGGTGGGCAAGGGCAGCAATTCCCTGGAGGTCTCCTGCCATAAGCGGGCAAAGGGAACCCTGCCCTGAGGAAGTAGGTTTGTAGCTTGGGGGTGCTGCTGGTACGTGACCTGTGGTTGGAGGCTCAGGTCTCCTCCGTGGCACATAGCACCTTTATTCAGTTTGCTGCATATGACAGCAAAAACAAAAAGGGTGATTTGAAAACTGGAAGTTCTGGTTGGTCCAAAACCTGCCAGCCAAATTACTGCTGGATATACATAAGAGAAGCCATGATGGATCAGGCCAGTGGCCCAACACTCTGTGTCACACAGTGGCCAAAACCCAGGTGTCATCCAGAGGTTCACTAGTGGGGCCAGAACTCCAGAAGCCCTCCCACTGTTGCCCCCCCAAAGCACCAAGACTACAGAGCATCACTTGCCCCAGACAGAGTGTTCCACCTATACCTTGTGGCTAAAGTAGGGCTGCCAAGCCAGCCCGGGGGGCGGGGGATCCCCCGCTAAAGGGGTTCCCGATCCGCCGGCCAGCATTTGGCCGGCGGGGGGAACCCCACCCCCGAAGTCGTCCAGCGAGGACGACGTGCTGACGTCACCGGAAGTGACGTCAGCACGTTGGGGGCATTGCCCGAGCGTCGTCCTGGCAACGCCCCCAATGTGCTGACGTCACTTCCGGTGACGTCACTGGGCGCGCGCGCACCAGGAGGAACTCCGGGCCGGAGGAGGACTCCCCTCCGCAGGTGAGTTCCGAAGACTTGGCAACCCTAGGCTAAAGGCCACTGATGAACCTCTGTTTATCCAATCCCCTCTTGAAGCTGTCTATGCTTGTAGCTGCCACCACTTCTGTAACAGACCATAGCACCCTGTGCTGAAAGATCTGCACTGGCTACCACAATCCCATGATTTTCTTCCTTTTAAGGCCTTTTTCTGGCCCAGTCTTGCACTTCCCAGCCATGCTCAAATGGCTAGCAGTGTGTGTGTGTGTGTGCGCGCGTGTGTGTGTGTGTGCAGGGGCGTCAGGTTTTGAAATCCCGGGGGGGGGGGACTGGTGCATGCGCAAAGCGTGCACATGCTCTGAAACGATGCTGCCGCTGCCTCTCTCCCCCCCCCCCCCCCCCCCGGCCACTCTTCCCTCCTTTCCTTTCCCTCCCGGGGCTCCGGCCGAATACCCAACGTGATAGCCAGGTGACACTATCACGTTGGGGGCATTTGCCCAGAGCCCCGGGAGGGAGAGGAAGGAGGGAGGGAGGAGTGGGTACAGGGGAGCCGGGGGGGGGGGGGGAGAAAGAGGCTCTGGTGGCGGTGGTCAGCCGGCTGACTGGCCGGTGGGCCAAGAAGGGCCCGGGGAGGCGGGGGGGGGGGGGAGAGGCAGCAGCAGGCGTTCTGTTTCGCCGGTGGGGGGCTCAGTCCCCCCAGGAAATTTCGGGGGTGGCCCGAGCCCTCGAGCCCCCCTCCCCGTAGTTTACACCTATGTGTGTCTGTGATGCAAAACGGGGGATGCCAGCAGTGTGTCTACCTGCTGACGTCACTCCCTGTTCACCCAGAAGTACAGTTCTGCCCAAATGCCAGAGTGCCCTGGTGTTTCCTGATGATGTGCTGCCATCACTTCCAGGTGCATGAGGAGGGACATCGGTGCATTGTTGGCAATGTCACTCTATCGGTAGTGAGCCCCCCCCCCCCCCGGCCACCGGTACGTCCTCCCATCTGCTGAGCCCAGAGTGCTTGAAAGACCACCTTCTCCTGTACTGTCCACCCTACTAGTTAAGATGCTCTTCTCAAGCTCTCTAGGGCCGCCAGTTTCAGGCCGGAAAATTCCTAGAGATTTGGGGGTGGAGTCTGGGGAGGGAAAGGACCCTGGCCAAGGTATATTACCTTAGGGTCCACCCTCTGAAGCTGCCATTTTCTCCAGGGCAACTTATCTGTGTAGTCTGGAGATCAGTTGTAATTCTGGTAGAATTTCAGGAGGTTGGTAACCTTGGTTAAGAGGGATTAAGCAGTGGTTAAGAGTGGGGGACTCTAATCTGGGGAAACTGGGTTTGTTTCCCCATTCCTCTACATGCAGCTGCTGGCGTGACTTTGGGTCAGTTACAAAGTGTTCCCTCTAAGCTGAGTTATTGTGAGCTAGCTCACAGTTTTCAGCCTCTAGCTTACAAATTTTTGTTTTAGCTCAGGAAGGATGGCTCCAAAGCAAACTCATTTACGCAGTAGCCGGATCGCTCGCTTACAACTTTAATGCCAGTAGCTCACAAAGTAGAATTTTTGCTCACAAGACTCCACATCTTAGAGGGAGCATTACAAGGTGTTTCAGAGCTGTTCTCTCAGGAGCAGTCCTCAAAAGAGCTCTCTCAGCCCCACCTACCTCCCAGGGTGTCTGTTGTGGGGAGGGGGAGGGGGAAGGAGATGGTAAGCTGCTCTGAGACTCCTTCGGGTAGTGAAGGGTGGGGTATAAATCCATCTCCTTTTCTCTCTCTAAATCCTACTCTCCCCCCCTTCAGAGGTGACGTAAATAACAATGAGACAGGGTCCGCCCCCCCCCCCCCCCCCAGACATCTCACCTTTGGGACGTCTTCCTCCTAGAAGTTTGCCAGACACTTTCTTTACTCTCCATTAGGCGCCAGGCCAAAAACATTCCTTTTTAGTGAAGCTTTTAACTGCAAGGTTCCATCTTTGAAAGTTTTCGTTACCGTCTCCTTCTAGCCTGAAGGTTGTTTTACAGCTCTCATTTTAGGTGGCTGAATGTTTTATCACTTGAGTCGGGCCCGGTTTTAGAAGTGATCGTTTTTGTGCTGTGTTTTAATGAGTTCAACATACTTGTTTTTATTTTGGTCTCTTTAGAGGAGTTGCCCATATTTTCCTCCCTCTGTCACCGCCTTCACTTTTGAGTTTGAAAAGCTTCACTTGCCAAGGTTGCCAACCTCCTGGTGGCACCTGGATATATCCCAGAATTATATCTCACTAGGAATAAGGTCCGTTGCGGAAATGAATACAACGTGCTCTAGAAAGAGGCTCTGGGAGAGTGCCAAGGTCTTGGGCATTCAGTGTCAATCTGCTGTGGCAACCTCAGCAGGGTATAGGGACACAGAGTCCACCATTTCTCCATAGGAACTGATCAATGCCATCTGGAGAGCAGTTGTAATTCTGAGTGATCTCCAGCCCTCACCTGGAGATTGGCAACAGTGGTTCCCCAAGAGGGAATAACTGGTTTGGAGGGCAGAGTCCATGGCATTCTTCCTGTCTGAGGCCCCACCCCTCCTCAAACCTCACCCTCTCCAGGCTCCATCCCTCAAATCTCCAGGAATTCCCCACCTGGAGTTGGCAACCCTATCTCCTTCCCAGCCAAGCATCAACCTACCTTTATTTCCCCCTCACTGTTCAGCTTTCCATCTCCCCCACACACACCTGCAGCCTCTACCGTGCTCTGAAGCCCTGCCTGCCACGTCACATTGGCTGTCATGGGGGGGCGTCTCAGCAGGGTATAAGGACACAGAGTCCACCATTTTCTCCAGGGGAACTGATCAATGCCATCTGGAGAGCAGTTGTAAATCTGAGTGATCTCCAGCCCTCACCTGGAGATTGGCAACAATGGTTTCCTTGGCCAGGAGGGCAGGATCGAAATTTAAATAAATAAATTTCCGAGGAGGAAAAGTGGTCTTTCTCTGCAATGGGGACCAAAGCAGCGTATATCATTCTCCTCTCCCCCTTTTGACTTGCACAACAATCCTGTGAAGTAGGTTAGGCTAGAAGTCTGTGACTGTTCAAAATCACCCACTCAGCTAAATCTAACAAGAAGTATATTGCAGAAAATGGGTACACTTACATTTAGGCCCAATTTACACCTCCCCTCTGAAGTAGTTTGACTGCTGTCTTTTCCCAAGCTCATTTCATGCTGGTTTCAAATTTCACTCCAGGGGGGTCTGAAGAGTACTAAGCAACAGCATTTGTTTAAAGCAGTATAATGCTAGCTTGACCACAGGAGGGCAATTAACTAATGTAAACAGTAATTTATAAACTAGAACCAGTATGGTTTGAAACTAGAAACAGGTATAGACAGGGTTTTTTTGAAACTAGAATGAGCCTAGCGGGAAAGTCAGATGTAAATTTGACCTTATTTACTGCATTCAGGATCATGCTTCTAAGACTGGGCAAATTCTGCTATATTCACCAAATAGCTCAATAGTTTATACCCCACCTTTCTCCCTGATAAGGTAAAGGTAAAGGTTTTCCTTGCTCGAAAGCCAGTTGAATCCGACTCAAGGGGACAATGCCCATCTCCGTTTCCAAGCCGCAGAGCCAGCACTGTCTGAAGATTTCTCTGTGGTCATGTGGCCGGCATGACTAAATGCAGAGGCACTGGAATGCTGTTACCCTCCCACCAAAGCAGTACCTATTCCTCTACTTGCAATTTCTTGCTTTCGAGCTGCTAGGTTGGCAGGAGCTGGGGCCAGAGCTGGGAGCTCACTCCGTCACGTGGCCCTTGGGTCTCAAACTGCCGAGCTACCAACATTCCAGTCTGCAGCTCAGCGTCTTAACCTCTGAGTCACCTTTCTCCCCAATGGGGACCCCCCAACAACTTACATTTGCTCTCCATTTTATCTTCAGAACAACAACCCTGAGATATAGGTTAGGTTGAGAGTTTGCAAGTAGGCAAAGGTCACCCAACAAGCTTTCTTGGCACAGTGGGGATTCAAACCTGGGTCTCCTAGATCCTAGTCTAACACTCCAACCGCTACACCACACTCTGGCCACTGAGTAGGTGCAATTGTCTATAATTTGCAGACTAGAGAGCCAATGAGGTGCAGTGGTTAGAGTGTTAGACTAGGATCTGTGACATCCAGGTTTGAATCACCAGTCTGTTGTGGAAGTTTGCTGGGTGAACCTGGGGCAGTCACACTCAGCCAAACCTACTTGACAGAGTTGTTGTGAGGATAAAACGGAGGAGAGGAGAATGATGTAAGAACATAAGAAGAGCCCTGCTGGACCAGGCCAATTGTCCATCCAGTCCAGCATCCTGCCTCTTGCGGTGGCCAGCCAGTTCCTTTGGAGGGCCAATAACAGGGCATAGAGGCCGAGGCCTTCCCCTAATATTGCCTTCTGACTCTGGGATTCACCGGTTTAGTGCCTCTGAATGTGGAGGTTCCCCTCAGACACCATGGCTAATAGCCATTGATAGACTTATCTCCTTTCAAGCTGTTTATTCCTGTGGCTACATCCTCGGAAGCTTGACTACCCTACAGTCTCCTACAAATGGACCTTGAGCTTGTTTGGAGGTTCTAGCAGGGGAGTGCAGCTATTGTATACCCTTGACCGAAGAACAGTATACTCTTTTTATCTGGGATGGTCGTCCTCTTCGACCGAGGGTACAGCTTCAGGAGGGACGCACATGGAGCTGTGAGGGCGGATGGGGACACCTGCCTAGCCAGCCAGATCAGCCAAATCAACCCTGGCCATCAATGGGGGGGGGGGGGGGCAGATGTCGCAGCCAGATCACCCTACATCCTCTGGCAGTGAATTCCTCATTTTGATCACTCTCTGTGTAAAGAAGTATTTCCTTTTGTCTGTCTGAATCTCGGGAGAAAAAGTTCTCTTTGTCAACTCCCTCCACCCCACGCGTAATTTTATAAACCCCTATCACGGCCCCCCATAGTCATCTCTTTTCTAAACTGAAAAGTCCCAGACTCCTCATCGTGGAAAGTGCTCCAACCTCATAATCATCTTGGTCGCCCTCCTCTGTCCTTTTTCCAAGCACTGCGATGTCGTTTTTGAGATATGGTGACCAGAGCTGTATGCAGGATTCCAAAGGAGGCCGCATCATAGATCTGTACAGGGGCATTACAGTATCGGCCATTTTATTCTCAGTCCCTTTCCTAATAATCCCTAGCACAGAATTTGCCTTTTTCACCGCTGCAGCACACTGGGTTGACACTTTCATTGAGCTATCCACTACGACTGCAATTCGGGTCCCCGCCGGGAGAAGGGTAAGATATAAATAAAGTGAATAAATAAATATGCAGGGCCATCGAGAGGTTCTATGGATCCCCAGACAGAAATTCTTTGTGCCCCAGCCTCAAATCTGGGTCTCCCCAGTATGCAGAAGGACACAAGCAAGATGGTTGATTAGAACCGGCGCACTACTACTATCCCCTGCTTCCATTTGTAATGTAGATACACTGCAAAGGTTTTCATAATGCTACAGGCCAGGCAGGTATTTGGTAAATATCCCCATGTTAAATCAAATATTCAATACAAGAATCAGAAGAAAGAATTTAAACGGTGCTCCAGTTTAACTTCCAGTGGAGGAAAGCTGCCTGAAGCATCATTATAAATATGTACATATCCAGGTATGAATATTTAAAGAACGACTTGAAGAGTGGAGGTTTTGAGTAAACACACGCAGCGTTGGAGACCAACTGTTCCGAACAGTATTTCAAAGAGCACACTTACAGTCCTGAATCTGAGAGGAGGGTGGAGTGAAGCTGAATTCAGCTGGGCTTTTCCTAGGCCTCAGAAGATCTCTGCTGGATGGACCAAAGATTTCTCTAAGGCAAGTGTTTTGTTTTCCATGGAGGCCTTGGGAAGACCGCTGGTAGCAGTGGTAGACCTACGTTTTTGGGACCCTGAAGCTTGAACTGTTGGGGAGGTCCCTGAGAAAATTTTTTGAAATCTAACCAATTACAGGGACATTTTGAGGCCATATGAAACAGGTATTAGTGCATATTCTAAGGCTGGAATTAAGTACATCAACCCGTCAGCTGATGATTCTGTCATTCATTAAAATAGCCTTACTTTAATAACAAATGCTTTAAAAAACTCCATCAATTTTGTTGGAAAATTTACTCATTAAGAAAAAAAAAGTTGCTTCAGGGCCCCTTCAGGATTAAGGGCTCTGAAACTTAAGCTTCATTAGTTTCATAGTAGATCCGACCCTGACTGGTAGACTAAACCGGAAAATGTTGAGGACTAAAGATATAAGATATACTCCCTCCCCCCGGGTAAATCTACCTTTCAAAAACATTATTTTCTACACAAATTTCCCCCCTCCACCAAGTGACAGCTGATTTATGGGCAACTCCGCAGGGTTTTCAAGGCAAGAAACGTTCAGCAGGGCACAACTCAGCAACTCAGCAGGGCACAATGCCATAGAGTCCACCCTCCAAAGCAGCCATTTCCTCCAGGGGAAACAATCTCTGTAGCTTGTCGAGAAGTTCTAATTCTGGAAGATCTCTAGGCTCCAACTCGAGGTTGGGGCAAAACAGGTAGGGTGCCAGTTGCCTAACCTGGCACAGTTGGGAAAGTGCCAGCTTGGCAACCTTCACAACCTGGGACAAGGAGGAGTCCAAAGTCACACCTAGGATCTTGATGGTCAGTGCCAGTGATAGAGGCACACCCTCAAGATTCGAGAGTTGGCAGCCCAACCAACAACCCAGCCCGTCCCAGCCTCAGAACTTCCATCTTACCTGAATTCAGTTTCAGCCAACTTTACTTTAACTATCTCACCACAGCCTCCAGACCCTTGGCTGAAGTCCCAGGAATGGTATCTGGCCGGCTGCCCAGCAACAGAAACAGCTGGGTGTCATTGGCTTATTGATGACGCCCTAGCCCGAAGCTCTGCACTAGCTGTAATATAGCAGGCAGATCCTGGCTGACATGGCTTCTTCTCCCATGGCACATTTTAAAGCAAGCTGCAGGAGGAGAAGCTGACCCCAGGATCTGCGTGTGGTTCTCCCACAGTGTCTCTAGCCTGCAGGGGGACTAGGGCTGCCAAGTCAGCCCGGGGGGCGGGGGATCCCCTGCTACAGGGGTTCCCGATCCGCCGGCCAGCATTCGGCCGGCGGGGGAAACCCCACCCCCGAAGTCATCCAGCCTGGACGACTTCCCCCACGTAATGACGTCACCCGGAAGTGACGCCATCATGTTGGGGGCGTTGCCAGGGCGACGCTCTGGCAATCGCCCCAAAACTCTATGATACCATAGAGTTTTGGGGCGATTGCCAGAGCATCACCCTGGCAACGCCCCCAACGTGCTGACGTCACTTCCGGAGATGTCGCCCGGCCAGCGGAGGACTCCCCCCCGCCGGCAAGTTTAACAGACTTGGCAACCCACAGGGGGACTGTTCTACCTCATCATGAATCTCACAAAATGAACCGGTTTGGTAAATGGGGAGGTCTGTGAAGGCACTTGGTTCATAGTTCGTGCGACCCCACGAACCGAAACAAACCGCAATTTTCCCAGTTTGCGCCCATCCCGACTCCTGTTTTATTTTGTTGCCACAGACTAATATGGCTACCCACCTGGAATTATCACCACTTGCTAGGGCTGCCAAGTCAGCCCGGGGGGCGGGGGATCCCCCGCTATAGGGGTTCCCGATCCGCTGGCCGGCATTCGGCCGGCGGGGGGAACCCCGCCCCCAAAGTCATCCAGCGTGGATGACTTCCCCAGCGTAGTGACGTCGCTTCCGGGTGACGTCACTGGGCGCGCGTGCAAAGTGTGCCAGGGAGGCTCCCGGGCGAAGAAGGACTCCCCCCCGCCAGTAGGTGAGTTCGACTTGGCAGCCCTACCACTTGCAAGGAACCTAAAGAAGCCAAGGTGGCTCCATAAACAGCTTTCTAAAGACTTGAGAAATAAAAAAGACTCATTTAGAAAGTGGAAGAAGGGCCTTATAACCAAGGATGACTATAAACAAATCACCAGTGCTTGGAGAGAGAGAGAGAGACAGCGTTAGGAAAGCTAACGCTCAGTATGAGCTTCGTCTAGTGAGAGATGCTGAAAACAACAAAGAGTTATTTTCTTATGATTCTATGACCCTGTGATTTCAGAGAGACCAAGAGAATCAGTTGAAGGTGTCCCAGTTTCCCCTTCTCCAACCTGTGCGATCGTGACCAGTGTTTCCTTCTCACATAAGAGCTACGTGTTAGAAAGGTGCCCACAGAGAAAATGCCTCCTGAAAGCAAGTCAAATGGATTGCCGGAGGCCCAGGCCAAGAACACTCAGAGTTGCTGCAAGCCTCAGCCAGGGGCAACCCCCGAACTGTGGAAATTATTCATCCTCTGAGTGGTAGCAAAGCACTACCCACTGGCAACAGCTTTTGAGCAAAGATTCTACCATTCATGATCTGCGGAGATGTGTCTTTTGTCTCACCGTTACCCATAGTCAAATAGACTTTCAAAGAACAGGGGGGATTATCAGAGCAAAAAATAGGAGGGCCGTACACATCATGAGTAGTGATCTGTCTTTCAAACCACCTCCACTTTTTAAGGGCAAAGGGGTGCCCTACCAGTGGGCCCCTCAGCCTTTTTCAGCCTGTGGGCATCTTTAGAATTCTGACGCAGGATGGTGTGCACAGCCACAAAATGGCCGCTATGGAAGGAAGAGCCAAGCACAAAATGGCCGCCACAGGAATCGGAGATGCTCACACACAGAAGAAGCCCAAAGGCATGGGGCAGGAGGAGTCAGTTGAAAAAAATACCCAGGGAAAAAAGGAGACTGAGAATAAAAACAACATTATTTTAATCAGCACAGCCCATCAGATCTCCAGTGGTCAATCAGAAACCCTGGCCTCAGCTAGTTCCTAAAAATATTTGGCAGGCGCCAGGAAAGGGGCTGGTGGACACGATGGAACCCAAAGACACCGTGTTGGAAACCCCTGACTTATCCCCTGTTCCCAACTTGAGACATTCTAAAAGCAGCCGCACATACTTGTACAGAAGCAGGGAGGCGCGCCTTGAGACAGGCACGTTTCCAAAAATAAGATGTAATGCCAAGGCTGAGATCTACCTTCTCAAATGGAATTAAGCCATCATTAGCTAGGCTATGAACCGGCTTGATATGTTTGAGATTTCAGAAGCTCGGCCGGGAAGTTTGATGTGGAATTCGAAATTAGATTCTTTTCTAAATGCTTTTCTTCAGCTAGGAAACGGTGTCTTGGGGGTTTCATAAAGGATGGGAAGAAATCAATGCGCTGGAATTTGAACAGTTTAACTGGATGCTGAAGCTGTTTTGATGGAATAAGGCTCAATTCTACTCAGAGAGGCTAAGATTTCTGAAAGTTCTACGGAAGCGGCAATCGGGATAAAGAAAAATCTCTAATGAAGACCTTGGGAGTTTGGCTTTGATCTGCTCTTTATTTATCTGAAATCTTTAGCTACAATGCCTGCCCCTGGATCTTGCCTTTCGCTATACAGGGAGCTATAAAGATACTGTATGCAGCATCTTAACTTTCAAGCCGGCGTTCTCTCTGCAGTGATGGGAGTTCCAGCTTTACATTTGATAGAGAAATCACATTGGAAAGGGATTTTTTTTAAACCAAAAAATAAAAGAAGGAGAAAGAGAAGAGGAGGAGGAGAGGGAGATTGGATTTATACCCTGCACTTCACTCGGCATCTCAGAGCAGCTTACAATCGCCTTCTTTTCCTCTCCCCACCACAGACATCCTGTGAGGTAGTGGGGCTGAGAGAGAGAGCTCTGAGAGAGTTGCGACTGACCCAAGGCCACCCAGCTGGCTTCATGTGGAGGAGTGAGGAAACAAACCTGGTTCTCCCAGATTAGAGTCCGCACTCCTAACCACTACCCCAAACTGGCTCTCTCTCTAAACTCTCGAAAAGGCAAACATTAAATCTGTCTTGCCATCGACAGGCTGTTTCATGATTTCAGGATCTCACCACAGTAGAGTTGGCTGCTCTGGATCAGGAAACATCTGGAAATTTGGGGGGTGGAGCCTGAGGAGAGCAGGGTTTGGAGAGGGGAGAGACCTCAGCAGGGTACAATGCCATAGAGTCTACAGTCCAAAGCTGCCATTTTCTCCAGGGTTTCTGATCTCTATTGACTGGAGTTGAGTTGTCATAGTGGTAGATCGCCAAGCCCCCTGGGAGGTGGGCAAAACCACACCATTGGGTCCAAAAGCTAAACACCTTTCCTAAAAACAGCCCAAGATGAAGTATCTTGTTGACAGTTCAAAGCAATGAAAACAGTAAAAATACAAAACAGAAATAAATCAAAGCCATAATAAAGAACACCTGACCGGAGGGATCTTTAGAGTATTGCCTTGGACAGCTAAAACCCTTACAGAATAATAATTGTTAAAAGTCTGTTTTGGCTGGTAAAAGTCACAAAGTGATTGGCATGACAAATAGGGTGGGGAATTCTTGAAGATTTGGCGGTGGAGCCTGGGGGAGGGTGAGATCGGAGGAGTGGAGGGACCTTAATGGGAGCCAGTTTGGTGTAGTGGTTAGGAGCATGGACTCTGATCTGGGAGAACCGGGTTTGAGTCCCCACTCCTCCACATGCAGCTGCTGGTGTGACATTGGGTCAGTCACAAGTTCAGAGCTGTTCTCTCAAGGGCAGTTCTCAAGAGAGCTCTCTCAGCCCCACCAACCTCACAGGGTGTCTGTTGTGGGGCAGGGAAGGGAAAGGAGACTCTAAGCCACTCTGAGACTCCTTCGGGTAGTGACGGGCGGGGTATAAATCCAATCTCTTTCTCCTCCTCCTCCTCCTCCTTCTTCTAATACCACAGTGTTCATTCACCCTCCATTGCCACCATTTTCTCCAGGGGAACTGCTCTCTGTTGTCTGGAACTCAGCTGTAATTGTGAGACATCTCTAGTTCCCACTTGGAGGCTGGCACGCCTGCAGTACCTACTGATGGTGCAATTATTCAGGGGGAGCAGGGTTGGGGAAGGGGAGGGACCTCTGTGGGGTATGTTGCCATAGAGTCCAGCCTCCAAAGCAGCCATTTTCTCCAGAGGAACTGATCTTTGTACTCTGGAGATAAGTTGTAATTCTGGAAGTGTCTTCAGGTCCCACCTGGAGCTGGCAACCCTACCCTTCAGCAGAATGCAGCAAACCAAGGAAAGCCCATCTTTTGTGAGTTACTTTTTCTGTTGGCAGCGGAAACTACAACAGTGGCAAAATTGTGCAAGAATGCCGTGGGACAAAAATGTGCGCGAACTGGACTGGAACGCTTTTTGGAATGAACACAAAGTTCACCCGGGCAAAAACGAGTAAGGCTACAAAAACGAGACCAGTCTAGCAGATGCCCTACCAGGGTTGCCACTCTCGAGGTGAGGCTTGGAGGTCTCCTGGAATAACATGATTTCCAGATGACAGAGATCAGATCCCCTGGAGAAAATGGCAGTTTCTGAGCATGAACTCCATGGCAACACATCTCTGCTGAGCCCCCTAACCTCCCCAAACCCAATTCTCCCCAGCCTCCACCCCCAAATCTCCAACAATTTCCCAACCTGGAGCTGGAACCCCGATTCCCCGCACCTCAGCCCCGCAGGATCCAAATGTATCTGTCTTTGGTAGACGAGAGACAGCGGTGAGGAAAGCCTTGCAAAAATAGGGCATTCAGGAAACACTTTGATATACGTTGGACCAGTTTCAAGGATTTTTTTTTTAAAAAAAAATAACCCTGAGAACCATCTTCTCCAAATGCTTGAGGTTGCTGCTCACAATCTGCAATCAAACTGTGATCTGCGGATAATTTAAATGCACGCTGGGGAAGAGGAATTTCAGATGAGCTGCCGGTTCACTGATAGCGCAAGGTCAAGCTTCCTAAAGACACTGGCAATATATAGAAATAGAGCAAAAAAGAGAAGTACATAGGACGCAGCAAGTTCATACATAAGGACATAAGAGTAGCCCGTGTTGGATCAGGCCAGTGGCCCATCGAGTCCAACACTCTGTCACTCAGTGGCTAAAAATATTAGGTGCCATCAGGAGGTCCAGCAGTGGGGCCAGGACACTAGAAGCCTTCCTACTGTTGCTCCCTTCCCAAGCACCAAGAATACAGAGCATCACTTGCCCCAGACCAAGAGTTCCTATCTATACCTTGTGGCTAATAGCCACTGATGGACGTTTGCTTCAGATGTTTATCTAATTCCCTCTTGAAGCCATCCATGCTTGTAGCTGCCACCACCTCCTGTGGCAGTGAATTCCATGTGTCAATCACTCTTTGGATGAAGAAGTACTTCCTTTTACCTGTTCTAACCGGACTGTTCAGCAATTTCATGGAGTGCCCGTGAGTTCTTGTATTGTGAGAAAGGGAGAAAAGTACTTTCTCTACCTGCTCTATCCCATGCATAATCTTGTAAACCTCGATCATGTCACCCCTCAGCTGTCATTTCTCCAAACTAAAGAGCCCCAAGTGCTTTAACCTTTCTTCACAGGGAAAGTGTTCCAACCCTTTTATCATTCTAGTTGCCCTTTTCTGCAGTGCAATAATATCCTTTAAGAGGTGTGGTGTCTAGAACTGTATACAGTATTCCAAATGAGGTTGCACCATCGAAATCAAAATATGTCCCAGTGATACTATGACAGTCTCCTATGCAATCTTGGAGAAACGAGGAAAGCCACTGTAAAGCTAACCCCTGGATCCCAATATCGGCGAGGCAGCGGACTAGTAGCTGATGGTCGACCGTGTTGAACGCCGCCGACAGTGACAATCTCCTATGCAATCATAGTTCCGTACAGAGTCTAGGAGGGTCAGCCTCCAGGTGGGAGGCTCCAGACTACAGAGGTCAATTCCCCTGGAGAAAATGGCTGCTCTGGAGGCTGGACTCCATGGCATTGTACTCCACTGAGGTCCGTGTCCTCCCCAGACTCCATCCGCAAATCACCAGGAGTTTCCCAAACTGGATCAGGCAACCCTACCCCCCAAAGCAAAAAAAAGGAAAAAAGAAAAGAAAAGCACAACCTTAAAACAAATGCAAATACATGAAGCTGCCTTATATTGAACTCAAGGATGGGCTGGGAGGGGAAAATTGCCCTGGAAGAGGATCCCCTAGAGTTCCAGTTTAGTATAGAGGATCCCTTGTAGAGGGGATGTTCCCTAGTGCCCTAAAGGAGGCAGTGGTACGTCCCCTCCTAAAAAAAAAAACATCATTAGATCCGGCCGAATTTGCCAACTATCGGCCGGTATCTAACTTACCCTATTTGGGTAAGTTAATCGAGAAGGTGGTGGCGGACCAGAGGCAGTGCTTTTGGGATGACACCTCTGTGTTAGATCCATTCCAGTCTGGTTTCCGACCAGGCCACGGGGCAGAGATGGTGCTGGTCGGCCTCACAGATGACCTCCGGAGGCATCTGGATCGAGGCAGTACGGCGGTGCTGATGTTGTTGGACCTGTCGGCGGTGTTCAACACGGTCGACCATCAGCTACTAGTCCGCCGCCTCGCCGATATTGGGATCCAGGGGTTAGCTTTACAGTGGCTTTCCTCGTTTCTCCAAGATCGGGGACAGGGTGGTGACAGGGGAACAACTTTCCCAAAGGTATCTGCTAACCTGCGGAGTCCCACAGGGAGCAGTACTTTCCCCAATGCTGTTTAACATCTATATGTACCCCCTCACCCAGATTGCCCGGAGGCATGGGCTGGGATGTCATCAGTATGCTGATGATACCCAGCTCTATCTGCTGTTGGGCAGTCAGTCAGACTCTAGTCCGGGTGATCTGGACCTGGCGTTGCAAGCTGTGGCTGGTTGGCTCAGGCAGAGTCGATTGAAATTGAATCCGACAAAGACGGAGGTCCTATGCCTGAGTCGAAGAGGGCCAAGGGTAGGGATTCAATAGGGTGCCGTTGGTACCAGCGTCGGAGGTTAGGAGTTTGAGAGTGCTCCTGGACCCCTCATTAACGATGGAGGCCCAGGTAGCAGCCGCTGCGAGGTCAGCTTTTTATCATCTATGGCTGATCAAGCAGTTGGTTCCCTTCCTTGAACGCAACGAACTGGCTTCGGTGATCCATGCTTTGGTCACCTCAAGATTGGATTACTGTAATGCTCTCTACATGGGGCTTCCCTTGTGCCAAATCCGGAAGCTGCAGCTGGTGCAGAATGTGGCGGCACAGCTATTGTTGGGTCTCCCTGTACGGGAGCACATCCAGCCTGCCCTAAAAGCACTGCACTGGCTGCCTATAGCATACCGGATAAGGTTCAAGGTGCTGGTGCTTACCTATAAAGCCCTATATGGCCTGGGACCTATCCACTTGAAGGACCGCCTCTCTCCATATGTTCCCCAGAGAGCACTGTGGTCTGGATCCCATAATCGCCTGGTTCTTCCAGGGCTGAAGGAGGCTCGCCTGGCCCCACGCTGGTGGAATGAGCTCCCGGATAACATCAGGGCCCTGTGGGACTTTTTACAGTTCCGCAGGGCCTGTAAGATGGAGCTCTTCCACCAGGCTTTTAAGTAGGGGCTGCCTAATATTTACATCTTGGCCCTGGCCCGATTCGATCCGCCAGTTTGTGTAACCGCTCGTATTGGTGAACATCTAGATGCTGCACTGATATACCAAATGAGGATACGCCATCTTTACTATGGTATTAAGCTGTTTTATGTATTTTAATGTTCTTAAGATGCTGTATATTTTAGTGTTTGAATATGCTGTTAGCTGCCCTGAGCCTGCCGAATGGCGGGGAGGGCGGGATATAAATCTCATGAAATAAATAAAAATAATAATAAATAGTGGTTAAGTGCACGGACTCTAATCTGGGAGAACCGGGTCTGATTGTCCACAATTCCACATGCAGCTGCTGGATGACCTTGGGCAAGCCATAGTACTGTCAGAGCTGTTCTTGAAAGAGCAGTTCTCGAAGGAGCTCTCTCAGCCCCAGCTACCTCACAGGGTGTCTGTTGTGGAGAGGGGAAGGGAGAGGAGTTTGTAAGCCTCTCTGAGACTCCAAGTGAAAGACGGGATATAAATCCATTGTTCTTCTTCTTCTTCCCATTTGCCCAGTTATGGAGGGAGATGGCCTGCCAACTGCAGGCCTTGCTCACCAATGTTCACCTGTTTGCCAGGCAGAACCTGGGGCCAAGAGGAGGAGGTATGGTTGTCCTGGGGAGAAACAATAAAAAGAAAAGTATGGCCTCGGGTACTTCAAGGAAGTTCTGACCATACTATATCTAGTTGGGCCCTGTGACAGTGCAACATCACTAGGCCTGAGAAGAGGGACTTCAATGGGGTAAAATGCTGTACAGTCCACCAGACTGCTCCTGACTGACATGTTCTATTCACTCATGGTCACTGCTATCTCCTCTGACTGGCAGCAGCTCTCCAGGTGCACAGGCAGAGGTCTTTCACATTGCCTACTACTTAATCCTTTTAGCTGGAGATACCAGAGACCAACCCTGGGACCTTCTGCATGCCAAGCAGATGCTTTATCACTGCGCTACGTCCCTTCCCCATAGCCCCACAGTATGACTATACTAAAGTGACTCTTATTGTACAAAATATCCCTGGAGGTCATCCCTGAAAATTACCACTGTCAGGCCACTAGGTCTGCCTGGAAGGTCAGTTACACCAGTGCGCCAGGTAGTCTTCCCAACTGAAGACTGGAGATCTTTAGAGATCAACAGTGCAACCTTAAGCAGAGTTATAGTTACGGATGAGCATGAACTGGCTCACAAACTAACGTTTGTGATGAACTTTGGCTGCTTTGTGCTTTGTGAAGTCAAGGTAACAGGTCAACTGGCACAAACTTTCCAGGAACTTTCAAGCTGCTTGTGGAGGTTTGTCCCAGTTTGTGAGTGGATATGTTTCCAGACAGACTGTCTTCACTCAATCAAAATGTTTACAAAACTTCAAAGCAACAACTTGAAGGTCATGTAGAGGAGCACAGGATCCCTTCTATACCCCTGAACCTCCTGAGCCTGTGCCTGTCAAAATGACCATCTGCTATTTTGACATGTGCAGGTTCAAGACGTTCAGGAGTGAATAGAACAGCTTATGTGCATTCTAGAGACACCAAACTCACAGGGAATTTCCAGCTGACTCTCCTCTACCTGCCCTCCAAGTTTGGTGAGGATTGGATTCATGAGGTCCAACTTACACTCCCCCCCAGAAGGGGCCCCAAGGAAAGGGCATTCCTGGGGGCACCTTCTTTGGGGACTGTAACTCAGACCTTGTAAATCCAATCCTCACCAAACTTGGAGGGCAGGTAGAGGATCATCAGCCAGAGATTCTCTGTGAGTTTGGTTCCACTAGCTTGCCAGGCAGCACTCTACCACTTCATGAACCTCATGAATGGAACCGGTTCATGAGGCAGCTAAAAGTTTGCGATGGTCCATGGTTCATGAACGGGGCACGTCATGAACCATGATCTGAACTGCATTTTCCTGGTTCTTGCCCATCCCTAGTTATACTCTTCAAATTCCATTGGCTCTGATGTATTCAGGAAGGGGTTACTCTGTGTAGGGTTGCCTTGTAAACCTTACCAACTGGAAAGTATTGGAGTCGGGAGGCGAGTGGTAGTGATTTCATAGCAAAGCTCTTTATTGAGGGTCAGATGGAACATGAGAAATCCCGGGCTCAGAGCCCTCTTTTATGCCGGCCGGAGACAATGCCCCGACCTTGCCCACAAGTCCTGATAGGACCTTAAGTCCGTGGTTGCAGTTCATAGGTCCCCCAGTGGGAGTCCTAGGCTTGTAATTGGTGGTCGCTCAGGATCCAACTGGCTATTGTTCTACCTGGCCGAAGCTCAGGTAGATTCTGACCATGTGCACTGACCATGTGGCGGTCACCATTACGAGAGACCAGGCGACCGTGGTCTTAGTACACAACACCAACATATTGTATTATATCCAGAAGGTCACTGAGAAACTATGCAGAGATGGGTGGTCTGGAATTATTCACTAGTGAAGGGCTCTTTTAGCAAAACCATTAATGCAGACGTGACTTCATAAGTATGACAAAACTATCTGGGTTCCCACAGCATCTGTCGCCTCTCTCTTAATGGCTTTTTCAATTTTTCGCATTTGTGTTGTATTGGAGGAGGAGGGGTGGTCACCTGGGAAAACGTATTACCACTGCTAAAATGCCCTTATCTCTAGCCTTGGCCCTGAAAACTCATACAGCAGGAGCAAGCAACTGAGATGTCTCTACTTTTGAGATGAAAAGAGTGGGATTTGGGGTAATTTCTAATGGGTTATCTGTGTAATTTTATTCAGTTACATTTTTATGGGAGGCCATTCCAGCATTTATTGTTACCAAGAACTGTAGCCGTTGATGGCTTGTTTGTGTTTGGAATAGCATTTGGCCTCCGTCCAACCCGTCTCCAATTTCTGTAAAAGCAACGAAAATTACTACCATTACAATTGCCTGACTGAAGTCCATTATAATGGAATTAACATAAAACATCTTGAGAAGCTATGGGTTCCCCCCCCCCCCCCCCGAAGAGACGCACTCTCTATACAGTGATCTGATTCAAAGCTATCAGTAACTGCGGAAAAACTGCATTAAGATTAACATGACACCAAACATTAATGTGGAGATAAACACCAGCCTGTCCAGAATTAGAATGGGAAAGTAAATGCATTTGTCTCAGTGCATTCCTTAATACCTTATAGACGCTAATCAAGAGGGAGTAGCTGAAATGAAATACAGTGGCGCTATCCATTGATTTAGCCCTCTGAAAGCAAATGAATGATCCTAGGAGAGGGGCAGTTATTTTTGAATTCCTTCAGAAAATTGTACCAGTAAATAGCTGTGGCTACAACAGTCGAAAGTTCCAGCACCTGAGGATTCGCACAACTGAATTTTCCAGAACGGGGGTAGTCAAATTGACCAACTAATACTCCAAAATCAATGGGAGACAAATACCAAAAGCCACCTAGGCCGCGGTCACACGGCCCTTAAATGCGGGAGGAAGGGCTATTTCCTCCTGCATTTAAAGGGGCCGTCCACGACGGCCGCAGAAAGTCCCGTGCCGAAGTGGGCTTAAATGCGGGTTGCTCCCGCATTTTCCAACCCCGGGAAAATCAACAGTTTTCCCGGGTGTTGCGGGAGGAACCCGCATTTTAGCCATCTGGCCAGCCCTCTCTCGCAATCATTGCGAGAGCAGGGCTGTCCAGATGGCCTCCCCCCGCCATTTTTTCCCCCTTTTACACTTGGGTGCTTGGCCACTCAAGCGCTCAAGTGTAAAAGGGGGAAAACACCCCCCAAACTTACCAGGCAGCTGGGGGGGGCTCGGGGAAGAGTGCCTCCCCTGGCCGCTGCCACTGCCGCCACTTCAAAAGCCCCGCCGCCGTAGAAAACGCCGCCGCCACATGCTTCGAGGCTGGCCGGCCACCGATTCTTCCGTTGCCGCCACTTCCGCTGCCGCCTCCAGCCACCACCGCCGTCTGCCGCCGCCTCCTCCCTCTGCCGCCTCCGCTGTCTGCTGCTGTCGCCTGCTGCCGCCTCATCCTCCTCCCACCACCGTCTGCCACAGCAGGAAAATGCGGCCCCTTTAATCCCGGAAGGGCTCCCAGATTTAAAGGGGCCGTTTGTCCGCAGCCCAAGTCTTATTAATGGCCCTTTCAGCACTAGATCTTTAATCCTGGTTCAACGCTGTCTCCTACTAGCTATTCTGCACTACACTCAAGTTCCCCTCTCTCTTTTTATCCTGGTTTTTTGTGTCAATTCTGCATTGCATTGTGGTCACTTCAGGTCAGACTGCTGTTACCCCGGGGTATATGGATCCTGTTTTGCCACAGGGTTTCCCTTGATTTGCAGCGGTCCTGGTGCAGACTTAAGCGTAGATTTTTAAACTTGGTTTTGATTCTCCCTGCCCCTTTCATGCCATACCTAGGACATGAAACCCGGGTTTACTGTTCACAATGCAGAATTTATAACCTGGGGCAGGCAGGCAGATTGGAGCAGGACAAAATTAGTGCAGAAAACAACCGATAAACAGAGATAACATCAATCTAAATGGCTGCAAGTTGAGCACAGAGAAAATCCAGGCTGAGGTCCAAGTGTGGAAAGGGCCAATGATTGGCTTTGGTTGATTTTCCTTTTGGTTGATTTTTCTTTCGGTTGATTTTTTCTTTGTGGGGTCTATGTGTCTGACTCAAGAACATAATTTGCAAGGCAGGCTGATTAAAAATTGATTAAAATAAAATTGCGGATTGATTAAAAATTGTGGATTGATTAAAAATAAAAATTTCTTTCACCCAGCCTTCCCACCAGACGGAACAATGTGACAAATTGCAGCAAACACAAATACAGCAGCAAACAGGAAACTGCCGCAGACAGTGTCTCCGAGTTCAATTAAACAACTGGTTCTTGCATGCAACACACGCTGGGGAGTTAAATCTTATGGCTCAAGTCCTACCAAGATGCAGGATTCTCCTGACCCGCCTCTCTTTCAAAAGGATTCCATTCCAATGAACTGAACAATGTCGCAACCAGACTGCAATCTGCAGCTTGAACGGTATAGGCCCTTGGACAAGGTGATAAGAGCCTAGAAAAATGTATCAGTCTTTCCCAGGAGATTTGGAGTGGGGCTTTGCATCACAAAATGTTGCCATGGTCACTGACAGTGGTATAACTGGAAGTGGCAAAGCTGGGATTTATATCACATTGCCAGACTCCAGCGTCAGGCTGGAGTCCAGGGCTCTCTCTTTCTGCAGGGCTCTTTTGATAGGGCTTGCTCTGGGGGGAAGAACCTCAGAAAAGAGCGGGGGGGGGGGTTACTGCAGTTTGGTGTAGTGGTTGGGAGCATGGACTCTGATCCGGGAGAACCGGGTTTGATTCCCCACCCCTCCACATGCAGCTGCTGGAGTGACCTTGGGCCAGTCACAAGTTCTCCCAGAGGTGTTCTCTCAAGGGCAGTCCTCGAGAGAGCTTTCTCGGCCCCACCTATCTCACAGGGTGCCTGCTGTGGGGAGGGGAAGGGAAAGGAGATTGTAAGCCGTTCTGAGACTCCTTCAGGTAGTGAAGGGCGGGGTATAAATCCAATCTCTTCTTCTTCTTCCCTCCCCTCTCCCTCATTGCCCTTAGGTGAGGTCTGGCCATTCCTTCCCTGGTTCTCCCAGGGTGCCCCCTTCTAAAGGACTGCCTGGGGGGGGGGGGTGAGACAGTTCTGGTCTCACCCACTCCCTCTATCCTGGGGGACGGGCCTATGGGAATGGCGGGTCCTAGGCCCAATGGGCAGCTGACCCTATATCCCCTGCTCCTCCCGCATGAGAAGCCTTATAAGAAGCTTCTCCTCAGGCCCTTGCTGGCTTAAGGGGTTCACTGCAGGCTTCCTCCTACCCTTCCCTTCCAAAGGAGCCTTCCTGGTCCCCACAACAGATGAGAAAAGGGCCGTCGCTTGCGGTGGGGTCTGCTCCTCTGCTGCCACCCTTGTTGCCTTGGGCCTGTTGCTGGCCCCAGGGAATAGCTGTCAGCCAACTCCTAGCCCTCCTGGCATTTCTGGGCATCATGGTGAGCTGGGGGGGGGTTACTCCAGCAGCGTCACACCGGCCTTCTACAGCCCTTCCTGGACTATTTCCTTGGCATGATTTGGAGGCCTCCATCTCCTTGGAGGTAAGTGCAGGAGGGCGGGAGGTCTGACCCCAGACACATGTGTTGATGTCACAGTCTAGCAACCCCCACAACTCTATGGTAAAACCATAGAGATTTGAAGGATTGATAGAGTATTCGCGCAAACACAACTAGAAATGACGCTGTGGCATTGCCCCGACAGCCCTTTTTCTCGGCAAATTTCTCCCACTGCTGTGCTGGGCCTGTAAGTGCTAGGCGGCACACATCAGTGACCTGAAGCTGAGTTTCGCCTGGGAAAAGTGGAGCGAGTCTCCTTCTAGCATGCTACTCCAGGTCACTATCTTACCGAGATTTTGAATACTTCGTCAAAACACTGCAGGTATTTGTCTATAGTCGTGGAATGCAAAAACTGCCCAGCTTTCCTTCCGGTAGCTTTGGTACAGGGTCACTTGCCTTCTCTACTTTATTTATTCCGGTCGCCAATTTCCTAAAAGGCAATCTTCCTAAAAGGCAATCTCACCAGGCAGTTCTTCCATTAACAATGTCCTCCTAAACAGTGATCCCTTTCTAGGTAAAGGTTTCCCTTGCTCGAAAGCCAGTTGAATATGACTCTAGGGATGCGGTGCTCATCTCTGTTTCCAAGCCAAAGAGCCAGCGCTGTCCAAAGACGTTTCTGTGGTCACGTGGCTGGCATGACTAGATGCCGAGGCGCACGGAACGCTGTTACCTTCCCGCCGAAGTGGTACCTATTTATCTACTTGCAGTTTCTTGCTTTCAAACTGCTAGGTTGGCAGGAGCTGGGGCCAGAGACGAGAGCTCACTCAGTCACGCGGCACTCAGGTCTCGAACTGCTAAACTACTGAACTACCGGTCTGCAGTTCAGCATCTTAACCACTTGAGCCGCTGCACTTGAGCCACTTGACACCTTTCTAAGTCCACATAATTCAGTGGATTTTGAAATGTGAAACTCTGTTCAAGATTGTAGTGTTAGTTGAACAACTGTATATATCTCTATATGACATGGACATTTTCAGGGATGTGCCGCTCTTGGTTGTTGACCAGCCAGCTGAAGAGAGGCCATCTAGTTAACGGTCGTGAATCCCTGAGCGCCTGGGCTTTCGTGAGGCTTTGGTGATGGCAGAAGAGGATGGGGGAAGGAAAGAAGACAGGCTGCTAGGATTGCCAGGTCTGGCTGACAAGCCAGCGGGGGACTTACCAGGAGGCTCCAAGAG
The DNA here is from genome assembly GCA_029233225.1 of Lepidodactylus listeri. Lineage (NCBI taxonomy): Eukaryota > Metazoa > Chordata > Lepidosauria > Squamata > Gekkonidae > Lepidodactylus > Lepidodactylus listeri. Next base: position 145,563,347 of record JARCFY010000004.1, read on the forward strand.
AGGGGAGGGAAGAAGCGCGACATTCCTACAATCCTGGGGCTGCAACTGGCAACAGCCTCTCTTTCCCCGCTGAAAGATTGAAAGGGCCCTCTGGCTGATCAGCAGGCCACACGCTCCCTGCCGATCAGCTGAAGCCCTTTAAATCCCTGCAGAAGGGGAGGGAGAGGGGTGGGTGTGGCTTGGGGTGGGACTTGGGGTGGGGCTTGGGGCATCCCCACCCACCCTCCAGAATGCTTCCCAAATATCTCCGCTGGAGCGACGAGGGGACCTGGTAACCCTAGGGTGAAGGAACTAATAACGGTTCCTTGGTCATGAACAGATCCCATATCTGGAGGCATCATTTCTACCTAATTTGATATCTTATACATAATTCTCTGTTGGTGGTGGCATGCTCCTGAACATTCCACACGCCACCCTTGCCTTTGGTCCCCTGGCCTGACAATCAGAGGCTGTCCCTATCCATTGGCTGTGAAGACTCGCATGCCATTGGCTGGGTGCTGCTCCTCTTCCCCGCCCACTCCTTCAGCCTCGGTGCCCTGTCAGAATCTCTGACAGACGGCTTTCTCTCTTGACTAAGACACATCTCCTGCTTCCTTCCTGTGGGGGGATTAACTGTTACCTCAGTGGCTGTTGGTAGGAGAAATGAAATGGCAGTTACCTGTGTTTATAAGATGACTGCTGCCTGTGGTTTGTTTAAAATGTTCCCCCATAAGGTTCAGCTGTTACCTCAGTGGCTGTTGGTAGGTGAAACAAAATGGCAGTTACCGGTTTATAAGAGGGGCTTCAGAGCAAGGTAGGTTGATGCTTGGCTGGGAAGGAGATGGGGTTGCCAACTCCAGGTGTGGAATTCCTGGAGATTTTAGGGTTGGAGCCTGGAGAGGGTGAGGCTTGAGGAGATGTGGGGGATCAGACAGGTACAATGCCATAGAATCTGCCCTCCAAACCTCTTGGGGGAACCATTGCTGCCAATCTCCAGGTGAGGGCAGGAGATCACACAGAATTACAACTGCTCTTCAGGTAGCGGAGATCAATTCCCCTGGAGAAAAGGGTGGACTCTGTGCCATTATACCCTGCTGAGGTGCCACAGCAAATTGACGCTGAGTGCCCAAGGCGTTGGCACTCTCCTAGAGCCTCTTTCTAGAGCCTGTTGTATTTATTCCCACAACGGGCCTTATTCCTAGTGTGTGTGTATGTATATATGTATATATACACAAACACACTTATGTACACATACATATATATACAGATCACTATATTTGCTTGTGCTTAAATTTAACAGGGATATCAAGACTGTGCAGGCATGGGTGGGGGAATCTAGTAAATGATGATGATGAAGAAGAGATTGGATTTATACCCCACCCTTCACTACCCAAGGGAGTCTCAGAGCAGCTTACAAACTCCTTTCCCTTCCCCTCCCCACAACAGACACCCTGTGAGGTAGGTAGGGCTGAGAGAGCTCGCTTGAGAACTGCCCTTGAGGGAACATCTCTGAGATAACTTGTGAATGACCCTAGGTCACACCAGCAGCTGCATGTGGAGGAGTGGGGAATCAAACCCAGTTCTCCCAAATTAGTGTCTGCACATGTAACCGCAATACCAAACTGACCCAGGTGGTTGACACAGTCTCTCCCAAGCAATATCTCTAAAGTGTTAAAACCCAGGTAGCCCCTTGGTTTCCTGAAGGGCTGCAGGTGATGAAAAGGCAAAGGGAGACGGCTAGAGTGACAGTGGCGAAGACTCAGGACAAATCCAAGAAGACACGGGCTAAAGCTCGTTTTAAATCATACTTTGCAGTGGTGATTGTGGAAAAGAAACAACATTTCTCCATTGTGTCTGCAGAGTGGAAGCTAGCAGAGCTGTTATGGATGGTCAAAGGCCTTTTGGGATCAGGCTTGCAGGAGGAGGAGGGGACTGCTTGGTAGCCCGCTGTGATCAATTTGCTCGGCATTCTTTGGGTAAAATGTCTCATGTCTTTTCTGACTTGGACTCTATATTAGTTGCAATAGGAGTAGATGATGCTGGAGTGCTGTCCTGTTCAGTTGCTTGGGACACTTTTCAGTTTATTGAGTATGAGGATGTGGACAGGATCCTTGTCTTTCCTGACTTAAGAACATAAAAAGAGGCCTGCAGGATCAGACCGGTGGTCCATCAGCCTCCTGTCTCACACAGTGGCCAATCAGTTCCTCTGGAGGGCTAATAGCAGGGCAGAGTGGCTGAGGCCTTCCTAAGAAGAGCCCTGCTGGATCACACCAGTGGTCCATCTAGTCTAGCTTCCTGTCTCACACAGTGGCCAACCAGTTCCTCTGGAGGGCTAATAGCAGGGCAGAGTGGCTGAGGCCTTCCCCTGATATTGCCTCCAGGCTCTGGGATTCAGAGGACTAGTGCCTCTGATTGGAGAGGATCCCCTCAGCCACCCCGGCTAGTAGCCATTGATTTATCCCCCATGAATCTATCTAATCCCCCTTTGAAGCTGTTTATTCCTATGGCCATCATCCTCTGGCAGCGAAATCCACATTTTCCATATGACTAATTAAATCTGCCAGTGAGGGCTGGCGGACTGAGTCCAAGAGGTCGCTCATGTATGCCTCCTCAAGGGAGGGGGTGGTTGCCACAGTCTTGAAACAGGTTCTGGCGCAGCCACTTCTAAAGAAGTCTCCTGTGGACCTAGGAAATTTTAATAATTACTGACCAGTCTCAAATGTTCCATTCTAGAGCAAGGTAATTGAAAGGATGTTGGCTAGACAACTTCAAGCTTTCCTGAATGAGGAAAATTGTCTAGATACTTTCTGGTTTTAGGCCTGGTTATGGGACTCAAACAATGTTGGCCGCTCCAGTGGATGATTTGGGCTGGGAGATTAATAGAGGGAGGGCAACTGTTGATTCTCCCGGACTTCTCAGTGGCTTTTGATAGCATGGGTCATAGTATTGTTCTGGATCGCCTTTCTGGGCTGGGGTTGTAAGGCATCATTCTATGGTGGCTCTGGTCCTACTGGGAAGATTAGGGTTGCTAAGTGACTTACCTGGCACAGTGAGGGAGAGTTGGTCCCAGGGGCGAACCTCGCACGCTCCCTGGGGCGATGTTTCCGCCCCCCCCCGGAAAACCTACCGCCAGCCGCCGCGCCTCCCCAGCCCTTCCGAGGCTCACCAGCCGGTGCTGCTGGTGCCTTTCCCTCCCCCTCCGCCCTGGCCACTCCCTCCCTCACCCCTAAAAGAGGAAGAGGGAGAGATAAGGAGGGAGGAATGGCCAGGCCGGTGGGGGGGGGAGAGGCACCAGCTGGCGAGCCTTGGAAGGGCCCGGGAGGTGTGGCGGCAAGGCGCCGGTGGCAGGCGCGATGTTTTCCGGGGGGGGCCTCAGTCCCCCCCAGGAAATTTTGGGGGTGGCTTGAGCCCTCGAGCCCCCCCGTAGTCTATGCCGGTGGTTGGTCCCATTCTGGGACATTTGCGCACGCGTGAAGTGTGCGCGTGGTGCAACGTCACCCAGAAGGGACGTCATTTTATTTATTTTTATTTATTTATTTTTCGCATTTATATCCCGCCCTCCCCGCAAGCGGACGTCATTACATTGGGCTCGTCGCTGACTGATGCTCTAGTGAACAGCCTGGAAACTCTGTGGTACCATAGAGTTTTCAGGCTGATTTCTAGAGGGTTGGCCAGCGACATGCCCGGCACGATGATGTCATCTCTGAGTGACGTCATCTCACCGGGCACGTCGGCCTGAACCGGGCACTTTGGGGGCGGGGTTCCCCCCACCAGCTTGATCTGGACTGGTAGATTAGGGGCCATTTCAGTGGGGAAAACCCCACCCCCCAGTGGACCCGGCAGCCCTAGGGAGGATAGGTTTCAGATTGTGGTGCTGGTGAACCAGCTCCTTGGCCTTTGGCCTGTGGGGCCCCTCAAGATTCTATCTTTATCCTCTGTGCTTTTTTGGGGGGGTATTTTTATATGTGCAAGTGTGTTGTGTGTGTGTGTGTGTGCACCTGAAAGTCATGGCAGCCTCTGGTGACTGATTACTGCTAGGGGGCTGGAGGATATTCAGAGAGGTGGCTGAATAAAGGCTGCCCCCACCTCCCACCTCTGGTATTTCAAGGAGGTCTCCCATCCAAGTCCTTGCCAGAGTCGACCCTGCTTAGCTTCCGAGATTCTGACGAGATCTGGCTTGCCTGGGCTATCCAGGTCAGGGGTTGTCCTCTGTGCTTTTTACCATCTATGTGAAACCCCTGGGTGAGGCGATCCAGAGATCTGGACTGGGTTATCACTAATATGCAGTGACACTTAGCTCTATCTTGCACTTCCAGCTGATCCCCTGGAGGCCGTAGTGGTAGCTATGATTATTTTTAGACTTGAAGGTATCCCAGGACTCTTTGTTGTTGCTCTTTCGAGAGACTAAAGGAATCACCTTTTTGAACTTTTATGTCCCTTGGAACCCAGGTGACCAAACTCAGTTTAGAATCAGGTTAAAATGTCCAAAGTACAAGTGTGGGTCTGGGTGTAAATGGAACAGAGCTGGTTTTGAAAAGAGGCGAAACGTTTTTCTTCCACCCTTTCATGAAGAGCAGAGTTCATAAACGGCACAAGCCTCCAGACATAGAAGACTTCTACAGGGGTGAGGCAAAGTTCAGCAGTGGAGCACATGCTTTGCATGCATATGTTCTCATGACCCACTGAAAGGACATCGATGAAAACATATCATGATGCCAAAGCATCCCCAGTTCAAGGGTCTCAGGGCTCAATAACAGATCAACCCCTGTAGAAATGTTATTTATTTATTTTCCTATGGCAGCCTCCAACAAGGCAAATTCAAGGTAGTTTGTCATCTCCATGAAACATAGAGCGTCACACTCTGTGGGCCAACATCTCCTAGTTGTCCCTGGCCCGAAGGACATCCGTCTTGCCTCAACAAGGGGCAGGGCTTTCTCTGCCCTGGCCCCCGCCTGGTAGAACATGCTCCATATTGAGATCAGGGCCCTGCGGGATCTTCTTCAGTTCTGAAGGGCCTGTAAGACAGAGCTGTTCCACCAAACCTTAGGCTGAGACCTAAGGCTGAGATCCAATAATAGCTGGCTATTATCCATCTGTTACCAATGGGCCAGGGAACCTCTCACAGCCAGCCAATTTCTGTTCTTGGGCTGTGACCACCATTTTAATGTATACTATTGTGTCCAAGAGTCCCTTGGACTGCAAGGAGATCAAATCAGTCAATCCTAAAAGAAATCGACCCTGACTGTTCCCTGGAAGGCCAGATCCTGAAGCTGAAGCTCAAATACTTTGGCCACCAAATGAGAAGGGAGCACTCCCTGGAGAAGGCCCTGATGCTGGGAAAGACTGAGAGTCAAAGAAGAAGGGGACGGCAAAGGATGAGACGGTTGGACAGTGTCATCGATGCCACAAACATGAAATTAAGCAAACTCCGGAGGATGGTGGAAGAGAGGAGGGCCTGACATGATGTGGTCCATGTGGTCACGAAGAAATCGACCCTGACTGTTCCCTGGAAGGCCAGATCCTGAAGCTGAAGCTCAAAGACTTTGGCCACCAAATGAGAAGGGAGCACTCCCTGGAGAAGGCCCTGATGCTGGGAAAGACTGAGAGTCAAAGAAGAAGGGGACAGCAAAGGATGAGACGGTTGGACAGTGTCATCAATGCCACAAACATGAAATTAAGCAAACTCCGGAGGATGGTGGAAGAGAGGAGGGCCTGACATGATGTGGTCCATGTGGTCATGAAGAGTCGGACTCGACTGTGCGCCTGAACAACAACAACATTGTGTTTTACTTTTTAATTATATTTATTGCTGATATGTTGTTACCTGCCCTGAGCCCACTTGCAGGAAGGGTGGACTATAAATACGAAAAATAAAATAAAATAAATAAATATACCTATCACTTCCTGGGCCGACACCATCGCTGGTCCATTCCAAGCCAAGTATAGTTACCCTCTCTGAGCTGGGAAATTCCAGGAGAATTAGGGGCAGAGCATATGGAAGGCAGAGTTTGGGGAGGGGCCTCAGCAGGGTACAATGCCATAGAGTCCACCCTCTGAAACAGCCATTTTCTCCAGGGGAACAGATCTCTGTAGTCCGAAGGTCAGGTCCAATTCTGGAAGATCTTTTTCACTACTGTGTGAGAAGAAAAAATACAAGTAGCCAAACGGTCTGTTTTCCTCAGCAGGGGTACGAGCAGCTTGGAATGGCTTTTCCAGTCAGAAAATGGCAGGGGAGGAAAGAACTAAAGTTTCTCTCTCTCTTCTCCCAGCCTCCATTTTCTTCCGAGATCAAACAATCCTGGAGGCTGCGTTTCCCAAAGCACAAAAATATAGTTCCAACATGGAAAAAAGTAGTTGATGAACCCCTCCTCAATAGCCTGGTCAAGAAAGCCCTTTGCCCAACAAGAGCTGATAAGTTAGCTTCGGACATTTGTATAAAAGAGATTAGGGCTGCTAGGTCCCCCAGGAGGCTGGAGGCTTCCCCGCTAAAAGGGCCCCCAATCCGCCAGTCCGCATCCAGCTGGTGAGGGGAACCCCACCCCCAAAGTGGCCAGATAGGGCTGACATGGTGATGCTTTAGCAATCACTATAGAGTTTTCAGGGTGATTGCTAGAGCATTGCCCAGTGACATGACCAGTGTGATGATGTCACTTCCGGGTGATGTCATTGCGGTGTGTGCACGCTATGTGCACGCACAAATGTCCCAGAATAGGACCACCACTCCCCTGCTGCAGCCAGTAAGTCACTTGGCAACCCTAAAAGAGATCCTTAGATGACCAGCCCAAGCTCATCTGCTGGGTAGGGTCACCAACCTTCAGCTTGTGGGGTGGATATCTCCTGGTATTACAATGGGTCTCCATGCAACAGAGATGAGTTCACCTGGAGAAAATGGCTGCTCTGGAAGGTGGGCTCTATGGCATTATGTGCCACTGAAGTCCCTCCCCTCCCTAAACCCCACCCTCTTCAGGCTCCACCTCCAAAATCTCTAGGTATCTCCCAACCCGGAACTGGCAACTCTACTGCTGGGGCAGCTTGGTGCCACGTGCCTACTGTGTGAAGTGAGGCCATTTTCTGTCATGAAAAGTCACCCCAAGTCGCTCTTGCTTCCGGTGAGGAAAAGATCCAGATTGTTTACTTGTACTTTTCCACACTGCAGTGAACAAGATCCCCCCAGAATTAGAACTGATCTCCAGTTCTGAAGACTTTGGGGGTGGATCCTGGAGATTTTGGGAGTGGATCCAGGAGAGGGTGGGGTTTGGGGAGGGGAGTGGCCTCAGCATGGTACAATGCCGTAGAGTCCACCCTTCAAGGCAGCCATTTTCTCCAGGAGAGCCGGTCTCTGTCAGCTGGAGATCAGTTGTAAAAGTGGGAAATCCCCAGGCCCCACCTGGAGGCTGGCAACCCTATCTCCTGCACGGCTCTCGAGGTGCCCCCCACCACATGGCCAACAAACCGCTCCTCCCCAGTTCCTCCCCTGCCGGCGAGTCCCTCTCTCAGCTCTCCTGCCATGGATCCCATGACAAACAGTCTGAGTCTGGTTTCCTTGGCAACCGCTGGCTGAGCGCCTGTTGAAGGGACGGTGACATGTTTTGAAGTTCAAATGCTCGACAAGCAACCCACTGACAGGTAATAAAACTGGTTAAGTACCAGCGAGATTTATTGGATAATTACTCACTTCTACAAAAAATGATTGCAAGCTAATTAGTAAAAAACCTTGTGTGCCATGAATCATCATTAATCATCTGACCGTGAGTGCTAACTGCTCTTTTGAAAGAAATTGAAATTGGGGACATTTGCCCAAAGCAGGGGTGGGTGGGGGTGAAGAAAGGACTGGAAAGACCCAGTATTAAGCATACAGAATAGCCATAAGCCTAGCTATGCTGGGTACTGATAGGAGCTGGACAATTCAGGGCCTTGGTGGATCTTGCTCAGCAAGACCAGGATGGCAGACAAGACCCGAGAGTAGGGTTGCCCAGCTTTCCTCTACAGGAAGCCTCCTGCCAGCAACCCTCATTGCCTGCTGCTGCTGGAAGAACAACTGAAAAACCTCTGGTGTTGTGTGTGCTGTGATTTCATTTCCAGGAAAAATCCAAACTGACATTGGTAGCTCTAGGAATCACCAGAAACTCAGTGGTTTTGCCATAGAGTATCTGGTGGTTCCTAGAGCTACCTGATGTCACATCTGGGTTTTCTCAGAAGTGACATCATGGTGTGTACAATACTACACACACCCCATGTCCCTGTCCCTAAGTCGTGTCAGTTGGCAACTCTGCCCGGGTGCCAATGTGCCAGTGTAGTTTGCATAAGCCTGCCCTTTCAAACTTTGCATATATATGTACTACGGGATGTGTACTTCTTTCTCACTATTGTGTAAAGTGGCCAATTTCTGGTAGACCCTTTTCCTTGAATTACACCACTATAATTGCCACGGCAGCCTTTACAATGATTGGCAATGCTTGCAAAAGGTCCAATTCCCAGGTTCTAGATGGCGGCCTGCCTGGCTCAGAGCCCTTTGCAAGTGAAGTTCCTTTTGATTCTGCCCTTCATCCAAGCAGGTCCCGATGGTGTAGATAGTTCTCCCTTGCTCCATTTTATCCTCACAGCACCACTGGGAGGAAGATGAAGCTGAGGGAGAATGGCTGGCCTGGCGTTGGCCAATGAGTTTCACAGCAAGTAGGAATTAGGGTAGCAGGGACATTTCTGGAGGGGGAGGGGATGTCCCCAAAGCAATGATGTCACACAGAAGTGCTGTCATCACTTTGAGGACCGGTGTCCCACGTGCCTGTACTCCAAGCGGTGAATTTGCGGCTTGGAGTTCAGGCGCACACACACCCCCGCCCCCCCGCTGCCACTGCTTTGGAAGTTGGACTCTATGTAGCATTGCCATCCCTGAGTTGGGAAATCCCTGGTGATTCAGGGGGTGGAGGCTGTTGGCGTTTGGGGAGGGGAAGAACCTCAAGATGGTACAATGCCCTAGAGGCCACCCTCCAAAGCAGCCATTTTCTTCAGGGGAACTGACCTCTGCAGTCTGGAGATCAGTTGTAAAAGTGGGAGATCTCCAAGCCCCATCTGGAATTTCACAGCCCTATTTTTATGGCATTATAACCTACTGAAGTTCCTCCCCTCCCTAGATCCTGACTTCATCAGGCTCCACCCACAAATCAGAAGGGATTTCCCTAACCTGGAATTGGTGACTCTACATGTACATGTGCGTTGCTCCTGGGAACTGCAGCTTAGTTTGGTACCGTGTGTTTGGCTGGGCTGCTAGGGTTTCCAGATCCCTCTGGCCACTGGTGGTGGATGGGGTGTAAGGTTGCTTGAAGCATGTTGGGAAATTCCTGGAGATTTGGGGACGGAGCCTGGGGAGGACAGGGACCTCAGTGGGGTACAATGCCATAGAGTCCACCCTCCGAAGCATCCATTTTCTCCAGGGGAACTGATGTCTGTAGCCTGGAGATGAGCTGTAATTCCAGGGATCCCCAGGTCCCACATGGAGGCTGGCATCCCTAGCTGTATGGCCCACATGATTGTTTCAGTATTATGTAGGGTTGCCATACCCCTGATGGGGCCAGGGTTTCCCCTGATTTTGGGCACCCGGGGGATTCCCCTGATTTCGGTCCCCCCCCCCAAGCCCTGTCCTCAAAGAGCGTGCGCCAGATGTTTCTAATGCAATGATGTCACCTGGAGGTGAAGTCATCGTGCTGGGCACGTTGTGTGGGGAACACTCTAGCATTCAGCCAAAAACTCTATGGCGACCATAGAGTTTTTGGCCAAACACTAGAGTGTCCCTGCACGATATGCCTGGCATGATAAGGTCACTTCTGGGTGATGTCATCATAGCATGTGTGCTCGAAGAATCCAGGAGAGCAACCAGGAGCCCCCCACCAGCAGACAGTAGGCACCTGGCAATCCTAATATTATGTCTCAGACCATCTCACAGTTCCTTTCTTCACACAGCACCATATTTGTTATGTAAATGTTCTGCCCATTTATAAGTCCACCTACTTTCACAGCAGTCCATGAAAGTTTTGTTTTATTTATCGAAACACTTCTGGGCTGACGTTCTTCACCTCCTGGTGAACCCAAGACAGTTGCAAAGAAAGGAACACTGTGATCCTAAGCAGGTTTAATCCAGTCTAAGCCCGACAGGTTTAGGCTGGAGTAACTGTGCTTAGGGTCCGTGGGGCAAAGAACTTCTGTAAATGTGCTCATAAAGCTGCAGGCTTTCGGCTAATATTGATTGTACATGTTTAGAAACATGTTTCACATTCTGACCTGGAGCAGAACTGCAGGCTGGAAAGGATGCTCCGTTCAAAACACAGCAGAGCCTTACAAACTGGGCAGGTTCGTACACCGAACTGGGTGGTTGAAAATATCGGCACCGTTCTGAATTCTCAGCGGCCCATTCTGCCTCTAGCGTTTGCTCTGCTGTTTTACCAAGCCCACGTGGGAACCGAAATCCCCCTCCACACTGCATGCCACTTTCCCTTTCTTTGATTGTGGGATTTTAGAGGCATGCCAGCTTCACTTCCTTTGATCTCTCAGTTTTATGGTCCTGTCAGCGTAGATTTAGGGCTGTTTTATGGCCATTCAGGGTGACTCTGCAGTTATTGGCTCAGGGTATTTGAATGTGGTTTTGAGCGGCAGGTGGGTTTGGTAAAACAACGGAGCAAATGCTAGATGTAGAATGGGCCAGTGTATTCCCAGATCGGGCGGTAGCTTGTCTGTTGTGTGGGGCTTTTGTTACGACTTCCATGTGTAAGACAGGTGGGACAATATGAAAGAAACCCGATACGGTGACGGATGCTGTGCCCTATTAATCAGCCCTGCTTTACACTGGGGGTTGGGCTCACCATCGCAGACAATGAACCGATGCTATTTACTAGCAGAGTTATAGGAGTGGGTTTTCTGTAAGTGATTGTACCACACATCATAACAGGAGAATAAATAAGCGCTCTGCTCCGTGACAAACACAGTCCAGACCTCCCTCATTATTCTCAAGCGGATGCTTTTTTTATCTTCCAGTGTGCAATTAATCTATATGCATAATTTAGTGGTAGCCTAACATGGAGGCAGACCTTTTTTTAAAAAAAAAAAAAAACCTGTCAGATGTCTTTACAAAGCAAAGTAGAAAATAAAATTAATTGCACAGATGCATAACGTTTATTACCGTAAGTAAGTGGAAGGGCATCTGGCCTGTAAACTGCCGTTTGAAAGTTTCTTAATGGAATCCATCTTGAGAGCCAGCTTTGGTGTAGCGGTTAGGAGCACAGACTCTGATGTGGGAGAACCGGGGTTTGATGCCCCACGCCTCATCATGCAGCTGCTGGTCTGACCTTGGGTCAATTACAAGTTCTTTCAGAGCTGTTCTCTCACCAGCAGTTCTTAAAAGAGCTCTCTCAGCCCCACCTGCCTCACAGGGTGTCTGCTGTGGGGAGGGTAAGGGTAAGGAGATTGTAAGATGGTCTGAGACTCCTTCAGGCAGTGAAGGGTGGGGTATAGATCCAATCTCCTCCTTGTCGTCCTTTTCTTCTTCCTCCTCTTCCTCTTCTTCTTCTTCTTCTTGATTTCAGAATCAGAAGGAGAAGACCCAACTCTGTAGAAATGCAACTTTGAAAGACACAGTGGAAGAAGGAGGACGAGGAGGAGGAGGAGTTTTTTACACTTCAGTTTTCTGTACCGTAAGACGTCTCAAAGTGGCATATAATTGCCTTCCCTTTTTCTCCTCACAAAAGTTGCCTTGTGAGGTCGACGGGTCTGAGAGAGTCCTGAGAGAACTGTGACTGGCCCAGGTCACCCAGCAGGCTTCATGGGGAGGCGGAGTAGGGAATCAAGCCCGGTTGTCCAGATTAGAGTCCGCCACTCTTAACCACTACATCATACTGAAAAAGTCCAGGAGACATTCTTCAGACATGGGCCAGGCCTTATCTGTCAGTCATGGCTGAAGCATCTCAGACCAGGTCCGGTGTCAGGGACTGGTACAGCTGGGTATCTCCTGAGGCCCTTTAGAGTAGCTATCTAAGGAGGATGTGGGGAAAGAACTCAGGAGCCCTCAAGAATGGGATGAAAGAGGAAAAGAGGGTAAAATTTGTACAAATTTGTATATGCTAATTTACACATAATTACAGCTCGTAATAGTGTCATATAGGGTTGCCAGCTCTGCCCTCCCTGGCACCCCTCCCCCCAAATCTTCAGAAATTTCCCAACCTGGAGTTGGCAAGCTTAATTCTACTGCTTTTGGCCACTGGCTGTCTCCCTCCAGCCTTCTTCCTTACTCGGCTCCTTGCCAGAACTCTTCTTGTGCCCCTTACAAGAAGTGGTTAAGTGCATGGACTCTAATCTGGGAGAACCGGGTTTGATTCCCCACTCCTCCACTTGCACCTGGCTGGATGACCTTGGGCAAGCCGTAGTTTTGTCAGAGCTGTTCTCGAAAAAGAGCAGTTTCTGTCAGAGCTCTCTCAGCCCCACCTACCTCACAGGGTGTCTGTTGTGGGGAGGGGAGGGGAAAGGAGTTTGTAAGCCACTCTGAGACTCCTTCAGGTAGTGAAGGGTGGGGTATAAATCCAATCTCCTCCTCCTCCTCCTCTCCTTCTAGCTTCTCTCCTTCTCGGATTCCCACGCTTCTGGGTAAGTCAAGCAATATGTTGTACAACAAGCCACCATTTTCTTTTTCTTTCCTTTTGAAGAACAATTGCTATCTTCACAATGGCAGACATGTGATTCTGACTCCTTGAAACCACAGAGCCACTAAATGACATCTTTGTTATCCATTATTACTGGAAAAAGATGTCGAAGATATAGTGACACCTGAATCATTGTTTTCAGGGAGAGCGTCTGAGGAACTATGTCAAATAGAGGTGACAGAAGATGAAGTTTTAGAACTCATTAGCACATTAAAAAGTTACAATTCATAGGATGTGAGATGGCATTCATCCAAGGATTACTGAAGAACTTCGATGCGGAATTGTTCGTATTTTAACTAATTGCTGTAATTTTCTTCTTATATGAAGAACTGGAAAGTAGCCAATATAATGTTAACTAAAAAATAATAATAGAGGATCCAGATATTAGCCTATTATATTTCCTAGGTAAATGTTTTTAAAGCATATAATATTTATGAACATGCCTTGTGGAAAAGATCAGCACAGCTTCTGTAAAAGGTGATCTTACCTCACCAACCTTTCAGACTTTTCAGAGAGAGCTATCCTAAATAGGTCCACTTACAGTTTGACTCAGGTCTCGTCAATGGGGCTTACTTCCTCAAATGTTTTCTTAGAAAGACAGTGACCAGTTTGGTGTAGTGAGAGCCAGTCTGGTGTAGTGGTTAAGTGTGCAGACTCTGATCTGGGAGAACTGGGTTTGATTCCTCACTCCTCCACTTGCACCTGCTGGATGACCTTGGGCAAGCCATAGTTCTGGCATAGCTGTTCTTGAAAAAGAGCAGCTTCTATCAGAGTTTTCTCAGCCCCGCCTAACTCACAGGGTGTCTGTTGAAGGGAGGGGAAGGGAAAGGAGTTTGTAAGTCACTCTGAGACTCCCTTGGGTAGTGAAAGGTAGGGTATACATCCAATCTCCTCCTCCTCTTCTTCTATTCGAGCAACCTGAAAAAAACAATCCAATCAGGAGGTTGGGGGCACCTTCCTGACCAAGAAAGCCTAAAGTGCTAAGGAGGGCTCAATTCAGAATAAACATAATGGCCAGGAACTTTGTTATTAGGGGTGCCAGCCAGGGGCTGGTGCCTGGTGAGAAACTGGGGAATGGTGATATGGGAAGGCCTCACATTGAAGGCTGATATCATTTCCGGGTTGAACCCAGAAGTGATGTCATGAGTCTCTAGCATTCCGCTCTATGGTTAAAAGTATGTGGGGCCAGGTAGGGTGTTTTCCCAGCAGGGCTTCTGACTGACAACTAGAGGTCTGATTGGCTGGGCAGATTAAAATATAAGGTTGCCAGGTGGTATTTCACCCCAGTTCACCTTGCAAGAATAATCAACACAAATAATGAAAAATGCTGGAGAAAGTGTAATCAGCAAGGTGATTATATTCATATGTGGTGGCTGTGCCCAGTAGTGTCACAGTATTGGGAGAAAATTTTTGCAGAGATGGCAAAAATTACATGTCAAACCATCTGGGTTACACCAGCTTTGGCCCTATTAACAATATGGGAGAAACAAAATGAAAAGGTGCCTTCTAAAGGACTAATAGTGTTTATGTTAATGGCAGTGCGCAGGTTAGTAGCTAAAAGTTGGAAAGCCGCAGAATTATTAACATTACAGTCATGGTATTCTGAGTTATGGCAGATTGCAATAGCTGAAAAACTGACAAATCAAATTAGAATGATCAAATCCAAAGCCAAAACTGTAGATTTCTTTGAAACTTGGCATGATTTTATTTTATACACAACTCAGAACAATACTCGAAGTATGTTTAAGCCCTTCCTCAGATTATGGGATAAGGTTAAATAAGCCTCTCTCTGTAATTATACATTAATTATGTATGTTTATAGGATAAGAAAAAAGAAGGGGAAAGAATTCCCTCTCTTTGTATTTATGCTGAATGTCAAGCTCTCTACCAGTGCCTTAATTCCCTTGCTTTTTCCTTATTCTTTTCCCCAGGGGTCATTTCGTAGAAAAATTTGCATATGCCACACACACACCCTAACATACCGGAAGTGTGTCAGAAGGCAACACCCACCCCTCAGGCTCCACTCCACGGGTGAGTGAAACTGACCTGCTCTTCCTCCCTTCCCTTCCCCATCCAATACTTTCTACAATAAAAATAAGCGTAAAGAACACACCCTCATTCTCTTCTTACTCCCTTGAAACCACCAGGTTTCAAGTAGACTTGAGATACCCAGGACAGGTGCACCACCCATCCCTTCCCCTTCCCCTCCCCACAACAAGACACCCTGTGAGGTAGGTGGGGCTGAGAGAGGTCTTTTGAGAACTGCTCATGAGAGAACAGCTCTGAGAGAACTTGTGACTGGCCCAAGGTCACACCAGCAGCTGCATGTGGAGGAGTGGGGAATCAAACCCGGTTCTCCCAGACTAGAGTCAAACTCCTGACCACTACACCAAACTGATGGGGTGGAAGCTGCTGAAGGGTTGGTGAAATTTCTCCAGTACTTATGTGCCATGTGCCCAGATAAAAAATGGTATACTTAGAAAATTTCTATGCCACCTTGAGCAAGTCTCTGGAAAAGCAGCACAGTCATAAAAGGAACAATGATAAAATTATCAATATTAAAACAAAACATTAAAAACAATAAAGACCCTAGAAGGGCTTTCCCCAAGGGCGCTGCACCTCTGCACTGCTCGGGGAAGCCGAGGAGGGGGCGGAGCTTGGTCATGTGCCCACCCCCTGGGCTCCTCACTCCCGGAGCTGCGCTCCTGTGCGCTCCCGCTCCAACGGACCCCTGCTTTTTCCCTTTTTTTGTTTTTCTTTTTTGTTATGTGTACACTGTAGGTTGTTCTGTGTGGGGAGTGGGGTGTGTGCTTGATGTTTAAGTCTGGGTTTTTTTGGGTATATATATTTAAATAAAAATTTATTTAAAAACAATATAAGGTTGCCAGGTCCAGATTGGGAAATACCTGGAGATTTTGGGGGTGGAGCCTTAGGAGGGCGAGGTCTAGGGAGGGGAGGAAGGTTAATAGGGTATAATGCCATAGAGTCCACCTTCCAAAATGGCTATTTTCTCCAAGTGAACTGATCCCTGGAAATCAGTTGTAATCTCAGGAGATCCCCAGCCTCCACCTGGAGATTGGCAACCCTATTAAAATAACATTGTTTCTATAGCAGCTGCCACAAACAGTGTTGGTTTTATTCTGTCTCACTTCTCTTTCTTGGTATATTTTTTTTAAATCATCCCTCTCTCCCCTCTCTTGAGGCTTCCCCTGTGTGGGTGGGTCCACCTCCTGCAGAGCCATTTTGTGGTTGTCTCTGCCTCCTGTGGCAGCCATTTTGTCTTTGCACCCACCACCCTGTGTCAGAATTCCAAAGGTGCCCACAGGCTCAAAAAGATTGGGGGCTCCTGCCATAGAGTTTCCTCTGAATCCTAGAGCAGTGTGATATCACTGCCAGGGTTTGCCCTGGAAATGACATCACACCATCAGTGCCACTGTAGCCCTTCCTACGCTCTTCTTTTAATTCATGTTCACTACAATGTCCTCCAAGCAATTCTGCACTAAAATTGAGTTCACCCTTCGTATATTCCAGTGTCTCCCCCCATTCTGCATTACATCACATCTCTTCAGTGGTCAGCCCGGTTTCAGCCTGCTGTTGCCCTGGGTCATTTAGATGCTGTTTTGCTGTGGACTTAAATTGCCTCGACTTGAACACCGAGAAAATCTGGAGTGGCAGGCGAATGTGGAAAGGATCAGTGACTTTTCCTTTATTTCCCCCCCTACCAAGTGGTGGAGGTGGGGTCAGGGGGACTCTGCCAGCGGGAGGCCTCCCGCTATAGTGAGAGACTTGGCAATCCGACTTGGGATAGAGAATTATGAAATATGGGGAGGTAGAAGTGACAAATGTATGGAGGAGGCAGGTAAAGAAAAACAGTCACCCTCCTTTTCTGAGTATTTGAAGTCTATTAAATCCCAGCTTTTTGGGGTGAATGATTTTATAAGACGAGCTGTAACACATATATATTTATGTACGGGCTCAGCAGGGTGGCCTGCAGAATGAGGTTTCACATACATAAAAGCAGATTAAGATCCACAATAAAAATAATGAAATCATAAATAGCAAAGAAAGGAGCTGAAATCACCACCAAGGGACAACATATAATACTGTGGCAAACAGTCTCCACGTCACCCTCCTGTTTTAAAGGCAAATTATATGCAATTCATTGCCACAAGACAGGGTTGTAGCCACTGGGTTAGATGGCTTGGAAAGTCGAAAATATATTAAGTGAGGATAAGTCTATCAATAGCCCTCTTAGCCAAGTGGAACTTCCAGTCCAGCTGGAATAGGAAGGTATATCAAGGTGTTACAGGGAAGCAAACAACAGAGGGTAAACAAGATGGGAAATCGCCTTCATTCAGTATTTGTGGGCTTCCCAGAAGCTTCTAGCTTCTAGAACAGGATTGGTTCTTGGTTCTGTTATGTGTAGGGTTGCCAAGTCACTTACTTGGCACAACGGGGGAGAACTGGTCCCAGCCTGGACCATTCAACCTGCAAACTCTATGGTACCATAGAGTTTTCAGGCTGATTGCTAGAGTGTTGGCCGATGACATGCCTGGCGTGATGACGTCACCTCCGGGTGATGTCATTGTGCCAGGCACTTAGCCCGAATGGGGTACTTTGGGGGTGGAGTCCCCCCCGCCAGCCCCATCCAAACCGGTGGATTGGGTGCCATTTTGGCAGGAACCCCTCCGGCCCCCCAGGGGACCTAGCAGCCCTAGTTATGTGATGGCGTAGCACGCGGGGCTCCAAGAATGCCCATTCCAGAATCAAACCAGAACTTGGCTAAACAATTAAAGCGTTATGGCTAAGGTGGAAGGTCTCTGGCAGTAAAAGAGGCCCACAGGATGAAAGGAATATTCATCCAGCTGTGGTTATACTCAGCTAGGGCTGTTAGCTTCAGTTTGGGAAGTTCCTGGGATTTGGGGGGGGGGGTGGAGTCTGGGGAAGGAGTTTGGGGGGTGAGGCTTCAGTAGGGTATAATGCCATAGAGCCCACTTTCTAGAGCAGCCATTTTCTCCAGAAGGTCACCAGATACCACTTGGAGGCTGACAACCCTACATTCAACAGGGAAGAGAACTTGTTTGGGCAAAAGATAAGATATATCTAAATGTTGCCCCAAGGCAAACAATAAAGGGGAAAGAAGTAGGGGTAGTGTTGTTTTACCATAATACAAATACGCATGCCACCCAAATCTACAGTCGTGACCTTCCAGGGACAATAACTTTCTATCTTGTAACATAGTCCATGTCCCTACCCAGGTCAAACATATTGCATCATGGTATAGCCTTAAGTTTGGTAATTGAAACCCTCCTCTATCTTTAGCATCACACATTATTTTCATCTTGATTCTTGGTTTTTTCCCTCCCCACACAAACTTAGACAATTCCTTCTGCCAGCATTTGAATGTTTTTACATCTTTCACAATTGGAATAGTTTGAAACAAAAACATTAATCGTGGTAACACGTTCATCTTAACCACCGCAATTCTACCCAACAATGACAAATTTAATACATTCCACTTTTTAATATCCTGCATAATTTGCAACCATAATTTTTCATAGTTATTTTTATAAAGATCAATGTTTTTCATTGTTAGGTTTACACCTAGATATTTTGTCTTTTTCACCACCTCACATTCTATAAGGTTTTGTAACTCATTTTGTTTGTTATTTGACATATTTTTGCACATCACTTTCGATTTGTTCTTATTTACATAAAATCCTGCTAAGTCACCAAACTCTTTTACTCTCTGTAACAAATATGGTAGTGTAGACAAAGGGTCTTCCACTATGAACATCACATCATCTGCAAAGGCCCTATATTTAAAAGAAAAACCTTTAATTGTTAAGCCTTTAATATCTTTGTCTTCCTTCACATTTAACAGTAAAACTTCTAAAATCCAAATAAATAACAGCGGCAAAAGTGGGCATCCTTGTCGTGTTTCTTTTTCAACTTTAAAATCGTCCGTCTTTTCAGTATTAATTATTAAAGAGGATTTCTGCTCTTTATATATTGATTTGATGAGGTTAAGCATATATTCACCAATCTCAAGATGTTCTAAAACCTCAAAGATAAAATCCCAATTTAAATTATCAAACGCTTTTTCCGCATCCAAAAAGAAAAAACCCACTTCCTTTTCAGGGTGTTTGTCATAGTATTCTATAACATCCACTACTACTCTTAGATTGTCCCTTATTTGTCCATTAGGTAAGAACCCTGCTTGTTCTGTTTGTATAGTTTCTTTGAGGTGCTCTTTTAATCTGTCCGCTATAATCTTAGCAAAAATCTTATAATCATTATTTAGTAAAGAAATCGGTCTATAATTCTTAACATTAGTCAAATCTTGATTTTCTTTCGGGATCAGTGAGATGGTTGCATCTTTCCAGGTTTCTGGGACCTCACCAGTGACTCCTATATCGTTCATCAATAACAGTAACACCGGTGAAATCGACTCCTGTAACGTTTTATAAAACTTCGCTGTAAATCCGTCTGGTCCAGGTGCTTTTCCTAATTTTGAGTCATTTATTGCATTTTTAATCTCTTGTAATGATACTGGATTGTTGAATAGTTCTTTAATTTTCTCTGTTGGTTTTGGTAACTTTAACGTTTGCAGGTATTCTTTGATCTTTCTTCTGTCTTTGTTTTCCTTCTTAAAAAGTTTTGCATAATATTTAAAAAATTCTCTTTTTATTCCTTTGTTGTCTATTATCTCAATATTATCTCTTATCACTTTAGTGATAAATTTATTTTCACGTTTTTTCTTTAATTGCCATGCTAAATATTTTCCGGGTTTGTTTGCACCTTCAAATGCTTTTTGTTGGAGTTTTTTTAAGTTCCAGTACATCTCTTGGTTCAGAATAGCTTTTGCTTGGTAGCATCCAGATTTCCTTTTGCAGTTTCTTTTTGCCTGGTTTACTCTTCAGTTCTTCTTCCTTTGTTTTAATGGCTTGTACAATATTTTCATATTGCTCTCTTTTCTTTTTATTGTCTTTAGCATTTAGTGATATCAATAGTCCTCTCATCACTGCTTTATATGCATCCCATACGGTTTGGATTTTTACTTCTTTCTGCATGTTTACTTGGAAGTATAGGTCTGTTTCTTCAAGTAATTTTTTAACTATTTCTTGGTTGTCTAGTAAGTCCTCGTTTATTCTCCATCTCTTTTGTTTTTTTACCTGCCCAGCCGTCCATAAACGCGGATTATGATCTGAAATTATTCTGGGTAGAATTTCCACTTTTCTTGTCTTGAAGGTTAAGTTAGTAGTCATCCAAATCATGTCAATTCTTGAATGCGAGTCATGTCTATTAGAGTAAAAGGTAAAATCTTTTCCTTGTGGGTTAGCTTTCCTCCAAATATCTTCCAGCTTCTCTTGTTTTATCAGTTCAAAAAAGTTTTTTGGAAGCTTCCCTAATGTCTCATCCTGTCTCTTAGAGCGCCTGTCCAATTTGTTATCTACAGTTCCATTGAAGTCCCCTAACATCATGATTTGATCGTAGTTTACATTGTCCAATTCCACTTGTAGTTCTTTAAAAAAAAATTCTTTGGCTCCATTCGGAGCATAAATGTTCACAATCAAAGTTTTCAGTCCTTGTAGTAAAATTTCAATAGCTAAATATCTTCCATCTTTATCTTTAAATATTACTTTAGGTTCCAAATCTTTTTTGACATATGTTACAACACCATTCTTTTTATTACTTGCTAAAGAATAAAATTCTTCTCCCAATTTTTTCCTTATTAAATATTGTGGTCTTGTTTTTTAAGATGAGCTTCTTGTATACAAATTATACTACATTTTTGTTTCTCCAACCAATGACCTACCATTCTACGTTTTTGGGGTGAATTTAGTCCATTTACATTCCATGTAAGTATTTTGTAATCCATCTTGATGTATTCTTAAATATCTCCAAGGTCATCTTTATTCTCTCCCAGGAATGCATACATTTCTTCTGTACTTTTAATCACTACTCTGGTGTTGCCATAGTAAAGGCTTAGTCCTTGAAGTATTTCCCAACAGAATCTATTTTTTTTCTCCTTCGGTTTATCCGTCAGACGCTTGAATTTTTTCCTTTCTTGCAGTATTGCTCTGGGCAATTCTTTCATTACTATAATTTTCTTTCCATCTATTTCAAAAGGATCAGTAAAGCACTTCTTGTAGATTTGTTCTTTTGTCCTTTTCATTGTAAATTGGACAACCACATCTTTTGGTATGTTTTTGTCTCTTGCGTATGTGGAATTGACTCTATAAACAAGATCCATGTGTTCTTTAACGACCTCTTCCTGTTCTTGTAGAAAATCTGCTATTGCTTCTTGCATTCTTGTAAAAATGTCTTCACTCAATTTTTCCTCAATCCCTCTAAATCTCAAATGGTTTTGCATGTCTTTATAATACATCATCTTTTCCATCCTGTCATTCTCTCTCATTGTCTTTTGGGTGCTTTCTTCCAGTTCTTTTACTTTAGTTTCTATGTCTTGTGTTCTTGTGGTTAATTTTTGAAATTCTGCTTTTAAGTCCATAAAATTTTTGTCTGCTTGAGCTGCTATATTGTTCATTTTAACATTTACCTCTCCTATAGCGTCTAACATTTTTTTTTCCATTGCTTCCATAACTGCTAGTAATTCTTTTTCTTTTTTTGCTGCCATTGTAGGAGAGGACCATGTAGCTGCTCTCGATCTTAGTCCGCGGTCCGTCTTGTCTCTTTAAAAAAGATCGATTTTATTTTATTTTCCAAATCAAACACCAATTAGTGCATTCAAACAAGCTAATCTTGCCAAGTCAAATTATGTTGGTTTCCGGTCGGAGGAATGGAGGTCTGACACGCTTTGCAAATGCGCAAGGCGGACAGCGGCTCTTCTTGACAGCTTGGGTGGATTAATCCACCTGACGCAACCTCACACAGGTAGTGTGAGGACTAGCAAGCAATATAATCCAGATTTGAGCAAGCTCGGTGAAGGGAAAGTCTCGGAGGAGACTTTTCCGACACCTTGAGCACTGCAGCCGAAGAAGATTCTTGCAAGTATCTCTAAGGAGCCGAGCTGAGCTGATCAGTTCAGCATAAAACCTCCAATTCCCCTGATTCCTTAACAAAGAAGACAAAGTTTAAATGTTGGGACCACATCTGAAGCGAATTAACAACAAAAGGTAACGGAAAAAAAGTTTTTGCCTTACCATTATCGCGTTTTGAAAGACGAAAAGCAGATTGGGTGAAGCAATAGACTGTTGCAGATTGGATGAGTGCAGTTTTGAAAAGTTAAAAAGCTGAATTTGAACTTAAAAAGCCAAAAAAACAAGTTGTTTAACATTCCTGCGGTTAAGAAGAGTCGGGAGGGGGAGCCAAGCATCGCGAGATAAAGAGGGAGAAGGGAACCAAGCATCGCGAGACTAAGATGTGAGGACTGAGACAGGAAGTGACGGCTAGAGGAGCAGACAAGAAGGGAAAAGGAGAAGAACCGGAAGAAGGTAAAGGGGACTTGAAAAATTGCCGGACCAAAAAGACCACAACAGGAAGTGACGTGCAGAGAGCAGACAAGGAAGCAAAAGGAAGGGACAAAAGGAAACTACGGCAAGCCAGAAGTAAGGTAAAAAGACTATAACCTTTGACACAAACCATAGAGAAGTCGCGCCCGCCATTTTGGATTTATAAAATTTTTAAACTGCAATATCTCAAAAACTATATAACTTAGAAGGAAGTAGGGGTAGTGTTGATGGGGGGAGTTGCCTTGGAGTGCCTCATATCTCTTCACTTGCCGGTTCTCCTCCGGAGAAGAGAAGAGAAGAGAAAGAGAAGAGAAGAAAGGACTCCTCCCTCAATAAACAAAAAGCCAAACATAATTACTGCTTTTGGTTTCCCATGTCCACATTGATACAAAGGAACATTTCTTTAGGTTTCAGAAAGGCCCTCATATCTTGTCCCACATTGATAACTGTGACACTGTCACGCCCATGGTCAGTGTGTGAGGGGCCGAAAAGTGCTTTTAGTGTCACCTTCAAAACAGAAGGGGGACTGCAGAATGCTGAGTGACAAGTGTTCACTTTGGTAAAATCACTTTTTTATTGATTTGGCAGGTGTGTGGGGGCGGGGGTAAGAGCAGTGTTCGGAAAAAAAAAACACCATGCTTTGTAATAGAAGGACAGATTTTCCCAAGAACTGGAAGATGGACAACATGGCCTCATCACAGAAAATGACCGAAAGTTTCATGCTTCTGTAGAAACATATTCTAGCTGTGTTAATCCATTAAACTTTTAAAAACGGGCATACATTTTAGAAAAGCAACCTTTGTTTTCCAGATTTGTATTGAGTAATATTGAATAGAAAAGCATGTTTGACTGAAAAATTGTTATAAAACCACTTGGGACAGTGGTGGGGGTGGGCTCTCCTTAAGGCGGGAAACTCTTGGAAAGTGCAAATTTGGCAAAGAGTGGAGCCCACCCATGAGGGAGGGAGGGAAGGGAGGGAAAGGAGAAGGAGAAAGGAGACCCAGCTGTTTGAGGGAATACTACATTCCATGTTCTGATTGAAAAATGTACGTAAGCTGCTGGCCTGAGGCAAGAAATACCACCCTGGCAACACACCTCAGGGTCAACTCTGGCTCCAGTGGCACCAATAACAGGAGCAAATTATAGGGTTGTCAATTCTGTGTTGGGAAATTCCTGGAGATTTGAAGGTGGAGCTTGGGAAGGGTGTGTTTGGGGGAGAGGAGGGACCTCAGCAAGGTCTAATGCCCTAGAGTCCACCCCCCAAAGCAACCATATTTTCCAGTGGAATACATCTCTCTAGTCTGGAGATCAGTTGTAATTATGAGAGATCTCCAGGCCCCACCTGAAGGTTGTACAAAAATTGAGGGTCACAGTGTTAGGAAGATAAGGAAGGATATATGACACTGTGCACAATAGATGTATGCTTAAGTTAGATCTATTTTGTGATTTTTCTTTTTTTTTCTGTATTATTTTTTTTAGTTTTTCTATACTATTATATAAATATTGGTGTCAAGTATTACCAAACATAGGTTCACCAAAATAATATATCAAAATGCAGGTTTACACTATGTTCAAACATTCAAAGAACACCCCATCAGTTTCACAATCACTAGTCCCTCTGGACTCTGGTAATTTACCCATATCGAATACAATCTTTTTCAAGGACAGTGATATACATACAAGACATAAGGTACCATAAATTCTCTTTGTGAGTATAAAGCTCTTAAAATAGCAGCATTTCAGGGAACTGAAATACAAAAATATTAATACATCAGTAGAGTTACATTCATCCTTATTTACATTATAAATATTAAAATATCTCACCCCCTGTGGCAAACATAATAACTTATCTAAGAGAATGTATCTCTCAAGTTTTATCACGCAGTCACAAATGTGAGGCTTTGCTCAGCCCATTTCTTTTGTTCCAAGCCTCATAATCAGGAGCAGCTGTGTCAAAAACACCTTTCCTTAAAGTGCCCGTGTGTTTTATAATCCTTGTTTCAATATAAAAATCATGGAATAAACATTCTCTTGGGGCTCCATCCACATTAAAATCCTGCAGTTTAGAGCAGTCATAACCCTTCTGAAAATGTTTTCAAGTATCCATGCTTGTTTCTCAGCAGTGCAGACAGTCATAGTGCATACCAGTATAATTAAACCAATAAAACATTCCCTTGAGACTTCATCCTCATTAAAATCCTACAGTTTAGAACAATCATGACACTTCTAACAAAGTTTTAAAGTGTCCATGCTTATTACACAACAATGCCCCGATACAGTCATAGCACCAATATGGTTAAACCAATAGAACATTCCCTTGGTGCTTCAACCTCATTAAGATCTTGCAGTTTAAAGCAGTCATGACATTTCCAACAATGTTTTGAAGTCTCTATGCTTATTTGACAACAATGTCCCGATACAGACAGTCATAGCACTGGTATGGTTTAACCAATGAAACGTGAGAAGTCCATTTCTTGATTCAGCCCATTTGGGACCATCATGTCCAATCTATGTATCCAATAGCATTCTTTCTGTGCCAGTAGTCTATTGGTGCCCACACACTGGTATTTGGCAGCTTGATATTTATAAATAACAAGAAAGCATAAGTAATGCAGAGAACCTGTAGCCAGTGTTCAGCAAGTGGGGTTTCCCTAATTTGGTTCTTAATTCTGGAGCGATGTTCCATGATTCTGATTTTGATTGGTCAGCTGGTTTTGCATGAAATTATTATACACAGTTGTCATATATTTTTCCATACCCACCTGGAGGTTTGAGGAAATGTTAACCTAAGCCTTGAGTCCAGTGCAAATCCATCCCAAAGAGGAGGGGGCATGGCTCAGTGACGGCACACTTGCTTTGCATGCCAGATTCCCCAGATTCAAGCCTCTCCAGTTAAAACAACCAAGTTTGTGAAGGTGTGAAAGACCTCTGCCAAATTATGTAGATGCGGCCTGGGACCATCGTACCCGCAGGACCACCTCTCCCCAGATGAGCCTGGAGAGCTTTACACTCTTCTGATCAGCCCCTCCTGGTGATCCCCAGCCTGAGGGACCTCTGCTTAGCCTCAACCAGGGCAAGGGCTTCTTTGGCCCTTGCCCCAACCTGGTGGAATAAGCTCCCTCTTACGATCAGGGCCCTACGGGACTTATTACAGTTCCACAGGGCCTGTACAATGGAGTTGTTCCACCAGGCTTTTGGTTGAGGCAGCGGATGTTCAGGCATTCTGGCCTCCCCTGTTCATACCCCCTTCCCAATGCTCTGCTGCTTTAGATAATACTATTGGGCACTGGAGTTTTCTACTAGTACCTGTATTCACCTGATATGAAGCACAGGGATTGCTGTTATTGTTATTGTGCCATCTATTGTTTTTATTGTTCTATGCAGGGCTTTTTTTGGTAGGAAAAGCCCAGCAGGAACTGATTAGCATAACAGGCCACACCCAACAGCAAAAAACTCATTAGCATATTAGTCCACACCCCTGACAGTGCAGCAACCTCCCAGGATCGGCGTCTCCAGGTGCCCCGTGGCTTGCGAGGCGCATGGGGAACCCGAGGGAAGGAAGGCAGTTTCTGGATTGGCTTCCCCAGACACCCCGCAGCTGCAGGGCACCTGGGGAACCTGAGGGGGGGGAGGTTGTAGGTGTGGCCAACTCAGAAGCCAGCCAGAACTCCATTCTTGTGCATTCCTGCCCAAAAATAGCCCTGGTTCTATGGACTTCATGTTGTAAGCCAACCTGAGCCCACTTGTGGGATAGGGTGGGGTATAAATTAAATAAATAATTCAATGAATAAAGAATAGATCCTGACAGACCCATGGCCAGACTCAATCTAAGGCAGCTTGGTGTGGTTGCCGCACTTGAAGGTGTTGTGTCCTTAATGCTAGGTGTCAAAATAAGGGGGCAGCATAGTTTCAAACAGGAGCACAGTTCAGTAAGCCTAGTTCTTTCTCTGTATGGAGCTGCCCACATTGAGTCCTGGAGTGGACTCAGGCAGCCCTTTACACTGGCCCAGATTTAAGGCTGTCGATTTTGGGTTGGGAAATTCCTGGATATTTGGGGGGTGGAGCCTGGGGAGGGTGGGGTTTAGGCAGGGGCGGGAGTTCAGAAAGCTTTGAGGCCATAGACTCCATCCTCCAAAGTAGCCATTTTCTCCAGGGGATCTGAGCTCGGTAGCCTAGAGCAGTGTTTTTCAACCACTGTGCCGTGGCACACTGGTGTGCTGCGAGATACTGTCAGGTGTGCCGCAGGATTTTTTCAATGAAAGAAATGTGCCTTCCGGGCTGACCTTCCGGGACGTGTTTGCGCATGCGAGAAAGAACAGTGGCGCGCTCTTGCTGATTCTGCTCACAAGCTCTGTGGCCGGCCTGAGGTAGGAGGGAGCCGCCGTTGAGGCGCAGCTCCCCTTGGCCTTGCGAGGACTCGAGGGAGGAAGGGAGAGTGCCGAGGGGCTCTGTCTGTTCACCCACCCGACCTGCCAGTGCCACAACGGAGGCAGCAGCCATGAGCGACCCGGAGCAGCTGCTGCAGCGAGCCCGCCTGGCCGAGCAGGCGGAGAAATACAACGACATGGCCACGGCCATGAAAGCGGTGAGTGGCTGGGGGGGAGGAGGAGGAGGAGAAGGGGGGTCCTCCTCAGGAGACGCACGGCACCCCCCACAGGCCCCGCCGTCGCAGCCTCCACTTGGCCGCGATGGAGCCAATGCCCTGGCTCATCTGCACCGCCCCCCCCATGAGCCTCGGAGGGGGCAGCTGAGCCTTTCCAGGTGAGGGCTGTCTTCTGCATGGCCTCTCAGCCTGGAATATGGAGGTGGGCCTCCGCGGGTCCCGCTTCACGGCTGCTCTTTTTCTGTCTCTGGTCCTGGCGCTGATGTTGGCTGCCTCCAAGCCATGTGTCGGCGGCGGCAGTCGGCTGATGCCCGCCTGCGTGTTGGAGAATGAGCAAGGCGAGGTGGCGGACTCGAGCGGCATCCAGTTCGTGGGGGCCGGAAGCAGGCTCGCACACGGCAGATGGTTTTAAATGAATGAGGAGGACTCGTGTGCTGAATCAGAGTCATGCTAGACCTGTGGATGTTAATACAGAGGACAGGAACATTCGGTACCAAGGGCATTCACTCCTCCAGCAGAGTAAGCTGGTTTCTTCCAGTGCCTGGTTCCTGGGTTGTGTGTGTGTGTGTGTGCGTGGGGGGGGTGATTTGTACCAAGACATTCCAGTAAACATGAATATGTTTGATGGTAACAGCTAGCTGTTTCTGTCAGGGTGGGGTTCAAATCAGTAACTGTCCCTCAGCGAAGAATGGGTGTACTGTGTTTCTCTTTAAATCACTTATGGTCAGCGGAATGCCGTTCACATAAGAGTAAGAGTTTAAACTCTCTATTTGAAAAACTTTAGCAGAATCGCAGTATTAAAATATATCCACATTATATTTCTTCTGAAACTCAGGTCAATGTTATGGGAAGGAGCCATTACACTTTGGATCTGTAACTTACGATTTCAAGTTGAGTGGCTATTACGTGTATTTGTAATACTGTCATAGTTAATACTTGAGCTGAGGCAACTAATGACCCATTTAACTTGTATTTCAGTGTTTTTCAACCAATGTGCCGTGAGATATTGTCAGGTGTGCCGCGGGATTTTTTCAATGAAAGAAATGTGCCTTAGCTCGACAAAGGTTGAAAAACACTGGCCTAGAGAGCAGTTGTAGTTTCAGGAGATCTCCAGGCCCTACCTGGAGGTTGGTAGCCTTACCCTGATTAAAGGAAGAGCATTATCAAAGCACAACATCCCTCTTTTTCCCTCAGACTTGAAAATGTTCCCATAAACACAAACACAGAAACTTGGTCTTTTCGCTCCCCAGGCCCCTCCCCAGACAGACTTTGTAACCCTAGATAGGGTTTCCAACCTCCAGGCAGTGGCAGATGATCTCCAGGACCTACAACTATTCTCCAGTTCCACTGGAGAAAATGGCTGCTTCGGAAGGAGAGTTCAATGGCAATACACCCTGCTAAGGTCCCTCCCCTCCCCAAACCCCATCCTCCCACCCCCAAAATCCCCAGGAATTTTCCAACCCAGACCTGTCAACCCTACCTATGACAAACTGGACATGTTTATTAGAACGTTAGCACTGCCTAGCACAGGAGTGTCAAACATGTGGCCAGGGGGCCAGAGCTGGCTCATCCAGGGCTCTTATCTGGCCTACAAGCAATTGGTGTGAGAGAGGGAAGGCAGAAGACTGATTGGGGGGGCCGGCACATAGGCACACATGGTGAGGTGTGTGTGGTTGAAGCTGTCAAGAAATGAAAGGAAATGACTAGGGGGCGGGTATGGTATCCCTTGGGAAAAAACCTGGCCTTGCATATGATTGAATACATTGACTGTGGATTCCCCAGTAAATCAATTGCTCTCACTCCTAGGAATCAATTTCTTTTGTTTGCATTTTGAATAAAAAATAATATCGTTAATTGGGTTTGCTTGTGTCATTTATAAAGTTTATATCTCCGGGTTATAAAGTTTTTATCTCGAGAGCCAGTTTGGTGTAGTGGTTAAATGTGTGGACTCTATTCTGGGAGAACCGGGTTTTGATTCCCCACTCCTCCGCTTGCACCTGCTGGATGACCTTGGGCAAGCCATAGTTCTGGCACAGCTGCTCTTGAAAACGAGCAGTTTATGTCAGAGTTCTCTCAGTCCCGCCTACCTCACAGGGTGTCTGTTGTGGGGAGGGGAAGGGAAAGGAGTTTGTAAGCCGCTCTGAGACTCCTTTAGGTAGTGACGGATGGGGTATAAATCCAATCTCTTCTTCTTCTTCTTCTTCTTCTTCTTCTATCTGGCATTTCCTTTTATGGCAGACATGGTATGTCCTGACAAAGTAACTTTTATGTAAGATCTGGCCCTTGTAACAAGTGAGTTTGACACCTCTAGCCTATCAGACTTGGTTGCACCCCTTTTGCCTTGCAAACGAGGAGCCAAGTTTTCCAAACACACCCTTATTCATCTTCTCTGAAGGGTCTGGAATCTCCTTTCCACTCCTGAGAAACACGTTCTGTTGGGATTCCATTTTCATCAGCATCAGAGCTTGATTCAACTTCCTTGGGAGCCGATTTTTGTCTGAAGGATAACAATAGGAATAACAAATAGATATTTGAAAACAATCTTATTGGCAAACTAATCCAACAGGTTCCCTGGGCTGAAATCTTTTAGAGTTTTTGAGACCAACACCGACTCTTTGAATTTCCTGGAAATCCAAGCAGTCCCATTAAATGCTTCCTAAGGTTAAAAAACCTTGGTTTGACATTTTCTAATACTGCACCAAGGAAGGATTTGCCTGCTTCAAAGATCTCATTAGCATACCTCTTTGCTTCTTGCAACTTCTCCAGGTCAGAGGGTTAAGTTTCAAGGGAATTAAAGAGTTCACAGGTTTCACATAGGTCTTGATACAGTCCCAGAACAATGTTATCTGAGAAAACCCACATGTTCCTTTGGATACAGGCAGTGTTCCTCAACATGCCCAATTGCACCCATCTGGGACTGTTTCAGCTTCAGAAAATAGCAGAAGGAGGGAAGGCTGAAGCCCCTTATACATGAGCATGGCTCTGAACATGAATGAGCATTGCATGTGCAGGAATTAAGCAGAGCGCACAGCTCATGCTCTGACACAGGAGTTGACAAGTTACAACGAATGCACATACATCCTGCATGTAAGAAAAAGCCAATGCAGATTCACTTTGCAAATGAAACCAGGGACCAGTACCTGGCTAAATGTGTGGTTTGAATCACACGTCCAGTTATATATGTGTTGAATGTAACATGAGAGTTACTCAGCACACATATAAAGAAAAATTGAGAGTACACTGTATGCAGATAGTACGTGCACTTACTTTAACTTGTGAATAGGGTTAGGGTGTGTGAGGGATGGGGTTATACTCCTCCCAGCAAAGGCCAAAATGGCAAAACAGCTGTTTCTTTCCCGTGTGCCTGTCTTCACAGAAGATGTTGCCTTGCATAATCTTTTAGATCAATCCTATCCCCTAGAAAACAGTTATTGTGGAGGTCTTCACTCTTCCAGTGGCAAGCATCCAGACCTGTCCCGCAGCTTTCTTTCCAATATGCTAGTATTCCGGGGAGATTTCACATTGTATTATCTTCTGCATTCTCCACTCCCCTTTTGCAAACAGCCATGGGGGCTGACTTTGTATCTGAACATAAAATGTAGAATTCTCCTGAAAATGCGTTCACCAAATCAGATGTCTGCCTTGTCCGACAGTTCTTTCTAGGGTTGCCAAGTCCAGGTAGAGAAATTCCTGGAAATTTTGGGGGTGGAGCCTGGGGGTGGTGGGGTTTGGGAAGGGGAGGGAACTCAGCAGGTTATTATACCATAGAGTCCTCATTCCAAAGCTGCCATTTTCTCCAGGGGAACTGATCTCAATCGTCTGGAAAAACTTCAGCCCCCACTTGGAGGTTGGCAGACCTATCTATCGTATTACAAGCAAACAAACACAGAAGGGCTGGGTGGAATGAAAGGCCTCAGTATGCTCAGCTAATTGAGACGGGATCATAAAACAAAAATGGCCCAGCTCAACCCAATCGATCTCAGCGTTAAGAAACTTCAGCCCAAAGGAGCTGCTCTCGACAGGCTGCGGTATAAAACAGCTGTATAAATGAAGGGAAGGGTCAAGCTAGGTATTTGGTTTGTTCCCGTTCACACTAGAGTGGATAATGCAGTGCCTTCCTCCACTCCCATGGAACGGAGGCAGATTCACAATGACATTCCTGTACCTTTCGAGCTTGTTTATATGCATTGCCACGAAGCCCGGCTTTCGCAGAGGCCACCTGCAGGGGGATGATGAACTCTGCAGATAGTGCTTAATCTCCAAGGCTGGTTTTTTTTTTTTAAGCCACCTTAGTCATGCACAGAATTCTGAACATCTTCTTTCTGCTCGATCATCCCGAGTGCTGCGGCCTCGCCGAAAACTTCCCGCACCCTTTCAAAATAGAGTCATTGGTCAAATTGCTGCCAACTTTAATGGAAGGCGAAAAAGGCCCGGAATCAAGAAGAAGAAAAAAGAAACAGTAAGGGTGAGTTGATAAAATCAGATTAAAAAAAGAGCATGCTGGGCCCAAATCCTAATGTAAGTTTGGGCCGATATCCTTGGGTGCATACTGATAAGTGCCAGCTGCGGGTTTCGTCTCCTGAAGCTGCAGGCCGGCTTCCCTCCGCCTTCCCAACTCCTTTGATCGATGTTCTGATCTGCAAATGGAATGCTGACAGTAGTCTGTCTTTCCCATCTATAATCCTTCATGTGAATTATCTTTTTAAAACATTGTGATTACTTCTAACTCTGCATATGTCCGTGGTCTGGTTCCCCCCTGCCCCTTAAAAAACAAACAAACACGAAACTGTTAATGTTAAACAAACAAACAAACACGAAACCGTTAATGTTGAAAAAAATGCCTTGATTATTGGGAGAGTGGGTTAATGTCTCACTGGTGTCTTACCAATCAGGGCTGTGCCTAGCAACTTCTGCTGTAAACAAGCGAGTGCAGGCTTTGGTGCGGTGGAGCTTTAGCTCAGTGGAACAGCCTCTGCTTTCTATGCAGAATGTCCCAGGTTCAATCCCTGTCATCTTCAATTTAAAGGAGCCCAGGTTCAATCCCCGGCCTCTCCAATTAAAAAGGATCTGGTAGGCAGTGACGTGAAAGATCTCTGACTGCAGGGTTGCCAGCTCCAGGTTGGGAAATGGTGGAGCCTGAGGAAGGCAGGGTTTGGGAAAGGGAGGGGCTTCAGTGGGGAATAATACCATGGAGTCCACTTTCCAAAGCAGCCATTTTCTCCAGGTGAACTGATCTCTGTCACCTAGAGATCAATTGTAATAGCTGGAGTTATTCAGCTAGTCCCTGAAGGTTGTGCAAACAAATAACCAGAATAATCTGTCACACTGCACAAATCACACTTGAGACTTCTGTCTTCTAATACACTTCTACTAACAATCTTTCCTTATATATAATTCAGTAGTGGGGTGGCACATCCACATGCTCCTAAATCAGTTGGCTCCATGATGTATCACTCAGAAGCTGTCCCGATCCACTGGCTGTATTGCCTGAGTTCCGCCGACAGCACGCTCCATCAGCCATTGGCCCGTCAGCCACCACTCAAGAGTACTTGCGTGCCATTGGCTGGGTGCTGGATCTGCTCCTCTTCCCCACCCACTCAATCCACTGTTCCCTGTCAGAATTACTGGCAGATGGCTCTCTGTCCTGACAAAGACATTTTGCCTCCTTGGCTCCTCTATGGGACTAACTCTTTCCTCAGAGGCTGTTGGTAGGCAACCAAGCTTGTTCTGTCAGTAAAAAGACAAAGGAACGAAACCCTTTCCATGCCTTTGTGATGAACTCTTTGGGGCCAGTCCTGACTAGGGTTGCCAGCTACAGGTTGGGAAATTCCTGCTGAGTCCTTCCGCCCCTCCCCAAATGCTGCCCTCCACAGAATCCCCCCCCCCCCCAAATCTCCAGGTATTTCCCTACTCAAAGCTAGGAACCCTACTTTCTCCTCAGTGCCTGTTGCTGGTCAACCAAGCTTGGTTCTGTCAGTAAAAGGCCCTTTCCACACCTATTTTGGCCTTCCAGAGAAAACTCATTGTGTCCTTATACCCTGCTGAGATGGCCCCCCATGACAGCCAAAGTGACACGGCAGTCAGGGCTTCATAGCACAGTAGAGGCTGCAGGTGAGGGCGAGAGATGGAAAGCTAAACAGTGAAGGGAAAATAAAGGTAGGTTGATGCTTAGCTGGGAAGGAGATAGGGTTGCCAACTCCAGGTGGAAATTCCTGGAGATTTGAGGGATGGAGCCTGGAGAGGGTGCAGTTTGAGGAGGGGTGGGGCCTCAGACAGGTACAATGCTATAGACTTCACCCTCCAAACCAGCCATTTCCTCCCAGGAAACCACTGTTGCCAATCTCCAGGTGGGGGCTGGAGATCACTCAGAATTACAACTGCTCTTCAGGTAGCACAGATCAGTTCCTCTGGAGAAAATGGTGGATTCTCTATCATTATACCCTGCTGAGCTTGCCACAGCAAATTGATGCTGAGTGCCCAAGGCCTTGGCACTCTCCCAGAGCCTCTTTCTAGAGCTTGTTGTATTTATTTCCACAATGGGCCTTATTCCTAGTCATAAATAATATACATGACAAATCGTTTTGCCACTATGCACAAATGACATCTGCACCAGTTGAATAGTGACCTGATAATCCTTGGAAGTACAAGTCTCTCTTTAGAATGATGCCGTCACCTTCATGATGCAGAGAAGATTCTCGAGAAGGGAAGAGTCTCCAAAAGAAAACATGCAGTAGATGGCGTGGGCTCAAGACTAGCTGTAGCACGAACTAAAGGAGCAGCGAAGGCATGCCTGGGTTGCTTTGTCGTTTCTTAGGGCTTCATCAGGCTGCTTTTCTTAGGCTGATTTTACACCTCCCCTCTAAAGTAGTTTGACTGCTGTCTTTTCCTGTGCTGATTTCACCGTGGTGTGAAATTTCACTCCAGGGGGTTTAAGTGCACTAAGAAACCACAATTGTTTAAAGCAGAATAAAGCGGTTGAATACTAGCTTGACCACAGGAGGGCAATTAATAGATATGGACATTTCAGTGGCAGCATGGTTTCACACCTCACAGAGGTATGGGCAGGTTTTTTTGTAACTAGAATGATTCCAGCGGGAAAGTCAGATGTAAAATCAGCCTTAGTGATGGAGCCCACCCAGCTCTGGCAAAATTCAAAATGACACAAAGTCTACTGGTATATTTCAAATAGCTAGAAATCTGGTTGGCAACTGGAGGGCCGCTGCCAGTCTGAGTAGACAATACTGACCTTGAGGGACCAGTATTACATGGGTTTTATTCCAGTTAAGAACAGAAGTAATGTGTGCAAAGCTCATAGGACAGTTGTGCACCAGCCCTTGATTAGATGGTAGGGTGATGCTTAAAAGTTAGCTGTGAGCACACGTACTTAGCATCAAGCTGCTTAACTTGAAATTACTGTGGTCTAAGACCAGTTATTTTAAAATGACTTACACTTGAGGGACCAGTGGTCTGACTCATGTAGAATGTACGTACATTCACTGTAACATGTCAGCTCCTGTGTCAGAGCATGAGCTGTGTGTCCTCCTTAGTTCCTGCACATGCAGTGCTCATTCATGTTCAGAGCCATATATATTCAGTTTAAGGCAGCTTCATGTGCGCACACGTGTGTTCCCCTGAGAAAACACTGTCCATCAGACCAAAATGCAGAAAATGTGCTTCCTTTGTGGGCAAGTTGCTTAAAATTATGCGCACCTGGATGCCCCCTTAATCTATTTTGCGCTGTGCTGAGTAAAACCAGGAAAGCTGGAACATTCACCATCAAGCTGTTGACATGTCACCGATGTGCCATTTTTATTTTGTTTGTTAAATTTATTGGTATTTCTGCAGCTCTAGATGCCAGGATGCTGGACCTCCAGCGTCAGAGAGAGAGTTGGGGGGGGGGGGGTTAAAGAGAGAAATTCCAAGCCCACAAAGTGGAGAGGAAGAATCACTGTGGCCCACAGGAATCGCTAAATGCAGATAAATTGCATGTGTGTGTAAGAAACCTGAAGGGAGCCAAAAGGGGAAGCCGCCATAGATCTCCCTTTGTAAATGGACTTGTGAAACTTGGACCCAATTAATTTAGAACCACTAAGCCTTATTACGCCGAGTGCTCTGTGCCCTACTCCTCTCCCCAGTGCTGGAGAATTTAGTGTTGTAGCAAGAGCAGTATATCTGGAGGAGGGGGAGAGCCTTCTCTGCTCACTTTTTCGTACCACTCAGGATCCCGAGATATGAGATAGCAAAATGTCAGAAAGTAATGTTGGTGGCGCAGTGCTAGTTCAAGGCTTTGGAGGACCTTTGGTAAAGATGTTCTTGGTGTTTCCCCTCCAAACACAAGGGATGAATTCTGCTATGGTCACACAGTGCTCAGGGTCCAGTTTCTCCCCTGGGCTTGAGGCCAGGAAACAGGGGTCCTTTCGTAGAAAAAGAGGTGCAGGAGCTCATTAGCATACCTCATTAGCATACCTCATTAGCATATGCCACGTCCCCTGACATCACCAGAAGTGTGTCAGAAAGGGAATGTCAGTTTCAGCCCCATTATACCCTATGGGCCATTGAAATCAATGGCAAAAACTCATAGGGTATATGAGGGGCTGGAGGAAAGGGAGTTTGAGGGAGAGGCTCCAAACTTGCAGGGTAGCTGCTGGGGCCTCTCCTCGAAATACCCACCAAGTTTCAAGAAGATTGGACCAGGGGGTCCAATTCTATGGGCCGCCAAACAGGTTGTCCCATCCCCTCCATTGTTCTCTATAGTGGGAAAAAATGTTAACTTTTTGTGAGACTTCTGAATAGATCCAAAAAGTCAGGCCTTGTGGTTTAAAACAAAGTCTTTATTTCTTAATGGTCTTTCAGGAACATATGCTTTGTTTGTGATACCACATACAGTAGGGAGGGGATTCATATAGTGTATTCAAACAGGAACATAAGCATAGGTACCAATCAGAAGGAAAATAATCAAGCACCAAAAAATCTACCGTTACTTTCTCAGGGAAGAAAAGGCATGTGAGCTGAAACTAAATTCCCACCCTGACCCTGTGTGAAAGCTACTTGCCGCCCCCACGTAAGACACCTGGAAAAGCAGAGCCCAGTTGCCCAGGGTTACAATAGAAATCAACATAGATAACTGCAGTCTAGCAAAACACATGAGCTCACCTATAGGAGGCTGGAGTGGGAAGGAGGGGGGAGGAGGGGGAACTGAGCCGTCAGAGCAGGAACTGATGCTGAGCTCCCGCCGGGATCTGTGACTGGGAAAGTTACAAGGAAGCAGAACCTGACAGGAACCTGACACTTTTTCCCTCCCATAGAGAACAATGGAGGGAATGGGGGCAACCTGTTTGGGGGGCCGTAGAATTGGACTCCCTGGTCCAATCTTCTTGAAACTTGGTGGGTATTTCGAGAAGGGGCCCCAGCAGCTACCCTGCAAGTTTGGAGCCTCTCCCTCAAACCCCTTCCCCTCCAGTTGCTTTTAAAATTGCTGCCGAATTTCGGCGGCAATTCGGCAGCGGGCTGAATCAGATTAGAGAATCTGATTCAGCCCGTGGCTGCCCTAGTGGCCACTCCTGAGCTGGCGGAGCTTTGCTCCGCCTCGCTTCGGCCCCAACGGACCCCTGCCAGGAAATAACTGGAAATTTGGGGGGTGGAGCCCGTGGAGGGTGGGGTTTGGGGAGGAGAAGGAAGGGACTTCAGTGGGGTGTAATACCATAGAGTCCCCCTTCCAAAGCAGCCATTTGCTCCAGGTGAACTGATCTCTGTTGCCTGGAGATCAGTTGTAATCATGGGAGATCTCCAGCTACCGAAAGGTTTAAGAAACGCATAAGAGACCAACAAAAGCCTCATTATAAAGTACGAATGGCATACACACAAGGACCAATTATTGTGACCTAATGTGTTTCGGCCCAATGAGGCCTTCTGCAGAGGTCAACCAATCTGAGGTACAAATAGGCACATGTTACATAGCACTGGCAAAAGACAGTAGACCAAAAAAGGGAATGTTCCAAAATGAGATTCATAGACACAAGACAGGAATGTTTATGAGGCTTCTTAGGAGTAAGTCATGTGTCCAGTGCATATGCATGGGTGGTAAAAGGGGCTACTGTAGTGTTGTGTATCTTCCAAATTCTGGTCCAGAAAGTAACAATACGATCAATTAACCCGAGCCAAAATGCCCTCAATGGAAAGCAGTCTTTGATCTCCAGCTACAACCTGGAGGTTGGCAACTCTATCTATCTATCTATCTATCTATCTATCTATCTATCTATCTATCTACCTATCTACCTACCTACCTACCTACCTACCTATCTAATTGAATTTATATCCTGACCTCCCCGCCAAAGCAGACTTAGGACGGCTTGAGGTACTCACCCACCGTTTCCTTTGATGCTTGGGCTTAGAAAGAGACCACATCTGGGGCTGAGTCCCTTGGGAATTGTACAGCACAGTCGACTTTCCTTTTCTGCTTTCCTTTCTTGCTTCAGGCCAGGGGTGCCTTAGAGCTAGTGTTGCCTCTTAGCTTCCTCCTCTGGGCCAGGTGGTTGGGCCTCTTCCTCTGACTTCCGTCTCCTCCATCTCCCCATGGCTGATGCCATTGTTTGGCCCATATAATGGGGAGTGGTGAGAGTCTATGAACAGCATTGGGTTTTGGTAGCGGCAAAGTGTCTGCATTCACAGTCTGGGACACATCCAGAGCTATTAAGCAGAGAAGCTCTGGACCGATTTCCCACAAGCAGCTGTGCCGCCATCGCTTTTCCATTTGCCCTGGTTGCATTGGTCAATTTCACACTATTCACTGTGTGGCCACATTTTGACCTGCAGCCCCCCCCCTCTGATTTTCCCAGTGTCTTCTCAATCTCAGAAAACAAGGATCGAGAAGACACAGGGAAAATCAGGGGGAGATACAGGTCAAAATGCAGCCCTGCAGCAAATAGTGTGAAAATGACCAATGCAACCGGGGCAAATGGAAGAGTGACAGTGGCACAGCTGCTTTTAGGAAATTGGTCTCAGTTAATGGTTGGTCATGCTGCTGGTGCCCAATTGTGCTAACCCTGGCTGCGGTCACACACACTAAATAATCCACTTTCAATCCACTTTCAATCCACTTTCCAACTGGATTTTGCCAGTTCACACAGTAAAATCCAGTTGGAAAGTGCACTGAAAGTGGATTGAAAGTGGATTATTTAGTGTGTGTGACTGCAGCCTCTGACACCTTCCTTGAGGAATAAAGCAGAAGGGAAGAACTGACTTATGTTCTAGCACACAGCGTGATAAAAGGGGCAAAGATGGAGCTGCAGGACACACTGAGAACTGACTTGAAGAGCCCAGCACTTCTACTGACTGATGTATGCTGGACTAGGACCAGGGATGGCCTGAGAATGAGGAAAACCCAGGCAATCACCCAGGGCAAAAGATCTGAAGGTGTGCCAAAAAGGGGAGAAGACTCTCATCTACTGGGTAGAAGGGAAGCTGAGTGTTAAACTTCCATGTTTGTGCTCTCTGGTCTTTAGGGTTGCCAGGTTGACTGACCTGGCCAGCGGGGGTCTCCCGACACCCTTCCGGGAGACTGGAAGTGATGTTGGGCATTTTCAGGCATACTTTCGGTTTCAGGCCTACTTCCAGTGCTGGACCTACTTCTGGTCAGGGTGACACTCTGGTTTTGGGTCAAAGGTCAGAGGTAAAGGTTTCCCTTGCTCAAAAGCCAGTTGAATGCGACTCTAGAGATGCGGGGCTCATCTCCATTTCCAAGCTGAAGAGCCAGTGCTGTCCAAAGACGTTTCTGTGGTCATGTGGCCGGTGTGACTAGACACCGAGGCGCACGGAATGCTGTTACCTTCCCACCGCAGCGGTACCTATTTGTCTACTTGCAATTTCTTGCTTTCGAACTGCCAGGTTGGCAGGAGCTGGGGCCAGAGATGGGAGCTCACTCCATCATGCAGCACTTGGATCTCGAGTAAATATAGAGTAAAATTCTATAGTAAATTCAGCTTCAAACCATAGAGTTTTGCCCAAAAACCAGAGCATCACGCCCAATCAGAAGTAGGCCTCAAACCTGAAAAGGTCATTTGGGGGTAGGGTTGCCAAGTGACTTGCCTTGCATGGCGAGGAAGAGTTGGTTCCATTCCGGGACATTCACGTGCATGCGGCGCGATGATGTCACCTGGAAGTGACATCATCACGTTGTACCATAGAGTTTTCAGGCTGGTTGCTAGAGCATCAGCCGGCAACATGCCCGGCACGGCGGTGACGTCATCATGCTGGGCATGTCAGCCCGAACCAGGCACTTTGGGGTGGGGGTCCCCCCCCACCAGCCTGATCCAGACTGGCAGATTGGGGGCTTTTTTGGTGGGGAAACCCCCGCCCCCGGGTGACCTGGCAGATTTCCCCCCCCCCTGCTGACCACCATGGGGCTGGCAACCCTACTGGTCTTCTATAGCTGCTGTGATGGGAAATTGAGGGCTTTTGAAGAGCTTCTCTGTTTTTATATTTACACTGTTCATTTTGGATGACCAGTAAGTAAAGCATTCAGTCTAGACTCCTCACCTTTTTTTCTTTTTCTTTTTTTTTGATTTTATCTATTTCTACTACTACATCGCTACTTTTCTAAGCTATATTTACCTTATACAGAGTGTGCTTTAACATTTGCTTAATATTACCTTACCATTAATACATATGAAGCATTTTAAACCTTGGTTAATATTCAATTAAGATTGTTACTGATGATATATGAAAAATAAAAAAGCTGTTTGACAGACATGTTCTTTTAAAGGAATGCTTAATTATACAAATTATATATAATATATAAGTGCGATTTCAAAAAACATTTCAGCCCTTATTTCTTCTTTCGTCCTCTTCTTGTCTTAACAGTCTCTTCTTGTACCTTTGGAGCTGCTGCTCCTTTTTCCGAGTCAGAAATTTCTTCTTCGCTCTTTGAGCTATCAAATCCATACATACTTTCTTGCGATGCCAGCGAACCATCTGAGTCTCTCTTTTTTTTCTTTTCTTTGCTTTTTTCCCAAAAACTTTTTGCCTGTTGAACAGAGTCAATCTTATATTTTTTGTCTTTGATGCTGAAGCTCAGTCCTTCCGGGACATTCCACCTGTAGATAATAGATTCAGACTGTAGCCAAGATGTCAGTTTTCCATAGGTTTTCCTTCTTTTCCTTATTTCAAATGGGATATCTTTCATCACTTTAACTTCTTTTCCTTTGATCTTCAGAACCGCTTTATTTGTGGTCCTAAGCACCACATCTCTTGTTGATTTTTTGGAGAACCTTATCTGAATCTCACCAGGCAGGCTTTTCTTTTTAGTATAGTCTGGATAGGTTCTGTAAACCATATCCATATCGCTTTTTATTTCCGCTGCTTTTAAGCCCGTCACTGGTTCAAGCGCTTCACTTAACAGATTTTTAAGGTCTTCTCCTTTATCCTCTGGTACATTCTGAAGTCTTAGGAAAAAATTCGATCTTTCCATCTGTAGTTTCAAAAGCTGATCAGAGTGGAAGGCCTTTTCTTTCTCCGCTTTTTGTAGCCTTGAATCATGATTTTTTACTGAAGTCTTAACTTCCAGAAGTTCTCGCTGCAGCTTCTCTGTAGTTTTATTCGACTCCTTCAGGTCCAGCTGCATCTTGTCCATCTTGACGTTGAGAGCTGTCATTTGGTCCACTAGAGGTCGCAATAACGAGGAGAACACAGTGCTCATCTCTGTGGTATCAACCTTTGAACTCGGAGCTGTACTTCGTAGTTTGGGGGAAGGTTTCGGTTTCCCCGCCATTGTTGAGGCTGCACTTCTTTGTTGATAGTTAGATAAGATGGATGAAAGAAGCAAATTCTACGACTGCGCTTATATCTTTTTAAAGTTCATATCCTCTAAAGAGCGATGCCGCCATCTAGCAAGCCGAACGTACGTTTTTTCATGCAGTAACGCCACGTAAAGAGTCCCGTAAGTACGCCAGTCTCGAGGGGGGGGGGGTTTGCTCCACCCGCCTTTCCCGCTGTGTTCTGTTTATTTTTACTTCAGACTCACGTTTTCTCCGTGCGTAACTATAAGTTCCAGCTTCAAAGCTTCGCACTCTCTGCTGCTTCTCGGTTTTGTGTTTTTAGCCATACGGCTCCCACGGACGGAGGAACCTATGGGGGTGATGAAAGGGGACCTCGATTGCCACTGTAGGGAGAGATCCCCTTCGTGCCACCCCAGGCAGAGCCCCTTCACTAGGGTCTCTGGGGGCTCGGCACCAGTCCGAAGCCCCTTCTTCCCGCCGGGTACGAATCGCGCTCCCCGCAGATGCGGAGGAGCGCGTCCGCCATGGTCGCAAATCTTGCCGGAAGAAGGGCAAGATTTCTCACCTTTTTTCTCTAATGAAATGGAGGCACCAATGTTATGGTTCTCCTAGCAGATCTCCTGCGATTACAATTGATCTCCGGACAAACAAGATCAGTTCCCCGGGAGAAAATGGCTGCTTTGGAGGGTGGATGCTATGGAATTATACCCTGCTGAGGTCCCTCCTCTCCCAAAATGCCACTGCCCCAGGTGCCGCCCCTCCCAAATCTCCAGGTATTTCTCAACCCAGAGCTGGCGGCCCTATACAGGGTGACAAAAAAAAACCCAACGAACCCTTGCGCTGACCTTGACCAGAACCCTAGAACACTAAGAGTAATCCAAAACATGTCTGCCCAGAACCCTCCACAAGTCTATTCAATGGGGCTCAGGATGGTATTATCCTGTTTACTTATGCCAGCCTCATAAAGCAGGCCATTGATTGTCCCTATTTCGCTAGTGTAGAACTGAGGGTAAGAGAGGCTCGCTTGCAGAAGGAACTGAATGTCAGCTCCTGCCAACCTAGCAGTTCAAAAGCAAGAAATTG
Source organism: Lepidodactylus listeri (assembly GCA_029233225.1). Taxonomy (NCBI): domain Eukaryota; kingdom Metazoa; phylum Chordata; class Lepidosauria; order Squamata; family Gekkonidae; genus Lepidodactylus; species Lepidodactylus listeri. The sequence continues at coordinate 145,604,943 of JARCFY010000004.1, forward strand.
CAAGTAGATAAATAGGTACCGCTTTGGTAGGAAAGTAACTGCATTCCATGCGTCTCAGCATCTAGTCATGCCGGCCATGGAAACGTCTTTGGACAGCGCTGGCTCTTTGGCTCAGAAACGGAGATGAGCCCCGCATCCCTAGAGTCGCATTTGACTGGCTTTCAAACAAGGGAAACCTTTACCTTACTAGCAAGCCATGAATGGGGGACCCCCTGTTCCAGAGGTGCCTGGTCCTTAGAGCAGGGGTCTTTCACATGGTGCTCGTGAGTTCCATGGCACTGACTGGCACCTTCCCTAGTACCTGGCACCTGCCAACCATTTTCAGAGAGGGGGTGGGGCCAGGTGAGTCTCTGGCCTTTTCCCACTCACATTGTGCCAGCGTTCTGCCTCCGTTTGTCCCGGCGCTGGGTGTCAATTTCACACCCTTTGCTGTGGCGCGTGTGTTAATCCAGGGCTTCGCACCATTTTCTCCGCGCCTTCGGTAAACCTAAAAAAAAAACGGTTTACCGAAGGCGCGGAGAAAATGGCGCAAAGCCCCAGATTAACACGCGCGCCGCAGCAAAGGGTGTGAAATTGACACCCAGCGCCGGGACAAACGGAGGCAGAACGCCGGCACAATGTGAGTGGGAAAAAGGCCTCTGGGTTAGCACAGCTTCTGATGGGCCCTTGGAGATCCGATTGGCTGTGCAGATTAAAACAACATTGCTTTGGAGGCAGCTACCACCACAGTGATAGTTTTATTTCCTCTCATTCCTCTTCCTGAGTTTCAGAGGGTGACCATGATGGTCTGCAGTAAAAGAGCTAGATTCGAGTGCTGTCGTGCCTTAGAGATGGCCAGATTTTTGGTATATAACCTTCCGAGAATCAAAGCTCCCTTCACCAGGTACCTTCATCAGAAAGCACTGGCTCTTGAAAGCTTATGCCCCCCAAAATGTGGCGGGTCTCTAAGGTGCTAATAGACTCAAATCTATCTCCTCTTTCCCAGTTGGTTAGTCATCCATTTATTACGGCAGAAGCCAGAAACAATGTCAGATCATAGCCAGTGATTCAGTGATAATACAAAAATAAAATCTAAGCTATAAAAAGACGAAAATCCAAGATAAATAAAAACAAGTGACAGTATATCTTCCATTACAAGGGATTTACATTTTCTGATCACTAGGCGACAAAATTTGGCCGCAGCATAAGATACGAGGCTTTGAGAATCTTCTAGGAGAAAGTTACACAAAATTTCTGGCCTAAATTTCAGATAAGATTGCAGGGGGTTAAATTTAGACAAAAGTGGCACTATAAGAGAGGACTGTTCTTCCTGATAAAGTTTACAATACAAAGGCACATGGGTGGTGGATTCTACCATGTTAGACTTACATGGACGTAATGGTTCCTGCATGGGCACACACAAAAATTTTCCTTGTTATAACACAGAGGGAAGTGCCTCAAAATGGGCCCTAGACAGTGCCCATCTATAGGGTTCATAAGTAATATAAGTACGTAAAAATTTCCCTGTGTACTTTTGAAATTACCCCTCTTTTCTTGGACTTCATTTGTGTGTGTCTGTATCTCTGCCTCCACCATTCTGTGGCTGCGCCCACCATTCTTAGTCAAAACTCCAAAGCTGCCGACAGGATCAAAATGGTGGGGCCCCTCCTCTAGACTGATGAATTGTGAAGAGTTGTAACATCGCGAGTGATGTCTGTCTCTGGGATTTCCCTCCTGTGTGCCCTCTGCTCCACCCCCCAACCCAACTTTTGAGACGACAGATTTCAAATGAACGCTAAACCAAGCTTTTGATACCGTGGCAGTATTAAATATTAACGTGACGTTTAAAAGAAGGAGCCGTGTCTTCCTTTGCAACCTCGACTTGAAAGACGCTCACAGTCTGGGACTTCACAGCTGTAGCTCCTCTCGTTTGATCGCCTCTTCCATGTCACCCAGAGAACTTTGCTTGGGAAGCCAAGAGGGCCGCCAAGGAGGGGGAATGTGTCACTGTCATAGTTAATTATTCAGTACATGATGATAATTGCCTTCCTTCCTGACGGTGGTGCTGTGTTGTGTAACTGATAGCACTGAACATGCTCGGCACTGCCAGGGGTCCTTGCAGCGCTTAACTCGAATGCGCACATTATTTTTTCCAAGCTGCAAATATGATATCACATAAATGCAAAAAAACTATTAAAAATCACAACTCACCAACAAAACAAGAGCTGGAGAGAACGTCCAAAAGTTCTAGCCCTTGCAAATGCACGGTGCAGATTAAACACGAGCATGAAACTATCTTGGGTTTTCAAGAAGTGAAGCTGGTAAAATCCAGTCCACGGCTGGTGTTACTCATTCTTCATAAGTGGCCTTTGTCTCAATCCATATCTGGCAGTACACACCAAAGTAGATAATCAAATAAGTAATGATTTCCTAGTAATAATGGAATAAATGTCGCGGTATGGCAACAGAGATAGGAAATGACACGGAATTTACAAGTTCTTTCCGAACAATGGAAGGCGCCGTCGGTTCCCGGCTGGGCTGAGAAGTGATGCACAGATTCTTCTCCAGATTGTCACTCAACACACCAGGGGAAATGCTCTCTTAGAAAACACAATAAACTTTTATTAAGTTAAACCACTGGGATTTGGCCGAAAGAACAAGGAAAGTGTTTGCTCTCTTGGCTCTGAAATACCCGCTTAGAACGTCCCACCCCAGGCATGTATTTATTTATTCATTTATATCCTGCCTTCTTCCCTCAGTGGGGATTTGTTGTCGTTTTTTGCTGTCAAGTCACAGTGGACTCATGGCAACCTCTAGGGTTTTCAAGGCAAGAGATGTCCAGAGATGGTGTGCCATTGTTTGCCTCCACATCACAGCCAGGGAATTCCTTGGAGGTCTCCCATTCAAATACAAGAAGAAGAAGAAGAAGAAGAAGAAGAAGAAGAAGAAGAAGAAGAGATTGGATTTCTATCCCACCCTTCACTCACCTGGGCTGCGGCCACACGGCCCCTTTAATCCGGGAGGGCTCCCGGATTTAAAGGGGCCGCATTTTGCTACCGCGGGTTGGGATGTCTATACTTCCCAACCCCTGTGGCAGCGGTGGCGGCCGCGGCGGGAACAGCAGCGATGGCCATGGCGGCGGAAACAGCGGCCGCAGCCGCGGCGGGAACGGCGGCCGCAGCCGTGGCTGCCACTGAATAGGCGGCGGCAGCGGTGAGAACGGCTTGTGGGAGCGGCGGTGGAGGCAGCCCCAGCAGTGGGAGAAGCGGCGGTGGCGGCCAAGGACTCGCCATTGCCTGGTGAGTTGGGGGGGGGAAATGGCCGGCGGGGCTGTCTGGACAGCCCTGCTCTTGCAATGCTTGTGAGAGAGGGCTGTCCAGATACCTCCAATGCGGGTTCCTCCCGCAACACCCGGGAAAACACTTGATTTTCCCGGGGTCGGAAAATCCCACTTCAGCACTGGACTTGGGGCGGGCCATCTGGTCGGCCCTTTTAAATGCCCATGTGGCCGCAGCCTTGGAGTCTCAGAGCGGCTTACAAACTCCTTTCCCTTCCCCTCCCCACAACAGACACCCTGGGAGGTAGGTGGGGCTGAGAAAGCTCTGAGACAACTGTCCTTGAGGGAACAGCTGGTACAGAGCTATGGCTTGCCCAAGGTCATCCAGCCAGGTGCAAGTGGAGGAGTGGGGAATCAAACCCGGTTCTCCCAGTCCGCGCACTTAACCCCTACACCAAACTGGCTCTAGTTTCCAAGATCTGATAAGATCGAGCTAGCCTAGGCTAGCCAGGTCAGGGCAATGGGGACTTGCAACACAAAAATAAAGAATGACAACACAGAAGAAATGAACTGGAGAAAGTGGGAGGGTGCTTCTAAATGCAGAGCAGACTACAAGCATGAAACTACAGATCAAGTTAGAATGCTTTTGGCTTTTTCCCACAGCACATCACCATATGTGCCCGCTCCTGGGCTTGTTACTCTTGGAACGGAGTTCCTGCGCGTTCCCGCTCAAGATGACCCCTGACCCCCACACTCCCTTCCCTTCCCTGCTGCACAGACAGCACTGTAGTTGGCGAAAGGGGGTTACATTGCCATCTGAACTGGTTAACTTATTGGTGCAGCCTGATCATTCTAAGCTGATCGTATTTTAACTGCTTTTAAGGTTGTAAATCGCCCAGAGCCCGCTTGCGGGGTTGGGCGATTTGTAAAATAAATACATTAATAAACAAAAGCCCTTTGATTCTTGACCTTTGGCTAGCACCTCTGGCCACACCCAGGCTGCATGTACCTGTGACAGGAGAGAGACGCCAAGCTGGGCATTCATTCCTCCATGATTCTCCCCTGAGGGAAGGAATCCCCTCTAACTTCCCATCAGCACCACGTACACAATACGCGTGGTAGTATACAAAGAAGTCTCTCTGAGAAGGGATGCAAGGGAAGCCTCCGATCAGACCACTGTGTGTTACTGAAATTTCCAGAAGAACAAACGCTTGAGAGAGTGAAGGGTATTTCATTCTCCACCCAAATAGGTTTTCAGAGCCAGGAGTGGCCAGAACAGTTTCCTGTTGGCTTCATAAATTAAAGCTGATGACAAGAAGTCATCCTCTGACGGAAATCCAGCAAAGCTCACATAAAACTGTAGCAGGTTGTCTGCACGATGGAGGGTTGTGAACTATAGGAGTTTGTGTCCCTGGGCTGGCAGGTGAAGGGAAACCGGCAGCCGTGGGGCTGAGACTCAGTGAAGGAGCCTCTCCTTGGTATGCAGAAGGTCTCAGGTTCAGTCCCAGGTTCACCTCCAGTTAAAGGAATCGGGAAGTAGGTGAAGTGAAAGACTTCGCCTTAAGACCCTGGAGAACGAATGCCAGTCTGAGTAGATGATACGGACCTTGATGGACCGGCGGTCTCATTCAGCTTCCTGTGTTCATGTGTGCTGGAGACAAGGAGATGGTGAAGGAAAGGTTGTGGCAGGCCCTTGACTGAATGTGCCCAGCATCTTGGGGGTTCACATGCAGGTCCCAGAGCCAGGCCAGTACCTATATGAGCTGCCTGGATTTTGGGACAGCTGGCAGCCCAAGCTCCAGTGCACCACAATGCCCTTCCCAAGCTGGCCAGTACCATGCCCTAAAATAATCCAGTGAGAACTGTTGGAATGAACTGTCTGAAGGGACCAATAAGATGCAGTCTGGGATTATAAAGGCACTGCCTCTAGGTCGAGTCTTTTAGGTTGAACAAACTGTCGGTAGTGTTAAGTCTAGATTAGTTCTGCTATCTTGGTTCCTGCTTCCTCTTTCTGCTTTGGTACTGCCCTAGACTGTCTTGTGGAGTCCTAAATTCTGGCTTGGCCATGTTTCTGTCACGTCCTTTGGATTCACTGCCTGCCTCTGATCATTCGGCTTCCTTGACTTTGGGCTCTTCTATCTTACCTGACCTGGATAGCCCAGGCTAGCCCAATTTCATCAGTTTTTGGAATCTAAACAGGGTCAACTTTGATCTATATTTAGATGGGAGACCACCAAGGAATACCAAGGTCATGGCACAGAGGCAGGCAATGACAAATCACCCCTGAACGTGTCTTGCATTGAAAACCACACCACACCAAGTAGGTGTCAGAATCTAAGGATTCTAACAAAAGTTTCTGTTATGTTTAAAGCTTGTATGCGTTGTATAATCCCCTTTATCATGTAATCTGTCCCTGTATTCGCTATGTAACCTTTCTTTATGGCTTTCTTTATGACCCTGGATTTATGGCTCAGGCTGAGTCTGGTCAGTGTAACCATTTGGTCCAGGAGGGTGGCGACTTCAACGCATGAGAACAATCGGCCTCTCACCTCCGCGCCTCCGCATTCCTTTCCTCCCTGCCGGGGAAGACGCGGACCAGTTTCTTATCGGCGTGTGAAGACCTTGGCAAAAGTTATTTGTTATGCATAAGATGGATACATCTAAGGGGTCTGGTTTAAGAAGGGAAATTTACAGCTTCACACCTAACCTTTTTCCTGTGGGAAGCAAACGGTCAAAGGACCTCTTAGCCCGCGGTTTTTCCCTCCCTGTGATTGGTTACCTATGGGTAATTCAAATTGTACTAGAGGGTATATTAGTCCTGCTTCTATTGTATGCTTTATCTCTGACAATGATCCGAGGACCTGTAGTAATGTAGTAATAGGAAATAAAGAACTGTGTTTCATCAACAAAGGTCTGATCCTTGACTACTTCGAGCAGAAGCCTCACAGAAGGCACCATAAGTTAGCTGTGGTTTGACTGTGGCTTCAATCAGACGTGCAGTTTGATTGTTGCTGTTGCTGTTCCTGTCTGGATTTAAAATGCACAATCAGACAGCAACATCTGTCTGTCATGTCCCAGCTGTCTATGTCTCATTCCTCCCGCACTTTACTGCGTGTTTCTTTGATACTTGTGAAAGTCCATTCTTTTTGGACTGAGCTGGTTTCAAATTGGAATTCCTGTTGTCTGATCACTCTGTTGCACACCCAAGCTACCAAGCAGGTCACTTTTTTTTTACTAGTTAGCAATGTGCACATAAGTGCATATTTGCACTTCTCTCTATCTCTCTCCCCACACACACACAGAAGCTTCTCAAAATTGTGTTTTCTTTATAAAAACTTTTAAAGAAAGATGCCTTTGTATTTCAGTTTTTTCTGTGCTTTAGGGAAGGGGTTAATTGAAAAGATTAGAGAGTGAGGATGGCAGTGAACTACATATCCCAGCAGGCTCATCAGTGATTGTGCTCATGCTCAAAGGAACAAAAAAAAAAAAGGATGACAGCCCCACTCCCTGGCTGCTGCGTCTGATCACTAAAGGATGGGGTGAAAGCACTTTGAAGAGTGATAAGGGGGTGAGTCTGATCAAAATTCTTTGTGCAGCCCCTCCTCCAAACAAAACACCTTGCCTGACCCACCATCTACTTCTATGCCTGTCAGAATATGGGGAAAGTGAATGTCTGGCTTAAAGGTATATGGATTGGTGGGTACCCTTGATCAAGACCAAGAAATGGCCTCTTCCACTGAGGGATGAAGGGCTCAGGCATAGCAAAACATTACAGGTGCAGCTGCAGGGTATCTATTCTTCCAGGTCATATTTGGCTTTGCCACCTCTGCCACATGGCATAAGCACACAACATAGTCCTCTGTCCACTTTTGAGATTTCCCCCTTGATTTGCTTTGATCATTCCCAAATTGGTTTGATATGATGTCTTTGGAAAGATTGCAAACAGAATGCATTTGCACACTACAGAGATCATAACGTGCCTGTTTTTAAGGCCCTGTCCACATTTGGACCATTTCTCCCAATATGCAGGGGGAAATGCAGGGGAAGTCGCAGCTGATGGAGGAAATCATGCATGAAACATGTGGATGCTCTGCTGCTGGTTGTGGTGGTGATGACAGGGAAATGGAGAATCCTCCCTGGATGGATGCAGCCCAATATGGGCCCAGAAAAACTGGTTTCTTCTAAGAGCTCTTGGAACACCCCCCAGCTGTACTGTTGCAATCAATACACCCAAATTTGGAGCCTTTGAAATATGTCTCAATTGATTCACACTGGATGGATCAAGGCAAAGTCTTCTCTGTTACTGGATGCCTTTTACATCCTCTTGCAGTACAGTTTGGTGTAGTGGTTAGCAGAGCAGACTCTAATCCAGGAGAACTGGGTTTGATTCCCCACTCCTCCACATCCAGCTGCTGGTGTGACCTTGGGCAAGCCACAGTTCTCTCAGAGCTGTTCTCTCATGAGCTGTTCTCTGAAAGCTCTCTCAGCCCCACCTACCTCACAGGGTGTCTGTTCTGGGGAGAGAAAGGGAAGGAGATTATAAGCTGCTCTGAGACTCCGAGTGAAGGTCAGGGTATAAATCTAATTTCTTCTTCTTCCTCCTCCTCCTTCTGCTCCTCCATGACAATTAATATGACTGGCTTGATCATCTCCTGGCTAACGTTCACCACCTAGCCAAATACTAAAATGTATTTCTCTAAAGATTTTGACCCTTCCTTCAAGGGACAGTAACTGAATCGGCTGGGACTGATTTCACACAGCCTGCTGCTCCTCCCCTGCTCTTCCCTTTCCCCCAATTGCACATGTCAATTTCCCATTATGTGCTCCGAGGCCACATTTTGACCCGCAGCCTTGTCCGATCTCCTCTGCGTCTTTTAGATTCTCAAACAACAGGATCATGAAGACACAGAGGAAATGGGGCAAAGCTGCGGGTCAAAATGCGGCCGCGGAGCACATAATGGGAAATTGATGTGTGCAATCGGGGGAAAGGGAAGAGTGGGGGCAGAGCAGCGGCTTGTGTGAAATCAGTCTGAGAGTTTGTGGCTGGTTCGATGTCACCCAGCAAGGTTCTGTACCAGAGCTAGGACTGGAGCCTGGGTCTCCCTGAGCCTACTCTGACCCATAGGTCTACAACAGGGTGCCTGTGAGCACCACCGTGCCTGTCAGCTGGTTCCCTTTCCTGGTCCCCACCAAGTATTTTTAGAAAGTGGCTGGAAATAGGTTGGGATTTTGCCCAGCAAGGCTTCTGGGCATTGGAGATTTAATTGTATGTACGTGCAGATGTTAAAAGTGTTGCTTTGGCAGTAGTTGCCACCACAGCACAGGGATTCTCAGGGCATGGCGGAAGGTAAGCCATGGCAGCCATTTTGTGGCTGACTATACTTCCTGCGGTGGCCATTTTGTGGCAGCTGTTTTATGGCTGTGCCCAGAGCTCTGGGTCAGAATTCCAAAGACTGCCCACAGGCTCAGTAAGGTAGGGGGCCCTTGCACCAACCACTATACCAAACTGTGCTTTCCCACTTGTATTGCATTACAGATCTGACAGACTGGACTATCAAGGTCTACTTTAACAGGTCAGTGCAGGCTAAGTAAGCCACAGAAAACCTCTGCTGGGGCAGAATCTATGGGCAGAATGACAGGAAAGTAAGCTGTATTTTCTGCGCCTCCGTCCAAGGACCCAGATCTGTCTGTTCACATGCAGATCATGCTATATTTGGCTGATTTAATCATTGACTCTTTTTGTTTCATAAAATTAATTAAGGAAAAGTGACCCCCCCCCATTCCCCGACTATTCAAATGTCAGCAGCCTTCGATGTTTCGGCACAGACACAGGACGCTGCTGAATTTCACGGCCCAGCCAGTTTGAGTAAAAAACTAGCATTTCAATATTACTGTATTTTTCGCTCCATAAGACGCACCTGATCATAAGACGCACCTTGTTTTTAGAGGAGGAAAACAGGAAAAAATGAAACAGAAAAAAAGAAAGAGAGAGAGAGAGAGAGAGAGATAAAGGAAGGAAGGAGGAGGAGAGAGAGAGAGAAAGAGAAAGGAAGAAAGGTGGGGACAGAGAGAGAGACAGAAAGACAGACAGACAGACAGACAGAAAAAAGGAAAGGAAGCTAGGAAGGAAGAAAGATAGAGAAAGGAAAGAAGAGAGACGTCAGCATGCCATGCAAAGCCAGGCCTTTCTGGGCAAAGTAGCCACGGAGCTTAATCTGTGGGCGGGGCTTTCTGCTGCTGGCTGTCTTAAAGGGGGAAAGCACTTAAAGGGAAAGAGTACTTAGCCTGGTGGGGTTTTTCCTGCCGTTTCCCTTTTAAGTCTTAACAGCTCAGGCCCAGCAGGGAGGGGCGGGGAAGGCTGGGATGCCAGCCTGAATGGTGTTCCCCTGCCGCGTTCCTGCTGAAGAAAGCCCTGTTACAGGTAAGAAAAGCTCCATATTCGCTCCATAAGACGCACACACTTCCCCCCCTTTTTTGGGGGGAGGAAAAGTGCGTCTTATGGAGCAAAAAATACGGCACTTCTTTGCTTTGCAAAACTGAACCGGCGAGTCCGTATCTCCCTGCCATTTTCTGTTTCCCATTAAAATTCATGCATTTCCCCAACGGTCTCTGTGTGTTTGTGTGTGTTGATTGAATCTAAATGGCATTAAAACGATGTAAAAGAAACAAACTGGAAACACCAGCAATTGAATACAGAGAAGAGAAAAAAAAAAAGTCCCGTGTTGGCAACATACAAAAACGAAAGCGGCGAGAAATGTATTTGCAACTTCTGATCAGTGTCTGAATTTCCCAAAATGGCTGTATCTCGGAGGTAGAATATTCATTCGGTGAAGCTGTGATTCGTGTTTGTCCTTCCACAGCTGACCAACGACTGTCACAGCTGTTGTAAAAATCTACTTTTGCTTTGGGAGGCAAAAATTACAGATGTGTTGTATCCTGAAAAATATTGCCAGGTGGGGGTGGAGCGGAGAAGTTGCAAGTCTGGCTTAACTGAGCCTCGATTCTGTTTTCACTGATCCTTTATTCTGAAGTTCTTTGAAACTCTCTGAAACTTGATTCTGGAGGGATGAGTCTCTTTGTGGTGAGCCAGCGTGGTGTAGTGTTTAAGAGCAGTGGACTCTGATCTGGAGAACTGGCTTTGATTCCCCACTCCTCCACGTGAAGCCTGCTGGATGACCTTGGACCAGTCACTGTTCTCTCAGAACTCTCTCAGCTCCACCTACCTCACAAGGTGCCTGTTGTGGGGAGAGGAAGGGAAAGGCAATTGTAAGCCGCTTTGAGACACCTTAGGGTAGAGAAAAGCACAGTATAAAAACCCTACTCTTCTTATTCATGAGATTTGGCCTTTGCTATAGAAGAAGGGGGAGGAGGGGGAGGAGGACGAGGAGGAGATTGGATTTACACCCCGCCCTTCACTTGGAGTCTCAGAGCATTGTACAATCTCCTTCCCTTCCTTTCCCTACAACAGACACCCTGTGAGGTAGGTGGGGCTGAGAGAACTCTCAGAGAACTGCCCTTGAGAGAACAGCTCTGAGACAAGTGTGACTGACCCATGTGGAGGAGTAGGAAATCAAACCCGGTTCTCCCAGATCAGATCTCAGAAGCTAAGGAGAATCAGCACTTGGATGGGAGACCACCAAGGAAGACTCTGCAGAGGAAGGTAATGGCAAAAAACACTTCTGCATCTCACTTGCCTTGAAGGCCCCTTGTGGGGGTAGCCATGTGTCAGGTTACCTGTCATGTTTTGCTTCCCTGTGGCTATCCCGGTTGCAGGTCCCGGCGGGAGATCGGCATCAGCTTCCGCTCTAATGGTTCCTTCCCACCCCCTCACCCCTCCCTCCTCTGGGTGAGCTCATATGTTTTGCTAGTTATCTATATATGTTCAGTTATCTATGTTGACTACTCTTGTAACCTTGGGCAACTGGGCTCTGCTTCTCCAAGTGTCTTTTGCGGGGGCTTGCAAGTAGATTATACACAGGGTCGGGGTGGGAATGTAATTTCAGCCTGCGCACCTTTTTTCCCTGAGAAAGTAACGGTAGCATTTTGGCGCTTGATTCTTTTTATTCTGATTGGCACCCAAGCCTCTGTTCTTGTTTGAATACAGTATATGAATCCTCTCCCCACTGTATATGGTATCACAAACAACGCAAGTGTTCCTGAAAGACCATTAAGAAATAAAGACTTTGTTTTGAACTACAAGGCCTGACTTATTGGATCTAATCAGAAGTCTCACACCAGACAGGGGAATCCACGGAAAGGGGGAGGGAAGTTTCTGTTACATTGTCATGACTGAGGAAAGGGAAATGCCACATTCAGCTACCATGTTTGCATGGTTGGTCTCAAACCCCCAATCCAGAGACCAGGCAGCTGATCAGTTTCTCCCCTCGTGAATTTTTCTCTCTCTTCCTCTGTTGGGAAGGGGGGGAACCATTCTGAGCACCCCTTCTCTCTTCTACACATCATCTGCCGAAGGGTCGGAGCTGTAGGTTAACAGCTGAGGAACCGTAAATTTCAGCTGACAAATGTGTTGTCTGTAAGGCGATTTGAATGGTGAAGAGAAAACAACAACAACTGGGGATAGTTGTCAACTCTTTTGGAGTCTTCCAAGAAGCAGCTGGATAAACATTTGACAACAACCATTTATTTAGCAGCCACAGCTTAGCTGGAGTAAATCCTGCCACACACAATGCAGGTGACTGAACTTCGGTGGGCGTCTGAGGTTGTGTTTCTATGCAACAAATCAAAAGGCGCTGAATGCAGAAAGCCATTCAGCCGTCTGTCATCTGCATTGCCAAATGTAAGCACGAGAAAGCTCTATCGAGAGAAGGCAAAACCCCCCCAAAGAACTTATGTCATGCAGTGTCACAAAGACTGTAAAACCTGGAGGGCGTTTATTGTTTTCAAATTAAGCAACTTGGGAAAGGGTTGCGTCAGTCCCCAGCAGGGTTGCCATTCCCCTGGCCCTGCCCTTGAAGAGCCCCATCCCGCCCGATGTGCCCAGAGTGATGATGTCACCCCACCCAGAGGTTATGCGAGGGACACTCTGGCACTTGGGCACAAAAACTCTACGGTGGCCAAATACTAGAGCATTCCACCCGACGTGCCTGGTGAGATGATGTCACCACTCAAGAACACTTCTGGAGCAAGACTGGACCTCAGCCAGGTAAGACCTAGCAACCCTAGTCCCTGGTGAGTTCTCCTCCATCTTGGGACTTAACGGGGGAGGGAACTATGACCTTTCCAAGGCTGTTTTGGCCTCCAAGTCCACCCCTGCTCCCCCTACGGTTGCTTTGCTTTATAGAAACCAAGTCTTGGAAGGCCTCTTAACTACCATCATGGCCTCCTAGTAACCATCAGAATGGTGATCAAGAGCTCAGTGGGCATTCTTTTCTTAAAGCTAAAGGCTCTGTATCTAATACTTTGAAGAGTTTTAATCCCCAATGTGCTTTTTCAAGATTTCCCCCCCCCAAAAAATAATAATAATCCCAGATTCAAGTATGAGCTAATGGGGACACAGGCAACCCCAATTAACCATATTATTATTTTCTTACTCAAAATACAAACAAAAGCAATTGATCCCTAGGAGTGAAAGCAATTGATTTACCGGGGAACCCACCAAAGACCCAATAAATATATATAATCATATGCCAGATTAGGTTTTTTCCAAGGGATACCATAAGGGGTGTGTGGGTATCTTACATTTCCATACTAATCAGCTACTTTTTGTAAATATAGCCCTTTTAGAAGATGAGTTATCATCCTTGCAAATAAATAAGGTAGTTTTCCAGCAGACACCTATATGCCCAGCCTCAGCAGCCAACCAAGGCTACAAAAAATATCTCATTCTTTGTCTCCTCTCTTCCCCTGTCCTACCTCTAAGGATCTCAAGGAGGTACACCAGACTCCCCTCTCCACCACCACATCCCCACCAACACCCAATCCTCCCTCTAAGCTGCAGAGTCTTGTGAGCAAAAATTCTCCTTTGTGAGCTACTGGCACTAAAGTTGTGAGCGAGCAGTTTGGCTACTGGCCTAAATTAGTTTGCATGAATTAGTTTGCAAATGAGTTTGCTTCCTTCCTGAGCTAAGACAAAAGTGTGTGAGCCGGAGGCTGAAAAAACTGTCGGCTAGCTCACGCTAACTCAGCGTGGAGGGAACACTGCCAACAACCCTTTCAGGTGGGTCAGGCTGAGTGACTGGCCCCAGATGACCGCATCCTGGCTTAGGAGGAGGGGGGGTCTGAACCTGCCTCTCCCAGACCCGCCCCCCCCCAATTCTCATCCCTCCTGCATTCCCACAGAAGTGGTGGGGCTGAGGGAAGGCCCGGTGGAGAGGCTGTTTCTGAAACCTCCAGGAGGTGCTTTTTGCTCTCCCACAACCCCTTTTTCGCTCATAGGCTGAGAACAAATGGGGGGGTAGAAGGGAGGTTGCCATCCCACCCCCACCCCAACATTCACTCTGACTCCTGGCTCTGTGACTGTTCAGACAGGCAGAGGCAGCAGCGACATCAGCACCCCTTTTCCTCATTGCTCCTCCACTTGCTTCCGAGGCTGGGAGGCCCTTCCCCTCAGAGTGGCGTGCACAAGACGTTCCAGTTGCCTCCCAATCCACCTTTCGGCCCTCCTCCTCCTCTCTCCCTTCCCTGCAGGCCCTGTCCCTTCATCAGATAACTGCCACTCCACATGCCCGCTCTTGCCAGCTGCCCTCATGGTCACCATTTGGGAAAAAAAAGAAGAAGAAGCCGGTTGGTGCCGTGATGGCAGTTCTGGGCACTTGGCTCCACCTACCTATGGAGTGACTTCTCCAATCCTTGCTGAGCTGTGGCTCAGGGAGGCGGGAGGGGGAAAACACCATGCCTCTATTTTCTCCCCCTTCGTTTCCATTCCACCACATTATTTTACCTCAACCTCTGAGCCCCACCCCTAGCCGTTTCCTTCCTCTTTCTTGACAGCTTTGACCACACACACACACCCCCACCTCACCATGTGCGCCTGCTCACCTGCTCATCCCCCCACCCCCAAGCAGCCTCCTGCCTTTCCTCTCTCACACCAGTTGCTCGCAGGTTGGGTAAGAGGCCTGAATGGACTGGTTCCGGCGCCCAAGCCTTATGTTTGACACCACTGATCCAGTCCAACCCCCTGCGAAATGCAGGATCATCCGAAAGCATCCCTGACACGTGTTCGGCAGCCAATTCCACTGCTGAACCCAAACCTGAAAAATATCGGCATTTGCTGATATTCCCAAATCCCAGTATCACTGTGATACTGGTGTTGGGAAGTTATTGGTATAGCTGAATTAATTTGGCTCAATTATACCCCATGGAGACTGTCCCCATAGAGCAGGTGTGGCCAAACCTGCTTAACGTAAGAGCCACACAGAATAAACGTCAGATGTTTGAGAGCCACAAGACATGAACAGATATTACACACACATTTTTATTGGAAAATATGCACATTTGCTTTTTATTAACATTAAATGAGACTGCCAAAAATACAAACAAAGGGGGGAAAACAGACATTGATAATAATATTTATTTGTCCAGTGATATTTATTTGTTTGCTAATGATATTTATGTGTCTAAGGCTGATTTTACACCTCCCCTCTAAAGTAGTTTGACTGCTGTCTTTTCCTGTGCTGATTTCACAGTGGTGTGAAATTTCACTCCAGGGGGTTTAAGTGCACTAAGAAACCACAATTGTTTAAAGCAGAATAAAGCGGTATAATACTAGCTTGACCACAGGAGGGCAATTAGTAGATGTGGACATTTCAGTGGCAGCACGGTTTCACACCGCACAGAGGTATGGGCAGGTTTTTTTGGAACTAGAATGATTCCAGCGGGAAAGTCAGATGTAAAATCAGCCTAAAACAGAGAGAGGTGGAAAGAAAGAATGAAAGAGGTGGAAAGAAAGAGAGGAAGAGAGGAAGAAAGCAAATAGATGGGGAAGGGAGGGGGAGGGATGAAGGAAGAGAGTCAGAAAGAAAGAGAGAGAGCAAATAGATGGGGGAGCCTCCTGGGAGCCACACGGTATGTGTGAAAGAGCTGCATGTGTACCAGAAGTCTGCAAGGAACTCTATGGTAAGAACCAGAACTTCTGCATGGTATCATAGAGTTTTGGGGCGATTGCCAGAGCGTCGCCCTGGCAACGCCCCCAACGTGCTGACGTCACTTCCGGTGATGTCATTGCGTCGTCCTCGGACGACTTCGGGGGTGGGGTTCCCCCCGCTGGCCAAATGCTGGCCAGCGGATCGGGAACCCCTTTAGCGGGGGATCCCCCGCCCCTTGGGCTGACTTGGCAGCCCTACTTAAAGAGTATTTTGGGGGGGGAATCGTTATACCCAATGGGGTATAATTGAGCCAAATCAACCATGTCCCCCCTCAACCTCCCCTTCTCCAGACTGAACATTCCCAAGTCCCTCAGCCTTTCCTCACAGGGCTTCTTGGTCTCCCGGCCCCCGATCGTCCTCGTCGCTCTATTCTGCACCCACCCCATTCTGTCCACCTCCTTTTTGAAGTGAGGCCTTCAAAACTGCACACCATACTCCAGTTGTGGCCTGACCAAAGCCGTGTACTCAAAGTGCTTTAGCAGAACAACCTATCTTCTGCAGTCACGCAAAGATTAACTATCCCATTTGAAAGGCCCCAAATCGCCTGGATCATCTCACCCAGCTTTTACAGGTGGCACCTTGAACTGGGGTTAGCGTCGCTCAGAATAACCACTTTCCTATCGGCAGTCCCTATACGTGGAATCAACGTCTTTCTTCCTACAATGCTAGGTAAACACTGATTTACTTCAGGCGTCCAATTTGCTGCCCCCATCATTTTAATTTATGCTTTTTTTTAACCGCCTCCTTCAATCCCATTTTCACCGCAGTCCTTACAGCTGGCAGTAAACAACAGCGCAAATGTTGACTTCCCCACAGCGCTGACACCACATTAAGTACCTGTCGGATTCTGGCAGGTTTTCCCTCCCTCAATGGGAACATTTTAGCCAGCGACAAAACCCAAGGCAAGCTGCCAGGGACCTTAATGCGTGTGCTAAAACCTGATTGGTGTGTCACTTGATGCTTAAGATTCAGTAGATCAGCAGTTTTGCCGAAGGAGGGGGGAACGTTAACATTTCCCCAAATTGTCCTATCATTGGATGAGATGGGGACATTGCCGTCTGTCTCGGGTGACTTTCTTCAGCTTAGCCGGGAATAAATCTTCTTTGGCAGACCTTGGTTATTTCCTCTCTCCCTCTCTCATTCCCACACACAAACATTTCAGGGCAGTTGCCATTTGTTTCAAGCAAACAAGGCGCTAACACGGGGGAAGCACTCTTAAAAATTTAGCCGGGTGGTATATTTCAGCCCGGCATGAGCAGCCAAAGGCCCAGAGTGAATGAACCCTAATCTGTTTCTTGTCGTACCTCAGAAGACTGCCATGGTGATGACCTACCATCTCCGGGTCAGTCTTTGAAGGATGACTGCTTAGACCTTTAATCAACAAAAGCAGAGATGTTAACTGCATTTGACTTTACATAAGAAACGTAAGAACATAAGAGAAGCCAATGTTGGGTCAGGCCAATGGCCCATCCAGTCCAACACTCTGTCACACAGTGGCCAAAAATACTAAGTGCCATCAGAAGGTCCACCAGCGGGGCCAGGACACTAGAAGCCCTCCCACTGTTGCCCCCCCCCCCTTCAAGCACCAAGAATACAGTGCATCACTGGCCCCAGACTTAGAGTTCCTAACTTTCCCCTCTTATTTACTCTGACAATGGGCGGTTATTCTCAGTGCTCCAAACAAAATGGTGGCACAAGTCACAGCAATACTTCGTGTGGCTTATGTGTGTGGCAGATGGAACTGAGAAAATGTTGCTCCTTAGCTCTGGAAATGATTGCTTTGTCTTATTTCATCAGTGGGACAGGCCTAAAGAGTGGATCACCACACAGTGCAACTTGGGTTGGGTAAAGATCCATTCACATCGTAATTCTGTCCTTCCTCCAAGGAGCTCATGGTTGTCCTTCCTCCAAGGAGCCAGTTTGGTGTAGTGGTTTGGTGTGCGGACTCTAATCTGGGAGAACTGGATTTGATTCCCCACTCCTCCACACGCAGCTGCTGGTGTGACCGTGGGTCCCTCACAAGTTCTTTCAGAGCAGTTCTTGAAAGAGCTTTCTCAGCCGCACCTACCTCACAGGGTGTCTGTTGTGGGGAGGGATGTGTCTTGCTCTGGATTACAAGACTAGATCTAATGGGTGGAAATTACAAGGGAGTCGATACCAGCTAAATATCAGGAGAAACTTCCTAACTGTAAGAGTGGTTGAGCAGTGGAACAGACTGCCTCGGGAGGTGATGGATGCTCCTTCGCTGGACATTTTCAAGTGGAAGCTGGATGACCATCTTTTGGGTATGTTGTAGGGCTATCTTTCAGCTATGCTCCTGCAGAGTGCAGGGGGCTGGACTAGATGACCTGCGAGGTCCCTTCCAACTCATTCTATGATTCTGTGAGGGGAAGGGAAAGGAGTTTGTAAGCCACTCTGAGACTCCTTCAGGTAGTGAAGGGTGGGGTATAAATCCAATTCCCCTCCTCCTCCTCCTCTTCTTCCTCTTCCTCTTCTTCTTCCCTGCCTCATTTTATTCTGTGAAGTAGTACGACTAAGAAGGGATACAGTACAGAGTCACCCAGTGAGCTTCAGGGCTGAGTAGGATTTGAATCCAGATCTCCCAGGCCCTAGTCCAAAATATACTTACTTAGTAATTCCTATCCCTTCCTTTCTCCAAGGAACTCAGGACAGCATGTATCAGTTTCCCCCTCTTTCATATCCTCTCAACAACCTTGGAGTTAGATGAGCGAAAGCAACTGGCCCAAGATCACTTATGCATGGCAGAATGGGGATTCGAACCCGAGTCTTCCAGATTCTAGTCTCGCACACGGGGAGCTCTGGGTTGCCGGATCCAGGTTGGGAAATTCTTGGAGATGTAGGAATGGAGCCTGGGGAGGGACCTCGGCAGGATATAATGCCACAGAAGCCACCCTCCAAAACACCCATTTTTCTCCAAGGGAACTGATCTCTGTCATCTGAAGGTCAGTTGTAATTCCAGGAAATCTCCGTCCCCAGGCAGAGGTTGGCAACCCTACTTAGCCATCCAGGCTGTCATTCTAACCAACCCTAACCATCACACCATGCTGGCTACTAGCTCCGGTTGACCTCTGGGGGAACAGTTTGTACGTGGAATGTCGGAATGAGCACACAGCAGAAATACTAAAATTAACACGTCCTTGGTTTCCAGTTTGATTTGGGAAATCCATCAGACTCTGCCTGATTTGTCTGCTGGGCAGAGCTGAGCAGGAAAAATAAGGTGGCTTGATGTATGGGGTGGGCCAGCCATGACTGGTGGCGCATTCTGTCACGCTGGTTGCCTTGCACTACTAATACATCATCTATGATCCTTCTATTTGAACAAAGAACATAGGAGCCAATCTGGACCTTTTCTTCACCACAATGTTTTGTGGTGTCCTCTTCCCAATAGCCTTCCAGTGCTGGCCGTCCTTCCTCTCTGGATTTCTAATGATTTATGGCTTACCTCCTGGGTCTTCCCTGTCCATTGCCGAACTTGAGTAGTGAAAACATAAGAACATAAGAGAACATAAGAGAAGCTAATGTTGGATCAGGCCAATGGCCCATCCAGTCCAACACTGTCATACAGTGGCCAAAAGTACCAGGGACCAATGCTCCCTCTAAGCTGCGGAGTCTTGTGAGCAAAAATTCTGCTTTCTGAGCCACTGGCATTAAAGTTGTGAGCGAGCGATTTGGCTACTGCATCAGTTCGTTTGCTCTGGAGCCGTCCTCCCTGAGCAAAGACAAAAAATGTGTGAGCCGGAGGCTAAAAAACTGCGAGCTAGCTCACACTAACTCAGCTTAGAGGGAACACTGCCAGGGACCCTCAGGAAGTCCCAGTGCGGTCAGAACTCTAGTAGCCCTCCCACTGTGCCCCCCCCAAGCACCAAGAATACAGAACATCACTGCCCCCAGACGGAGAGTTCCTATCTATACCGTGTGGCTAATAGCCACTGATGGACCTCTGCTCCATGTGTTTATCTAATTCCCTCTTGAGTGATGGCAGAACTAGAGTTAGCTGGGTCCCCCCCCCCAAGGCTGGGGACAAGGTGTGGCTACTGCCAGGTAAGGCTAAAAGGATTCAAGCAGCATGGAAGCACACTTCCAGTGTGCCCGGGACTACTGTGTACAATGTACATGCAGTAACTATGGGCCAAATTAGATGTGGATGGGACACCCTCCTTGTTTATGTCTGGGACAGGGGTCTAATTTTTACAACAAAATATACATATATATGAGTAGGTTTGTCAACCCTCCACCCTGGAGGATCCCCTTCCACCAGGCCATGCCCCTTCCTGCTGCCGATCAGCTGGCCCGCAGGGGAACTTACCAAGAGCAGGAGAAGGCCCAGGCTACATTGCCAGTGATGCGATGAGGGAAGTGACGCCATCATATCAGCAATACTCTGGTATTTGGGCAAAAACTCTATGGTAGAAGCTATTTCTACCATAGAGTTTTCCCCCAAATACCAGAACGTCCCCACAACATCACCAGTGTGATGATGTCACGTCACTTCTGATACACACCGGACATGACATTGTTGCATCACGAGCGAGGTAGCCTGGGCCTCCCTCCTGCTCCTAGTAAGTCCCACCCCCATCCCCACCGGTGGCCAAGAGGGACCCCATGTATCTAACCTTGAGTCAAAGGCTGAGAACAGAGCTACAGACAAGATGGCAAAGTGCATGCCTCCTGGCCCAACACCAGCTGCTTGCTGATAACAAAGATGAGTAATTGCAGGATCACTTCTGAGCAACTACCTGAAAGCCAAGAAAGGCTGTTAGGCATGGACACAACACGTATGACATTAAGCCACCAACACTGCCTTGCCTGAAACTTGATCTTAGACTGAGCAACTTTGCCTTGCCTGACTTCTGGTATCCTGACCTTGAGAGAGAATGACCCTGCTTTGCTTGATACTCGGAGCCTGCAAGCTAGTACAGTAGCTCTAGAAATCACAAGGAACTCTATGGTAAGAACTTCTGGTTTTTACCTTCCTGGCAACCCTACACTAGATTAACCTACTTATGGCTCATCCAGCAAGGCTCTTCTTATGTTTTCAGAGCTGATTTCTAATATTGGCTGGATACAGTGAGCATTTCCCCAGAGATCAACATGCCCAGCCTGTAACATTATCTGGGGACTGATCACCCTTTCTCCAGCTCTGCTTGCTGAAGAAAAGGCACATGGCCTCAATAAATGTTCCAGGAAGTTGCTTTAAACAATTGCTATGGACTCAGCAATGGTCTATTCAGCTTGGCATCTCTCCACGGTCCTTCCCCTTTCAGCTCTGATTTATTAGGAAATGGCGAAGAGATTTCACACTTTAAAGTTTCAGCTGTTCAGCCAAGACTCCTCCTCTAGTGGAAGGAAGGAAGGAAGGAAGGAAGGAAGGAAGGAAGGAAGGAAGGAAGGAAGGAAGGAAGATTAGGATAAAGAACACAATGCAAGTGTTACAAATCACTGTGGGCGTTTTCAGACTGGCTTTTTCCCGGGGCTCACACCGGAGCTAGCACCGGAGCTTCTGGTCAGTTTCGCACCAGTTGCTCCACTGCTCAGGAGTATCCCTGGAGCAAGTAAACACCGCTAGAAACCTGTTTTTCTTGCTCCAGGGATACTCCTGAGCAGTGCGGTGAAACTCCGGAGGAGTTTGTGAGCACGGAGCAACTGGTGCAAAACTGACCAGAAGCTTCGGTGCTAGCTCAGGTGTGAGCCCCGGGAAAAAGCCAGTCTGAAAACGCCCTGTGTTTTGCCCGCATCACAGATTCCTGACTGCAGGATTTGCAAGCCCAAAAAAATGATGTGGAAATCAGCAAATCCAAGTTGTTCAACTGAAATGGGTTACAGATCAAGCCGATAGTCACCCTCCGTGATGGGATAATCCCCTATAACTTGAGATGGGGAGAGGGAGATTTTATGGCACGGCCTTCTTGGTCGGCTTCACAGGGCTGACGGATTATATCATGTCGAACAAATCCGGTCTCTGAACGCATCTTCCATTAACATCAGCCATGGGCCATTAACGTATCAGAAATAGTTATCACAATCCCATTTCTGCTTCCGCCGCCCTCCCTTTGGCACTCTTGAAGTCATATATATATATATATATATATATATAAAATCTGGTATGATAAACAACATTATTCTGGAAAGGGTAAAACTAAAACCATGACTCGGAGTTTCTTTTCAGAAACGCAACCTTCCCAAAGCAGTTAGAATTGATTCTTTCAGATGCCTTTGTCAAAAATAATACAGTTCTGGTCAACATATTTCTTTAAAAAAAAACCTCTCACAAACTAGCATCAGTTTGCTACCGAAAGTGCTCTGCTAACTGTATTAAAAGCAGTTCAGCGGAAGATATATTACAGTGGAGTAATTTTTTCCCCAAGCGGTGCCGTTTTGAATTCACCTACAGAGCTCGCCTTCTCCCAAGGGTCTGATAGATGCAAGCGTAGCTGTAGTTTTGACAGTTAAAAGAAAGAGCACAAAGGAAAGAGTATCTCTGCTCTTTCTCTTTATCAACAAAGTCTCCCTCCCAAATCTTTGTTCTTTCTACGGTGTGTTTGTGTGTTTCTCTACATGGTCCACGAGTCCTCTCCACAAATTCAAGTTATGATATGACAGATCAGTATGTTTAGATGTTTAGACTTCCGTCTGGAAGCGGGGGGACCAACAGGCTATTATTTGATGTACCCGCTGATTGGCTAAGATCCATCAGGGGACCCCACTTTGCAACCTGTATATCTTTCCCTCTCCCACCTCTAGAGTTAGTTCTAACACAGAATGTACACACAGATGACCTGCCTTTATTGTACTCTATAAACTTGACCCTTCGTTGTTGGGACCGATTGTTGTGGGCAGGGGTCATTTCGTAGAAAAAGAGGTGCAGGAGCTTATTAGCATAACTCATTTGCACAAATCATTTGCATATGCCACACCCCCTAACATACCGAAAGTGTGTCAGAAGGCAACACCCACCCCTCAGGCTCCACTCCACAGGTGACTGAAACTGACCTGCTCTTCCTCTATTCCCTTCCCCAGCCAATACTTTGTGCAATAAAAATAAGCGTCAAGAACACACCCTCATTCTCTTCCTGCTCCCTTCCTGCACCAGGTTTCAAGTAGACTTGAGATACCCAGGACATGTGCACCACCCATCCCTTTCCCTTCCCCTCCCCACAACAAGACACCCTGTGAGGTAGGTGGGGCTGAGAGAGGTCTTTTGAGAACTGCTCATGAGAGAACAGCTCTGAGAGAACTTGTGACTGGCCCAAGGTCACACCAGCAGCTGCCTGTGGAAGAGTGGGGAATCAAACCCGGTTCTCCCAGATTAGAGTCCAACTCCTGACCACTACACCAAACTGATGGGGTGGAAGCTGCTGAAGGGTTGGTGAAATTTCTCCAGTACTTATGCGCCATGTGCCCAGATAAAAAATGGTATACTTAGAAAATGTATATGCCACCTTGAGCAAGTCTCTGGAAAAGCAGCACACAGTCATAAAAGGAACAATGATAAAATTATCAGTATTAAAACAAAACATTAAAAACAATAAAGACCCTAGCAGGGCTTTCCCCGGGGCGCTGCGCCTCTGCACTGCTCGGGGAAGCTGAGGAGGGGGCGGGGCTTGGTCATGTGCCCGCCCCCTGGGCTCCTCACTCCCGGAGCTGCGCTCCTGTGCGCTCCTGCTCCAACGGACCCCTGGCTATTAGGAGTTAGGGATGGGCACGGACTGGTAAAATGTGGTTCCGTTCATGGTTCATGACTTGCCCTGTTTGTGAACCACGGACAGTCGCAAATTTTTACCCACCTTACGAACTGGTTTGTGAGGTGGTAGAATGCCCCCTGCCATGCTAGAGATACCAAACTTGCAGGGGATTTCTGGCTGACTTTCATCTACCTGCCGTCATCTATCTACTTCCAAGTTTGATGAAGACTGGATTTACATTGTCCTAG
Source organism: Lepidodactylus listeri (assembly GCA_029233225.1). Lineage (NCBI taxonomy): Eukaryota > Metazoa > Chordata > Lepidosauria > Squamata > Gekkonidae > Lepidodactylus > Lepidodactylus listeri. Next base: position 145,628,254 of record JARCFY010000004.1, read on the forward strand.
TTATGGGCTCCCAAAGGGTGCTCCCAGGAAAGTGCTTTCTGGGGAAATGGCAGCAAAAAATCAATGGGGAGAAGAAAGCAGGGCTCACAAACTGCTACAAACCGGTTCAGTTTGCTAACCAACCTCTAGGTTTGTATCGGTTCGTGGTTTGGTCACAAACTGTGAAGTGAAACAAATTGCAAAAATGCGGTTCGTGCCCATCGCTAAAGAAGACAGAGGAAAATTCACCCTCAGCCAAAGAGGCATTGATGACTTTAATTAATAATCTCCTTAGTTCTTGAGAGCTAGATTTTACGAGCCAGGCAGGAAAAGGATCTAATTTGTGAGTGCTGGCCTTCACAACCCCCAGCAATCTATCCACGTCAGTCATGTTCACGATAAACATCCTAAAATGAAATTAGCTTTGCCAGCCTCCAGGAGAGGCCTGGAGCTCTCCCAGAATTTGGACTGCTCTCCAGACTACACAGATCAGTTCTCCTGGAGAAAATGGCTGCTTTGGAGGGTGGAATCCATGGCCTTATACCCTGCTGATGTTCGTCCCCTCTCTAAACCCCTCCCTCCCCAGACTTCACACCCAAATCTCCAGGAAATTCCAAACCTCAAGTTGCCAGGCCTAAAAATAATCTATACCAGGGGCGTAGACTTTCCATTCTCCCGGGGGGCGGCGGGGGCTCTCTTGCGCATGTGTGAAGCACGTGCGCTGCCACCGGGATGGTGTCTCCACCGCCACCTCCCCCCCGCCTGGCTCCCACGCACCCCTCAGAGAGAGGGAATGGATGCGGGGGAGCCGGGCAGGGGGGCTCTGGCAGTGGCGGTGGCCAGGGAGGCTTGCGGCAGGCAGGGAGGCACGGCGGTGGTGTCCCCCCCGCTGCCGCCAGAGCTGCCGCCGCCAGGACAATGTCCCTGCTGTAGCCAGAGCCGCCGCCATGCCGCCGCGGCCAAGGCGATAGAGCTGCCACGCTGCCGCTCTCCGGGAGGGAGGAGTGGGTGGGGAGAACAGCTCTGGCAGTTGGAAGGCGCAGCGGCGGGTGCTCCATTTTGCTGGGGGGGGGGACTCAGTCTCTCCCAGGAAATTTGCGGGGTGGCTCGAGCCCCCCTGTAGTTTACGCCTATGATCTATACTAGACTGAGTGAGGTCTGTCAGAAGAATTCTATGGAGAATTAAGGACCTAAATTTCTGCTGAATTCCTATCTCTGCAGTCCTATTCTGTCTGAAACTTGTCAGAGTATACAAGGTCTATAGTGCAGCTCTCCTGCCAACCTAGCAGTTCGAAAGCAAGAAATTGCAAGTAGATAAATAGATACCACTTTGGTGGGAAGGTAACAGCATTCCATGCACCTCGGCGTCTAGTCATGCCGGCCACATGACCACGGGAAAAGTCTTTGGAGAGCGCTGGCTCTTCAGCTTGGAAATGGAGATGAGCACTGCATCCCTAGAGTCGTATTCAACTGGCTTTCGAGCAAGGGAAACCTTTACTCTCTCTCTCTCTCTCTCTCCCCCTCCCTCCCTCCCTCCCTTCCTCCCTTCCTTCCTTCCTTCCTTCCTTCCTTCCTTCCTTCCTTCCTTCTTCTAACACACTTCCGGTGACGTCGGGGTGTGTGTGTGTGTGTGGTCTTCTGACACTTCCGGTGACATCAGAGGGTGTGGCATATGCAAATAAGTTATGCTAATGAGCTCCTGCACATCTTTTTTTACGAAAGGACCCCTGCCTTTACTTATAGTGTACCTATTTGAAGAAGATCAGAAGAACAGCTTATAGGGGGCAGCTGAAAGACTGCTAGTTAGGATAGCCAGATTAGGGACTTCCCACAATTTCAAATTATGTCCTTCCTGTCTCCTGATTGGCTCTTTGAAGACTTCCTGCTCCAATTGAGCCCTCCCCCTTCATACCTGTCTCTCACAGCAGTTAGTCAGTCAGTCAAGCCTCTGTACCTCTCTTCTGTTCTATCAGAGTTTATTTCATTTTTAATAAACCGAGTTAATTTCTTTAAACAGTTAGTGCTCCGTTCCTCTGCATGCTAAACCCTGCCAACAAAAATGACTAGGGGCTTGGAAATGAATGAAATGGTAATAGAGTCCCTCCAGTATCTGATGCCTCTTGGCACCGATAACGTTATCTCCATACGACAGTGTTTAGAAGGCCTCTCTCCATTCAGTTTTATATGGACAAAAATTTATTTTGGATTGAGGGGGGCGTGGTGTTTGGAAAGGAATGTGCCCTGACCTGGATAGCCCATGCTAACCCGATCTTGTAAGATCTTGGAAGCTAAGCAGGGTTGGACCTGGTTAGCACTTGGATGGGAGACCACCAAGGAATACCAGGGTCATGACGCAGAGGCAGGCAATGGCAAACCACCTCTGAACGCCTCTTGCCTTGAAAACTCCCAGGGGTCATCATAAATCAGCTGTGACTTGACAGCCGCAACAACTAATGGAAAGGAATGCAACCCTGTAAGTTGCTCTCTGCAAGAACAAGTTTATCCATATCCTCAAGAACTAGGCTGCTGAGTGAACCCTCCCCACTACGGTTGCCAGCTCCAAGTTGGGAAATTTCTGAAGATTTGGGGGTGGAGCCTGGGGAGGATGGGATTTGAGAAGGGGCGGGACCTCAGCATGGTGTAATGCCATACAGCCCACCCTCCAAAGCAGCCATTTTCTTCAGGGGAACTGATCTCTGTAGTCTGGATAGGAGTTGCAATCCTGGAGGTTAATACAAAAACTGAGGGTCACAGTGCTAGGAAGATATACAAAAGTATTAAAAACCCCCTAAAAACACAAAATTGATCTACCTTAAATATATGTCTATTATACACAGTATTTTATACTTTTGTATATCATGTCATGACTGCTCTAAATCATAGGATCTTAATGAGGATGAAGCCCCAAGGGAATGTGTGTGTTTTTTTTGTTTAACCATATTGGTACTATGACTTTTTGTAATGTGACATGGTTGTAAAATAAGCTTTACTTTACTTTAAAACTTTGTTAGAACAATTATGATGGCTCTACATTGCAGGATTTTAATGAGGCAGATGCCCCAAAGGAATTTTTTTTGGTTAAACTACGTCTGTCTGCATGGGCACTTTAAAACATTTTTAGAAGGGTTACGGCGGCTCTAAACTACAGGGTTTTAATATGGATGGACTCCTAAAAGAATGCTTATTCCACACGGGCGCTTTAAGGAAAGGTGTTTTTGACACAGCTGCTCCTGGTTATTGTTAGGACTTTTGTCCAATATTAGAGAAAATTCAGAGTTATGGATCTTGCTTTCTGAAAAGAAGAGACTGCTTCCTCTAGTTTAAAATATTTATTACTAAAGGATAAAGGGAAACGGGATTAGCTACAAATAAACAAAACATGCTTTCTTAAGAGCAGCATTGTGCTCCGTCTACACACTAAGACATTCTACTACGGAGTGAGAGATTACAATGGAGGATCTCTCCTTCTTCTTGACCCCTGAAAAGAAACACCTGATGTCAGTGACCAATCAGCAGAACAGTACACCTTTAGGTTTCCGGGGCTTAGACTTAATTGGCCAGCTGCCAGGTATCTCTTCCAGGTTAGCCTAGGAAAACCACAAGTTGCATAGGTTAACCCTATAATGACTAAAATGGTCAGGTCTTGTCTTACATACTCATTTTTCCAACAGAGGCTTGAAGCAAAAGAAATAGACTGAGCAAAACCCTAAATTTGTGGCTACCGGATAGAACTTGAGAGATATGCTATCCTAGATAGGCTATTATGTTTGCCGCAAGGGGTAAGTGAGCTCTTTTAATAATTTTAAATAAGAATGAATAAAATGTGATTGATGTATTAATATTTTTTTTATTTTAGTTCCGATGGGACCCTAGAAAATATGCTGCTATCTTAAGAGTTTTTGTGATCACAAAGAGAAATCATTGCACCTGATGTCCTTTATATATATCACAGTCCTTGAAAAAGATTTTTTCAAAACGGATAAATTACTAGAGTCCTGTGGGACTACTGATCGTGATACTGACAAGGTGCTGTCTAAATATTTGAACAGAATGTAAACCTGCACTCTGATATATTGTTTGGGTGTAGCCTATTTTTGATAATATTTGACACCAATATTTATATAACAGTATTGAAAAGGAAGAAGAAAAAAAACACAAAATTGATCTACCTTAAACATATATTTATTATACACAGTGCTTTGTACTTTTGTATACCTACCTGGAGGATGGCAACCCTACTCCCTGCAGCACTGGAGAAATCCTGTGAGGGGGAAGGAGAAGAAGAAGAAGAGTTGGATTTATACCCCACCCTTCACCCAGAGCAGTCTCCTCCTCCTCCTCCTCCTCCTCCCTGTCTGTAGTGTTCATAGAGAAGCCATCCCTCTTGCCTCGGAGAGCTTTCCAACTTCCGTTCAACCACCTCCAGATGAACAGCTTAAGCATGCCTGCAAATACAGTACTCTACTACAGAGAATCCTTCCATCCAGGGGTCCTTTCGAGCAGGAGCTCGGGGGAGCGCAGCTCCGGGAGTTGGTGCCCGCCCCCACCACCACCGCGGGGGAATGCCTGCTTGTGTCATGGTTGCAGCAAAATGACCCCATCCCCTGGAAAGGTCCTTGTTCCTCCGACCAGCCTTCTAAAGGCTTCAACCACCACTGAAGCTATCCACCCAGAATAGTGGTATTTCTGAGGCTTGGATTAGTAGCTGTCCCCTCTCTGCCAGCTCTTTCTTTCTTTCTTTCTTTCTTTCTTTCTTTCTTTCTTTCTTTCTTTCTTTCTTTCTTCCTTCCTTCCTTCCTTCCTTCCTTCCTTCCTTCCTTCCTTCCTTCCTTCCTTCTCTCTCTCTCTCTATCCCTCTGTCTCTCTCTCTTCTTTCTTTCTTGCCTTCTGACATACTTCTGGTGATGTCAGGGGGTGTGGCATATGCAAATAAGTTATGCTAATGAGTTATGCTAATGAGCTCCTGCACCTCTTTTTTTACGAAATGACCCCTGCTTCCATCATTCATAATGGGTCTGCAAAAGCGGGGAGAGCGGCCTATAAATCAAATGAATGAATGAATGAGTAAGTAAATAAATAACTGAAATAAGTAGGGGCACAACAACGTCCATAGGGATCCTCCCCTGCAGTTTCTGATAAATATCCTAAAAATTCAGCTCAATTTTCTATAAAACAGGAGTGAGAATCCTATACTATAACCCTATAGCTTAGAGGTTCCCAAACTTATTTGGCCAACCACCCCCTTTTCAGAAAAAAATATTACTCAGCACCCCCCTGGAAATCTACCTTCAAGAAGTGGACAAAAAGATGCCGGTAGAGTCCACCACGATCCACGCAGCCAGGTAGGCCAAGGCAGGCACAGAGCAGCAGCATGGTACAATTCCATAGAGTCCACCTTTCAAAGCAGCCATTTTCTCCAGGGGAGCTGATCTCTGTCTGGAGATCAGTTGTGAAAGCGGGAGATCCCTAGGCCCCACCTGGAGGCTGGCAACCCTACTAAGAACCCAGTTGCTCATTAAATTCATTTAATTAATCATTGTGTGTAAGCCAGGCCTTGATTTATTCCCCAGGAGCACAGATGAACACTTAAGAATCAGTTAAAAAGAAAGAGAACATAGAATTATCCTTCTCAAAGCCCTAAAAGCTGATAGAATCCTGAAGGGGTAGATTTTGGAAGGTGGGAAGGGATTTTGAAATGGTTCCTCTGTCTCTTATGGCCCTCAAATTGTACATTATTATTAATTAACGTTTTGGGTTTGGGAGGCTATTTTGCACAGTTTCTGTACTGGAATGTTCTTCGGACTGCCGTAAAGGGTCCTTTTGAAACCACAGCCACACAATCCATTACTCTGAGAAGTGACCACCATTATCACATCGTGTTCTGAAGAGAAAATAAAATAAACCCAAATAGGCCGAGCCGAATTCTATGGCAGAGTGGGACGTGATAAATGATATACCTAGTTTAAAACTGTTTTATCTGACTACAACGAGACACGCAAGGATTGTGAGTAGAGAATTTATTCTGTGGTGTATTTCTCTGAGAGGGGATTTTTTTTTTGGTAAAAAGACTGAGGAACTCTACTGCCAAGGGTCTTTGATGGACTAGGGTCACCAAAGTGACTGACCTCACTTCATTTGTACATAGTGACATCAGCATTTGCCTAAATCCAGTTGGCAATGTTGCATTAAAATGTCTGGTACGTGGTCCCTGATTGGTTGGGATCACTCATCAAGGATAGGCTAATAGGGTCTAAACTTGCTGAGACTGAGGAGAAAATAAAGATCTTGGGCAAAAAGGCAAACTTTATGTTAAGGGATTATTAGGAAAGGGATTGAGAATAAAATGGCCAACACTGTAATGCCCCTGTATAGATCCGTAGTGCAGCCTCATTTGGAATACTGTGTACAGTTCTGGTCACCGTATCTCTAAAAGGACATCGCAGAGCTGGAAAAAGTATAGAAGAGGACAACCGAGATGATTAGGGGATTGGAGGAAAGGCTGAAGAGTCTGGGAGTTTGCAGTTTAAAAAAGAGATCATTAAGGGGGCATGGTAGAGGTTTGCAAAATTATGCATGGGGTGGAGAGAATTGACAAAGAGAGAGTTTTCTCCTTTCCCAAAATACTAGAACTTGAGAGCATTCAGTGAAGCTGATGAGCTGTCGATTCAGGACAGACAAAGGGAAATACTTCTTTACATAGAGAGCGATTAAAATGTGGGATTCGCTGCAAGCGGACGTAATGATAGCTATGGAAATAAACATCTTTAAAAGGGGATTAGATAGATTCATGGTCTATCAGTGGCTACTAGCCATGGTGACTGAGGGTAACCTCCACATTCAGAAGCACTAAACCTCTGAATCCCAGAGCCAGCAGGCAACATCAGGGGAATGTCTTGGCCTCCATGCCCAGTTGCTGGCCCTCCAGAGGAACTGGTTGGCCGCTGTGTGAGACAGGATGCTGGACTAGATGCACTACTGGTCTGATCCACCAGGGCTCCTCTTATGCTTTTAGGAAGGCCTCGGCCTCTCTGCCCTGTTGTTGGCCCTCCAGAGGAACTGGTTGGCCACTGTGTGAGACAGGATGCTGGACTAGTTGAACCACTGGTCTGCTCCAGCAGGGCTCTTCTGATGTTCTTAGGAAGGCCTCGGCCTCTCTGCCCTGTTGTTGGCCCTCCAGAGGAACTGGTTGGCCACTGTGTGAGACAGAATGCTGGACCAGATGAACCACTGGTCTGAGTCAGCAGGCTGTGATGTTCTTATGTTCACTTGAGAAAGAATGAAGTGTGTGTGTGTGGGGATCACTAAGGCACTAGCAAAGGGAGACCACAGTAGCTGAGAACTGTTGTGAGTAACCACACACAAACAATGACAAAGTTAAGGGGCTTTTTGAGAGGATCAGCTCCCAAACAGCTACTTTTGAAGAGAAAATTGAATGTGAAGAACCTGGACCACACAGCATAGTACTTTTTTGGAGTGGACAGGGATTGACAACCGTCCCTTCTGGTCCTCACAATAATGAACTATTTCAAAGGGATGCAGACCACACAGTTTCTGTGGAACAGCTGATGGTGGACAGCTTTGGCTGTGCCTCATCAGACGCTGAGCCCGTAAGATCCATCCGAGTGTGAACCATTCCAGAGCTGCCCCAACCTGACGCTGGCCTTTCGCAGACACTCTTTGGCATCTTCTTGCATATTCATGGGCTTTAATGCGTCTTATTCATTAAGGAGATTTCTTATGGAGTTAATGACAACAATAATTGCCAATCGGCTGCTCCTTCTGCAATCTCCCTGGTCCTAGTAAATTATTTAAATTAAAGCGCATTCATATATCTACATGTACACATTAGATATACTCATGAAGAGGTTTTAGGGGACTTCATCCCCCCCCCCCCCCCGGATTTCATTGAGTGCCATTGTCAACCTGCATTATTCATGGGCAACCTTGCAAATTGCTTCTCATTCCTACCGTACTTATAAATCATAGGGCTATTTTCCCGGGGAAGATTTCAGCTGTAAACTCCGCAGCTTGTTTTCAAATGAAAACTGTGCTCAGTTAAGGTGATTTGTTTGCGATTCAAAATTGTAAGTCTTTCATATATTGCCATTTATAGAGACGGAAACCGAGGATAAATTTGCACAATGGGAACATTATAATGCCGGGTGTCACCCGGCCTCTCAATTTGTACTTTCTGTTCTCTTTGTTTCCTTTTACAGTGTTGCTCGGACAAACAGCCGCAGTGCTTGCGAGCCTCTGAGCAGTATTTGGTGCTGTTTGGATGCTGGGCTAGGGAGGGCTTGGCCTGATCTGTTAGAGTGAGTGAACATACCTGGATGGTTTGGGGGGAGGGTGTGCTACATCACTCTAAGGTTGTATCGGTGTTATATCCTTGAACGGTGTTAATGCCTTTTTTGTCTTACTCTGAGAGCTGCCTTTGATCTTTCTTCTCTCTCGCTTTATCCTCTCCCTCTCTGCACATGGCCTTCCATGGAGACACATATCTCTGCTGGTCTTTCCTGTAGAGACAATGCCCTCATACTCCCACACACGTGATGCTGGACCCGCTGGCCATATGTGATAGGGAAAGCGCCCTTCCGATTAGGTTTTTCTCTTTTTGACTGCAACCTGAATGTGAACTGGATCTATTTGAATGAATGTAAGTTTATCTCTTTTTTTGCAATGTATTTCTTGGGAGACTGCGCTCAGTATCACGCCTTTATGACTGGGCAAACCCTGCTGTATTATTATATAACCCTTTCCACAGGGCATGTAAAGCAGGGCATGTTCCACCAGGCATTCGGCTGAAGACAGCGATGGGACAGTACGACGTCTGGCACTCGCATATACTCTCCCTATCCCCTCCAACCCTTTCCCTGCAGGAGCTGAATTTTCCCTGCCATCTTGGACTGTATACTATCTATTGATCTGTTTTGGGGTGGTTTTAATGTTGGTTTTAATGTAAATTATTTATTGTACTCTGCTGTAAGCTGCCCTAAGCCCTCCTTGTAGGGAAAGGCAGCCTAGTAAACCTAATTTAATAAATGAATATTACTACTACAACAACTAATAAACAAATATCCCAAGATGGGATCAGGCAAGGGTCCTCTGGGGTTCTTACAAGGGAAAAGACAAAGCTACTCCCCAGCTGGGAGGGTGATCTTTATTGGGGGCCAGGCCAGAGTTTTAGACCAGAGGAGTCGAACTCATTTGTCATGAGGGCCGGATCTGACATAAATGTCACTTTGTTGGGCTCGGCCAGTTGTGCCATAAAACGTAATGCTGGGTACCTGTAATGTCTGTAATGGCGGCCACCACATGGTCGGCACATCGCACATGGCCGGGCTAGCTGCTGGAGCTTTGGTCCAGCAGACAATAGCCCAGTCGGATCATAATTTAGCCCAACTGTGTGCTTAGGATCTGACAAGGGACCTAAGGCACACAACCGCGGGAAACCGACCCTATCGGGTTGATCGGGCAAGGCTGGGGGTGCAGCTAAAGTGGGAATATAAGCAGTCCCCAAACCTCCATCCAGCATGTCATCTTCACCACTCAATAAACATAAAGAGCTGATTTCACTGAAAAGCGTCTCCGACTCCAGTACTTTATAGGACCAGAAGCATGAACTGTATAAAGGACAGCAGCTGGTAAGCTCTGAGTTGGTGTATCTTCACTGCAAGGCCCCATGGGCTGGGAGGGGGGTGCAAAGGAAAACCCATATGGACAGACTGGAGAGCCAGCAGTACAGCCCTGGGCAGATGCTTGTTAGCCTGACTGCTCTTTTATGTTATTAATATTTAGGGGATATTAGCTCTTATCAATATGCAGCAGGCTTACGGGACCTTCACCAGTGTATACAGAGGCGGCGCTAACCGATACTTCTGAGGAACTGACACAGACTCAATTTAAAAGGTGTAAGATAGTTCGTTTACTAAAATATAATAAAAAGTTGTACAAGACACTGCTGTTCTGTCATTCATACATGCATACAGTACTAGGAAGTTAGATAGAAGTTATAGGGACGTGTGCATGAATTGATGGTTTCCATCGAGGGTGATATTTACCTCTATAGAAGCAGTGGAATCCGGCTGGAAAATGAGCATGAGAAGTCCTTGGGAAGGAGATAAGGGATTGTGGATCTGAACCGGCAGAAGACCACATGGCGGACCCCAGTAGTGCACCCAGGGGTCCGTGAGGGAGGGAAGGAGCCAGGGCAGGAACTGAAACTAGACTAAGACTGGAACTGCACTGGAATCTTGGGGAGCAGCTTTTATGGGGAGGTGGTACCTGGGAGGATGGCCCAATATGATGCCATCTCTAGAAAAACCTATAGAAGGTCCGTTTGCTATCTCTAGCCACTAAGGGGGTGCTAAAGGAGTGGTCAATGTTCAGATCTATCTGATGGTCAGGGCAGGATGTCGCTGTCAGCGGGATCTGGCGCCGATCTTCTGGATCTCAGGAATGCTGGCCATGGGAACCGATCTCCAGGAAGCATCCCGGTGTCTTCGCACCCAGGTGTGAAGTCCTTTGATGTAGCAAATGGAGATGAAGGCTGGCTGGAGGGGGCACAAGGAGGCATACGTGCAAGGAGTATATATCTGTATGGAGTTGCTGGTTTGAGTCTGTAACCTCATGGCTTTGTGTGAGAGAGTGTCTTTGTTCTCTGTGTCAACCTCCCGCCTGGAGGTGGCAACCTCAGAAAATGGTACTCTGGCCCTATAGTGTAGGCATCTATTCCCATCTTCCCACTGGTCACCTAGTGTACTCTCATGTCCCACATAATTGATGGCATAGTCCATATGCTGCCCCTATAAATCAGAAAAGTCCGTAAGGATGCTGCCCAGCCTTACACGCTCCCGTGCTGAGGTTGCTCTGCCATGCTGAAGCCACAATTATAGTGGCTCCTCACACTCCCCCCTCGAGCAGTCTCTTGTTTCCTGCCTTGTAATAGTTGCCCACGGGCCACATAAAAGCCCTGGGTGGGCCAGTTCCGGTCCCTGGGCCTTATGTTTGACACCCCTGTTTTAGACCATTGTAGTAGCAGCTGTAAGAGCCCAGATTCACCCAACCTTGGCAGAGCCTGAAAGCTAAGCAGGGGTTGACCATGGTCAGTACTTGGATGGGAGACCACCAAAGAAGACTGGGGCTGTTGTGCAGATATGGTTGCCAGCCTTCAGGTGGTGGTTGGAGATCTCCTGGAAGTTTACAAATGATCTCCAGGTGACAGAGATCCCCTGGAGAAAATGACTGCTTCAGAAAGTGGACTCAATACTGCATTGAAGTCCCTCTGTCCCTCAGGTCCCACGCTCCTCAGGCCCCACCTTGCAAATCTTCAGGTATTCCCAATCCAGAGCTGGCAATAGGGCTGCCAAGTCAGCCCGGGGGACAGGGGATCCCCCGCTATAGGGGTTCCCGATCCGCCGGCCGGCATGTGGCCGGCGGGGGGAACCCCGCCCCAGAAGTCGTCCGGTGAGGACGACTTCCCCCGTGTAACGACGTCACCTCCGGGTGACATCATTACGTCGCCGTGGCACACGCGCAAAGCGCACGCGCCAGAAGAGCTCCCGGGGGGAGAACAACTCCCCCCCACCGGTAAGTCGCCGGTACTTGGCAGCCCTAGCTGGCAACCCTCTACGCAGAGCAGGGGTGGCCAAACTTGCTTAACGTAAGAGCCACATAGAAGAAACATCAGGTGTTTGAGAGCCACAAGCAATGATCAAATATTACACACGTTTTTATTGGAAAACATGCAGATTTGTTTGTTATTAACATTAAATGAGACTGCCAAAAATAAAAACAGAAGGGGTTAAAAACAGATGTTGAGAATGATATTTATTTATCCAATGATATTTGTAGGCGGAGGGTGGGCTTTGAGAATGCATTTAGAGTTAAAGTTGCTTTCTTTCTCTGCTTCCTCCCCCCCCCCCCCAACCTACCCAGGGAGGGGAACACTGGCTGGGGAAGGAAGGACGGATTGGGGAGGTATGCCTCCCCTTTGCTTCCCCAGCTGCTGTGCCAGGAGCCGCACAATATGTGTGAAAGAGCTGCATGGGGCTCCTGAGCCGCAGTTTTGCCACCCCTGGTGCAGAGGAAGGCAGTGGGAAACCACCTCTGTTCATCTCTTGTCTTGTCTTGACTTGACGGCACACTCGATCTTTAGTCTGTTCCAGAACTTACCGTGGTCAAGGAGAAAGGAAGAAGTTTTGACTGAAGCTCCACACAGAAAAAAGAACCTGAGTTATTAAACTGTGTTCCTGTTTAAAACTATGCTACCGGCTATTGTAAGCCACTCTGAGACTCCTTTGGGTAGTGAAGGGCAGGGTATACATCCAATCTCCTCCTCCTCCTCCTCCTCTTCTTCTGGACACAACACTTCTTTCCACTGTACACCATCCCAGGACTATGTTTCTTAGCTACTCTTGCTAACTGGTGCAAGGGCTGGTTCCAGGTTCTGGGGGGATCCTGGCCAGACAGTGCCCGGCCCCCCCATCTGTTAAGCACCAGCGCCCCATGCCCTCCTTTCAACCCCTGTGTTCGCCCACCTGCCCATGTGTTCTTCTCCTGCTTGCAAGCCCTCCCATTGCCCATGCTCAGTTGAGGGCACCAGTAGCGCATGAAGTTGGGAGCCCTGCCGCCACTGGCACCAGGAGTTCCACCACTGTGCACAACCCACATTCTTTTCCTCAATGACTCCGGGCAGTTGGGAGCATGAGTACACAGACAGGTGGCATGGGAGGCGTGTGGGTGGGGGTCGGCAGCTGTGGGCCCCAGCAGAAATCCTGGCTGCAGGCAGCTGCCCCGCCTCAGGTTATGCTGATGTAAGCCTTGACTGGTGTTATAGGATTTTGGGTAGCCCACGCAAGGCCAATCTCATCAGCTCTCGGAAGCTAAGCAGGGCCGACTCTGGCAAGTACTTGGATGGGAGACTTCCAAGTAATACCAGAGGCAGGATGCAGAGGCAGGCCAACCAAGCCATCTCTCTGAAAAATGTCCAAGCCCTCGGTAGGGGTAGCCAGAAGTTAACTATGACTTCCAGGCAAGCACAAAACACACACACACACACACACAAGTATTTAAAATACAGAAAGGATTTTGGTATGAAAGACAAGGATAGGACTCCAGTTCCAAATCATGGCATGGAACCTGTCCAAGAAGAAAATAAAAGGGCCGCACCAAAACTGTACTCCTTTTGAAATATTACCGCAAGACGAACAGATATCGCCCTGACAAAACCTTATGGCAAAACATGCAGGGATTTATTTATTTATTTTTAAACTGTAACTGAACAATAAAACATACTTTTACCTGATTTTACACCGTCGGCCTTGGCCTTATTTTAAAAAAAATCTTCTGGGAATCTGTTTGGAAGGGACCGCTGATGTTCTACACATGATCCTCTGCTGTGTATATAATTCTCTGTATGTGCATTTGTACTATTGCATTTGTAAGATGGGGTGGACCACGGCAAAATACAAATATCCAATAAAATCCCAGTATTCCTTAAAAAATAAGAGACTTTTAAAAACACAGAAGAGCAATAAAAAAAAATTAATGTGCAAACATTCATAGATTAAGCAGCGTGTATGAATTGCGTTCACAGATGTTGTGAAGCACTGTCCACTAACACCCGTAGCATATGCGCAAGCGGAAGGTAATGAAAGTAAATGGGCAACCCTTTTTGCAGATGGCAGATCCTGAGAGATGTGGGAGAACGGGCAGCCAATTCTGATTGGCAGCTCCAGGACTTCTGATCTCTCACTCTCAGGCTGTGGTCACATGGCAAGTTTATCCCAATTTGTTCCCACTATAGTTTGATCAGGAATACTTTTTTCAGGTTGGGATGACCACGCATTCCCCCCCCCCCCCAAACCACAAGCATTGTGCGACGAGGCTCTGGGCACCATTTACATAGCCACGCCGCCACTTGGGCGGTGTAGCGCAAGTTTGGGTTTTTTGGGGGATAAATAAACTTTATTGATATTTATATAACATACAGCATAGGTGATGGTTTACATAGCTGTTACCATGTTCAAAAATAGTTGACATCTAAAATAAAGCATTTAACAATTTACCAATAAACAGTTTCCTATTCCTATTTCTATTTTCTTATACTAACCTTTGGTTATTCCAATATATCTAGTAGTTGTATTTCTAGTATTTTTAACATTGAATTTGGTTGTTCACAATTGTTGTATAGTGTGCAGGTGTTTCTTGTAAGGAGTAAAGATTTAGTGTATTACATTAGTATTAGATCTTTACAAAATTTGTTTTGTGGCAGTGTTTCGTGTTTGACAGCATAGTCATAGAAAGGATACCATTTTTCTATGAAGTTTGTAGTTTTCGGGTAAATTTCTGTTTGATGTAGTCGGTATGTTATTTTTTCCATTAGAAACTGATCCCATACTTTTTTCATCCAGAGGTTTCTTTCAATCTTTTGTGTGGATTTCCAGGTTTGCGCTATTGTTGTTTTTGCTGCTGTTAATAAACTACTGATCAGGTCTCTCGTTGATTTAGAGATAGTGTTTTCGTGCCACATATTTAGTAATATAGTTTCTGGATTTAAAGGGACCGTATAGTTATTGTTTTGTTTTTTAAATGCATTGCGCTTGCACATATGTACACAGCCAAATCACCACCCTCACCTGGACTCACCGTACTCCCTTGTTTTTACAGCCCCCACCCCCAGCAAACAAAATGAACTGGTGATGTACAACCAAGCACTGGAGTCTATATGTGCGCTTGAACGTTTAAACACTGAATTTATTCAGCGCAGGATTGCTCATGCACACAAAGGCAGAAGCTGGGGGGGGGGGAAAGCTCATACCGTGAAGGACAGTCAGATGACCTAGTCACAATCATTGCGAGAGATGGCTGTCCAGATCGGCAAAATTGTGGATTCAACACACAAATACCCGGAAAGTACTTGATTTTCCCGGTGTCGGGAAACTCGCTAGGGAACTGGGAGGGTTGTGTGAGTGAGCCCGCTTCAGTGTGGAAAGCAGACGTGGCTGTCTGATCAGCAATTTTAAATGTGGGCGGGAACAGTGGTGAAACCCGATCAAAATGACCATGTGACTGCAGCCTCAGACTCCCAATTCAAATTGCAAAAGTGCTCATAGGTGTTTCTCTGCTTCCTCTCCTCTGCCAGAAGGGTGAATGTTCTTCTATGGATATCACATTTCAAATGCTTCCCCACCTTTAACACCTATTGCTGACACACCATCTAATCAGCCTAGGTTATTAGCTGGCAAGTCGGCTTTACATTTTCACCAGCGAAATAATACAGTAAAAAAGAGAAGGGGAGGGGGACGTACCAGATAATATCAAATTGGAAACACATCTGGCAAAGTGCTCATTCCACTGATCTATGGACCAAGACTGATTCTTTTTTAAAATCATCATCACCTTTGCAAGTAATTAGCTAACCTATACATCACAGCTACATTCCCAGTTGTCGAATACCACTTTAAACTTATTTGGTGATATACTTTATTCCCCGAATGCTGAACCACCATTGTTTTGGCCACAGTTGATAACATAAATCCCCAGACCGCTGCATTCTGCAATCCCTTCCAAGTACCCAAGCAACACAATAATAGGATTGAGAGGGATCTCCTTTCCCAAGACATCTTCGATTGGGTTGAATATCTTCTCCCCCACCCAGTATTTCTGAACAGGAGTACAGACTGCATTCCCTTTTGGGAAACATCAAACCAAATGCCAAGCCTCCCTGCCTGGGATTTCCATTTGTCTTCCTGCTCTATCACTGCCCCCTCCCTTACTGCCCCCTATGCATGGAACTCCCATCCGGGAATAGCACATAGGAGGACATCTAATTCTCTTCCTTAAAATCCCCACCAACATTCACCTCCTCCTACTTTCCTTTGGCTAATCCTCTTACTCCCGTTTCCTAATTTACTAGGGTTGCCAGGCTCCCCGGTGGAGGCAGAGGTCCCTCGCCATCAGGTCCCATTGCCCTGTCATCGATCAGCTGGTCATCAAGGGGGGACTTACCCAGAAAAAGAGGGGGCCCAGTCGACATTGCAGCGATGTGTCTATGTCACTTCTGATGTAACCCGGAAGTGATGTCATCATGTTGGAGCGATGCTCTGGCATTTGGGTAAAAACTCTATGGTAGAAGCCAAATTTACCGCATTTGCCCAAATACCAGAGCATCGCCCTGATGTCACTGTGTGATGACGTCACTTCTGGGTCACGTCAGAAGTGATGTAGACATGTCACTGCAACATTGGCTGAGCCTCCCTCCTGCTCTTGGTAAGTCCCGCCCATCCCCTGCCAGTTGCCGGGAGGGACTTGGCAACCCTATCGAAGATTAATTCTTGCTGCCACTGGGTTGGATCCAGTGGGAAAGCTCTTGCAGACCATTAATGGACAGTACATTTCTCTGGCTTTCCCCTCCTCCAGGGGTCTGCTGTTTTGCTCTGAGAATCCTCTCTGAGGGTTGGGAAAGCCAAGGTGTACAAAATGAGCCATAGGCCTCCCTTTTCCTCTCTCCATGGATCAGCAAAAGGAGGAGGGGGCGTTTGTACCTGATTCTCCTTCACTGCTGTGGCTCCCCATACTGTGAAGCTCTTCCAGTTCTCAGAGCAAAGTTTGGGGCCATATGGCAGGCTGCTCAGGGGTGGAGGAGGTGGGGAAAGAATTGCTCTGCCAACCCCTTTTGTGAGCTTCTCTGTTGGATCCAACTCTTTTTCTCTCCCTATTCGTTGTCAGTGTTCACCGTCTCTGTCCTAGGAGTCCTCAACAGGTGCCTGTGGGCAACCATGCCACCCATCATCACCTTCCCGGGGTACCTGCCAAGTGTTTTCAGAAAATGGACGAAACCAAGATAGGAGTTCCATTCCCCCAATGGGGGGGGGGGTAGTGGATTCCCACCATCACCACCTCCCATCACCATGTGGATGTGGTTAAGTGCAGCAGTTTGGTGTAGTGGTTGAGTGCGTGGACTCTAATCTGGGAGAACCGGGTTTGATTCCCCACTCCTCCACTTGCACCTGCTGGATGGCCTTGGGCAAGCCACGGTTCTGGCACAGCTGTCTTTGAAAAAGAGCAGTTTCTGTCAGAGCTCTCTCAGCCCCACCTAACTCACAGGGTGTCTGTTGTGGGGAGGGGAAGGGAAAGGAGTTTGTAAGTCTCTCTGAGACTCCTTTGGGTAGTGAAGGGTGGGGTATAAATCCAATCTATTCTTCTTCTCTTCTCCTTTGCTGGATGTTTTCAAGTGGAGGCTGGATGACCATCTTTCGGGTATGCTGTAGGGCTATCTTTCAGCTACGCTCCTGCAGAGTGCAGGGGGTTGGACTAGATGACCTGCAAGGTACCTTCCAACTCTAACATTCTATGATTCTATAGTGGCGGGAGAAAACTAAAAACCTCTGCAGTGTCACATGCAGCACCACATCACTTCTGGTAAAAAAAGGAAGTGACATAGGGTAGCTCTAGGAATCACCAGAAACACTATGGTTTTACCACTGAACTACCTATGCCACTTCCTTTCTTTTACCAGAAGTGATGTGATGCTGCATCTGGCAGTGCAGACCCCACCCATACGCTTGCCCACAACCATCCCTCTGGTTGTCAGGCACTACTTGGCAACCCTAACCAAGCAGAAGAAATAAGAAAGCTAGAAAAGATCCGTGCCAGTCACAATTCCAGGCACACTAACTCCGAAGCAAGTCCCACTGAGTTGAATGGGCCTTCTAACCATGCAAACGTGTGTAAGGCTGTGGTCCAAATTACTTTACCCCTTCCTGTTTTAAAAAGCAATTACAAAATAATAAGGAGGCAAACTTCAGACAATCATTCACGATATTAATTCTGAAAATGCAGCGCGTCGCTCGCTTCTAAAGCTCAAATTAATTAAAACACTCACATTTCCCCGTGAATCCAATTACATGTTGCTTAGATTGTTACAAATAGGAATTGCCCCATGAAAGATCATTATGGCTTTTTATGGGAGGTTAAAAGAACAGAATACTTTGTAATTGTTGACGAGAGCAGACTCCATTGTAATGGAATCCTGTGCTCAGCAGAGTCTTCAACGAGACTAATTAGGGGGAAATTTTCCATGTTGACAGATCCAATATGGTACTATAGAATATGCCAAAAGGAAACCTGCGTTGTCACTGCTGGAAGAATCATAGCTCAGGCTCAAACGCAAAAACAGCTGCTGCGGTTGGTACAAATTAAGGGATATGTGCTGACCTCTTATCCATCAGCCACCTGGTAGACTGGAATGCCAGATGATCAAAATATTCTCCTCATGTTTATGCTAAGGCCCAATTTAAACAAGAGGGGGGGAGTATCGTGCTGAGCAGAAACCCAAGTGCCATTTCGCAATCATTTCTCCTCCTCTGAAGCAGCAACTTTTCGTACTGCTTGGCAAAAGCATGTGAAACAGTGAGCCAGAGGTCTGATGTGAAGAAGAGGAGGAGAAGAAGGAGGAGGAGGAGATTGGATTTATACCCTGCCCTTCACTCGGAGTCTCAGAGCAGCTTACAAACTCCTTTTCCTTCCCCTCCCCACAACAGACATCCTGTGAGGTCCTGGCCCCACTGCTGGACCTCCTGAGGGCACCTGGTGTTTTTGGCCACTGTGTGACAGAGTGTTGGACTGGATGGGCCATTGACCTGATCCAACACTGGCTTCTCTTATGTTCTTATGAAACTCCTTGGCCTCCCTTCCAGCCCTAAATTCTAAGTGACAGTCCAAACTGAGGGGTCCCCACGCACCATGGAAATAGACTGGGTCTGCCTTCTCCATAATCTTGAAGGAAACCCTTAAAAGGCTGTGTCCGGGAGGGAGCCCCCACCTGCAAAAGTCCCCGGTCACCCTCACAGATTTCCAGTGCAACCAGGTGCCAATCCGGGGCACTGGCAGCTTCCGAATCGGACACAAAGAATTTAACAGCCACCTAGACCTACTGGTAGTTGCTGGCAACCTGAGTAGCTTACTGGGGTGTCCGTGGTTTGAGCCATTGGGTTTCTCGGTCGGAGGGATTCATAGCTGCATGAGACACTTTGGAAAAGTGTGCAGCCAATTTCCATCCATTTTCGATGGGACCCTGGGACGTTACACGCCCCTCCCCCCCCCCCTGGTTTCCCTGCAACTCGACCCACAGATATCGCCCATTCGCATGCGAGCCAGGAAGGTCCCTGTCGCCCTGCGTCCTAAAATTGAAGCGGAATTAGACCGCCTCATGGCCCAAGGGATCCTGGAACCCATGTCACATGCCCCCTGGGAGATCCCCATTGTCACACCTATGAAGCCCAGTGGGGAGATCCGCATCTGCGCAGACTACAAATACACCTTGAACAAGGCACTCCAAGATCACACCTATCCAGTCCCAGTGGTGAGCCATGTTCTGGCTACTCTGGCTGGGGCAAGGGTTTTTGGTAAGTTAGATCTTGCGCAGGCATACCAACAGCTCCCCGTAGACGAGGCCACCGCAGCTGCACAGACCATAGTCACACACAGGGGAGCCTTTAAAGTGAAGCGACTGCAATTTGGGGTGAAGGTTGCACCGGGCTTATTCCAGAACTTGATGGATTCTCTCCTTAAAGGGATCCCCAGTGTCACCCCGTTCTTTGACAATGTGCTGATTGCCGCAATGTGCTGATGGCCACAATGGACAACTTCACCTCCCGTTTGTGCACGATGTTGCACCGCTTTGATGAGGCCAGCCTCAAAGTGAAGCAGGAAAAGTGCCTCCTAGGAGTTCTGTCCATCAATTTCTTGGGCTTCACGGTCAACGCAGATGGCTTGCACCCGGCAAGAGACAAAATTAAGGCCATCGTTGAAACGCCGCCACCTACATCCAAGGCGGAGCTGCAGGCATTCTTAGGCCTATTGAACTTTTACCACGCCTTCCTCCCCCACAAGGTGGCAGTAGCTGAACCCCTGCACCGGCTGCTAGACAAGCAGGCCCCCTGGATGTGGGGCCCACGGGGGTGACGGTGCTCCTGATTTCTAACAAGGTGCTCGCACACTTTGACGAGACTCTGCCCATAGTGCTTGCCTGCAATGCTTTCCCGTACAGGGTGGGCGCCATCCTCGTGCATCTGCTCCCGGATGGGTGTGAGGTACCCGTGGCCTAGTACTCGAGAACCTTGTCTTCCGCTGAACGCAAGTATGCGCAAATCAACAGGGAAGGGTTGGCGATCATGGCCAGTGTGACCATCCCACCCCATATCAAAAAGGAGACTGTAAAAATACATATCAACTTAGTCTAACAATTGTAACAGTATAATAGGCAGAAATTAAGTGACCAAAGCCATGGAGATCTGAGATTGTTGCCTTACATTGTAGAGCACAGTGATTATATACAAAGTCAAGAGTCACAACCAAGCATTGCAAGAGGGGAAGTAGAAGAAGATTTACAGGTATAAAAGTTGCAGATATGTGGAGTTATGAGGTTGGAGGTCTGTTACAGCAATGTATTCCATAAATGGGAAAAAAATAGAATAAGCCACTCTGTTCACTATTCTTAAAGGCTGAGCTGACATTTTGTTTTAAAGCAGTTTAAACATTTCATCCAGATAGGCTGTGTTAAGTTTTAGTGTCGAGTTAAGGCAATGTATACTGTAATATGATACCTAACCTACTGTATTGGTTTGTATCTGAAAAATTGAAACAATAAAAAACAGATTTTTTTAAAAAAAAGGAGATTTGGGGGGATTGCCAGGGGAGGGCAGAGTCTGGGGGAAGGAGGGAGCTCAATGGAGATGTGGTATCGCTCTAGGACACCCATTTCTCCAAGATTCTATGGTATATTATTCACCTTCTGAAGCTGCCATTTCTTCCAGGTCACCTTGCAGGCTTCATGTGGAGGAGTAGGGAGTCAAACCCAGTTCTCCAAATTAGAGTCCGCAGCTCTTAACCACCACATCACGCTGGCTCTCATGGCCTGGATGTCACAGTATGGAGAGCAACATAAGAAGAAGAATGTATTAAGGATGTTGATCTTATTAAGACTGGATTCAGCACGAGTTTAATGACAACTGTGAACATATCTGGAAAGAAGAACTTCATTCCCCGTTCCCTCGGACCCTTGCCTCACCCATCCTTCTTCCCCCGCGCCCACTCAGAAGACACTAATCACTCCTTTCAAGGAGGGCTGTCGAGCTTCAGCCAATGGCTGGTGGAAGAGTTCCATGGTTCTACAGGGAAATGTGTGGAGCTGGAGAGAGATTTCGAGCCGCTAATTGATGCAATCAATTTTTAGTGGGAAATAACAAGACATACACCATTAATATTTAATACCGAGAGAAATGTATTTTGAGGGTTTTCAGAAAGGCAAATAGAGGAGTTTACCATTCAAATGGTTTCCATAAAGAATCAACATGAAATTAAATCTTTTCATTTATGGGGGAATTATACTGAGTTTTTATCCCCCCCCCCCCCCAAATCTTATCAGTCCCTTTCTTTTTTCTCCCCTTTTCGGCTTCTACTTCTGACCCAGGATTGCAAAACCCTCGTTCTGTATGTTAACCACAAGAGCTGGGAATTAGAAGCCGGGAATGGAAATGACTTCTAAGGAGCCCTGCCAAACTTCTCTTCCACATCGCAGGCCTCTGCTGCATCAAAGTCCAGATGGGCGACCACTGAATAGTAACAAGTGCTGTGCGAAAACTGTCATTAGATTTGATTTTCTATGCACGAGTGCCGTTGACCAGATGAAGGAGGGCAAAAACAGTTCGTCAAAGGCCCTGCTTTCCAGTCTTTCACACATTTTAGTGCCAGTTTGCAGTAAAGTTATTGTTTTCCCATTCTGCTGATGCTTCAACATCACTGAAGCACTTTATTCACTGTATGATTCCAACCAGTCAGGGATCACAGAATGAACACGATGGCAAAAAATCAGGTTGGGCTATATGATACAAAACCCTGCCATTGCCCTAAATCTGCTGGTGCTTCAGCATTGTTTTCTTTTACCGTGGGGAGGGAACTTCGTCATTGTATGATTCTAACCAGTGGGGAGGTACTCCTTCATTGCATTATCCCAAACAATGAGGGGTCGATGGTGAGGATGGTGATGGTGATTACTGAATCACCCCATCCCTGAGTACACAGGGCTCTGGGCGATTTACAACAGGGTAAAACATACAAAATACAGATTAAAATCGACAACCGATTAATCTTAAATACACAATCTCCAGATGGTGACTTTGATTTAACTTAAAAACCTGCCCTAGGCTGTCCTTCCATCTCATGGGCAGGTTAGGGAGGAGGCCAGAGCAGGCAGGTGGGAGTAAAGAGGAGGGTGCCAGCTATGATGAAATGTATTGCTGTCCTCAGCCAAAAGCCAGGCGGAACATCTTTGCCTTACAGGCCCTGCAGAATTGCATTAAGTCCCGCAGGGCCCTGATGGAGGTTGGCAGAGAGTCCCACCAGATCAGAGCCAGGGCTGAAAAAGCCCTGGCTCTGGTCGAGGACGGCCAGATATCTTTGGGGCCTGTAACGTATATGTGCTGTCCTTGGTGTTCCCGTCAGGATTTGCACCACTGCATTCTGGATCAGCTGGAGTTTCCAGGTCAGCCTCAAGGGAAAGCCAGCGCAGAGTGAGTTACAGTAGGCTAATCTGGAGTCTAATCATACAGTAGTCCAATCATGGATTATTGTGGCTAGGTCAGGGTGTGACAAAAATACGGACCAATTGTCACACTTGGCAATGAAGGAAGTCTGCTGCTTTGGAGATGTATTGTGACGTATTGTGGGTTTGAGTTTGATACCAACCTCTTTTTGATAATTGCTCTTTATAACACTGATAATTCTATTATAATATATATGAGTTTGGTATTATTATTGACTTTGGTTTCTATATAATTATTGTTGCACGTACTTAGTGTGTTTTGACTACAGATCTGTTTGTGATTCCACCTGTTCCACTCTAGGCATAAGCGTATGCAAGGGAAAAGCTAAGGAGCCCGGTAGAAAGGCAGGCAATGCTGTCACAAGTGCTGTAAAAGGCAATTGGAGGTTGGTGTCCCCAGTCTTGATCCTGCAGTGCAGAGATTTCAAGCACCGCAGAGTGAATTTGGAGATACAAATTAAAATCCTGCCTAAAATGGAGTAAAGTTTGCCACGTCCCCCCTGATCACCGGTGGCGGATGGGGGGGGGGGTTAGGGTTGCCACATCCAGGCTGCAAAATTCCTGGAGATTTGGGGATGGAGCCTGGAGAGGAGAGGCATTTCAGTGGGCTCCAACGCCACAGACTCCACCCTCCAAAGCATCCATTTTCTCCAAGGGAACTGATCTCTGTCATCTGGAGATAAACTGTAAATCCAGGCGATCCCCCAGGTCCAATCTGGAGGCTGGCGTCCCTAGGTGGAGCTGGGTTGTTTCCTCTTTTTGAGTTCCCAACCTCTCCCCAATCAAATGAATGTTTTCAGTTTTTAAGAACGTACACCTTTACAGGAATGTTCTATTTTGCATTTCAAAAGAGGTTCCTAGCGAGAGACAATTCAAAGTTTCTCTGAAAGCTCTCAGGAAACAGTGTGGAGAGGCTAGCTTTCCAGCAACCAAATTGGGCTCCCACCTGATAGGGAGAGCCTACCAGAAACACAAAAGCCCCTAGTATAAATATCGGCAGGGGGAGAGAGGGAGAAGCCAGCCTAATGTGAATTGCCATTGTCTCACCTCTGATTTTCCACACCTGCTTTTCTTTTTTTAACAATAAATTACACTGTATGCAAAATGCGGGGCCTAGCTTTTGGGAATGCCATCATTTACAGAGTTTTACATATTTATTTACTTCGGTGGGAATTTATGCACATTTTTAAGTGGAACTCATGCCAGTTAGCTAAGACGGGAAAGGCAAAGTTCAACCGGTTTTATCTGAACACTTAAGTAAAACAGAAAACGACACAACTATTAACTGCAGGCTGGCCAATCTCTCCTTAATTTTGTCATTAGGAAACTATCGCTCAAACTGCACATTAGGGCTTTCTCTCTCTGGCCCATTATGCACTGACAGTTTACTCAGGAGAATCCACGCAGTCAACTTTAAGCTTGCCTTCAGATTTGTGTGCCTGCCGTATGCACCATTCTTTTTTCTCTGGTGTATTTCAGTGTATTTATTCTGCAGCTGCAACCCAAAACACAATTTTGCTTAATTGGGGTGGGAATGTGTCGTGGACCAGCCTCAGCCTGAGGTGCAGCCAGGCTCTGACTTGCAGCCTGACCAGTCTGATTAGCAACTGGTGCCCAGTATGAGTAAGGACTCCTCAGAAGTCAAGCCTGAGTCCAGCGTGGCAAAAGATGACTTCAGTGTAGAGGACACTCAGGAATTTCAGTTGGATAATACTGAGCTGGCTGAAGTCAGGAAGCAAGAACCTCTGAAGGCACCCACAACTCCCCCCGATCCTGCCCCCCGCTCATAGAAGGAAGAAGGGCTAAGATCAGAAGGCAATTGCAAGAGCGCAGACAGAGTAAAAGATTAATGGCCTGTCGACAGCTACAAGATGAGTCATTACAGAAGCCCTGCTAACTTGCCAGCTGCAGATAAGACTAATTAGGGAAAAGCTACATAAAGATGGGTGTGAGCTGTGGCCCACTTGTGGAAGCAACACGTCACCTCACAGCGAATCCTGCGACCACAGCTCCTGACTCTGCTCTACTCCTGTGACTCTTGGACTGGCTTGACTCCACTCTTGGACTCTCTCTCTGACTATAACAACTGACCTTGTATTGTTTGGACTACACTGTGAACATTCTGTTGACCTGTTCCTGCCTTTGTGACCTTGACTTGGACTTGGAGCCTGCAAGACAAGCTGAGCTATGACAGAATGTCACTTGTGTGGGGGATGGCGTCCAAGGTTTTTTTTAAAAGATTACACAAGTGCCCTATCGCAGCTGTGCAGTAGCGTCCAACAAACACCTTCCATTTAAATCCTCGTGGTTCAGGTTTTGTGCGTGCCTTTTAGCCTTAGTATAGAAGGGAACTGAAAGGAATGCAGGCAAAAGGGGAAAATCCACTCTTGAAACTGACTAGACATTCCCTGAAACTTACAAGCAGCTGTGAAGCCTTGTTTTCCATATTGTTGGGCCCTATAGGATTCTCTGCTGTGTTATCAGCCACTGTGTAAATTTTTAAAAAGCTTCAGCCTGGATCCTCTCCTCTGTCCCAAGCCAACTGTGTGCTCCAGGTTCCCCTCTTGTCTTGTGGCAAAGGCAGCTTTTCTCCCCTCACCCCTTCTGCTCCAGAAGGACCCTGCAGTTAGAGGGGTGGGGATGTATTCTCCCACCCTTCTCCTATTGACCAGAATAAAAAGAAGGTTGAACTCAATTTTAGTGCAGAAGGGGGGGGGGCTGGATTTAAAAGAATTGCTTGGAGAACACCGCGGTGAACATGGATTAAAAGGAGAGTGCAGAATAGTCCATTGTCTAGGGTAAAAATAACAGCAATTGGGAATGAAGGTCAGTTGATTTTTCTGGGATGGCTGCGTACTCTAGGTACTGAGTACCTCTAGGCATTTTTCTTTAGCTTCTGAAATCAGAACTCTATGGCATTGTAGGCACTGTGCCCTGCTGAGGTCCCTCCCCTCCCCAAACGCCGCTCTCCCTAGGCTCCATCTGTTGAGACTCTCAGTCCTCATGCACAGTAAGCTGGCAGATCAGAAGGATCTAACTGACAGCCAGTAGGAGTCATGTTGACTGGAACAAATGCAGTAGAACTGAGCAGGAACTTGTACACACTTGTTCTTCCAGTGTGACATAGATGAATGTACTCTACATGACTCAGCAACAACCTGATTGGTTACTGAAATGTATATATGTAATGATGCACAGAACCATTTTTCTCTTCTCACAAACCTGTTGCTTGGCAAAGCAGTTTGTTAGTTGGATATATATATATACTAGCACTGTAAATAAACTGTAAATACACTCTGCTGGTGTGGTGCAGTTTAATGTGCTGAAGGGGTCTAGTGGACTTAAGTCTCTTAACGTTGGTGCAGTGTGGTATAGCACGTAACACACATCACAACACCATCCCCAAAATCTCCAGGTATTTCCCACCAAGAGCTAGGAACCCTATTGTACTGTGGTGTCAACTGCTACCAAGACAACCTTTCACAACCAATCAAATCTCCAATGGCCAATCAGAAGCATTGCTGGGCAATAGCCCTACCAGAGCCTGCCCAATTTCTTAAAAAAACTGTTGGTGGGTTGGGAACCCCTGCTGTAACTGTTAGGTGGCTGTACTTTGGGGATACTGTGGACTAATGTTCAGTGGAACAGAGAACAATGTTGTAGAGCAACGTTTCTATGCGGTGGGAATTTCGCTCCCAAACATTCGTGAACCACGTTAACAGAGATACAGACTCACTATTTGTGGGCACTGCGGTCACACACAAAAACTGACCAATGTGATAAAATGTGGTCTGTGGACTCAGGCAGCTCTGATTCCTAATGAGCATCATACACTGGACTTTGTGGAAATACGTAGCACAAATTTTGGGGGAGGGGTGTCAGCGCCCAACCTTATTTGGTTCAAGCCTTTCCATATTATTTTTGGCCTGGTCCAAAAGGGGGGAATTAAACTCCGCAGAATGCAGAGGGCCACATTAAAGATCACACACACACACATCCATCAGTACAGCATGTTATCAGCCCACCCACTGTTGCCGCCACGATAATCCATCAGCAACGTTTCATGATCCAAGCTGCAGCTCTATTTTTCAGCTGCCATGATCATAATGATCATCACTGCCAGCTCCAGGGGTTTGATCTATGGATGGGCTAGTTTACTTGTTACATTTTTCACACCGATGACACCTCAGGCACAGCACTGCACATGCAGCCAGTTTCCCCTGTCTGCGAGCTGCGCCTCATTCCGAAAGTGACCAAAGGTACTGATGCCAGGCTGTGCCAGGCAGAAACATTTGCAGAAAGAAGAAGAGTTGGTTTTTACACTCTGCTTTTCTCTGTCCTAAAGAGTCTCAGAGTGGCTTACAGTCTCCTTCCCTCCCTCTCCCCACAACAGGTACCTTATGAGGCAGGTGGGGCTGATAGAGTTCTGAAAGAATGGTGACTGGCCCAAGGTCACCCAGCAGGCTTCATGTGGAGGAGTGGGGAATCAAATCGGTTCACTAGATCAGAGTCTACCAGTCTTAACTGCTACACAGTGCTGGCTGGCTGGCTGGCTGGCTGGCTGGCAGAAAGAAAAAAAGATAGATAGATAGATAGATAGAAAGAAAGAAAGAAAGAAAGAAAGAAAGAAAGAAAGAAAGAAAGAAAGAAAGAAAGACCCGTAGCCACAATGGGACATTTGGGGGCAGAGCCCCGCCACAGATGAGCCCTGGCCCACCCTAGGAGAATGATTGCAACTGTGAGTATAACATTTATTTATTATTTACCCCACCCTATGGCACTCTAACAGGGGACATGGTGGCTCAGTGGTAAAGACGCTGAACTGTGGAACAGGAGATCAGTAGTTCAGCAGTTCGAGACCCGAGTGCCCATGACGGAGTGAGCTCCCATCTCTGGTCCCAGCTCCTGCCAGCCTAGCAGTTTGAAAGCAAGAAACTGCAAGTAAATAAATAGGTACCACTTTGGTGGGAAGGTAATAGCGTTCTGTGCACCTTAGCATCTAGTCGTACTGGCCACATGACCACAGAAATGTCTTCGGATAGCGCTGGCTCTTCGGCTTGGAAATGAAGATGAGCACCACCCACTAGAGTTGGATTCAATTGGCATTCGAGCAAGGGAAACCTTTTCCTTTACTATGGCACTCTAATGGCCTGACCTGAATAGCCCAGGATAGCCTGATCTCATCAGATCTCAGAAGCTAAGCAGGGCTGGCCCTGGCTAGTATTTGGATGGGAGACCTCCAAGTAATACCAAGGGTGTGATGGGGAGGCAGGCACTGGCAAACCACCTCTGAATGTCTCTTGCTTTAAAAATCCTGTGGAGCTGCCATAAGTCAGTAGTGACTTGGTGGTACTTTCTACCATGTGTCATGGGTCAGCTAGGACTCAGCAATAGTGAGGACTCCTCAGGAGAAGGAGATCCTCAGGAAATCAGCTCTGAACCAGCAGAAACCAGCAAGCAAGATGAGCTGCAGAGTTCTAGTCCACAGCTGATGCAGAGCCACCAGCACTTTCCAGTCCCATTCTAACAGGGGAAGCCCAGGTGGTCATTACCAGCCCTCCAGCTTCACTCATACCCTTTGAGCACTGAAGATGAAGGCTTAGAATGGAGCTCCAGGAGAGAAGGCAAAGTGCTGGCCAGCTGCTTGCTGATGATGAACAGTTACAGGGTTACTCCCAAGCAGCTGGCTGCAAGTAAGACCTGCTAGCAGAAGCCTATAAAAGCCAGTCAATGGAGAGTGCTTGATGTGGGAGCAACAAATCACCAACCTCTTGACTCAGTGACCACAGCTCTGAACTCTGCTCTGTTCCTACGACTCTTGGATTGACGTCTCTGACTCTGGAATCTTCCTTCCTGCACTTGTGAACTACTTTGGATCATTGGACCTTGCTTCCTGTATAACTCTCTGAACTGGACTTTGCTCTCTCAGTAACTGACCTTTGGACCGGACTTTGACCCTGGAATTCAGCTTGGATTGACCCTAGTTTCCGACACCATGGCACTCTAATAGCCCAGGCAAGCCCGATCTCATCAGATCTCAGAAGCTAAGCAGGATTGGCCGTGATTAGTATTTGGATGGGAGACCACCCAGAAAGTCCAGGATTACGATGCAGAAGCCAAAAATGGGAAACCACCTCTGAATGTCTCTTGCTTTGAAGACCCCACAAGAGGTCTCCATAAGTTGGCTGTGATTTGATGGCACTTTACACGCACGCATGGCAGTCTAGTCAGCTTGCACAGTTAAGCATGTAGCTCATTAGGTGTATTTATTGCTGATAGCCAAAGGCCATTGCCATCTTAACGTAAGTAGTAAACCAAAATCGGGGGGGGGGGGGGTACAAAAATTACAAAGACCACACTGAATTTTAAAACATACAAGAATCAAGAAAAGCCTAAAACATACAAAAATTAGAATAAAAAATAAAGTTTGACTTTCCTTCCCATAAAACAAATTAAAATATGAGTTTGAGCGATCTTCTACCCAGGGTCAGAGGCAGCTGTAGCTTGAGTTGTCCAAGCCACCAATTGATAGAGAAAGATCATGTGAGTCACAAATTAGGGTTGCCAGGTCCCCACTGGCCAACAGCAGGGGATGAGGGGATAGGGTGGCTGAAACCAATCTGGGAAATTCCTGGAGATTTGGGGATGGAGCTTGGGGAGGACAGGGACCTCAGTGGGCTAACAGTGCCATAGAGTCCACCCTCCAAAGCATCCATCTTCTCCAGGGGAACTGATCTCTGTAGACTGGAGATGAGCTGTAATTTCGGGGGATCCCCAGGTAACCTCCCGGTGCCTGGTATCAAAAAATACTAGATTATCAGGGTGGACTCATTGCTGACCGTACGCTTCGTTTCTTCCCCATTGTGTTATCTGGGTGAACAACAATATTTAGCACCTAAATCGGAAGGTCAGTAGACGATCTCCACCCTCCTCATTATTTTGTAGGGTCTACTTTCTACCAACTGGTGCTTAGTGAAAGGAGGGAGGAATGGATGCCTTTGACTGACTGACTTCAAAGATCCCGCGCCATGTAGCCGTTAAGACCAGTGGGCTCTAATCTGGACAACCAGCTTTGATTCTCTACTCCTTCCCATGACGTCTGCAGGGCAAAGGAGTTCCTCCTGGAATAAGAGCCCTGCCGGTTACAGAGGTGTCTTTGTCAGATGAAAAGTAAATTATTTTCTCCACCCCTTAGATTAAGCTTAAATGGTTAAAATAGCTACGGGAGATTTCTATCTAGGTTCAGATTAGAGAGGGCAATGCAAAACATGATGTGGGAGATCCTCCAGTTCTAGAGAACCACGGTTATATAAGCACTGAACCATGGGTATTGGGATATATCAGCCATAAAATACAACTATTGCCATGGTTTGAAAGCAGGTAGCCATAAAGGCTAAACTAAGTTAATAAATTGTCCAGGCTAGCTCAGTCTCATCACATCTCTGAATCTGAAGGGTGTCAGCCCTGATTAGTACTTGGATGGGAGACCACCAAGGAAGTCCAGGGTTGCTACGCAGAGGCAGGCTATATCAAACCACCTCTGTTCGCCTCTTGCCTTGAAAACCCAACAGGGTCACCTGCGTAGTGTAGTGGTTAAGAGTGGTGGACCCTAATCTGAAGAACCAGGTTTGATTCTCCACTTCTCCTCCACATGAAGCCTGCTGGGTGACCTTGGGTCAATCACAGTTCTCTCAGCACTCTCTCAGCCCCGCCTACTTCACAAGGTGCCTGTTGTGGGGAGAGGAAGGGAAAGGAGATTGTAAGCCACTCTGAGATTCCTTAGGGTAGAGAAAAGCAGGGTATAAAACCAACTCTTTTTCTTATTCTTCATGAATTTGCTGAAACTGGATGGCACTTTCCACCACCAGGCAAACAGGAAGCTCTGTTGGGGTAGCTTTCAAGCAGCTTAAACTGTTAAGAAACTTTGGAACCAGACATAATTTGCTTCTCTGGTATGGCATTGTGATTAAATATCAAGACCTGAAGGTAAATGCCATCCTGGGAAAAAATCTTGAAGATCTACCAGTATCCAGTAACACTGAAGAATTCTGTTAAAAACTGCAGCCCAATTGTTATGTTTTTCTGCATTTTAAAAAGGCACACCTTTACCAGCCAGCTGACTGGAATATTCTGTCTCTCCTCAAATAACTGGTCAGGGTGCACAAGCCCTATTTGAGGAGAGACCAACTTCAGCCCACAGTAGAACTGCTGGAGGAGAAGGAAGAGGAGGAGGAGGAAGAAGAGTAGGAGGAGATTGGATTTATACCCTGCCCTTCACTACCAAAAGGAGTCTCAGAGCAGTTTACAATCGCCTATCCCTTCCCCTCCCCACAACAGACACCCGGTGAAGTAGGTGGGGCTGAGAGAGCTCTGACAGAAACTGCTCTTTTTCAAGAACAGCTGTGCCAGAACTACGGCTTGCCCAAGGTCATCCAGCAGGTGCAAGTGGAGGAGTAGGGAATCAAACCCGGGTCTCCCAGATTAGAGTCTACGCACTTAACCACTGCACCAATCTTTTTCAAGAATAAGTTTTGACTCCTCCTCCAGTTTCATGGCAAGAACATAATTCCAAACCCAACCTTCTGCTTTGTACAAAAGTTGGGGTATAGCCTTGCTCTGGAAAAGTTTCAGAGCAGGTTCAGTAAGAAAACCACCATTTAAGTAATGGTGACCAGTGTTTTTAGGACTTTGCATCCAGAAGTACAGATGGCAGGTACAGACGTTCTGAAATCTTATGAAGATGTTGTCCATCGTCTTAGACCTTTCCTGATCTATGATGAGGAGTCCTGTAATTTAATAGAGCACTCTTCAGGAGGTTGGTTTGATCAGGAATGTAGAGAAGCTAGGGAAAAGTTAATATATTCTTGACAGATGTGAAGGGAGCCAGCATGGTGTAGTGGTTAAGAGCAGCAGACTCTAATCTGGAGAACCAGGTTTGATTCCCCACTTGTCCACAGGAAGCCTGTGGGGTGACCTTGGCCCAGTCACAGGTCTCTCAGAACTCTCTCAGTTGCATCTATTTCTTATGGTGACTGTTGTGAGGAGGGGAAAGGCCATTGTAAGCCACTTTGAGACTCCTTAGGGTAGAGAAAAGGAGGGCATATAAACCAACTCTTCTTCTTCTTCAACAAGAACAACTAGAGAGAACATTTGCTAATCAACTGATACGTTTATCTTATAAAACACACCGAAAAAGGCAGATTTTGCAAAAAACAAAAACAAAATAATGGCAAGAATTAGGATTAGCTATCCAAGAAAGAAAAAGATCTCGTCTCTTCTGGTAGGAGCAATATCAGTTAAATATAGACAACTACATGTTGTTGTTCAGCCACACAGTTGAATCCATCTCTTCGCGACCCCATGGACCACCTCATGCCAGGCCCTCCTCTCTTCCGCCGTCCTCTGGGGTTTGCTCAAGTCCATGCTCGTTGCATCGATAGCACTGTCTCACCATCTCATCCTCTGCCGTCCCCTTCTTCTTTGACCTTCAATCTTTCCCAGCATCAGGGTCTTCTCCAATGAGTGCTCCGTTCTCATTTGGTGGCCAAAGTATTGGAGCTTCAGCTTCAGGATCTGGCCTTCCAGGGAACAGTCAGGGTTGATTCCCTTTAGGATTGACTGATTTGATCTCCCTTGCAGTCCACGGGACTCTCAAGAGTCTTCTCCAGCACCATAATTCAAAAGAATCTATTCTTCGGCACTCGGCCTTCCGTATAGTCCAACTCTCGCAGCCATACAGTAGTACTGGGAATACCATTGCTTTGACCATACAGACTTTTGCTGGCAGGGTGATGTCTCTACTTTTTATTATGCTGTTAAATAAGTAGGGTGACAATATACATCCTTGTGGGACTCCTTTCCCTATGCTAAACCAATCAATTGTTCCATATCCCGTTCCGTCACTTCTTGACCGTTATACAGGTTTCTCAGGAGACAGGTGAGGTGGTCTGGTACCCCCATTTCTTTACTTCTCCCACACAGCTACATATGCTTCCATAAACATGCTAAGAATGGTACAGTAAACATAATGGTTAGGGATGGGCACGAACTGAACCACAAAGCAACATTCATCATGAATTTTGCCCTGTTCATTGTTTGAGGACAGAAATTTATTTCTGCAAACTCCATTTAAGGGGACCGTGGTCCCTTTCAACGGGGTTTGCGGGGCCACAAACCGCAAACTGGTTCAGTTTGTGAACACATCTCCTGGCTCAGTTCAGTTTGGGATTCGGTTCGTAGTTCAGCCGCAAACCGCATTTTCCCAGCTCGTGCCAATCCCTAATAGTGACCGTTCCAAAACAAACTAAAATCACTGCTAAACCAATTTCACCCTGACCTGGCTAGCCTGATCTCATCAGATCTCAGAATCCAAGCAGGGTCAGCCCTGGTTAGTATTTGGATGGGGGTCCATCAAAGAAGTCCAGGGTCCTGACACGGAGACGGGCAACGGCAAAACCATCACATCTCTTGCCTTGAAAACCCTACGGGGTCGCCATAAATTGGCTGTGACTTGAAGCAAAAAACAAAACAACAACATATTTTATTGTTTCAACTTTATCCAGGTCTTTGCGTGAAGACCAGACAGTCACAGTCCACAGCTGATGAGGACAACGCAAATCAACCACCAGCCACCTTCCCTCACATTCTGTTGTCGTCATAAAAACTAAGATACTTGTCCACCCTGAGGCAATCATGCAAGGCCACCCATGTTGTGTCCCAGCAGGGCAGGTCTTCTGCTTTTACATCTTCTGACCCAGCAGGGTTCTTCTTACACTCTTATGTCCTATCTCTTCTGATTCCATGTCCCCATCTGTTCTCGAGAGGATGACAAGCAGTGCTTCGACACTGAATGAAGGCCACTTCCATTATAATTTCTCCCCCCTTGGGGAGTAGCTCTCTATGCCTCTTCAACTATAATCCTTATAGACCTGCAGAGCATTGTGCATAAAGACACTTGCTGATATTGCCATGTTACATCATGCACATAAGCAAAGGAACACAGACCTTCTGCTCCACCAGACGTACAGTATTGCCAGCTTTCCAATGTGCGAACTGGCTCTGAGACAACAGCACAACAAAACAAAGGGGAAAAGACACATCAATTAACCTCTCAGAGACTCCCAGACACAACAACATCAGCCATTAGTGGCAGTTAATGAGCAGCTCGCAAGTTGTTTGTCTGCAATGTTTACATGAATCCTTTTATTCATCTAGATCGGGCTCAGATTTACCCCCGCTAAAAAACTCATTTACGGGAGAAGATCTCTTCCCACCTGCAAATGATCATTTAGCTCAGACATCACTCTGTTTTGTATTCCGAAGCAAGCAATGAGAATATTTTTAAGCGATGGAAACTGGCCAAGCAAGTCTACAATGGCCAAACTATGACTCTTTTCATTATATGAAGAGGGCCATTGATTTTAATTGGATTAGATAGCCTGGGCTAGCCCAATCTCATCAGATATCAGAAGGATCAGCCCTAGTCAGCATTTGGATGGGAGATGACCAAGGAATACTAGGGTCATGCTGCAGAGGCAGGCAATGGCAAACCACTTCTGAAGGTCTTCTGCCTTGAAAACTTCATGAGGGTCACCATAAATCAGCTGTGACTTGATGTGGGGGGGGGGGGGAAGGATCCAAGAAGAAGAATGAGTTGAAGTCACCTCAAGACTCTTGCCTTTTCTATAAATTGTTGTTCGCCAAAGGCTTAGAGTGTGTTCAGATGGGCAGCTAATCCCATCATTGGCCTGGCTGTAATTTGAGCTAGATCTTTTTGATCCACTGTTGCACAACCAGATAGCCCACCAGTGAAGCGCTTCACCGCGCACGAATCCTGCGGTGGATTGTGTAGATGATATCCACCGTGAAGAGCCGTGCAGTCGGCTTTAAAAAAAAAAAAATCCTGTCTGCGCATGTGCATAGGCGCCTCACTATATACTTGTTTCTCCACGCATGCGCGTACTAAAAATGGTAAAAACATGGCCAGCGGTACCGTTTCACTTAATAAAGTTGACAACGTTCAGGGGACCATCAGAAACATAACATTGTTTGGATCGCTTGAGCAGAGCTCTGGGGACATCGCTTGTTTACGCGGTTATGCGCACATTGCTAAGAGGTTTTTTTTAAAATGGTGGCCATTTGGGATGGTCTGGAGACCATCCCTATGGGCTGATTGCACACTGGAGATATGACCTGATGGTGGAAAGTCTGGCATTGGCCCGTCGGTCAGCTTTAGACCGGACTTTAACTAGTATCTTTTAGGAACAGATCCCCGACAGGGATCGATGGGCTACTAACAAAAGTGGCACGAATCCCAGATGTTGAGGTCTGGATGTGCACTTTAAATCCACCAGGCACTCGTGCCTGCCACGGCTCAAAAGAGCCGTCTGAACGGCACCCTTACAGAGGGAGCCCATTTTCAAAATGTATCATTTACAAGTCAATATGCCTTCCAGATCCTCAAATTTAGAATGGCTCAGCAACATAATCTTAGACCTGCTGAGCTGGCACAGAAGTCCTTGGTATGAGCAAATGCAAATGGAAGAGAAGGCTATGACTCTATTTTGGAACTAATTTTATTACTTCCCCAAGTAATTCCCTCCCCGAAAAAAAAAAAACCCACCGGAATTCCAGTACATCTCACCAACTACCTCTTGTGCTATTTTTCCGTTTCTCTGGACCTTTCCACATAAGGAAGCATTTAAAAAACCATAAATGACCAGCTATAGCTAGGGGTGCCAACTTCCAGGTGAGGCCTGGAGTTCTCCCAGAATTACAGCTGACCTCCAGAGATCAGTTTTCCTGGAGGAAATGGAAGCTTCAGAGGGTAGACAGTACAGAATTATATCCTTTCCTCTCCAAACTTGGCCCTCCCCAAGCTCCATTCCCAAATCTCCAGGAACTTCCCAAGCCGGAGTTGGCAGCCCTTCTGCCACCTCACTCTACCCAGGCCTTAGCGAGTAACATGAGCAGAACTGCGGTGACCTCTCTCTCTCTATCCGATGTCATATCTCCCCAGCAGCATTTCCAGACAAGAAGCTATCCTTCTTACAGCATTCAGGCCCAGGATTTTAGAGAAGACATAAAATCAGACAGAATAAGTTCTTGTGTGGCTGGCTGTGAATATTTATAGGGTTGCGAGAACAAAGGAAAAGAAGTCCAAGGAAGGCAGTGCATCATCTCTGCGAGTGTTCCTTTGTTCTTGACCATGGGAATAGCTTGAGGTCCAGATCTGAAGCCTTACAGAAACTGTAGTTATGGAAATCCAAAGACTTTTGACAGCCGATTCCACGGGTTCATTGAGACTGTGGCGGCCCCAACTGCAAGGAGGAGAATCCAAAGGGCCTTATAAATCATTCCACTTGGCAGGGGTCCGTTGGAGCGGGAGCGCACAGGAGTGCAGCTCCAGGAGTGAGGAGCCCAGAGGGCGGGCACATGACCAAGCCCCGCCCCCTCCTCAGCTTCCCCGAGCAGTGCAGAGGCGCAGCGCCCCGGGGAAAGCCCTGCTAGGGTCTTTATTGTTTTTAATGTTTTGTTTTAATATTGATAATTTTATCATTGTTCCTTTTATGCTGCTTTTCCAGAGACTTGCTCAAGGTGGCATATAAATTTTCTAAGTATACCATTTTTTATCTGGGCACATGGCACATAAGTACTGGAGAAATTTCACCAACCCTTCAGCAGCTTCCACCCCATCAGTTTGGTGTAGTGGTCAGGAGTTGGACTCTAATCTGGGAGAACCGGGTTTGATTCCCCACTCCTCCACATGGATGGGGAA
Organism: Lepidodactylus listeri; assembly: GCA_029233225.1. Classification (NCBI taxonomy): domain Eukaryota; kingdom Metazoa; phylum Chordata; class Lepidosauria; order Squamata; family Gekkonidae; genus Lepidodactylus; species Lepidodactylus listeri. The sequence continues at coordinate 145,664,616 of JARCFY010000004.1, forward strand.
GGGAATGGAGGAAGAGCAGGTCAGTTTCACTCACCTTTGGAGTGGAGCCTGAGGGGTGGGTGTTGCCTTCTGACACACTTCCGGTATGTTAGGGGGTGTGGCATATGCAAATGAGTTATGCAAATGAGTTATGCCAATGAGCTCCTGCACCTCTTTTTCTACGAAATGACCCCTGCCACTCGGGATGAGTGAATGTTCCCCATTCCAATTAATTTTATATTTATCAATATATTTGTCAGTAGCTCTTTGCTGCTGGTTCTGTGGATTCACCTGTATCATATGTGCAGAAGAGTACAGTTTTATACATCGTGTAGATCAGGTGTCAAACTCATTTGTTACGAGGGCGGGATCTGACATAAATGTCACTTTGTTGGGCCAGGCCACGTGTGCCATAAACATAATGCCGGGTACTGGAGATATAAATTGTATGAAGGACAGCAGCTGGTAATCTTTTTTTTTTAGATTTTTCAAAAATAAATATGGATTCGTTTCTGTACATTCACACAAGAACCAACATAAAAAAAAAATGATTCTACAACGTTGACGAGCACAGCCCAGTCATCTAAAGTTCTTCTCTATCGCAGGAGTCTGCCTGGTCCTTTTCACCTCAGGTGTCAAATAAAGCACGACAAACAATAAGTCTTCTTTGTGTCTTTCTCGTACTGGTCCTGGATTGTAGACAAATAGCATAAAAGGCCACGAATCTGCAGCCAGGCTTGCTCCAACCCCTGTTTCGATAGGCTTCCTCAGAGCAGAAGACGTGTCGACTCAGGGAATCCTTTCCGGCCCAGCATTCATCTCTGCATGCCGTCTCCCTGGATAATGCTCACACTCAGTGCAGTCTCGCGTTGTTCATGTTCCTCTCTGTGTACTTCCACTCAAAGACTTGGATAGTTCTAAATTTTTAATTGTCACCTCTAGTCCTCCTACTAAAAAAGACTCCTTCCACCAATTTGGACGGAGCTTGTCAACACTGTGGAATCGTTTTTTTGAAGTTTATTCTTGTGTGAGTGTACAGAAACGTATTAATATTTATCTATTTTTGAAAAGTTAAAAAAAAGAGAGAGTCGGATTTCCTTTGTATATAGATCACGGTTTTCATTGACTCTTTTCTACTCCAGCTGTGTGGGCAGGAGCGATTCTCAGGCTATTTTCCATGGAACCAAGAGGGTATTGATGAAGACTCATAGGCAGGGAGGGGTAAAGAGAGGCGCAAACTGCCTTTGGGTCACACAAGAGCAAAGGCCCTCACAGGATTTGGTTAGTGTCGCCCAGGGGTCATTTCGTAAAAAAAGAGGTGCAGGAGCTCATTAGCATAACTCATTTGCATATGCCACATCCCCTAACATACCAGAAGTGTGTCAGAAGGCAACACCCACCCCTCAGGCTCCACTCCACAGGTGAGTGAAACTGACCTGCTCTTCCTCCATTCCCTTCCCCATCCAATACTTTGTGCAATAAAAATAAGCGTAAAGAACACACCCTCATTCTCTTCCTGCTCCCTTGAAACCACCAGGTTTCAAGTAGACTTGAGATACCCAGGACATGTGCCCCACCCATCCCTTCCCCTTCCCCTCCCCACAACAAGACACCCTGTGAGGTAGGTGGGGCTGAGAGAGGTCTTTTGAGAACTGCTCATGAAAGAACAGCTCTGAGAGAACGTGTGACTGGCCCAAGGTCACACCAGCAGCTGCACGTGGAGGAGTGGGAAATCAAACTCGGTTCTCCCAGATTAGAGTCCCAACTCCTGACCACTACACCAAACTGATGGGGTGGAAGCTGCTGAAGGGTTGGTGAAATTTCTCCAGTACTTATGTGCCATGTGCCCAGATAAAAAATGGTATACTTAGAAAATTTGTATGCCACCTTGAGCAAGTCTCTGGGAAAGCAGCACACAGTCATAAAAGGAACAATGATAAAATTATCAATATTAAAACAAAACATTAAAACATTAAAAACAGTAAAGACCCTAGCAGGGCTTTCCCCGGGGCGCTGCGCCTCTGCACTGCTCGGGGAAGCCGAGGAGGGGGCGGGGCTTGGTCATGTGCCCGCCCCCTGGGCTCCTCACTCCCGGAGCTGCGCTCCTGTGCGCTCCAGCTCCAACGGACCCCTGGTGTCGCCTAAGAATAAAGTTGGAGCCTTTATTCATGTCCTGAAAAAAAATCTGCTTTTCCCGCTTCAGTCGTTTCATCACCTCCATCCTGACGAAGAGTCCTGGGGAGCTCAAAAACTTGTGTAATGTTTTGTGCCCATTTGGTGAATCCGGATATGAAGTATGACAAGGATTTTCTTCTTGTTTTCAAAGCAGTGTGCATCCGTCCACCCTTTCACCTTTGACCTTCGAGGCAGTGACCCGTACAGCATCAGATGGGAAGCTTGTTTGACTGTCTAGCGAATCAGCGTGCACAAATATTACACACTTTTAAAATTGAAATACATGCAAATCTGCTTTTAATTAACATTAAACTAGACTGTGTGGAAGAGCCACATGTGGCTCCGGAGCTGCAGTTTGGCCACTCCTGATCGAATGCATTTATTGTATTGGTATTTACTGGACTTCTTAAATGCACTGTTATCTACTGATAGCAGGACCGTAGCTATGGTGGGGCTTTCAGGGGCTCCACCCTCTTTCTTAAAGGTACAGCCTCACAAGAACTTCTCCTGTAAATGCTTTTTCAATCATTTAAAAAAAAATTAAAGGTGTGTGCTTCTTTAAGCAGAGTGGGATGCTGTAGTTGAATGATTCCCACACTGAGCAAGGGGGTTGGAGTAGGTGGCCTCTAGGATTCCCTCTAATCCTGTGTCAAGAAACTGGTCTCCATAAAGGGAATTTTTCTGCCTTAGTGTCAGCTTTCTTAACTACAGAAGTCCTCACCCCCGCCTGCTGGCTTGTTCTCAGAACTGCTGCTTAGGCTGGCAGAAGTGATTAACTTGCAGCAGCTGAGAACTGTCATCTAAAGCAGTTGACAGCTTGCAATTTAGAGATCTATCCTGGTAACACCTTTCTATTGGCTAAATGGCTTTTCTTTCTGCACTGAGAACTTCAGCCCCACCAGAAAAATCAATTGCCCCACAAGCCACAAAATCCTGGCTATGGGCCTATCTGGTGTGTGTGTGGGGGGGGACACACACTAGAAGTTAATTCCCATATGGGACGGAAAACTCAAAATTATCCTTGCATCACACAAGAGCCTTGGTAGATTCTTTGTTTGTACGTTCATCCAAGAATGCTGAAATACCATTTGAAAGCACATAGGAGAGGTTGCCAAGTCAAGGTTGGGAAATTCCTGGAGATTTGGGCATGGAACCTTGGGAGGATGGAGTTTGGAGAGGGGGTGGAGCTCAGTGGAGATGGGATGCAACGAAGCCCACCCTCCAATTTGGGCTTGGAATATTCCTGGAGATTTGCAGGGGGTGCCTAGGGAGGGTAGAACTTGAAGAGTAGGGGGAACTCGGCACTGATGTGATGTCACTCCAAGATTGCAATTTCTCCTTGACTCTCCCAGGCTACCGTAGCTTCGGAGAGTGGACTCTAGGGTATAGCATACAGTCCACCTTCTGAAGATGCCATTTTCTCTAGGAGAACTGCTCTATCTAGCCTGGAGATCTGTTGTAATTCCAGGAGCTCTCCAGATCTCACCTGGAGCGGGATCATGAGAGGGAGGCTGCAGGAAGGGTTGCCTCAGTGCTTAGTTCTTGTGGCCCTTTCTTACACGCCCAGGGAAATGCTGATCGCCACTTTGGGGTCAGGAGGCAATTTTTCTCCACGCCAGTGTAGCTGGAGATCCTGAAGTTTTGTTTTTTGTCCTTTTCTGGGCATGGAACGGTGGTCACTGGGGGTGTGGGGGGGAGGTGTGGGGAATTTCTTGCATTGTGCAGGGGGTTGGACTAGATGACCCTGGAGGTCCCTTCCAACCCTATGATTCTATTGAGGCTGGTAACCCTGGGAGAAAGAGAAGACAACTGCACTTTGCCCTGGTTACCTCTCTGCATCTCTGTGGCTGAGGGTCATTAAGCATGATAGAAGTACTGTGGGATGAATCAATAAGACAGCACTCCAATAGCCCAAGAAAACGGCCAACCACCTCTGAACATCTCTTGCCTTGAAAATCCTGCAGGGTCACCATAAGTCAGCTGCAACTTGACGGCTCTTTCCACCACCGCCGTTGTTTAAAAGGCCCTTCGAATGCTGTTGAAAACAAGGGCCTCCTGGAAAGCAAGAGCATCGGACTAGATGCTGCAGATCTGCTAAAACGATGGGCTCCAGATTTAACAAAGCAAACACTCACCTTTAACTCAGCTCTCTCATTGAGTCGACAGCCACTGCACACCTAAGCGGATTTCAGCGCATGCCGAAGAGTTCACGTTATCAGTGACTAATTTCAAAACCATTCTATTTGTTGGCTTTGCCACGAAGCGGCAGAAAGACTACTGAGGGTTTTTGTTTTGTTTTTTTAAAGAGATAACGCTGGCTTTACTGTGACATCAAACATACGACACTAAATAATGTGCGTTTCTGTTTGTAAAGGAGAGAGGGAGGGAGAGAGAAAGAGGTGGCGGTTCTTTGTAGCCCTTCTCTGGCAAAGCCAACTTTATTGCATCCTTTTTACATATTAAATTTTTTAATAACGTTGGTGGAGGAAGCAAAGGAAACAAGTTTGTCCAGTAATGTTTTGCTTGCTTACCCTGGTTCTCAGTTGCTGGATTTCCTTTTATGGGATGCAGAGAACCCAGTCTCTAGAAGAAGCCCGGCACGGACAGTTGATCTCTGGAGAAGATGTCTGCATTCAGGAGACACTGATAAGATTGCATCTCCTCTCCGTGACTCTATTGAGGTGGGTTAACCGGTGTGGTTAGTCCAGTTACCACTAGTTAGCAGAGTGCTTAAATAAAGCTGCAAATGCATCAGTGTCACCTTACCAGGTTCCTCATCTTACAAAGCTACACAGAGTCACGTTGCAAGTTGAGAAGAGAAATACCTCTCTCTTTATTTGAGAAGTACACTTTGGATAGGAAACAGCAGAGGCAGGGTAGAGTACTAACTTACTAGCTAAAGGATGGAAGCTGATGGTGAGAGGGCCATCTGCCTCATGGTGTAGTGGTTAAGTGCGTGGACTCTAATCTGGGAGAACCGGGTTTGATTCCCCACTCCTCCACTTGCACTTGCTGGTGTGACCTTGGGCAAGCCCTAGTTCTGTCAGAGCTGTTCTTGAAAGAGCAGCTCTCAAAAGCAGTTCTCAGCCCCACCTCCCTCACAGGGTGTCTGCTATGGGGAGGAGAAGGGAAAGGAGTTTGTAAGCCACTCTGAAACTTCAAGTGATCTCTTCTTCTTCCTCTTATTTACCTTAAGGAGTCTCAAAGTGGCTTACAGTCTCTTTCCCTTCTTCTCCCCACAACAGGCACCTTGTGAGCAATGTTCCCTCTAAGCTGTGGAGTCTTGTCCCTTCACTAAGTGGGGAAGAAACGAAGCATACAGCCATCTTCGGCAATGAGTCCACCCTGATAATCTAGTACTTTTTGCCAGCGCTCTTTTTCTAGCAGGAACTCCTTTGCCTATTAGGCGACGCGCCCCTAATGTAGCCAATCCTCCAAGAGCTTACAGAGCTCTTCTTACAGGGGCTACTGTAAGCTCTTGGAGGACTGGCTACATTAGGGGTGTGTGGCCTAATATGCAAAGGAGCTCCTGCTAGGAAAAGAGCCCTGCTTTTTTGCTGGTGACTGCATGAAAAGAATGAAAAGAGGGACAGCAAGGGAAAGAGTTTATATGTTTATCTGAATTTTTAAAAAGGTAATTCAAAGATGAATTAGAAAAAGGGCATTTGGTTTCAGTGGAATGACTCCTAAATCCGATGTGTGTTAAGTGCCGTCAAGCTGCTTCCGAATCAATGACCTCCAGAACATCTTCTCAGACGGCCTTGCTCAGAAACGGAGGACCATGGCTTCTTTGATGGAGTCAATCCATCTCACATTGGGCCTCCCTCTCTTCTCGCTGCCTTCAACTTTTCCTAGCATTATTGATTTTTCTAGTGACTCTTGTCTTCTCATAATGTGACCAAAGCTCAATAGTCTCAGTTTAGCCATTTTAGTTCCTAGGGAGAGTTCAAGTTTGAATTTGATCTGGAACCCACTTATTTGTCTTTTTGGTGGTCCATGATAGCTGTAACACTCTCCTCCAACACCATATTTCAAAGAAATCTACTTTCTTCCCGTTGGCTTTTTTCATTGTCCAAATTTCACACCAACGCTTGGTAGTGGGGAACCCCATTGTATGAATTCTCTTGATCTCGGTCACAAACAACACACCCCTATACTTAAGAATTTTTTTCTAACTCCTTTGGGGCCATCCTTCCCAGTCTCAGTCTCTTTCTTATTTCTTGAATTGTAGTCTCCCTTTTGGCTGATAATAGAGCCAAGGAATAGAAAACCCTTAACAAGCCCCCTAAGTAAAGGTAAAGGTTTCCCTTGCTCGAAAGCCAGTTGAATATAACTCTAGGGATGCGGTGCTCATCTCTGTTTCCAAGCTGAAGAGCCAGTGCTGTCCAAAGACGTTTCTGTGGTCATGTGGCTGGCATAACTAGACTCCGAGGCGCACGGAATGCTGTTACCTTCCCATCAAAGCGGTACCTATTTATCTACTTGCAATTTCTTGCTTTCGAACTGCTAAGTTGGCAGGAGCTAGGATCAGAGACAGGAGCTCACTCCATCATGCAGCACTCGGGTCTCAAACTGCTGAACTACCAACCTTCCAGTCTGCAGTTCAGTGTCTTAATCACTTGATCCACTGCAGCCCTTAACAAGCCCCCTAGACATGGTCAAAAGTATGTGCATGGAGTGTTGAGGATTGTAATTGCTCATGATGGCCACGTGACCCACAAAATGCTGCTTCTCCCAGCTGAATTTATAGCCAAGTCTTAACAAGCTAAACTTCCAGCCAATTCCTTGGCAATCATCCTGAAACTACTCATTTGTATCTTCAATTGACAGCTGACGATGGGCTGTGTGTCTTGTACTTCTCCTTTCTTGCAACTCCAAGCATCTCTGACAGCATCAGTGCTGCAAGGGTGTAGGTGAAGTAAGTGGGCTGGGAGTGGCTTACGAAAACTTGTTTACTGCTTCAGAGCTACAAGGTGTTGGCTTGGTTTCAGCTGTAGGTTGTGACTCCTGATATCTTCTGGCTCAGAGCCAGCTGCAGCTGTTACCAACTGAGGGCTAGCAGGTAACTCTTCACTGGAGAAATCTGAGCCCTCACTCAGCAGAGACTGACTTACGACACCTACTGTAGCAATTTATACTATTCCCAGCCAAACCAGGCCTAGCTAAAAGATACTGCCAGTCACAAAGGGAGCTGATCTCTGTAGTCAGATCAGCTGTAATTCCAGGAGGACTCCAGGCTTACATCAAGTTCCAGTTGCGTTTTGATCTGAATCAAGAATGCAGATCAGCTTGACATTAAGTAACTATAAAAGATACAGTTCAGAGCCTGAGTTCAAAACACCATTTTGTGTTTGAAGTTTATCTAGGGTTACCAACCTCCAGGTGGTTGCTGGAGATCTCCCAGTATCAGAACTGCATGGTCCACTATTCTTTGCCAGTTCTATGTAACATGTGCCTATTTGTACCTCAAATTGGGTGACCTCTGCAGAAGGCCTCATTGGGCCGAAACACTAATTGGTCCTTGTGTGTATGCCATTTGTACTTTGTAATGAGGCTTTTGTTGGTCCCTTATATGTTTCTTAAACCTTTCGGTAGCTGGAGATCTCCTGATTACAACTGATCTCCAGGCAACAGAGATCAGTTCACCTGGAGCAAATGGCTGTTTTGGAAGGTGGACTGTATGGCATTATACCCCATTGGAGTCCCTGCTCTCCCCAAACTCCACCCTCCTCGGGCTCCACCCCCCAAACCTCCAGATATTTCCCAACTCTAAGTTTATTCCTGCTCCTTTTCACTAGGAGCAGGTAGCTGAACCAAATAATAAAAGCCCAGGACTGGACCCAATCCCCTCCCCCAATATGTTTCCACGTTTTGCACATGAGTTGTTAAAAAAAAAGGTTATAACTTTGAACATTAATCTTCATGGGAACACAAGGCGAGGCCGTAATTCACTCCCATTAAAACTGTAATAAGTGAAACGGCACTGAAACAAGGACATCATCGCCAGAATAATCACTCCATTCCGCACGTAAGTGTGTTTCAAATGACATCAGAGGTTACAAGCGCCATAAAACCCGTTACGGTTTTATAGCTACCACAAGCCCTCTGAGCCCAGCTGACTTCATTACCGCAAAAGGCTCTGTCCGAGCCCTTCCCTTTAAAACGTGTTTACAGTCAAACTAGTAACGGCATTAGAAAAAGCAAGTTCCTATAAAAAACATTTACCTAGCAAAACTCCCTGTCTGCCTGTTACTAGAACTCTTGTTCCCTGCAGTAAACCAGCCCATAATTGAGACCAATGTTATATAAAGATAAAACAGAAAAACCCAGTCCAGAGGCGGCCGCAATTTATTGAGTTGCAGTACCGGTGAAAGCTGAGATAGGGGGCTGGGATCAAAAGGCTTTACTAACATGGATGACAGTGCTTCAAAAATAAGGAAAATATAGCTTGGCCCCTGACGTGGGTAGCCCACATTTTGAACCACGTTACTGCACCTTGTTCCTCAGGTTGAAGTATTCTTGGAGATTTGGGGATAGATTCTGGGGAGGGGAGGGGAGGGGAGGAACCGCAGTAAGGTATAATATTATAAAATAAACCCTCCAAAGCTGCCATTCTCTCCAGGGGCACTGATTTCTGTGGTCCAAAGATCAGTTGTACTTCCAGGAGAACTCCAGGTGAACACCTGCAGGTTGGCAGCCCTAGCCTCCTTTTGGACCGGACCTGTATTGAAGGCCTACCTTTCAGAATGATATGGAGCAGTGGGGGAATTTATTAGCTTTCCAACATCGCTATAAATTTTGAAATGAGTCACTTGGTTCATGAGATCTGGTTTGGAGGGTGGAGTCTATGGCACTGTACTGGTCTGTAGTCCCTCCTCAAATCCCACCCTCCCCAGGCTCCACCCCTCAAATGTCCAGGAATTTCCCAGCCTGGAGTTAGCAGCCCTATTTCCTTCCCACCCAACAGCCAACCTACCTTCACGTTCCTGCAGTCTCTGAAGAAGAAAAGATTTTTCTCCCCCCCCCCCCCATTTTATTTTCTCTTGTAACAGTAAACCATAAAACCAATTCCCTGGGAGGAGGATGAGAAAGAGGAAGAGCCAAGGCACTGAGAACTTCTCTTGCCTGCTTGAAGGGCAGACTCAAACATGTTTATTTTCTGCTGGCTTCCCCCCACCCCCTTTTTTGAGTAAGCTTTCTTCTTGCAAGTGGAAGGAACTGCCTGAGCAGAGTGAAGATCGCAAGGTAGATGCTGCTGGAGGCTTGAATGTTCATTTGGTGGAGGGGGCGCAGCCATGAGGGAAGACTCAATGCAATCAGAACTACAGAAGGAAGGGAGGGAGGGAGGGAGGGGGAGAGAATCTGCCTTGGTAAGTCTGTTTCCTGCACATGCACAGTGGACACTGATTTGGTTTTTGGCCATTTATAACTTCCCCGTATATTTTTTTACAGTTTTTAGATTTTTCTGCACCCCTGGGGAGTGGCCCACATGTGCAGGATAATCACTTTACCCTCCACGTGTCCCTGATTTGTGGAAATAAGTATCCGCATGCACAGGGGGCACTTGGCTATTGGATATATAGATAGCCAAGTTGCCCCCTCCGTGTGGATATCTAAATCCGTGTGGAGGGGGCACTTAAGGGGCAGGGAGTTTTTTTTTTTTTTTTGCACATTTAGGGGACTCCCCACGTGTGCAGAAAAATCTTAAAAGTTAAAAAAAAAACTTTGGGGGGCGATATTTAGATTCCCCCCAAAGTTAAAGAGTGTTCTCTGTGCATGTGCAGGGAATGCTCTGGGAATTGCGGCAGGCTGGCGGCTTAGAGCCGCATGGGCCTCACCGTTGCAACCGGGGGCAGGGGGGAGATCGGTGGGCCCAGTGGCTCTGAGCCACGTGGGCCTTGCCGTTTCAACCTGGGGGCAGGGGGGAGATCAGCGGACCTGTGGCTCACCATCGTTGCCCAAGGGAGGGGAGGAAGGCTCACCTGTAACTGCTTCTTCAGGTGGCGCTCCTTCTCTCTCCCCCCGCAAATACCACGGGTCCTGCCTCTTGTACAGTTCTAATTAGAAAAAGGTAGGGGAAATTGGCTTTGGACCCCTTGATGACATCATAAAAAGCATCAGCCACCAATCAGGTTATCACATCGAAATATAAGACAGAGGCATACACATTTCTGAAAACGTGAAGAAGTCTGGCCACTTTACCTGATACCAATATGCCAACTCTTGGCTCTTGGCCTACGGGCTACAAAGGCTAAGAGTTAAGGCCAAGCTAGGGCTTAATGCCCTGCACCACTGAGAGGGACAGATGTTTAGCCACAGGCCTTGTACTGCTGGCTTAAAGGGTCCCAGTTTCCTCCTCTCCCCTTTCTGTTATTGGTGGGAAGTGGAACTCATTGTATGGTTATTATTATTCCTTAGCTGACAGCAATGTTCCTAAACTCTTCAGCAGCTCTTTTCTGAGGCACAGCAGAAACTAGAGATGAAATTGTAGGGTTGCCAGCCTCCAGGTGTGGCCTGGGGATCTCCCGCTTTTACAACTGATACCCAGCTGACAGAGATCAGCTCCCCTGGAGAAAGTTGCTGCTTTGAAGGGTGGACTCTATGGCATTGTACCACACTGAGGCCCCTCCCCTCCCCAAACCCCGCCCTCTCCTGGCTCCACCCCCAAAGTCTCCAGGTATTTTCCAACCCGGACATGGCAACCCTATCCAGTTGGTATTCCATCCCAGACACTCAGATTAAGTCTCATGAATTATGAGCTTTGATAATATCAGACATTTCCTTCAAAGAGCCTGCAAGTAGAAATCTTGTCATCCCAAACCCTTGTTCTTAAGCACAGCTTTTGAACGGTGTTGTTATCAGAGAATAGATGCACCGGGGGGGGGGGAGTTGAGTTGGTTTGGTGTAGTGGTTAGGAGCGTGGACGCTAATCTGGGAGAACCAAGTTTGATTCCCCACCCCTCCACTTGCAGCTGCTGACTGACCTTGGGTCAGTCACAAGTTCCCTTAGAGCTGTTCTCTCAGGAAAGGTGTCTGTTGAGGGGAGGGGAAGGGAAAGGGGATTGTAAGCTGCTGTGAGAATCCAAGTGAAGGGCAGGGTGTCAATCCAATCTCTTCTTCTGCTTCTTGGCTAGAGCTTCTTTTAGGGACTGGGATGGAAATTTGAAGGTAAAAAAGGAGAACTCAGGAGGCCGGAGCCACTAGGCTGTCAGTGACCCTTAGCAACAATCTCCCTGGCTTCCTTTCCTGGTACTGATCAATCTGTCACACAGGAGGCAGCCTGATCCACCATACAAGCTCTCCTTCATAAGGTGGACGAGAAGAAGAAGAGCTGGTTTTTATACCCTGCTTTTCTCTACCTTAAGGCTTATAATCACCTTCCCTTCCTCTCCCCACAACAGACACTTTGTGGGGCAGGTGGGGCTGAGAGAATGCTGACAGAACTGGGAGTGGCTCAAGGTCACCTTGCAGGCTTCACGTGGAAGAAGAGCAGGGAATCGAACCTGGCTCTCGAGATTACAGTCCATCCCTCTCAACTGATACACCACACTGGCTCTCAAACCTCTATGTATCCTTGATCCATCTCATGGGAAGGTGCTGACGCAGGGGCATAGCAAGGATTTTTTTATTGGGGGGGGGCATTTAAATAAGTCAGGGGGCACACGTGTCTTAAGAGCACTTTCCTGGGAATAAGCCCCAGTGAATAAAATGGGACTTACTTCTGAGTAGACCTGCTTAGGATTGCTCTTTGCAAACATTCCTATTTTTTATCCCCCCCAGATGAAAACAGTACTTTTGCAGGTACCTTTCCTCCCCCAACCCCCCCCCCCAGGCTAGATGGGAAGTCAGGAGGCCTAGACAGGAAGTCAGGGGACCCTGCCCTGAGATGCTGCGCTGACCAGACATGAAAGAAATGGAAGTCTGCCATGATCGGTCCCCAGCAGCTGGGAATTCCAATTGTGCGCTGTTGAATTGCAGATGACTCATGGTGACCCCACTCACAGGGTGTTCAAGGCAAGAGATGAGCAGAGGTGGTTTGCCACGGCCTTCTGCTGCACAGCCCACGGCTTCCTTGGCGGCCTCACATCCAGGTACTAACTGTGGCCAGCCATCCGTAAGCTTCCAGGCTCTGCAGCAATTGATACAGACACACAAATGTTTTGTGGCTAATAGCCATAAATAGTTCTCTCCTCCATCAATATGATGTGTCCCTTCCAATGTCAACAAAGGAAATGACGCCTGCCATATCCTGAGGTTGATCCTTTTGCAATCAGTTAGGGCTACTGAGTGGAAAAGGACTTCCTTTGCACTGTATGGACTCGACTGTGAATCTGCGTTCGCTTCCATCCCTTTCTGCACTCTCCTTTTAATCCATGTTCATCACAGTGTCCTCCAAGCAATTCTGCACTAAAATCGAATTCAGCCTTCTTTTAAATCCAGCCCCCCTGCCCAGCCTCCTGCAGCCCAGCTGGCCAGCGGGGTAAGCTTTAACCTACAGAATCCCTCTCCTGGCATTGCCAGTGTAATGACATCACCCAGGAGTGACGTCATTTTGTTTCCAACATTGGGGGTGACACTCTAGGTTTTGGGCAAAACTCAATGGTTTTGAGGCCCCCCAAATGATAGAGTTTTGCCCTAGGGCTGCCAAGTCAGCCCGGGGGGCAGGGGATCCCCTGCTACAGGGGTTCCCAATCCACCAACCAGCATTCGGCTGGCAGGGGGAACCCCACCCCCGAAGTCGTCCAGTCAGGATGACGTCCCCAGCGTAATGACGTCACCCGGAAGTGATGTCATCACGTTGGGGACGTTGCCGGGACAATGCTCTAGCAATCGCTCCAAAACTCTATGGTACCAACGTGATGACGTCACGATCTGGTACCATAGAGTTTTTGGGTGATTGCCAGAGCGTCACCCTGGCAACGCCCCCAATGTGATGATGTCACTTCCGGGTAACATCATTGCTGCGTGCACACCGGGGAAGCTCCCGGACCCATTTTGCCCAGAACCTAGAAAGTCGTCTTCAGTGTTGGAAACATGATGATGTCACTTCCAGGTGAAGAAGTCCAGGAATGATCAGGAGCCCCTCCCCCCATAAGCAGCCAGGTAAAACCTGGCCACCTTAATAGGGTGGCCATGAGTCACTCGAGACTCATTGACACCTTTGTCTTGAATTGGAAGAGAGTGGCCTTTTTGCAAAAACATTTGGAGGAGGCAAAAAGTGCCCCTTCTCTGAATATTTATTCATGGGGTATGCTCATTCAGCGTAAGAATCGTACTGATCCCAGAACGCATTGCTCCAAATCTCAGTTAATTTTGTGGCATCATCCTGTATCCATATCCAATCAGCTCCGTTATGTCGTCGCAAGAATAATGATTACAGATCTGCTGAGACCACCGTTTCCCAGATGAAGAACAGTTCAGAAATAAAATGACACCAGAGAGGCAGTTTACCTGGGACAGAAAGGCCCCAGAGGAAGTAAATTAGGTGAGGAGAATGAACACCCCCCCCCTCCAACTTTCCTCCCCAGAACTGAAACAAAAAGGCATTAATCACAGCCCTCATTTTAATCTCTTGTATAACCTTGGAACCAACAAGAAGGTGATCTGAATCTTATCCACCAAGCATTCAGAGCGGGAAGGAGGACTATCTATCAGCAAAGCAATTTATGATAAGGGGTCTCTTTGTACCCGAAGAACAACACAGCTGCTTCCACCCAAAATGGAAGCAAATGAAGGGGGAAATGTCTGTTCCAAGAAATGGGACTGGATGCTTTGTGTCTCGGTCTGTTGCCATGGCCCAGCAGGCCACCGTTCCTGCCTTCAAACAAATATTGCCGTTTTTTTGTGAAAATAATCAAACACTCGTCTTTTCCTGACAGAGACTTTGATGCTTCAAGACAGCTTATTTCTCTCCTGGTGTCTATATAAAGGGAACAAAAGAACTGGACATGCTCCAGAGAGTAACTGCTAGGGATGTGCACCTAAAGGAAGAAAATCAATATTTTTCCAGATTCAGATTTTGAGAAGGGGTTCCATGTTGGTCTTCCAGAGTATTTGGGTCTCTCGTGCCATTTCATCGTTTGGATTCAGGTGTTTTTGTAGGTTTTTGTTTTGTGGGTTTGTTTTTGAATTCTGAATTTTTTTGGATCCATTATTCCCCATGAAGGGGTTATTTTTGGGGTGAGGGTTGTAGCTTGGGGAGGAATGCCATTTTGGAATGAAGCCCGTTAAAACCAGAAAATCAGAAACAACCCAAGGATGAAGACACTCGGACACCAGGATCAGGAGAAGCTGATTTTAATGATGTCAGACTCGGCCTTAATAAAATTTCCAAAAGCAAGTGCCGAGCCCCAATTTTATGCGGGCTCGACCTTTTATACCAAAGGGGCGGGAGTCTACAGAAGAGAAAGGGGTTAGTGTCATCTGTGTACATCCTGCGTAATTTTTGTAAGCCAAGCATCCGGTTACAATATTTGCGCATGTCTAATAGTCAAACTAGCTGGAATGTTCACTTCAAGTAATGCTGTGAGCTGCTGGAATTCTCATGGTCTCCTAGCAGAAACTATCTCGGATAGTAGCAAGCAAAACAATGGGCGCTTGTGTGTTTTTGCGCTCTTACGCATGCGTTTCACTGCGTCTCATGTAACGTCAGAGAATCGTGTGCTTAGGCCTTGCGGTTTTGCAGCTGGCTAACTACACAGTGGTTCACAGTATTTAAAATTCTGTTCCTTCAGTATATGTGTTTGTTGGTGGGGGCTGAATAGGAGAAGGCCATCAAACCTGAGGTAGGCCTGGGCCTCGTCTCCTCCTCCTGCTGCCCCCCTTCCCTCCTGTCTCCAACCAGCAATCTGAGGGCAGCTCCCTCCGGAGAGCAGGAAGTCCATCAAGGTGGTGAGGAGATCTGTCCGAGAATGCTGCAGGAGGGAGAACCAGTTCCTGGGTGGGAAACTGTGGTGTTATACTGTGGAGTTTTGGGCGGGAAGTTGGTCTTGGAGAAGTCTGAAGCCAGTCAGACTATTGATTGCAGTCTGCAGGAGGCAGAGAGGCCATGTTGGGAGAGATGCTGATCTAACCTTCTCCAATGAAATGAAGTGGTGTGCCTGCCCTGCAGACCATCTAGACAGGGCCTGTGTGTAGAGAAGGGAAAGATGGAGCGGTTTTGTCAACTTTATTTTTGATTCTTCGGTTCACTGTACGCCTGTAAATAGTTGCGTTTTGAAATAAAGCCTTTAAATAATAAAGGGTTGGGATCCCTCTGTCCCACCTAGTTTTCCCCAGCCGCTTACACATGCCAGGAGTGGGTCAGGGAGTCCCTGAGGAGTTGAGGACAAAACAGCCAGTTGCCAACTCTCCAGGGGAGCCCTGAAGATTCCCAGGAAGCCCTATGGTGGGTTCCCAGTTACACCGAAGAAAGGTTAGAAGGCTGTCCCACCTAACCAGAGCCCAAGACAGGGACAGTGGTGGCAGCAGTACCCGGAGACAGCAGAGAGAAGCTGCCCCTTCAGGTGCCAGGTCAGGCAAAGGAGGGGGTAGGCAGAGCAAATGACACCAAAATTTAAAGGAACCTTGTGCATCCGATCCACTAAAGAACCCCCGTATTTCAAGATAATTATATGACAGGCCCCTGCTCCTTTTCTTCCACGAGGCGGATTTTCCCACCAAAACACTGTTCACCACTCTGACAGAGCAGCCTCTTAGCAGCGTGTCTAAATTATAAACTTATAACTTTCTTTGGGTCCCACCCAGTGTTAGAGAAGTTATTTGGCTTTTGCCCAGGCTAGAGTTTTATTGTAACTCAGCAGTAGCCCTCTTATCTAATCCTTTGGAAATGGCCCTTGACACGAAGTAAAGTTGAAACAAAAGGGTTGATTTTATTGAACAGCCACGCTTGGATCAGGAATAGGGCAGGGGATGATGAGCTGAGGTAACTGTGGTTCTTTAAAAGAAAATTAGAATATCAAACAGGCAACAGAGCATAACTGAACCTTAAATCCTAAGAGACTCAGTTCTTTACTGTGAGACTGGTTTCTCCTGTAGATTTCTTTCAACAATGATGTGTCTTAGTAAAGCTTCATGAAAATATCTTAGTTTCCTGGAAGTTAGAACTTTCTTCCTATGTATCAATACTTCCCTTGTGGGATTATAACTTTCCCTTTCTGTACTCTTGAGGAGTCTAAGACCATTTCCTTTTTCACTTCTCAGAGAGGGGCGTAGAGTTTTGAAATGCCCGGGGGGAGCAGGGGCTCTTGTGTGCCATGTCCCCGCTGCCACCTCCCCCCCCCAGCATGGGCACTCTTGCCGTGCCTCCCCAGGGCCTTTCCTAGGCCCGCCCGCCTGCCACCGCATCCTCTCCACCCCCCCATCCAGGAGTGGCCAGAGCAAACTCATTTATGCAGTAGCCAAATTGCTCGCCCACAACTTTAATGCCAGTAGCTCACAAAGTAGTGGGGCCGTGGAAGGGCTGGCTGAGCTGCCCAGGAACCCACCACCTCCCTTCCTCACAGCTTCCTTACTTCGACCTTCCCAGTCCTTCTGGCAGCATCCTCACAGCTGGCTTCAGACCCCGTGCCTATAAGTTGCTGCGCACGGCATCGCACACGCCAAGGAAGGAGAGGGGACACCCCCCCCCATAGACTCGGGTGCAGAGGGGAGACACATGCCATTCGCTGCACTCCCCCACCCGGGATCCATGGAGGGCAAGACTTCTGTGGGAAAGGGGGGGGTTTCCTTCCTTGGGAGGGAACAAGAGAAGCCTGCCACATCCTGGAGGGGAACGGGGACTCTAACAGCTCTTGTCTGCCTTCCCTAGAGAGAGATTAAGTTGAGCAACCGTGTGGGTCTGAAGCAACAGAACAAAGTCCAGCAGCATCTTTAAAACCAGCAAAGTCTGATTCCGGGTCTACGTTTTCACACGCACACAGAACAAATTTTGAGGCCAGTGGCACCTTTAAGACCACCAAAGTTTTATTCCAGGTCTAAGAGCAGGAAAGGGAGGGACGGATGCGCGGGCACCCCCTGCTCTCCCGTCTCGTTCTTCAGTGCTGCGACGGGGAGGAGGGCAGAAGGGAGGGCTCTGGTGGACTCGGCGGGGCTTCCCAGAGAATGCTTGCCAAGTGGGGGGTGTTTGAGCAGCCGGTGCCTCTACTGCGGAGCCCTTGGCGTGTGGGCTGTTGCTGGGTTCGGACAGACAGAGTGGCCAGGCCGGGGGGAGGGGGGAAGAGAGGCAGCGGCGGGTGGCCGGGCAGGCCGAGGAAGGGCCCTCGGCTGAGCCCCCCCCAGGGAAATTTGGTGGGGGCTCGAGCCCCCCCCGTAGTTGACGCCTATGTTCTCAGACCAGAAGTCCCTTCTGAGTTGAACCCTCTAAATAACTGGGTAATGCTCCCTCTAAGCTGTGGAGTCTTGTAAGCAAAAATTCTACTTTGTGAGCTACTGGCATTAAAGTTGTGAGCGAGTGATTTGGCTACTGCATAAATGAGTTTGCTTTGGAGCCATTCTCCCTCACACAAAAATGCGTGAGCCGGAGGCTAAAAAAACCTGTGAGCTAGCTCGCACTAACTCAGTTTAGAGGGAACACTGACCCTAAACCCTTTCCCCCACCAACTTTTACTGCACCCAACCAATGCTCCCGCTAAGCTGTGGAGCCTCATGAGCAAAAATTCTACTTTGTGAACTACTGGGATTAATTTTGTGAGCAAGCGATTTGGCTACTGGATAAATTAGTTTGCTCTGGAACCATCCTTCCTGAGCTAAGACAAAAAAAAAATGTGAACCAGAGGATAAACAATTGTGAGCTAGCTCACACTAACTCAGCTTAGAGGGAACACTGGAAGGAATATCCTCCTTTTCTTAGGAGCAATAACCCTTTTTCTGTTTGGCTAGGCTGGCAGTTTCCCACCAAGTGCCCATCTCCTTCTGTCAAGCCTAAACCCCAGTTCTGGAGACAGTGAATAAACGGAATTCAGCTAGTGCTGACACTTAGACATTAAGTTTTGATGTCTGAACTTTTCCCCAAATGTGTTGGTGTACAGTACAGGCTAGGAGTTGTGTCCTTTTGCTTCTCAAGTGACTTGTCTGTTTCCCTCAGTCTTGCACACACACACACATTCCTCCTGACTGGCAAATGCCAAATCAGTCCAAACGATGACTGACTGACTCCAACAAGACTCACAAGATTTTATAAAACTCTCCTCAGCCAGTGCTGACCAGTCGGGGGGGGGGGGGGGGGGGGGGTGTGCACGCAGGCAGCAGCCTGTCAATCAAAGTGCTTTACAGTGAGGCATTAACCCCTAATCTTCCAGCTCTCTGAGTTTGATGTCCTAAGCATCCTGCTTTTGGAGGTCAGTTCATCACAAATTGCATTAAGGAGTCAATTTCTACCAGCCCCTGAACAAGCTGCCAACGGCCATCTGACCCGTGTCTCCATTGTTTCCTGTGGGGGAAAAAAAATCCCATGCTTTCTCCAGGGCAAAGCAGCTGATAGCCAAATGCACAAGAGCAACCACTGGTTGAAAGCCTCCAAAAGCAAACAGAACTCGGCCGTGGGTGCAGCGATTAAAACATCATTGAAGAACGGCTGGACCCCAGGAATCCCACCTTGGTCGCCAGTGAAATTTACTGGGTTCAAACACTTAGAGCTCACAGTTTATTAGTGCTTACAGCAAGGAGAAAAGACGAGTGGCTGACCCTGGCCGAAGCCCGGTATTTATGCCTGAAAAGGATTACACCCCAAACACACCCCACTCCCAACGATAGGCTATTTACACTCTATTGTTTCCGGACTGGTTTTCTCTAGGATCCCTGTCTTCCTACTGGCCCATTCAAGGATCCTGGCGATCTATTGTTATGTGTCCCAAGCTAAGTCCTTTTGCAAGTAAGTTCAGACTCAATACATAACAAGAACCAACAAGCCCAACAGAATCAATGTTAAGCCATAAAATCCCAGCAGAGCCACTGGCCAACTGTAAAGCCAGAACCAGAAGCATGCCGAAAGACAAAACCTTTTAAAGCAGTAAGAACTTGGACAAACAAACCCCTTGCAAATTACACACGCTTTAAAAAATTATAATGCAAAGCAGTTAAAAAATCTGAAAACAAGTCAGGAGAAGAGAACCTAACAAAACAGCTCAAGCTTTTTAACCCCTTTTAAAAACAGCGCGAGACATAATCAAGGGAACCTAATTTGGAAGACAACCAGAAAGAAAGCAAAGCCCTCCCCCCAATCACAACCTCCCGGGGGGGAAATAGAAATAGATAAACGTGGAATCAGATTTTAAATAATATGTTGGGACAATGGGCAAGCCAGTCCTGGCAAAGAACAAGAAGATCTTTCCAGGTAGTCAGCATCAGGGGACAGAATTAATCCAACACAGAGACAGACCAGAGCAGCAACGGCATGACACAACCCCAAAAAATCTCACCCCAAAACAGAGTCAAGTTGCAGCCTCTTCGCCCAGGAAGCCATGGAGAGCCATGAGAGAATCACTGGGAATGGGCAGACAGTTTTAGTACTCCCCCTAATGGCTCATTAGGATTGCCAGCTCTTGCTTGGGAAATACCTGGAGATTTGGGGGGTGGAGTCTTGGGGGTGGGGTTTGGAGAGGGACCTCATCAGAGTACAATGCCACAGAGTCCATCCTCCAAAGCAGCCATTTTCCCCGGGAGAACTGATCTCTGCAGTCTGGAGGTCAATTGTAATAGCAGGAGATCTCCGGATGCCACCTGGAGGCTGGCAACCCCATGTCTAATCCTATTGCCTGGAGATGCCGCTTTCCTCCCCTCTCCCTGCCGTTGCCCAGGAAACCTGTTAAATGGAAGGAAAATAGCCCTGGGAGCCCTACCTTGCTCACCCCAGATATTCTTGAATATTCCCCCAATATTTTGGGAAATTTTCAGGGCCTGGTTGTTGGTTTTCCAAGGATCCCAAATATTACTCTGTGTGGATATACCCCCCAAAGTATGGGTATTAAGGTATTTTTCAGATATATATTCAGACTGGAAATATTGGACATGCTTCCCTAGTCAGCTGCATTAGATTTTCTAGATCCAGCTCTCTATCAGAAGTGGCTTTTGTGGCTTGAATGCATTTTAACAATCATCAATTGGAATACTCATTCCCAGGGGTTATTTTGAGCAGGAACGCACAGGAACGCCGTTTCGGGAGTAACACAGTGATGCACTGTGGAAAAAGCAAAAGCATACTAACTTGATCTGTAGTTTCATGCTTGTTGGAGGGGAGCTTCCCTGCAAGAGCAAAGGGAACCTAAACTAAAGTGTCTTTAGTCAAAGTGTAAAGCTGGCTCACCAGCTCTGAGCTGGGAAATACCTGGAGATTTTTGGAGTGGAGCCTGAGCGGTGGGTGTTGCCTTCTGACACACTTCTGGCAACGTCAAGAGAAGTGACATATGCAAATAAGTTATGCTAATGAGTTATGCTAATGAACTGCTGCAACTCTTTTTTTTTTTTAACGAAATGACCCCTGCTTCCAATTCTCATTGGAAAATGCCCCTTGATTTTGATACTCCCATGAATGAGTAAATTAGTCAATGGAGAGAGACCAGGTCTCCCGCATCCCTCCCAGTGGGAGAAAACTGCTGGGCAAAATGGGGAGAGCAATCAGCGTTACCTGATGCCATGCCATTATGTTCAGCGCAATCCAGAAGAGACATCATTGCATAGGGGCAACACGCTAGCCTTTGCCCAACCATAGAGTTTTGGGCAGATGCTGGCACGTATCTCCTATGCAATGATGTCACTTCCAGGTCACACTGGAAGTGATATCACCACGTGGTCAGCAACATAACAATATCGCCAGCAATTAGGGTTGCCAAGTCCCCCCCGGGAAACCCTGCTCGATCAGCCTACTCCCTGCCGGCCCGGATTGGGCCACCGCGGGGAACCCCACCCCCAGATTGCCACGCTGCGGAGACGTGCCCAGCATGATGATGTCACCCAGAGGTGGTGCCATTGCATCGGGCACGTTTTTTGGGGGGATGCTCTATCATTCGAGGGAAAACTATGGTTTTCCCTTGAATCACAGAGGTCCCACCTCCAATGTGCCTGATGCGATGACATCACTTCCAGATGACGTCATCGCGGCACGCGTGACAGAAGCCTCCCGAAGAGGATCAGACTCCCCCCGCTATAAGTTAAGTTAGATTTGGCAACCCTATGAACAACCCCTTCCCCCCCCCATGAATTTTCTGTTGGTTGCCAGCCTTAAGCTACCAACCCAAAGTTAGTCAGAAGGCCAAATGTCTTTGGAAGCAAGGCAGAGGGTTCATTCCTTGGACGTCTGACTCTAATTCACTTTGCCTTGAAATCTAAACTGCACCCCATCAACTGCTGTTTGGCTGCTATGAAGGAAAAGGACTTCTGCAGTCTGCGGTGATTAATACTCTACTGGAGAACTTTGGAGGACTCTTAGAATGTAACCTTTCACACTGACTCATCATGAATGGATTTGTTTTGCATGGCATTCTCACAGTACAAGGTTGCCACCATTCCCATGGTGGTTACCGTAGAAACACCATAGGCATAATTCAGAGCCACGTTACAAAAAAAAAAAATCCTTGACTGTGATCCTCAACAAATAAAGATGGTTATACTTAAGCTCAGGCATCTGTTGATTTCTGCAAGCATTTCCCCCCCTCTGCACCTGACATTTTGCCCATACAGTCCCCACACTCCTGTGGAAAAGTGATTTTGTAAAAGCCCATCAATCACCCTGGCCTTTACTTGTCTAAAACAAGAGAATTGCCCATCTTTGCCTCGATGGGATTTCACAGCATGAGAGAGAGAGGGGAGCTCCGCTGATCTTAGAGGGAGCTTTAGAACACCGGCTCAATGAAATGGAGAGTGAAATCACCCTGGCAGTGTGAATTCTCACCTTTGCTTGCGTTAGAGAACCGCTGGGTGGAGAAAGGATCCGCTCAAAGTCCCTTAAGTGAATGGAAGCAAGTATTTGGTCGAAGTGATGGTTTTATACCAGCACCGCGATTCCATTGCACTTGCAGTACATGATGATGGCGTTCTCCTTTCTAGCAGAAGGGACAAAAGGAATGAAGGTGGTTTGGTGGAACCCCATCATTGCTCAGAGGTTGGTCAGGGCACTCCCCACACCAAAGATTCCTGGTGTTGATTGAGTGGGTCTGGTGTGGGCAGCTGGGGAGAGTTTGGCTGTCTGGTTGGCGTACTGATCGCCTAGCGCACTGGTGGACAGTCTGTCAGGTCTACTGGAGGTGGACGCTGGCTGGGCTTTGGAGTATCTGAGGCTTTTGGTGCTTGGGGACTTCAACATCCATGCCGATGTGGCCCCCTCCAAACAGGCTCTGGACCTGGTGTCATCCATGGCAACACTAGGACTCTCCCAGATTGATCTGGAGTTAATGGAGGGCCCATCCAGAGCATAAGAAGAGCCCTGCTGGATCAGACCAGTGGTCCATCAGGTCCAGCTTCCTGTCTCACGCAGTGGCCAGCCAGTTCCTCTGGATGGCCAACAACAGAGCTAGGCTTGCCAGTCTCCCAACAGGGGGGTAGGGGTTTGCCCGCTTTTAGGGCCCTTGATCTGCTGGCCCGGATCCAGCTGGTGGGGGAACCCCACCCCTAAAGTGCTGCGTTCGGTCCGATGTGCCCAGTGTGATGATGTCATCCGGAGGTGATGTCATCGTGCAGGGCACATTGCGGGAGGATGCTCTATCATTCAAAGAAAAACACTATATTTTTTTCCTCGAATGATAGAGGCCCCACCCACAATGTGCCCTGCACGATGATGTCACTTCCAGGTGACATCATTGTGGTGTGCACACAAAGCACGCATGCTGAAGAACTCCCGAACAAGAAGAAGGAGCCCCCTGCCAGCAGCCAGGTAAGACCTGGCAACCCTAAACAGGGCATAGAGGCCGAGGCTTTCCCCTGATGTTGCCTCCTGGCACCTGGATTCAGAGGTTTACTGCGTCTGAAGGTGGAGGTTCCCTTTAGTCACCAGCTGAACTACCCACAAGCCCCTACATCCTCCATTAGAGGAATATAAGCTCCAGCAATAGAACTCAGAAGGTATGTGTGGTGTGGGACTACTTTCTTTTATCCCTGTGCCTGTGGAACTACCAGCACCAAAGTGGAAGGTTTGGTGATTGAGACTTTGGGGGGAAAGCAATGAGCCCAGTACAGCCAACAGCCCAGGTGAACAACCAATGTAGGGTGGGCAAACAAATAACATTGCTCTCACTGATTTCTGCGGGCTTTCTTGTTGGAAGCGCAGTAACAATGCATTGCACACTGCAGAAGTGAGGAAATAATTAAAGGGTTAATTCCCTTGCAAAGTTAAAGATATAGAGGGGTGTGTGATGCTGCCTCGTAATGAATTGGGGCCTAGAAGTTTCTGCTTTTAGTTTGTTCTCCTGTTGGTGCTTGCTGGATCGCCTTCAGACAATTCTCATTGGGGGAAAAAAAATCTTCACCCAGGACTCATGGTTTATGTGCAAAACTGCAACATCCAAGGGTCGTTTTCAGCAGGAGCGTGCCGGAACGCTGTTCGGGGAGTAACAAGCCCAGGAGGGGGCACATATGGTGATGCGCTGTGGGAAAAAGCAAAAGCAGACTAACTTGACCTGTATTTTCATGCTTGTTGTAGGGTAGCTTCCCTGCAAGAGCAAAGGACACCAAAACTAAAGTGTCTTTAGTCAAAGTGTCAAGCTGGCTCACCAGCTCTGAGTTGGGAAATACCTGGAGATTTTGAGGGTGGAGCCTGAACGGTGGGGGTTGCCTTCTGGCCCACTTCCGGTGACGTCAGGGGGTGCAGCATATGCAAATAAATTATGCTAATGAGATATGCTAATGAACTCCTGCATCTCTTTTTCTGCAAAATAACACCTGGACATCTATTATTTCTTTGCATGAGACTGCATTGGCAAATGTGGTCCCTGTGGGTGCCATAGAGTCCACCAAAACCCTTTTCCACCAAGAGTTTTTAGAACGTGAGTGGGACCAGGTGGGGATTTTGCCCAGCCAGGCTTCTGACTGGCCACCGAAGATCTAATTGGCTCTGCAGATTTTTTTTTAAAAAAAGCTACTTTGGCAGCAGCTGCCACCACGGCACCAGGATCTTCACTGTGTGACTGAAGGGAAGCTGCGGCAGCCATTTTGTGGCTGGCTCTGCCTCCTGCGGCAGCCATTTTGTGGCGGTCAGTTTGGGGCTGTGCCTACCACACTGTATCAGAATTCCAAAGGTGCCCTCAGGCTCAAAAAGGTTGGGGACCCTTGGTGTCACTCATTTCTGGGTAGAGACATTCAGCAACATTGCGTTCGATGGCTCCAGACAGATTGTCCCGTTGAAAACAATGGCCTGGATCCAACCACACAGTTCAAAAGCCCAAGGGTCCTTAAGTTTTCTTCTGAGAAAGCGATGAAATTGATGAGCAGTCGGGTTAGAACGGATCAAAGGAAGTCCTTCTTCACCCAAAGAGTGATTACCACATGGAATTCTCTGCCACAGGAGGTGGTGGCGGCTACAAGCATGGACGGCTTCAAGAGGGAATCGGATAAACATATGGAGCAGAGGTCCATCAGTGGCTATTAGCCACAAGGTATAGATAGGAACTCTCGGTCTGGGGGCAGTGATGCTTTGTATTCTTGGTGCTTAAGGGGGGCAACAGTGGGGGGGGGGGGGCTTCTGGTGTCCTGGCCCCACTGCTGGACCTTCTGAGGGCACCTGGTGTTTTTGGCCACTGTGTGACACAGAGTGTTGGACTGGATGGGCCACTGGCCTGATCCAACATTGGCTTCTCTTACGTTCTTATGATTTATGCCAGTCCCCCCACCATCTTCAGTCCACGGAACCCCTTGAAAACTTGTTCCTGGGTATCAACAGACCTTCAGGAACAGCCCAATATGGTGTAGTGGTTAGAGTTTTGGACTCAGATCTGGGAGATCTTGGCCCAAGTACCCCCTCTGCCATGGAAAAAGCAGCAAAAGCAGCAGCGGCAGCAGCAGAAGAAACTGGATTTATACCCTGCCCTTCACTCAGAGTCTCAGAGCAGCTTACACATTCCTTTCCTTTCCCCTCCCCACAACAGACACCCTGTGAGGTAGGTGAAGCTGAGAGAGCTCTCAGAGAACTGCCCTTGAGAGAACAGCTCTGAGAGAACTGTGGCTGACCCAAGGTCACCCAGCAGCTGCATGTGGCGGAGTGGGGAATGAAACCCGGTTCTCACAGATTAGGGTCTGCGCACTTAACCCCTGCAGCAAGCTTCCTGGGGGGTGACCTCAGGCCAGTCACACACCCAGCCTAGGCTACTCTACAGGGTTGTTGTGAGGATAAAATGAAAGAGAGACCCTCTAGGTCCCCATCCTGGCAAAGGCAGGGCATAAATGGAATAAATAAGTAAGTAAATAATACAATAAATAGTCAGGACTCGGGATGTGCCATGAAACAGAGAACTGGTAGAAGCCACCCACCCCTTAAGAAAAGGACACTTCAGTTTTCCTAACACAGCCCCCCCTCCCCCCCAAAAAGATTTATTTCTAAATAAGCGAGCAGATGGCACGGACTCACTGCTCCATTACAGATGGTAGCTAATTCGGTGCTGTGGGGTGTTACCCTCTTCATAATGTTTTTGACCTAACTGGGAAAGTGCTTAAAACTTCAACAGTAGTTTTGCACACGCTGCCGCAGAGCTTATATTGCAAAGGCCTCTTATCAAAGAGGAAGGTACTAGAAGTTTGCCAGTGCTACTAATAAGGCAGCAGCGGGAAGCGGGAGCCCTCCGACAATCCACTCTAGGTATTTTTAAAAGCTGCGCAAACATCTGCAGAGCTTCTCCCATGATTATTCCCTTTGCCGGTTAGCTACATCTCACTATATTTAGGTCCCATGGAAACAGAACTAATTAACACAACACTCACAAAAGCTGGCATAAATGTCACATTTCAAAGCAAGCATCCTCAACTTGGATACGGAAAAACACATTCCGAATTCTAGCAGAGACAAGGATGCGGGCTTAACTTCAAAATGAAGTTGGAAGATGTGGGCTCACAAAGACAGTGGGTTTTTGAGAAAAAGAAAACGAACAGTGTCTCAAACACACGTGCCACTTGGTCTGACTACAAACACGGCAGTTATGTCTCGGCGTCTAAAACCCAAAAATATCATCCTGCAGCATCTTCAGGACTGACAAAGGCAGCGCCCCAAAGCCTGCCTCCTGCTGACACTTCTCCGGGTGCCTGCCACAAAGGGATGGTGTCAGCATACTCTGAGGTATACTCTGAGCCACCACAGCCCACTGCTGGTGACCCCCCCCCCCATCATCATCATCATCAAGAACATAAGAGAACATAAGAGAAACCATTGTTGGATCAGGCCCATGGCCCATTCAGTCCAACACTCTGTCACACAGTGGCCAAAAACACCAGGTGCCCTCAGAAGGTCCAGCAGTGGGGCCAGGACACTAGAACCCTTCTCACTGTTGCCCCCTCCCCCGATCAAGCACCAAGAATACAGAGCATCACTTGCCCCAGACTGAGAGTTCCTATCTATACTTTGTGGCTAATAGCCATTGATGGACCTCTGCTCCATATGTTTATCTAAGTCCCTCTTAAAGCCATCCATGCTTGTAGCCGCCACCACCTCCCGTGGCAGTGAATTCCACATGTTAATCACTCTTTTATCTGTTCTAACCTGACTGCTCAGCAATTTCATGGAGTGCCCACAAGTTCCTGTATTGTGAGAAAGGGAGAAAAGTACTTCTTTCTCTACCTGCAGTATCCCCTGCATAATCTTATAAACCTCGATCGTGTCACCCCTCAGCCGTCGTTTCTCCAAGCTAAAGCGCCCCAAGCGCTTAAACGTTTCTTCATAGGGAAAGTGTTCCAACCCTTTCATCATTCTAGTTTAGGGTTGCCAAGTGTATTAAACTTACCAGCGGGGGGGGGGGGGAAGCTCTGCTGGCTGGGAGCTTCCCTGCCGCATGCGCTTTGGGCGGCGTCACTGGAAGTGACGTCAGCATGTCGGGGGCGTTGCCAGGGCGACGCTCTGGCAATCGCCCCAAAACTCTATGGTATCATAGAGTTTTGGGGCGATTGCCAGAGCGTCGCCCTGGCAACGCCTCCAACGTGATGGCATCACTTCCGGGTGATGTCATTACGTGAGGGAGGTCGTCCAGGCTGGACGACCTCAGGGGTGGGGTTTCCCCCGCCGGCTGAATGCTGGCCGGCGGATCGGGAACCCCTGTAGCGGGGAATCCCCCGCCCCCCGGGCTGACTTGGCAGCCCTATTCTAGTTGCCCTTTTCTGCACTTTTTCCTATGCTATAATATCTTTCTTGAGGTGTGGCGACCAGAACTGTGCACAGTACTCCAAATGAGGTCGCACCATCGATTTATACAGGGGCATTATGATACTGGCTGATTTGTTTTCAGTTCCCTTCCTAATAACCCCCAGCATAGCGTTGGCCTTTTTCATTGCAGTCACACACTGTCTCGACATTTTCATTGAGTTATCTACTACGACTCCAAGATCTCTCTCTTGGTCAGTCTCCGCCAGTTTGTATACTTATAGTTAGGATTTTTGGCTCCAGTGTGCATCACTTTGCACATCATCATCATCATCACCATTGAAATGCCCAATCTCCGCCACTGCAGGGCTCTGGGCGATACACAACACACACTGAAAGCATTAAAACCATAAAATAAGTACATAAATGATGCTAATCCAGCAATCTAAAAAAACCCAAGTGGCGAAATTACAGTTTCTTCCCAATTCTGGACTGTGGCCACCTCATGGGTATGGAGAGGAGGAATAAAACAATCTGATGGAAAGAAAGCAGGAGCAGGATGCCAGCCAAAATGGAAGCCGTCGCTGTCTTCGATCAAAGGCCTGGCTGAACATCTCTGCCTTATATGCCTGGTGGTATTGCATAAGGTCCCACAGGGCCCTGATGTTGTTTTGTCAGAGAGTTCCACCAGGTTGGGGCCAGTGCTGAAAAGGCCCTGGCCCTGGTCAAGGACAGCCATATGCCTTGGGGGCCAGGGATCAACAGCAGATTGCTATCCAAGAAGCGTACCACTTTTGCTGTAGTGGTTAAGTGCGCAGACTGGGAGAACTGGGCTTGGTTCCCCAGTCCTTCACATGCAGCCAGCTGGGTGACCTTGGGTCAGTCACAAGTCCTCTCAGAGCTGTTCTCTCAAGGGCAGTTCTTGAGAGCGCTCTCTCAGCCCCACCTACCTCACCGGTTGTCTGTTGTGGGGAGGGGAAGGGAAAGGAGACTGTAAGCCACCCTGAGACTCCCAAGTGAAGGGCAGAGTATAAATCCAATCTCCTCCTCCTCCTCCCAGGGACATCTCTGTTAGAACTCCAGCTATACTTACGTCACAGTGGCACTGGGGAAAGGGCTGTAGGCAG
The DNA here is from genome assembly GCA_029233225.1 of Lepidodactylus listeri. Classification (NCBI taxonomy): domain Eukaryota; kingdom Metazoa; phylum Chordata; class Lepidosauria; order Squamata; family Gekkonidae; genus Lepidodactylus; species Lepidodactylus listeri. The sequence goes on from JARCFY010000004.1 coordinate 145,693,161, forward strand.
TGGTGAGCGTGGGCAGCAGGAGAGCTCACAAGTGGGCAGGAAAGGATGCACAGGCAGGTGGCAGGCATGCAGGGGGGAGGGAAGGAGGAGTAATGTAATGTAATTGTAATGTAGTATGCTCTGTGTAGCAACCAGCCTGCCATGTGCTCCCAGGTAATGGCGCCCGCCGCATGGCCAGAGCACACGGTCAGGCAGAGAGGGGAGCTTGAATCTGGAGGAACAATAGACATCCGGATCGAAAGCCTCCACCAATGTGGGACCTAGGTTCTCCCTGGGGAGCCAATGCAATCAAAGGCTCCTCCAGGGAACCTATGACAAACATGCACATATGTTAAGCCCCTATCAGGTCTTTTGGGTGCGGCCGGAGGTGTGGCTCCGGCCAGCATATAATGAGGGCCCTGGAGCCCCTGAAAGCATGCTTGTTCTGACCATCTACTGGGCATGCTGAATCACTCAATAAAGGCTTCATTATTTCATTGTTCCTGGTCTCCTGAGTCCAGTACTCTTCAGTGTAGGGTTAGGGTTGAGGTTAGGCTTACTGGTGGTTGTGTAGAAGAAAGGAAGTGGGGCTGGGGAACTTCCTGTCCATGGCCACTCAAAACCTCCGCAAATGCAAGTGTTCTAAACACGGGAACCTATGACAAACATGCACATATGTTAAGCCCCTATCAGGTCTTTTGGGTGCGGCCGGAGGTGTGGCTCCGGCCAGCATATAATGGGCATCTACTGGGCATGCTGAATCACTCAATAAAGGCTTCATTATTTCATTGTTCCTGGTCTCCTGAGTCCAGTACTCTTCAGTGTAGGGTTAGGGTTGAGGTTAGGCTTACTGGTGGTTGTGTAGAAGAAAGGAAGTGGGGCTGGGGAACTTCCTGTCCATGGCCACTCAAAACCTCCGCAAATGCAAGTGTTCTAAACACGGGAACCTATGACAAACATGCACATATGTTAAGCCCCTATCAGGTCTTTTGGGTGCGGCCGGAGGTGTGGCTCCGGCCAGCATATAATGGGCATCTACTGGGCATGCTGAATCACTCAATAAAGGCTTCATTATTTCATTGTTCCTGGTCTCCTGAGTCCAGTACTCTTCAGTGTAGGGTTAGGGTTGAGGTTAGGCTTACTGGTGGTTGTGTAGAAGAAAGGAAGTGGGGCTGGGGAACTTCCTGTCCATGGCCACTCAAAACCTCCGCAAATGCAAGTGTTCTAAACACGGAACTTTTCTCAAGTAGTCGTCATTAGAACACTTGCATTTGTGGAGGACTGTTTTCCCCTCTTTATTCTTGGAAACTGCCTGTTTGTTCTGGTAGCGCACTGATAGTGCATCTGATGAAGAATTATCGAAACAGAGATCAAAATCTGGAGTCGTCTTCCAATCAACGATTTCATCAAATTGTAACATGGATGCTGCTGAGACATTGTATTTGTAACAATAGTTTTGTCCTGTTTAAATGTATAAAACGGTTTCCCTTCAGGCTAAGCTATCATAGTGCGTTCATTGGGCAGTGTTGTGTCTGTGACGCTCAAAACCTTCTGCCATGTATTTCAGGGAAGTGGGTGTGGCCAATGTGAAGGCAGGACTAGCGGCCTTCCTACAGATAAAGGGACTCTGGAGCTGGATTCTTCTCACTCATCATCAGAGAGGGATCCAGGGTCTGGTAAGCTGGCAGCGCAGATCAGCTGTGAGGTGGGTAGGGGAGAGAAAGAGGAGGCGGGAACTTGGGCAGCAGTGCCTGGATTAGCTGTGGGGGGTGCTGGAAGTGAAGGCGCTGTCCCATGTCTCAGGCCTCCAGATTTCATGGCAAGAGAGACTAGATAGCTAGATAGGCACACTGACCTTTCCTTCCTGTGTCTACTCTTCTGCCACTGTCCCCTTTGAAATGTAGACTGAGTTCTCAGGGACAGTTTCCCCTTCCTTCCATTCCCTCTCTCAGATGATGACAAACTCTCACCAAGAGGGGCGGTCCTCCCTTGGCGCCATGAGGCAGATGGCCCTCTCACCATCTGCTTCCATCCTTGGCTGGTAAGTTAGTATGCTATCCTGTCCCTACTCTTTCCTAGCCAAGAGTGTACTTCTCGAATCAAGAGAAGTATTTCTCTGATAAACTTGCAGCGTGGCTCTGTGTACCTTTGCAAGCTGGGTTAACCTGGTGAAGAGACGCTGATGCGTTTGCAACTTTATTTAAAGCACCTCTGCTAACTTGTGGGAACTGGACCAACTACACCAGTTGGGGGGGAGGGATCCAAGGCGAATGGCGGTGCCCCATCACCCACCTGGGTGCAGCAGGAGGAAGTCAAGCATTTCTCCTCGAAGCCAGATAGGGGTGTAGAGGAGAAAAGAGCCAGACTTCTTATCGGGGTTCCAGCTAGGGCTTACCCCCCAGCATACCTGAGATTGCACTTAGTGACTTAATCCGTGGGGTGGTTGTAAGAACAAGAAAGAGAAAGGTTGAGCAATGCATTGTTAACTCCCTGAGTTGGGTGAATGAGCCGTGGAAAAGGACGATCACCTGTGCTAGGCTTGTCAATGGCATCTGTAGCTCAATACCCACTGCATATGAGCAGGATTGGCTGGAGAAATGTGTGGCTTAGTGGTACTTAACCGAGCAGCATGTGAATATCCCTGCTTTCTTGTGTGGTCCGGGCTGCAGTGACTGGAGGACACTAGTACCTCCTGGCATCCTGAGGCGCTGGAAGGGTAATTCACAGACAGGTGCAGCTGAATTGGATTCATCTCCCTCAAGTCACTGTGATGCGGGGATCTTCTGATGTTAATGTTTCTACACTTGCCTTTGGGAAATGCCTAGGAAAGCAGGCAGATAAGTATCTTTGAAATGGAAGAAGAAGAAGAGGAGGAAGAGACTGGATTAATACCCCGCCCTTCACTACCTGAAGGAGTCTCAGAGTGGCTTACAATCTCCTTTCCTTTCCCCCTCCCCACAACAGACACCCTGTGAGGTAGCTGGGGCTGAGAGAGCTCTGAGACAACTGCTCTTGAGAAAAGAGCTCTGAGACAACTTGTGCCTGACCCAAAGTCATCCAGCTGGCTGCATGTGGAGGAGTGGGGAATCAAACCGGGTCCTCCCAGGTTACAGTCTGAGATCTTCACCACAACACCAATCTGGATCTCAGATCAGAAGACAGACTCAGATCTGAGAAAGACTGAGGAAGTTGCAGACATGTTATGAGTCACATAGGCTGTTATCACACATACCAGAAGATCCGACGTAGGTGCAAATGCCTGATGGCTTTAAAAGGGGTGATCAGACAGCAACATTTGGGAAGTGTCCCGCAGCCGTTAGCAACCCATGCTGCTCCGCTGCAGAAGCGGAGTTAAAAGACACCAGGGAAAATCTGGTAGTAAACGGATTGTGACGGGCCACGGACGGACTTTCCCCTGTCTGATCGTGCAAGTGCACACTCATGCCATCAGGATGGTCTGATCAGGCCATCCCAGCTCAGTGCAGTTCCCCCCCCCCCTTTGCAGTATGCGCATCATCACACACTCCATAGGGGACCCTCAGTGGGGAGGTGCAATTCCTCGTTTACGCGCATGGGAAACAAATCGCAGTTGCATCTGATCACATAGTGATGGGCTTGGCCCGCAGCAACAAAGGGCTGTGTGATCTTGCAACCGCGGATCTAATTCCTTCGCTCTACTTCAACTGGCGTGTGGAACCACAACCATAGTTTTGACTGCTGTCAGACCAGTCAAACATTTTCCAACCTCTTCCCTTAGCGGCTTTCTCCAAATGTAAGTGATCTTCCACACACCCCAAGGGTTTAAATTTGAGCGAGTTTCAATCCCCAACATCTCCAGTTAAAACAGTAAGGTAGCAGGTGATGGGAAAGACCTTTGCCTGAGACCCTGGAAACCTGCTGCCGGTCTAAACAGGCAACCCTGGCCTTCATGGACCAAGGGTCTGATACATCAAAAGGAAGCTTCATGGGTGAAAGAAGTTTCAGTTGCGCAAAAGCACTCAATATCTCTCTGCCGTGATCACAGAATGAATTATTGCAACTCAGGAGAAAGCTGCCCTTATATTACTATATATTATACCAATTCAAGAAGCTTGTCTGATTGGCACATGAGAAAGGGCCTTTTCAGTAGCAGCCTCATGGCTATAGAACAACCTCACCAAGGAGGTGAAGAAGAGAAGATTGGATTTAGACAGGGGTCATCGCGTAGAAAAAGAGGTGCAGGAGCTCATGAGCATAACTTATTTGCATAACTCATTTGCATATGCCACACCCCCTAACATACCGGAAGTGTGTCAGAAGGCAACACCCACCCCTCAGGCTCCACTCCACAGGTGAGTGAAACTGACCTGCTCTTCCTCCATTCCCTTCCCCATCCAATACTTTGTGCAATAAAAATAAGCGTAAAGAACACACCCTCATTCTCTTCCGGCTCCCTTGAAACCACCAGGTTTCAAGTAGACTTGAGATACCCAGGACATGTGCACCACCCATCCCTTTCCCTTCCCCTCCCCACAACAAGACATCCTGTGAGGTAGGTGGGGCTGAGAGAGGTCTTTTGAGAACTGCTCATGAGAGAACAGCTCTGAGAGAACTTGTGACTGGCCCAAGGTCACACCAGCAGCTGCATGTGGAGGAGTGGGGAATCAAGCCCAGTTCTCCCAGATTAGAGTCCAACTCCTGACCACTACACCAAACTGATGGGGTGGAAGCTGCTGAAGGGTTGGTGAAATTTCTCCAGTACTTATGTGCCATGTGCCCAGATAAAAAATGGTATACTTAGAAAATTTGTATGCCACCTTGAGCAAGTCTCTGGAAAAGCAGCACACAGTCATAAAAGGAACAATGATAAAATTATCAATATTAAAACAAAACATTAAAAACAATAAAGACCCTAGCAGGGCTTTCCCCGGGGCGCTGTGCCTCTGCACTGCTCGGGGAAGCCGAGGAGGGGGTGGGGCTTGGTCATGTGCCCGCCCCCTGGGCTCCTCATTCCCAGAGCTCCGCTCCTGTGCGCTCCCGCTCCAACAGACCCCTGGATTTATAATTCACCCTTCACCATCCAAAGGAGTCTCAGAACAACTTACAATCTCCTTTCCCTTCCCCTCTCCACAACAGACACCCAGGGCTCCCGCTAAGCCGTGGAGTCTTGTGAGCAAAAAATCTACCTTGTGAGCCACTCGCATGAAAGTTGTGAGCAAGTGATTTGGCTGCTGCATAAATTAGTTTGCTCTTGAGCCATCCTTCCTGAGCTAAGACAAAAACCTGGGAGCTGGAGGCTAAAAAACTGTGAGCTAGCTCACACTAACTCAGCTTAGAGGGAACACTGCCTGTGAGGCAGGTGGGGCTGGGAGAGCTCTTTCGAGAACTGCCCTTGAGAGAACAGCTCTGAGAGAGCTTGTGACTGACCCAAGGTCACACCAGCAGCTGCAGGTGGAGGAGTGGGGAAATCAAACCCGGTTCTCCCAGATTAGAGCCCACACTCCCACCACTACACCCCTCTCACTGTCAAACTTCAGGAGACAGTGGAAGACATTTTTATTTAGGACTGCATTTGATTAATGTAGCTTTTATTTATTGGGAATGCTAACTGGACTTTTTGAATTGTTACTTTGTATGTGTGTGTTTTAATAATCGTTGTTTTATTGATATTGTTTCTTATTGTGTTTTTAGCATCCCTTTATAAGTTGTCCTGAGTCCCTCCAGGGAGAAAGTGGGTAATAAATGCTTTAAAAATCAGTCTGTCGATCTACCTGTCTGTCTGTTTCCTGATAATACAAACGCTGCCTGTCACCATTCAATCACAGTGTTGTCATCCAACAGCATCTCTTGTGAGAATGCACCCGCATTCACTAAAACCTGCGGCAAAGGAGAAGTGACAAGACCTGGAAAGAGGGAGCTCCTCCTTCGCATGCCGTTGACGGGAATTGGCACCGCCATCTCAGTCGCTACAAGGTAATCATCCAAAGGCATAATTGCAGGGGCTGATTAATTTATTTGGGTGCCATCTGTGCGCATCCGAAAATGGGAACCTTGAACATGAATGACGATGAGCATTACAAAGCACCTTCCGGGCCAAAGCGATTGCGAATCTGAGAAAGGGATCTGTCTATCGAAGGGGGAAGGGACATTTCACCCCCTGCAAATGCATTTAGTGCTGCGGTGCAGAAGACACCTCAACTGTTCATTGAACATCTGCCCGTTCATACCAGAAGTGCAGCGCATTTGTCGTAGAGGCTGGATTTGGCTAACACACTTAAATCAGCACTAGAGCTGATTTTTACAACAGTGTTTTGCCCCACCCTGCTGTGGGTGGCCCAGGCTGAAGGGAAGGGAAGGGAAAGAGATTGTAAGCTGCTCTAAGGCTGTTTTTACATCTGACTTTCTTGCTGGAATCATTCTAGTTCCAAAAAAACCTGCCCACACCTCTGTGCGGTGTGAAACCGTGCTGCTACTGAAATGTCCACATCTACTAATTGCCCTCCTGTGGTCAAGCTAGTATTCAACCGGCTTGATTCTGCTTTAAACAATTGCTGTTGATTAGTGCACTTAGACCCCCTGGAGTGAAATTTCACACCACTGTGAAATCAGCACAGGAAAAGACAGGAGTCAAACTACTTTAGAGGGGAGGTGTAAAATGACCCTAAGACTCCTTAGGGTAGAGGAAAGCAGGGTATAAAACCCAACTCTCCTCCTTCTCCTCATTCTTATTGTATGGCATTGTGTGTAGAATAGCCAGGAGCTCCTACGATTGTCTGTCAACCAGAAGTTCTAGCTCTTTTAGCTTTCTACACCACTAGGTGGCAAGCTAGACTTGTTTTTAAGGCAAGAGATGTTTCAGCGGTGATTTGCCATTGCCTGCTTCTGCATCACACCCCTGGTATTCCTTGGAGGTCACCCATCCAAATACTAGCCAAGGCTGACCTGGCTTGGCTTCTGAGATCTGAAAAATCGAGCTATCCTGGGCTATCCAGGTCAGGGCCGTGTTACAACTGATCTCCAGATGACAGAGAGGAGTTCCCCTGGAGAAAATTGACACCATTGGCAGGTGGACTCTGTGGCATTACGCCTTGCCCAGGTCCTTCCCCAACTCCTCCTTCTGCAGGATCAACCCCCCGCCCTCCCCAAAAAATCTCCAGGTATTTGCCAAGCCAGAGATGGCAACCCAACACACCTGAGCTACCACTTTGGGTTCTATGTAATAGGGAAGGGGGACAGCTAGATTCGAGTCCAGTCGCACCTTACAGACCAACAAGATTTCGGAGGGTATGAAATTTCAAGAGTCAAAACTCCTTTGGGGGGGAGGAGAGATCTCCAAATCCCTGCAGAATTTTATGAACCTACGACATGCCTCTCCCCCTTAGCTACCTCCCCCTCTTCATATTAAAACGATGTGAATATTTTAGCCTCTTCTCATAAAGAAGGTACCCCCCCCCCCCCAAACACACACCAATTTGGCCGCCCTTTCCTGCCATTTTTCAAGACGCACGAGTTCCTAAATTCTAAACGAGGTGATGCCATGGATTTACGGCAGGGCATAAAAAAAACGGGTTGGTTATTTTCAGGGCCTTTCCCAATAACCCTGAGCATCGAGCCTGCCCTTTTCACGGCTGCCATGGGCTGATAATATCTGGCCAAGGTGACGCTGGTCAGTTACGCAAGGGCCCCGATTAGTACTGGCGCATGGAAACAGCGGCTGAAACACAGCCGAAGCAGGTAACGAGGTTCTTTTCCCTAAGACTCCCCTGCCAAGGTTTCTTTCCTTTTCTTCCTGTAAGGGGGAAGCCAGAAGGGAGGCCATCCTCCTCAAAGGGGGGCATTAAGACAATGAAACTCTCCACCAGTGCTGGTTCCAGGATACCCAGGTTCCTCCTTCTGCCTTGCACCTAGGATTGCCACTGGAGATTTCCCACTATTACAACTGATCTCCGGATGACCAAGATCAGTTCCTCTGGAGAAAATGGCTGCTTTGGAAAGTGGGCTTGTTGGACTAAGTGACTCAGCATGCCTGGACACTGGGGGGGGGGGGGGGCAGTGCTACACATAGGCGTAGAGTACGGGGGGGCTCGAGGGCTTGAGCCACCCCCAAAATTTCCCTGGGGGCTCAGCCACCCCCGGGAAATTGCCTGCCCCCATGCTTCCCCGGGTCCTTCCGAGGCCAGCGGCCACTGCTGGAGAAGGAGAGGGAAGGGGTGGCGGGGGGGAGAGAGAGGCATCAGCAGCAGTGGCTGGCGGGCCTCGGAAGGGCCCGGGGAGGTGGGGCGGTTTTCCGGAGGGGGGGGGAGAACATCGTCCCAGCAAAGTGCGCGTACTAAGGAGCCCCCCCCCCCCCAGATTTCCAAAACTCTACGCCCCTGGTGCTACATCATTCTAAGTGTGTATCTGTGTTATTTCCTTGAATGGGATGCCTCTCTTTGTCTTAACCTGGGAGCTGCCCTCTGACTCCTCCTCTCCCTTTGTCCTCTCACTCTCTCTACATGGCCTTCCATGGAGACATATATCTCTGCAGGTCTCTCCTGTAGAGACAATGCCCTCATACTCCCACACACATGATGCCGGACAAGCTGGCCGTTTGGGATAGGGGAAAGACTCTTTAGATTAGGCGTCTCTCTCCTCTTTCGACGGCAAACTGAATGTGAACCCTACAACAGGCATAAAAATATCGATCAAGTTAACATGATTTACTTTTTTTCCACAGTGCATCATCATATGCGCCTGCTCCTGGGCTTGTTACTCCCGGAACGGTGTTCCTGTGGGTTCCTGCTCGAAAGGACCCCTGGAATATATTTCTTGGGAGAGTTATTTACTGCTCTCAGGATCATGCTTCTATGATTGGGCAAAACTCTGCTATATTGACCAAATATCCCAATAGGGCTCTACAGCATTCTACCCTGCTGAGGCCCCTCCCCTCCACAAACTCCATCCACCCCAGGCTCCACCCCCATAATTTTCCAACCCAGAGCTGGCAATGCTACTACTACCAGGTATCGGGGCGTTTGGTTAATATAGCAGATTAAATAACAAGTTTATTTTCAGTGGCAGCTGCCACTGCAGTGCTTGTTTTAGTCTCTCTTTCTCCTCTTTCCCAGTGTATTTTTTAAAAAATTATTCGCCTTCCCTGAACTTGGGCTTCCTCTTTGTGGCTGGCTCTGCCTTCTCCAGCAGCCAATCTGGGACTGTGCCCATGACCCTGTGTCCAAAAGTGCCCTACAGCACTGGTGCCCAAAGTGGACAATACCACCCCCGAGGGGGGCGCTGGAACGATTCAGGTGGGCGGTAGGAGCCATGGGTGCAATTGGGGGGCATTGAATCAAAATAAAGGGGTGGTGGAAGCATAAAGAAAGAAGAGTCCAGAACCTATCTAAAGCAGTTTTTTCCTGCCTTCTCCTGGGCTGTGGTCACACGGCAAGCTTACTGCGATTTGTTCCTGCTGTATATTTGATCGGGGATTTTTTTTTTTTAGCAGGTTCAGATGATCACACATCCTTTGCCCAACCGCTTGCATTGCGCAACGAGGCTCCAGGCAACATCCAGGCAGCCGCGCCCCCCAAGTGGTGGCATGGCACAATTTTTTAAAAAAAATATTTGCACATGCACATGCACAAAAAAAAATTGCAACACTGAACAAAATTAAATACCGATGTGTAACCGAGCTCTGTTTTATGTGCGCTTGAGCATTCATGCATTTAATATATTCAGCACCAGAATGGTCATGCACACAATGGTGAAAGCTGGGGTGGGGGGAACTATCGCAAGAAGGATGTACAGACAACCTAATCGCAATCATTGTGAGAGATGGATGTCCAGACTGGCGAAATCACGGATTCAAAGCACAAATATCCAGAAAGTACTCGATTTTCCAGATGTAGGAAAACTCGTTATGGAACCGGAGGGGTTGCATGAGTGAACCCTCTTCGGTGTGGGAGGCAGATGCGGGCATCTGATCAGCGTCAAATCTACATCTGACTTTCCCGCTGGAATCATCCTAGTTTTTTTTTTTTTTTAAAGGTCTATACCTGTTTCTAGTTTCAAACCATACTTGCTCCAGTTTAAAAATTACTGTTTACATTCGTTAATTGCCCTCCTGTGGTCAAGCTAGCATTATACTGCTTTAAACAGATCCTGTTGCTTAGTACTCTTCAGACCCAGGGAGTGACATTTGAAACCAGCGTGAAATGAGCGTAGGAAAAGACAGCAGTCAAACTACATCAGAGGGGAGGTGTAAATTGGGCCTAAATGTGAGAGGGAACAGGGGTGAAACCCGATCAAAATGACCGTGTGACCACAGTGCTGGTCTTCCCTGGGATCAGGGAGGGAGGTGGAGAGGGGTCCCCACAGCCAGTCACAGCCATGCATTTGCAAACTGCAAATGCCTGTGCACCCTTATAAGGCTGGTGTTGCTGCTGGCCTCTTGTGTGGTGGCTGCTGCTGGCCTCTGGCTTCAGGCCTCTAGCTGCTGCTGCTGCTGCTCTGTGCCTGCCTTGGTCTGCCTGGCTGTGTGGACCGTGGTGGACTCTACCTGGACTGAAAAAGACATCTTTCTTTACTATGTGCAAATTGGTCGCTACATCTTTTTGTCCACTTCCTGAAGGTAGATTTCCAGGGGGGGCCCTGAGTAATTTTTTTTTTTCTGAAAAGAGGGCGGTAGGCCAAATAAGTTTGGGAACCTCTGGACTACAGGCTCAAAAGGGTTGGGGACCTCTCATATAGTGCCATGCAGTCCACCTACTGAAGCGGCCATTTTCTCTAGGTGAACTGACCAGTGTAATTCCAGGAGCTCTCCAGGCCCCACCTGGAGGTTGGCAACCCTAATCTGTGGCCCTGTGGTACTCTGCTGTTGACACGTGGATCTTTAATGGCCAAATTGAAGGGTTTGGTTTCAGTGTCACGAAGGCCATCATTTAAACAATAAAGTGCTTATTTTGGAAGCAAACGAGGTAAATTCATAGTCGAAGCCGCTCCTTTGGCATACCAACTAAATTGGGCTCATAAAATTGTCTATTCCCTATGAAATACAGTACGACACGGCTATTCAGCTGCAGGTATAAACTATGCAGCAGTCTTGGCTCTAGAATGCATTAGCTATGCATAGTTAGCCTCTGCCTCAAGGTAAAGCAGAAAGGAAGGAAGGGGGGGGCGACGTGGGAGGGGCACATCTATATATTGTGTAGGGAAACACTGAAGGTCAGAGCATCACCAAAGGGGGGGAGAGATTGGAGGGAAAGGCAGAAAATCGAATAATGACGGAAGTGACACCCCCCCCCCCCCAAAAAAAATCAGGTCAGGAACTCACAGGAGTCTATCAGAGAGAGAAGTCCCAGGATGAGAATGAACTCGTGGTTTTATAAACAAAAGGAGTGACAAGATCAGGAAAGATGTTCAGGGGGAAATTAATTTTCACTCGAAAGGGGTTTAGGAGCACCCATGAGATAATCGGAATTGTAACACTTCTGTTCCACGCTGGATGAAGAAGAAGAGGAGGAGGAGGAGGAGACTGGATTTAAACCTTGTCCTTCACTACCCAAAGGAATCTCAGAACAACTTACAGTCTCCTTTCCCTCCCCCTCCGCACAACAGACACCCTGTGAAGAGGTTGGGGCTGAGAGAGCTCTCTCGAGAACTGCCCTGGAGAGAGCAGCTCTGAAAGGACTTACGACGAACCCAAGGTCACACCTTCAGCTGCACGTGGAGGCGTGGGGAATCAAACCTGGTCCTCCCAGATCTCTTATTCTCCTTTTTTCATTTATACCCCACTTTTCTCTGCAGTGGGGAATCCAAGTGACTCCCATTGTCCTCCTCTCCTCCATTTTATCTTCACAGCAACCTTCTGAGGTAGGCTAGGTCAAGCGTGTGTGATTTGCCACCCACAGGGGTACAGTTGCCAGTCTCAAGTTGGTGGCTGGAGATCTTCCAGAATTACAACTGATCTCTGGATGCCAGAGATCAGTTCCCCTGGAGGAAATGGCTGCTTTGGGGAGGTGCATTCTGTGACATTATACCTGACTGAGGTCCCTCCCCTTCCCAAACCCCACCCTCCTCAGGCTCCACCCGCCAGGCAGTCCAAGGTTACTCCTAGGGTGCCAGAGGGAGGGGCTCACTTACCTGTCGTGTACCAGTGAGAGAAATTTTTGGGGGGTGGGAATGGCTTCAGAACCAGTGAGGGTCCACTTGGGCTAGGCTTCCCAGAGCGTAAGAAAAGCCCTTGTCTGTCCCTGCCCACCTAGCAAGCTTCTTTGGCAGAGCGAGGATTCAAACTTGAGTCTCCCAGGACCTAGTTGTTTAAGACCCGAAACCGTTTTGGTCTAGAGTTCTTGAAGGAACATCTCCCCCAATGTTCCCTCTAATTTCCACCCCCCCTCCTGAGTGGAGCAGTTCACATTCTGAGCATGATATGACTTCTGTAATCTTAAGATGGGCAATGGGCAGTGCAAGACCCTGTACGGCTCCACAATGCTGCTGAGGGGGGCTTCCTGTGTCAATGAGTGGCCGTTCACATGCACAGTTTAGAGGGAACAATGGTCTCCGCCCATATTATCCAGCCTGCCCACTAAAATCCGATTCACAACCTCTGCTCCCTGCAGCCCGGCCTTTAGAGGGGAGGCGGGTGGTAACCAGAGACAGGGCTTTTTTGGTAGTGGCCCCTCGCTTGTGGCATGACCTTGTTGGATATTGTAACCCTGCATGCAAGAGGATCCAGGAGGGAAAGGGTTAAGAGGATTCTTTCACTTGGGTACACTTGGCTGTTGGCCCCACCGTCTCATTGGTTAGATGCTGAGCCTCTTTGGCCCTTGATTGCTTTCTGTTTCATCTTATATAGAACCTCACTTCTTCTTTTTTCTAACCCGGGCTTGGAGCTGTAACAAGTTAGCCTTTTGGGAATTAATCTGTTTACAATAAGATAGATCAAGATGGGAAGCTATGTTAGTCTGACTGTAGCAGTAGAAAAGAGAATATACCTTTGTTGGTCTTAAATGTGTTCTAACAAAATACGTGGCAGGGTAGGAGCCTCTTCAGATATTTTGTTAGTCTTTAAGGTGCTGCTAGACTTTGGATCTTTCCTACTGTTTGCAATGTTAAATGTACGTACATGGATACGTCATGTAAGACGTGCTTCTATTTTTGTAAGTAAAATTTCTTTCTCTGGCTACCGTCGGAGTCAGATCAGCTTTGTAATTAGTTTGAACTGCATTTCCCCCTTAACCGGGAAATGTGGGAAATCGGGGATACTGTGAAAAAGCTTCTGTGCTTCCAAGGCAAATGATATTGTTTTTACAGTTAACCAAATAGGCATTTCCCTTTGAGGCTCACCTCACATGAGGATTGCCAACCTCCAGGTGGGACCTGGATGTCTCCCACTATTACTATTGATCACCAGGCAACCAAGATCTGTTCCCCCGAATAAAATGGTTGCTTTGGAGGGTGGACCATATGGCATTATACCCTCTGATGACCCTCCACTCTCTAAACCCCAGCCTCTGTAGGCTTCACCTCCCATACCTCCAGGTATTTCCCCACCCAGAGCCGGCTACCCTACCTGGTGCCTCCATTGTTGTTGTTTTAGGCACCAGGCCAAACCATTTCTGTTCACCCAGGATTTTAAGGAAGGGGCTTATCTTTTAAAATCATCTTATAGCATGCTTTTGATGGAAATTTATGGGTTGCAAGGTCCAGATTCCAGTCATTATAGGGTTAATCTGTTTACCTTCAGTGCTATTGTTTAGACTGACCTGGAAGGGAAACCTGGCAGACAGCCAATGCTAGTGAAGCCTGGGAAAAGTGGTCTGTTTTGTAAACACTGGTTGGTTAATGTGTTCAGGTGATTTCCTTCTAGGGATCAAGAAGGAGGAGGATTCTCCATTGTTGAGTGACCATGTGTCTATAGCAGTAGGATGCAAAAATGTAGCTCTAGTATGTTTGTTATTTTGTAGCTTTCCTGGGTACCTTTTACCTCTAGAAATAAAGCTTTTTAAACAGAAAGAAATGTCTCCTCTCCAGTGAAGCAAAGATCCATTGCAACCTCTGAGTATTTAAGTATTTATATTCCCCAACAGCTTTGAGTCTGAACATTGTTAAATTTATTTTAAGCCTCTCAATAATTTCTTTTCATATTCTCCAGCTGGAATCCCCCCCCCCCCTTTTTGCTGGGTTTTAATTTGTAACTTTTAATCTTTATCTGTTTAGTTAGGTTATTTGCAGTCTGCCATTCTTGCTGAGACTCAAGACGGATTACAGAGAACAAGTGAAGCCCAGTCAACAGGATGGGCCATTCAGGGGACAGAATGGTAGGATCAGAACTACCAAAATCGCACATGGAGCTGAAACAAACTGCAAACAAAGCATAGGCATTTAAACGCAGAGACCGATTTCGCACAAGCCTCTGCTCTGCCCCCACTCTTCCCTTTCCCCTCGATTGCATGCATCAATTTCCCACTATGTGCTGCGTGGTCGCATTTTGACCCGCAGCTTCACCTGATTTTCCCCGCGTCTTCTCGATCCTGTTTTTTGAACTGATCTGGAGCATATGCATAGTGAGATGCAGCAATACAGAAGTATAGGCCATGGTCCCTGTCCCTTTACCAGAGTTGCCAACCTCCAGGTGGGGCCTGGAGATCACCGGGAATTACAACTGATCCTCAGATAGCAATTCCTCTGGAGAAAATGGCTGCTTTGGAAAGTAGACTACCGTATTTTCCGGCATATAAGACGACTGGGTGTATAAGATGACCCCCAACTTTCCCAGTCAAAATATAGAGTTTGGGATATACTCGCTGTATAGGACTACCCCTCTTCCAATGCACACCAAATACAGCGCCAGACCTTCAGTTAGTCCTTCTCTCTCAAGCGGCTCTGTGGACGCCGGAGGCTAAGAAACTGTAAGCTAGCTCACACCAAGGGCGTCGTCTTTTTAAATTCCCGGGGGGGCGGGGGGTTTGTGCGCCAGCACAACACCTCCCTGCAGCCGCTGTGAGCGGTGCGGGGCCTCCCCGTGAGTGGCGTGGGGGCTTCCTTCCCCACTGCCGGAAGCGGTGCGAGCCCCCCTGAGAAATGAAATGGCTGCTGCTTGCGCCGCCACTGGCCTTGGTAAAGGAGGCCTCGTGCTGCTTGCGCCACCCCCGGCCGTGGGGCCTCGCCGCAGCCGGCGCAAGTGGCGCAGGGCCTCACCACCACAAGCGGCGCAAGGCTTCCTTCCCCATGGCCGGCAACGGCACAAGCAGCACAAGATCTCGCCGCGGCCACCACGAGCGATGCGAGGTTTCCCTCCCCGCGGCAGTGCAAGCGGCCCGAGGCCTCTCTTCCCGCAGCCGCCACCGGCGCGAGTAGCAGCCGCTTCATTTCCCGGGGGGGCCCTGCCTAGTCCCGCCTCACTAAGCCCCGCGCGCCGCCTTTCGGAAGGCGCCCTTTGGCTGGAGGTCTGCACAGTGCCCTTCCCTTTGGTTGCCCCCTCGTTCCCCTCCGTCGGCCGAGCTGTGGACGTGGTAGGGAGGGGGTAACCGCAGATTCTCCAGTCCGGCTTGGAAGTTTCATCACCCGTCCTATAAGACGACACCCGGCGTATAAGATGACCCCCGACTTTTGAGAAGATTTTCCTGGGTTAAAAAGTAGTCTTATACGCCAGAAAATACAGTATATGGCATCACGTCCCTACTGAGGTCAGCCCCCCCCTTCCCCAAACCTTGCCTTTTCCAGTCTCCACCCCCAAATTTCCAGGAAATTCCCCACCTGGAGTTAGCAGCCCCAGTATATGCAATAAAGACAGAAGGGACACTTTGAACATGACCAAAGGAAGGTTAATACTCAGTAGAAGACATTGTAGACTGGTTGGGGGGGGGGAGATCCTGGAGGGTGATTAGCGGTCCTCTCTCCAATGCCAAAGTCTTGTGCATATGTCACAGCCAGGGCCTCGAGGGAAAGAGGCGGTCAGACTCGGCCGGCAAGATGGCATGGTGACTGTCTGAAGCTGAAGGCAATCTGAGGAGGGAGAACAGTGTGCCCAGAATATTGCAGCCAGAGTTTCAGATGCAGGCGAAGGATTTCCATCTTCATAAATATTTATTTTATACGTGGCTGGGTTTGATTTGTTACAAAAGACAATCGCCGAATGCGTGCAACGTGCACAACCTCACCCGTCGTATTCTTCGACGCACACATCTCATCCAGATTATATACATAAAATAAATATATGTATATAAATAAATGAGAGAGAGAGAGGGAGGGAGCAGAAAAACTTTTACACACACACACATATATATAATGAGAGCCAGTTTGGTGTAGTGGTGAAGAGCGCGAACTTTAATCTGGGAGAACCAGGTTTGATTCCCCACTCCTCCACACAGAGCTGCTGGTGTGACCTTGGGTCAGTCACAAGTTCTCTCAGAGCTGTTCTCTCAAGAGCAGTCCTCAAAAGAGCTCTCTCAGCCCCACCTGCCTCACAGGGCGTCTGTTGTGGGGAGGGGAAGGGAAAGGAGATTGTAAATTGCTCTGAGACTCCTTTGGCTAGTGAAGGGCAATATAAATCCCATCTCCTCCTCCTCCTCCTCCTCCTCCTCTTTCTCTTCTTCTTCTTCATGACTTTTAAACAAGGTCTGCGGGGCAGGGGAGAAATCTAAGGTGCTCGAAGAATGTCGTACTTCCCTCATTGTTTCTCATGCTGAATCCAGCCGAATGTACAAACAAAATGAAAGTCAACTTCCATAAGATCATTTTAATCATTCCCAACACATAATAGCTCTCCTCTTGAGTGACAGTAGCAGTAGTGCCAGAATATTAATTAGAACTTTTTTAAAATGCATCAACCTCTGGCCTGACCATGGCTGGGAGAGCAGCACACTTCTCCCTCACACTGCACAAAAGGAGAGCACAGAGGCACATCATGTGCTGTGACCTTTCAAACAGGGGAGGGGGAGGGGGTCTATGGAAGGGGAATCCAGTTCAGAGGAGGGGTCATAATAGGGTTGCCAGTCTCCTGGGGATGGCTGGAGATCTCCCAGAATTACAACTGATTTCCAGGTACAAGAGGACAGTTTCCCTGGAGAAAATGGCTGCTTTGGAAGTTGGTCTCTATGGCATTATACCCTTCTGGGGTCCCTGCCATCCCCAGACTCCACCTTTCCCAGGCTCCACCCATCTCAAGGAATTTTGTAACCCGGAGCTGGTAGCCCTAGGTCTGAAATACCGCCATCACAGGCTGGTTCTGTATCTGGCATTCGCTCCACATTTTCTCAACACTGAGGAAAAGGTGCAGCTCAAAACCACATTCAGATACCCTACATCAGGGGTCCGTTGGAGCAGGAGCGCACAGGAGCACAGCTCCGGGAGTGAGGAGCCCACTGTGGGATGCACATGACCAAGCCCTACCCCCTCCTCAGCTTCCCCGAGCAGTGCAGAGGCGCAGCGCCCCAGGGAAAGCCCTGCTAGGGTCTTTATTGATTTTAATGTTTTGTTTTAATATTGATAATTTTATCATTGTTCCTTTTATGACTGTGTGCTGCTTTTCCAGAGACTTGCTCAAGGTGGCATATAAATTTTCTAAGTATACCATCTTTTATCTGGGCACATGGCACAAAAGTACTGGAGAAATTTCACCAACCCTTCAGCAGCTTCTACCCCATCAGTTCTGTGTAGTGGTCAGGAGTTGTACTCTAATCTGGGAGAACCGGGTTTGATTCCCCACTCCTCCACATGCAGCTGCTGGTGTGACCTTGGGCCAGTCACAAGTTCTCTCAGAGCTGTTCTCTCATGAGCAGTTCTCAAAAGACCTCTCTCAGCCCCACCTACCTCACAGGGTGTCTTGTTGTGGGGAGGGGAAGGGGAAGGGATGGGTGGTGCTCATGACCTGGGTATCTCAAATCTACTTGAAACCTGGTGGTTTCAAGGGAGCAGGAAGAGAATGAGGGTGTGTTCTTTACACTTATTTTGATTGCACCAAGTATTGGATGGGGAAGGGGATGGAGGAAGAGCAGGTCAGTTTCACTCACCTGTGGAGTGGACCCTGAGGGGTGGGTGTTGCCTTCTGACACACTTCCGGTATGTTAGAGGGTGTGGCATATGCAAATGAGTTATGCAAATGAATTATGCTAATGAGCTCCTGCACCTCTTTTTCTACGAAATGACCCCTGCCCTGCGGCCAACGCCATACTGACTGCTAAGTCACCCCTGAACAGCCATAAAACGGCCATAAATCTATGCAGAGGGTACCATAAGCAGCATCCAACGCAGAGGGGAATTTCTGTTCCAGCATGGGTTTGCTAAAACAACGGATGGAAAAGCCGATGGAGAATCACCCATAGCGTAGTGTAGAACATGTTGGACCAGGATGTAGGTAAACCCAGAGAAACTTGCGGGGTGACTTTGGGTCAGTCACACCCTCTCAGCCTCACCTACCTCACAGGGCCATTGTGAGGTAAAATGGAGGCGAGGAGAACAATGTCAGCCACTTTGGGTCCCCGCTGGAAAGAAAGGTGGGATACAACTAAAGTAAATAGACACTTGGTAGTCATGAAGAGGAAGAGTTCTGATGTAAACATCACCCGGAAGTGACTTAAGGGTGTCAGTGATGTACGGGGTTGCAATAGTCTGGGTTTTGTTTTTTTCTAAAACTCTATGGTTTGAAGCCAATTTTACCATAGAGGTTTGCCCAAAAATCAGAGTGTCAGCCCCGACGTCACTGACATGACTATGTCCAGGACCCCCCCCTTTTTGGGGGGGTGGGGGAAGAGGTGCCACAGCTCTCAGGAGGGAGTTTTCAATCTGTATATTGAAAACTCATGAACCTTTAAACATTTTTTAAAAGTTTTTTTTTTAATTTCTGACAGACAAACAAGACATACATTCACAAAGGTTACATAAAATATGTGGAGGACAAAGTATTTTAGGAAAGAATTTGACAGTATTTCTCATGATATCTAAATTTCAATTCATGAATAAGCAAAAGTATAGTAAATTGACCTAAAAAAGAAAATTATATTTCAAATGGTCTACAGTCATTGTTTATATAGTATATTGACTCTAATTGTGAATGAAGTATCTAGGTCTGATTGAGTTCTGTTTATATAGTTCTCCAGCCATGTATTTTTATATTTTTCTTCTTGTAATTTTTTCAAAAATGAAGTTAATTTGTCCATTTCAGCAGTTTCCAGTGTTTTGTTTATAAACTCTTCTTTAGTAGGTATTTCTTCTCTTCTCCAATATTTTGCATATAGTATTCTAGCAGTTCTTAATACCGGAATAATCAAATAAAAGTCCTCATTTTTACAGTTCTCAGGTCTAATATTCAATAAAAACAGTTCAGGAGTAAAAGGTGTTTTCTAGGGTAATCCAATCCTTTATCCATGTCAAAGCAGCTGCTTTAAAGTACAGATTCCAGTCTGGAAGAGCAAATCCTGCTCTTTCTCTTGCATCCTGTAAAGCTTTCAATTTTATTCTTGGTTTTTTGCCTTGCCATATAAGTCTTTTAATCAGAGTATCTAGTTCTATAAACAGATTCTGGTTTTGGAGTACTGGGATTCTTTGAAACAAAAAGATCAGTCTAGGAAGAACATTTATTTTGACTGTAGCAATTCAGCCCATAAAAGAAATGTGTAAATTTTGCCATTTTTCAAGATCCTTCTTAATTTCTGTAATGTTTTTAAAAGAATTTTGTTGAGGAGGTTCCAGAACTCCATTCTGGCGTGTCCCATCCCCCCAAAAAACTATGCCTACATTACTTCCAGGTGACAAAGGCATGTTGTGTTTACTTCCGGGTACGTTACTTCCTGCTCCTGGAACATTCCCTCCATCCCTCCGCCAGTGGGTCCAACGGACCTGGTGTGAGAGTCTAAGAGATTTCAAACTGCAAACAAAGTTCTTAACTAGAAAAGTCTTTATTCCAGTGGATCTATTAGTCTTCTACATGTTCTTGAGTCAGTAATGAAAGGAAAGGGTTGAGGGGTTACAGTTATAGTGCATTCAAACTGATGATGAGGGGGCCCTCCAAGCTTGGAGCTTGCAAAATACAGTTGGACGTTTTGTTCTCAGGCTATAGGCAGGAAAGTTACAATAAACACTTGCCATGCAGAAGCAGCAAAGTCTTTGAGAAAGTTCTCCATTTCCATGATTAGGGAGGCATGATAGATAACATTCAGACTGTGAGAAGAGAGATACATTCCAAAGGTGGGGGTGAGGGCCGTGACGTGAAGCCAGTGAGGAATCCACCTCCCGCCCGGGAAATGGCAGCTTGTAGCTGACACCTGGCAATCCTACTCATGAAGCACGGCCAACCACAAAATGGCTGCCACAGCTTACCTTCAGTCACACAGTGCGATCCCTTGTGCTTGATGGCAGCTGCTGGCAAAGCAACCTTTTAAAATATCTACCCAGCCAATCAAATCTCCCATGGCTAACCAGAAGTCTTCCTGGGCAAAAGCCCAACCTGGCCTCAACCATTGTCTAAAAACCCTTGGCGGACACCAGAAAAGTTATTGGCAGACGCCAGAAAAGTTATTGGCGGACACTTTGGCGCTCACAGGCACCGTGTTGGGGGGCCCTGTAGTCGAACAATGTTATCAGTTATCAAAACAACTGCAGCCTCAACATATGAAATGACTGTAGTGGGCGTGGGTGAGCATTTCATTGCTTGTGCTGGAGGCAAGATGCATTTGTGCCCAGTTGGGGGATTTACAGCACAATCCAAAGAACATTTTCCTGGGAGTAAGTCCCATTGAATAGAGCACAGTAGAATGTTGAGGAGACTTGCTTAGGATTGTTCTTCTGATCGCTACAATGCAGACCCTGTGGCAGGGCCGGTCTCCAAAAATTGCAACTCGAGTGAGAATTTAATGTTTTTTGGGGAAAGGCGGAAGTTGGGACAAACTAAGGCCCTGTGATAGACCTGGGAGAGTGTCAGGTTCTGACAATGATGTCTCTGTGTTTTTGCATTTTACAATGATGTCTCTGTCTTTTCTGCATTTTGCTTTCGATTCCTTTGTTCTAGCAGACCCTTGCCAGTGCCCCTTATCTGTCTCCTCTACCCTCCCTCCTGCCAGCTATAAATGTCGCTTTGAAGTATGTTGGTTACTCTGGTTAATGTTGCAATGTCTGGGCGGGAGATGGCGACTCACATTCCTAGGTGTCATCTCTAAACAAATGGTGGCTACTCCCTTGCATTCCCTCCTCCCTTTTTCCGGGTCTGTGTATGTTATCTTGTTATTGAAACCTTGAAGAGTTTTTTATGGCCGGGTGCCTAGAAAATGTTGTGCCTAGGTTCACACATGTGGGTCACTCAGATCAAGAAGGGAATTTATAACTTTCTCACCTTGCTGTGGGAATCTCAACGGTCCCTTCTACTTTTCCCGCGTTCACCCTCTTGCCCTGATTGGCTTAGGTCCGGGGTTCAATTGAAAGCCTGAGAGTATAATAGTACTGTCTGTATTCCACTAAGCATCTCTAACAAACATTCGAGAACCTGTTTGCAGTATTGGACCAATAAAGAACTTTGCTTCAACTACAAAGGTCTGATCTTTTGCTGTTTATACAGAAGCGTCACAGAGAGGGACCACAAAACAGAACTCTACTCGATTAATCGGGTCAGAGTCTTTTGCCTATGCATCCCAGTGCTCTCCGGAAGAATTCCGTAGGTAGGATAAGTAGGGCTGCCAATTCTCAGTTGGGAAATTCCAGGAGATTTGGGGGTGGAGCCCACCACATCCTGGTTTCACAAACTAACCAGAGATTAGGTCAGCAATGGTTTTCATGTTCTGTCTGAATGCCACCCGTATGCCCATCCCCTTGTGATGGGTAGGGTTGCCAGCTACAGATTGGGAGATTCTTGAGGATTTGGGGGTGGAGACTGAAAAGGGCAGGGTTTAGGGATAGACAGGACCTCAGAGGGGTACAACGCCATAGAGCCCCCTCCAAAGCAGCCATTTCCTCCAGGGGAGCTGATCTCTGTTGTCTGGAGATAGGGTTGCCAGGTCCCTCTGGGCAGCCGGCAGGGGATGGGGGGTGGGCTTACTGGGAGCAAGGAGTTTCATTGCATGTTTCAGTGGCATACCCATGTGACTTCCAACATGACCTGGAAGTAGGCATGTCTGGAATGACAGCATCATCATCATCATCATGTCTTATGAATCGCCCACCCCTGCAAGCAGGTTCTGGGCAGTTTACAACTTTGTAAACTCTATGGTACCATAGAGTTTTTGGGCGATTGTCAGAGCGTTGCCCCTGGCAACGTCCCCAGCATGATGATGTCACGTCTGGTGACATCATTGCAGCGCGCACGAAAATCCCAGCAAGACGAGGACTCCCCCCTCCCCCACCGCCGGCACGCGGTAAGCACTTGGCAACCCTAGCGCTGAAGAATAGATGCTTTTGAATTATGGTGCTGGAGAAGACTCTTGAGAGTCCATTGAACGGCAAGGAGATCAAATCAGCCAATCCTGACTGTTCCCCGGAAGGCCAGATACTGAAGCTGAAGCTCATATACTTTGGCCACCAGATGAGAAGGGAGCACTCCCTGGAGAAGACCCTGATGCTGGGAAAGATTGAAGGTCACAGAAGAAGGGGACAGCAAAGGATGAGATGGTTAGGCAGTGTCATCGATGTAACAAACAAGAAATTAAGCAAACTCCAGGACATGACAGGAGACAGGAGGGCCTGGCGTGATGTGGTCCATGGGGTTGCGAAGAGTCGGACTCGACTGTGTGACTGAACAACAACAACAAACCAAACTCAGAAAAAGAGCAAATCCAAATTCAGCTGGACATCATAGACCATTGGTGGGGGGCAGGGATGTGACTTTGTAGCGTTCTATTCCCCCCCCCCCATGCTTTAATTGTTTTTCCTAATTCCTTCTGGGAAATCTTTGTCCTAGTTTCTTCAAGACTTCCTAATTATGTAAAAATCTGCATATTTCATAGTTAAAGAAGCAAACATTAAAAAAAACAAACCCTGTGAAACAGCAGAGAGCAAACAAGCAAGAGCGAATGGCACACCACAGGGGGGAGGCGCTTTATATTTAGAACATTAATAACAGTGATCACAAAAAGAGATAAACAATAAAAATTATCTGTTCAGAGCCATCGAAACTGAAGGCAGTCTTTGAAATGAGCATCGGGGAGCTTGCGCGATCCGGGCCTTGAACGCCTCCCTCTCTTTAACACATTTCTCATCAAGTGGTGGAGACTTCCCCCTTGAAGAGGGAAACAGACAGCCTGGGCCATCCTGTTTTTGAACTTTGCTGGTCTGAGAAAACCGAATAATATTTGGGCTTCTATTGTCATTTGCTATAAATGTTATTTTGTTTTTTTTAGATCTCTGCCTCACCGAGAGGAGAGGAATTTTTCACTCCCTAACCAAATGCATTGCTTTGCAGAGCTCCTTCAATGCATGAATGCCCAATGCGGAGGACAGCTGGCTGATGACTCCTCCCACAAAAGGTGAAGGTGCCATTTTGGCTGGATCAGAGCTGAATGAGGTGGCGTTCAGCTTCTGGTCCACCTCTATATCAGCGGCTCGCTGTCAAAGCCCCTTTCAAAAGATAGCAAAAATGGCTGGGGTATAGGCTGGGTCGTCAACTCCAGGTCAGGAAATTCCTGGAGATTTGGGAGTGAATAGGTGGAACCTTTGGGTACCTTTGGGTGGAACCCGAGGATCCCCTGGAATGACAGCTCATTTCCAGACTACAGAAGTCAGTTCCTCTGGAGAACATGGATGCTTTGGAAGGTGGACACCATGGTAATGTACCCCACTGAGGTCCCTGTCCTCCCCAGGCTCCACCCCAAGATCTCCAGAAACTTTCCAACCTGGATCTGGCAACCCTATCTCCCCAAATCCTTGCTGGTGGCCATGGAGGACCTGACAACCCTATTCCATCCATAAGCCTCAGAGGTAAGGTGGTGTAAGGAGTTAACTCCTATAGGAATGGTGTCGACCCTGTTGGGTTTTCGAAGTAAGAGACATTCAGGGGTGCTTTGGTCTTGCCCACCTCTTCGAAACAACCCCAAATTGGATGGTCTCCCATCCAAATACTAACCGGGGCCAACCCTGCTTAGCTTTTGAGATCTGACCAGGACTTCCGGCAAGACTTGCGAGCATGGCGGATGTGCTCCTCCGCATCTGCGGGGAGCGCGATCTGTACCCAGCGGGAAGAAAGGGCTCTGGACTGGTGCCGAGCCCCCAGAGACCCCAGTGAGGGGGCTCTGCCTGGGGTGGCCCGAAGGGGATCTCTCCCTACGGTGGCGACCGAGGGATAGAGATCCCTTTTCATCACCCCCATAGGTTCCCCCGCCGTGGGAGCCGTATGGCTGAAAGCGCAAATCCGAGAAGCAGCAGAGAGTGCGAAGCAATGAGGCTGGAACTGACAGTTACGCATGGAGAAAACGTGAGTCTGAAGTAAGAAAAGCAGAACACAGCGGGAAGACGGCGGGAGGAGTGAAACCCACCCACCCCACTCCGGGACTAGCGTACTTACGAGACTCTTTACGTGGCGTTACTGCAGGAATAAAAGCCCATCCGCCTTGCTAGATGGCAGCATCGCTCACTTGGAGATATAAACTTTAGAAGGACATAAGTGCTGTTTGAAAATTTGCTCCTTTCGTTCATCTTATCTATCTATAAACAAAGAGTGTAGCCTCAACAATGACGGGGAAACCGAAACCTTCCCCCAAACTAGGAAGTACAGCTCCAAGTTCAAAGGTTGATACCATGGAGATGAGTATGGTGTTCTCCTCGTTATTGCGACCTCTAGTGGACCAAATGACAGCTCTCAACGTTAAGATGGGCAAAATGCAGCTAGAACTAAAAGAGTCGAATAAATCCACAGAGAAGCTGCAGCGAGAACTTCTGGAAGTAAAAACTTCAGTAAAAAACCAAGACGCAAGACTACAAAAGGCAGAGAAGGAAAAGGCCTTCCACCACGATCAGCTTTTGAAATTACAAATGGATAGATCGAATTTTTTCCTAAGACTTCAGAATGTGCCAGAAAACACAGGAGAAGACCTTAAAAATTTGCTAAGTGAAGCACTTGAACCAGTGACAGGCATGAAAGCAGCGGATATAAAAAGCGATATGGATATGGTTTACAGAACCTATCCAGATTATACTAAAAAGAAAAGCCTGCCTGGTGAAATTATGATAAGGTTCTCCAAAAAATCTACAAGAGACGTGGTGCTTAGGACCACAAACAAAGCAGCTCTGAAGATCCTGGGAGAAGAAGTAAAAGTGATGAAGGATATCCCATTTGAAATAAGGAAAAGAAGGAAAGCCTATGGAAAATTGACATCTTGGCTCCAGTCTGAGTCTATCATCTATCGTTGGAATACTCCAGAAGGACTATGCTTCAGCATCAAAGATAAGGAGTATAAGATTGACTCTGTTCAACAAGCGAAAAAATTTCTGGAAAAAAGCAAAGAGCAGAAAACTGGGAGAGACTCGGATGGTTCACTGGCCTCGCAAGAAAGCATGTATGGATTTGATAGCTCAAAGAGTGAAGAAGAAGTGTCTGACTCGGAAAAAGGAGCAGCAGCTCCAAAAATAGTTGAGACTGTTAAGACAAGAAGAGGACGAAAGAAGAAATAGTGATTAAACTGTTTTATTAAGCATTGCACTTATGTATTATAAATTGTTTAATTAACCGTATTTCTCTAGGTGGGCGTGCCTGCCAAATAGTTTTGATATTTTTTATAGTAGCAGTAACAAGTAATTGAAATTTATCCAAGGTTTTAAATGCTTCATAATTATATTATGTAATAAGGTAGTATTAAGCAAATGATAAAGTACTCTCTGTATAAGGTATATGTAGCTTAGATTGTAGCGTTATAGTTGTAGTTATAGGGAAAAATCAATTAAAAAAAAAAAAGAGAGATCTGACCAGATTGTGCTACTTTGAACCATCCAGGTCAGGGCTAGTTAGGGCTGCCAAGTCCCCCAGGGGGTGGGGATTCCCCTACTAAAAGGGTCCCCAATCCGCCGGTTCGGATCTGGCTGGAAGGGGGAACCCTACCCCCTAAAGGGCCAGATCAGGCCGACGTGCCTGGAGCGATGACATCGCCCAGAAGTGACGTCATCATGCTGGGCACGTTGCAGGGTGACACTCTAGCAATCGCCTTGAAAACTCTATGGTACCATAGAAGTGTGTGTGAGAGAGAGAGCTCCCAGAGAGGGCCCAGGACTCCCCCACTGTTCAAAAGGTAAGACTTGGCCACCCTAGGGCTAGTAGAATGACAGAAAGGGCTCACTGTGAATGGACTTCTCTGCTTTTCCCTTTCCCCAGCGCCACAAAACATGCTGCGCTGGAGGCTGGGGAATCTTCATAAACAAAATGCATCACAGCAGAGATGGCTGCAATGAGAGTGGAGGGAATCAGATAATAATTTATCTCCTTCCCTATCCTGCTAGTAGAGGAAGCTTTCTGTGCGTGCAGGAGATGAGACAGAGGATTTTGGGTGTGTTCAGGGGACTGGTAAGGAAAGGGAG
Source organism: Lepidodactylus listeri (assembly GCA_029233225.1). Taxonomy (NCBI): domain Eukaryota; kingdom Metazoa; phylum Chordata; class Lepidosauria; order Squamata; family Gekkonidae; genus Lepidodactylus; species Lepidodactylus listeri. The sequence goes on from JARCFY010000004.1 coordinate 145,719,585, forward strand.
GATGGGAGATCCTTTCTTTACCAGGGTAAAAATCATAGAGTTTTTGGTGATTCCTAGAGCTACCTTTGTCACTTTTTCTATCAACTTTTGGTGAGCACATGAGGCTGCTTCCCCACCCCGTTATTTTTGCCTGCCACCACTCTGAGCTGAGGATTTGGGCGTAGGACCTGGAAGCAGGACCTGGTGGATAGGGGATCCCCTGCTCCCACCAGAGACTTGGCAACCCCAACTCCATGCCCCCAGACTCCGCCCACAACCCTCCAAGAATTTCCCAACCTGGAATTGACAACAAGGGTCCACAGCATTGGGTCCACCAAGAATTTTTACAAAGCGGTTATTTATTTATTTCATTCGATTTTTAGGCCGCTCTCCCCACACAGTAGGCTCAGTTAGGGCCAGGTGGGGCTTTTGCCTAGCAAGGCTTCTGATTGTCCATTGGAGATTTGTTTGGCTGCGCAGATTTTTAAAAACATTGCTTTGGCAGCAGCTGCCACCACAGCACAACGGATCTTCACTGTGTGACTGAAGGTAAGCTGCAGCAGCCATTTTGTGATCGGCTCTGCCTTCTGTGGCAGCCATCTTGTGGCAGCCATTTAGTGGCTACACCCACCACGCTGTGTTAGAAGCCCTGCAGGCTCAAGAAGATTGGGGATCCCTACTATAAACCTTATCAGTGGTGGTTCCTGGCTGAGTGATTCAGAGAGCTAGCCCTAGAGGCCCTTGGCATCCCGCCGAGATGATTCTAGGCCCCATCAGGCACAGAAGATGGTGCCAGTTCCCATAGGTCTCTGGCCTAACCCAGCAAGTCTTTGGAACAGAAGTCTCCAAGCCAGAACCAGGCAAAACTCACAGTAAGCATCTTCAGGTAAAGGTTTCCCTTGCTCAAAAGCCAGCCGAGTCTGACTCTAGAGGGCGGTGCTCATCTCTGAAGAGTCAGCGCTGTCTGAAGACGTTTCTGTGGTCATGTGGCCAGCATGATTAGATACCGAGGTGCATGGAATGCTGTTACCTTCCCACCGCAGTGGTACCTATTTATTTACTTGCAATTTCTTTCTTTTGAACTGCTAGGTTGGTAGGAGCTGGGGCCCGAGACAGGAGCTCACTCCATCACACAGCACTAGGGTCTCGAACTGCCAAACTACAGACCTTCCAGTCTGCAGCTCAGTGTCTTAACCTCTGAACCACCACAGCTCCAATCATCTTCAAGCATCCCTCAAACATTTGCTTTGCCAGTTCTAGATTGGGAGATTCCTGAATGTTTTGGGGGTGGAGCCTAGGGAGGGTGGGGTTTGGGAAGGGGAAGGGCCTCATTATGCCATAGAGTCCTCCCTCTAAAGCAGCCATTTTCTCCATTCCTGATTTCAGTCATTTGGAGATCAATTGTAATAGCTCCAGGTGCCACCTACAGATCTCCAGTTTCCACCCGGAAATTTGCCTAGAGATTTCAATTTCAGCCATGCTCTCTCTAAGCTGTAGAGTCTTGTGAGCAGAAATTCTACTTTGTGAGCTACTGGCATTAAAGTTGTGAGTGAGCAGTTTGGCTACTGCATAAATTAGTTTGCTCTGGAGCTATCCATCCTGAGCTAAGACAAAAATGTGTGAGCCAGAGGTTAAAAAAACTGTGAGCTGGCTCACACCAACTTAGTTTAGAGGGAACACTGATGGGGGGAGTAAATATCCATGAGCTAAGACATCTGACTGAAATTTGTCTGAAACGTGGATTGTAAAAGTACAGCTATAAGGTCAAGAAGAGTTTGCTTAAGCTTCACGGTTGGCATTCCCCTACCAGTTAGCATCCCAATGTATTTTGTGATTTAAAGTATTCTAAATATAGATGCTGAGGGCTGCAGTGGCTCAAGTGGTTAAGACGCTGAACTGCAGACTGGAAGGTCAGTAGTTCAGCAGTTCAAGACCTGTGTACTGCATGATGATGGAGTGAGTTCTCGTTTCTGGTCCCAGCTCCTGCAAACCTAGCAGTTTGAAAGCAAGAAATTGAAAGTAGATAAATAGGTACCACTTGGGTGGGAAGGTAGCAGCATTCTGTGTGCCTCGGCGTCTAATCAAGCGCTGGCTCTTCAGCTTGAGCACCCCCCCACCCCCGAGTCGGATTCAACTGGCTTTCAAGCAAGGGAAACCTTTACCTTTACTAAATGTAGATGCGCCTTTATGTTTGCGTGACTTAACGTTTTACCATCTGCAATTTTGACAGGCTGATATGCTGGTATTCCATACCGAAGAGGGAACTGCAATTGTGACCTTAATCACATTGAATCCATTCAGGGGTCATTTCGTAGAAAAAGAGGTGCAGGAGCTCATTACCATAACTCATTTGCATAACTCATTTGCATATGCCACACCCCCTAACATACCGGAAGTGTGTCAGAAGGCAACACCCGCCCCTCAGGCTCCACTCCACAGGTGAGTGAAACTGACCTGCTCTTCCTCCATCCCCTTCCCCATCCAATACTTGGTGCAATAAAAATAAGCGTGAAGAACACACCCTCATTCTCTTCCTGCTCCCTTGAAACCACCAGGTTTCAAGTAGACTTGAGATACCCAGGACATGTGCACCACCCATCCCTTTCCCTTCCCCTCCCCACAACAAGACACCCTGTGGGGTAGGTGGGGCTGAGAGAGGTCTTTTGAGAACTGCTCATGAGAGAACAGCTCTGAGAGAACTTGTGACTGGCCCAAGGTCACACCAGCAGCTGCATGTGGAGGAGTGGGGAATCAAACCCGTTTCTCCCAGATTAGAGCCCAACTCCTGACCACTACACCAGACTGATGGGGTGGAAGCTGCTGAAGGGTTGGTGAAATTTCTCCAATACTTATGTGCCATGTGCCCAGATAAAAAATTGTATACTTAGAAAATTTATATGCCACCTTGAGCAAGTCTCTGGAAAAGCAGCACACAGTCATAAAAGGAACAATCACAAAATTATCAATATTAAAACAAAACATTAAAAACAATAAAGACCCTAGCAGGGCTTTCCCCGGGGCGCTGCGCCTCTGCACTGCTCGGGGAAGCCGAGGAGGGGGTGGGACTTGGTCATGTGCCCGCCCCCTGGGCTCCTCACTCCCGGAGCTGCGCTCCTGTGCACTCCTGCTCCAACGGACCCCTGGAATCCATTGACCACATCCTTTTAAGCTGTCCTGAATTTTTAAAGCATAGAAAGGAGCTGATTTTCTCCCCCACTTAGTAAGGACTCTGCTTCTCCAACTGCTGAGACTTCCAGGCTACTGAGAAATGTAAGTGGATGGGTTACATATAGGGTCACTAGATTTTTGGCTGCCATTGTAGAAACATGGAAACATTCTAAAACAACTGCATGAACCCAAATGTATTCTGCTGGGCAGATCGCATTATGTGGGTAGCTGTTTAAACATAAACTCTCAGCGGCTGTTTGGGACGACTGGGATGAATGAACAGTAACAGAAAAGAGAGAAAGTAAATTATCTACAGATGGTGAAAAGCAGAGCAAAGACTAATGGGAAATGTCAGATATTGCCCTGGATGAGCAAATGTTATTGAAAATAATGAGGATCAGAATCGAGTAGCATCAGAGAAGGAGCTGCTCTCTCCGAATCCTAAATAATTCTTGGCATACATTTGAGCAAATGAAATGAAATGAATCAAACCCTTCTCTAATTTCCCCATTAACACACTGTGGGATTTTAGGTGGACCCGCCTTCAGCTCGGTATGTCAATTGGCGGTATTTTGCCCTCTTTCAAAGCAATCGGTGTAGGCAATCTATCCCAGATCGCGTGGCGTTTCCCCACTTAACTCAGAAAGTGCCAGGTGTGAGACGATCCATCTGCATAGCTCCACCAGATACCTTGATGAACTACGAGGTGGTGTCAAGATTATTTGCCCCTTTGGGATTGGTCTGAGAAGGGCTTTTACTGCTCTAACAATGACCGTCTCCCCTCCTGATTCCTAGCAGGCCTCAAACAGGTATGGCAGCGGTTTTAGAGGATAAAAGCCATTCTCTTGTTTAATGGCGACCTTTTGATTTCCATTACGGAATGATGCTTTATGGGAGGATGCTCTGAACAGAGAGGGAAGTGAGACGGGGCCAAGACAGGCAAAAAAAGAAACAGAAGCAATAACTCTTTCAACTGGCGGAGGCTCTTCTATCCGTTCTGGGTTCAAAAGTGCACGGGAATGACCTCATCTGAGATGTCTGCGATCTTTACACTGGAGCCAGAAGAGAACGCTGAGGGCATTGTAACTGCCTGTGACGAAAGCCAGAAAAGACAGCCAAAGTGGAGAAGAAATTGGACAAGAAAAACGGGCCTTGACAGAGATGTAGAAGGAGCCGGGCCAAGAAAAACGTGGCGTTCCCAGAAGACGCAGGCAGCTGAGCTATCCGAGGAGTTGCGTTATTCCTTCTCGCAGGTGTAGCTGTTGTAACCGCGGCATGGAATTCTGCACTCCTGATCCTTCCTTCATTGGTTTGCTTGGATAGGGCTGCATCTAGCTTGCCTGGTTTTTTCTCCTTGTTCCTGGCTTGAAACAGCAGCCTCCATTAGAGACACTGACCAATTTCCCCCAAGCCGCTGCTCCGGGCTGGCTCTTTCCTTCCCCCCCAATTGCACGTGTCAATTTCCCACTATGTGCTGCATGGCCACATTTTGACCCGCAGCTTCGCCCAATCTCCTCCGCATCTTCCCAATCCTCAAAAAACAGGATCACGAAGACGCGGGGGAAATCAGGTGAAGCTGCGGGTCAAAATGCAGCCACACAGTTCATAGTGGGAAACTGACGTGTGCAATCGGGGGGAAGGGAAGAGCGGGGGCGGAGCAGCGGCTTGTGTGAAATCAGTCATTATAAATTTTGTGGAGATAGATCAAGACAGGTAGCCGTGTTTGTCTGTCTGTAGCAGTAGAAAAGAGCAAGAGTCCAGGAGCACCTTAAAGACTAACAACATTTGTGGCAGGGTATCAGATTTTGTGAGTCACGGCTCACGAAGAACAAGAGTCCTGTAGCACCTTAAAAACTAACACAGTTTGTGGCAGGGTTCGAGCTTCCCTGAGTCACTGCTCACTTCTTCAGATAAGAAGTGAGCAGTGATTCATGAAAACTCATCCCCTGCCACAAGTTTTATTAGTTTTTAAGGAGCTGCTGGACTCTTGGTCTTTTCTACCACTACAAATTTTGTGGCAAACAGGTTCAGTAGTCATTGGAACTGCCGACATCAGCATACCCTGAGGTGGGGCAGCTGCCAGGACCCAGGACTTTTGGCAGAGCCCACTGCCACTTATCTATTGCCCACGTACCTACCTTGTCACTTGCTGCTGTGCCTCCCATTTGCTCAGGACTCCACTGCTCTCTGCCAGTGTCAATGGGGAAGGGGGCGCAGGAGGTGCACAGTGAAGGTGCCATCAGAGAAAGTGTGTGTAGGAGATGTCGTCGAAGGCTTTCATGGCCAGAGTTCATTAGTTGTTGTGGATTTTCCAGGCTGTATGGCCATGGTCTTGGCATTATAGTACCTGACGTTTCGCCAGCAGCTCTGATTGGCATCCTCAGAGGCATAACACAGAAAGGTGGAGTCCTCTCTGGGTTAATGTGAGATGAAAAATGGGGGGCAGGTAATTTGTAACTACTCAGGAAGGTGGGGTAGGGCTGAGTCATTATCTTGTAGGAGTTTCCCAGGCTGTGACATGCTAGTGGAGGAGTTTTCCTGAGGAGGTTCTTTTGCATATGGGATTGGCTGCCGAAATTCTAATCTTATCTGTAGTGCTGTTGTAAGATGTAGAGCATTTTTGTGTTTTTCAGGACTGGAAACCATGCCCCATTTATTTTTAAACTCTCTTCTTTCCTGTTGAAATTGTGTTTATGTTTACAAAGTTCATTGGCTTCTCTGGGTAATCTGACATGGTAATTGGATGTGTTGTCCAGCATGTCAGTGTCTTGGAATAAGATACTGTGTCCTGTTTGAGTTAGGCTATGTTCAGTGACTGCTGATTTTTCAGGTAGGCCAGGTCTGTAGGAGAGTTTGTAGGCAGAGGAAAAAAGCAGCTGGTGGGTAGGAAGCAAGATGCCAGTGGGAGGGCTGGTGGGGGGCAGAGGAGGTGTGGGGGGTCCTGCATCAGAACATAAGAAGAGCCCTGCTGGATCAGACCAACAGTCCATCTAGTCCAGCATCTTGTTTGGTGTAGTGGTTATGAACATGGACTCTAATCTGGGAGAGCTGGGTTTGACTCCCCACTTCTCCACATGCAACTGCTGGTGTGATCTTGGGTCAGTCAGTGTACTGGCTGCTAGGCTGGTTTTCACAAGATGCTGGGAAATTAGATGGTTGAAATCATGGTTTCAGAAGAATACCTTTTAGCAGGGGTCCTTTCGTAGAAAAAGAGGGGCAGGAGCTCATTAGCAAAAGTCATTAGCATATGCCACACCCCCTGACATCACCGGAAGAGTGTCAGAAGGCCACACCCCCTGACATCACCGGAAGAGTGTCAGGAGGCAACACCCACCACTCAGGTGCCACCCCCAAAATCTCCAAGGTATTTCCCAACTCAGAGCTGGCAAGCCTACCTGATGGCACAAGTGGGGGAAAACAAACACACCACCCATGTCAGGTAAAGAGGAGGGATACCAGGCCAATATATTTTTATTCTCCTTGGCATTAATGACTGAGGTGCTTTAGTGTTCCTTTTCTATTTGACTGGCAGCCTTCCTTTCTATTATAGTTGACTGTGGGCTTTATATCACTGCCATTTAGTGTTGTTTTTGTCTGAAAGGTCACTTTCAAAGAGTTGGGGGGGTCACCTCCCTCTGGAAGAAATGGGGAAAACAAAATGAGTGGGAACAAAGAAATTCTTGCAGGGACTGTCCTGGCTTCAGATTAGTCTCCCATCCAAGAACTAACAAGGGCTGGCCTTGCTTAGCTTCCAAGATTTGACAAGATCACACTCAAATGGTTCAGACAGCCTCTTGTCCAGTTGCCCTTCCTGGGAGCTGTGAATTTTTTTGTTGTGCAGCTCATGGCCAGAATAAATGGGTAAACACTTCACATCCTCCCTTTCCTATGGAGAGGGTGACTCAATCACGTGTCAGTCTCCTGCCAGCCACACCACCTATGGCTGAACAATGCCAAGAGAGCTCCTTAAGGACTGCAATAAGCAGCACCTGGGAAAGACAGCCTATTTACCTTCCTTACAGCACCATGGGATCACCATGATTCTGAGCATCACTTTTTCAGAGGTTTGAGATTAAAAAAAAAAAATCAGCAAGAGCTATAGTGTGTTAATGCACTAGTTCCCATCTTTCAGCAAAAGCAAGCAAGCTGGGAACTAGAGCACTGATGTAATGGGCACCAACTTAACATACATGTATGTTAAAACAGCTCATCCTAGGGTTGCCAGGTCCCTCCTGGCCTCCAAGCTGGGGAACTCCTGGAGATTTGGGGAAGGAGACTGAGGAGGAGGGGTGTACAATGCCATAGGGTCCCCTTCAAAATATCAATTTTCTCCAGGGGAACTGATCTCTCATGTCGGTATATAGACTGTAATACCTGGGGATTCCCTGGTCCCACCTGGAGGCTGGCATCCCTAGCACCTGGGCGTAGGCAGGCAACCCCATCCCTCCCAGAGAGGATGGCCTCAGGACAGTCCAGGATGGATGTCCCATTCCCAGCTAACCCAAGTACCGCATCCTCCCCTGGATGGATCCCTATTCCCCAGCCCCAACAATGGTCCGGGTGCTGAGACTAAAAAAGTGAAGGGCAGGGTATAAATCCAATCTCTTCTTCTTCTACCCCATTTGCAGAAAGTGAAACCTGGGACCCCCGCCCCCCCCGGCCGCTCTATGTATCTAGGAGACGAGGTGTGCAGGGGTGGCTGGGCTGGAGAAAACTCTGGGTCCCTTTAAGAGCTTCTGCAGCCAGATCTACATTGCGGGGCCGGCTGGGCCGGAGAAAACTCTGGGTCCCTTTAAGAGCTTCTGCAGCTGGATTTGCCTGGTCTCCCAGCAGCTTTTGCGGGCTGCAGAAGCTCTTAAAGGGACCCAGAGTTTTCTCCAGCCCAGTCAGCCCCACACACCTGGTCTCCAAGATACATGGGGGGGAGGGTTGTGGCAGAGGTTTGTGGCCAGAACTCCCATCATTGCCCCCCCCCCCCGTGAAAACATTCCCTCCCTGCTTCCTGGAGCCCCAGACTGGCTGCAAGTTCCAGAGCTAGCCAACTGTGGGACTTGCAGCCAGCCGGAGCTCCTGTCGCCGCCTCCCCCCACCCCCCCTACCCCACCCCCCAAAAAAACATTCCCTCCCTGCTTCCTGGAGCCCCAGACTGGCTGCAAGTTCCAGAGCCAGCTGAGAGCCCTCTCGGCTGACTGTGGGACTTGCAGCCCGCCGGAGCTCCTGTCGCCGCCGCCTCCCCCCACCCCTCGCGAAAACATTCCCTCCCTGCTTCCTGGAGCTCCAGACTGGGCCGGAGCTCCCGTCACCGCCACCTCCCACCCCCCAACCAACCAACCATTCCCTCCCTGCTTCCTGGAGCCCCAGACTGGCTGCAGAAAGGCAGGGGGGCGCCCAGCCTTTGCAGGCCTTTCTGCAGGCCCCTGCTTACCTTCCTTCCTCCTTCTGCCTCCTCGTGGCAGACTGAGGGCTCCTGGGACCAGGGGGCGGGGCTTAGGTATGTGCCCGCCCCCTGGCCTCCTCACTCCCGGAGCATCGCTCCGCTGAGCTCCTGTGCGAATGGAGCCCTGCTTTTTAGGAGAGGAGGAGGAGGAGGAGGAGAGGAGGAGGAGATTGGATTTATACTCGGAGTCTCAGAGCGGCTTACAAACTCTTTTCCCTTCCCCTCCCCACAGCTCTGACAGAACTATGGCTTGCCCACGGTCACACCAGCAGCTGCAAGTGGAGGAGTGGGGAATCAAACCCCGTTCTCCCAGATTAGAGTCCGTGCACTTAACCACTACACCAAACTGGCTCTCAGAATGGTAAGGTAGAATATGCGGCACAGCGTTTCTCTGACTGATGATTTTATGTATGCTGTGTAGTGATGCCAACTTCCAGGTGATAGTTCTTCCAGAATCATGACAGATCTCCAGACTACAGAGGTCAGTTCCTCTACAGAAAATGGCTGCTTTGGAAGGTGGATTCTAAGGCATCATACCTTCCCGAGGTCAAGTCCCCTACAGATCTTCAAGAACTTCCCAACCCAGAGAAGGCAACTGCGGTGCTGTGCCTTATTTAAAGGGGTGCACTTGTGTATGTTTTATAAAACAAAAATGAAATTAAAATTTAAAAACCAAATAATAATAATAATAATAATAATAATAATAATAATAATAATAATAATAATATAATTATAATATTATAATAATATTATATTATATTATAATAATATTATAATATAATATAATATAATTATAATAATTATCATCATCAGCATATTATTATTATTATTATTATTATTATTATTATTATTTTCTCGCCCTCCCGGCCAAGGGCGGCTCAGGGTGGCTTACAACAGAATAAAATCCCACAATGCACAAAACCTTTGACTTGCTCATCTAGGATTGCCAGCCCTCAGGTCCAGGTGGGGTCCCCCCATTTCCGGGGGCTTCAATCCGCCCTGGCCAGCTGGCCATCAGGGGAAGCCCCACCCCAAAGCCACACCCCCAAGAGCAACCACCCACCCATCTACCCCTCTCCCTCCCCTCCTGCCTGATTTAAAGGGCTTCAGCTGGTCGACTGATTTTCCCCAACTTGCACACCACAGCCCCCGCCCCACTCGTAAAAAGACTCTGTAAAGGGAATTTCTGCGAGCTGAACGTGGGACCGCCCCTCTCCCTCCCTCCTGCTAGATTTAAAAGGCCTCTCCAGCTGGTCAGCAGGCCACATGGTCTCCGCTGATCAACTGAAGCCCTTTAAATCAGGGAGGAGGGTATGGAGAGGGGTGGCTGTGGGGGTGGGGCTCATCTCATGGCCAAAAGTACTTTAAAACCAACCATTTAGAATTCTTGTTAACCAGAGCCATGGCATAAGAACAATCCTGCTGCGTCAGACGACACTTGATCTTGTCCAACATCCCGTTTCCAGGAATGACTGGACGTATGCTTCTGGGAAGCCCGCAAAGCAGACCATGAAGCTGGCAGCCTTCCCTTATCCTTTGCCTCTAGCAACTGTTATCCATAGGTGTGCTGCATCTAAACCCAAAGGGCCCATTTAGCTTTCTTTTCTTTGCCTTTCCATTTCAATCCCATCTAAGTCAGCAGCTGCCAGCAAATGTTCCCCTACAGAATTTTGTCAACTGTGTGTTGTGTGAGCAAGCGCTTGTTTTTTATCTGTCCGGAATGTACTGCGGATTAGAAACATGGGACAGGAATGTAAACATAAATGGGCGGATGTTTCGTGGTTCTTTTCTCTCCTGGTAGCCCCCATTCTTCCATCCAGTTTTCTTTATAAAACTCCGCAGTGTCAGTTGCTCCTTTGAAAGAATGCTTGCTGCGTTATGTCTGCTTTACAGTGTTTTGGCATTAGTCTACAACCAGTAACTTCGCAGGGACAAATGTGTGTGACTTGCCCCCCGTTCTGTTATTGTTCTTATCCAATCAGTATCATTTGTTCAAATTTCTAAATCATCTCAACTATTAATTTGCTCCATGAGTAGCAGTTCATTCATTAAAAATATGTTTTGCCTTTTCTGTCTCAAGCATTTCCTTTCCTTTCCTTTCCTATTCTTTCCTGTCCTGTCTTTGCCTTTCCTTTCCTGTCCTGTCCTGTCCTGTCCTATCTTTGCCTTTCCTTTTCCTTTCCTTTCCTTTTCCTTTCCTTTCCTTTCCTTTCCTTTCCTGTCCTGTCCTGTCCTGTCCTGTCCTTGTCCTTGTCCTTGTCCTTGTCCTGTCCTGTCCTGTCTTTGGCTTTCCTTTCCTGTCCTGTCCAATCCTGTCTTTACCTTTCCCTTCCTTTCCTTTCCTTTCCTTTCCTGTTGTTGCCTTTCCTTTCCTGTCCTGTCCTGTCTTTGCCTTTCCTTTTCTGTCCTGTTCTGTCTTTGGCTTTCCTTTCCTTTCCTGTCCAATCCTGTCTTTACCTTTCCCTTCCTTTTCTTTCCTGTCCTGTCCTGTTTTTGCCTTTCCTTTCCTGTCCAATCCTGTCTTTACCTTTCCCTTCCTTTTCTTTCCTGTCCTGTTTTTGCCATTCCTTTCCTTTCCTTTCCTTTCCTGTCCTTTCCTGTCCTGTCCTTGCCTGTCCTTTCCTGTCCTGGCCTGTCCTGGCCTTTCCTTTCCTGTCCTGTTTTTGCCTTTCCTTTACTGTCCTTTCCTGTCCTGTCCTCTCTTTGCCTTTCCTTTCCTGTCCTGTTTTTGCCATTCCTTTCCTTTCCTTTCCTTTCCTGTCCTGTCCTGTCCTGTCTTTGCCTTTCCTTTCCTGTCCAATCCTGTCTTTACCTTTCCCTTCCTTTTCTTTCTTGTACTGTCCTGTTTTTGCCATTCCTTTCCTTTCCTTTCCTTTCCTTTCCTTTCCTTTCCTGTCCTGTCCTGTCCTGTCCTGTCCTGTCCTGTCCTGTCTTTGCCTTTCCTTTCCTGTCCAATCCTGTCTTTACCTTTCCCTTCCTTTTCTTTCCTGTACTGTCCTTTCCTTTCCTTTCCTTTCCTTTCCTTTCCTTTCCTTTCCTTTCCTTTCCTGTCCTGTCCTGTCCTGTCCTGTCCTGTCCTGTCCTGTCTTTGCCTTTCCTTTCCTGTCCAATCCTGTCTTTACCTTTCCCTTCCTTTTCTTTCCTGTACTGTCCTGTTTTTGCCATTCCTTTCCTTTCCTTTCCTTTCCTTTCCTTTCCTTTCCTTTCCTTTCCTTTCCTTTCCTTTCCTTTCCTGTCCTGTCCTTTCCTGTCCTGTCCTGTCCTGTCCTGTCCTGTCCTGTCCTGTCCTGTCCTGTCTTTGCCTTTCCTTTCCTGTCCAATCCTGTCTTTACCTTTACCTTCCTTTTCTTTCCTGTACTGTCCTGTTTTTGCCATTCCTTTCCTTTCCTTTCCTTTCCTTTCCTTTCCTTTCCTTTCCTTTCCTGTCCTGTCCTGTCCTGTCCTGTCCTGTCCTCTCCTGTCCTTGCCTTTCCTTGCATTTCCTTTCCTGTCCTGTCTTTGCCTTTCCTTTCATCTGATTAAAGCTCTTTTGATTTGATATCTTGAGCAGCCAACAACAGTGCTATCCTAGATAGAAATACATCCATTTAACTGAATGGGGTTAGAAAGGTATAACTCTCTTTAGGATTGCACCGTAGGGATGTCTTTGAGGTCCCTCTGCCTGTGGAGGAGACGGCACTGGGGTCTCACAATGGCTTTTATAACATTTGCTTTAGTTACAAATGTACAAGCAGGGCATAATTCACAGCAGTCTGTGTCTGTTTCTTAACCTGCTGTTTCTTCACACTCCCCTCTGCTGGAGACATCAGCTTCTCTGGGCTGTAACAAGTCCTCAACAATGCTATTGGGGGGGGGGGGTTATCTCCCAGTACCCATTGTGGATGCATTTGCTGAGTCACTAACAAAACAGAGGAATGGCCAGCTACCATCTGCTTCATTAGAGGAAACGGGCTTGCTTTTAACTCCTGAACAATGGGCATCCATTTTGACAGGATTTTCTATCAGATTTCGAAAACATGACCAGGAAGCTGATGCCTAGAGAAATATGAATGGGTAGACAAGAGAAACTTGAGATCTGGCTTGAACCAGAGTAGTCAAGAAATTCTGCTACATCCCTTTTGCCAATTAATTTTATTGGTGACTCTCACGCCTAGTATTGTGCAGGTGTGTGGGTGTGTGCGTGTGAGCGAGAGACAGAGAGACAGAGAGAGAGGAATTGATATCTAGAAAAATAGAAATGTGTAGGAAAAAAGAAACTGGAGTTTCAGATCAAGAAGAAGAAGAAGAAGAGATTGGTTTTATTCCCCCTCCTTCACTCGGAGTCTCAGAGTGGCTTACAAACTCCTTTCCCTTCCCCTCCCCACAACAGACACCCTGTGAGGCAGGTGGGGCGGAGAGAGGTCTGCGAGAACTGCCTTTTCAAGGACAGCTCTGACAGAACTATGGCTTGCAAGTGGAGGAGTGGGGAATCAAACCCGGTTCTCCCAGATTAGAGTCCACGCCACAGTAGTCAAGAATTCTATCACATCCAGACAAAAGTGCAACTCCTGAGGTTGACTGGTGGCTCTGGACTCTTGGGCCTCTTCTGCATCGAGCATTCGCTCCACTGTTCTACCAAACCCACGTTGGAACAGAAATTCCCCTCTACATTGCAGGCCACTTTCACTTGCTTTGACTGTCAGATTTTATGGTAGCCTGTATGCTACTTTCTGTATGCTGCTTTCGCTTCCTTTGGTCTCTCGCTTTTATGGTGGCTGTCTGCATAGATTCATGGTCGTTTTATGTCCGTTCAGGGGTGACTCTGCAGTTAGTATGGCTGAAACTGCAGGACCTGTGGGAGACCCCTGAATAGCTGGACTTGCTGGAGACCTCCGAACGGCAGGACTTCCTGGTGACCTTGTTATGCGGAGATTTGGAATGCTTGGTTGAGGAAGTTACAGGGGCTGAATTTTTTCTCCTGAACAATGGGCATCCATTTTGACAGGATTTTCTATCAGATTTCAAAAACATGGCCAGGAAGCTGATGCCTAGAGAAATATGAATGTGAATTTGAAATATGAAAGTGAAATATGAAAGTGAATTTCTGTTCAAAGGTAGGTTTGGTAAAACAATGGAGGGAAAAGCCAATGCAGAATTGCCCAGAGAGGGAAAGAGAGGGGAAGAGGGGAAGCAAAAAAGAAAAGTCCTGGTCCTGATACTCCCAGTTAATCCCAAATTTTATCTGGGAGACCCGATTATATCCTAAAAATACCAATACAGTATTTTTTGGATATATCTAGGGGTCCGTTGGAGCGGGAGCGCACAGGAGCGCAGCTCCATTAGTGAGGAGCCCAGGGGGTGGGCACATGACCAAGCCCCGCCCCCTCCTTGGCTTCCCCGAGCAGTGCAGAGGCACAGCGCCCCGGGGAAAGCCCTGCTAGGGTCTTTATTGTTTTTAATGTTTTGTTTTAATATTGATAATTTTATCATTGTTCCTTTTATGACTGTGTGCTGCTTTTCCAGAGACTTGCTCACGGTGGCATACAAATTTTCTAAGTATACCATTTTTTATCTGGGCACATGGCACATAAGTACTGGAGAAATTTCACCAACACTTCAGCAGCTTCTACCCCATCAGTTTTGTGTAGTGGTCTGGAGTTGGACTCTAATCTGAGAGAATCAGGTTTGATTCCCCACTCCTCCACATGCAGCTGCTGGTGTGACCTTGGGCCAGTCACAAGTTCTCTCAGAGCTGTTCTCTCATGAGCAGTTCTCAAAAGGTGTCTTGTTGTGGGGAGGGGAAGGGAAAGGGATGGGTATCTCAAGTCTACTTGAAACCTGGTGGTTTCAAGGGAGCAGGAAGAGACTGAGGGTGTGTTCTTTACGCTTATTTTTATTGCACAAAGTATTGGATGGGGAAGGGAAGGGAGGAAGAGCAGGTCAGTTTCACTCACCTGTGGAGTGGAGCCTGAGGGGTGGGTGTTGCCTTCTGACACACTTCTGGTATGTTAGGGGGTGTGGCATATGCAAATGAGTTATGCAAATGATTTATGCTAATGAGCTCCTGCACCTCTTTTTCTACGAAATGACCCCTGGATATATGTTTGGCTTGGTTATATCTGAGTGCGCATCCCTACCTAGCGTCTCAGCATGTCTTCATCCAGACAAATTTTGCATGTATCTGGCTGTTTGAGGGAGATAGTTGTTTTTCAGTGGGCTAAAGAAAGGTTTACCAGTGTTTCTATACTGCCATCAAGCTAAAAAAAACGTTCCTCTTCAAAGATTTCTGCAGCTGGAAAAAAGTTTTGCTTCCTTTTAAAGACTCATGATAAAATCTTGGACACTGCCCCCCCCAGCTGTATGCAAAACTGCAACGAGAACCCTCCACAATCGTTTAACGGCCAAAACGGGATCTGCTGATCAACTTCACGACTATTTACAATTTCTGACTGTGGCCAAAGTATAAAATGCAAGTGGGTCATGGAGGCGTGCCCCCGCGGTGGGGGAAAAGTCCCCAAGACCTCCACCCCGGTGGCCGGGAGCACCCCCAGTAAAGGGAAGACCTCATTCAAGCCCCGGGCACTACAGCTGGAAGGGGCCGCGAGCGAGCAAGGAGAGCTGGAGCTGACGGAAGCACAGATGTCGGGAAACTCCCAACGGCCTGCAGTGAGCGGCGCAGAACTGCAGGTCCCCATCCGCGACGCACCATCCCCAGTGAGCATCCCTGGCCCCTTACTGTATATGGTAGTGACTGTGATAGCACCCGGGACAGGGACCCACGTCCGGGTCCGGGCCCTAATTGACTCAGGGTGTGCCCGGGACTTGATTAGCCCTTTAGTAGTGGACGGGTTAGGGCCCAAAGTCACCCCATTGGGGGAGCCACTTACGTTTACCCAAATGGATGGATCGGAAATGAAAGAGGCATGTGTGGCAGAGACTGAGAGACTGATAGTGGGGACGGGGGAACACTGGGAGAGGAGAGCTTTCGTCATCACCCCCAAGACCCAGTTCCCAATGGTGTTGGGGAGTCCCTGGTTAAGCTCCCACGACCCCTACATCAAATGGAGCGAAGGGAAAATCTCCTGGGTGGACGAGAAGTGCCAAAAACATAAGTGGGACTCGTGATGGGGATCGGGGGCCCCGGCACCTCTCCGAGCGGCGGCGCTCACTCTGGTACCTTCCGCCGTTCCCAGGGAATATCGAGACTTAGTGGGGGTGTTCAGTGAAACCGAGGCAGATGAACTACCCCCCACAGACTGTCGGACTGTGCCATAGAGCTGATCCCGGGAGAAAAGTTACCAAAGGGAAAACTTTATTCCATGAGCCCTTCGGAGTGGGAGGAGCTAAGGAAATTCCTAGACAAGAACTTGGAGCGAGGTTTCATCCGCCCCGCTAAGTCCCCATTCGCTGCCCCTGTTCTGTTCAGGAAAAAGAAGGACGGGGGGCTACGGTTGTGCACGGACTACAGGGGATTAAATGCAGTGTCAGCCTCCAATGCCTACCCCCTTCCCCTTATTAAGGACCTGTTAACAGAAGCAGCCAAAGGGAAGGTGTTCACTAAGTTGGATCTTCGAGATGCATACTTCCGGGTGCGCATCAGGGAGGGGGACGAATTTAAGACTGCTTTTAACACGCCATTGGGGCAATTCGAATACCTGGTGATGCCGTTCGGATTAAGTGGCGCACCGGGGGTCTTTATGAGCTTAATAAATGAAGTGCTACACAAGCATTTATTCAAGGGGGTGTTATGTTACTTAGATGATATCTTGATGTACTCTGCTGATAAGAAAGAGCATGTAAAATTGGTCCGAGAAGTGCTGTCAACTCTGTTAAAGAACCAGTTGTATGCTAAGCTGTCGAAATGTGAATTCCATAGGGATTCAGTGGATTTTCTGGGGTATCGCATTTCCCAGAAAGGGCTAGAAATGGATCCTGCCAAGGTAGAGGCCGTAGTGCAGTGGGAAGCCCCCCGAACAAGAAAACAGCTTCAGAGTCTATTAGGATTTTGTAATTTCTACCGCACCTTCCTAAAAGACTTCGCCACAGTCACTCTCCCGCTAACTGAACTCCTTAAAACCAAGGGGAGGGGCCCAGAAGCAGGGAAGCCCGGGGAGAGAATAGCCTGGTCTGAGGATTGCCAAAAGGCGTTTGAAACCCTCAAGACCCTATTTACCTCGGAACCCATCCTGGCCCACCCCGATGAAACCAAGGAATTTGTGGTGCATGTAGACGCTTCTGATGTGGCCATGGGGGGAGCCATCCTACAGAAGGGACAGGATGATAAGCTGCACCCTCTGGCTTATATATCAAAAAAGTTTAATGAGACAGAGAGGAATTGGTCAGTGTGGGACAAGGAGGCAGCAGCCATACGACTGGCCCTCACCACCTGGCGGCATTGGCTAGAAGGAGCGCAGACCCCTTTTGAAATTTGGACTGATCACAAAAATCTGGAAGCCTTGCCCACCCAGAGGTCCCTGAATGCGAAACAGCTCCGATGGGCCGATTTTTTCTCAAAATTTAATTTCGTGCTTAAGCACTTTCCTGGGAGAGCCAATTCGTTAGCATACGCGTTATCCAGATTACCCCAGCACGAGGGTCAAAAGGAAGAAGGGTTCGACTCCATGTTCTCCCCCAACAGTTGGGAGGAGCTGTCACTACCCGAAGCCAGAGCAAGCAGGCAGCAGTAGAGTCGTGGGGGGATAAATGGGGGGGGGGACTACTCCCCGGAAGAGGCCGAAGAATTGGGAAACATAGAGGACTGTTCCCTCCAGGAAAACAAGTGCTGGTATCATGGGGACAAACTCGTGCTACCTCGAGCCAGACGAAAAGACATACTGCTAACTTGTCATTCATCAAAACTGGCAGGGCACTTTGGGTTCCTAAAGATGCTTAATTTAGTTCAACAGCAATTCTGGTGGCCGCGCATGTGCAAGGATATCTCGGACTTTGTTACTGCCTGCCAAACCTGTTTGATGTGCAAAAGGAGGGGAGGGAAAGTCCCAGGACTGTTGCATCCGTTGCCCACCCCCTCTCGCCCATGGGAAGCGATAGCTATGGACTTCATCACCAACCTGCCACCCTCAAAAGGAAAAACCGTTATTTGGGTGGTGGTAGACATGTTCTCAAAACAAGCCCATTTTACCCCGTTTAAACAGCTGCCCACCGCTAAGGGGCTGGCTAAAGCTTTTTTCAACCACGTGATAAAGTTACATGCTTTTCCCATACGTGTGGTATCCGATCGGGGCAGTCAGTTCGTTGCCAACTTCTGGCAGGAGCTCTTGAGTCTGATGGACATTGAACCAGCCCTAAGCTCGGGTTACCACCCAGAGACCGATGGCCAATCCGAACGAACTAATCAAATCCTGGAACAATTCCTGAGATGTTACACTAACTACCATCAGGACAATTGGGTGGAACTACTGCCGTTTGCGGAGTATAGTTATAACAATGCTATTCATTCATCTACGGGTGTATCCCCGTTCATGGCGGTGGGAGGCTTCGAAGGGAAACCCCTGCCCACCATAGAGGAAATGCCAAACCCCCCCCCCCCACGGACTTTAAACATTGGTGGGCAACTTTACAAGACTCATGGCCACTGATTGCTAAGACACTGGACAAAGCTAAAGAGGATTACAAGAAGTATGCAGACCGTAGCAGAGCAGAGGGCTGGGACTTACAGCCAGGGGATTCAGTCTACTTGTCCACCAAAAATATACATGGATTGCAACCCAGCAGGAAACTGGGGTGGAAATATGTCGGCCCCTACAAAGTGTTGCGCAAGATTTCTGATGTGTCTTTTGAACTGGAATTGCCTAAGTCACTGAGTTCTGTGCATCCTGTCTTTCATTTCAGCTTGCTGAAGAAGAATCCTGGGCCGAATGCATGGCATCCAGTTCCTCCGACTCCTCCTCCACTGATGAAGGGGGGGGCATCCCATTTTGAAATTTCTGAAATCCTTGATTCAAAAATGCGTAGGGGCCGCTTGCTATATCTAGTCAAGTGGGTAGATTTTGGCCCGGAACTGAATGAGTGGGTTCGTTCTGAAAATGTTCATGCTCCTAAATTAGTTAAAGCTTTCCATAATAAATTTCCAGATAAGCCGGGGTAGATTGATTTTTCGGGTGGCAGTGTGTCAGAATCTGCAGATTCTAACAAGGATTTCTGGGATCTCATGCTATATATTGTAACCTGACTTTGCTATGCTGTGCAAACCTGTTCCTGTACCAACTATGTAATCATGCCTATTGCTATTAGCTTGACAATTGTGAATGTATATTCTGTGACCCCAGGATTATGGCTCTGACCAGGCCTGGTCTATGTATCTGGTTGCCCGGGAGAATGACAACTTCAAAGCATGAGAACAATGGGCCTCCGCATTCCATTCCTCCAGGCTGGGAAGACAGGGGAGGACAGGGACCATTTCTTATCAACGTGCGAAAGCCTTGGGGAAAGCATTTGTTATGTGAAGATGGTTACATCTGAGGGGTCTGGTTTGGGAAGGGAAATTTACTGCTTCACACCTCACTTTCTTTCCTGTGGGAAGCAAACGGCCAGAGAACCTTTTGCCCGCGGTTTTTCCCCCTTGTTGATTGGTTACCTATGGGCAATTCAAATTGTGCTGGAGGGTATATTAGACCTGCTTCTATTGTATGCGTTATCTCTGACAATAATCCGAGGACCTGTACCAATGTAGAAATTGGAAATAAAGAACTGTGTTTCATCAACAAAGATCTGATCCTTGACTACTTTGAGCAGAAGCCTCACACCCCTCCGGGCAAGTTGAGAGGTGCTTGATGTGAAGATGAGCTGAGCGCTTATTCCACATCACTAGAATGCCCATTTGCACATCTATGAGAGCCAGGCGATTGGCATGGAAGCGGCCTAATGCTACCAAGCCATTGCCGCCCTTCAAAGAGCCACTTCAGATGTTTCCCCAAAAGCGTTCCCTTTGGCTGTCTCCATGTGCTGCCAAGGCAAAGGGAGCATACAGATTCAGCTGTGGCGGATGCACACAACACCCCCCACCACACTTAACACAATACCCAGAAGTGCAGAAAGAGAACGCATGAGTCACTTGCATAGTCTCTGTCGCCAGTTCTGGGTAATAATACTCATTCCTCACCACAGCATCATTATTGACCATGATCCCATATTCTCCCAATAAGAAGTTGATGTTGGTGTCATATCAGGATTCATCCCCTTCTCCCAGCATGACCAAGGCTGGAATCATTCTAGTACCGAAAAAACCTGCCCACACCTCTGTGCGGTGTGAAACCGTGCTGCTACTGAAATGTCCACATCTACTAATTGCCCTCCTGTGGTCAAGCTAGTATTCAACCGGCTTGATTCTGCTTTAAACAATTGCTGTTGATTAGTGCACTTAGACCCCCTGGAGTGAAATTTCACACCACTGTGAAATCAGCACAGGAAAAGACAGCAGTCAAACTACTTTAGAGGGGAGGTGTAAAATGACCCCAAGAGTATCCCACCACTTTTGAAATACTTCTTCGGAAGCTCCAATTCAGCAGCTGTAAACTTTTATCTGGGTCCTGCTGTAATCCATAGTTTTACCCCAGGCAACTTCTCTAAAGTGATTTCATCTTTCAGACTCTGTATTTCCCAGAACAAGTCCAGTGGCACCTTTAAGAACAACAACAAAGAAGAGGAGGAGATTGGATTTATACCCCGCCCTTCACTCGGAGTCTCCGAGCATTTTACAATCTCCTTCCCTTCCTCTCCCCACAACAGGTACCCTGTGAGGTAGGTGGGGCTGGGAGAGCTCTGAGAGAACTGCTCCTGAGAGTACAGCTCTGAGAGAACATGTGACTGACCCAAGGTCACCCAGCAGCTGCATGTGAAGGCATGGGGATCAAACCCGGTTCTCCCAGATTAGAGTCCACCGCTCTTAACCACTATACCAAACCAGCTCTCAAGGTATAAGCTGCTGGACTCAGAGTTTGTTCTGCTGCTTCAGACCAACATGGCTGCCCACCTGAATCTGTATTTTCCACTTACTGCAAAGCCTTTCCTGTAGAATCCCATAGCCATTGTTGATAGTAAAAATCTTTCCTTTGGAAGCATTGTCAACAATTATATCATGAAGATCTCCCTCCATAGTTATTTGAAAAGTCGCTCCCATCTTCTCACAGCCCTGCCAGCCGAGCAGCAGAGAATGGTTACCAAGGGCCGCTCCCTCCCTAGCAAGGCAGCACTCCGCCTGTTACATGTGTGTCTAAAGCAGCTCCGATTTTGGAGCTGGACCATTCTGGGTAATGTGTCAAGCAGCCCCCTCCCCCCAGTTCATTCCCAAAAGAAGCAAGCTGGGATTCCTGAATGAATGATATAACTCTTTCTTCTGTAGCAGGAAGCTACTTTTCCCACTTCAGGGGCAAGGGAATGCCTTCTCGATCAACTGTAAGCATGGAGACGGGCATAGAAAATCATGCTTTCATGTGCGTCTTTATTTACATGTTTTCAGTTCACCGCAAAGGCCTTGGGCGAGGAACAAAAAAGCACAACACACAAACATACAAGCTGTGAAGAAAATACCATCCGTTTATGTATGCAGCATTGTCAATTAACATAACTGATAAAAGCAAATTTAAAAAACCGGGAAGCCAACAAGGCTCTCCGCCCGGAGGAGTTGACAATCCAAACTCTGCCTGGAAAAAAGACAACAGCGTAAGGAAAGGAAAGATAAAGGATTGTGCGTAAGGGGGGCGGGGGGGTGAATATTCGCCTTCAGGCATTTGAGAGACACCCCCCACCCCTGCCAACTCTAATAACCCAGATCTTCAATTTGGATGACCTAGATTTTTTATTGGAAGGAAAATGTATAGAGGGGAAACAAATACAATGTTTTCATTCATTTACAATGGATTCTCTCTCTCCCTCCCTCCCTTTCTCTCTCTCTCTCTCTGTTGGGATTGAAGATACAAAAATAATCATTAAAAAAAGCTTGAATGGAGAAATTCCCATATGTGTTAACGGGCTGCAGGAAAAGGCACTGAAATTTCTTCGCTGATATACCACATCGTTATTACTGAAATGTGATGGATGTTGTTCAAAAGTTTCTTTAAGAATCCAACCCACATGTTGCCCAGCTCTCTACCTTACCTTAATAAGGATGACTAAAATATTTCCACCAAAATAACGTCTTTTTTCTAAAATAAATTTTATTGCATTTTCTTGACAGTATCAACAGTACAACCACCAAAACTAGATTTCCATAAATTATCCGAGCACCAAAACTATTCCAATCACATAAGAAATTTGGACCATACATTATTAGGATCCGCTTTGTTATCCACATTCAACAAATAGCTCAATCTATCCAATTCAGCCCATTCCGATAGCTTATTTACTATGTCTTCCCTTTTGGGTAAAAGCAACATTTTCCAAGCTTTTGCCCGCAGTATACACACTGTGGTTAGTATATATACAATTAGTTTTACATCTGATGTCCTCATATTATCTGCTAACATATTCAATAGATATGTCTCTGGCTTCAGATCTATCTCATAATCCGTGATCTCGGAGATCATTTCCTTAATCATTTCCCAAAATTTTTGTACTACTTTACAGGACCACCACATATGGTATAGTGTCCCGCTATTTTTCCCACAGACCCAACACAGATTAGAGACATTTTTAAAACACTTGCTCAACTTGTCCGGTGACCAGTACCATCTATAAAAAAGCTTGTAAATGTTCTCCTTATAATTTACCATCTTTAAAAATTTAACGGATTTCCAATTTTTTGACCATCTGTCTGTTTGTATGTTATACCCAAAATCCTGCATCCATTTTATCATCATAGGTTTAATCTCTTCATCTTGCATTTCATATTTCAACATTACCTTGTATAGTTTTTCAATTAATTTAAGATCACTTTTTAGCCAGATTGCATCTAACACATTAGTGTTTTTACAAAAGCCGACCTTTTTGTCCTCACTATACCTCGATCTTAGTTGCATCGCCTCCAACCAAGTTTGGATTAATTCCAGTTTCTTCTCTTATTTGGCCCTCTGTCTTAATATTTTCCTCTCTATCCAGTAAAACTTCATAGCTCAATGATTTAAGCAGATTCAATAAAGAAGGCTTTATAAATGCCTCCAGGGGGGACACCCACTTCGGTATATTTGTGTAGAACTTACCTTTTATGTCTATCCAGGTCTTCAAGAGGGCCACTCTGAGAGAATGTACTGAGAAATTCGTGTGCACTTTATGTTTACCATACCAAACATACGCATGCCAGCCCATTAGAAGATCGTGGCCTTCTAAAGCCAAAACTCTTGGGTTTTCTAATTTAGCCCACTCCTTAATCCATATTAGAGCTGCCGCCTTAGCATAGATCTCCCAGTACGGT
The DNA here is from genome assembly GCA_029233225.1 of Lepidodactylus listeri. Lineage (NCBI taxonomy): Eukaryota > Metazoa > Chordata > Lepidosauria > Squamata > Gekkonidae > Lepidodactylus > Lepidodactylus listeri. Next base: position 145,742,516 of record JARCFY010000004.1, read on the forward strand.
AAGCCAATTCCTCCCCTCTCTTTACTATCTTGTAGTAATTTCTTTTTCACCCTGGGTTTCCCCGGGTACCAAATAAACTGACTCACTATCTTGTTAAATTCTTTATAAAAGCTAGCATTTTCACTTAACAACGGAATCGTTTGAGCTAAGAATAAAAAATTAGGGAGAATATTCATCTTTGTGGCAGCAACTTTCCCCAACCATGACAATTTAAGATCCTTCCATTTATTTAAATCCTCTCTCACTTCTTTTAACCAAATTTTGTAATTATCTGCAATTAATGAGCTTACCTTCTTAGAGCAAACTACTCCCAGGTATTTTACTTTTTAAACTACGGATATGTTGGAGGATTGTTGGATTGCGGTTTCTAGATCTTTGGTACAGTTTTTAGTAATTAATTTAGTTTTTTGGATGTTAATACGTAACCCAGCAACTCTGCTATATTCATCAACTACCGCTAAAAGTCTACTTAGTGAGGTCTGTGGGTTTTCTAAAATAAACATGATATCATCTGCATACGCACATAGTTTATAAGATTGCCCTTTGCACTGAAGGCCTCTAATTTCTTGATCATTTCTTACCTGTTCACAAAGGGACTCCAACACAAAAATAAATAATAGTGGGGAGGTTTCAAAATAGAGTCTAGGGAGGACAGGGACCTAAGCAGGGTACAGTGCCATAGAGTCCACCCTCCAAACATCTATTTTCTCCAGGGGAACTCATATTTGTAGTCTGCAGAACTGTAATTCCAGGAGATCCCCAGGCCCCACCTGGAGGCTGGCATCCCTACCTCCTGCTCATGACCAACCATAACTATTGTCCATCTGGGTCTTGCAGTGGGAAGGGAGCTGAGGGCATCCTAGACTGTTGAATCAAACTACATTGCCACCAAACACACTATACGTACCCTTCTCCCCACACTGTCTCCAACATTGATTAGAAACTAACTTTACAATATATTGTAGTTTAAGAGGAGTCAAATACCACCTTGAAATAGTTTTAAATAATTGACTCCTTATCATTATATTATTTGAACCATGAGCAACAGACTTCCAAGAACTAGACCATTCCCCAAGCAAGATCAGAACAACTTGTTCTTTAGACCATCCACCAACATAACTTGGCGGATGAGTATACACCGATTGTAATAATATTAAATAATTTTTTGAAATATAACCTTTATGCCCTGGAATCATATTTTTTAACAAATATTCAAAATTGGTTAAAGGTCTTAATAAGCCTAATTTAAACGGACTGGAATTCAATAAATTATTTAATTGAAAATATATATACCATGGTATATGATTACCTAAAATTATTTCTAATTGAAGTTTACTTAATAACGTACCTTGTTTAGTTATATCCAAAAATCTAACCATCTTTTTAGCTCTAAATTGACTATAAAATAATTTTTGTATTGCAGGTGGAAACCAATGCTGACCTGTAAAAGGAGCCAACAAAGATGGCCAAGATGCTAATCTTTTCCAATATCTTTCCCATACCAATAAAGTATTCCACAAAAAAGGATTATCTTGTACTGTGTTCTTTCTCTCCGATCTCGCTTGCCAAACAGTCTCAAGTAAAGTAAATGGATTTGTATAATGCTGCTCTATAATAAACCAGTCAGGGGCCATGTCTGCATCAAAGACTCTAATCAAATTAGCCAGTTGTGCTGCATTGTGATATAATAACAAATTAGGATATGACATGCCTCCTGTTTTATATTCTCTACAAAGTGTGGTAAAAGGTATTCTATGTTTTCTATAACTCCAAATAAAATTGTTCAGCATACTTTGCCATTTATGTATAAATTTATGTAAATAAAATATAGGAATTGTTCTAAATAAAAAAATGAATTTGGGCAAAATAAAAACTTTGACCACATCCATCTTTTCTGTCCAAGAAAGGTTGAGTTTTTGCCAACCATATAGTTGTTTTTTAATTGTTTCTTGAAGCACTAAAAAATTTTCTTTAAAGAGATCTTCAAGCTTTAATGGTATTTCAACTCCCAAATGACGCCAAGTTGTTTTTACCCATTGAAAGGAATAATCTTTTTTAATTTGTTTACTTAGAGTGTTTTGAATTACAATAGGATAAATCACAGATTTTGACTGATTAATTACCAAACCAGAAATATTAGCAAACAGGTCCAGTTCAGTCATTACATGATGAAGTGAATCTATCGGCTTTGAGAGAAATAATACTGTATCGTCTGCAAACATGTTAACTTTAAACATGTGGTTGTCTATACATATACCTTGAATCATATTATTTTCCCTTATTGCTATCGCTAAAGGTTCTAAACAAATGGCAAATAATAAAGGTGATAACGGGCACCCTTGACGGGTGCCTCTAGTAGGGAAAAATTTTGTAGAATTAAGTCCATTTACTTTCACCAAAGCTTGTGGGGATTTATATAAAGTAAAGATATTTTTGCAAAAACTAGGATCAAAATTCATTAAATGTAATAAATAATGCATATATTTTGGTTCTACAGAATCAAATGCTTTTTGTATATCTAAAGAAAATAAAATTGACGGTATTTTTTTTTTGTCTACAATAATGAATTACATTTAAAGATTTTCTGATATTATCAGCCATATTGCAATGTGGAATAAATCCTGATTGGTCTGGACTTATATAGGCACTAATAATATTACCCAAACGTGAGGCCAAAATAGCTGAAAATTTTTTTGTATCTTGGTTTAATAAACTAATAGGTCTATAACAGTTAGGGTCTAACAAATCTTTACCTGGTTAAAATAATAGTAGTATCAGACCATGAGGGTGGCATTTCTCCCATTTTAGTTATATCATTACACACTTGTGTTAAGGGGTCCGTTAAAAGATGCCTAAAAGCCTTATAAAATTCTCCAGTAAAACCATCATTACCTGGTACTTTGTGATTTTTTAATTTTTTAATTATATTTTCAACCTCAGCAGATTCTATTGGTGCACCTAATAAATCTATGTTCTTGTTTTAATTTGGGAACTTTAACCTTATGTAATAGATAAGATTGAATATCGTCCATTTTAGGAAACATTGTTTGATATAATTGGTTATAAAATTGTTTAAATATCCTTAAAATATCATCAGAATTAGTATGAATATTTCCCAGGCTATCTCTCAACGCTTCTACCAGGGTATATGAAGACTTAGTTTTAACTCTTCGTGTTAAAAGTTTAAGATATCTCGGGGATCTAATCCACTTTTTTTGTTGAAAAAGTAAAATCTGTTTCTTAATTTTTGAGAGTTCTAAACTATCTAAATTTTGTCTTTCAACTTGTAGTTTTTGATAAACTTTCCTACTAGTTGTCTTTTTATGCTGATTTTCCAAATATTTAATTTTTTGCAATATAGCATCCCTTAGAAGCTTTTTTTTTTCCTATCGTATGCGGCTAAGGAAATAAAATGTTCCCTCAAGACTGCCTTCAAAGCGTCCCAAACGATTTGATTAGATGTACCTTTATTAGAATTTTCTTTAAAGTATTGCTGGATAATAATTTCAATTTCACTTTTAACAAAATCATTTAAAAGTAGAGATGAATCAAGTCTCCACTGGAGCATACGTTTAATAAATGAAGGCCATTTAAAATTTGCTTCCACCCAAGCATGATCCGAAAAAGTTTTTGACCAATTTGTGAGTCAACTGGAATTTTATTTAAACCTGTAGAAATCAAAATGTAATCTATTCGTGTATGAACCTGGCAGGACCCCCCACTTGATGCTGTTTCCATCATGACAGATTGATGTCTTACTCTTCTGAATCATCTAAAGGCCTCACCAAGTTGAGAAAGAGCCTGCTGAGTGAAGCTGATGGGCAGTAGGTTCAGGATGGACAAAAATAAATACTTCTTTACACAAAAGGTGATTAGAATGTATACAGCCAGGGGCTGTAGAGATGGCCACAGGCATAGACAGCTTCAAAAGAGGATTAGACAGATTCATGAAGGACAGATCCATCAGTGGATACTAGCCATGGTGACAAAGGGAGTCTCCACATTCAGAGGCAGTCAGCTTTTGAATCCCAGTGCCAGGAGAGGCCTTGGCCTCTCTGCCCTGTTGTTGGCCCTCCAGAGGGATTGGATGGCCACTGTGTGAGACAGGATGTTGGACTAGATGGACCACTGGTCAGATCCAGCAGGGCTCTTCTGATGTTCTTAGGAAGGCCTCGGCCTCTATGCCCTGTAGTTGGCCTTCCAGAGGAACTGGTTGGCCACTGTGTGAGACAGGATGCTGGACTAGATGGACCACTAGTCGGATCCAGCAGGGCTCTTCTTAGGTTCTTAACTTGTTCAGACCAGTAGTCCCCAAGTTAAAAAATGTCTCTTTGTTGCTGGTTTAGCTTCTGAGGAACTGTCTAGAGATGAGACCATCCTCAGACTCTCCTGTGCCAATGCACCTGTAATGATTGCACTTACTGGTCCAAGATACGTTGACCAAGAGTAGAAGTGGCCCTGTATCCAGGTCCACTGCTGTTGGCAGAGGGGCAGGCCAACCCAGGCCCAATGCCACTGCCAACTTGCCAGCAGAATGGAGGCTGTCACCACAAGATGGGACTGGGGAGGGAACATGCCTCGGCCGTGGGTCACCCATTGAGCTGCGTGCTCCAGAGCTGGTCAATGCAGCAGTAAACCTGGCAGCAAATTCGCTTTCCCGGCTGATGAGGTCATCAGCTGACTTGGAAGGCTGACTGCTCCTGGGCTGAGGAGGAGGAACGCAAGGTGCTTCAAACATTGTCTTTCTGTTCCCATTTCTGAGGCCAGAGGAAACCTGTGGGGCTGGACATAGTGCAACAGAGAACAGTGAGAGATCCCTGCCAGTTGAAGGGGGCACTCACAAGTACCACAACAGAAAAAACCTTGGCATCTCCTTTATGTAAGAATTTTTGGAGCAAGTTTCCTATGACTTACTTAGCTCTTTGATATTCCAGAATAGAGAACCCCAGTTCTCTGTGGCGACTGGGAGGTGAATAAAGGTAATCTGAGTCCCTAAGCCTGCATGAACCACAAGAATGCCTCACGACCAGGTACGGATTGGCTCTTTGCCATAATAGCTGCAGTCAAACGTCAGAACTAGAAATGCTCCATACCTTCCCTTGCAGATGTCACGCTAGCAAAACAGCTCGATCCGGCATATTTGCTCAGAGATAAGCCTCGTGTTGTTCAATGGAGCTTGCTTCTGAGTAGCTGCGTCTAGAGTTGCCAATTTTTGTCTTTCGCTGACAAAACCAAATGGGGACGTTTTTATTCCTAGAATTTAGACAACCCAGGCCGCAGTCCGAAAAAACAGTTTCCTGGGAGTAAGCCCTGTTGAAAAATATGTGACTTACTCCTGAGTAGGCCTACCTGGGCTTGCTAGAGTAACAAAAGTGTTACTCTCTGGCTGGAGGATGGCTCTATTGCTGAGCCGCCATTTTGGGGAAGGTGCTATTTTTAGACTGTTGAAGTGACTGAAAGGAAAGGAGAGTGAAAGTTTTCTATCTCACAGACACATCTCCCTAAATACAATTACTTCTAGATGTACTTTGTCTAATCCATTTTTATAGCAGCTTTTTATTGCATAATAACCATGATTTCTCTTTGAGGGAGGTGAGAGCAATTGCTTGAGAAAAAAATACCTTTTCATCCATGAAAGATAAAAAGATGTACCTCCAGGGCTCAGTGGGAAAAAAAACCCCGCACAATGTCCGTAAGCACACCAAGTCGAGTTTCGCACACTCTGCAAAAATTCTGAGCATTTTCTCTATAATTCTGTGAAAGAGAAAATTAAAAAGATGCCTGTGAGGGAAACTATTGGAATAGAAGTCAGGTTTCCAAATCTTTCAGGAGTTTGGACCAGTTGGTGAAGTTTGAAATCCTTTAAAAAAAAATCTTCCTTGTAATTGTGATCTTTGAACTATATTTATAGACTACTGTGACAGATTTCCCGCAGGCTAGACACCACCCCATGGGAATTTTCCTGTCACAATTTCCCGCCTTCTCCGCCGCACTGGAGTTCCCAGCTGGATTTCTAAAAAGGGAACAGAATCTGGGCCAAGGTATAAACCCACCCAAGCCTGGATCAATAAACTGAGGGATCGTGAGGTAAACTGACAGGAACGGGAAGCCTTCCGTTTTGAAAGTGAAAACAGTATGACATTTATTTGGAAAGGAAGACATATTGCACATTAACACTGTGCAATATTAGGTTTTACATTAATACCCAAGGGTTGGGGGGTGGGGAAACTCTCTCAGGCAGGTTTATGACATATAAAGTATGGTGTTCTGCTGCAACTAAGTTTCACATTGGACTCAACAAACCCTGCTGCAATGTGGCCTTGGCAAAGAGAGACCACCATCGCAAGGGAGTGCTGACAAGAAGGACACTGATGCATGGACTCGTGCCGGGACACCGTTTTGTTCCCGGTAAGGACTTTAGCAAAACAAAAAACCAACAACACCAGCAACGGCAATTACAAATTAATTAACCGCATCAACAACTTAATATTTGCATTGGGAGGGGGATTTCTTTTTTTGAAATAATTTCTTTTAGTGAGAGCGATCGAGTCCTCTTCTCTCATTAAAAAGGGGAGTTTCTTGCCCTGACCCGGATACGGCAGGTAAGCCGGATCTAGCCAGATCTCAGAAACTAAACAAGGTCGACTTTGGCAAGTACTTGGATGGGAGACCTCCAAGGAATTCTAGAGGTGGGAGGGTGGTGGGGGAAGGCTTTATTCAGCCATCTCTCTCAATATCCTCCAGCCCCCCAGTAGGGGTCAGTCACCAGAGGTCACCCTGACTTCCAGCTGCACATACAGTCAGTCACCAGAGGTCACCCTGAATTCCAGCTGATCATACAGTCAGTCACCAGAGGTCACCATGACTTCCAGATGTGCTCTCTCCCCCCCTTATACACAAACATACAAAAAAATAAAATAAAAAGAGGAATTTCTCTTTCATTTCTGTTTGATGTCTCTTTGAAGAGAAACCAATGCATCCTTTTGTAACTTCAGTCCTTGCAGTCGCTTTATGTCACACACTACAGGTTGGTGCTCTAGCAGAAAGACAGGAGCGTCTGAGAAGAAATGGCCTGCTTCTGAAGAGTGCAGTTCCAAAAGTTGGCAGAGCCTCCCTTCCTGGCCCTCCTCTCGTTGAAAGTCTCACATTGATCAAAGCCAAATTGATTTTAAAAAGACTCCAGATTCCAGAGGAAAAGAAATGGATCGTTGGTTTAAAGAGGAAATTGAGTGAAACAGAATTAAGATAATTTCTCTTTAGAATGCTAAAGCAGATCTCCGAGGGCATGGCAAAAGGAAGGCAAGTTTTCTGGAGGCAAGAGAGATCACACCTGGTAAACCTCCCACCTGTAAAGTTTGAAAGAGAAGGAGCCACTGCAGAAATACCTGTTATACCCTCTTTTCTCTGAGCTGCCAGAACACTGCAGCATCGTCACAGCCTGCATTTAAGTGTGTGGGAATCACTGGGTCGTTTTCCTGAGCAGACTTTTCTAGGAAGCTGGGAGATTGCTGATCAGTCTTGGTTTAATGTGACTTATTGCTCACTGGAGCATGCTTCTAATACATTGGTACATTTATGATTGTTCTGGGAGATGGTTAGTGTGCTGCTGCTACTGCAACACTGTGAGATTGCCTTGCATGGCTGTATTTCACTAAATTCCATTACCTAACTTGATCCGATAAGGTGCTGGGATCCCATTCTATCTGAGAGGAGAGTGACTGAGCCTTGGTCTATTTAAAAAATTGTACTACCACAGTAGTTCCAGCAGGATTTTTCAGAATTGAGATGAGTCCTGCCGGGAAGAAGAAGAAGAAGAAGAAGAAGAAGAAGAAGAAGAGATTGGATTTATATCCCGCCCTTCACTCACTTAAGAGTCTCAGAGCGGCTTACAAACTCCTTTCCCCTCCCCTCCCCACAACAAACACCCTGTGAGGTAGATGGGGCTGAGAGAGCTCTTTCCCAAGCTGTCCTTGAGGGAACAGCTGGTACAGAGCTATGGCTTGCCCAAGGTCATCCAGCCAGGTGCAAGTGGAGGAGTGGGGAATCAAACCCGGTTCTCCCAGATTAGAGTCCGCACACTTAACCGCTACACCAAACTGGCTCTCATATGTGATGATGCCTTATACCAGGGGTGGCCAAATTTGCTTAACTTAAGAGCCAAATAGAATGTCAAATGCTTGAGAGCCTCAAGACATGAACAGATATCACACGAACATTTTTATTGAAAAATATGCCGATTTGCTTTTTATTAACAGTAAATAAGACTGCCAAAAATAAAAAAGGGGTAAAAACAGATATTGATAATGATATTTGTTTGCTAATGATATTTATTTATTTGTGTGTGTGTGTGAGAGAGAGAGAGAGATGGAAAGAAAAAATGAAAGAGGTGGAAAGAGAGAGAGAAAAACAATGAAAGCAAATAGATGGGGAGGAAAAGAGAGGGAAGGAAGGAAGGAAAGGAGAAAGAGAGAAAGAGAAAGGAAGGTAGAAACAAAGCAAATTGGGGGGAGGAGGAGGAGGAAGGAAGAGAGAGAAAGAGAAAGAAAAAACAAAGAAAGAAAGCAAATAGATGGGGGGAGGACTGAAGGGAGGGAGGGAGAAAGAGAATGGAAAGAATTAGAGGTGGGAAAAAAGGAGAGAGAGAGAAACAGAAATCAAGAAAGCAAATAGATAGGGGAAGGGAGAGACAGGTGGAAAGGAAGAAGAAGAAGAGACTGGATTTATACCCTGCCTTTCACTTGTAGTCTCAGAGCAGCTTACAAACTCCTTTCCCTTCCCCTCCCCACAACAGGCACCCTGTGAGGTAAGTGGGGCTGAGAGACCTCTGAGACAACTGTCCTTGAGAGAACAGCTGGTACAGAGCTATGGCTTGCCCAAGGTCATCCAGCAGGTGCAAGTGGAGGAGTGGGGAATCAAACCTGGTTCTCCCAGATTAGAGTCCGTGCACTTAACCACTGCACCAAACTGGCTCTCTAAAGCAACTCTAAATGCATCCTCCAAGGCTCCCCAGCCCCCATGTCAACTGGCTTGGAGAAGGGATTTAAAGAGACAAATGCCTTCTCCAAGCCAGCCAATGAGAATGCATTTTAAAAAGTTGCTTTATTCCTCTGTTCTCCCCCACCTCAAGCCTACCAGGGAGAGGAACACTGACTGAGGAAGGGAAGACTGATCAGGGAGGCATGCCTCCCCTTCGTTTCCCCAGCTGCTCTGTCAGGAGCTGCACAGTTATGTGTGAAAGAGTCGCATGCGGCTCCCAAGCCACAGTTTGGCCACCCCTGCCTTATACTGAATCAGACTCATGTAGAGGGGTTTCACATCATCTACGGCCTTGTCCTTTCAGCTGGAGATGCTGGGGCTTGAACCTGGGATCTTCTGCATGCAAATCAGAAGCTCTTCTGATGAGTCACAGACTTCCCCCAGCAAAAGAAGTTGAAGTCAGCAGAAGAAGCAGGAAAACAAGTAGGGACAAACTGGGAAAATGCGGGTCGGCTCCTGGTTCATGACATGCCCAATTCATGAACCATGGACCGTCACAAATTTTTAGCCACCTTATGAACTGGTTTAATCTGTGAGGTTCAAGGCTCAGTAGAAGGCCCCCTACATGCCAGATACATCAAACTCACAGGGAATCTCTTGTCTGATTCTCCTCTACCTGCCCCTCCCCCAAGTTTGTTGACAATTGGATTTCCAGGGTCTGAGTTATGGTCCCACCCAAAAGGTGCCCCTTTGATGGCCAGTTATTTCTCCAGAAACACTTTCCTGGGGGGTACCTTCTTTGGGGGGGCACCTTCTTTGGGGGGGCTGGAATTCGGACATCATAAATCTGATCCTCACCAAACTTGATGGGCAGGTAAAGAAGAGTCAGATAGAGAGTCCCTGTGAGCTTGGTATGTCTAACTTGAACAGAATCTGTTTTGTGCACTCCTGAGCCTCCTAAACCTGCACCTGTCAAAATGACTGCCTTGGGTCATTTGGATAGGTACAGGTTCAGGAGATTCAGAAGTGTATAGAATGGATCCTGTGCAAGCCAGAGGCACCAAACTCACAGGTGATCTCCATCGGATTCTCCTCTACATTCCCTCCAAGTTTGGTGTCTCTAACTTATACAGGATCTATTCTGTACACTTCTGAACCTCCTGAACCTGTCCCTATCATAATGACCGCCTGTCAGGTTCAGGAGGTTCAGGCTTGTATAGAACAGATCCTCTACAATATAGAGACACCAAACGTGGACAGCATGTAGTGGAGTATCTGCAGGAGGTCTGCTGTGAGTTTGGTGTCTCTAGCTTGCACAGGAAATATTCTATATATACCCGAACCTCCTGAGCCTGCGCCTGCGCCTGTCAAAATGACAAAGGTTCAAGAGTGTATAGAATGGATCCTATGCAAGCTAGAGACACCAAAGTCACAGGGGACCTCCCCCAGATGCTCCTCTACATAGCCTCCAAGTTGTTGCTTTGAAGCTTAGTAAACATTTTGATTGAGTGGAGACTATCTGGAAATGTATCTGCTCACAAACCGCCACGAACAATGTCAAATTTCTTGCTGGGCAGCCTGCCATGAACTTGACTTCACAAACCACGAATAGGGGGAAATTTGTGGAAAAAACTGCTTTCTGGTTCAGTTCATGCCCACCCCTAAGTGCCACCCTCCAAGTGGGACCTGGGAATCTACTGGATTTACAGCTCATCTCCAGTTTACAGAGATCAGTCCCCCTGGAGAAAATGGATGCTTTGAAGGGTGGCCTCTACGGCATTGTACCCCACTGAGGTCCCTGTCCTCCCCAGGCTCCACTCCCCAAATCTCTAGGAGTTTCCCAACCTGTATATTGCAACTCTACCTTGCCGACCCCCACTGGTGGCCAGGGAGGACCTCGCAACCCTAAGAAGAAGTTGGAATCATACCTATGGAACAAGGGAAGACCAAGCAATACTGGATTGGGTGTAGACACGAGAGGCATCAAGCCCATGACTGGCACCAACAACATCCACCGTCTGAAGCAAAGAGCCACCTCCTGTGAAAAGTGTGCAGAGAGAGCCCCACACTCTGGCAGTTGTGTAGTAAGGCTTCAGGCAAAGCATGGAAGAGGATGAGGCTTGCATCCACTGGCAGAGAGCCAGGGGGAGACAGTGGGAATCTGCTGGGCACCTCCTATGTCATAAAATAAGGGATTAATAGCGACCACACTGGGCGCTCATGAGAGCTCATCAAAGCTCTTTGGCCATTCCCAATAATGAGGGGGCAGCCAGTGACCCAGGATAGCTTGCAAATTCATGCCTCCAAGCACAGCCTGTGGGAAAAACAGAGACAGGCACTGGTATCCACATAGACACCACCTCTCCCTCCTACCTCACTTCTGTAGGGTTGATAGCTCTGGGTAGGGACATACCTGGAGATTTTGGGGGTGGAGCCTAAGGAGGGTGGGGTTTTGGAAGGGGAGGGACCTCAGCAGGGTACATTGCCATAGAGTCCACCCTCCAAAGCAGCCATTTTCTCCAGGGGCACTGTTCTCCATTGCCTGGAGTTATGATAGTGGGATATTCCAAGGCCTCAACTGGAGGCTGGCAACCCTAATTGATTTCTACCAGCTGCCAACAGGAAGAGGAGGAGGATGAAGAGGAGGAGATTGGATTTATACCCGGCCCTTCACTCGGAGTCTCAGAGCGGCTTACAATCTCCTTTCCCTTCACCTTCCCACAACAGACACCTTGTGAGGCAGGTGGGGCTGAGAGAATTCTGACAGAAACTGCTCTAGAGAAAACAGCTCTGAGAGAACTGTGGCTTGCCCAAAGTCACACCAGCAGCTGCATGTGGAGGAGTGGGGGATCAAACCCGGTTCTCCCAGATTAGAGCCCACACTCCTAACCACTACACCAAACTAGAAGTCATTCCAGTAGCTCCAAAGTGCTTGGTTGACATGTGGCTGTTGACCCCCAACCCCATGTGATGCATGGGGTGGAATGTTACAAGAGGAAAATGGTTGTGCTTATTGGCAACAGGAATGGCCTCAAAAGATGCAAGATCCCTCTTGCCCTGGCAGAGCCAGCATGGGGGCTATTTCCCAGAGGCCCCCTGGGGCACAGCTGGTCTAGCTCTCTGGTCACAGTGGCTTCCTATGAGAACATGAAGGCTGTGATCATACACACAATTAGACCCGACATAGGCATGAATGCCAGGTGGATTTAATGGGAGCAATCAGATAACAACATCTGGGAAGCGCCCCACAGCTTTCGGCAACCCGTTTTGCTCCGCCACAGAAGTGGCGTTAAAAAACACCAGGGAAAAACTGGTAGTAAACAGGTTGCAACGGGCTACGGGCGGACTTTCCCATCTGATCACTCCAGCACTCTCTCATGGCATTGGGATAGTCTGATCAGGCCATCCCGACTCCATGCCATCCCCCCCCCCCAGTATGTGCATCATTGCAAACTCCATAGGGAGCCCTCAGTGCAGAGGTGCAATTCATCAGGCCCTCGTTTAAGTGCATGGGAATAAAATGGGACAAAAAATAAAGACTCACCCACAGTTGCGTCTGATCACACACTGACGGACTGTGCCCGCAGCTTCAAAGGGAAGTGTGATCATGCAATTGTGGATCAAATTCCGCCAGAGGAAATAGCCTCTCCCCCACACACACTTTATCTCACACGTGTGACCGCAACCAAATATTGCCTAACTGCAAATGGTCAGGGCTCAAAGCAGTAAGGTGTAAGCCGACAAGGGTGGTCTCTGATGCTCACACCCGTGTTCCTTCTCCATGCTCCTAGAGACTGGGCATACAACCTTATGCACATGCTGGTGAGCCACATATGCTCTGCCCTTCCTTTCTGACTGTTCCAAATCATGCTGGTTTGTTTGGCATTTGTGTCACTTAGTAAATATATATATATATATATATATATATATATATATATATATATATATAACTTGGCCACCTTTGAATTTTTACCGGAGAGTCCAGACTCTTAAAGATTAAGATTTCCTTAGAAAAATCATGTGTCTTCTTTCCAGTCAACGGCTGCTGGAGCCAGCTTAATTTTAAAAGATAAATATTAGGAAAGTTTTCTTTTGTTGTGATTTGAGCCCTTTCTAAATTCTGAGCAGGGATTGCTGAATAAGATTCTAAGCAGTGTTCAAATACAATCTCGGTATAATGGTTTGGGGTGGCATTTTTGAAAGGAATGTAAGTCTATAAGCAGAAATCCACCTTTTAACAAAATGTATTCCACTGCACACAGTAACAGCAGAGCTACAGTACTCGCTTTGCCCTTACTTGGTCATTAACGCCAACTGCTAATTAATGGGGAATCACTGCAGCAGATAACCTTGGCCATTTCAATCAAGAATGGCCCACTTTGGTACTGCTGGGGGGTATTCTGTTCCTTCCCTAGCAGTAGAGGGTCTGACAGAGAGTCCTTTGCTGTACAAACTGACCTCTTCACTGAGGGTTTAGAGCCATCATAACATTTGTGCCACGGAAGGTAAAGGCATTACAGTTCTGAATGACTGTATATAAAAAAAGATTGCAGATGGGCAGAGGGTGACTACTCAAGTTGGCCACATACCTGGAAGCTTTTGATGCATTGTGGGTCAAAAAAAAAGAAGCAAAAACTCATGGTGTGTTTAATTCCTTGCCCTGACCTGGATAGTCCAGGCTAGCCTGATCTTGGCGGCTCTCAGAAGCTATGTAGGGTCAGCCCTGGTTAGGATTAGGATGGGAAACCACCAAGGAAGTCCAGGGTTGCTACACAGAGGCAGGTGATGGCAAACAACCTTTAACTGTCTCTTGCCTTGAAGCCCCTGAGGGGTTGCTATAAATTACCTGAGATTTGACATTGATTCTTTCTGCACTTGTATGTTGCCTCGGTTTCTGAGCGCATCCTATTCTTCCATTCTGCATTCCCTCCTGCTTTCACTTCCAGTTTGTGTTAGGGTTTTTTCTTGTTTCGGCATTTGTTTTGCAGGAATCTGCATTCAGACGGCTTCCAGCACACTTGCCCCGCAGTTACCACAACTTCTTTTGCAGCGATTCTTTGTTCTCATCCCTTTCAAATCACTAATCCTTTCTAAAGCAGAATTGTTTCTGCAGGCATTTAAGTGCTGCTCGCTGCCCTCCCACATTTCCTCCTCTCTCTCTTTAGGTTGACCCTCCCTCCCCATTCTGTTTTCTTTCCCTCCTTCTCCAAAGACAAAAGAGGATGTTTCCTCCTGGTCAAGGCAAACTTTTAGAAAGCCAGAGAGAGAATAAGAAGGGATCAGTAAATATAAAGGACTAGGGGATTCCCTGCTCCCAAATGTGTCAGTCTTGCATGTGTGGGTCTGGATCCCCCCCCCTCCCTTCCCTTTCTTTTTGCAGAATCAGGGAGCGAGGGAGGGAGGGATTGGTAGCCAGTTAACTCAAAAAATGCTGGTTTTGCTGTAGATGCAGAATGCATACAGAAGGCACAAATAAATAAACGGGGGGGGAGGGGAACAGTGCAGAGGGAATGTGTGGGACTGTGAAGTCAACCCTTAAGGCTTGAGTCCTTGGATTCTCCAGGGCAAGCTGTCAGTGCAGAAAGGGCCAGTATTTTAAAAAATGTAGCTCCTTAGCAGGAGAGGCTTTTGTCCTGGGATTTCCAACTTCTGGTGGGGGCGTACTCCTAGAACAGGGGTGGCCAACCTGTGGCTCAGGAGCCACATGCGGCTCTTTCACACATATTGTGCGGCTCCTGGCAGGGCGGCTGGGGAAGCAAAGGGGAGGCATGCTTTTTCTCTCTTTCTCCCTTCCTTCCTTCCCTCCCTCCCTCCCATCTATTTGCTTTCCTAGTTTCTCTCTCTCTCTTTCTTTCCACTTCTTTAATTCTTTCTTTCCATCTCTCTCTTTTTCTCTCTCTCTCTCTCAATATCATTAGCAAACAAGTAATATCATTATCAATAACCGGTTTTCCTCGTTTGTTTTTATTTTTGGCAGTCCCATTTAACGTTAATAGAAAGCAAATTTGCATATTTTTAAAAATAAAAAAGTGTGTGTGATATTTGTTCCTGTCTTGCGGCTCTCAGACATCTCTATGTGGCTCTTACGTTAAGCAAGGTTGGCCACCCCTGTCCTAGAACTACAGCTGATCTCCTGACTGCAGATATCGGTTTCCCTGGATGAAATGGCATCTTCAGAGAGCAGACTCCGTGGCATTGCATCCCCCACTGAGCTCCCTGCCTCCCAAACCTCCAGGAATTTGCCAAGGGCATGGCAACCCTACCATGTCTACTGACGTAGCCCACTTGGCTGAGAAGTTGTGATTTTCTGCAGCTCTCTGGGGTCTTCTTTCCCAATCCATTGGAGCCTCCTACAGTCCTCCCCTTTCTTTGTTTCTGTACCCATTATGTTCACATTGGGTTGCCAACCCCAGGATGCAAAATTCCTGGAGATTTAGGGAAGGAACCTGGGGAAGGTGAGGGTTAGGGAAGGGATGGACCTCAGTGGGATATAAAGCCATAAAGTCATAACTGATTATCTGTTTCTGGTTTTAGTTGTTTTTAGATGAATTGTGTGAGAATGTCCCAAAAGATATAGTCCACAACAGGTCTCCTTAAGCAGTAAGTCCTTTATTTGTAGAGAAAATCATTGGAGTCAAACACTTTCACTGTTAGTAAAACTGGGGTTAGGGATTACAGGTATTGATATACTGGATATGAAATATGGTTTAAGGATATTCTACCAATCACTATGCAGGATTTTAGGCGCTCAAATATACTGGCTAGGAGTTCCCATAGAAAACACGGGAAAATGGGTTCCCAGAGAATAATGATGTTGAACATCTCTGAAGTTCAGTTCTCAAGACATGGATAAGAAGAATACAAAATACCGGTGTGTTTGGCTCACACATAACTGCTGGCACTCCTGTTCAAGGACAGGGCAAAAGAGATAACAGGGAAGAAGCAAAGTACTGAGGCAGGCATGCGCAAACGAAGCAGTTAAGCAAGCAAGCGAAGCAGAGCACACATTCCAGAGGAGGGAGTCATGGCTCCATTGAGAACTCCCGGGCGGGACCTGTCACCAATCAGGAGGAAAAAACACATGATAGCCAATAACCTTTTCAGGGGTCATGTAAATACACTCAGTAGCAGTCATACAGGTATTGAGAAGAATTTATGGCAGTTAACTGACAATTGTTAACTGATTTTTATTGTTATACGCCTTGATGTTTAATAAATAAATAAATAAAGTTCATGCTTCTAAATTAGTAATTTTCTTCAGGAGGATTGATCTCTGTTGCTTGGAGATCAGTCACAATCCCTGGCCACACCTGGAAGTTGGCAGCCCTGTGTTCAGATGTGGGCCAGCTCCATTACAAACAGAGATGTATAAGATGGAGAACTTTTCTGCATTGAGTTTTTGCTACAGCTTAGCTTCTCGACTGCATTGGCTTGGTATGGTGCCACAGGGCTCAGTTTTGGGATCAGTGCAGAGTGAATATCAGTGCAGAAGTCAGGTGAATTGCAATCAGAACTGGACACACTGGGAAAATAGGGCAGTTGTGAACAAGACACAATTCGATAGAGATAAATATGAGGGTTTGCATCTTGGTGGTAAAAGTGTTATGCATCTGTACCAGATGGGGGATATTCTTCTGGGTAATAGCTTGTACAATTGGGATCTTGGTGGTTTGGTGGACAGCAAATTGCATATGAGAGCCCTGACTTGGATAGCCCAGGCTAGCTTGATCTCATCAGATTTTGGAACCTAAGCAGGGTTAGTCATGGTCAGTATTTGGATGGGAGACCACCCGGGGCATAGCCAGAAAATTTTGTTTGGCAGGGCGTTGGGAAATCTGGGGGGGGGGGGGGGCGCCCTCTAGTCCTCCTCTAGTTCACTAGCCCTTTCAATTGGAGATACTTGATTCTGGGCTGCTTTTCTGTGTCAGCTGGGGAGGGGGGAATCTCTGACTTTCTCTCATTTACATTTTGCAATTTTAGTTTACTTTTTGCAATTTTATTTTATTTTATTTGTGTTTTTTTAAAATGTAATTATTTCCTGGTCGAGAAAAATGAAAATGAGACTGAAACTTCCCCGATTGTTCCTGGGGGTCATTTTGGAAACCCCACACACCTTACATTTTAAAAATATATACATATATATTTTGGGGAGTTGGATGTATTCCTGAGCGGGAGGCACTGATCTTTGGGGGGGCATTGCCCACAAATGCCCCCTATGGCTACAGGCCGGGAGACCACCAAGGAATACCAAAGTCACTATGCAGAGGCAGGCAATGGCAAGACATCTTTGAATGTCTCTTGCCTTCCATACCTTACAGGGTTGCCATAAGTCAACTGCAACTTAATGAATGAATGAATGAACGAACGAATGAACGAATGAACAAACCTTGATGGCCAAAAAAAAAAGTTAATGTGATGAGACAGCAAAGAAGACAGATTCATTCTTAGGGTGTATCAGTAGATATAGTCTGAATGCTGTGCTGGTCAGACACCATTTGGAGTTCAGTGTTCAGTTCTGGAGGTCTTTTTGTAGGAGGAACATAGAAACTTCAGAGGGGGCGCAGAGGAGAACAATGAGGGTGAATAGGGGCTTGGAGACTAAGCCTTATGAAGAAAGGCCACAAGAACTGGGAATGTTCAGACTGGAGAAGAGGAGTTTGAGGGGAGATACGATTATTCTTTTTAAGTATTTGAAGGGCTGTCATTTAGAGGAGGGGAGAGAAATGTTTCAGTTGATAGTGGAGGATAGGACTCATAATAATGGATTTAAATTTCAGGTGGGGAAATAATAGGTGGGATTTTAGGAAAAACATGTTAACAAGGACAATTCAGTGGTAGAGTCGAGTTACTCAGGGACTGTGGCATTGTAGAAAAGTTTAGTCATAATCAGTACTAATGGGCTTGTTTCAAATATTTCATTGGGGTTTAAGAGCCACAGAAATTCTCACTAATGGTGCCTCTAGATCTGTTAGGATCCCAGCCCAGTAAACAGAATCCATTTTTATTTGTTCTGCTTTTCTAAGAGTTCAGGTCTCAGTGGCTTCATCTAGACGTGAAAACTTACTTGCGCAAATCTAGACTGGGAGTTTATGATGCGGCTCATTTCTAGTGAGAGCTCTCACAAGAGGGAGCCGAAAACTATGGATCGCCGTTTAATTCATCTTTCACCAAAATTTCAATTTCCAGTATGGCAGTGGTGGAAAGCACCATCAAGTCGCAGCCAATTTATGGCGACCTTATAGGGTTTTCAAGGCAAGAGACTCCCATTATCCTATATTTTAATATGGCCTTCTGCATTTGCTGAGTATCACAGGAAACAAGATGGCGACAAACATGTGAAATCCCTCAGCAACTGTTCAATATAACAAGGTTGAAACCGCAAACAACATGGCTGAACTGATGCTGCTCAGCCATAGGTTGGTCAGAGTTCCGGGACAATTGGCATCTTGATTCCATCTTTCAAAATCCCTGTACGAGGCTGAGGGTGGAGACAGGGAGGTTATCATCCTGACAGAACACAAAGCGATTTTGTGTTAAGTCTCTCTTGTTTTCCCCCTGGCATGTGGGTGACATTTCATTTAAGCATTTTGTCTTGCCAAGCTGCATTAATTGAACGATGTGCTGGAATAATAAAACACCACGGCTAACAACGGCGTATAAATATAGGACTCCTTTGAGCTGTGCAGGCAGGGTGCAAATTCTTCACGTCAAGGTAAGGAGATGGAAGGCAATGCTCCATGTAATTGTTGTGCTTGACGGGATTGCAAATTAGGAGCGATGGAAAAAAATGATACAATTCTGTGCCAAGAAAAGCTGGATTCTGCCACCTTTGTAAATTATGCAAATGAAACAAATGGGCCTCATTTTCTATTGAATCATTTATTCTGGATTTTTACTGTTTTGCATAATTTAGTCTGGTTTTCTAGTCTCAGGAGAGGACAAAGATCGGCACAGGGTGCTTAAAAGCCCCACTCTTTGGAAATCGAACTATCAACAGGTTTCAAAGGGAGTAACTCCTCATTATCCATCTTGAGTAACTCTGCATTATGTCAGTCAGCTCCCTGGTTTCAAGATGCTGTTTTTCTGTCTCCTTCCAAGGACTGTGGCTTCTTTTCATTTGGTGATGCTAACCTATAGCTAGTCTCTTCAAGTCTGAGTCCAAAGAAAACAAACTAAGAATCAGAAACTATAACACTTTCCTGTTTGTATCAACTTTCAGTAGCCGAGCTGAGCAGGTGGGGAAGAAGAAGAAGAAGAAGAAGAAGAAGAAGAGATTGGATTTATATCCCGCCCTCCACTCCCCAAGGGAGTCTCAGAGCGGCTTACAAACTCCTTTTCCCTTCCCCTCCCCACAACAGACACCCTGTGAGGTAGGTGGGGCTGAGAGAGCTCTTTCCCAAGCTGTCCTTGAGGGAACAGCTGGTACAGAGCTATGGCTTGCTCAAGGTCATCCAGCCAGGTGCAAGTGGAGGCGTGGGGAATCAAACCCAGTTCTCCCAGATTAGAATCCGCGCACTTAACCACTACACCAAACTGGCTCTCATTTCAATTTTCTTGGATGGGGTCTTTTTAATTATACGTTTTTCATATAATTTTCAATGTAGTTGCTTGTTCCAAGCTTTCGGGTCAGGCTGGAAACTGAACCAACTAGATATATTCGTTCCCACGTACATGGGAACAAGTGAATCGTTGCATGGGCGTTGGGCAGCTGTTGAAGTTGATGGGGCACCAGAAAGCTTTCGCCTGCATTCTGACTCAAAACTAAACCACATAATAGGATGTGTAATTCTGTAGGTGCACCCTGACATGGGTGGGCCAAGCTAGCCCAGTATCCTCAGATTGTGGACTCTAAGCAGAGTTGGCCTTGGTTAGTGCTTGGATGGGAGACCACCAAGGAAGTCCAGAGTTGCTGCTCAGGAGGCAGTGGCAAACCACCTCTGAATATCTTTTGCCTTGAAAACCTGTGGTAGAATTCACTAATATGGTGTGTGTGGGTGACAGGGCACCCACCAACATCTTTCCTGGTGCCCACCAATTGTTTTAGAAAGGCTTCTGATTGGCCATTGGATATTTGGTTGGCTGTGCTGATTTTTTAAAAGGTGGCTTTGGTAGCAACTGCCACCACAGCGCAACAGGGTTCCCAGCTTCGGATGGGGAAACACTTGGAGATTTGGGGGGTAGATCCTGGGGAGAGCAGGGTTTGGGGAGAGGAGAGACCTCAGCTGCGAACAATGCCAAAGAGCCCACCCTCCAAAGCCGCCATTTTTTGCCAGAAAAATTGATCTCTGTTGCCTGGTGATCAGTTGTAATAACGGGAGATCTCCAGGCCCCACCGGGAAGTTGGCAACCCTACAGCATGAGGATTTTCAAGTCATAACTGAAGGGGGGCATTTTGTGGCTGGTTCCGCCTCTTGCAGCAGCCATTTTGTGGCAGCTATTTTTGTAGCTGCGCCCACCGCACTGTGTCGGGATTTCAAAGGTGCCTACAGCCAGTGTGGTGTGATGTGGTGAAGAGTGGCGGACTCTGATCTGGAGAACTGGGTTTGAATCCCCTCTCTTCCGCATGCAGTTGCTGCGTGACCTTGGGCCAGTCATTGCTCTCTCAGAGCTCTCTCAGCGCCACCTATTTCACAGGGTGTCTGTTGTGGGGAGGGGAAGGGAAAGGAGATTGTTAGCTGCTCTGAGACTCCGAGTGAAGGACGGGGTATAAATCCAATCTCCTCCTCCTCCTCATTATCATCAAGGTTGGGGGCCTACCCTATGGGGCTGCTATGAATCAACTGCAACTTAACAGCACATTACCCGCACACACAATTCCTTAGGTCCGGGGTGGGCAAATTGCGGCCCGGGGGCCACATGCGGCCCGCCACAGAGTTTTTTGCGCCCACCAAGAAGATTTCAGGACTTCAAGAAAATTGAGCCTAAATTGAATTTGCTCTCTTATCCTATCACTGCTGATATTGATACAGCACCTGAGGAGCTGCAGCTTGAACTTATTGACATGCAGTCAGATCACACTGTGAAAGAAATGTTTAATGCTGTGACATTAGTTGACTTTTACAAATCTTTGTCTGCTGAAAAAATTTCCATGGATGAAGAAATTTGCTGGGAAAATGTACTCTATATTTGGGTCTACATATATTTGTGAGCAAAGTTTTTCTTGCATGAAGATCAACAAGAGTAAATATAGATGCTCTTTGACAGTCATTAAGTTGCAGGCTGTGATGAGAATCTCAACAAGCAATCTGATTTCAAAAAAAATTGTAGAAAAGTGTGATGGGGTACATTTGTCTCATTAAACTGATTCTAAAATTAAATGTGCTTGCAGCTATAGATGATATGAAATCAGCACAATAAATACATTGAATAAAACTACCACTATTTTATTTAATTTATAGTTATTGATTTTTATGATACAATTTATACCTTTTTTGAAATGCAAAGTTAACTAATGAATGCAATCATGTTAAAAGGTGCGGCCCTCCGCTAACCTCTGCTCCCACAAAGTGGCCCCCGAGCCAAAACAATTGCCCACCCCTGCCTTAGGTAGAGGTCATGTCAAATTACTGGGGTATCACCAATGAGAGATAACTCTGAGGCTTGGGGCAGGGATGCGGAGTGCGGGAATGAACATAAGGACACCAACAGCATGAAGAAGAAGAGTTAGAGCTCAGTCCAGTAGCCCCTCAGAGACGGAACAAGATTTCCAGGGTCTCTAAGGTGGTACTTGACTTGAATCTAGCCCTTCCACTGCAGACCAACACAGCTACCCCCTGAGAAATCCTCAGGTAACCCTTTGTTTGTGGTTTGATTTGGGAAAATACATTGATCCCTGCAACCCCGGATTAACCATTAAACAAAATAAGCACATGCTTAGATAAGGATGCCAGACAACCGCCCCGGTGGGGGCAGGGGTTTCCCACTGCCAATCCCCACCTTTCCACCACTTGCCAGCTGGCCGACGGGGGGAATTACCGCCCCCAAAAAAGGGAGAAACAGCAGAAATTAAAGTGATGTACCTACATGACCTGGAAGTGACCTAGGCAGGGTGGGGGCGTCGGAGGCAACACTCTAGTTTTGGGATGAAAACTCGATGGTAGAAGCTAATTCTACCATAGAGTTTTGCCCCAAAACCAGAGTGTTGCCCCCAACATCCCCCACATGCCTATGCTACTTCTGGGTCACATAAGCATGCCGCTGAAATGCTGGGCATTCTTTCCCGCGCCTGGTAAGGGCACACCATCCCCCTGCCAGCTGCTCTGAGGGCCCCGGCACCAGAACCGTGGCAGGCACCGAGGGAAAGAGGGCGCCACAAAGGGTTTTTTTGCTTATATTGCTTACTGCTATTTAGTGTTAAATATTTTTTTGAAAAATCAAAGTTTTTATTTAATATAGTTGCAGGGTCTGGCCTGAAAGAAAACTGAATTCGTAATCACTTAAGAGATTAAAAGCCAGTTTGGTGTAGTGGTTAAGTACACGGACTCTAATCTGGGAGAACCGGGTTTGATTCCCCACTCCTCGTACCTGCTGGATGACCTTGGGCAAGCCACGGTTCTGGCACAGCTGTTCTTGAAAAAGAGCAGTTCTCAGTCGGAGCTCTCTCAGCCCCACCTACCCCTCAGGGTGTCTGTTGTGGGGAGGGGAAGGGAACGGAGATTGTAAGCCACTCTGAGACTCCCTTGGGTAGCGAAGGGCGGGGTATAAATCCAATCTCTTCTTCGCTTCTTCTTCTATATTTAAAAGAAAGGGGTGCTTTGGGGAACACAGGACCAAAGGTGACACGATGGCGTCCTTGTGGCTGATACAAGGATGTCCTTGCCCTTGCGAAGAGATTTTAATATGCCTCAAGGGCTCGATCCTGATCAGTCCAGCAGCACAGTGCTCTCTCTTCCCCCAGGATCTTTTCATGAGGGGGGCAAGAGCAGGAGGGTGAAAGACAAGCCCCTCAGCCTGCCGTGCTGAAGGCCCGTTCAGGATCATTTTAAAAATCACTTTAAAATGGCAATCACATTGTCGTGGCTACCATGAGGATGATGAAAAATGAGAGATTGGATTTATACCCCACCCTTCACTACCTAAAGGAGTCTTAGAGCAGCTTACAAACTTCTTTCCCTTCCCCTCCCCACAGCACACACCCTGTGAGGTAGGTGGGGCTGAGAGAGCTCTTTCCAGAACTGTCCTTGAGAGAGCAGCTGTGCCAGAACTACGGCTTGCCCAAGGTCATCCAGAAGGTGCAAGTGGAGGAGTGGGGAATCAAACCGAGTTCTCCCAGATTAGAGTCCGCACACTTAACCACTTCACCAAACAGCTTGAAAAGGTGATTAGATAGATTCATGGAGGAGAAGTCTATCAGGGGCCACTAACCGTGGTGCCTGAGGGGAATCTCCACATTTAGAGGCACTAAACCTCTGAATCCCAGCGCCAGGAAGTTACATCGGAGGAAGGCCTCAGCCTCTGTGCCCTGTTGTCGGACCTCCAGAGGAACTGGTTGACCACTGTTTAAGATGGGATACTGGACTGGATGGACCACTGGTCTGATCCAGCAGGGCTCTTCTAATGTTCTTAACAAATCTCTGCAGTCAGGGGATCAGTTGTAATTCCAGGAGAACTCCAGACGCCACCTGTAAGATGGCATCCCTATTCCAGGGGCTTGTACTGCAAAGACGGACTTCTTCCCACAGGGGTCTTTTCAATGCAAAAGGCCTCCTTCCATACAGATCTCACTGGTTACTGTATTGGAAGGCATCTTGCTGAGAAATAGAACTAACAAGCAGTGGGGACCAGTGTTCCCTCTAAGCTGAGTTAGTGTGAGCTAGCTCACAGTTTTTTTAGCCTCTAGCTCATACATTCTTGTCTTAGCTCAGGAAGGAGGGCTCCAGAGCAAAACTAATTCATTCAGTAGCCAAATCACTAGCTCACAACTTTAATGCCAATAGCTCACAGAGTAGAATTTTTCCTCGGAAGACTCCACAGCTTAGAGGGAGCATTAGTGGGGACCCACGATACTCGCGGGGGAGGGGGGAGTATTCCATGCAGTTCCCCCGCTGAAGCAGCAGGGGCTCCATGTGGAGGCAGAGGAAGAGGAGGACACGGCTGCAACTGAGCCCAGCACGCTTTCTCCCTTCACCCTGGCAACGGTGGCGAGGCACAGTTCCCAGTGCATTCTCTGCACATGCACAGGGAACACTCTTTTACTTTTGCGGGGGAATCAAGTATCCCCTTTATGGTTTTTTCAACCTTTCAGATTTTTCTGCACACCTGGAGAGTGCCCCAAGTGTGCAGAAAAATCTCTTTGCCTCCTAGGTGCCCCTGATGTTTGGATTTAGATATCCGCCCACAAGGGGGCGCCTTAGCTATTAGATATATAGATATCATTCACAAGATGTAGCAACCTCATGAAAAATGTAACCGTTCTGGGGGTATTGCTTAAGAATGGAGGCTGAAGCCAAATGTTAGCCGAAGACCATAATCTGCGACCAGTTTGTCTTGACTGACCTTTCACTGATGGACTTTGTGGCACTGGCAAAAGAGAACTTTTTTTTTTGGCCAAGAGAGCTGTTTTATATCTTTTACAGCAATTAAAGATTCACAGATTCCAGATATGCAACAAAATGGTGAAATGTTGCCCTTAGCAAATTTACATTAAGGATGTTTTTTTAATTTGTGGTATAATTATAATCAGTTAACTATGAGTGGCATTTAAAGAATGCTGTTCAAACGCGATGAATAAAGCAGTCCTTCCCTTCAGTCCACAGAAGCTTTAAATGGGTCACTTCCATCCATCTGGATTGTTTGCTCTCGAGGGCATCTTTATAAGGTGGCCAACTTCCAGGTGTTGGCTGGAGTTCTCCTGGGATTACAACTGATCTCCAGGCAACAGAGATCAGATTACTGGGAGAAAATAGTCTCCTGCTGAGGTCCCTCCCCTCCCCGAACCCCGCCTTCTTTGGACTCCACCCCCAAAATCTCCAGGAATTTCCCAACCCAGAACTGGAAGCCCTAAGCATCTGTCATTGTAAGATCGCTCTGCCCGCTCTAAGTCATGTTACAGCCACTTATTTCTAGCTGCTAGAAGTTCATTTCTCAGCACTGGCCTGTTTGACTCCAGTAGCTTATCCCACATTCCAGTATGACAAAACCCTGTTCAGTTGTTAAGATTTTTGGCTCTGCAGCTTCACCTAACAGGACAAAACATTAGATCAGGGGTGTCAAACTCATTTGTTATGAGGGCCAGATCTGACATAAATGAGACCTTGTTGGGCCGGACCATGCGTGTCATAAAATGTAATGCCAGGTAGCAGAGAGATAAACTTTATACAGAACACAAACACAAAAGATTTTTTTTTTAACTTAAAATAAAAACACACTCAAAACATTAGCACTCTTGCAATATTTTGTTTATTTAACAGTCTCTGATAACTGGCCCCTCTTGCTCTGAATTACTGCATCAAAATGTCTGTGCTGTTGCAATCTTGAGTATGCTGTTCAGGTGTGTATCTGTAAGCTGCAAACCTACTTTTGATTTATTGACATTCACCACAGAAATCTCATGCTCAGAGTTCTGAGTCTAGGACCCAGGGGAAAACATGAAATGGCTGAGCGATTGAGAGAGTCTGGTGAAGCAAGCTATGATGCCGCAGCAGAACTGGAAGCAGCAGATGGCCAGTTCCAGTGCGGGCCTGATAGAAGCCCTCCGGGGGCCTCATCCAACCCCTGGGCCACATGTTTGACACCCCTGCATTAGCTACTCCAAAACTGTGTGGTGCACATAAATATATTTCAAAAACCTATACATGATCTAAATATACAAAACTACAAATTATAATGTTACTAAAGTCCTTCTGAACTGTAGATATTGGACGTTGACGAAATTCTCCGAAATAAACTTCCATTTTGAAGGTCTTCTTCTGAACTGGATCGTACACTATTATAAAGACATTGACATAACAATATTATAATACCCGAAATTGTACCTTTGAGATGTTCTGTTTCAAGCCGTCCAACTCTTATGTATGGAAATAGTTACTTAAGTTTATGAGCTGGGATTTCTCTCGGGAGTTCTCCTGTCACTGCCTTTCTGTGCTCACTACAGCCCCATTGGTTGTGGTTGCCTATGTGGTTTGAACTGTGGTAGTCTGCAATTTCACATCAGAAGTAGCACCATGCCCTTATTGCCCCAAATGATCAACGCCGGCAATCAAATTAAACGGCAAATGAGGCCCAGTGAGGGCAGGTGAGGCCCAACAAGGGCAATTAAATGGCAAGTGAGGCCCAGCAAGGGCAAAGAGGCAGACAAACAGCACCAAGAGGCAGAAGCAGCCAGTGGAAGGAAAGGCAGCAAACTATATCAAAGCAACATTAAAATGTGTTTGCCTCTCTAGAAGCCTTAAAAGGGGGGAGTAGGGATGCTTGCTACCGAGCCACACTTTTTGACAGTCATGGAAACAGAACATGTAAGTGTTTTAGTAAAGCCCCTGGAAATGCTGCATGAATTGAAAATGGGTGGTTCTCAGGCTATTTTTATTTTCATTCTCACTCTCAGAGCCCTTTCCATTTCGCTCACATATAATAACTGACGGGGACAGACAATCACATTTCTCATTGTTATTAAATACATAGCCAGCTTATAGTCGGGAGAAAAAAAACCCTGCTTTCAACACTAACAAATAACACAATTACAACAAAACACAGTTAAGTATCACTGAGACATACAAGTACAAAAGATCTAAAAATGGAGTTACAGCCGTCAATTCTTCCCCAACGGGACAGTCTTACTTTCCACCTAGTGCTTAAATCTAATGTGGGGTGCGTTGGCACGGTGTGGGTAGCATTCCAGTACTTGGGGGGGGGGGGGTAAGAGGAGGCCAATTCCCTGTCTCACTGCAGCCCCCCATCCCAGAATCCCTTGCAAAGTCTTTTGGGTTGCCCAGAGCTGGGATATCCTCCCACTTCCACTAGTGAAGAAGCTTGTTGGATCCAACCCATTGACTAATTAATATATACCTAGGGTTGAGCAAATATGGAAGTGATTTCTCACTGGCATCCCTATCATCAACTCCAGTTTGGGGAAGTCCTGGAGATGCATGGGGGGGGGGGGGTGGAACCTGGGGGTGGCAGGATTTGGGTTGGGTTGCCAGGGTGATTCTGCATCGGGCATTTGCTCCACATTTTATCAACTGGGAGGGGAAAGTGCAGCTCAAAACCACATTCAAATATCTCGGGGCAACACTGTACTGACTGCAACGTCACCCCTGAACTGCCATAAATCTACGCAGAAGGTACCATCGAACCCGATGATCAAAGAAAGTGAAAGCAGGATGCAATGCAAAGGGGAAATGCTGTTCCAAGGCGGGTTTGGTAAAACAACGGAGGGAAAAGCCAATGCAGAATCGCCCAGTAATGACTGAACAGAGGTTGCCAGCTCCGGGCTGGGAAATATCTAGAGATTTGGGGGTGGAGCCTGAGGAGGGCAGGGTTTGGAGAGGGGAGGGACTTCAGTGGGGTATAATACCATCATGTTTCCCTACCAAAGCGACCATTTCCCCCAGGAGCCCCCAATAGCCCTACTGTCACTACAGGCCAGATCCCAGAAGATATCCAGCCGCCACCTGGAGATTGGCAACCCTAATTTGGGAAGCGGAGCAACCTCAGCAGGGGATAATGTCATAGAGGCCACCTTCCAAAGCAGCAATTTTCTCCAGGGAAACTGAACTCTGTCATCTGGAGATCAGTTGTGACTCCTGGAGATCGCCAGGCTGGTGACCTGATAATACCAGTATGTTCTTGAAAAACGACAAAGTAGGTTGCAAACTCCCAGCTGGGAAACACCTGGAGATTTGGGGGGTGGAGCCTGGGGATGGCTGGATTTGGGCCGAGGAGGGACCTCAGCAGAAGAGAATACCACAGAATCCACCCTCCAAAGCTGCCATTTGCTCCAGGGGAATTGATCTCTGCCATCTGGAGATCTGTTGTGATTCCAGGAGATTGCCAGGTTCCTGCCTGGAAGCTGACAACCCTACATACCAGTCTGTCCTTGTAACACAACAAGGGGAACTACATACCAGGTTGGTCCCAGTGCAGTTACGTGGTCTGAAAACCCGCTTTTGCAAAAACTGCACTGCCAAATGAAGCAGGTGATTTTTGTTACAGATGATGGCTTGGTCTACACATGAAGCCCAATAAGGTAGGAATGGAAGTGGCCAAATCTCGAGAACGGACTACCCATTTCAGAATTGCAGGGGGGGGGGGGGGTGACATTCTTCAAAGATCTCTTTCATGAATAATTCCCAGCATTAGCTGACACCCAGGGGTCCGTTGGGGTCGGAGCGAGGCGGAGCGAAGCTCCACCAGCTCAGGAGTGGCCACTAGGGCAGCCACGGGCTGAATCAGATTCTCTGGAAAAGCTACTGGAGGGGAGGGGGTTTGAGGCAGAGGCTCCAAACTTGCAGGGTAGCTGCTGGGACCTCTCCCCCAAATACCCACCAAGTTTCAAAAAGATTGGGCCAGGGGGTCAATTCTACGGGCCCCCAAACAGGTTGCCCCCATTCCCTCCATTGTTCTCTATGGTAGGAAAAAAGGTAACATTTTCCCCACCATAGAGAACAATGGAGGGGATGGGACAACCTGTTTGGGGGGCCGTAGAATTGGACCCCGTGGTCCAATCTTCTTGAAACTTGGTGGGTATTTCGAGGAGAGGCCCCAGCAGCTACCCTGCATGTTTGGAGCCTCTCCCTCAAATCCCTTTCCTCCAGCCCCTCATATAGCCTATGAGTTTTTGCCATTGATTTCAATGGCCCATAGGGTATAATGGGGCTGAAACTGACATTCCCTTTCTGACACACTTCCGGTGATGTCAAGGGACGTGGCATATGCTAATGAGTTATGCTAATGAGTTATGCTAATGAGCTCCTGCAGCTCTTTTTCTACCAAAAGACCCCTGCTGACACCTGTTAGTAGAAAGCCACTGCAATATACTGCGAGCTGAACCAGAGCCTTTTGAGATGATGTGGGATGGGGTTTTTAAGGTGTTTTTGCACTGGGGAAAGGATTAAAAATGTGATGCCACTCATAGGGTTACCAGCCTCCAGTTGGGGTCCGGAGATTTGCTGGGATTACAACTGATCTCCAGAGCACAGTGACCAGTTCCCCTGGAGGGAATAGCTGCTTGGAGGGTGGGCGCTGTGGCAATATACCCCACTGAGGCCCCTCCCCTCCCCAAGCCCCACCCCCCCAAATCTCCAGTGATTTCCCAACCCAGCTTTGGCAACCCTAGTTCTCAAGCCCATCCTATCATCTCAAGGTCCTACCACCACATTCTGTTGCATGTGTAGAACATAATGATGATTCCAGACATGCACACGAATACATACACATCTCCCCTCGTGGTGCAGCTGTGGAAGGGGACAAGCCTATGACCCGATTGGGCATGTGCCGGTCATAGTGGGTCAACCTCCCATCCCTCTGCAAGCTAATGAAGACAGGTTAAGGAGCCAAGAGAGCCGAGAATGAAGACGGCAAGTTCCTGATGTGAAATGCCTTTGACTTCCTGCATGACTAACTAGACGGTTAAGTTACTCCACCTGTCAGCTACATTTTGTCACAATTCATTACGCTCCAGTTGTCTGAAGACTGTACAGTCAAAGAGTCTGCCGTGGCACAGCACAGTGTTTTTGATATATATATTTAAATCTAAGTTGATAGACCAAGAAAAAAGAGACACAGATGAGATTCACCAGTTATATTTAGTTCAAGAGTTCTTGGGCCAGTGACTTCAAGGATCTGGTCCAACTGGCCCCATTTACCAAGAGCAGCCCCTAGTATCTGGTTGCGGTCCCTACTCCATCGCTGCCCTTCTTTTCCCTATTGGTGCACGGGGCCAGTTTTGGATCAAGACCATGATGTATGGAGAAAAGTTACTTGGGCATCCCTGCAAAGGAACATATGAAGCTACCTAATACTGAATTGGACTCTTGGTCCATCAAAGTCAGTCTTGTCAACTCAGACTGGCAGCACCTCTCCAGGGTCTCAGGCAGAGGTCATTCACATCACCTACCGCCTGGTCCTTTGAACTGGAGATGCTGGGGATCAAACCTGGGACCTTCTGCATGCCAAACAGATGCTCTGCAACTGAGCCACAGTCTCTTCCTACACTATACAGCCTCTTCTGCACCATTTCTCCGACTTAAGATGGCTTCAAGGAGCCACTGTTCCCCCCCCCCCCATCATGGGCTCCGCACCTACTGATAGGGTATATCTAGGTTTGTCCAATGGAGCCAATAGCAACCCATCAGATCATTTCAGGTACAGGAAACAACAGGGGGGGAAGAGAGAACATAAGCACCCTGGGTCCATATACTGTGCTATATCCAAATCAGTCTGTGTATACCAGGGAACTGAGTTTCTATCATGGATCTCATAGAATCATAGAGTTGGAAAGGACCTCCAAGGTCATCTAGTCTAACCCACTGCACAATGCAGGAAATTCACCAATACAGTGTCATGGGCTGGGGTGCCAGGCAGAGGGAGTCCAAACCAGGCTGAAGTCAAGAACCAAGAAGACAGTGCAAAGTCCAAAGCCAAGCCGGGGTCAGGAGCCAGAAACACAGTGCCAAGTCTAAAATCACTAACCAGAAACATAGTCCAAAGCCAAGCCAAGGTAAGGAGCCAGGAAGAGAGAGCCAAGTCCAAAACCAGGGGGTCCAAAGGTCTAGGTGCAAGAGTTGAGCCAAAGTGGATGCAAGGTGGCACGAACCTGACTTGTTGCTTCCACAAAGAGTACTGCCTAGATCAGTGTTTTTCAACCTTTTTCGAGCTAAGGCACATTTCTTTCATTGAAAAAATCCCG
The DNA here is from genome assembly GCA_029233225.1 of Lepidodactylus listeri. Lineage (NCBI taxonomy): Eukaryota > Metazoa > Chordata > Lepidosauria > Squamata > Gekkonidae > Lepidodactylus > Lepidodactylus listeri. The sequence continues at coordinate 145,773,336 of JARCFY010000004.1, forward strand.
CGGCACACCTGACAATATCTCACGGCACAGGGGTTGAAAAACACTGAAATACAAGATAAATGGGTCATTAGTTGCCTCAGCTCAAGTATTAACTATGACAGTATTACAAATACACGTAATAGCCACTCAACTTGAAATCGTAAGTTACAGATCCAAAGTGTAATGGCTCCTTCCCATAACATTGACCTGAGTTTCAGAAGAAATATAATGTGGATGTATTTTAACGTGTCCCGGAAGGTCAGCCCAGAAGGCACATTTCTTTCATTGAAAAAATCCCGCGGCACACCTGACAGTATCTCGCGGCACACCAGTGTGCCCCGGCACAGTGGTTGAAAAACACTGGCCTAGATTGTGGAGTTAAATGCTGCTTCCAATTAGTCAGCTGCATGATCACCCAGGTTCCTGCTAGAACTCTGGGCTAGCTGAGTATCTTCCCTGTAGCCTGGCCTCTCGTTGCCTGGTTGCTAAGGTTTGCAGCAGTCGCTCCCTTAAATGAGTCATATGTGGGGGTGAGTCAGGAGGACTTTCAGTTTGCAATTCTTCCCCCTTATCTGAGCCAGGTGTGAAGAATGCTGATACAGGCAACTGCCAGCTATCCTCCTCTGCTGCTTCAGAGGGGTCAGCTGTGGTTCCTGCAAGCTCTGTCAGCTCTCCCGCATCCACACCCATGACATGCTGTTCCATGCCCAGAAGATGAAAAAAGGGGGGAAAAACAGGATCCCCAGCCAAACCAGCCAGGGGGAAATTGCTTCCTGACCCCAACGTGGCGATCAATATGTCCCTGGGTGCATCACAACACCTCACCAATCACACAGACAGGGAGGGACTGGGAAAAACATAATGTGTAGTTAGGCCCTTGGCTGAGCCAAGTGTACGAGACAATTCATACTGTTTGGGTCAATTAGCAGATATTGAATATCTCCTGCTTCAGTGGCAATTGCTCAATACTCTTAATATTGCAAGCAGCAAGGGCAAAAGAGCCTTCCGCACTGCGTAATCGGGAGGATGGGGAGCAGTAATCCTGGGTGTGAGAACAGGTGTCTCATAAGGGTAGTGTAGTGGTCCCAGTGTAAGACAGCAATCAGCTTTCACACACACTAAACAACACACTTTCAATTAGGGTTGTCAGCCCCCGGGTCCGAGTGGGGGATCCTCTGCTTTTGGGGGCTTCTCCCCACCACAGACCAACTAGCCGGTGGTGGAAACCACTGCCCTAAATAGGGACATTGCCACATGATGTCCCCGATGTGATGACATCACCCAGAAGTGATGCCATCACATCAGGGATGTCTTGCAGAGGCGCTCTGGTTTTGGGGCAAAACTCTATGGTTTGAGGGCGAATTTACCATAGAGTTTTGCCCAAAAAACAGAGCATTGTCCCTCTGTGGTGCTGCTGGCATGATGTCACTTCCAGCTGACATCATTACATCATACAACATCCCTGCCCACCCCCCAGAACCCCTCCCAAATCCCCCCACCGGATCAACAAGGGTATCTGGCAATCCTACTTCCAATCCACTTCCAATCCACTTTGCAACTGGCTTTTAATGTGTGAAATGGCAAAATCCACTTGCAAATGGTCACTGAAGTGGATTGAAACTGCATTATTTAGCAAGTGTGAAAGCACCTAGGAACTGGGAGAACCAGGTTCGAATCCCTAGTCGGCCATGGAAGCTGTTGAAAATCGTCCTTCCCTACTTTTCAGCAACATGTCCCCCACCCCACCCCCCGCCACAAGGTTCCTTTTGGTATTCGATCAACTGCTGATTTTAATATTTGTAGCTGCCAAGGTTCCACTCACTCCTTCTCCAAAGACCACAGGGGCAGTGTAGGGTAGAGGTTAGAGTGTCAGGTTTGGATAGACAGCTATGGAAGCTCACTGGGTGACCTTGAGCCAGTCACCTACTCCCAGCCTAACCTACCTCACAGGGTCGTTGTGAGAGTAAAATAGAGGATAACAACAAAAAAATATTTTGAGTCCCTATTAGGGAAAAAGGAGGGGGTACAAATGAAGTATAAAAGTGCAGAAGAGCCTCCCTATTTTCAACTGTCTTGAAAGTGGAGAAAGGATCACAGGAAACCCCTCTGTGTCTCAGTCTGCAGGATCCACGTGCCAAGGATACGCTTGTACGTAGGATCCTTTTGAATTGTCTTCCATGATTAGACTTTGTCTGAGGGCCTTTAAAGTCGTTCCCATTGAGATTAGACCGTTGTCGCAAATGACAATGACAGCTGCCTTTAAGAACTGCATAAAGACTCGGGGAATAATTGGAAAAAAGGATAAATTAATCTGCACTGGCGATCCTATTTGCCAGTGGTTATCAGGAGCTGCCATTCCTTAAGGTCACTTCTGTTGTTTAATATAGGTAATTACTTTAACCAGAAGTCCATGCAGCCGCTGACTCCAGAAAATGAGTGAGTAGACATTGATTAATTGATTCTTATCAGCAGCTATTACTGATTAGATGTGTATGTGTGTTATTAAATTTCTGTGAAGGACATCCTTGTAAAACTGTTGTATAAATCGGTTGTTCTGTTTGAGCTATCTTTTGGCAGAATGTTGAAGCTTCAGGGAGATACTGGTTTCCAGTGCCACAAACAAAAACAAGGGAAAATTAACTGAGAGGGCACAGATGTTCTGTAAGGGCCAGGAAGAGGGGTAGCTGTGGTTGCTGGTCATATGTTTGCCCTGGACAGAAAGGGTGAGGTCTCGTTGTAACGTGAATTGATACATATAGTCAGGGGTCAGTTCGTAGAAAAAGAGGTGCAGGAGCTCATTAGCATAACTCATTTGCATATGCCACACCCCCTAACATACCGGAAGTGTGTCAGAAGGCAACACCCACCCCTCAGGCTCCACTCCACAGGTGAGTGAAACTGACCTGCTCTTCCTCCATTCCCTTCCCCATCCAATACTTTGTGCAATAAAAATAAGCGTAAAGAACACACCCACATTCTCTTCCTGCTCCCTTGAAACCACCAGGTTTCAAGTAGACTTGAGATACCCAGGACATGTGCACCACCCATCCCTTCCCCTCCCCACAACAAGACACCCTGTGAGGTAGGTGGAGCTGAGAGAGGTCTTTTGAGAACTGCTCATGAGAGAACAGCTCTGAGAGAACTGGTGACTGGCCCAAGGTCACACCGGCAGCTGCATGTGGAGGAGTGGGGAATCAAACCCGGTTCTCCCAGATTGGAGTCCAACTCCTGACCACTACACCAAACTGATGGGTTGGAAGCTGCTGAAGGGTTGGTGAAATTTCTCCAGTACTTATGTGCCATGTGCCCAGATAAAAAATGGGATACTTAGAAAATTTATATGCCACCTTGAGCAAGTCTCTGGAAAAGCAGCACACACTCATAAAAGGAACAATGATAAAATTATCAGTATTAAAACAAAACATTAAAAACAATAAAGACCCTAGCAGGGCTTTCCCCGGGGCGCTGTGCCTCTGCACTGCTCGGGGAAGCCGAGGAGGGGGCGGGGCTTGGTCATGTGCCTGCCCCCTGGGCTCCTCACTCCCGGAGCTGCGCTCCTGTGTGCTCCCGCTCCATCGGACCCCCGCATATAGTGAGGAGAGCTGAATAGCCCTAATAGGGGTGCCATTTTCTCACTGGGGGCCAGGGATCTCCACCCTCCCAGTTCCTGTTTCCCACTGCCACTGCTGAGGCCAGCAGGAGAAAAATGATGTTTTTAAAATACCATCAGTCATGGTGTGGTGTCACTTCTGGGGGGGGGGGGGGAATCTGGACATGACAACAGTCTGCTCTAGGAATTGCTGAAAACAATAGAGCTTCTAGTAATTCCTAGAGCTACACATTGTCACTCCCAGGAAGTACCAGTACAGAGGCCAGCATGACAACAGTCTGCTCTAGGAATTACTAGAAACTCTATGGTAAAACCATAGTGCTTCCGGCAATTCCTAGAGCTACCCATTGTCACTTCCAGGAAGTACCAGCACAGAGGCCAGCGGCATTTTTATCTTTATTTTTCTCCTGCAACCACCAAAGTGGTGACTGGTGGCAGGTCTTGCACTCTCCCCCCCCCCCCCCCCCCCCAACAACCAGTTGTGATTTCTTAGTTAGTTTCCAAATAGTACATTCGGGGCAGAATTAGAGGGGATGCCAAACATGGGAGGCTCCCCAAAACAGCAGCCCCACATTGAATCTCCCCCTTCAATTGTGTACTTATGGAAACCTGTGAAATCACCCAGTCTGAGGCACAATGAGATCATGCATTTGACATGTCCCAGGGAGAGGAGGGGGAAGTTGGCTGGTTTATATAACCATTTTTAATTTGGCTAGAGACAACCTATTTCAGAGAGTGGAAGATGGCACAGTAGTTCCTATGACTTACCTGTTGGTTTCTTTCAACCCATAACTGCAACACGCCCCCACACATACTCTTACCACCAACAGAATCAAGACTGAGGCAATAGTGAGATGATCACACACCCTCATAGTTGGTGCTTCTAATTCATTCATTCATTAGTGAGTGAGTTATCATATGGCATTGTGTGTGGAATAGCCAGGAGATCCCGGAAGACATAGTTTGGCTGCTGAAGCTGTAGCTCTTTTTTGGCACCACTAGGTGGTGAGCTATGCTTATCTGTAGACTGTGAGTACTGTGACTTGCCTAAGGTCACCCAGCTAGCTTCAACTGGGGAATCGAACCCGATTCTCCATGTTAGAGTCTGCTACTCTTAACCAAGACACCAAATTGGCATCGGTTATCATGCCACCAGGGCCAGGCAAGCCCTTTTGGTACCCTAGGGGATGGTTGACCCTCCCCGCCCTGCACCAAGTAGGGTTGCCAACCTCCAGGTGGGGGCAAGAGGTATCCCAGGATTACCACGGACCTCCAGATGACAGAGATCAGTTCCCCTGGAGAAAATGGCTGGTTTAGTGGATAGACTCTAGGGCACTATACCCATCTAAGGTCCCTCCCACTACTCTGCCCAGGCTCCACCCCCAAACCTCCAGAGATTTAGCAACACGGAGCTGGCAACCTTAGCATTGAGGCATGGCCAGGAGCTGCTGCCTGCGTTCCTTATCCTCAACTGTGGTGGCGAGGTGGTGGGGGGAGGGGAAGGAGAAGAGGGCTGGGCCTTCCCTTGACTTGCCCCCCACCGTGGAGAAAGGAAGGAAAGAGCAGACTTCCTGTCCTAGGTCCAGAGATGGCACCTCCTAGGTTTCTGGTTGCTGGATGTACAGGGTGCCCTAGGTAGGGTTGCCAGTCTCCAGGTAGTGGCTGGAGGTCTCCACTATTGCAACTGATCTCCAGGTGACAGTGGTCAGTTCACCAGGAGAAAATGGCCACTTTGGAAAAGAAGAGATTGGATTTCTATCCTGCCCTTCACACAGTCTCAGAGTGGTTTACAATCCCCTTTCCTTCCCCTCCCCACAACAGAAACCCTGTGAGGTAGGTGGGGCTGAGAGAGCTCTTTCTCGAGAACTGCTCGTGAGAGAATAGCTCTGAAAGAACTTGTGACTGGCCCAAGGTCACGCCAACAGCTGCATGTGGAGGAGTGGGAAACCAAACCCTGTCCTCACAGATTAGAGTATGTGCACTTCACCACTATACCCAAAAGGTGGACTTTATGACAATATACCCCATTGAGGTCCGTCCCCTCCCCAAACCCCACTCTCCTCAGGCTGCACCCCCAAAATCTCCTAACCCAGAGCTGGCAACGCTAGCCCCAGGGTTGGTTGTCACCAGTCCACCTCTGGTGCCCTCAGCACCTCTGGCCTAATGGACAGGCCAGCCCTGTAGCCCACCTTCAAGTGTCCAGTCCTAGCCTGGGTCAGATGAGGTCAGCTTTCCTTTGTCATCATCCATACGATGCTAGTGTTGGAAGTTCCAGATGCCGTGTGCCCTGCCTCAGACCTCCAGACTGAGTGGCAAGAGAGGCTGGATAGCTAGACAGGCAAACTAACCTTTCTTCCTGTATCTACTCTTCTACCTCTGTCCTCTTTGTTATGCAGATTGTGTGCTCAGGGACCAGTTTCCCTTTCCTGCTCCTCTCTCCCTCTGAATGAAGACTTGCTCTCTCCCTGCACACACCAAAGGGGCGACATGCAGTCATTTCTTGGCACCATGAGGCAGAAGGGCCTCTCGCCATCTGCCTCCATCCTTTAGCTAGTAAGTTAGTAACCTATGATGTCTCTCCTCTTTCCTATCCAAAGTGTACTTCTCAAATAAAGAGAGGAGTATTTCTCTTCTAAACTTGCAACATGGCTCCGTGTAGCTGAGTAACCTGGTAAAGCGACGCTCCTGCGTTTGTCGCTTTATTCAAGCACTCTGCTAACTAATGGTGACTGGGCTAACCACACAAATTAACCTCAATAGCTAGAAGTTTCAGAGTGGTCCTTCTTCAGTCCTGCACCCATCCAGAATCACCTGGCGAGAGGCCTGTGTGAACCCAGGGTTGCCAGCTCTGGGCTGGGAAATCACTGGAGATTTGGGGAGTGGAGCCTGCAGAGGGCAGGGTTTGGCCTGGCGAGAGACCTTGGGAGAGTATAATGTAGGGAGACCAGGTGTGATTCCAGGCATCAGCTGAAGACTAGCTACCCTATGTGAACCCGACAGACTCACTCACACCCTCCCCACACACACAACTGTGGCTGAGGACAGACTGGCAATCTGCCCTGGGATAGGTCCGCATGGGAAGTGGGGGAAGGGAGCCTGTTCAGACATGCGCAGCTGTCCCTTGGCTCCCTTCCACACTTACCCGCTTTGAAGCCAGTTTTCTTGCGCTTTAGAAGGACACTGGGAAAAACCGGTGTCCGGAGGCCGTCTTGCACTTGCCTCCCGCTTCCAGGCAGTGTGAACCGGAAGAAGGCAGGAGGCAAGCGGAGGCAGCAGTGTGAATGCGGCATTTTGCCAGTTTGCGCATGAGTGCTCATGCGCACATGAGCGCATGCGCACATGCGCAAACTGCCAAAACAGCCCTATCACGAGCTGCGGAGGCCGGCCCACCTGTGGTCTCTCCGCAGCAGTCTGAACGCTCCATAACGGCATCCTTGCGCAATACCCTGGCCAATGTGGACAGCCAGCCCCGGGGGATTTTTCCCCCGCAGCTTTTGCCTCCGGATTCATCCCACTCCAGATTGCCAGTCTGTCCTCAGCCTGTGGCAGCAATTCCCGTGCTCACTGTGGCACTTGGTTGCTGCGACTTTTCCATCTGGAGCTCAGAAGAGACATCGCTGGCTGGCTTCATTAGCATGTGTCAGAACAACTGTAGGCTCAGTGTCAAAATGACTGCTACAAACCCGATGAATAAAGATTACTGGGAAGAACCAAAATACCTGTCTCTATATTGCTCCTCCCTGCCCGTCACATTCAAAGTACCTTCTGTGAGCTGCCGTTGCAGGATCAAATATTGTGCTCCGAGGCGTCTGGCAGGGCCGGTGACTTCGTGGAGCTCTCTCTTCCGACACTGGAGAAGGCAAGGAAGACAAGGAAGATACTCTTCAACCCAAGAGAAGCAGCCCCACATATTGGAAATGCCTTTTAGTGTATCGCTTTGTTTCTTTTTAAAGAAAAAAACACTAGCATCCCTAGAAACATCCTAGGGTCAAAGAGGCAAAGAAAAGTTGCTGTATTTGATTTGTTGATTTGATCGTTGCTAAAGGAGGGGGGAAGAATTTTTACCTGGTCATCAGGTTTCCACCTGGTGAACCAGCTTCATTCAGTTTCACGGGGCTAGATGGGATCCTGGCAGGACACCAAGGTTGTGATCACGCTGGCGGCTTGGCACGATATGGTGCCGCCTCTAATTGAACCGGTTGAAAGTATTACGGGGCATATCAGCCACACAGCACACCCTGCTGCAGGTTACCTATGGAGACATCCCATGGTAAAGCATCCACATTATTGCAGCGCATCAGCCATGGAGTGCACTACCAAAAAATCCCAAAATTCATGCACGTGTGCAAGCGCTCATGTGCTTATGCATATGCACGTGCATACAGGCAATTTTTAAAAACCGCATTCCCAGTGGCAGAATGGATCTGCAGGTTCAGACTGCCAAATCCATTATGCGTGCACTCCCCTGTTTTCAGACATCCAGCCATGCACAATGAATGCGCGGGGGGACAAAAACACCACTTCAGAGGTGAGTACTCCCAGGGAACACCTGACAGATGTGGTTGTTTGATTGGGCCCATTTAATCCATTTGCAAAATTTGCCTACATCAGGCCAAACTGCCAGTCTGACCACAACCCAAGTCTTGCTGGAAAGAGAAGAGGACACAAGCCCGCAGTACCATCTATTTATTTGAACCTAATGTAATATTTTTTTTAAAACTTAGGTCACCAAAAATGGCAGTTGTACACAATTAAGAAAGAGACAGCTCTTGACCACCACCCAAAGACCCCAAAAGGGCATTCAGGACTCTGAGGTGGTGCTGAGCAATGGAACCTTGACAATATTTATCCCCTTTTGCAAGATAATAAAAGGCATACATCAAAAGTCCCGCAGGAATGTCACTGAGCACACCAGGAGCCAGACCCTTCCCCTTGATGGCACCATAAAACCATAAACTTTTCCTCCCTAAGGGCTATCAGTTAGGTCAAAGCCTCTGGCCAGAGCAGGTGAGCTGGCTGTGATAGCTGGCTGTGATAGCACACACTAAGCTGGCTGTGATAGCACACACTAAGGCTGAGGACAGACTGGCAATCTGGAGCGGGAGGAATCCGGAGGCAAAAGCTGTGGGGGAAAAATTCCCTGGGGCTGGCCGTTCACACAAGGATGCTGTAACGGAGCGTTCAGACTGCTGCAGAGCGGCCCCGGGTGGGCCAGCCTCCGCAGCTTGTGGCAGGGCTGTTTTCAGCTATGTGCATATGTGCGCATGAGCACTCATGTGCAAATTGCCGAAACGGCACGTTCACACAGTTGCCTCCGCTTGAATCCCGCCTTCTTCCAGTTCACACTGCCCGAAAGCGGGAGGCATGCGGAAGACGGCCCCTGGACACCGGTTTCTCCCGGTGTCCTCCTAAAGTGAAAGGAAACCAGCTGCAAAACGTGTAAGTGCGGAAGGGAGCCAAGGGACAGCTGCGGATGTCTGAATGGGCTCCCTTCCCCCGCTTCCCAAGCAGAGCTCTCCCGCTCCAGATTGCCAGTCTGTCCTCAGCCTAAATAATCCACTTTCAATCCACTTTTAATGCACTTTCCAACTGGATTTTGCCAGTTCACACAGTAAAATCCAGTTGGAAAGTGCACTGAAAGTGGATTGAAAGTGGATTATTTCGTATGTGTGATCGCAGCCAATAATCCTTTCCACATTTGCCTGCCACTCTGGATTTTCTCAGTGTTCGTGTTAAGACAATTTAAGTCCACCGCAAAACAGCATCTAAATAACCTGGGGCAACAGCGGGCTGAAACCGGGCTGACCACTGAAGGGAGGTAACGTAACGCAGATAAATACAGGAGAAAAACAGGAATAAAAAGAAGGTTGAACTCGATTTTAGGCTGCATTCAGCCTGGCAGTTTGGCCCAATATAGGCACCTTTCAGAAATGGATTAAATGGGCCCGTTCACACAGCTACAGCTGTCTGGCATTCCCCAGGCATATTCACCCCATCAGAGGACAACTCGGAGCCGGGTTAAAAAGCCACCACCTCCAAAGTGGAGTTTTTGTTTCCTTGTGTATTCATCACACATGGCCAGCTGTCTGAACACGGGGGAACAGCTTTTTAAAAAAATTACCTATGTGCGCATATGCGTGCACATGAATTTTGGCTGTTTTGCAGTGCGCTTGTGGCTGATGCGCTACAATAGTGTGGATGCTTTCCCATGGGATGTCTTCATGGGTAACCCACAGTAGGGTGTGCTGTGTGGCTGATATGTCCCACAACATTTTAACCTGGGTCAATTAGAGGCGGCACTATATCGTGGCAAGCTGCTAGTCTGTCCACAGCCTTAGTGCCATATGGAGGGAAAAAACCTGCATTAAACAGAAGGTTGAATTTGATTTTAGTGCAGAATTGCTTGGAGGACACCGCAGTGCGCATGGATTAAAAGGACAGTGCAGAAAGGGCCAAAGATCTCTAGAGATTCAGCCTTGGGGCTTAGTGCATTTTGTCTTTGGATAGCGCTGGCTCTTTGGCTTGGAAATGGAGATTAGCACCCCCCCCCCCCCCAGAGTCGGATTCAACTGGCTTTTGGGCAAGGCAAACCTTTACCTTTTTAGTCATCTAAAAAACAAACAAAAAAAGCCCTCTGGAATACCTTTTCTGGGGACCTACCAACAGGGTTTTTTCAGTTCTTTAGAGCTCTGCATCAAACTAGACCTTCCTCTGAACCCGCAGGCACCTCTGTCACAACGTAGTGAGCTGGTGACAAGAATGGCTGCCACAAAATGACTGCTGCAGTGGGTGGAGCCAGTCACAAAATGGCTGCTGCAGGTTACCTTCAATGATGCAGTGAAGATCCTCGTGCTGTGGTGGCAGCTGCCGCCAAAGCAACATTTTAAAATATCTGCACAGCCAATCAAATCTCCAGTGGCCAATCAGAAGCCTTGCTGGGCAAAAGCACCCCCTGGCCCCACCCACTTTCTAAAAACCCCTTGGTGGGTCCAGGAATGGTGTCAGTGAGCATTATATTGGGGATCCCTGACCTACTTGTTGAAAGTGGGGGAAGAGAAAGATGTTTCAACCAGTGCTGTGGAGTCTTGTGAGCAAAAATTCTACTTTGTGAGCTACTGGCATTAAAGTTGCGAGCGAGAGATTTGGCTACTTCATAAATTAGTTTGCTTTGGAGCCCTCCTTCCTGAGCTAAGACGAAAATGTGTGAGCTGGAGGCTAAAAAACTGTGAGCTATCTCACACTACCTCAGCTTAGAGGGAACACTGGTATCAAGCCATGCTCTTAAGCCCTCCTTTCCGCATCTTGGGTGAAATGGTCTGTAAACATGAATGGGCACCAGGTGGGGCTGGTATCAGCTTTGTTTGTTTGTTTGTTTGTTTACTACACTTATACCCCACCTTCCTCCTCAACAGAGACCCAAAGCAACTTAGGCTGTTTTTACATCTGACTTTCCCGCTGGAATCATTCTAGTTCCAAAAAACCCTGCCCATACTTCTGTGCGGTGTGAAACCGTGCTGCCACTGAAATGTCCACATCTACTAATTGCCCTCCTGTGGTCAAGCTAGTATTCAACCGGCTTTATTCTGCTTTAAACAATTGCTGTTGATTGGTGCACTTAGACCCCCTGGAGTGAAATTTCACACCACTGTGAAATCAGCACAGGAAAAGACAGCAGTCAAACTACTTTAGAGGGGAGGTGTAAAATGACCCTTAACATCATTCTTCTGTCCTCCATTTTATCCCCACAACAGCCCTCGAGGTAGGTTTGGCTGAGAATGTGTGGCTGGCCCAAGGTCACCCAGCAGGCTTCCATGGCAGAGTGGGGACTCGAACCTGGGTCTCCCAGATCCTTGCCCAACACTCTAAACCACTGCAGCCTTTGGTCTTTTGGAAGAAGTGGGTGGGACCTTGGCAGGCAAACTTCCCGTTACAAATCTCAAAATCAGCAGCTGATCAGACTCCAAAAGGAGCACATGGGGGTGGTGGGGGAGATGCGTTGCACAAAGGTAGAAAAAGATGTTTTTCGACAGCAGATTTTACAGTAATTTTCTGCCAGCCAAAGCCCCTTTTTTAAAGTCCCTAATTGTGACTCTAATTAATGCAACAGCTTTGCCATCAGTCCTCATGACGGAGGGGAATCAGATGAACGTGATAATTGGCCCAGGTCTGTGTTTGTGCTTTCTACTCTCTCCATTTTACAAGAGGTTTCCCTACCAAAAAAAATTATCTTTCATTCATCCATTTGGGTCCTCCAGACCCTGTGGTTTGGGACCTGTAATTACAGCCAACCACTGGCAAAGGTAGTGTGCAGCTGAAAATGCTGTCCTTGGGTTTTATGTCGTCCTGAGAGAGCCGTTTCAAGGAGCAGGATGGCGTATTCCTTCTCTGTGGCCAATCGTGGGCTTGGGTTGCCAAGAACGGGGGCATTTTACGGGATAATTCCTCTCAAGTGTGAAATAACCAAGGGAGAGACCTAATTAAGTACCTGCTTAAAGCTTCAGGACAGATTTTTGAGCAAATTTGGAGCTGATTTCACATTGGCAACCAGCCCCATAGCCTGGATTTTTTTGGGGGGGGGGGCAAAGAGGGGGCAGCTCAACCCCCCTCAATCCATTAAAGGGGGGGAGAGAACAAAATTATTCACAATATTACTGGCAATGCTCTCTGAAGCAGCAGCGGCTCAGCTTCTGGGAAGTGCCCCTATAGGGTTGCCAGCCTCCAGGTGGGGCCTGGGGATCTTCTGCTTTTACAACTGATCTCCAGCTGGTAGAGATCAGCTCCCCTGGAGAAGATGGCTGCTTTGGAGGGTGGACTCTACGGCATGGTACCCTGCTGAGGCCCCTCCCCTCCCCAAACCCCACCCTCTCCCGGATCCACTCCCAAAGTCCCCAGGTATTTTCCAACCCGGACTTGGCACCCTATGCCCCTGTGAAAGGGCATCTTTGCCCCCGGCTTTCCCTGCTGGTCTGTAATCCATGCTGGAAGTCCAGTGGTTGGGGAAAAGGTGAGGGCGGAGCAGAGGAACCACATGGGGGAAGGGGAGGCTGCAGGTACACTGGCGTGCCCCCCTTGCCCCTGACCAGGCACCAGTGGCCAGGGAGAAGTCAAAGGCACCTAGTGGGAGAGTGACAGACAGAAGCAGCTGGCCAAGAGCAGCGAGGGAGCCGAGAAGGCTCATGTGACCTCCCAATCCCACCCTACTAGGGTTGCCAAGTCCGGTGAACTTACCGGTGGGGGGGGGGAGTCCTCTGTTGGCCGGGAGCTTCACGGGCACGTGCGCGAAAGCACGCGCGCCGGCTGACGTCATCAGAAGTGACGTCAGCACGTTGGGGGCGTTGCCAGGGCGACGCTCTGGCAACGCCCCCAACGTGCTGACGTCACTTCCGGGTGACATCATTATGTGTGGGAAGTCATCCTGGCTGGACGACTTCGGGGGCGGGGTTTCCCCCACCGGCCGAATGCTGGCCGGCAGATCGGGAACCCCTGTAGCGGGGGATCCCCCGCCCCCCGGGCTGACTTGGCAGCCCTATACCCTACAGAGCCGGGGGGCTGGAAATAGGCAGGAGGGAGGCCAGAGAGAGGCTGGGGGATGCTGGCTGCATCGGAGATCTGGGGAGGGGGCTTGAGGACTCTCCTCCAAGCAGTTGCTGCAGGGCAGCCCAAAAACAGCCCCATGGTCCATTTCCCCAGGACCCTGGCATTTAGAGGAGGAGTGCCCTTGCACGCTCCCTCCCCACCCACTCTTGCCTGCTCGCTCCACTGCTTCCCTCCCAACCAGCAGCCCCAAGCCCCCTCTGCCTCCCGGGACAGGGCAAACTTGGAAAGGAGCATTGCCTCAAGGGCCCCCTGTGGCTATGGGACTGTTGGCAACTCTATTGCCAGTTCCAGACTGGGAAAGTCCTAGGGTTGTGGCAGTGGTAGGGTGGCCAGCCTGCCCGGAGGCTAGGGATCTCCCACCCGCAGGCCCTGCCCCCTGCTGCCGATCAGCTGGCCAGGAGGGGACTTACCAGGAACAGGAGGGAGGACCAGGTTACATTGTCGGCAAGGTGTACAGGAAGTGAGATCATCAAGTGATGAATTCTAGGCAATGCTCTGGTATTTGGGCAACAATTCTATGGTAGAAGCCATTTTTACCACAGAGTTTTGCCAAATGCCAGAACGTTGCCTGGAGGTCCCCACATACGTCAGAAGTGACATTGCCATGTGACCAGCGACTGGTAAGTATTTTCCATCCCCCACCAGTTGCCAGCAGGGACCAGACAACATTAGGAGGTGGGGCCTGGGCAGATCAGTGTTTAAGGAGAGGAGGGACCTCAGCAGGGCAGAATGCCATAGAGTCCACCCTCCAAAGCAACCATTTTCTTCAGGGGAACTAATCTCTGTAGTACGGAGATAAATTATAATTCTGGGAGATCTCCAGGCCCTACCTGGGAACTGATAGCCCTAACTTGGAGGCAGCAAATAACACATGAAAGCATATAAGCTTTGGGTTCTCCAGAACTCTCCTTCACGTTGGATAAGCAAATAATAGGAACATATAAATAATAGTTAAAAGGATGCTTCAGTCCATGAGGTAAAATCCTGGCATAAGCAACATTCTAATCCAGGGTCCCCCAACATGACGCCGGTGAACATTAGGACACCAAAAAATTTTCCTGGTGCTCTCCAAGTGTTTTCCAAAATGAGCATGGCCAGCAATGCTTCTGGTTGGCCACTTGCGATTCGATTGGCTGTGCAGATTTTTAAAAATGTTGGTTCAGCAGTAGCTGCCACCACATTGCAGTGTGATGGAAGGTAACTTGTGGTGCGTGCGCACGCGCACACACACGCACACAGAAAATCACTGCATGAATGACGCAATAACAAATGTGCGCCGATTAAAGAGATATACTTCCAAAATTATGAAAAGTATTACAAAAAGAACAAGGAAGCACACACAGATTCAAAAAGTGGAGTAGGGTCATACACATAATACATTGGAACCCAAGAATCAACAGTGATAGATAATACGAAATGCTAACACCAAAAAGTTTTACAAAATTCCCCCCAAAAGTTCCAATATAAAAACTCCATATAATAATTCCATATTTCAGACGAAGACTCTGGATTTCACTCTTCATTTCAATACTTCTTACTCAGACAACTTAAACATAAATCCGATGGTTATTACAACACAATAAAATGAATAATAAATAAATAAATAAGGGTTTACAATGAAGTTACCTGCAGAAAATGCTAGTAATACAAACAGGAAATTTCCCCAGATGGGGAACAAAAGTTAACTTTCCTACGGATAAGAGAAGCCCTCATGAATTTTCTAAGGTATGTATAAATCTTAAGATCAAATAAGATCAAAGATCATTCTATAAGATCAAATATTTAGGTGTTCTAACACTCACCGATGTGTACTTAGGAAGCTAACGTCGGGCAACCAATCTGAAGCAGGAGCTTTTCTCTGACGGTTGGCACAGCTCAAAAGATAAGGGGGACATGGGTGGTGTATATATTAGGGCTGCCACAAAGAGTTCTAAAGGTGTTTGCTGGCTCAAAAGATTTGGGGATCCCTGCTCTAGCCATTTGCAGTATCCAGCAAAGACCAACTTGCTCAGTAGAGTTGCCAACTCCAGGCAATAGAGATCAGCTCCCCTGGAGAAAATAGCTGCTTTGGATGGTGGACTCCGTGGCATGGTACCCTGCTGAAGTCTTGCCCCTCACCAAGCCCCATCCTCCCAAGGGTCCATGCCCAAAATCTCTAAGTATTTTCTAACCCAGAGCTGGCAACCCTACTTCTCAGAGCAACCATATATATTGTGGATCCTGGCCACTGAGATGTCCAGTTTCCCTCCCTGTAATTGATATTGTAGCTGCAGACCCCATGGGCAGAACTGACAGGACCAAAAGACAAAGGAAGGCAGTCCCATTTGTGTTGAACTTTCCAAACAGAAGGCTCGGAAAAACAACAGACTCCTAAATCTGTAGCTCTGAAGGCACCACAGTGTGTCCCTCTCTTATCAACAGGACACAAAAGTGTTTATGGTCAGCTGACAAACTAAAGTTGGTCAGGAATTTTGGCCGGTTCGCGGTTCATGGAGCAATGTTCACAAACTGACGAACCACCACGAGCTTTCGCGAATTTTGATGCAGTTCGTGGCTCCTCACAATAAAAACAGCTGAGCCAGAAAAGCGGTGGGGAGCAGAAGACAGGGGTTTAAACTTTAAATGGCTCACAAACCAATACAAACTGGGTCAGTTCATGAGCCAACCGCCCTGTTCGCACGTGCTTGTGGTTCGGTTCATGGTTCAGCCATGAACCATGAATCAAACTGCAGAACTGAGGTCTGTGCCCATCCCTGTTTATAAATGATGGAAGCGTTGCTTTATGAACTCAGCTGTGCGTCATGTGGGCCTTCATTTCCCTTGGCAGTCTACGTCAGGGCCTGCATACAAATGACAGACAGTGTTAAGAATTCCCTAATGCAGCACAGCCTGCCGGGCGGCAGCTTCCATGGAAGTGAAAACAAATATTAAGATCCAACCTTTGATTATTCCTAAGCAAAGATTCTGCACTCAGCTATTTGACAGATGATTATATTATTTCTGACACTTCTTCGCACAGAATGTCTCCAGAGTTTCCTTTTGGAATGTACACGCTCTGCTGAGTATAGCTAAAGGTAAAGGTTTCCCTTGCTCAGAAGCCGGTCGAATACAACTCCAGGGATGTGGTGCTCATATCCGTTTCCAAGCCAAAGAGCCAGCGCTGTCCAAAGACATTTCTGTGGTCATGTGGCCAGCATGACTAGATGGAACGCTGTTACCTTCCCACCGAAGCGGTACCTGTTTATCGACTTGCAATTTCTTGCTTTCGAACTGCTAGGTTGGCAGGAGCTGGGGCCAGAGACGGGAGCTCACTTGGTCATGCAGCACTCGGGTCTTCAGCTAGCTGAACTACCGGTCTGCAGTTCAACATCTTAACCACTTGAGCCACTGCAGCCGCACTGCTCTGTTGAGTATAGCAAGGAATAAATGAAGAAAAAAGGCAGGTGATTCTAGAAGTATTTTGGATTCATTCTGGTGAAGCTCGGGCCTATAGAGAGCCAGTTTGGTGTAGTGGTTAGGAGCGCGGACTCTAATCTGGGAGAACAGGGTGTGATTCCCCACTCCTCCACATGCAGCTGCTGGTGTGACCTTGGGACAGTCACAAGTTATCTCAGAGCTGTTCTCTCAAGGACAGTTCTTGAAAGAGCTCTCTCAGCCCTACCTACCTCACAGGGTATCTGTTGTGGGGAGGGGAAGGGAAAGGAGTTTTTAAGCCACTCTGAGACGCCGAGTGAAAGGCAGGGTATAAATCCAATCTCCTCCTCTTCCTCCTCCTTCTTCTTCTGGGAATGTCTGTGGTCTGCAGAACAACCTGAATGGCTCCAGGAGGGTTGCCAACCTCCAGGTGGGTCTGGAAAGCTCCCTGAATTACAGCTGATCTCATAAGAACATAAGAGAAGCCAATGTTGGATCAGGCCAATGGTCCAACACTCTGTCACACAGTGGCCAAAAATACCAGGTGCACTCAGGAGGTCCAGCAGTGGGGCCAGAACACTAGAAGCTCTCCCACTGTTACCCCCCCCCCCAAGGCACCAAGAATACAGAGCATCACTGGCCCCAGACTGAGAGTTCCTATCTATACCTTGTGGCTAATAGCCACTGATGGACCTCTGCTCCATATGTTTATCTCCAGACTACAGAGATCTTTGGGGGTGGACTCTATAGCATTATACCACACTGAGGTTCCTCCCCTCCCCCAAACCCATTCTCCCCAGACTCCACCCCCCTCCAATCTCTCAGAAGTTCCTAACCTGGAGCGGGCAGCTCCAGGTTAGGAAGGTCACTGGACAACATCCACTCTTCCAAGAGAGGAACAAACCTTAGGGGGAAGGGGTCTGTCCATGAATTTCAGCCCAGATCTGGAGAGTTGTGCAGCAGATTCTTGGATGCATAACATGTCATGGACTTCTCTGTGCACTAGAGAAGAAAACAGTTGAAATAGTGGCCAGAGGCCTATAGAATTAGCTTCTGTTTTGGAAGCTCCACGGATGGTGCTTTCCTCCTTCCCTTTGTTTATGTGTTTATGTAATCAGTGTGGCCATTCCACCCCTACGGCCTCATTCATATCCGACTGCTCCCGGAGAGTTTGCACAGTTGCTATGGTCATAGACATAAGTGGAACTAACAAGCCCAGAGATTTCTCAAGACCAATTCTTCACCCTTAGTGCTGGTTAGGGGGTCTTCAGAAATGTTTTAAATGCCTTTTCTCCCCCAAACAATGATTTTTCACCCTTCCTTATGCACTTTTTTTGGTTTGGGATTTTGGGATTTTGTTTTAATCCTGTAATGTAGTATGTTCTGTGTAGCAACCAGCCTGCCATGTGCTCCCGGGTAATGGCGCCCGCCGCATGGCCAGAGCACATGGTCAGGCAGAGAGGGGAGCTTGAATCTGGAGGAACAATAGACATCCGGATTGAAAGCCTCCACCAATGTGGGACCTAGGTTCTCCCTGGGGAGCCAATGCAATCAAAGGCTCCTCCAGGGAACCGATGACAAACATGTGCATATGTTAAGCCCCTATCAGGTCTTTTGGGTGCGGCCGGAGGTGTGGCTCCGGCCAGCATATAATGAGGGGCCTGGAGCCCTGGAAGCATGCTTGTTCTGACCATCGACTGGGCATGCTGAATCACTCAATAAAGGCTTCATGGTTTCACCGTTCCTTGTCTCCCGAGTCGAGTACTCTTCAAATCCTCTGTGAGGCAAAGTACCCCTGACCCCCCTCATGGGTTAATGTGAATGGAAACGGGCTTGGTCCATCCTGCAGGTTTTGCTAACTGGGTCTCTCAGCCTACTCAGCCCTTACCATCTTCAGGCCCAGAGTTGGAAATGTGGTATTTAGCTTCTCATGAGAACCTGCAGCCCGTAGGATGGGAGGGGAAGAACAGGGGTGATGAGGTAATTTTCTAGAGGGTTCCAGCAAGAACATGCCCTGATTGGGTGTCATCATTACCTCATGCTGCTTGGCCAAAATACTATAATTGAGCAAGGAACTTGGAGAAAGGGGACTAGCTTGGATTCCAATGGCCTAGAGGCCTGGACTATGACCACTATTCCGGTCATTTTACACCTCCCCTCTAAAGTAGTTTGACTGCTGTCTTTTCCTGTGCTGATTTCACAGTGGTGTGAAATTTCACTCCAGGGGGTCTAAGTGCACTAAGAAACTACAATTGTTTAAAGCAGAATGAAGCTGGTATTATACTACCTTGACCACAGGAGGGCAATTAGTAGATATGGACATTTCAGTGGCAGCACGGTTTCACACCACACAGAAGTATGGGCAGGTTTTTTTGGAACTAGAATGATTCCAGTGGGAAAGTCACATGTAAAATCAGCCTAAGCTGAGCTAATGTGAGCTAGCTCACAGTTTTTTATTTTGTTTTATTTTATTTACTTCAGCTTTTACCTCACCTTACCCGTCGAAGCAGGCTCAGGGCGGCTCACATAAAACCAATAAAACAATATATATCTCAATACAAAAATACATCTCAAGACAGGCTACATAGTAAACAATTTAAAAGCATTGATGTTGATGGTGGTTCACTGAATAAAGTGCATTACACGCGGTCAGCTGTACTACCGCCAGGGGTCATTTCATAGATAAAGAGGTGCAGGAGCTCATTAGCATAACTCATTAGCATAACTTATTTGCATATGCTGCACCACCTGACATCACCAGAAGTATGTCAGAAGGCAAGGAAGAAAGGAGAGAGAGAGAGAGAAGGAAAGAGAGAGGGAGAGAGAGAGAGAAAGAAAGGAAGAAGAGAGAGAGAGAAAGAAAAAGAGTGAGAGTGAGAGTGAGAGTGAGAGTAAGAAAGAAAGAAAGAAAGAAAGAAAGAAAGAAAGAAAGAAAGAAAGAAAGAAAGAAAGAAAGAAAGAAAGAAAGAAAGCTGGCAGAGAGGGGACGGCTACTAATCCAAGCCTCAGAGATACCACTATTCTGGGAGGATAGCTTCAGTGGTGGCTGAAGCCTTCAGAAGGCTGGTCGGAGGAACAAGGACCTTTCCAGGGGATGGGGTCATTTTGCTCCAGCCATGACGCAAGCAGGCATTCCCCCGCAGGGAGGGCTGGCACCAACTCCCGGAGCTGAGCTCCCCCGAGCTCCTGCTCGAAAGGACCCCTGACTACCGCCCTAGATAATTTCTGGCTCTAAGTTGGCCCAGGGCATAGCTGATATGGTGCTGCTCCTATCGGAAAGCCTGCCAGAAAAGCTCTGTTTTCACAGCCCTGCAGAACTGTGAGAGGTCCCGCAGGGTCCTGATCTCACCAGGGAGCTTATTACAGTAAGTCGGAACTGCTAAGGAAAATGCCTGGGTCCTGGTCGATGTCAACCTAGCGTCCTTTGGATCAGGGAGGGCCAGGTGGTTTTGTAGCCCTGATCTAAGTGCTCTCTGGGGAACATGAGGGGAAAGGCGGTCCCTTAGGTAGGCAGGTCCCTGACCATAAAGGGCTCTAGCTTCCAGCTCACACATTTGTCTTAGCTCAGGAAGGAGGGCTCCAGAGCAAACTAATTTATGCAGTAGCCAAATCACTCGCTCATAACTTCAATGCCAGTAGCTCACCAAGTAGAATTTATGCTCACATGACTCTACAGCTTAGAGAGAGCATTGACTACGACGTGCTCATATTGCAATAAACCGCAATGTAGGGAAAGCCTAAGCTATGGCCTTTGACTCTTGGACTTAAGGTCTGCACCATCTAATGCAGGTCTGGGAAGTGTGTTGGAAAGTTAAGCCGGATTTCTTGGTTTTTTTCTGTGCGATCTTAGAGCGTTGGGTTGTCTGTAGATGAAACCTTTTGTTTTGACAGAGATTAAATAAAACTCAATATAGTTTTAAAAATAAAGAAGTGTGTAACAAAGCCCTGGGGACTCAACGGGGTTCAGCCTTGGACTCCTTGACCCCCTCCTACAAAATACCTTGCGGTTGCCATGGCGGTTCCACAAAAAAAAATGTGTATCTCTGGGGGTGTTTTTATGCATTTGTAATTGCGCTCACCTGAGACCTTGAAAGCCTTCTTCCCGAAGCAGTCTTGTGCTTTTGTTTCTGCTCCCATTAGCTGTCAATCAATGGAGCGCTGAGACATTGATTGGGGGTGATGTTTTCATAATGCATGCCTTCCCGCTCCCGCGATTGACTCCATTATTTGGCCTGATCTTTCCTGACATTTCACCCAGCTAACTATCATCCACTTCAGAGGAATGAACAAATATCTCGCCCATCTGAAAGACAAGAACTGACATATAAAAATGTATGAAGGGCTTTCTGTAAGAATTCCATTAGGTCACCGGAGAGTTGCTATGGATACTTGGGTAAATGGGGTTGAAAAACATACCTGTCCCTGTAGGATTGCGGCGTAACCGTTCAGCTGAAGCTCTGGAGTCCTGAACTCTCTGTGAGTACCCTGAGCAGCATTCTGCTAATGAGTTAATTAATTAATCAGTCTTAAATATGCATCTCCTAATTTTGGACACATACTCTCTCTGGGGAGTATGCACACACTGCTACTCACTCCTACTTGCCTCTCCGACATTCGGTGATGAAAAAGCAGAGCAGAGGAAGGTCTCCTTAACACCTTCCCAATGGCTATGACCCACTCCATCCAATACACCATTTCATTACCATCCATTTTCTCTGATTCACTTCAGTTAGGGCGTGTTCATATGGCTCTTTTGAGCCATGCCAGGATTTAAAGTGCACATCCAGATCACAACACCTGGGAATCACGCCGCTTCCGTGAGTTTGATCCCCATTGGGGATCCGTACTTAAAAGACAGTGGTAAAAGTCTGGTCTTAAGCTGGCCGATGGGCCAATGGTGGACTTTCCCCCATCAGGTCATTCCACCAGCACACAATCAGCCCTTGGGATGGTCTCCAGACCATCCCGAACAGCTGCCATTTAAAAAAAGCCTTAGTGATGTGCGCATAACCACTTAAACGTGCAGCATCCCCAGAGTGCTGCTCAAACGATCCAAACAATTTTATGTTTCTGACGGTCCCCTGAACTATCAACTTTATTAACTGAAATGGTACCTAGAGGAAGGTACCACTGGCGGTGCTTTTACCATTTTATTCCACACATGCATGGAAAAACAAGTATATGGTGAGGCGCATGTGCAGACAGGATTTTTTTAAAAAGCCGACCGCACAGCTCCTTACAGTGGATGCCATCTAGACAATCCACCGTGGAGTCACACGCAGTAAAGCGCTTCACTGGGGAGCTGTCTGGTCATGCAACACTGGATCAAAAAGATCTAGGTCAAATTACAGCCGGGCCAATGGCGGGATTAGCTGCCCATCTGAACGCACCCTTAGTGAAGAAACAGAGATTGATTCCAGAGTGAGTCACTTCCACCAAGGCCCTTCCTGCGCTCTCATTTTAATACATGTTCACCATGGTGTCCTCCAAGCAATTGTGTACTAAAATCGAGTTCAACCTTCTTTTTATTCTGGTCCCCCCCCTCCCCATTCTGTGTTACGTAGCCTCCCTTCAGTGGTCAGTCCGGTTTCAGCCTGCTGTTGCCCCAGGTTATTAGGATGCTCTGGACGTATTACAGCAATTCTGCATCTAGCATTCGCTCCACATTTTCTCAACTGGGAGGAAAAAGTGCAGCTCAAAACCACATTTAAAATACCTCGGGGCAACGCTGTACTGACTGCAAAGTCACCTCTGAATGGCCATAAAATGGCCATAAATCTATGCAGAAGGTACCATAAAATCCGATGATCAAAGAAAGCAAAAGCGGCATGGGGTGTGGAGGCTATCACAGAATCCGATGATCAAAAGAAGGGAAGTTCTGTTCAAACGCGGGTTTCATAAAACAACAGAGGGAAAAGCCAATGCAGAATCAGCCTTAAATTGCCTCGACTTGAACACTGAGAAAATCCAGTGTGGCAGGCAAATGCAGAAAGGACCCAAGCCAACCTGGCTTTTGTCCATCTATATTTCTACTTCCTGCCAGTCCCTTGGACTCTGGATAGCAAGCCATAGGCAGCTGCCCTCCACATAGCAGGCGACAGGAGTGGATCTTTGCCATCGGATCCAACCCATTGTTTTATTTATGTATGACCTTATCATCGTAGCTTCAAGGCATCTCTCAAAGCAGCGACAAATGGCGACGACACAAAACAAGAACCTAACAGTCCATTAACAAGAGGAAAAACAAGGCGGGGATGACAATAGAGAGAGGGATGCTAGTACCATCTGACATTTGGGTCTCTTAAGTGTTTGACATTTGGATGCGTGGTTTGCACTCCACTTGTTCACAACCTGTCCGATCTGCCCTAGCACTTACTTTTGCAGTACAGAACAGTCCAGCATCCCTGGCAGTGTCCAGCACTCTTCCTGCCAGTTCTTCACCGAGATTATTCATGAATATGTTAAAAGCATAGTTTTGAATGTTGATGGTGTCGCTGTACGATTGACATGCACAGACTGGAAGTTAATCTCTTGGAAAGTTTAGCATGGGAGCAAATGATCAGGCATCTTCTTGGCACAACCATCTGTTGTTCTCTTCCCGCGGGAGAAGGAGGAGTGGCGTCCACCAAGAGAAGTGTCACCACTTTGGTCAACGTTCTTTTAGCTGCTTTCCAAATCCTCCAGGATCTGAGCAGGGGCCTCCAAATCGGTCTCCAAATTTTTACTTTCGGGAGAAATGCTTATACATTTTCCCCACTGTATGAACATCATTTCTTTTAAAAAAAAATATTCTAGACAGAAGACGTCGTAGGATATCCATATCAAGCTGATCAAAACTCCAGAAAAGCCCTCTGGAAAACTTGGCAAAGACGTTTTTGGAGAATTGTCAGAAGCCAGGTGTTCTTCATGAGAAGATGTGCTGAATTGAAACGTCTAGATTGCTATGTTTGAGCATAACATTGAAAAATGGCTTTCATTTTTCAGAAATTGCTCTAGAAGGTGGGTAGGGAAAATTGGTGGCCACCAGTTGCTTCTAAATGAGAAAGGTAAATCTAGATTGCCAAATGTTATACCCACACTTTGGCTTCCACATATTTCAATATGCAGTGAACATAACACGAGAACCTAAGGGGAGAGAGGAAGGGAAGGAGATTGTAAGCCTCTCTGAGACTCCGAGTGAAAGGCAGTGTATAAATCCAATCTCCTCCTCCTCTTCTTCCTCTTCTTCTTCTTCCTCTTCTTCTTCTTCATTTTCTTCCTCTTCCTCCTCCACCACTTCTTCCTCTTCCTCCTCCTCCTTTTCTTCCTCCTCTTTCTCTTCTTCCTTTTCCTCCTCCACCTCTTCTTCCTCTTCCTCTTCCTCCTCCACCTCTTCTTCCTATTCCTATTCTTTTTCCTCCTCCTCCTCTTCCTTTTCCTCCTCTTCTTCCTCCTCCTCCTCCTCCTCATCTTCTTCCTCCTCATCCTCTTCTTCCACCTCCTCATCTTCCACCTCCTCCTCCTCCTCCTCCTCCTCCTCCTCTTCTTCTTCTTCATGCCCTGCTGGATCAGACCAGTGATCCATTTAAGCCAGCATCCTGATTCACAGACTGGCCAACCAGTTGCTCTTGAGGACCAACGAACAGAGCATCGAGGCCAACGCCTCCTCCTTGTGTTACCTCCTAGAAATGGCATTCAGAGGCTTATTGCCTCTAAATGTGGAGATTCCCTTTAGTTTCCATGGCTAGTGGCCTTTGACAGATTCCCAACCCAGTTCTGTCTAGCCCCTTTTAAGGCCATCTGTGCTTGTGACCATCAACCCATGACAGTGAATCCCACAGTTTAATTACTCAAAGAATGAAGTAATATTTTTTTTGGTATTCTGTTGCCAGAGGTGCTGCCTTTACTCTTGGGTAGCCCCAATAGCAGGGGCACCCCACTTTCTAACCTGAACCAGAGACCCACAAAACTCAGGCCAAGGAAGACCCTCCTGGTTCTGAAAACACAGAGCAAGTCATAGCTCTGGAAAAAGGGTCTCCATTTTCAGGTGACAAACCAGGGCAACCCTCAGAGCAAATCTCCAGTCTTCCCCCCCCCCCCCAGGAAGATATGCATATGGAAGAACAATGGGATCCACCAGGTATAGTATCTACATTTCTAAAGGCTATTCAGAGGCCACCTGGCAAATAGTCCTTCTATCTCCAGAACCTCACCCAGCCCCTTTGGGATCCCATGTCTATGTGTCCTACCTGTCCCTCCCTGCTCTATCCCTCAGGATACTGAGATAATCCAATCAAACATTCAAGTTATTAATGATCCTTCCTGACGCTGATCAGGGAACCATCTCCCATCTTTTGTCTGTATCTGGGAACTTATTCAACTGCCTTGGCAGAACCATCAGTGGTCATAAAATCCATCCAGCTAGCCCCAGTGCAGTCATCCAACACCTGGCTTCTATTGTTAATCCAGACTCTGCCCCCTCTGAGATCTCATTGGTCACACTTAGGCCTTGCCCATCCTGATGCCACACACCCCTGAGACTCATCATTGGCCCAGGTAATCAATTGTTCTCACCTGAGACCAGCCCCCAAGGCCTTCCATTGGTCTGCATTGTTTTCCAGTGTCTATATTCGTTAGGCACATGGCTTTAGACTGTGTGCCTCTGCCCTGATGCCAACTGGCAGTCCACCCCTGAACCTCTGGGTTTAGGCCATAATCTTCATAGACCTCTGCACATCTGGACAGGTAGTATCACCCCATAACTGACCCCTCTATGATCTATCAATCACCTCTGCTTTCTTAGTTCTATATTGTGTGTGTGAATGCTTGATTTTATGCTTGCATGTTTAAGAATCCTTCAGTAAAGGAATCACTGCTTTAGTAACCCAGCCTCTGTGTCTATTTCTGGGACTGGAAAATCAAACTCCAGTATACTGGGAAATCAAACTCCAGCAGATTCTGATCCTTAATTAAAGCCAATTCCATTTAATATTCATAATTCCCCACATTTATTAGTAAATTGAAAAGTACTGGAGTCTGGAGGCTGGTGGAGTGAGTTTCAGCATAGTGGAGTTTATTCTAGGTCAGGAACAAGCATACCTGAGGTGGCCCGGGGATCAGTTTATATGCACAGAAAAGCCTCGCCCCCCTCCACACCCACACTGCAGGATAGGTTAATCTTCCCGCCAGAGATTACATTGGTTCATTTGAATATGCTAAGCCCCTGATAGGTGGATCTTTAGGAGCCTGGGTGCTATTGTTCTTTTACCTCAGGCTTGTACCTTTTCCAGGCCATGCGGTCAGACTGCAAGGCTGGTGCCATTACCTGTTTGGTCACATCAAAGAATCATGCAAGTGTACAGGAATTGCGTCCAGGACATAATGTAAGGCTGGGCAGCATCTTTATGGACTTTTCTGATTTATAGGGGCAGCATATAGACTATACCATCAGTTATATGGGACATGACAGTACACTAGGTGACCAGTGGGAAGATGGGAATAGATGCCTACACTATAGGACCAGAGTACCATTTTCTGAGGTTGCCACCTCCAGGCGGGAGGTTGACACAGAGAACAAAGACACTCTCTCACACAAAGCCATGAGGTTACAGACTCACACCAGCAACTCCATACAGATATACACTCCTTGCGCGTATGCCTGCTTGTGCCCCCTCCAGCCAGCCTTCATCTCCATTTGCTACATCAAAGGACTTCACACCTGGGTGCGAAGACACCGGGATGCTTCCTGGAGATCGGTTCCCATGGCCGGCATTCCTGTGATCCAGAAGATCGGCGCCAGATTCCGCTGACAACGACATCCTGCCCTGGCCATCAGATATATTTGAATACTGACCACTCCTTTTAGCACCCCTTTAGTGGCTAGTGAGAGCAAACAGACCTTCTATAGGTGTTTCTAGGGATGGCATCATATCGGGCCATCCTCTCAGATACCACCTCCCCTCCCAAGTACCACCTCCCAATAAAAGCTGCTCCCCGAGATTTCAAATTAGTTCTTTTTAGCTGCTTCTTAGTTCCTGTCCTAGCTCCTGCCCTCCCTCACGGACCCCTGGGTGCACCACTGGGGTCCACCACATGGTCTTCTGCCAGTTCAGAGCCACGATCCCGTATCTCCTTCTCAAGGATTTCTCATCCCTGTTTTCCAGCCAGATTCCACTGCTTCTATAGAGGTAAATATCACCCTCGACGGAAACCATCAATCACCTGCTCATGCACAAGTCTCTATAATTTCTATCTAACTTCCTAGTACTGTATGTATGTTTGAATGACAGAACAGCAGTGTCTTGTACAACCTTTTATTATATTTTAGTAAACGAACTATTTTACATTTTAAATTGAGTCTGTGTCAGTTCCTCAGAAGTATTGGTTAGCGCTGCCTCTGTATACACTGGTGAAAGGTCCCGTAAGTCTGCTGCATATTGATAAGAGCTAATATTCCCCCAAATATTAATAACATAAAAGAGCAGTCAGGCTAACATAAACACCCCTCCCCCTATAGTTCAGGCACACCCCCTAGCACACAAAGACTTTGAGATAGGCCTTCTCCACTCTCTGCCTGACTGACGGAGTATTGGAGTGGGTGGACCCAGGACCGGTCTCTACCTTGGGAACTGGAGCAGCTGGAGTTGGGATCTCAGGAGCGACTTCTGGCTGGCTTGTTTCCAGGGCCGAGTTCCGCAGGTATTCCTGGGGTACGGTGGTCGGGTCTGGATCAGCCTCCCGTTGGTCCTCCTCATCCATGCTGGGGTCATGGATGTCAGATCCTGGTCGGTCTGTGGTTCCTGGATGGCTGGAGCTTGACCGGCATCGCAACTGGTCTATGTGACATCACCATACTAGGCCATCCTCTGTGGTGACCTCATAAGAGAGGGGTCCGTTGACTCTGGTGACTCTACCTGGTACCCAGAGGGGGCCCTGCGCGTAGTCCCTAACATACACGGGGTCTTCCAGGAAGAATCCTCTCGGAGCTCGGGGTGTGTCGGGTTCCTTGGACTGGTGCAGGGCCCTGTCCAGGTGCAGATGGTCTAACTGAGATGTAAGCCGGCATCCCATGAGCAGCCCCACTGGGCTGCAGCTGGTGGCTGTGTGGGGCATTGTGCACTGACCAAAGAGAAAGGCTGTCAACTTGTACTCCCAGTCCCCTTGGTCCATTCTCCGCAGCGCCTCCTTGGTTGTGTGAACCATTCTCTCGGCTTGCCCGTTTGTAGCTGGATGGAAAGGAGCAGACCTTATGTGTCGTATGCCATGTAGCTCCATGAATCGCAGGAACTCTGAGGAGGTAAATGCTGTGCTGTTGTCAGAGACCAATGTGTCTGGCAG
This sequence comes from Lepidodactylus listeri, assembly GCA_029233225.1. Classification (NCBI taxonomy): domain Eukaryota; kingdom Metazoa; phylum Chordata; class Lepidosauria; order Squamata; family Gekkonidae; genus Lepidodactylus; species Lepidodactylus listeri. The sequence goes on from JARCFY010000004.1 coordinate 145,801,252, forward strand.
GCCGTGCATACTGAATATGCACCACATTGTCCGCATGGCAGCCTTGGATGATGTAGACTTTACCGGAACAACCTCCAGACACTTGTTGAAGCTGTCAACGAGAATGAAAAACAACTGCCCCTGGACAGGCCCCATGAAGTCTATGTGGAGCCGGGACCATGGGCCTTGAGCTGACTCCCAAGGGTGGACTGGCGCATGGGGAGAGTCAGGACGTGACTCCTGGCCTTTTGCACAGGCCCAGACCCTGGCCTCAATGTCTTTATCCAGCCCGGGCCACCATATGTAGTTGTGGGCCAAGACTTTCATTCAGACGACCCCAGGGTGGTGCTCATGAAGAGCGCTGAGCACCCTGGCACAGAGGGGCTCTGGAATCACCACCCTGGATCCCCATAGTAGGCACCCCTTGTGGCTTGACAGCTCACTGTGCCGAGCTGTGAATGCAGTGAATTCTGGCCTGGGAGATGTGGGCCACTGCCTTCCCACCCAGTCAAGAACACAGGAGAGCATGCTGTCATCTGGACAGGCCAATCCAGAAGCTCCTCCAGGAATACAATGAGGTGAGCGGGAGCAGGGTCAGGGTCGCAATTGAGCAGCGGAAGGCGGCTCAAAGCATCTGCATGCCCCATTGATTTGCCGGGGCGGTAGACCAGAGAGTACTGGTAGCTGGAGAGGAAAATGGACCACTGTAGAACCCCAGGAGACAGCATCTGAGAGGTCTGGCAGTCAGAGGCAAGGAGCCCCAGCAGGGGGCTGTGATCGGTGGTGATTGTGAAGTCCCGGCCATAGAGGTAATTGTGGAACTTTTTTACCCCTGCCACAATAGCAAGAGCCTCCTTGTCTATCTCTGCATAGTTCCTCTCCACAGATGTCAAGGTCCTAGAGTAGTAAGTGACCAGGACCTCCCAGCCATTGGGCAGGCGGTGCCCCAAGACAGCCCCCACTCTGTAAGGGGATGCATCGCAGGCCAGCACCACAGGGAGGGACTCATCGAAGTGGGCGAGGACTGCATTAGAGGTCAGAAGAGATTTCATGGCTTTGAAGGTGGCCACATGCTGGGGGACCCATTCCCATTTAGCAGATTTGTCCAATAGTCTATGTAGTGGCTCAGCCACTGCAGCCTTATGCAGAAGGAAATTATGATAGAAATTCAAGAGTCCCAGAAAAGACTGAAGATCAGCCTTGCACATGGGAGCCAGAGCCTCACGGATAGCTTTTACCTTGTCTGGTGTGTGGTGGATTCCTTTGGCATCCATGGTGAACCCCAGGAAATCCACTGATGGAACGCCCAGAAGACATTTCTCTGTCTTGACCTTCAGCCCTGTTTCCTGGAAATGTTGAAGGACTGCCCAGAGTCACGTCCTGAAGGTCTGGGTATCTGGTGCTGCTATCAAGACATCATCAAAAAAGGGCTGGACACCTGGTAACCCTTTTAATAAACGGTCCATTAACTCCTAAAAGATCCCTGGGGGCATGCTGACCCCAAACTGGAGCCATTTCACCTTGAATACCCCCCTGTGAGTCACTATTGTTTGGGCCTCTGCTGTGGTTTCGTCCACCGGCAGCTGCTGGTAAGCTTGAGTGAAGTCCAATTTGCCGAAGATCTTGGCCTCCGCCTGAGTGGCCAGCACATGGCTGATTACTGGCACCGGATAGGCATGAGCTTGAAGTGCACTTATAGTCTGCGCATATGCAGACCTCCCCGTTGGGCTTAAGTGGGGTCACAATGGGAGTCTCCCATTTGGCATGTGACACCGGGTCCAGCACCACTTGAGCTACGAGTTTGTGTGGCTCCTTTTCTACTTTGGGCTGCATAGCGAGCAGAGGCCGGCAGGAAGGGACCGGATGGGTCGCACCGAGGGATCCAGAGCCAAGGAGATGGGGGACCCTGTAAAGGAGCCTAGTGCTCCATCAAAAACTGCGGGAAATTCTGCGCAGACTGACTCAAAGTCTGCGGAGCTCATGCGGTGCACCCCCCTGACTTTTAGGCACAGGGGCTGGAACCATGAAAGTCCCAAAAGGCTGACGAGGTCTCTCTCCACCACCAGGAGGTCTAGGAGCTCACTAAAGTCCTGGTACAGGACCCTGATTTCGCCCAGCCCCTTAATCGCCACCCGGTTTTTCTGGAAATCCCGGAGCACCAGTCCCGTTGCTTTGTGCAACCTGCCCCTCTCCTGTGGGCAGAGCAGCCTGAAGGTCGCTTCCAAAATTATCAAGTATGAGGAGCCGGTGTCTAGTTCCATGGAACAGGGGGCCCCTTTGATCCGGACGTGGACCAATATCTTTCCAGGCAGGGGCTGGGGCAAGCTTAGTACCTGGTTATGTGCTGTCACTGAGATGCTGTCCGCTGCCTCGTAGTGCGTGGCTGGGGAGCGGCAGCTGTCCTTGGAGTGGCAGGACTTCGTGATGTGCCTCATCTTTCCGCAGGCACAGCACGTCGCCTCGCAGAACTGGCAGGAACAGCGCTCATGTGGGTCTCCGCAGCTAGCGCATGATGGGGGTGGCCTGTGCTGAGAAATGGGAGCGGGGGCAGCGGCCTGGGCTGTGCGTCAGGAGCAGGGACCGGAGGAATGGAATGCACCTTTTTGAGAGCGAAGGCGCAGCTGGCAGATGTCTTCCTCCTCCGAAACGTCCGCTTCCGAGGTCACGGTGCGGTGCGAGTGGGTGGCCGTGTGATCCTTCTAGATCATTTCAAATGCGATCGCCGTCTGCAGCACCTTCTCCAGGGTCGGTTCCAAGAGTGTGATCAGCTGCCGCCGGAGCTTGGCCTCACGCACCCCGGCCACAAAACTGCCCCCCAAATGGTCCTCCACGTATTGGTACTCACACCCGACTGCCAGCCAGTGGAGGTTGGTGAGGAACATGGCAGCACTCTCACCCGTCTGTTGGGTCCTCTGGAGGAACTGTGCTCTGAGCGCCAGCGTGGAAGGTTTTGGCGCGAAGTAGTCCCCGAGCTGCTTGAGGAATTCATCGTAGGTGAGATCCAGCAGGTCTCAGGGAGAGATTAGGCTTTGGGCATGGAGCATGGTTTCTATGCCGCAGTGACCCAATAGGCAGGCCCACTTCATGTTGGCCTCGGTGACCCCATGCGCAGTCAGAGGGAACCCTAGTTGCCTGGACCATGCGTCCCAGGTCTTAGGTTTAGAGGGGTCAAAGGGAGGGATTTGTCCCATGGCGGCAGCCATAGTTACTGGAGCAGGAGCGGCGCTGCGAGCGATGTCCTCAGGGACTTGCAGTGTTTCCTCGGAGTGCAGGGGCGCGGTGATGCCTGGTGCTGGCAGATCTGTGCTCAGTGCTTCGCTGCTCAGTTCGGCTGATGAGTTGCTCATCAGGATCCCACCTTTGTCGCTACGGAAAAGTACTGGAGTCTGGAGGCCGGTGGAGTGAGTTTCAGCACAGTGGAGTTTATTAGAGGTCAGGAACAAGCATACCTGAGGTGGCCAGGGGGTCAGCTTAAACGCACAGAAAACTCACCCTCGTCCACACCCACACTTTCCAGTCTACTTTTCCACTTTGAAGCCCGATCAAGACGCCTTGAAAAGAAAACAGTCCAGGAATATAGCCTAAACAGTGTCAAGAACATCTGAATCAAGCTTTTGTATTGTACTCAAACCATTATCTATTGTCTTTGTCTATGTTTAGGTGTCAGTTAGCACTGCTAATGATTCTTATTGACTGTTCTTATCAATGGTTCTATTGCATTCATGTCAGCTACCACTGCTTATGGTTCCTATTGCCTATTCTGATGGTCACTTAACATTACCTTTATTTTGATTTCCATAATTGCTCCTCTAGGTTCCGGATGGGAGATAGCATCGGTAGAGTGACTCCCACCGCAGGAATGCACTTCTTGCTCGCTCTGCGCATGCTTGCTGCTTATTAGCTTTTCTTCGCTCTTATCTCTCTTTCACTTTTTGCTAGCTCATGGCCTTGAGCTGGAATCCTTCTGCTACATGTTATTTTATTCACATGTGCAAATTGCACCTTTGCTTGATTTTACCCTTGGGAACATCCAGCCTAGATGGCCTGTACAGGTTCTTCCAACTCTGTGATTCGATATCCAGTTGGGTCTTCTGCTTTGCCTGCTGCCTTCAATTTTTCCTTGCATCATTGCCTTTTCCAGTCTTCTCAAATCCCAAGCAAAGACATTGTCAGGATCTGTGGGGTGGATGTTCCCATCCATCTAGGCTGATTCTGCATTGGCTTTTCCCTCCGTTGCTTTAGCAAACCCACTTTGGGACAGAAATTCCCCTCTGTATTGCAAGCTGCTGTTACTTCCTTTGATCATCGGATTTTATGGTACCCTCTGCAGTGCATGCCGCTTTCACTTTCTTTGATCGTCGGGTTTTATTGTACCTCCTGCATAGATTTATGGTCATTTTATGGCCGTTCAGGGATGACTTTGCAGTCAGTACAGCATTGGCCCTGGGGTATTTGAATGCGGTTTTGAGCTGCACCATGTAATGGCGCCGGCCATGCGGTCTGACCACATGGCCTGGAAAAGGTACAAGCTTGAGGTAAACGAACAATAGCACCCAGGCTCCTAAAGATCCACCTATCAGGGGCTTAGCATATTCAAATGAACCAATGTAATCTCTGGTGGGAGTACAATACAAAAGCTTGATTCAGATGTTCTTGACACTGTTTAGGCTATATTCCTGGACTGTTTTCTTTTCAAGGCGTCTTGATAGGGCTTCGAAGTGGAAAAGTAGACTGAAAAGTCTTCGTTTTTCAAGCTCCTGAATAGCATTTATCACTCCTTCATTTGAAAACATGTGGATCCAACGAATGCGAGAGATAAACAGAACACGCTTTCCTAGGATTAACAAGCGGCTTCGAGTGTTGTTATCAACTATATCTCTCTGTTGGTGTTCATCACCAATCCCAAAGCTTTAGAAAAACATTAGAGAGATGGTGCATTGATCCACATTATTGTCATTCCTGCAGTGATGAACACAAACAGAGAGATAGATCACAGAGATCAGGGACCCTGGAGAACATGGCAGTTTTAGAGTATGGACTAGAGCAGGGGTGGCCAAAATGCAGCTTGGGAGCCGCATGCGACTCTTTCACACAGTCTAATCTAATATTAATAAAAGGTAAATTTGCATATTTTTCAATTAAAACATGCGTGTAATATTTGTTCATGTCTTGTGGCTCACAAACTTCTGACATTTATTCTGGGTGGCTGCTACATTAAGCAAGTTTGACTACCCCTGCTCTAGAGCATCATATTCCTGTTGAGCTCTTTTCCTTCCCTAGACTCCGGTCTTCTCAGGCTCCACCCCCAAATCTCCAGGAATTTCCCAGCTTGGAGTTGGCAACCCGACATTGTGAGCTGGTCATCCTAAAGCAGCAAAAAGCTGTGTGTGCACGTATGCGTGTGTGCAGCCAGGTGTTATAAAGTCACTGTGCAAAACCATCCCGTCCTATTTTGTAATATTACTGTGAAAAGCACAGAGAGAACCTCCTCATGCCCGTAAGTCTAGTTTTTGATAGAGCTGATTTGGAAATACTACTGACAAACCGAACAAAAGATAGACTCAGGTTGCATTATTTCTTTTTTTTAAAAAAAAATCATTTATCTTCTGAGTGTCCAAAACAGTAGACGAGCCTTGGCGATCCTTTCCAGAACTGTGACAACCCGGACAGTCCTCACGACGCATCTATCCCAACATCAGAGTGAAATATTCACAACAGCTCCATGGAATAGGTTTGAGAGTGAGAAAAAGATGGAGTGGGAGAGAGGGAAAGACGTCTCAGATTCCGTTCCTTTTCTTGTAGATTTCTGAACAAACAACCAAGTCTCAGTCTCGTAACCACAACTGACGTAATGCAGGGTCCCCAGCTGGAAACTGCTTATACCATTTTGGGTGCCCACCAAGTAGTTTTAGAAAGGGGGGGGGTGATAGGGCTTTTCCCCAGCAAGGCTTCTGGTTAAGTTGCCAGTCTCCCACCTTTTCCAATTGATCTCCAGACAACCAGGATCGGTTCCTCTGAGGGAAAAATGGCTGCTCTGGAAGGTGGACTCTGTGGCATTGTAACACTCTGAGGTCCCTCCCCTCCCCAAAACCCGCCCTTTCCAGCGCCACCCCTAAAATCTCCAGGTAGGGTTGCCAAGTACTTATGTTTCTGCAGGGGGGGGGGGAGAGTCATTGCCAGGAGGCTTCTGGTGCATGTGCTTTGCGCACACACCACAATGACATCACCCAGAAGTAGAGTGTCCCCGCAAAAACATGGTCGCAGCCTGGTAATTTGTAGGCGGGGTTCCCCCGACAGCCCAATCCCGGCCGGCCGGCAGTGGGCTGCTCGAGTGGGGGTTCCCCCCCCCCCCAGGGGGACTTGGGAACCCTATCTCGAGGTATTTCCCAACCCACAGCTGGCATCCCTACTTCTGACTGACGACTGAAAATTTCATTGGTTGTGTAAATTTTTTAAAAGATGCTTTAAATGTTGCCTTAGGAGCAGCCGCCACTGTGTCACAGAAGTTAGTCTGTGGCATCCATTTTGTGGCTGGCTCAGGGTCCTGTGGCAGCCATTTTGTGTAGGACTGCCAGATTTAGGTTGGCAAATGCCTGGAGATCTGGGGGCTGGAGCCTGAGGTGTTACCCCTACCAGTGTAGATTTAAGAAGCTGAATCACTGCTAAATGGCAGGCCTCAGCGAGAGGTGGGGTATTAGCGAGGATCTCCTGCCTATGTTTACAAGGACCTTTGCCTTTATGAGAGCTCTCAATAACCAGTCCAAGGGAAAAAAGAGATGATGCTTTACTGAAGGGAAATTGATGAATTTAACACACAAGGAGCACACATGGAACATACACACATCCAAGACCTATAGAAAATAAAGAGAAGAGTAGAAGAGTAGAGGGGCGTGAGGCGATAGCTACCTTTCCTGAAGACGTCCATGAAGAAGGAGAAATTGTGAAACAACCAGTGCTTCATGGAGAGGAAAGACCCAGTATATGTCTGTTGGTAGGCAGGGTTACTTCTAAGTTGAGTTACTGTGAGCTAGCATTTTTGTCTTAGCTCAGGAAGGATGGCTCCAGAGCACACTGATTTATGCAGTAGCCAAATTGGTCACTCACAACTTCAATGCCAGTAGCTCACAATGTAGATTTTTTGCTCACAGGACTCCACACCATAGAGGGAGTATTGCCACACGCAGGGATGACTGCTATGGAATAGAAAATTAAGAGCCCTACAGGACATGGTTGCCACTTCTGTTGTTATTTGTTATTTAATATTGTCTTATGGTTTTGTTATCTTAAGCTAAGCTTCATAGATCAATGAGGCCTTAACTGCTAGTACTAAAATAAGGCCCATTGTGGAAATAAATATAATGGGCTCTAGAAAGAGGCTCTGGCCTTGGGCACTCAGCGTCAATTTGCTGTGGTGACCTCAGCAGGGTATAATGACACAGAGCTTACTGTTTTTTCCAGGGGAATTGATCTCTGCCATCTGAAGAGCAGTTGTAATTCTGAGTGATCTCCAGCCCTCCCCTGGAGATTGGCACCAATGGTTTCCCAGGAGGAAATGGCTAGTTTGGAGGATGGAGTCTATGGCATTGTACCTCTGAGGTTCCACCCCTCCACAAACCCCACCCTCTCCAGGCACCATCCCTCAAATCTCCAGGAATTTCCCAACCTGGAGTTGGCAACCCTATCTCCTTCTCAGACAACCATCAACCTACCGTTATCTGCCCCTGATCTCTGCCATCTGGAGAGCAGTTTTAATTGTGAGTGACCTCCAGCCCTCACCTGGAGATTGGCAGCAATGATTCCCCAGGAGGAAAAGTATAGTCTTTCTCCACAGTGGAGACCAAAGCAGATTACACCATTCTCTCCCACTTTTGATCTCCACAACAACCCTGTGAGGTAGGTTAGGCTGAAAGTCTGTGACTGGTCCAGAATCACCTTCTCAACTTCTACAGCAAGAACCCACGTCTAGTAGACCCTGCTCTGAGGCACTAACTGCCATGTCTAAGGTAGCCAACCTACAGGTGGAGCCTGAAGATTGCCAGGGATCACAACTGAACTCCAGACAACAGATTTCTTCCACCCCTGGAGAAAATAACTGCTTTGGAGGGTGGGCTCTATGGTGTTCTATTCAGCTGAGGCCTCTCCCCTCCCTAACTCTGGCTTCCGTAGACTCCATCACAAAATATCCAGGAATTTCCCAACCTGGAGCTGGCAACTCTAGTCAGGATTGGCCCCAAGGAGTTCATCACAAAGGCCTGGAAAGGATTTCCTTCCTTTGTCTTTTTACTGACAGAACCAAGGTTGTTACCTAGCAACAGCCACTGGATAAGTTAGTTGCACAGGAGTGGACCCAGCACCCAGCCAATGGCACACGAGTACTCTTGAGTGGCAGTTGAATAGCCAATGGTTGATGAAGTGCATAGCACAGCCAATGGGAGAGCTGGAAATGGCCAGCGTGTAAGACAATTATATATATAGGACTATACTTGATAAAAATCACAGCACAAATTGTTGCATGTGAATACAGGTAATACCTGTTCATTCTCATGAATGGAAATGAATAGTTATCCACCATTATAAATATCTATGGCACTTTATGTAGTATTTTTCCATGTGGACTTCTTTCCATGTGGGCTTTTTCCATGTGGGCTTTTATGTGTATGGTTTTTTTTCCCTGTGGGCTTTTCCCCGTGGACTTATTTTCATGAGAGCATTTTTCCACGTGGGCTTTTTTCCTGTGAGCATTTATGTCCGTGGGTTTTTTCTGTGGGGTTTTTTCCTGTGGGCTTTTTTTCCTAGAACCTCCTCCATATAAAGAAGAGAATGCAAAATTAGGCCTGCTTAGAAAAACATGAAGACGAGCGAGGAGCTGAAATTACCAAACGAGGAAGGTGTAGATGGATGGATGCAGTTTATTTATCAATATGAAGGCTTTGATGAGAGCAATAAATAATTCTCTGTGCTCTTCCTCAGGGGAGGACGTGACGGGGATGCCTTGGGACATGGCTGTGATCCTGATATCCCAGCTTTCCCGCTTGAGCTAGCAGAGACTATTACCCCAATGGAACTTTTCCAATTACTAAGTGTCATGCAAGAATTTCCATCATTTTTCAGAGGGAGCGAAAGCAAGATGTTGCCAAGTCATGTACCAAATGACAAGTGATGTACAGGAAATGGAAGCTTGGAGGTCAGGGCCTGAAGCCGACAGGGTTTTTTTAGGAGAACCAGAGGTGACCGGGATGACAGGATGCAAAAAGAATCCTCCCAAAGCCACGCACAGTGGCACCGGTGTGTTTGAAAGGAGACGGCCAAGCTGGAAGACAGAAACCAGATGGTTTCTGTTATTTATTCTCCTTTTTGTCGGTGCTGGGAGAAAGCCGCAGGGGTACAGCGTCAAATAAGCAACAGAAGGCATACTAGGACTGCCAACTTTGGGTCGGTATATTCCTGGAGATTTACGATGGAACCTAGGAGTAGCAACCTCCAAGTGGGGCCCAGAGATCTCCCAGAATTGTCTCCAGATGACAAAGATAAATTCATCTTGAGATAGGGTAGCCAGCCCCCAGGTCCCCCGCTTTTGGGGGCTTCGATCCACTGCCGGCCAGCTGGCCAGCAAGGGAAACCGCACCCCCAAGCAGGGATATCATTGTGCAACATCCCTGACATGATGACATCACTCCGGAAGTGACATCATCATGCCAGGGACATCACGTAGCAATGCTCTGGTTTGGGGCAAACTCTATGGTTTTGAAGACAAAAAACCCATAGTGTTTTGCCCCCAAACCACAGTGTCATGCGTGACGTCAGTGATGCGATGGCGTTACTTCTGGGTGACATCATCATGTCGGGAACGTCGCGTACAAGGTCCCACCCACCACTGGAATGCCCCCCAAATCCCCCCCCGTTGCAATGGCAAGGTGACCTGGCAACCCTGTCTGGAGAAAATAGCAGCTTTGGAGGGTGGATTTTATGGCATTGCACCCCATAGAGTCCCCTCTCCTCCCCCAATCCCACTCTTCCCAGGTTCCACCCACAAAACTCCACGAATTTCCCAACCCAAAGTTAGCAACCCTCGTGGAACCTGAGGAAGGTGGGATTTGGGGAAGGGAGGGACTTCAGCAGGGGTCCGTTGGAGCGGGAGCGCACAGGAGCGCAGCTCCGGGAGTGAGGAGCCCAGGGGGTGGGCACATTACCAAGCCCCGCCCCCTCCTCGGCTTCCCTGAGTAGTGCAGAGGCGCAGCGCCCCGGGAAAAGCCCTGCTAGGGTCTTTACTGTTTTTAATGTTTTGTTTTAATACTGATAATTTTATCATTGTTCCTTTTATGACTGTGTGCTGCTTTTCCAGAGACTTGCTCAAGGTGGCATATAAATTTTCTAAGTATACCATTTTTTTATCTGGGCACATGGCACATAAGTACTGGAGAGATTTCACCAACCCTTCAGTGGCTTCCACCCCATCAGTTTGGTGTAGTGGTCAGGAGTTGGACTCTAATCTGGGAGAACCGGGTTTGATTCCCCACTCCTCCACATGCAGCTGCTGGTGTGACCTTGGGCCAGTCACAAGTTCTCTCAGAGCTGTTCTCTCATGAGCAGTTCTCAAAAGACCTCTCTCAGCCCCACCTACCTCACAGGGTGTCTTGTTGTGGGGAGGGGAAGGGAAAGGGAGGGTATCTCAAATCTACTTGAACCCTGGTGGTTTCAAGGGAGCAGGAAGAGAATGAGGGTGTGTTCTTTACGCTTATTTTTATTGCACAAAGTATTGGATGGGGAAGGGAACGGAGGAAGAGCAGGTCAGTTTCACTCACCTGTGGAGTGGAGCCTGAGGGGTGGGTGTTGCCTTCTGACACACTTTTGGTATCTCAGGGGGTGTGGCATATGCAAATGAGTTATGCAAATGAGTTATGCTAATGAACTCCTGCACCTCTTTTTCTATGAAATGACCCCTGGACTTCAGTGTGGTATAATTCCATACAGTTCATTCTCCAAAACAGCCATTTTCTCCAGGGAAACTGAACTCTCTCATCTGGAGTTCAGCTGTAATTCTGGGGGATCCCCCGGTCCCATCTGGAGTCTGGCATTTCTGTCCTTATTCATGAGCTGCCAAAGCTTCAACCCCTTGCTGCTGAGGGCCCAAGAGCAAAGTGCCTCCCTAGCTGACTGATCTGTTGTTTCCTGTGCTACAGGATGCCAGAGGGAGGCTAGGAAGTTTTGCCTCCATGCTGGTCTGACCTCATCGCATCCTTGTAAGGTTTGGCCATGAGACAATATCACAAATCCAGATTAAGGCAGGGGCAAAGGGGGGGGGGATGGCACTGAGCAGCAAGTGGGGAATAAACTGGGAAAACAAGGCAGGGGTGCGTCAGAACCAAGAAGAAGAAGAAGAGGAGGACGAGGAGAAGGAGATTGGATTTATACCCCGCCCTTCACTACCCAAGGGAGTCTCAGATCGGCTTACAAACTCCTTTCCTTTCCCCTCCCAACAGACACCCAGTGAGGAAGGTGGGGCTGAGAGAGCTCTGACAGAAACTGCTCTTTTTCAAGAACAGCTCTTGTCAAAACTATGGCTAGCCCGAGGTCATCCAGCAGGTGCAAGTGGAGTAGTGGGGAATCAAACCCGGTTCTCCCAGATTAGAGTCTGCGCACTTAACCACTGCACACCAGCGATGTGCATGAAACCAACAGATGAGGCCAGAGTATCTCCCAGAATTACAACGAATCTCCAGTCTACAGAGATCAGTTCCCAACTCAGAGTTGGTAACCCCACCCATCACACATCCCCAAATTACATTCTGACACCCCCAAAAACACCACCCTCACATGAGAATATTTGGCAGTGACCTAGGGTTGCCCATTCCAGCTTGGGAAACTCCTGAAGATGTAGGGGTGGAGCTTGAGGATGGTTGGGTTTGGGGAGAGGAGGGGTCCTCCCTCCAAAGCAGCCCTCTTCTTCAGCCTGAACCATTGTTTAAATTGACAAGAGACTGCAAAAAACCTTGTTGGTCTACAGTACATCAGCCCAACAAGATCGGGGGGAAGGGGTATAAGCTTTTGAGAGTGAAAGCTCTCTGATGAAGGTATCTGACACAGGGAGCTTTGACTCTCGAAACCTCATACCCCGAAAATCTTGTTGGTATCTAAGGTGCTAGTGGACTTGAACCTACCTAAGCAAAGAGAAGATACAAATATCTTCCATACAGGTTTTCTTAAATGAACCCCAGGGCTCAGACCTGCCATTTGTTCCCGAAGGCAACACTCAGCCTTTTCTGTTGTTGTTGTTCAGTTGCACAGTTGAGTCTGACTCTTCGCGACTCCATGGACCGCGTCACACCAGCCCTCCTGTCTTCTGTCATGTTCCGGAGTTTGCTCAAGTCCATGCTCGTTGCAACGATGACACTGTCTAACCATCTCATCCTTTGCCATCCCCTTCTTCTTTGACCTTCAATCTTTCCCAGCATCAGGGTCTTCTCCTGTGAGTACTTCCTTCTCATTTGGTGGCCAAAGTATTGGAGCTTCAGCTTCAGGATTTGGCCTTCCAGGGAACAGACAGGGTTGATTTCTTTTAGGATGGGCTGATGTGATCGCCTTGCAGTCCAAGGGATTCTCAAGAGTCTTCTCCATAATTCAAAAGAATCTATTCTTCGGTGCTCGGCCTTCCTTATAGTCCAACTCTCGCAGCAATACATCACTATTGGCAGGGGTCATTTTGTAGAAAAAGAGGTGCAGGATCTCATTAGCATAACTCATTTGCATAACTCATTTGCATATACCACACCCCCTAACATACCAAAAGTGTGTCAGAAGGCAACACCCACCCCTCAGGCTCCACTCCACAGGTGAGTGAAACTGACCTGCTCTTCCTCCATTCCCTTCCCCATCCAATACTTTGTGCAATAAAAATAAGCATAAAGAATACACCCTCATTCTCTTCCGGCTCCCTTGAAACCAACAGGTTTCAAGTAGACTTGAGATACCCAGGACATGTGCACCACCCATCCCTTTCCCTTCACCTCCCCACAACAAGACACCTTGTGAGGTAGGTGGGGCTGAAAGAGGTCTTTTGAGAACTGCTCATGAGAGAACAGCTCTGAGAGAACTTGTGACTGGCCCAAGGTCACACCAGCAACTGCATGTGGAGGAGTGGGGAATCAAACCCGGTTCTCCCAGATTAGAGTCCAACTCCTGACCACTACACCAAACTGATGGGGTGGAAGCTGCTGAAGGGTTGGTGAAATTTCTCCAGTACTTATGTGCCATGTGCCCAGATAAAAAATGGTATACTTAGAAAATTTATATGCCACCTTGAGCAAGTCTCTGGAAAAGCAGCACACAGTCATAAAAGGAATAATGATAAAATTATCAATATTAAACCAAAACATTAAATCAATAAAGACCCTAGCAGGGCTTTCCCCGGGGCGCTGCGCCTCTGCACTGTTCGGGGAAGCCAAGGAGGGGGTGGGGCTTGGTCATGTGCCCCCCCCCCCGGGCTCCTCATTCCCGGAGCTGCACTCCTGCTCCAACGGACCCCTGACTATTGGGAATACCATGGCTTTGAACATATGGACTTTTGTTGGCAGGGTGATGTCTCTACTTTTTGTTATACTGTCTAGGTTTGCCATCACTTTTCTTCCAAGGATCATGGATCACTGCCTTGCCGTGGTGAGGGGGTTTGCGTGGTTCGATGAGGCTGTGCTGCGGAGGGCCACCCAGGATGGACAGGCCACAGCAGGGAACTCAGACAAAATGTGATCCACTAGAGAAGGAAATGGCAACCCACTCCAGTATCTTTGCACAGAAAACCACACGGACAGTAACTCAGCCTTTGTAATATGTCAGATGGAAGCAGAGGAAGGTGTCCAGATTTCTCACGTAACAGGACTGAAGCGGAAGACCTCAAAGGCAAGAGGTTCTGTTTCTAGACACATCCAAAAGTTAGTATTATTCTAGAAACTAAGCACCGATATTCACTGGGTTGATTCCAAGTCAAAATAAGGCTGCAGGGGACTCTCGTTCCTCCGTGGCGTATTCTTGTCACGAATACCAGGACAAAACTCGGCTTCCATCCTCCTCCCCAAATGAATTTCTCCTCCAAAATTAATGTAACTCAAAGTGTCACAGCTTCTGTTGCAGGTCCACCAGTCCAGGCTTGAAGCTCTTCCAGGTTCCCTCATCCGTTTCCCTGCCCCTATCATCTCTGCTGGTTGAAGACACTCCATCTGCAGGCGACGTCCATCTGCCAGAGTGGCGTGGTGCCTGCTCACAAGGGTTTCAGTGCCAAGTGAATATCAGTTGGCTGCCAGCAGGTCATGCAAAGAACATCACAGAAGAGGAGCATCACATGACCATGCCACAAACGTATACCCCTATAAAAGCCCCCAGGTAACAGACATTTATTCCAAGCCACGATATGAGCTCTGGCAATGAGGAATGGCTAAGAAACAGTGCTGCAAAATCAGGAAGTCCCTGGTTTGGATTTCGTCTGCAGTTTGAGATCTCTTGAGTGGTTCTTAGCTAACTGTTCTATCTTTCCCTCTCCCCTCAGTGATTATCAGGAAAGGCAGCTTTTTTGTCAAGACTACAAAAAGATTATGTCTGTGAGATACCTGGGGTATTACCGAAGCACTATATAAAAATGCTAAGTATTACTTTACAAGAAAAGAATAGCTTAATCTAGGGGAAGCTTTCTTTAAATCTCCATTACTGTTCACTGAATCTCTCCTACATCGTGTGTATACCCTGGTTGCAAGGTGGGTAGGCATGATAGTCTGTCTGTAGCAGCAGAGAAGAGCAAGAGTCCAGTAGCACCTTTAAGGTTATGGTCAGATGAGCCATTTGGCGTGGTCAGGAAGTGCTCCTATTCCATCCGTTGGTATTTGGCATGGAATTGCATGATCATATATCCCAGTACAATCCGTTTGCTCAGGGCACAGCCCATCACTGTGTGATCAGATGGCACTAGGGGTATATGGGGAGGGGGATTCAGTTTTTTTTGGATTTGGGTAAAATAAAGCCAATTTTTTTTTGGTATTCCCAAATATACTCGAATACCAATGCTGGTATGGTATTGGCACCCAGAAATTTCAGTATTCCCGAAAATATTCACCTCCATTATATCTTATTGTAGTCAATAGCAAAAAATCTTCTAACAAGTATCCAAGGGGCTGGAGGGAGGGGGTTTGAGGTAGAGGCACCAAATGTGTACAGCAGCTGCTGGAGCCTCTCTCCAAAAGAACCCCCAAGTTTGGAAAAGACTGGACCGGGGGGTCCAATTCTAGGGGCATCCAAAGAGGGTGCCCCCCAATCCTCAATTGTTTCCTATGGAAGGGGGGGGGAAGGCAGGCAGCAGTGTCTCCCAGAGAATCTCTACACTAGAAAGTAAGTGAGGTGTGGTGTATGAGGGGGCATGTTTGCAAGGACAGCAGCAGAACCAGTGCAATGTGCCCCCCCCCCCCGAACCAGTGCCACTGTGGCAGTCAGTGCCCAAACCCATCAGGACTCAGGTCAAATCTGAGAATCTCTGGGGGCATGTGTGCAAGGCCAGCAGCAGAACCAGTTCAGTGTGTCCAGTCCACCCACCATAACCAAAACCCAAAGCCCCCCAAAACCAAAAAAAGCGCCGACAAGCCAAGAAATAAAATATCAAGCACAGTAAAAAAATAATAATAACTTTTAAGCTGCAAAACAGGCTGGCAACGAAGCCACAAACTAGAAGAACCCTTCCCCCCCCCAAAAAAAAAAACCCCAGGAAGAGGTCTGTGAGGCCCCAGGGCCCAGAGGCCTACCCACCACCACCACCACCCCAAGGCCCCAAACCTACCAATCCGCAGCAAAATAAGAAAAGTTTTTAAAAAGTGGCCCTGATAAGTCAAACCAGTGTGATGTCTTCTCTTCGGTCTTCTTCTGTTGTCCAGCAGGCAGGATGGATTCTTGATCTGAAGTAGTCCAACAGTCAGCAGCAGGAAAGCAGGCTCGGAGCAGTGGCAGAAGCCAGCCACACAATCTCCAACCCAGGCTCTCTCAGCAGCAGGAGCAGGAATGGAGTCAGCCAGCCCGCTTTATGCTCTCTGGGAATACACAGAAGAATTTCAAAAAAGAACAAACTTTTATGATTGGCCAAAGAGCAGTATGCCAAATCCTATTGGCCAGTGCTCCTCCCCTGGGAAAGCAGCAAGCTAGTAGCTGGGCTTCAACAATGGAGCCAGCAACAACAACAGCCTTGCAAGCTGCAATGGCATTTCCTAATGCATTGCAGTGATTGGCTGTCTGTAGGGTCCCTCTTCCCCCTCCCTCCTGGAAAGCAGAGCAAAGGGCAGGAAAGAGACAAAAAAGGCGGGAAAAAAGAAGCTAAGTGGAGCCCTTTAAAGTTTAAAGCCCCCCAGCCTGTATTCGGTAATGCCAAAACAGCCAGAAAAAACCCGAATATCTTCAGGGTTTTTTTTCGCCATTCAGTATTCGGCAGCCGAATCAGATCAGGGAATGTTGCAGATCTTGCAATCTGACTGTGCACTTTAGATCCGTCAGGCGTTCACAGCTAAGTCGGATCTAAAGGCACGTCTGACCACAGCCTAACAAAATATGAGGCAGGGCATGAGCTTTTGTGAGTCACTGCTCACTTCTTCAGATACAACCAGAGTATCACAACAATCCGTATGGCTGACAGCCCAAAGAACAACCCAACAGCTCTGTCTGGTGGAAATTCTGAAATGACCCCTAACGACCAGCAGAGAAATCAGGAAGGAATAGAAATCACGGAGAAAATGTTCGAGAGATAGAGCAGGTACTGTCTTTCTTTCTCTGCCCAATGTTCCCCCTTATCATTCCTCTACATAGCAGCTGCCCTGACCTGGATGGACTAAGCTAGTCCTATCTCCTCAGATCTCAGAAACTAAGCAGGGTTGGCCCTGGTTAGTATTTGGGTGGGAGACCTCCAAGGAATACCAGGGTCATCATGTGGAGGCAAGTAGTAGCAAACCACCTCTGAACATCTCTTGCCTTGAAAACCCTACGGGGTCACCATAAATCAGCTGTGACTAGATTAGGATTGCCTGGTTGCCAACTCTGGGATGGGAAATTCCTGGAGATTCGGGGGTGGATCTTGGGGAGGCCAAGATTTGGGGGGAACTTTGTGGAATATAATGCTATATAGTTCACCCTTCATACCAGCCATTTCTTCTGGGGAAAGAATCTTTGTGTTCTGGAGGCCAGTTGTAATTCCGGGGAGATCTCTAATTGCTGGAAGTTCCAGGTGCAATGTTCCTGTGTCTCAGATCTCCAGACTTCATGGCAAGAGAGACTAGATAGCTAGAGAGGCACACTGACCTTTTCCCCTGCATTTACTCCTCTGCCACTGTCCCTTTTGAAATGTAGATTGTGTTCTCAGGGACAATTTCAAGTTTGCCAGTTTGGTGTAGTGGTTAGGAGTGTGGACTCTAATCTGGGAGAACTGAGTCTGATTCCTCACTCCTCCACATGCAGCTGCTGGTGTGACCTTGGGTCAGGCATAAGTTCTCTCAGAGCTGTTCTCTCAAGGGCGGTTCTCAGGAGAGCTCTCTCAGCCCCACCTATGTCACAGGGTGACTGTTGTGGGGAGGGGAAGGGAAGGGGATTGTAAGTCGCTCTGAGACTCCAATCTCTTCTCCAAAATCCAATCTCCTCCTCCTCCTCCTCCTCCTCCTCCTCTTCTTCTTCCCTTCCTTCCATTCTCTCTCAGATGAAGACGAACTCTCGCCCCACACGCACCAAGAGGGGCAACATGCTGTCCTCTTTTGGAACCATGAGGCAGATGGGTCTCTTGCCATCTGCTTCCATCCTTTAGCTAGTAAGTTAGTACTCTGTCCTGTCTCTGCTGTTTCCTATCCAAAGTGGACTTCTCAAATAAAGAGAGAGGTATTTCTCTGTTTAACTTGCAACGTGACTCTGGGTAGCTTTGTAAGATGAGGAACCTGGTAAAGTGACACTGCTGCATTTGTGGCTTTATTTAAGCACTCTGCTAACTAGTGAGAACCACACCAGTTAACCCCCCCCCCCCCCCATACTAATCCCTACGGGGAAGTAGCACGCTTTCTCCTTGAAATGTTTCTTTCCCCAGAGACAAATCACATTTGCTTCCTGTCTCTCCGGGGAGGCACTGTCCAGGGATGCAAGTGGTTTTGAATGAGGCCGTCCAAAAATGGCCGCCCTCGGACTGCTCACTCATGAATAGTTTGCTGAAGACCATTAGATGACGTCAGGCCCAACGGAGCAGACTAAAAGACAAGTCCAGTGGCTTCTTAAAGGACTAACAACATTTATTTCCAGCCATGTCACAGTCCACTCTGTCAGATGGATATCTGATAGGAAATCATTCTGGGAAATTTTATGGGGAAGGTTGGGGCGAGGGGGGAGCTGAGGCTTGGGGTAGATTACACTACGGCCCTTTATGCACAGGCAGCTCACTGCAGAGAATCCCAGCACTCAAGCCTTTAAGCCAGTTTGGCGTAGTGGTTAAGTGCGTGGACTCTAAGCTGGGAGAACCAGGTTTGATTCCCCGCTCCTCCACTTGCACCTGCTGGATGACCTTGGGCAAGTGTATTCTGAGTGTTTATTCTGCAGCTACAACCAAAACTGCAGATTTTTTTAAACTAGGGTGGGAATGTCATTTGTTGTTGTTGTTTTTACCTAAAGAATTTTTTATTTTTATCAAACAAAACAAAAAACAAACAAACGCATACAGATTTGGGGGTTCCATGTACATCTTTGTTATATCTAATATATTACCTCATACATTGTCTACTTGTATATTGTCCAGTTTTACCACCATAGATTTTTATGAAAGTATTTTGCATTGTAATTGAAAATATATTTTATAAATTTTTCTAGTAAGATTATGTCGACATTGTTTATTTATCGTAATCTTCCAACCATTTGTAGAATCTTGCCCGTGTATTTTCAGAGCTTCCTTCATCTTGCCCTCTCAAAATTAAAGTTAGTTTGTCCATCTCTGCAGTTTCAAGAATTTTATTTATCATCCCTTCTTTTAAAAGCACATCATTTCCCCTCCAATATTTAGCATATAATATTCTTGCAGCAGTCACTACATGTATAGTAAGGTAAAAGTACTGTTTATTACAATTTTCTGGCCTTATATTCAGTAAAAGCAATTCAGGTATAA
This sequence comes from Lepidodactylus listeri, assembly GCA_029233225.1. Classification (NCBI taxonomy): domain Eukaryota; kingdom Metazoa; phylum Chordata; class Lepidosauria; order Squamata; family Gekkonidae; genus Lepidodactylus; species Lepidodactylus listeri. The sequence goes on from JARCFY010000004.1 coordinate 145,820,375, forward strand.
AAGGTATGGTACATTCTAACATTTTTTTGTAACATTTCATGGATCCAAGACTAATACTTTTTAACTCTATCACAAGTCTACCACATATGGAAAAATGGCTTGTGAGGGATGGGATCCAAAGGATTTTTTAAAAAATGTAAAACTATGAGGCACCATTTTCATGTTAGGCTGCCGGAGGCTGCCAACATGGTCCCCCCCTCCAAATTTGTCCACTAAACCATTAAAGTGGGAAATATTTTCAAAGCCTTCCCATCCCAGTGCCCTCTCTCTGGCTGAGGACAGACTGGCAATGTAAAGCGGGACAGCCCCGCGTTGGAAGTGGAAGAAGGGAGCGCGTTCAGACATACGCATCTGTCCGTCGGCTCTGTTTCGAACTTACCCGTCTCCCACTCGCTTTCCATCCGCTTTAACAGGACACCGGGAGAAACCGGTGTCCAGGGGCCGTCTTGCGCTTGCCTCCCGCTTCCAGGCAGTGTGAACCGGAAGAAGGCGGGAGGCAAGTGGAGGCGGCCGTGTGAACGCGGCGTTTTGCCAGTTTGCGCATGAGCGCACATGCGCAAATTGTCGAAACAGCCCTATCACGAGCTGCGGAGGCCGGCCCATGCGGGGCCACTCCGCAGCAGTCTGAACGCTCCGTATCAGCATCCTTGCGCAATACACCGGCCGGTGTGAACGGCCAGCCCAGGGAGTTTTTCCCCCGCAGCAGTTTCCTCCGCATTCATCTCGCTCCAGATTGCCAGTCTGTCCTCAGCCTCTCTCTCTGTGTCTTACATCTAATGTCAGTTCCATTCCACACTGACGATCCCTCCCCCCTTTATTTTGTTTTCCAACAGGTATTTTATTTAAGAGGTGCTGGTCATATTCAGAGCGATTTGGATATCCTCTGGTTCAAAACGGCAATGTGTTGCTTAGACAAAGATTCAACATTCCCCATCCCTCTTCCACTGCTTGCTCCTCCATGTCTGCCGCCTCCTGCATATCAAGTATATAATTATACTTGATATGAAATAAGCCCCCTTCAACATCCACCTCAATTGGGAGGATTATTGGCACCCAAATATACTGGCCCACTGTTCCCAAGGAAAGCACGGCAAATTAGGTTCCCAGGCAAAGACACTCTTAGGATTTGTGGGGCGGATGTCCCCAAGGAAAAATTAAGCAAAAGAGCACTTAGCACCTGTGAATAATATAACACATAGCAGGAGGCTTTCAGCTCAAGGCCGTGAGCTAAGGGAAAGTGAAAGACAAATAAGAGTGAAGAAAGTGAAGAGTGAAGACAAATAAGAGTGAAGAAAATCTAATGAGCAATAAGCATGCGCAAAGCGAGCAAGACGCGCATTCCTGCGGTGGGAGTCACTCCGCCAATGCTATCTCCCATCTGGGACCTAGAGGAGTTGGTATGGAACTCAAAACAAAGGCAAGGTTAATTGACCATCAGAATAGGTGATAGAAACCTTAGGCATTGGTATATGATACGACTGCAACAGAATTATTGATAATAATAGTTAACAGGAACCTATGGCAGTGCTAACTGACATTAACAGGAATCTATGGCAGTGCTAACTGACACCTGACACCAACTTGGGAGGCTTCTTAGGCACTGACGCTACCACCCTGTACCTCAGGGAGCCACCATCACTGGGAGGCAGTGACAGGAGGAGTGGCAGGGCCCAAAAGAAGCATGCTGAGAGTGCCCAGGGCAGGGGACAGCCACTGCCACCACTGTCACAGCCTGAGGGCTGCCAATGGAGGGAAGGAGGAGGGAGGGAGGGAGGAAGAAGCGGGTTCTTCTTTCAAGGGGAGGTTGAGTGAGCCTGCCAAGGAAGTTGAAGTGGGAGGAGAGAATCCTCAGCCAAGTAGATCAGTAGTCCCGGTGTAACAAGTTTTAACTTTTTTTTTTTAACAAGCGGCATGAGTCTAGTGAGAGAAGTCTTTCACTGGACTCAGATCACTGGAGAAAAAAGAAGCCTCTTTGCACACTCTGAAAGACGGGAGGGAGAGAGGGGGAAGGGAAAGGTAACCCTGACCTCAACGTGGGTAGGAACTGACCTTCCAGGGCCAGCAAAGGGGTGGGGGGTGAGAAATCGAGGGAATATGTATGCTTTTGAATTAACTTCAGCTGGAAAGCAAAGCAAGGGGGAGAAATGGCACAAAAGCACTCTTGGGAAAGCCAAGGAAACAGCAACTGGAAAGTGAACTGAGTGCTGGTGGGGGGGGGGGGGGAATCAATGCAGAACAAAAAAATCTGATGGACATGTGCAGTGAAAGTGAGCAGAAAGTAGAACGACAAAGAAAACCCAACTGACATGCATGGTGAATGCAAGGGAAAACACCCATGCATAAAAGGCCTATGAGTCTTTGAGGTGTAAATGTTAATATAAGCAGGGAAAGGAGAATGTGATGCAGAAACGGTAGGTGTGAGACCACTCATATAGCAAAAGAATCAGCAGTTACAGATAGCAGATGGTAATGTGAAGGTCAGAGGTTTGAAAGATAAAGAAAACAATTAAAGTGAAAATTAACTGATACTGGTACAAGGTTATAGTCTGATAAAACATGTTAAGGGCAACCAATTAATTTTTCCAAAAATGAGTCCTGTATAGCTATTAGAAGTTGTAGTGACTAAGGAAACCCAAGTCTTTGTTTAAACCAGGATTACATATAGTGTTTAATTTTTTTGTGGCTTCTAACACATGAGTTCTAATTCTAATCCAGCACAATTTCCCATCGCTTATCTATCCGACAAATTGGGCTGTGACTTGCGAAAACTCATACTGAAATAAATGTTGCTGGTCTTTACAGTGCCCCTCAACTTCTGTTCTATTTTGCTACGACTAGCACAGCTACCCTTTCCAATCGAAAGGGAAGAGTCCATATTTATGACCTTTGACTTTCACCCCAGTGTGGGAACCGAGGCTGATCTGAACCCGTTCTTCCTGAGAAAGAGTCTTGGGTTCAAGAAGTGGTTCCTTTGGCATGAATGACTGCTGAAGGTTCAGGTGGAGTTCCTAGTTGAAGCCAAAAAGATGGATCGAATGAAGCATGGCTGAACTCTCTGGGTGACCCCGATGCTGTGCTGTAGCTGGACTCTGGAGAGCTTCCTGATATAGTTAGAGTTGTCAACTCTGGGTTAGGAAATTCCTGGAGATTTGGGGATGGAGCCTGTGGAGGGTAGGGACCTCAGCAGGGTATAATGCTCAAGATTCCACCCTCCAAAACGCCAATGCTCTCCAGGGGAACTGATTTCAGTCATCTAGTGATCAGTTGTAATTCTGGGTGATCTCCAGGCTCTACCTGGAGGCTTGTAACCCCAGGTAGAGGTTTGGTGGCTGGGAGAGATAAGGTTGTTGCCCTTTGTCTTGGTTGCCTTTCATTCAAGTGAGGTCAACCACATGCCTTTCTACTTCCCTAGGAGGTTCAGTAGGCCTCAATGTTAGCAGTCAGACCCCTCATCTCACTGAGGGGCAATTGATAGGTAGACAACACACAAACACTCTTCCGTCTGTCAGTCTATCTATCTGTCTGTGTGTCAGCTCAAATATCATAAACCGCAATGCACTGCCTTGCCCAAAATGACGTGAAATAGATGCCAGCAAGAGACAAGTCTGGACCATAAAATGCAATGCAAAATGACACAAAATGGATGTCAGCCAGGACAAGTCTGGACATATAATTTAGAAGTGTGGGAAAGGCCAGCTAATGACCTCCTCCCCATCCTAAGGAGATGCATAATTTAGGACAATGTGTCTCCTGAAACTGATTGCCTCATCTTGGATTAATCTTATCTATACCCAGCCTTACTTCCCTGCCCTCATTTACCCTAATTAAGCAACCCGGAAAAAAAAAAAAACCCTGATTGTATTTATAGCAGGACCAAAATCGCAGTTACCTTGCCGTGTGACCACAGCCTTCATTCATAAAACCTGGTAGCTTTTCCAGCCTGGTACTTAGAGGGTCATCAAGCACCATTAGCACTTATCGTCCATCTCAGGTAAACTGATCATGGCTCTCCCAAATCGTTGTTCACCTCTGGAAAAATCATCAAGCTATTGTTTTGGGGGGCAAATACATCAGACTGCCCCAGGGAGTGTTTTACTTTATCAAGTATTACATCCTGCTCCATAGCTGTGCGTGTGTTCTCAGCGTTGTACCTCACACCCACATGTATGTGTGGGTTTTCTCCTCCTCTCTGTGAAACGCTGGTCATTTTGTGAAATGCTGGTTGTTTCACAGACCTTGCTTTTCAAGATCGATAACTATCCCATCCCCAAAATTGCTTTCCCCCATCTCCTCCCTTATTTCCTATTAGTCAGCTTGTGTCCTTTTTGTGTGTTGGTATGTGTGTCTTCCCAGTTGCCCTATTATTAACAGCCTTGCTCAGGTCTTGCAAACTGAAGGCTGTGGCTGTGAGACTTCTGAATCGTATCAATAAGCCAGACCTTTGATGAAGCAAAGAGTTCTTTTATTTTTAATGATGGTTCAGGTACTTCATGTTTGTTAGAGATACTTGGCTACATGCAACAGGGATTAATATACCCAACACAGTCAGGTAAGAACAGGCAAAGGGCCAATCAGAACAAATATAAAAAAGCGCGAAAACCCCAACTGTTGGTTCTCACAGAAAAGGCGCAAAAGCACTAAAAATTCCCCCCATGCCCCTTAGTGACCCCTACTTGCGATTCACAGGCCAGGCACCTGGCTAGAAACAGTTCAACAGTTCTCCAAGGTTATAAAAGCAAGATAAAAACACTCCAGGCTCCAGAGAGAAAAAGGGAGGTGACGAGTAGAGATAGCAGGAGTGTTTATGTGACGCGATGGAATGCGGCAAGCCATCCTCCCGGGAAGAAAAAAGACACATTATGCAGAGCATGCAATAAACCCCAAGGCCAGTCGTAAATTACAGATAGAGACCCCAGGCCTGAACAATTAATGGCAGAGATCCTGACAGTGGCTTCCTTGACTGAGTCAATCCACCTCCTGTTGGGTTTTCTTCTTTTCCTGCTGCCTTCTGTTTTTCCTAGCATTACTATCTTTTCCCAGTGACTCTTGTCTTCTCATAATGCAACCAAAGTACGGTAGCCTCAGTGTAGTCATTTCAGCTTCTAGGGAGAGTTTTTGCTTGATTTGTTCTAGAATCCACTGATTTGCCTATTTTGGCACTCCACGGTCTCCATAAAACTCTCTTCCCAACACCATGTTTCAAATGAGTCAACTTACTTCTGGTCAACTTTCTTCTTTGTCTGACTTTCACACCCACACATAGTAATGGGGATTACTAGGGTATGAATTATCTTGACTCCACACTGGTGGAATGAGCTCCCAGAAGACATCAGGGCCCTGTGGGACATTCTTCTACAGTTCTGTGGGGCCTGTAAAATGGAGCTCTTCCACCAGGCCTTCGATTAGGAGCCATCACTAATACACCAACAGGTCTCATTTCATAGCAGGAGCTCCTTTGCATATTAGGCCACACACCCCTAATGTAGCCAATCCTCCAAGAGCTCACAGTAGCCCCTGTAAGAAGAGCTCTGTAAGCTCTTGGAGGATCGGCTACATTAGGGGTGTGTCGCCTAATATGCAAAGGAGTTCCTGCTAGAAAAAGAGCCCTGTCCATCGATAATACATCGACAATACATTGATAATATCTGAACTGTCAACAACTGGACTGTAAAGGCCCCCATGTTAATAGTAACAAGAACAGCTAATGATACCGGCTCGGCCACACTGTAATAAAACGGCCTTATGGGATGCTATCGCCATCTGCACTTAACTGCACTTTATATGCCAATTTGGTTGTTCTGTATGAATTTTATATTATTGCACTGTTTCAATGCATCTATGTTTTATTGTATTTTAACTTGTTGTAAGCCGCCCTGAGCCTGTCCATGCAGGGAGGGTGGGATATAAATCTCATAAATATTCATCTTCATCGTCATCACCATCTGGGTCACCAGTGACACACCCGTACTCCTAAGGATCTTTTGTCGCTCCTTCATGGCTGCCTTTCCCAGTCTCAGTCGGCTTCTGATTTCTTGGCTGCAGCCTCCCTTTCAGTTGACGATGGAGGCATGGGATAGAACATCTCGAACCGTTTCAATTTCTTCACCATCAGCCTTAAAGTTGTGTCATTCCCCAGTAGTCATTGCTCGTGTCTTCTGGATGTTCAGCTGAAATCCTGCTTTGGAATGCTTCACAACCTGCGTATTTATCTCCTTAATGTTATCTGCGAGCTTGTTCACTTGACTGCTCCCCCCCCAACCCGGGTTCTAGATCATTTATGATCTGGATCAGGTAATTACCTCTGGAACCAACGTGCTACCAACCCAGAAGATTCCTCGTAAATTAATGAATTCAATGAAACTTTGGGTTTTCCTGTACCAGCTATGCCTGAAGTATGAAACAGGCAGGTTAAGATAAGCCAAGCGCCCAGAGAACTACATTTTCAGTTTTTCAAAAAAAATCTGCCTATTGCAGGGGTCACTTCATAGAAAAAGAGGTGCAGGAGCTCATTAGCATAACTCATTTGCATAACTCATTTGCATAACTCATTTGCATATGCCACCACTCCCTAACATACCGGAAGTGTGTCAGAAGACAACACCCACCCCTCAGGCTCCACTCCACAGGTGAGTGAAACTGACCTGCTCTTCCTCCATTCCCTTCCCCATCCAATACTTTGTGAAATAAAAATAAGCGTAAAGAACACACCCACATTCTCTTCCTGCTCCCTTGAAACCACCAGGTTTCAAGTAGACTTGAGATACCCAGGACACGTGCACCACCCATCCCTTCCCCTCCCCACAACAAGACACCCTGTGAGGTAGGTGGGGCTGAGAGAGGTCTTTTGAGAACTGCTCGTGAGAGAACAGCTCTGAGAGAACTTGTGACTGGCCCAAGGTCATGCCAGCAGCTGCATGTGGAGGAGTGGGGAATCAAACCCGGTTCTCCCAGATTAGAGTCCAACTCCTGACCACTACACCAAACTGATGGGGTGGAAGCTGCTGAAGGGTTGGTGAAATTTCTCCAGTACTTATGTGCCATGTGCCCAGATAAAAAATGGTATACTTAGAAAATTTATATGGCACCTTGAGCAAGTCTCTGGAAAAGCAGCACACAGTCATAAAAGGACCAATGATAAAATTATCAATATTAAAACAAAACATTAAAAACAATAAAGACCCTAGCGGGGCTTTCCCCGGGGCGCTGCGCCTCTGCACTGCTCGGGGAAGCTGAGGAGGGGGCGGGGCTTGGTCATGTGCCCGCCCCCTGGGCTCCTCACTCCCGGAGCTGCGCTCCTGTGCGTTCCTGCTCCAACGGACTCCTGGCCTATATTGGTATATTTTTGGCATCCCGACAAAGCAGCATGGAGAATATAAGAAGATCAATGTCGTGGGTTAGTTCTGAGAGATGCATTATGGCATTTTGAGATAAGTCAGGGGAACAGCCAGATATGTGAGCGATGGTGATGCCATCCTGACAACAGACAATGGGCACGATCCAGCCAAAGCAAAGCACTTACAAGTCCCACTGCATTCTCGGTGAGAGATATGCCATGCAGTTGACTCCAATGGACTTTGAAGGGTGTAACTCTGCTTAGGAACACATAGTTAATTGCATGCTGAACTCTAATACGGCCACCACTGGACCTACATTATGGACCCATTTGGACCGTGCATCATGCCCTATGACCAAATCCATTTGGAGAGAAGACGGACCACTGGTCTGACCCAGCATGGCAGCTCTGATGGCTGTACAGGGGTGGAGGTCTGCCTTGAATAGCCAAAGAGACATGCGGGTGATGGGACAGTGCTGCCAGCCTCCAGGTGGTGACTGGAGATCTCCTGGGGCTACAACTGATCTCCAGACTACAGAGATCCATTCCCCTGAAGAAAACAGTGGCTTTGGAGAGTGGACTGTACAGCATTGTACCCTTCTGAGGTTCCTCCCCTCCCCAAACCCCCCTCCCCAGGCTCCACTCATGACATTTCTCAACATTTTTAGCAGTAGAAAAGAGCCAGTAGCCCCTTCAGGACTAACAAAATATGTGGCAGGGCATGAGCATATGTGGCAGGGCATGAGCTTGCGTGAGTCACTGCTCACTTCTTCAGATACCTCACTCCTGCAGACACAGTTAGAATGGGAGTCCATCAGTGCAATTTACTGGAAAATGGAGTGATTCCAGATGTCAAATGACATCAGCAGGCAAATGACAATAGCAGGTGAATAACAATAGCAGGAATGATTGGATTAGGTAATGAGACAGGAAACCCAGGTCTCAATTAAGTCCAGGTGGATGCATTGTCTTGAGCTTTGTTATCAGTTTCAGTTCAGCAGTCTCTCTTTCTAATCCCCCTTTGAAATTCCTTTGTAAGAGAACTGCCGCTTTTACATTTGTTACATTTTTAGAAGCAGAACTCCCAGTTTAGGCAAAGCAAATGCAAGTTATTGTTTCATATTATTTTTGCGCGTGTCGATGTGGCATGAAAACCCTCGCTGCAAATGACAACTTAACCATATGTTATTCCCTCCTCTGGAATCTGTGATTGCCTCTGGCTGGCTGGCAAAGCTACTGAAATCAGGCAGGCAGCAATATCCATTTGGGGAGCAAATCTAATGGGAAGATGGGAGCCCATCAGTGAGGGAAATGTGAGAGAGGCTGGGTAATTATGAGCTAAAGTTTGAAGAGCTTCATTAAACCTGCACAGAATTAATGTGAAAAATGGGCACAGAACCAATTTCGGATTCTTCTTCTCTCTCTCTCTGTCTTTATCAAGTGTGCACTGCAGCTATCAAACAAAGCTGAGACCCGCAGCCTCTCTGGGAAACACATGAATATTTTAATAGCTCATCTGCCCTTTGCTACGTTTTTCTTAGGCGCCATTGGCTTTCCACGGCTGGCCGCAGCGCACACTCAAAGTGCAAATGGCAATGTGTGCTCTAAGTGGGATTTCTGCCTCTCGCTCATATAGAACTCTGGGGGCAACGGGATTAGGGTTGCCAAGTCCAGATTGGAAAATACCTGGAGACTTTGGGGGTGGAGCCAGGAGAGGGTGGGGTTGGGGGAGGGGAGGGGCCTCAGCATGGTACAATGCCCTAGAGTCCACCCTCCAAAGCGGCCATTTCCTCCAGGGGAGCTGATCTCTCTCAGCTGGAGATCAGTTGTAAAAGCGGGGGATCCCCAGGTCCCACCTGGAGGCTGGCAACCCTAAACGGGATCCCTGTTTGGTCTTTGCAACCCCGCTTTGTTGGTGACGGTCTAAAGTAGGGGGAAGCAATCAGTAAGCAAGGAAATGAAGGACGGAATCTTGAATAACATGCAATGGGGCAGGCATCAGATCTCGAATGAAGCCGGTGTTTCCCAACCCGTGGGTCAGGACTCAGGACCCAAAAATCGCTCACGAAGCCTCTGTGAGTGGGTCGTGGGCCATCCCTCCCTAATGGCCACCATTCCTCTCTTTTGGGCTGCTCTAGGCTGATCCTGTATTGAGCAGGCAGTTGGACTAGATGGCCTGTATGACCCTTCCCAACTCTGTGATTCTAGCTCAAAGTGCAGACACTTCCACGTCCAGCCGTTGGCACATGGTCCACCAGCCTGAAGAGAAGCCGCAGGTTGCAGTTCCCATCTCTGCCACACCAGGAACAGGCAGAATCAGCTTAACTCAGGCTGGTTTTACATCTGCCTTTCCTGCTGGAATCATTCTGCTTCCAAAAAAACTTGCCCACATCTCTTTCAAGTGTGAATCTGCATTCCTTCTCAACTGTCCATATCTGCTAATTGCCCTCTAGCTCTCAAGCTGGCTTCACACCTCTGTAAACAAACCCTGTTCTTAACAGCTCTTCAAAAGAATGACCCCTTTCACTCCAGTTCAATCAGATGTGGGCATTCCCCTACAACAGCTTTGACACCAATGTGTTACCGGTGCAGGGAGCGCTGGAATGAACATCCCCACCTTGGCCTCAGAGAAAATTGGGGCCCTCTTCTTTGTGGCCTCAAAATCTGAAGCAAGGAAGAATGCACAACTCTGCCCCTGCCCTTTAGAGTGGAAGCCTCAAAGGAAGCCCAATTCAGTGGTACTGTCCCACGCGACATATGCTGCATGAGGGAGCTTTTTTCATTGGCGTAAGAACATCAGAAGAGCCCTGCTGGATGAAACCAGTGGCCTATCTAATCCAGCAGTCTGTCTCACAGAGTAAGCCAACCAGTTCCTCTGGAGGCCTTGATAAGAACATCAGAAGAGCCCTGCTGGATCAGACCGGTGGTCCATCTAGTCCAGTTCCTCTGGAGGGCCAACAACAGGACACTGAGGCCTAGGCCTTAACAAGAACATAAGAAGAGCCCTGCTGGATCAGATGAATAGTCCATCTAGTTCACCACCCTGTCTCACACAGTGACAAACAATGGATGGCCAACAATGGGGCACGGAGGCAAAGCCTTGCCCTGATGTTGCCTCCTGGGATTCAGAGGCTGACTGCCTCGAAATGTGGATATTCCCTGTAGTCATCATGGCTAGTAGCCACAGCAAAAGAGGATCAGTGGGTAGGAGGAAGAGAGCGAAGAAGATAGGATAGGGTTGCCAGCCTCCAGGTGGGGCCTGGGGATCTCCTGCTTTTACAACTGATCTCCAGCTGACAGAGATCAGCTCCCCTGGAGAAAATGGCCACTTTGAAGGGTGGACTCTGTGGCATTGTACCATGCTGAGGCCCCACCCCTCCTCAAACCCCTCCCTCTCCTGGATCCACCCCCAAAGTCTCCAGGTATTTTCCAACCCAGACTTGGCAACCCTAAGATAGGATGAGTCTGTTCATGTCAGTGAATGCCTTCTGCTGGGCACCTTCTTATGTCCCTTGATGTCTGTTTCCGAGGTTCTGGTGCTGTGAGGTCACAGGATCAGAACCTTCCTGAAAACAAATGCCAGTTTTGTCCCCGTGGATCTCTACTAACAAGTGTTTTACGGAAACGCAAAAGGATTTTTGAAGAACACCCCTTATCAAAACCTGGAGAAGAAACCAATTATCGTTACCTTCAAGGGACAATATAGAGAAATCAAACAGCAGCAGCAAACAGTGGTTCTATGTGCAGAATGCAGGACGATGGCAGAGAAGGAAATGGAAAAAAAATAAACTGGCTTTCCATGATGGGCATGCTTAATGAGACGCCATTGCTATTTATACATGTGCCGTCACTGAAATTAGTAATGCTATTAATGATCCCCTGCTGTGGTATTAACTACACTGTCATAAATTAAGACGCTAATGCTGGCAACAAATCAGTTTTCCGTGTCATCTTGTAAACCAAATTAGGAGCGCTTCTCCAAAAACCAAAGTGGAGCTCCTCCTCAAAGTCCCCTCTGCCTCCGTTGCTCACAGCTTCTATTTTGGCACTGTCCTTCGTAATGGCCAGGACCGCTAAATCTGAGCTACGAATCGGCAGATCCCTGATTTGACATCCAAGGCAGGCTTAGCCAAGCCCCTCTCCAACTCAGACTCCCTCTGCAAATAGGATGAACCGTGGAAGAGCCGCACGCCATTTTTTCCATTCGAGGATCACGTTCAGCTTTTTAATCATTTTTAAAACCCGACTCGGATGCTTTAATGATGGGATTGAAGTTATGGTCATATTAGGATAGCAAATCTGATTGCCATCACTGTGAGTTTTATTTCCCGCTAGGACTCCGCTCAGCCACCAGGATGAAATGTAGCTCTCACCCCAAGGATCCCTCCTGCCAATTTGGGGGGGGGGGGGGAATTGGGGAGAAAAGAGAAACCACATCTCCGTTTTCAAGAGGCAATTAACATTCTCCCATGCAAAGTGAGTGAAGGCAGACATGATAATGTCAGAACGTGAATTATTTTCTTCTGCTGGTCAAGGATGCTTACATGACAGGTACAGGCAATGCCTATTGTTAAATAAAAACTGAGCATTAAGTTCTTGCATCTGAAGGGCGTAGAGACGATCATTCCTTAGAAAACTGGGAGTAGATTTCATCTCACTTCATTGGGTCCCACCCATAGCCTGTCTCCCGCCTCTTCTGGTGCCATAGTTCACTGACCCCACACCCTGGAATGAAGACCCACAATGCCAGTTTGTGGGCTAACTTAAGTTGTTGGTTGTTTAAGAAACGTTACTGATCGGTATATAAAGGGGTCATTTCGTAGAAAAAGAGGTGCAGGAGCTCATTAGCATAACTCATTTGCATAACTCATTTGCATATGCCACACCCCCTAACATACCTGAAGTGTGTCAGAAGGCAACACCCACCCCTCAGGCTCCACTCCACAGGTGAGTGAAACTGACCTGCTCTTCCTCCATTCCCTTCCCCGTCCAATACTTTGTGCAATAAAAATAAGCGTAAAGAACACACCCTCATTCTCTTCCTGCTCCCTTGAAACCACCAGGTTTCAAGTCGACTTGAGATACCCAGGACATGTGCACCACCCATCCCTTCTCCTTCCCCTCCCCACAACAAGACACCCTGTGAGGTAGGTGGGGCTGAGAGAGGTCTTTTGAGAACTGCTCATGAGAGAACAGCTCTGAGAGAACTTGTGACTGGCCCAAGGTCACACCAGCAGCTGCATGTGGAGGAGTGGGGAATCAAACCCGGTTCTCCCAGATTAGAGTCCAACTCCTGACCACTACACCAAACTGATAAGGTGGAAGCTGCTGAAGGGTTGGTGAAATTTCTCCAGTACTTATGTGCCATGTGCCCCGATAAAAAATGGTATACTTTAAAAAATTATATGCCACCTTGAGCAAGTCTCTGGAAAAGCAGCACACAGTCATAAAAGGAACAATGATGAAATTATCAATATTAAAACAAAACATTAAAAACAATAAAGACCCTAGCAGGGCTTTCCCCGGAGCACTGTGCCTCTGCACTGCTCGGGGAAGCCAAGGAGGGGGCGGGGCTTGGTCATGTGCCCGCCCCCTGGGCTCCTCACTCCCGGAGCTGCGCTCCTGTGCGCTCCTGCTCCAACAGACCCCTAGGTATATATAATATTGCCCTGACCTGCATGGCCTGGGCTAGCCTCATCGCATCAGATCTCAGAAGCTGAGCAGGGGCAGCCCTGATAGGTACTTGGATGGGAGGCCACCAAGGAAGTCCAGGCTTGCTACGCAGAGGCAGGCAATGGGAAAACACCCTCTGAGGCTGTGGTCACACGGTCATTTTGATCGGGTTTCATAGCTGTTCTCTCTCACATTTATAATCGCTGATCAGACGGCCGCCTCCGCCTCCCGCACCGAAGCGGGCTCACTTGTGCAATCCTCCCAGTTCCCTAGCAAGTTTTCCTACACCTGGAAAATCAAGTACTTCCCAGGTATTTGTGCTTTGAATCTGCGATTTTGCCAGCCTGGACAGCCATCTTTCGCAATGATCGCAATTAGGTTGTCTGTATGTCCTTCTTGTGGTAGTCCCCCCTCTCCCACTTTCACCGTTGTGTGTATGACCATTCCTGCCCTCAATATATTAAATGCATGAATGCTCAAGCAAACATAAAACAGCCCTCGGTAGTTCATTTTGAAAAAATTCTTTGCGTATGCACATATGTGCACATGCGCACATTTTTTTAAAAAAAAAGTGTGCCACGCTGCCCAAGTCTGGACAGTGCCTGGAGCCTCATCGCGCAATGCAAGTGGTTGGGCAAGGGATGTGTGATTATCCCAACCCACAAAAAAATATTCGTGATCAAATCTACAGTGGAAACAAATCACGGTAAGCTTGCCGTGTGACCACAGTCTGAACCTCTCATGCTTTCAAAATCCTACAGGGTCTATTTAATTAACTTATGGATGGCCCAAACCCTGCTGGTGCAGGGCTCTACCCAACAACAACAAGTTGACTGCAACCTAACAGCAGTACAGTGTCTCCTTCCCTTATTCTGCATGTTTATCATTCTTCAGTCTTCCACCTTAAGAAATCTTATGATGGGCTCTTCTATACCGCCATTCCAGTTGGCAGACGGGATATATGTCCTTCTTTCCATGAGATTTCAAACATGGAAGGAAGAAAGCCATAAGAACCCCTCCTTAATTATGCATCTTAGACCAAATCTACACCTCCCCTCTGAAGTAGTTTGGCTGTGTGAGATCGTGCCAATAGATGTAGTCCACAACAGGTCTCCTTAAACAGAAAGTCCTTTATTTGCAGAAATAAATTTCTCCAGTACTTATGTGCCCAGATAAAAAATGGTATACTTAGAAAATTTATATGCCACCTTGAGCAAGTCTCTGGAAAAGCAGCACACAGTCATAAAAGGAACAATGATAAAATTATCAATATTAAAACAAAACATTAAAAACAATAAAGACCCTAGCAGGGCTTTCCCCAGAGCGCTGCGCCTCTCCACTGCTGGGGGAAGCCGTGGAGGGGGCGGGGCTTGGTCATGTGCCCGCCCCCTGGGCTCCTCACTCCCGGAGCTGCGCTCCTGTACGCTCCCGCTCCAACGGAGCCTTGGGAGTATGATTCTCAGACTTGAGGCCTACCAGGAGGTTACTTCACCCCCCTCGGCCCCAGTAACTGCTCTCTCTCTCTCTGCATCTGGCCCTCTTTATTAGCTGTTAGCAGTCCACCTCCTCATTGGCTCCACCCTCCCCCTTTTGAAGGTCCTGCCCTTCCCAGGCCACATCCACCTGGCTCTGCCCCCTTTAAGAGGTGGGACATGGTCCTGGCCTCTTCCAGCCCCTTCCCTAGCCGTGTGCTAGCTAGCCAAGTGGCTCGCTCGGCCGGGGCACAGGATTTCCGCTGCCATCTTCTCCAGCCCGGCAGTGCCTCGCAGCTCTGTGCCATTCGGGCCCATGTCAGCTGGCTGCTCCTCCAATCCCCAGAGTGTCCAGCAGTCTCCCCACCCTTTGCGGTCTTCCCATTGGCGTTCCATCAGTGGGGGATGGTGCCAGCATTCCTGTTCGGCCTCCTCATCTGGCGCTTCCCCTGTGGTGCTCCCGGCCGCTCTTCTGCAGCTCCAGCTGGCCTCGCGTTTCCCTGGGCTTTGGTTGCCCCTGGTGAGTGCAGGGTCATGGGGCTTGCCTTGTGTTGGTGGGGTGCGCGTGGGGCCCCCTGCTTCCCCGCCAGTGGCTACCTGCAAGTCCCAGCAGGGGCCAGGACAAACTGCAGTTGTTAATTAGTTCGTATTTCATTATTTGTTAGTTCCTGTTGTTATCATTGTCGTTATAGTTGTACTGATAAATAAATCTAAAAATTTGTAAAAGAAAGTTCTACTTCCCTCCTGTCTGAGACTTTCTCTGGAGCAAAAACCGTCTTTTAAAGACAAAGCGAGATGGTTTAAGTGGCTGGGTTCTTTTTTAAGTTTTCTGTATTGGACTCTTGCAAGTGCTGATGTTTGTTCTTCTCTCTGTTTGTTGGTTTCTCTTTGAAGTGAAATCAGCACCCCCTTTTGTAACTTCAGCCTTTGGTGTTGCTTTCCACACCACAGGGTGGTGCTCTGCTAGGAGGATGGGTAGCTTCGGGAAGGCATTGCCTACCTCTGAGCATCTACAGAGTGAAATTCTGAAACCTCCCTTCCTGCTCCGCCTCCTTTTGAATGTTTCTTTGATCAAAATGGAACCGATTTGAGGCAGATTCCAAATTCCTAAAAAGAGGGAAAGGACTGGAATTTCACGAAGAAATTGGGTAAAGAGGAACGAAGAGACTCAACCCTACATTTAGCAAGTTTTCAGCTACAGGCATAGGGTTTGCCAAGCAGCGGCTTTATGAATGGCATATTTTAGATAGTTTTAATGGATTAGTTTGTAAGGCAGCCCTTGAGTCACAGAGGGCAAGGCAAGATACAAATGCTGAAGTAAATAAATGATGACAACGATAACCACAACCTGTGAGTCGTGGCCGCTTTTCCCCTCATATGCCCAGACTCTCTAAACTTCTGCAGGTCGAAACGGGGGGACAATAATCCTTCCCTTTCTGTCAGCAAGCGCAATTCCATTAACTTTCTCTCCCTGTGGTAAGGAAGAAAGGCCGAAGCCAGCCAGTTAAGACTTTGGGCCTATAGACCAGATTAGTTCTAATGATCAGCAGGATTAACACTGTAGTTGTTGATATTAGTTTGCTAATGAACACGGTTTAAGAGGAATCCCTAAATGCTATCAATTAGCTGTAAAAGAAGAACAGTCAATAGCAGCAAAAGGTTATCAGCAGCTGGTGCGACGGAAGGAAAGGAAAGAGAACAGTGGGAGCAAGGCTGCTTATCATTCAGCAATCATTATGCCACTTCTTTCTGAGTCCCCCCCCCACACTGGTCAGCTGATCAGTGCCGGGGGTCACCTCGAGTGTGGGGGATCCACCATCTTGGGGGGGGGGGCTGGCAACCCTAGGTGGAACATCCTTGGCCCTGACTGTGGGACTGGCAAGCCTAGTGGCAAGTGATAACACCTAACAGGAAAGCCCTGCATCTCATTGCCTCTAGTCCAGTTGGAACAGCTAGATGACGGCTTCCTGTCAGCTTCACTGTACATTTTGTTTGATGACTGCCTGAACCTTGGGGGGTTCCCTTCAGTACATGAAAAACAGCTGGAAAATCTACCTGCTAAAGGACCCGGCTCTTTAGTTTTATGACTGGAACTGCTGAATAGAGTTCTTTGAGAGGTTTTCTATGTGCTACCAAAGCGGATACAGTGCTCAAATAATCGGATCTCCTGACCAGCCTCAAGAGTGTCAAGACGAAACGCTGGCCAAATCCATTGCTAGATGATTGCATGTTGCTCCACACTGCTACTGCAGCCACTAATCCAGGATGGACTTGAACTGCTCCTAAATCACCAGACAGAATGCCTTAGAACAGAGTCACTGTGGCCGCGGTCACACGGCCCTTAAATGCGGGAGGAAGGGCTATTTCCTCCCACATTTAAAGGGGCCGTCCACAACGGCCGCAGAAAGTCCCGCGCTGAAGCGGGCTTAAATGCATTTTCCAACCCCAGGAAAATCAACAGTTTTCCTGGGTGTTGCGGGAGGAACCCGCATTTTAGCCATCCGGCCAGCCCTCTCTCGCAATCATTGCAAGAGCGGGGCTGTCCAGATGGTCCCGTCAGCCATTTCCCCCCCCCCTTTACACTTGGGTGCTTGGGCAGTCAAGCGCCCAAGTGTAAAAGGGAGGAACCCCCCCAAAAAAACTTACCTTTGCCGCCGCTTCCACGGCCACCTCCTCTGCCGCCGCCTCTGCCGCCACCTCTGCCGCTTCTGCGGCTGCCACCGCTTCTGCCTCTGCCGCCGGCGTGTCTGCCGCCGCCTCTAATGCAGCCGCTGCTGCTTTCGCCACCGCTGCTTCTGCAGCCGCCACGGCCGCCGCTTCCTCAGCTGCCGCTTCTGCAGCCGCTGCTTCTGCTGCCACAGGGGTTGGGATGTGTAGAAAAATGCGGCCCCTTTAAATCCGGGAGCCTGTGGCAGAGTGGTTAGAGCGCTGGAAGTGAGCATCTATCCAGTCATGAAGTTCACTAGATGACCTTGGCTCACTCCTTCCCTCTCAGCCTAACTTACCTCACAGACTTTGGTTACGGATTCTAGAGAACATCAGATACACAATTTACTTCTTTTATTTCTTTTTCTTTCTACTTTTCTGAACAAGAAACCAAGTGATACAGGTCAGCAAATGTTCTTGCCAGAAAACGTCAAGAGCCGAGGGTTTCCCTCAATAGGGTCCCTGTTGTGGGGAGGGGAAGGGAAAGGAGATTTTAAGCTGCTCTCCTTCGGGTAGTGAAGAATGGGGTACAAATCCAATCAGCTCCTCCTCCTCTTCTTCTTCTTTGTCAGTAGTTCCTCCTCTGTTGGATCCAGGACAGTATACTGCTGACCTGAATGACCCAGGCTAGCCTGATGTCATCAGATCTACAAAGCCAAGTAGGGATGGCTCTAAAAGGTATTTGGATGGGAGACCACCAAGGAAGTCCCGGATCGCTACACAGAGGCAGGCAATGGCAAACCACCCCTGAATGTCTCTGCCCTGACCTTGATGGTTCAGGCTAGCCCAATCTCATCATGTCTCAGAAGCTAAGGAGGGTCAGCCTTGGTGAGTCATTGGATAGGAGACCTCCAAGGAATACCAGGGCCACTACACAGAGGCAGGCAATGGGGAAACCACCTTTGAGGCTGTGGTCATACGGTCATTTTGATCGGGTTTCACAGCTATTCTCTCTCGCATAGGAAGCTTGCCCAGGGACCTTGGGCCAGTCACACACTCTGAGCCTAACCTACCTCACAGGGTTGTTGCGATGATAAAATGGAGGAAAACAATGTAAGCTGCTTTGGGTCATCGCTGGGAAGAAAGGCGGGTATAAATTAAGTAAATGAAGTAAACGAAGCTGGCTGGGGGGATTACCCCCCCCCCCCGAAAGGGAGAAATGCCGGAAATTAATGCAACGGGCCTATGTGGCCCGCAAATGACACAGGCACACTGCAGACGTGGGGGGGGGGGTGTCGCTCTGGTTTTGGGGCAAAACTCTATGGTAGAAGCTAAATGAAGTAAATGAAAGTAAATGAAGCTGTTCCACCAAGCCTTTAGTTCAACCATCTCGGCCTCCCCTGTCCACAGTAATTTATTCTTTGACTAACATCCTGCAAGAATCACTATGGACTGCAATGGTAAATCACCTCTGTTTGTCTCTGGCCTTGAAAACCCGATAAGAAATCACCAGAAGTTGGCTGCAACTTAATATGTTCTACCACCACATATTGCTTGTGTTTGGAGGAGGAGGAGTAGTAGTTTAGATTTATATCCCACCCTTAGCTCAGAGTCTCAGAGCAGCTTACAACCTCCTTCCCTTCCTCTCCCCACAACAGACACCCTGTGAGGTTGGTGGGGCTGAGAGACCTCTTTGAGAACTGCTCTTGAGAGAACAGTTCCGAGAGAACTGTAGCTTGCCCAAGGTCACCCAACAGCTGCATGTGGAGAAGAGGGGAATCAAACCCGCTGTCCTAACCACTACACCAAACTGGCTCTAAAACTTGCAAAGTTAATGCATGCAGGAGCAAGAAGGCTGAAGTATTTCGTTCTGTTTTCTTCAAAAGTCAAACAAACTAAAAATGTTGCATAGCATACCACTTTTTTGTATGAGGACAGTAACCTTTGTTTGAGAATGAGATTTTAACCAACACAGAAGTATGATAAATATCAAACAAGCACTCATATTTTTTTTTTGTTATTTAAGGCGGAAGAATAAATGCTGTTCTGCACTTTTCGAAGCTGTCACCTTAACAATTCTCCTGCTACATTTTCTCCCAGGATCACAACCCTTTAAAAATAACATCTTGTTTGGATTTATTCCCTCCCCTGATATTACAAACTTAAAGAATGATGCTTTTTTGTTGTTTTTACAACAAAAAGAATATTACATTTGGTTTTATCAACTCCAAAAGCATATGGTTTGACACCAATATGAGCATTCTACAAGAATGTGAAAAAAAGATCCACCATCTTGCAAAATGGTGGCTACAGGAAAAATGGCTACCTCTACAACTAATACAATTGTGTATTTCAAAAACACAATTACCTCAAAAACACATACTTTGTACCTCAACACATACTTTGTACCTCAAAAACACATACTTTGATACCAAGATGAGCATCCCGTGTTAATTTTAAATATCACAGTAACCATATCCACCATATCTTTCCATATCTTGGCGGCCACAGGAAAAACGTCTCAAAACTGGAATGTCTACCCAAGAAAATTTTAAAGCAGTCATGCCCTGAGACACACAAACAACAGAATTCTCTGTACATATATATTTTTTGTGGGGAAATGTGGTGTATCCAGGAGTGACAGTGGACCTTATAATTCTGAACTGTGCATCTTAATTAAAGATCCTGATTGAATATCACAACTGCATCACATGCGCTGAGAGAGAGGAACTTGCGCAAGGCAACATTATACAAGGAGACATAATCCCCTGGGGTTTTTCAGAAGCAGAGGAGGTATGTGTCGGATTTCCAATGTTGCTTGTTCTTTATTTAGTCTAGATATGTGGATTTTACTTTCTCTCTCTTCTCTCCCTGCCAGGTCTGACAGTTTTTAAAGACATACTTCTTAATGAGAGGAAGAGTCTTACCAGTTCCATATGTTTTTTAAAGAGATTTGTCATATGTTGGTATGATTTCTATTTTAACACATCTTAACGGCAGAAGTACGTTGCAAGTGCAATTTGTCCTTAAAGGTACATACACATTTTTAAAAAGTTCTTACTTTGTGTTACAATTTGATTGTAAAGCAAATGAACTCTCCCCCCCAATAAGATTTTAGAAGCATGTTATTTATAATTAGGTTAATCCTATTTTAGTGTTTCACTTAAAATATAACTTTGTCTTGTTTTCTTTTGTAGCTTATTCCCCTGAGGAACTCTGACACAGGAGAAAATGGAATTTCATACCAAAAAAAAATGTCATTGAAGTTTTTCCTTTACTCTTGTCTTCTCAGGTGGTTGGGGCTTTGATGATTTCCTTGTCCTTGATTGATTTGTGTTAAACGAGTAGTTAATTTTGGCTCACAGATATTTGGATAAGACATTCAGCATTACTAACAGGTGTTTACAAGTTAGAAGCCACTGACTCTAAGTATGTCACAAATTAATTGCAGATAGAAACTTTGATGCAAAGACATGTCCCCCAAACAAAAATCTTTTATTAGGATCAAACAAAATATCCCAGAATAGTACAAACCCTTTTGAGCTTTCCAGAACTCTTTATCCACAGGCTGTAGCGAAAAAGGGAGGTGGGGGAGAAAAGAAAAAATGTCTCTGACCATGATTTTAAAAGCTTTATTTTCTGCAGGATTTTCTGCAGCCTTCGACACATGAAAATACATGGATCTATGTTAGACTGAGATACACCACTGATCTATCAAAGTCAGCACTGTCTTTTTGAGCTGGCAGTGGCTTTCCAGCATAAGGATGGCAGCCCTCAGCTGACAGCTCCTATGAGCATTTGGGAGATGAAGACTTCTTGGTTTTACCATAGAGATCTTTGAAATTCCTAGAGCATCCGGATATCACTTCCTGTTCTGAAACACCTGCTGTTCTCCTCACCACTCCATTGAGCGAGGATGGGGGCGGGGAGCTCCATCAGCAGGTCCCCTCTCATTATTGCGTAAGTGGCAACCATATTTCAGGGTCTCAGCTTAGAGGTCTTTCTTGTTGTCTACTATGGCTGAGTTCAGACTGGCCGTTTGGCCCAATATGGGCATGTTTCTCAAGCGGATTAAGTGGGCTGGTTCACACAACCAAAGCTGTCTGGCATTCCTGTGCCGTACTCATCCCGTCCTGAAGCGTTTTGATCCCGCTTTTAAAAAGTACCCGGTGAAAGCAGTGGCAAGCCATTTGGGTGCACGTTGATCCCGCTTCCTGGAAGTGTGGACAAAAATAAGCCGCAATTAAGCGGCGCCGGTAATGCGAACTCGCTGATCCGGCATAACTGCCCATGCGTGCTGTGTGCTTGAACACACAACCGCCCGCAGGGACGCTTCCGGCTCGTGGAGTTAAAGCTCCCAGCCATGGGATCCTGCCCCAGTTGCTGCTGCACCTATGCACCCATGCACCTACACGCAGGTCGGCAAAACGGACCAAAGCTGCGCACAACCGGGTCACCGCCGCCAGGGGCCGCCCTGCAGTGTGAACGCTCCATTCCGCCTTCTCCTTGGTATGGTCCCGCATCAGTCCACGCGGTGCGACCGGAAAGCCCCGCGACAACTTGGCCCAGGTCTTTTTGCCCTGCTTCCCTTGCGCTTCATTCTGCCAGTCTGTCCTCCGCCTATGTGTGTCTGAAGTGCCATAGCTAGAAGCAGAGGTGGTTTTGCGATTGCCTTTCTCTGCAGAGACTGCTAGGTCGTCCCCCATCCAAGTACTGACCCAGCTTAGCTTCCGAGAGCTGACAGAATCAGGCTACACCATGCCACATTCCCTCCCTATCACCTACTACCGGACCATTTTTAAGTGGCTGTTCTGGAGAACTGAACCTGGGTCCTTGTTCATGCGAAGCAGATGTCCTACCAGTGACAAATGGCCCCTCTCCATTAGGTTCTGCAGGGCTGGGTGCTTCTAGCATGAAGGGGGAAATGATGGCAGCCGCCATGTGAAAATACAAAAGCTCTGCAAGTCGATCAAATGTCTGTCTGGCAAGAATTACATGTGGAAAGCTATGGAAACACTGACAATTAAACAGTGGCAAGCTCAGCTTTGGGACAACTTTATCGTGAGTAAAATCTCAGAGAGAGTTAGTTACCCCAAAGTAAGTAATTCCCCCACTAAATTTGTTGAAGTATGGTTTCCTGTAGTTCAATGTATACAGGGGTCATTTCGTAGAAAAAGTGGTGCATTAGCATAACTCATTTGCATAACTCATTTGCATATGCCCCACCCCCTAACATACCGGAGGTGTATCAGAAGGCAACACCCACCCCTCAGGCTCCACTCCACAGCTGAGTGAAACTGACCTGCTCTTCCTCCATTCCCTTCCCCATCCAATACTTTGTGCGATAAAAATAAGCGTAAAGAACACACCCCCATTCTCTTCCTGCTCCCTTGAAACCACCAGGTTTCAAGTAGACTTGAGATACCCAGGACATGTGCACCAACCATCCCTTCTCCTTCCCCTCCCCACAACAAGACACCCTGTGAGGTAGGTGGGGCTGAGAGAGGTCTTTTGAGAACTGCTCATGAGAGAATAGCTCTGAGAGAACTTGTGACTGGCCCAAGGTCACACCAGCAGCTGCATGTGGAGGAGTGGGGAATCAAACCCGGTTCTCCCAGATTAGAGTCCAACTCCTGACCACTACACCAAACTGATGGGGTGGGAGCTGCTGAAGGGTTGGTGAAATTTCTCCAGTACTTATGTGCCATGTGCCCAGATAAAAAATGGTATACTTAGAAAATTTATATGCCACCTTGAGCAAGTCTCTGGAAAAGCAGCACACAGTCATAAAAGGAACAATGATCAAATTATCAATATTAAAACAAAACATTAAAAACAATAAAGACCCTAGCAGGGCTTTCCCCGGGGCGCTGCGCCTCTGCACTGCTGGGGGAAGCCGAGGAGGGGGCGGGGCTTGGTCATGTGCCCGCCCCCTGGGCTCCTCACTCCTGGAGCTGCGCTCCTGTGCGCTCCCGCTCCAACGGACCCCTGAATGTATAACTGAAAAAGATATACTTCCCAAAAAGTACATGGTCTCAAGATCTGTTGTTTCTTTAACAGATCTCTGGTTTATTTGTAGATAATCCATAGATAGGAAAATGTTTTGGGGACTGTCTAGAGGTTGTACGTTATTTTGTATATATAGTTTTAAAAATGTTATTTTATATAAAAAAATGTCTGGCACCAACTGGAACTCCCGGGTCTCTTAAAAGGCTGAGAGCAAAGTGGAGGGGGAGTTGTAGTCATCATACTGCCCCAGTTAACTTTTCCACATTGTGTAAAAGCTAATTTGTTAATGGACACTAATAATTTCCTCTACATGATGAGTCATCACAGATGTCAAGAATCTCCCTTATTTTAAATACAGGCCCACCCTTTTATCAACTTTAGCGATATTCCCGTGTATTTCATCCAATGAAACTGATATATGCCCTTTCTGCGGCCTCCACTTACTTCAATCTTTCTCCCAATGAATCATATTTTTAATGGATTGGTGATGGCAAATGTGTTCCATGCAGAGTTCTTGTCCTGAGGTACGTTTGCTCAATGACAAGGCACAGCACAGTCCCAAGTAGAGGGACACCCTGCCCAACCCACAATGGACGTAGAGAGTGTAACTCTGCTTAGAAATGCACTGCTGATCATCGGAATCCATGCCCTCAGGCCGGAGCAATGCTACAGAGGGTTGTACTGATACTATTTCACTGAGACTTTGGCAAGCTGTCCCTTTGTCTAGCTGGCAGAACGAAACCCTCCTGTGAGCGCTGGTGTGCAGCAGTCCTTAGAACAGGGGTCCCCAACTTTTCTGAGCCTGCAGGCACATTTGGAATTCCGACACGGCATGGGGAGCGCAGCAACAAAGTGGCTGCCCCAAAATGGCTGCCCAAGGAGGCGGAGCCAGCCACAGAGCGATCGCCACTGCTTAACTTCAGTAACAACGTGTGGATCCTTGCAATGTGGTGGCAGCTACTGCCAAAGCGACATGTTGAAAAAAATTCTGCACAGCCAGTCAAATCTCCAGTTGTCGATCAGAAGCCTTGCTGGGCAAGAGCCCTACCTGGTCCCCAGCTATTTATTTATTTATTAGATTTCTAGGCCGCTCTTCCCACTGATGCAGGCCCAGAGCAGCTTGCAAGACTTGGACATGCCAAGATTCATAAACACAATAAATACAAAGAATTAAAACAGATTAAAACATTATAAAGTAGCAATATTCAAGTAACACTTAGTAAAGTTAGATGGCGAACCATCTGCACCAGCCTTTCAGGCCCCAATGACAATGGCAATGTCAAGGAGCCAGATGGTATTCTCTGAGGCCCCTTGTAGTTGGTAATAAGCACGGGGGAGAAAAAAGGGGCAGCGGCCCCTATTCGAAAGCCTGGCGGAAGAGCTCCGTCTTACAGGCCCTGTGGAACTGCATCAGGTCCCACAGGGCCCTGAGTTCTTCCGGGAGCTTGTTCCACCAGGAAGGGACTGCCACTGAAAAGGCTCTCCTCCTAGTGGCAGTGAGCCTGGCTTCTCTGGGGCCAGGTACCACAAGGCGGTGTTGGGCCCCAGACCGTAGTGCTCTCTGAGGTATATACAGGGAAAGGCGGTCCCACAGGTAAGTTGGACCCAGGCCATTTAGGGCTTTAAAGGCAAGTACCAGAACCTTGAAGCGAATTCGGTATGCTATAGGCAGCCAGTGCAGTGCCGCCAGCGCTGGTCGGATGTGCTCCCGTCTAGGGAGACCCATCAGCAACCTCGCTGTGGCATTCTGCACCAGCTGCAGCCTCCGGATTTGCGCCAAGGGCAGCCCCATGTAGAGAGCATTACAATAGTCTAGCCTCGAGGTAACTGTTGCATGGATCACTGTAGCCAGGTCAGCACGGCTCAGGAAGGGAAACAACTGCCGCGCCAGCCTCAGATGGTGAAAGGCCGACTTGGCAGTGGCTGCTACCTGGGCCTCCATAGTCAGAGAAGGATCCAGGAGCACTCCCAAACTCCTAACCACCGGCGCAGGCACCAATGGCGCCCTGTTGAAGGCTGGGAGTGGGAGCCCCAACCATGGCCCGCCCCGACCCAAGCACAGGACCTCCGTCTTCGCCGGGTTCAGCTTAAGCCTACTCAGCCTCAGCCAACCAATCATGGCGTGCAATGCCCGGTCAAGTTTGTCCGGTCCAGAGCCAGACTGGCCACCCAACATCAGATAGAGCTGGGTGTCATCAGTGTACTGATGACAACCCAGCCCCACTGTCCGGACAATCTGGGCAAGGGGGCACATATAGATGTTAAAGAGCTACTTCCTAAAAACAGTTGGATGTATAGGTTCCATGCCACACCCTCCTGAACCTGCAGCTGTCAAAATGACCACATTTCAGCTGTCATTTCCCCAGAAAGGACTTACCTCCAGGTGCCTTTTTGGGGGAGCCATAACCGGAACCCCGTAAATCCAATCCACACCAAACTTGGACAGCAGGAGAGTCAGCCAGAGATCCCCTGTGAGTCTGGTGTCTCTAGCGTGCCGCGGGGCATTCTACCACATCATAAACCGCATAAGCTGAACCAGTTTGTTTGGCCACTAAAAGTTCATGATGGTTTGTAGTACGCAAACCAGGCACACCATGAACCATGGCATAGGATGCCATGGAGTCCACTTTCCTAAGCATTTTACCACTTCGTGCCCATCCCTACTTTTGTGTTCCTCTTGCTTCAGGTATTTTTCACTGCCGATTTCAACGGCAGGTTTTTGTTCCAGAAATAACCTGGTGTAATATCAAGCCAGACACTAGAGGGAGCAAAACACATGCGGAACAGGAAGAAAACCCAAAGTAACAGGAACAAACAAGTGAGGAAACTGAAAATGCAGAAAAGCCCTGTTAGCAGAGTGAGCTAAGAGGGCAGCAAGTAGGTCAGGCCTCTAGTACTGAGCATCAAGATATAAACATAGGTCTACATGACGCCAATAGGATCAAAAGTCCATGAATGCATGTAATATTTCCCAATACTGCAATTAAGTCCAGATACTAATCCTTCAGTACTAATACTAAGACATCAAAACAGCAGTTTACCTGGTCCAATCTGGAGAGATGATAAAAATAATTGATGTCCCGAGGAACTGGAAAGGTACAAAAGGACAGAACATTTTCTTTCACTGCTAAGAAAGTCCCGCCCCGCCAGCCAGCTGATCAGCAGTGGGAGGTGGGTCCTGGGGGTCTGGTTGCCAAGTCTTACCGTAGTAATAGCGGGTAGTCCTGGGTCCTCTCCTGGAGTCCTTGCGGGTGGGCAGGTTGCCAGGTGATGCTCTAGTAATCGCCCTAAAACTCTATGGTACCATAGAGTTTTCAGGGCGATTGCTAGCGTGTTGCTCAGCGATGTGCCCAGAAGTGATGACATCACGTCTGGGTGACATCATCATGCTGGGCACGTCAGCCTGATCTGGCCACTTTGGGGGTGGGGTTCTCCCTGCCAGCTGGTTGCAGACCGGCAGATTGGGGGGGGGGGGCTTTTAGCAGGGGAATCCCTGCCCCCCGGGGGGACTTGGCAGCCCTACCTTTGTCATTGGGCCAAACCACTTTGTAAATGGCGAACGACTCAAAAGATACTTAAAGAGACTTTAAGAGGAATAGTTGGTCCTTTCCTGAGGCCCTTGTAATCACAAGAAAGAAGAGGAAATGGGATTTATACCCCGCCCTTCACACCTGCAGCTGCCTGTGGAGGAGTGGGGAATCAAATTGTAAAAATGTAAAAATTGTTAAAAATTGATCCATAGCCGTAATGTCCCACACTTTCAGGAACCAGTGTTTCAGTGTTGGTATTTGTTTTGTCTTCCAGTTTTGTGCAAGTATAATTTTTCCTGCCATCAGTAAGAAGAAGAGCGATTGGATTTATACCCCGCCCTTCACTACCCAAAGGAGTCTCAGAGCGGCTTACAGTCTCCTTTCCCTTCCCCTCCCCACAACAGACACCCTGTGAGGTAGGCGGGGCTGAGAGAGCTCTGAGAGAACTGCCCTTGAGAGAACAGCTCTGAGAGAACTTGTGACTGATCCAAGGTCACACCTGCAGCTGACTGTGGAGGAGTGGGGAATCAAACCCGGTTCTCCCAGATTAGAGTCTGCGCTCTTAACCACTGCATGAAAGATGCACACACTCTGATAGAAAAGTGTTGATGCAGTTTTTCGCCGATCACTGAGGAAATGGCACTAGTAGATAGACATGTACCATCCTCACTTTTTAATAATTTCTGCTCTGGCTTTTTGTATTCCTATAGCTGGGCTACTTCAACACTGAGATAAATATCAGAATCTAGCACTAAAAGCAAACATTTTGCCAGATGAAGGCTGTAGTCCACAGAACCAAATGGTCCTAGAGGCCAATAACATTTTTGGAGGGGAAAGAACAGCAGATGACCCTCATGAACAAAAGTATGAGGGGCAGAGGGTAAAATGTCAGATCACCAGTTTTGGGTTGGGGAATTCCTGAAGTTTCTTTGGGGGGAGGGTAGAGTCTGGGGAGGGACCTCAGCAGTATTTGATGCCATGGAGTCCACTTTCCCAAGCAGCCATTTT
Source organism: Lepidodactylus listeri (assembly GCA_029233225.1). NCBI lineage: Eukaryota > Metazoa > Chordata > Lepidosauria > Squamata > Gekkonidae > Lepidodactylus > Lepidodactylus listeri. The sequence goes on from JARCFY010000004.1 coordinate 145,848,046, forward strand.
CTTCAAGAGAACTGATCTCTGTCAACTGGAAATCAGTTGTAATCCCAGAAGTTCCCCAACCACCAGGGTTGCCTGTTGAGGCTGAAAAGCTGGTGGGGGACTCTCCGGGAGCATCTGGGAGAGGGGAGGGAAGAAACATGATTGAACTTTGAAGGGATTTCTGGCTGTCACATTTAAAGGGCCTCCTTTCAAATGCCTTCCCTCCACTGGAAATAATGGAGGATGTGGATACTTGGGGGGGGGGGGGCTCATAGAATTGGACCCCCTAATCCAAATGTTTTGAAACTTGGGGTTAGTTTTGAGGAGAGGCACCAGATGCTATGCTGAAACTTGGGTGCCTCTATCTCAAAAAACAGCCACCCTAGAGCCCCAGATACCCATGGATTGATTCTCCATTATACCCTAAGGGGACTGGTCTTCATAGGGTTTAGTGGAGTGCTCAGCAGAGACCCCCCCCTTTCTAATAACCCTGAAGCAGGGGGAAGGGCCGCCAAACCAGGGAATCCCCTGCTCCCAGCTGGGGACTGGCAAACCTACTGTGAGATTGCGCCAATAGATGTAGTCCACAACAGGTCTCCTTAAACAGAAAGTCCTTGATTTGCAGAAAAGATCTTGTTGGTCAAACACACTTCTTCTGTTAGTAATGCCCAAGCATAGGGATACAACTATAATTATACTTGATATGAAATAAGCCCCCTTCAACGTCCACCAATCAACTGGGAGGATTATTGGCGCCCAAATATACTGGCCCACTGTTCCCAAGGAAAGTGCGGTAAATTATATTCCCAGGCAAAGACACTGTTAGGATTTGTGGGGCGGATGTTCCCAAGAAAAAAATTAAGCAAAGGAGCACATAGCACCTGTGAATAATATAACACATAGCAGGAGGCTTTCAGCTCAAGGCGTGAGCTAGGGAAAAGCGAAAGAGAGATAAGAGTGAAGAAAAGCGAATGAGCAACAAGCATGTGCAAAGCGAGCAAGACGCGCATTCCTGCGATGGGAGTCACTCTGCTGACGCTATCTCCCATCCGGGACCTAGAGGAATAAGTACTGAACTCACAACAAAGGCAAGGTTAATTGACCATCAGAAAAGGCGATAGAAACCTTAGGCATTGGTATATGATACGATTGCAACAGAATTATTGATAATAATAGTCAACAGGAACCTACGGCAGTGCTAACTGACACCTACCAGCCACCATCTGGAGGTTAGCAACCCTGGTGAAATGGAGGAGAGGCTCAATAATGCAAACTGCTTCAAGTCCCCTTTGGGGAGAAAGGTGGCATATAAATGAATGAAAGAAAGAAACATTTGTTAATCTTTCACTTTTCTTCTTGAGAGCAAAGCAAAACAGTGGCTCTGGACGCTCTGCCTCGGAAGATAAATATGGCTCCCTGTCTCTGGGTTGCCTGGAAAACATCACAAACATACATCAACTGAACACTGTGAAGCAATTACCTAAATGGTAAAAAGGAGGGGAAATGAAGAAGAGGCTTGAGGTCCATTTGCATTGGTGCTGATTTATTTTTTCTGCTAATGGATAGCAGGTTTGCTTTATATCTCCCTTTCGGGAGGAAGAATTTTCCGTAACAGTCAGGTTGTTGTTGTGGGGTTTAAAAAAAAAAAAAGCAGAACAATTTAAACAGGTAACCCTCGAAGTAGCACCTCTGAGAGAAAGCAGTTCTCAGCTGCTGCAAGTTAATCACTTCTGCCAGAGTAAGCAACAGTTCTGATAACAAGCTGGCAGGTGGGGGGTGATGTCTTCTATAGCAGTCAAGAAATCTAACACTTAGGCAGGAAAACTCTCTTAAAGGAGACCAGTTTCTTGACACAGGGATGCCTAGAGGTCACCTACTCCAACCCCCTTGCTCAGTGCAGGAATTAGTCAACTACAGCACCCTACTCTGCTTAACGGAGGGCATGCCTTTAAAAAAATGTTGTAAAATGATTGAAAAAAAGCATTTACAGGAGAAATTCTTGTGGGACTGTGCCTTTAAGAAAGGGGGTATAGCCCCCAAAAGCCACACCATCTTGTTCTATATATCCCCCACACATAAGGTGTAATTAGAACTAAGTGTGAGGCTTTGTTCTGGCTACACTTGAAGCTCTAACTGGGTAGCTAACCCCCCAGGTATGACCAGGTGACCTCCCAGAAGCACTACTGATCTCCAGGAGAGATCCTGGAGATCAGTTCCTCCAGGAGAGATCAGTTCCTCTGGAGGAAGTAGCAGTTTTGGAGAGTGGACTCAATAACGTTATACCCCACTGAGGTCCCTCCCTTCCCCATACCCTGCCTTCCCGGGCTCTACTCCCAAATCTCCAGGAATTTCCCAACTTGGTGTTGGCAACCCGATCTCTAGACGAGGTTTACGAATGACAGTCTTGAAGACGATGTTCTAGTGTGGTTTTTTGCACCAGCCCCATTATAAATAAACACATGTAACATGGAAAGATGGGAGGGATCGTACATCCTGATCTTGTCAGATCTTGGAAGCTATCTGGAGTTGGTGTTTGGATGGGAGACCACCAAGGAAGGCTCCACAGAGGAAGGCAATGGCAAACCATCTCTGCTTCTCACCTGCCTTGAGAGCTGGGGTCACCCTAATTTGGTCGCGGCTTGACAGGACTGACATGTGTACATAACATGGAATCATTCCAATTCTATGCAGTCCAGATGACACAATATCCGGCAAATGGAAAGAAGCCTCAACGCTCGTTCTACCTGTCCAGCCTTTACAAATCTCATGCCGTAAACGGTCCAGGCATCTTCCGGGGAAAGAAGATTCTCCGAGCGATTACAGAGCCACGGCTGAGCTCTGCACTCAGCAAAATGATTTAAATTAGTCATGTCAAGGTATTCGCAGCCATTGGCACGACTTAATTAATTGTCTTGTACCAGTTCCTGCAAGGTGCCACCCTTCCCTATAAACAAAATAGCTTAAATTGCCGGTGTCAAAGTAATGCACTAGACAAATTAGTTGCTGAACTAGAGCGGCTAATAAATGAGCTCTCTCCATGATACACATTTAATTTGCAAATATTATCGAGAGTCAGTGACGAAGTTTTAGAAATGCTGTATTATTGAATTAAAGAGATTGGATAGAACCCTATGCTTAGTTCCTGAAATTATGGATGGTGCTCCCAGTATGTAACACCAGGTCATGTCTTGGGGTTCCCATTTGCTCGTTGATGGAGGGAGACCTCCAGGTATTTGCAGCCCTTGCCTGCTGATGTTCACTTGATAGGTGGGTAGAAACTACAACTAAATTGGGGGAGGATCATCTTAGAGATAATTTTTTAAAAGAAAAACAGGGCCTTGTCAACTTACAGGAAGTTCTGACCATGGAGTTCTTGGTGATTCCTAGAGCTACTTGGAAGTGGCAAGGGTAGCTCTCGGAATCACCAGAAACTCTGTAGCAATCTTACCACTACCGGGTAGCTCTAGGAATCTCCAGAAGCTCTATGGTCAGAACTTCCTGTAAGTAAACAAGGCCTTATTTTTCTTTTTAATTTTTTTTTCTCCTGGGATGCTGCCCCTCTTACAATCCTCCACCATTTTCCAGGCACTGTCTGGCAACCCTGCTGACTAGGGTTGCCAGCTGTGGGATGGGAAATACCTGGAGATTTGGGGGGGGAGGGGCAGAGCCTGGAAAGGGCAGGATCTGGAGCGGGGAAGGATTTCAGTAGAGTCCACCCGCCAAAGCAGCCATTTTCTCCAGGGAAATTTATCTTGGCCATCTGGAAATCAGTTGTAATAGTGGGAGATCTCCAGATGCTACCTGGAGACTGGCAACCCTACTGGTGTGTCTTGGTCTGGCTGGAGACCAAAGCCTATGCAGACAGGAGGAGAGGCAGGAATAGCAGAGTCCCTAGCCCAGTTGCTAGCTCTGCCACGTCACCACCAAGTAAAAAGCTACTGCCAACCTCCCTTCCTTCATCAAGGAAGGAAGGAAAACATGAAGAAGCTTGTCTTCTGCTGGATTTGAACCTGCCCACCATGCCCAGACCACTGAGGTGAATGGACCAACCCAACCCTGAGGGAAAATCTCCCTGACACAAGCTGTGTCACAAGCTGAATACGGGTTCCACGTGTGGAAAATTCAAGATCGGACCTTGGCATCTGCATTCGAAAGATCTGAGACCGCAGAAACTGAGAAAGACCTTCCTGAACTGGAGATCCTGAAGAGACACTGCCAGTCAGAGGAGACACCACTGAGGCGGACGGAGCCGTGGTCTGACTTGGAACAAATCGACTATAATTTGGAATCAGTTCATCCAGGAAGCTAAACCTTGCCCTGTATCGGATACTTGGAGGGTCAGTCTTACTAGGAAAGTTGCCCCCACTTCTGAGAGTATCTTTCCCCCATGGAAGTCATCGTTTCTAGCTCTGTAGATAGATCCAGGTAGTCAGCCGTGTTGGTCTGAAGCAGTAGAACAACTTTAGAGTCCAGTGGCCCTTTTAAGACCAACAAAGGTTTATTCGAGGAATGAGCTTTCATGTGCAAGCACACTTTTTCAAATACATACCTTGAAGAAACCTTTGTTAGTTTTATTAAAGGTGCCACTGGTTTCTAGCCCGATGCACACGTTACCTCGGTAAAGGCACAGTTTGTTTCACGCATTCAGCTATACACGAGTAGCCAGTACAACTCACACAGCACAGCTTGAATGTGTGCTGTCCACGGGGTCCCCGTAAGGACCTGTACCACTGCATTCTGGACCAGCTGATTTTTCTGGGTCAGTCTCAAGGGTAGGCCCATGCAGAGTGAGTTATAGTAGTCCAACCTGAAGGTAACCGTTGCATGGATTAGGTTAGGTTAGGTGGTTAGGTCAGGGCGGGACAGGTAGGGGGCCAGTTGCCTGACCTGGCGCAGTTGGAAGAATGCCAGTCTGGCAACATTTGTGATCTGGGCCTCCATTGATAAGCAGGCATCCCAAATCATGCCCAAGCTCTTGATAGTTGGAGCTGGTGTTAAGGGCATGCCATCAAGAGCTGGGACTCAGCACCCCAACCCTGAATCCTCCCTGCCTGGCCACAGACCCTCCGTCTTAATAGGATTCAGTCTCAGCCGGCTCTGTTTTAACCATCCCACCACTGCCTCCGACCCCTCAGCCAAAACCAGTGGGGCAGTATCCGGCCAGCCACCCATCAACAGGCATTATATCTCCCGACTACAGTCTCCTCAGAGAAAATGGCTGCTTTGGAGAATGGATTCTATGGGATTATACCTTCCTGAGCTCCTCCCTCCAAGCCCTGGCCTCCTAGGGTTGCCGGGTCTGGGTTGGAAAATACCTGGAGACTTTGGGGGTGGAGCCAGGAGAAGGCGGGGTTTGGGGAGGGGAGGGGCCTCAGCATGGTACAGAGCCACATAGAGTCCACCCGCCAAAGCAGCCATTTTCTCCAGGGGATCTGATCTCTGCCAGCTGGAGGTCAGTTGTAAAAGTGGGAGATCCCCACAACCCTATACCCTCCCCAGGTTCCACCACCAAGTATCTAGGAATTTCCCAACCCAAAGCATACCAGGTCACTACCCAGCAACCAGTGGGAGGTCTAGGGGTATGGACAAGATGGGGGAACATGATGTCATCTGTGCCACTATGTCACTTCTAGGAAGAAGAAGAAGAAGAAGACTTGGTTTTTATACCCCACTTCTCTCTACCCTGAGGACTCTCAAAGAGGATTACAATCACCTTCCATTCCTCTCTCCACAACAGGCCCCTTGTGAGGTAGGTGGGGCTGAGAGAGTTCTGAGAGAACTGTGACTGGCCCAAGGTCACCCAGCAGGTTTCCTGTGCCGGAGCAGAGAATCAAACCTGGTTCTCCATATCAGAGTCTGCTGCTCTTGACCAGTATGGCACACTGAAAAACCAGACGTGAGATAGATAGCTCTAGGAATCGTCAGAAACTCTATCGTAAAGGATCCCTTAAAATGTTTCTCAATCTAAGAATAGTTTATAATCCACCGTTTAACTATGTGAATATTTTTTTAAAAATTCTTTACAATTACTTGTTCCCTGACAAATATCTAACTTATGGAGGAAAAGTAAAACCAGAACAACAGATAAACATATATAAATAAACTACAATAACCTTGAATAGTTGTAAATGTTTTTACCAAGAATTAAAGGATTTCCAAGCTAATGAGAATTGGGAGATTTTTTTTTTAAAAAAACTCTCCCCTAAGCATAGGAGTTCAGTCAATTTAAATAATGTTGTGATTTGCCAAACATCACTAATCCATTGCTTCACAGAGACTTTTTCTACTGTACCACAAATTTGGGGTATGATCCTTTTCAGTAGTAATTCATTCCCCAAACTTTTCTGCTTCTCTGGAACAAAGTTTGCTATCAAACCCAACAGTAATACTTTTGTCACCTTTGAAACTCTAATACCAGTAATCCGTTCAGTTTCTTCAGTTGTTCTGACTAAGTGCATGCGGTGGTCATTTAAACCCAGAGACCAAAATTTTAAATAACAAATTTAACTGAATGCTACATTCAAGTCAAATTACAGTCCAAACATAGGAAATCCGAAATGTAGACAGCATGAAACGACTTCTAACGTTCCCGTTAGAACTGGCCATTCCATGAGAATGATGTGGGTTTTTTTTTTCTTTTCTGTTTATTTTGATAGTTTTTCATGCTCTGTTTCTTGTGCTAGCCATTAAGTGAATGGACTCCACCACCCTCAAGAATCTTGTGGGATAAGTTTGCCCCCTGTCCTCATCGGGCCCTCCCCATTCTGCTCAGCTGGCCAATGGGAAGGGGAGGATGGCGCTTAAATGGGGAAGACATTGACAGCATCTCAACATACTAACATCACTACCTGTGAACTCAGAACTGACATCAGTGCATCACTGGGGGACACTCTGGCATTTGAGCAAAACTCTATGGCTTAACTGTATGGTTTAACCATAGAGTTTTGCCCAAATACCAGAGCATCGCTGGCTTTGCCAGCGATGTGCTGATATCACTTCCGGTGCACACAGAAAGCGACATCAGCACAACACCGGCTCTGTCAGTGTGTTGCCAGCTCGGGCCTCCGCCCCCCAGTAATTTCATCTGCCCCCCACCGATTGCTGGGGGTGGCTGTCAACCATAGAAATGGTCCCACAAGAGTGGTCACTGTACTAAGTGTTGTACGGTCCCTGTAACTGAATCAGAGTGTGCTTTTGACAGTTCGGGCGCTTGGTGTTTCTCGTCAGACCATTTCCCGTTTTTTAAAACCAGCTTTTTAATGAGCTCCAAAATGCTCATTTAGTGAATTATGCTTATAGATTGATAGATTAGCACAGAAAGTTGATACCAGTTAAATGAAGGATGTCAAAATAAGAAATAAGAGAACATGATGAATGAGAGCGAAAGCCGGGATGACTCAGACAGAGATAAGAGAATTTGCTGACAGCTCAGGCTAAACAATTTGGATTGCATGGCCCTGCTTCTTCACCACGGAAATCCTCATTTGGATTTTGCTGATTGGTTTAATATCACTGTCCACTAGGGTTGCCAAGTCGATTCTACTCACCGGCGGGGGAGAGTCCTTGTTTGCCCGGGAGCTCCCCCAGCCGGTGACGTCACCCAGAAGTGACGTCACCACGTTGGGGCGTTGCCAGGGCAACGCTCTGGCAATCACCTGGCAGGCGGCCAGTTTGAGGCGTGGGCGAGAGGGGCGGTCTCAAGGGGAGCGATGCTTTCGTCGACAGCCCGGATTTTGGGGTCGCTCCTGAAACCTTGACTGGGGAAGGGGTGGGTGGGTGGGGTGTGTGTCACTTGCTGCTCGTGCAAGGAGGAGGCGGCCGCGCGGCGGCATTCTGGAGAGAGGCACTGTGTGAGCTTGAAAGGCTCACCGCGTGAGCTTGAAAGGCTGTCCTCCCCCTGGCCCCGGCTGTCCTTCTGGCCCGGCTCCCAGCGCCTCCTCCTCCTCCTGCGAAACGGGGGAGCACCTCTCAGACGGAGAAACTTCACTGCAGCAGCTTTCGAGGAGCGCGGCTCCTTTTGTCAGGAGGGTCATCATTATGTTTGGGAAGTCGTCCTGGCTGGACGACTTCGGGGGTGGGGTTTCCCCCGCCGGCCGAATGCTGGCCGGCGGATCGGGAACCCCTGTAGCGAGGGATCCCCCGCCCCCCGGGCTGACTTGGCAGCCCTACTGTCCACCCCAACTTGCACAGACTAGGAGTAAGCCAGGTGAAGTGGCCCCTGAAGAGCTGGCAGTACTGAAGGGACCCCATGGCTCACTTGGATACCGGTGACCCTTCAGGAGAACTGTCCTCTTACATTTAAGGGCCGAATCCATCCCTACTGTAAGCTTTTGGCCCCATCTAGCATTTGCCCTGCCATTTTACCAAACCCATGCTGGAACAGAAATTCCCGTGTGCATTGCATGCCACTTTCACTTTGACTGATTGTTGGATTTTATGGCAGTGTCCAGACTGCATGCCGCTTTCAGTTCCTCGGTTTTATGGTGGCTGTCTGCATAGATTTATGGCCCTTTTGTGGCCGTTCAGGGGTGACTCTGCAGTCAGTAGGCTTTGGCCCGGGGTATCTGAATGTGGTTTTGAGCCACATCTTTTTTCTGTTCCAGTGTGGGTTTGGTAAAACAACGGAGCGAATGCTAGATGCAGATTGGGCCTTCGTTTCAGCCCATTTTCTGTCCCCCTCGGGTTAATCGTTCCTGTTAGATCTACTCAATTTTTAACATTTTTGTGTGTAGTGAACTAAAGAGCACAGGGAGAGGGACTGAATCATCTGAGTGCTGGATGTCACATCTCCTGCTATAGACTTCCCAACAGCAACCCTTGGATTTCTGCCACCTAGGGTTGCCAACTGTGGGCTGGGAAATTCCTGGAGATTCGGGGGCAGAGCCCAGGGAGGGCAGAGTATAATACCACAGAGTGTGCTTTCTAAAGCTGCCATTTCCTCCAGGGGGAACTGATCTCTGTGGTTTGGATATAAGTGGTAATTCTGGGAGAACTCCAGGTTTCAACTTGGTAACTTTATCACTCACCTACCTGAGCCAGTGACAGGCTAGTTTGGGAACGATGCAACTAGGGCTGCCAGCCCCCAGGTGGGGCCTGGGGATCTCCCGCTTTTATAACTGATCTCCAGCTGACAGAGATCAGCTCCCCTGGAGGAAATGGCTGCTTTGAAGGGTGGACTCTATGGCACTGTACCTTGCTGAGGTCCCTCCCCTCCCCAAACCCCACCCTCTCCTGGCTCCACCCCCAAAGTCCCCAGGTATTTTCCAACCCAGACTTGGCAACCCTAGATGCAACATCCTTAAATACCTTCAGGTACCTACCCGTTAGAAGAAGAAGAAGAGATTGGATTTATACCCCGCCCTTCACTCATTTGGAGTCTTAGAGCGGCTTACAAACTCCTTTCCCTTCCCCTCCCCACAACAGACACCCTGTGAGGTAGGTGGGGCTGAGAGAGCTCTTTCCCAAGCTGTCCTTGAGAGAACAGCTGGTACAGAGCTATGGCTTGCCCAAGGTCATCCAGCAGGTGCAAGTGGAGAAGTGGGGAATCAAACCAGGTTCTCCCAGATTAGAGTCCGCGCACTTAACCACTACACCAAACTGGCTCTCAGTTAGCCCTCCTGTAGCAACTAATGCTATTCCCAGCCTAACCAGGCAAAGTTAAAAATATGACCAATCACAAAGTCAGTGTGGAGCAGATGAAAAAGTTCCTCACCTAGGCCAGTTTAGGAGACTCCAAAACCTCTTGCTCTGCCACCATTAAGGTGACCGACTGTTGTGTTTGTTTTGAATATGAAGCAGTAATAGCTTGAAAAGGGCTCTGGTATCCTAAAGCTCCAATTCCTGTTGGCTGATTAATAAAGACTCCCATTGGTCCTGAAGCCAATCTAGATACCCAGTCACTGAGCCCTGCTTGGGTCCTATAGTATTGCTTGTATATAGTTACATTGTTGAAAGTTATGTGTTGGAACAGTATAAATGAAAGTGCTGCTCTCATAGAGCTGTCTTTTGAGCTGAACGATGTCACTGAATAAAAGCCTGCTTGTTTGAATTCATCGCCTCTTGCTCAATACTGAAAACTGACCAAACACACAGTGGGGCAGAATTTCCATAATACCTCATGCTAAAAAACTGGCACTCAGCTGTTCTCCAGTTCCCCTACGCTGGGAAACAAACTCTTGCACTTCCTTCACATTCTGCTTCAAAACATACATTGTCTGTGATTTCCAATCTTAACTCCTCACCCACAATAATACAACATCTAATTAGAGGAGGAGGAGGAGGAGGAGATTGGATTTATACCCCGCCCTTCACTTGGAGTCTCAGAGCAGCTTACAAACTCCTTTCCCCTCCCCTCCCCACAACAGACACCCCATGAGGTAGGTGGGGCTGAAAGAGCTCTGACAGAAACTGCTCTTTTTCAAGAACAGCTGTGCCAGAACTATGCCTAGCCCAGGGTCATCCAGCAGGTGCAAGTGGAGGAGTGGGGAATCAAACCCGGTTCTCCCGGATTAGTTCTGTCAGAGCTGTTCTCTCAAGGGCAGTCCTCAGGAGAGCTCTCTCAGCCCCGCCTACTTCACAGGGTGTCTGTTGTGGGGAGGGGAAGGGAAAGGAGATTGTAAGCCGCTCTGAGACTCCTTTGGGTAGTGAAGGGTGGGGTATAAATCCAATCTCTTCTCTTCTTCTTTTTCAGGATAGGACCTACCTTTTTGTTCTCTTTACAAGGGGATATAGGAGAAACATAACAGTTCAGTTATACTGGTGTCAAAAGAATTAAGCCTGATCTGGATGGCCCAGGCTAGACGAATGCTGTCAGATCTCAGATGCTAAGCAGGGTTAGCCCTGGTTAATACTTGGATGGGAGACCACCAAGAAAGCCCAGGGTCGCTACACAGAGGCAGGCAATGGCAAACCTCCTCTGGAGTCTCTTGCCTTGAAAACCCTACTGGGTCATCATAAGTTGGCTGTCACTTCAGCACTTTCCACCACCAAAAGAATTAAATTCCTAGAAGAAATATCAGAGAGACAGTTAAATTATAACCTGTACATTTCTGATATATTCTCTCTAATGGGCGTATTCCTTCAAGCAGAGCTAAGGCTGAAAGCTTGTGAAATTAGACACAGAAAATGAGAAGCTCCTTTCACTGGACTGCCTCCTATTTGACACTCTGGACAAGCGAGGGCTTTAAGTATTGCCTGTTGTGTGAGTCAAGCACTTCATGGCCCGCCTAAGTAGTAGGCGACCTAAGATAATACTGTCCGTTCTGTTTTATGTTGCCCTGTGAAATGGTTTTGCTTGACAGAAAGACTCCGTCTTTGATAAGGTACGACCTTGCCAGATTGTTCCGGTAAATGATAGATACAATGATCACTGGTCCTATAGCTGCAGTTATCATGTGAAATTGGCCATATGAATCAGAGTAGTAGGCTCGATTGTTTGCATACAAAACACATTTTTGCTGGAAACAGCAATAGGGATGCCACATCTGCCTTCCTTGGAGAGGTTACACAGAATTGACATCAGTACACAGGTGGCACCAAGCTAAAGAGGAAGGGTTGGTTCAGGTGTGGCGCATTGTGCCATGTCCTTTCATAACTGGCAGCCAGGCACTGAAAAACACAACTAGCGGAATCTGATGGTGTCATTTTTGTTGGGTTGTACCAATTCAGAGATCAAAGTGGAGGGACTGCATACATGACAGATAACAAAGATTCCCTGGACTGGTGTTTGGCTCGCAGGTATTGTGTGGAAGGAGATGAATTCCGGAAGAACCCTTCTGTGCTGTCTTGGCTGGTTGCTACAGAGACTACCCACTGTAAGCGGGAAACACAGTCTGGAGTCAAGATAAATAACAAAGCCAAAGGTCAGGTAGCCAGGAAGTCAGTTCAAGGTTTCAAGGACAAGGAGTGGCTGCTACACACAGAGAAGCAGGTCTGAATATGCAGAGTTGCTGCTACACACACAGAAGCAGGTCTGAATATGCAGAGTTGCTGCCACGCTGAAGCAGGTGCACCGAGTGTTTTTGAGCAGGTCCTCCCTTCCCTTGGAGTTGAGTTTGCGAAGGCTTACAACTCCTCCTGTTGCCTTTGCAGAAGCTGCAGTCTGGCACTCCTTCTTCGCTCCTGCATAGTCAGCCTCTGGCGTGCCCTCCGTTTGGGGTACTCAGGAGAACTAGGCGGGAAGTCTAGCCTCGGGGTATCTGCAACTGGGGGTGCTGGGCCAGGCTCAGGATCCTTCTCTTTTTCTGGCTGTACCTCCTGTGCAGCTGCTGAGAACTCTTCCTCCTCAGGTACTGTTGAGGGTTCTTCTTCTGGGCTGACTCCAGAGGACGCTGGGTTGCTCCCTGCCTCTTCCTCATCTGATGAGTAGTCAGCCTCAGCAGAACCAGTACCCATGACACCTTCTCCTGAAACAAACCTATCCTATGATTAATAATAGTGGGGAAAGGGAGATCAGTTTCCAGGGTGGGTCCTAACCCCTCCTTTAATCAAAGCAGCAGAAAGTCCCGGAAGCTGCACCTTTGACATGCGCCTGAGGTAAACGACAGCAGAAAAGGAAATCCTTAGCACTCTCCTTGGACAGAGGGGCTGTGGTTCAGTGGTAGAGCCTCTGTTTGGTATGCAGAAGGTCCCAGGTTCAATCCCCGGCATCTCCAGCTAAAAGGATCAGGTGGTAGGATAAGTATGCTGACCCCCTGTCTATCAGGAGGGGTTGTTTCAACCAGCAATTGGCCCCTTAGGGTATCCCAGGCATCTTGTCATAAGTGGACCCAAAGATGGAAGCCAGGACTGGCAGGCCCCATAATCATGCCAAGGCAGTGACCCTGGAAAGCCCATGAACCTTTGCTCTGACAGCTGTGACTCCTTCACCTACCCTGCTGACATCTTCATGCTCCGGACAACAGACTTGCCTTGCCCCAGAGTTACTTCCTTCAATCTCAGTTGTTAATCGTATCTCATCTTTCCTTCTCACACTTCCTTGATAATGACAAGTCTTGATGTCTACTCCTTTCCCATACCCCAAACCCAGGTGACTCATCAAGCAGTACTGTTTCTGTTTTGATTAGTTTAAATTAGCAATCCATTAGCCCTCCAGCCACTGAAGGAGTAATCAGGAACCCAACAAAAACCGCAGTTTGCATCTAGAAGAGTATCTCCAGCCTCTTTCGTCCATTCCTGGGAACTCTGTACAAAGTTCCCAAACTACGTTGCTCTAGCCCTGATTAATCTCATCCGTCCTTTGTTCTGATGGATCTCTTGCATTAACAAGCCCTCTGGACACCTTTTTTTAAAGGTATAACTAGACCAGCGGATCCCCAGTCTCTGTGTGTCTGCCCCACACATCAACTGCCAGGTCACCCCCAATTTTTTTGGGCCATTTCCCATCTTTCCAGTCTCTGCTGCATGGACTCCTGATCTCCTGGTCTCCTGATCTTCCCCAACGCCCTTGTATCATTCCCACTCACCTGTGTACTTCTGTTACCGCTCATGGCCTGCCTCATTGTTGGGGGAAATTAGCTATGCGGCTGGGCAGGCCAGAGGGGTATCAGGGGTCACACACCTGTTTATACCAAGGTCCGGTACAGTGGGAAGACTTCAGATTTGAAGAGTAAATGAAATCATTTTTATTGAAGAATTCCCCTGATTAGAAGCACACTAAGCATTCCGGAAAGAGCAAGCAATTCAGAACTAAGAAAGCAGAGGGGATGATAGCAAATAGAGGGGTCAGTTACGGGGTTATACTACCTGTCCAGACATGCAGAGGTCCTTGAAGAGAATAGCACCAATGGCCAGTGTTACGCGCTAAGGAGGAGGCCCAAAGGAGAGACATTGGAGGTGTGCTCAAAGTATAGGCGCCATCCTGAGGGCACACCTTGATGGCCATGTGGTTGGATGGATACAGACATTGGGACACAATGTGGAGCAATGGGAGGCCTTGAGGGGTTTGTCTCAGGTGAAGACAAATATTACCTGGACCAATAAGGGGTCTCAGGGGGTGTGCTGGCAGGAGAAGCAAAACCAGGTGTGACCAATGAGGTCCCAGAGGGGCAGAGTCTGGATTCACAATAGTATTGATGAGATTCGCCAGGTGCTGGACGTCTCTACTGGAGCTGGTTGAATGGGTTTGATGATCACTAATGGGCCTGCCAAGGCAGGTTGAATAGGTTCCCAGGTTCAGACAAAAGGTGGGGAAAGGTCCCTGATTAGCGTCAGGAAGGATCGCTAAACATTTGTATGCTTGATTGATTTATCTTGGTGTCCTGAGGGATGGAGCAGGAAGGACAACTGTGGAGACTGTCCGCAACAAAAGATTTCCATATAGACATAGGTATCACATAGACATAAGTTTCACTCAAAAGGGCTCAGTGAAGTTCTGGAGGCAGAAAGGTTATTTGCCAGGTGGCCTCTGAACAGCCTTTAGAAATGCAGATACTTTACCTGGTGGAACTCACTGTTATTCCATATGCTGGGTAGAGGGGGAGCTCAGAGATTTTCTTGGAGGGCTGCCTGAGATTGAAACCCTTTGGCAGAGCTGTTGCTATCTCTGTGTTTCAGGCCAACAGAGCCTTCCTTGGCCTGACTTTGTGGGTCTCTGGTTCAGATTAGAAGTGGGGTGCCCCCTTATTTAGGGCTACCTGTGTAGCCTCTGGGCTACAGTTTGAACTTTCTATATCTATGCTGTACCTGCCAAAATGTTTCAGAACTGACACAGTATTGATCATGCCTGGAACTTGTTTAACTCAGTAAAGCTTTTCACTGCCAAAGACAGTCTGCTTGTGGATGACTTGACCAGGAAGTTAAATGTGGTTGTGCTGGTGTTTTTGGGCAACTCCCTATTTACAGAAAGGCTGAACTTAATAGCATTATGGTCAGTGTTCTCAACTGGTGCTATCATGTTTACATCTCACACCAGGTCTTGAGCATTAATTAGACCAAGTCCAGGATCGTCTCTCCCCTAGTAGGTTCTGTGACCATCTGCTCCATGGCTCAGTCATTGAGAGAAGAGATTGGATTTATACCCTGCCCTTCACTACCCTAGGGAGTCTCAGAGCAGCTTTCCCTTCCCCTCCCCACAACAGACACCCTGGGAGGTAGGTGGGGCTGAGAGAGCTCCGACTGAGAACTGCTCTTTTTCAAGAACAGCTGTGCCAGAACTATAGCTTGCCCAAGGTCATCCAGCAGGTGCAAGTGGAGGCGTGGGGAATCAAACCCGGTTCTCCCAGATTAGATTCCGCATACTTAACCACTACACCAAACTGTGTGTTTTATTTCTGTATGTGTGCAATTTATTAGGATTTTCTTCTGTTTGATAGAAATAAAGCCTTTGGTTAAGCAGCTGTCTAGTTACTGAGATTTCTCTTAAAGGGAAAGATCCACATAGACATAGGCAGGACGATCCTTGCTAATACCTCACCTCTCGCTGAGGCCGACCATTTAGCTAAATTCCCCCCAGAAACTGAAGGCAGTGATTCAGCTTCTTAAATCTAAGCTGGTAGGGGGTCACAGTAGGTGACGTGAAAGACCTTACTCTGAGGTTCTGGAGAGCAGCTGCCAGCCTGAGTAGATAAAGTTGACCTCGATGGGCCAAGAGTCTAATTCAGTAGAAGGCAGCGTAATGGGTTCATCTGTGACAAAGTGAGATGGCCCCCAGTTGGCAGCTTTCGGTGGAAGGTGTTTTGTCACCTCCCTACTCAGCTGCACCGACTTCACAGTCTAATAACTAACCCGGTAACCGTGAGAGACTCCATATTGTGAAATGAACGATTGATTTGGGATTGACTAACCTTATTAAATGATACTTCACATGCTAATCAGCTTTACCTCAAGACCAGAGCTGAGTGAGTGAATAGATTTCTAGAGCCGTCTATTAATTATTCTGGAAATATCCTGACTCGCATACTCAGGCTATGATTCTCCTTGTTACATTACCGCTAGATGTTCTTTGTCACTTGATTTAAATATCTGTCTTGTACGCTTTATCTTCTTATACAGATAGCAGTCTATATGTTTCTATCTTATTAAGCTGGCTACCCTGTTTTAGGGGAGGGAGGCAGCGTGGTATAACCCAGGTCTGATCTTGGAAGTTAAGCAGGGTCAGTAGACGAAAGAGGAGGAGATTGGATTTATACCCCACCCTTCACTGCCCAAAGGAGTCTCAGAGTGGCTTACAATCTCCTTTCCCTTCCCCTCCCCACAACAGACAACAGGGCGTAGACTTTGTAATTTCCCCGGGGGGGGGGCTCTTGGAGGTCAGACGATGTCCCCCCTGCTGCCGCCGCCAGAGCCTCCCCCTGCACCCGGCTCCCGGCTCCCCTGGACCCACTCCCCTGAACCCACTCGCTCTCTCCCTCCCTCCCTCCTGGGGCCATCCAGGCGACTGCCCAGTGTGATGACATTACCTGGAAGTGACGTCATCACGCCGGGCACATTGCCAGGGCAACGCTCTGGCAATTGCCCCGAAACTCTATGGTGCCATAGAGTTTCGGGGCGATTGCTAGAGCGTCACCCCAGCAGTCACCCAGATGGCCGAGGGAGGGAGAGAGCAAGTGGGTTCAGGGGAGTGGATTCAGGGGAGTCGGGCGGGGGGGCAGATGGGCCTAAAAAGGGAGGTGGGGAGGCACAGTGGCGGTGGCAGGTGGGCAGCTGCCCCATTTCATGGGGGAGGCTCAGTTCCCCCCAGAAAATTTCAGGGATGGCCTGCACCCCCGAGCCCCCCCCCCCGTAGTTGACGCCTATGGTGTGAGGTAAGTGGCACTGAAAGAGCTCTTTTGAGAACGGCTCCTGAGAGAACTTGTAACTGAGAGAACTTGTAACTGACCCAAGGTCAGTACTTAGATGGGAGACCACCGTGAAAGGCTCAGTAGAGGAAGGCAGCGGCAAACCACCTCTGCTTCTCACTTGCTTTGAAAGCCCATTGATGGGGCTGACATAAGTTGGTTATGACTTGATGGCACATGCGTATGTACCCTGTGTTAAGGTCTCAGAGAGCTATATGCGCTTCTCCACTTAATATTAGGTAAGTGGTTTCGGTATATAAACAATTCCTTTTTGTTCTGCTTAAATTAAATGGCTTGACTGACTTCAAACATTTCTCTTACTTGGTCCATTACGAACTTACCACCTGGTGTCTTCCTTGGAGACACACATTGCCATTTTAAGCAGGTCCGCTCAGAATCCTACTCAGGTTTACTCAGCAGAGGGCCTCTCCCAGGAAAATGCTCTTGGTATCACACTCTCCCATTGACTTCAATCACACTCTCCCATTGACTTCAACTGAATCCACTATGTTTAGAATAGCAGTGCAACCATATTAAAATGTATCTTTGGGGTTGTTTGGAAGAAGATGATGATGATGATGATGAAGAAGAAGAATTTGATTTATACCTGGCCCTTCACTACCCAAAGGAGTCTTAGAGCAGCTTAGAATCTGCTCCCCTTCCCCTCCCCTTAACAAATACCCTGTGAGGTAGGTGGGACTGAGAGCGCTCTTTCCAGGACTGCCCTTGAGAGAGCAGCTCTGAAAGAATTTCTGACTTACCCAAGGTCACACCAGCAGCTGCATGTGGAGGACTGGGGAATCAAACCCGGTTCTCCCAGATTAGTGTCTGCCACTCTTAACCACTACACCAAACAGAATCAGAGAATCTGCTAAAAAAACTTGATGATAGATGTCCTTTATCACTTTTTAAATACATCTAATATGCACATTCTTTAAAGCAATTACAGGCATATTTCCATCCAATTTAGAAGCTGCTCTAGGTGGAATTACATATGGGAGCCCTAAGTACTAAGTGACTTGATATTGTCTCAGAATTTCTAGCATATAATCAGTTTTCCCTACTTCTTTCCCATTTAAGACATTTGAGGTATTTGTTCATCAGGGTTTTTTTGCATATATCCCTAAGTGAGGACCTTAAGGATTTAACTATTGGGAAATAATTATTAGCCTTTTCATCTGTGAATTAAGCAACACATTCCTTTACAGATATTCCCCCCCCCCTCTTTTTTTTGGCTCAGGCTGCCTTGTTTTAAATAGTTAATTAATCTAAGGCATTTTCTCTCTTTTTTCTTAAAGGGACCGTTCCCAGAACGCTGCCTCTTATGACGTAATTGTCCACCTGAAGATCCAGAGAGGTCCCCTGTGCTCCCAAAGCCAGACTTGCTGCGCTTGCAGCTTTCCCAGGAGGTGGAAATTCAGGGCCTTCTTGGAATGGCCCCAAAGAACGCGAAGTGATTCTTTACAAGCAGCCCCAGCAGCCCTGGCTGTCCTGTGTTCGAATCTGCTGCGTTCCACCAGCCTCTTCACCACATCCTCTTTTTGTGTCCAACTCAGCTGGACTAAGTGTAGCCAGCCTTGGCTGCGCACAGCCAGAGGAAGGGGGCTGGCTTGCCTGCCCGCCCCCTGCAAACCAGCCTCCCACATCGCCCCCCTTGGCCGCCCCCCGCAGGGAAAGAGACTCTCCTCCCCAGCCCACGTATCTTCCTCGCCCCCCAGGACCTCTCTCGTGCCTCCCCAGCCAAGTTGCTACAAGAAGGAGGCTGAGCACATGGAGGCAAGGGAGGAAGGGGAGGAGAGAGAGGCTCCTGGACACCCCCCCATGCCCCCCTGGGCCGATCCTCCTCTTCCTCCATCACCACTACCTGCCCCTTCCTAGGAGACATTTGAGAACTTGGACGGATCATGAGGAAGCCCAGAAAGGACGCCCCATGTAGACCTCTCATTCTGCCTCTTGGGCCCAGGAAAGGTGAGGCTGCCATCTGGTGGTCTCTGGCAAACGCTGAAGGGGGAAATCGAGGTGGGCAGCCGTGGTGGTCTCCAGCAGCACAATAAAAGTCGAGTCGGGGGCACCTGTTGAGACCCAGCCAGCCTTATTCCAGGTAGAAGATTTGGTGGGCACGCACACTTCTTCAGAGCCAATGAAAGGGAAATGAAGTAATTGCGGAATGTTTAATTTAAGGAATCGACTATTATTATTGAATTAACTGTGTAAATGTGTACTCTGTCACAGCAGTGTGATTTCGTTTACATGAACTCTCCTAGGGATAAAAGGGAAGATTACCACACGATTGGGCAGCGAGGAGCCTTGGAAAGTTCCCAAGAATACTAAATCAAAAGAAGACATATGGGAACCTTCCCTCTTTATGAGAAGCATGAGGGGACTCATAATAAAGGAAGGGAAGAGTAAGGAAGAGACACAGCAGAAACTGGAAGGCAAAAATGGAAGAACTTGACAGGAAAATGGAGCATTGGGCCTATATCCTACCACTCCACTTAGCAGCATTCGATGCCTCCTTCTAGAAGAAGAGCCACTTGACAGAGGAAAGCTCCTCACACTGGCGGAAGGTTTCAACATTTGCTGAGTGGAGTACAGGGACACATGCCGCTCAGTGGAAATACAAGATGTTATGGCTGACTACCCTTCTTAAAATGTAGGTAGAATAAGGGAATAGAAAAAAGAAGAGGTTACAAACTGGATCGGGCTTAAGTTTAATTTGTTAGTTATACAGATGGAATGTAACCTCATTTTTGCTCTTTGTTTTTTCTTTAAAATAAAAAGGAGTATAATATACAAGGATATGAATTATGTTTATGAAATACTAGGAATAAGGCCCGTTGTGGAGATAAATACAGCGGGTTCTAGAAAGAGGCTCTGGGCGAGTGCCATGGCTGTCAGTGTCAATTTGCTGTGGTGACCTCAGCTGGGTATAATGACACAAAGTTCACCAACACACACACAAACACACACACAAACAAACACAAACACACACACACACAAAAACACACACAAACACACACACACAAACACACACAAACACAAACACACACACAAACACACAAATGCAAACACACAAACACACACACAAACACACACACACAAACACACACACAAACACACACACATGTACACAAACATACACACACTAATGCAAACACACACACACAAACACATATAAATGCACAAAGAACACACACACAAACACACACACACAAACACACACTAATGCAAACACACAAACACACAGAGAGAAACACAAACACACACAAACACACACACACACAAACATACACACACAAATACACACACAAACACACAAAGAACACACACACATACACACAAACACACGCACACACACACACAAACACACGCACACAAAGCACACACACATACACACACACAAAACACACACACACACACTCGTCATTGGAGGAAGCGCTTCGGGCACTTCACACAGCACCCTATAGCGCTTCAGGACCAGTACAAAGAACAGAAGAACGCTTGGGAGGAGGTTTCAAGGTAAACCGGCTCAGGAACGCTTCCCCAACAAGAGAGGCACGTTTCTGTGTGAGAGGGCCAGAATGTTCCGTTAGGGAACCGGTACTAATACGGTTCTGTGTAAAACGCCTGACAGAAACCGTTACTGAAGAGTTCCTGAAATGGAACATAATGGCTGTGTGAAATTCCCCACTGTGATGTAGCTCATAGTTTTTAGGCTCTGGCTCACACAGTTTTGTCTTAGCTTGGAAAGGATGGCTCCAGAGCAAACTACTTGATGCAGTAGCCAAATCATTTGCTCACAGCTGAAATGCCAGTGGCTCACAAAGCAGAATTTTTGCTCACATGACTCCACAGCTTAGAGGGAGCATTGGTTGAGAGTGTAATGTGAGTAGGCAAAGTTAGGAGTGCCAGGATAGGGCTGTGAGGAAGCCGTCCTCCCCCCCCCCCCCCATCACTACCTATATGTATAATAGAGTGCCCCCTTTCCCATTCTGCCTTTTGCCCTGATCCACTTATACACTAACATTAATGGCTTGAGCATGCTGCATCATGCAGGAGGCTTGAGGACTTTGTCTTTCTTTGCAGTTGGTCTTCCTTGGTAGTAGCCTCACATTGTGGGGAGGCAGGCTCTCACCTTTTCCTCTCTTGCTGCTCCCCCCTCCCCCAGCCAGGCCCAGCTGTTCCTTCCCCTCCCCTTCTCTTTGCCCCATTTGGATGTGATGGGAAGGGAGAGAGGGAAGAAAATGGATCCCTGGCAGTTCTGTCTGTCAGAGGGAAGGTGCTCTGTTCTCTCTGTCAGGCAGAAGTGCCTGGATTCTCTTTCTCTCCCGCCCCCCCCCCATTCTCTTTGTTTTGTTTGGACAGTTAGACCCACCTGGCAGTGGGCAGAGGACCCAGCTCCTAGTCGGTCCTTCCCCTTTGCTGGCTCCCTCCAGAATGAGGCTGAGACGCTGGCTGGTGGTTCTGTGGGCGGGACTGAGGCAAAGCAGGGAGAGAATGCAGCCAATGGCCAGGGTCCCCCTTTTGAGAGGCAGTCAGTCCAGCCTACTGATTTTGGCGCCCCATGGAATCTTGCCCCTTGGAATGTTAAAACGGCTTTATATAATAGGAAAGATGAATATATACTTAATAAAAATATTTTTTAAAAAAAACTTAGCCACTGCTTACTCCCAACTCTAAGTCATTAATGAACAAGTTAACAAGAAGAAGAAACTGAGATCCTTGAATATCCCTCTTGAATCTATGTCGATGTTTTCAGAAATGAAGGTGTTTCACAAAATAGATAGAGTCGTGGAACTTCTATAATGCAGCCAGTAAGACTTGTTCTCCTCTGAATCATGGGATATTTCCCATTGTAGGATGCCTGTCCAGTTATTTTTTCCAGCCGCAATCTCCAAAAATGTGCAGAATCTTTTCACTGGCCAGGGTACCCCCTATGCCAGTAGACTTTGCCCTCATACCGGTGAAACGATTGAAACAGTGTACCACATGCTGTTTGAATGTTGTTATCATTCTGGTATTAGGCAATGTATTTTATCACCAATTTTGGGTAGTGTTTCAGGTTTTCCTAGGATGAACAAATTCTTATTTCTGTTAAATAGCACTGAGGAAAACATAACTGAACCTGTGGCACAGTTTTTACCAGCTGCTGCCTCTACTCGCAGTAAAATTGTGTAAGCGCTCAACACAGGGTATTTTTCATGGAAATTGTATTTTATGCAGAAACTGAATTTTATTTCTCAGAGATTATGTTTTACCTCTGTGAAATGCCATTAAAGGAATTGTTTGTGCGTATGGTTGACAGCTTCCAGGCGATGGCCAGAGATCTCCTGGGATTACAACTGATCTTCTGGCACCAGAAATCAGTTCACCTGGAGAAAATGGCTGCTTTGGGACTTTTGGCATCCTACCCCACTGAAGTCCCGCCCTTCCCCAAGCCCTGCCCTCCTCAGGTCCCCCCACCCCCAAATCTCCAGGTATTTCCCAACCCGGAGATGGCACCCCTAATTAGGTACCAAACTGCATACTGGACTGGCATGGGAAGAGAAAGAGAGAGAGAGAAAAACAGCAAAGGCCTTTAGGGGTTTTTTTTTGGGGGGGGGGGTTATTTATTTATTTGTTAGACTTGTACCCCACCCTTACAGCATAGCCAGCTCAGGGCAGCTTACAAACAATATAAAACAATGCAACAAGATACTACCATATATATAGGGTTGCCAGCCTCCAGGTGGGGCCTGGGGATCTCCCACTTTTACAACTGATCCCCAGCTGACAGAGATCAGCTCCCCTGGAGAAAATGGCTGCTCTGAAGGGTGGACTATATGGCATTGTACCATGCTGAGGCCCCTCCCCGCCCTCTCCTGGATCCACCCACAAAGTCTCCAGGTATTTTCCAACCTCGACCTGGCAACCCTACATATATAGTATAAAATCCAGTAATATATAAATTTAAAACCATAAATATAACACATGTATAGAGTGGTAGTATTTCATTCCTCGGCATGCAGTCAGCTTCCTAATTTCCGTTGGATGTCCACGGTACCCAGGTGAGGCTATGATCGGAAAGAGAGAAGGGGAAAGAGGGGACCCAGAAAGGCCGGGCTCACTCATCACAAACCATCAGATGTCAGTAGTTACAGTGGCGGTAGTGGTGGTAACGGTGGCAGCTCCAAAGGCCTGGTGGAAGAGCTCCGTTTTACAGGCCCTGCGGAACTGTAACAGGTCCCACAGGGCCCTGATCTCCTCCTGGAGCTCATTCCACCAGAGTGGAGCCACCACCGAGAAAGCCTTGGCCCTTGTTGTTGCCCGCCTTGCCTCCTTGATGTTCGGGAGGACCAGCCGGTTCTGGGTCCCCGATCGCAGTGCTTTCTGGGGTACATATGGGGAAAGGCGGTCCCTCAGGTACACATAGGGTTGCCAAGTTGTAGGGACTCACTGGCGGGGGGGGGGGAGTCTTCCTCCGGCCAGGAGTATCTCCTGGCGCGCGCGCTGGCGACGTCACCAGAAGAGACGTCAGCACATTGGGGGCGTTGCCGGGGTGACGCTCTGGCAATCGCCCCAAAACTCTATGGTATCATAGAATTTTGGGGCGATTGCCAGAGCGTCACCCCGGCAACGCCCCCAACGTGCTAACGTCACTTCCGGTGACGTCATTACGTCGTCCTCACTGGACGACTTCGCGGGTGGGGTTCCCCCCACCGGCCGAATGCTGGCCGGCGGATCGGGAACCCCTTTAGCGGGGGATCCCCTGCCCCCCGGGCTGACTTGGCAGCCCTAGTTACACAGGTCCCTGGCCATAAAGGGCTTTATTAGAAGTAGCCAAAATCAAAACGAAGCTTTTCAACAGGATTAATATTTAAAGAATCAGATAAGACTTGGCAGACCGATGAAAGAGAAGAGGGGATGTACAAATTCAGATGAGACTGAACTTTGCCTTCTTTGCTGGTTTGGTTTTCCTTCTCCCTCGAGAGAAACGAATCTGTGTGTCCTCCTGTTCGCACCATTTCCAGCTTCTTTATGCTGAATTTTCCTGTTAATTTAATTGCATGATTTACTTTACACAAGATGAACCCCAATCACTAAAATAACCCCAAAGTCAACTTGCTCCAGTATTTTACGTAAGTCTACCATATTTCCCTAAACACAACATCAGTTTTCTGATTCCAAAGCTGCTCGGTCGACTTATCCAGTAGCATAATTCTCCCTGTTCACCACATAGGTTGCCCAGCCTCCAGCTGGGACCTGGAGATCTCATGCTATTACAATTGGCCTCCAGACAACTGAGAGCAGTCCCCCTGGATAAAATGGCTGCTTTGGAGGGTGGACTCTATGGCACTGTAGGCTGCTGAGGTCCCTCCCCTCCCCAAACCCCGCCCTCCCCAGGATCCACCCCCCCCAAATCTCCTGGTATTTCCCAGCCCAGACCTGGCAACCCAATCAGCATGCCACAGGAACCACTTCGTTCATTGGGCTCCAGGGCTACTTTAACATCCCAAATGAGCCCTGACTTACAGCTTTGATCTGCACATTAGAGAAGTGGTATCAAATCGGGCACTGAATGCTCAAAAGAACACCAGGATCCCTTCAAAGGCATGATGTCCACTCTGCAGCCCAAGGGGAGCCATGCTTGCAATTAGGTAAATGGAAAGTTTCCCCTGCTTGGAAGCTAGTCGAATCCGACTCTACGGATGCGGTGCTCATCTCCGTTTCCAAGCCAAAGAGCCAGCGCTGTCCAAAGACATCTCCATGGTCACGTGGCTGGCATGACTAGACGCCAAGGCGCACGGAACAGAATGCTTGCAATTACCATCAACCAAAAGAGCCACATTTACTTCCATCCCTGGCAGAAGACTGTACCTCAGGGTAAGTGTGTGGACTCTAATCCAGGAGAACTGGGTTTGATTCCCCACTCCTCCACTTGCACCTGCTGGATGACCTTGGGCAAGCCGTAGTTCTGTCAGAGCTGTTCTCTCAGAGCAGTTCTTGAAAGAGCTCTCTCAGCCCCACCTACCTCACAGGGTGTCTGTTATTATCGAACCTATTTATTTCCAGGACTTTTCAGGGAACCACCTACAGTAGTATGTTCCAGCCCCTTCTTCATGACACCAGCAGAGTTCTCATCTTTCTTTTTTAATTGTTGTGGCATGCAGTAACCCCTGACTAGTACCTTAACACAATTCTTCTTAGATGCCACATATACTCACATTTAATTATATTTCCAATCAGAGGCAGAAATTTTATACTCAGGAGAGTATAATTGCTTAATGTGAGAATATCCCAAAAGATATAGTTCACAACGGGTCTTCTTAAGCAGTAAGTCCTTTATTTGTAGAGAAGATCATTGGAGTTAAACACTTCCACTGTTAGTAATACTGGGTTTAGGGATTACAGGTATTGATATACTGGATATGAAATATGGCTTAAGGATATTCCACCAATCACTAGGCAGGATTTTAGGCGCTCAAATATACTGGCCAGAAGTTCCCATAGGAAACGCGGGAAAAGGAGTTCCCAGAGAATAATGATGTTGAACATCTCTAAAGTTCAGTTCCCAAGACATGGATAAGAAGAATACAAAATACCGGTGAGTTTGGCTCCCACATGACTGCTAGCTCTCCTGTTCAAGGACAGGGCAAAAGAGATAACAGGGGAGAAGCAAGTAACTTAGCTGGGCATGCACAAGCGAAGCAACCAAGCAAGCAAGCAATCGAGCGGAGTAGAGCACACATTCCAGAGGAGGGAGTCATGGCTCCGTTGAGAACTCCCGGGCGGGACCTGTCACCAATCATGAGCGTAAAACACATGAAAGCCGATAACCTTTTCAGAGATCATGTAAATACACCTTGTAGCAGTCATACAGTTATTGAAAAGAATTCATGGCAGTTAACTGGCACTTAAATGGGTAGTTGACCAAGAAACTTTACAATCACATTACACCCAAGTTCTAGTCTCAGATTTCACTTCTATAACATACACTCACACTCACAAACACACACCCCAGCACAGGAGACTAAAAACCAAAGGATGTTTAGTGACTTGCGTCATCAAGGCTGTGGTCACACGGCAAGGTAATTGCGTTTTATTCCCGCAGTAGATTTGAGCGGGAATATTTTTTTTAGCATTGGGATGTTCACACAGCCCTCCCCCAACCCCTTGCATTGCGCGACGAGGCTCCAAGCTTCATCCAGATAGCTAAGCCACCCCAAGTGGTGGCAGTGGAGAACAGGGCACTCTGTGCAGAATCTTACCTAGGCTCACAGCTGAAAGCAAGCCTCGAGGAAGCAGCGCGTCCACCCAGGACCTTTTCCCCCTGCCTCTGCTCCTGGTACTGCAATCCCAGCTGGGTCTGGGGGAAGCATGTGGCGTCTCACAGGCAACTAGCAGCCACCTGGACATGGACACCTTTGGGGAGAGGGGGGGAGAGTCAGATCGGGACCTCCAGGCAAGGCTCTTCTCCCTGCTGCTGAGTCCTCCAATATGGCTTCCCATTTTCCTGGCTGCCGGGATGACATGCTGCGTCCTGGCAGGGGGAAAACTGGGCGAAGACCAATGGCCCCAAGATCCCAGCAGGGTCCACTTCACAGTAGCCCTCCCCCTGCCACTAGTCCAGATGAAGGTCCTGGCCCAGAACTGTGTGTGGTGGCCAGGACTAGATCAAGAGGTAGAAGAACTGGTCCACAAGTGCCACAAGTGCCAGGAATTGCAGCCTGATCCACCACAAGCACCAGTGCGCCCTTGGGAGTTGGCCCACAAGCCATGGAGCCAACTCTACCTAGATTTTGTGGGGCTGTTCCAGGGCCATCTCTTTTTTATACTGGTAGATAGCTACACCAAATGGCTAGAGGTGGCACCAGTATCTGCCACTTCCTCGCAGGCAGCCATCTGGGCCATGTGGTGCATTTTCAGAGCACATGGCATCCCCGACACCCTTGTGACTGACAACGGCTCAGCCTTCACATCAGGGGAGTTCCAGGCTTTCGTAGACTACTACAGCATATGGCACGTCTGCTCCTCCCCATTCCATCCAGCCACCAATGGTCAGGCCAAGCACATGGTGCACATGACCAAGGAAGCCTTGCAATGCATGGACACAGGTGACTGGAACTGCCGGCTGGCTGCGTTCCTGTTTGGCCAACGAACAACATCCCACGCCGCAACTGGGCACAGTCCAACAGAACTGCTCATGGGTCAGCGGCTCACAACCAGACTGGACTGCCTGCATCCTGACCATGCTCCAGAACATAGCAAGGGCCCAGAACAGCAGAAGGCTCCCTGAGTCTTCCTGGAGGACCCAGTCTATGTTAAGAACTATGCCAAGGGTCCGGCCTGGCAGCCAGGCCAGATAGTGTGTGTAACAGGGCCTCTATCCTATGAAGTCGCCAGGGAAGAAAGACAGCTTTGGAAATGCCATGTGGACCAACCGCACCACCGGCTCCTGACCCCCACAACAAACAGACCAGAGGAGAGCGAGGATGAGACCTCCACTCCTGAGCCTACGGACAAGGACATGGGTGAAACACTGGCAACAGAGTTTCTTCAGCCTCATCTGACAGCCAACACTCACACTGCCCCGTCTCCAACACCAGCCTCAACAGGCAAACGAGGTCCGTCCCCAGAACCAGTTGTTGCGACTCCCAAGCCACCCACCAGAGACACAGCTGTACGCCGTTTGACCAGGGAATGGCAAAGACCAACCTATCTCAAAGACTTTGTGTGTTAGGAGGGTCCGAACTATGGGGGGGAGAGGTGTTGTGTTCTAATGGCGACTGCCATGCGGTCAGGCCATGCAGTCAGGCCATGAGGTCAGGAGCAAGCAGATGGCCAGGCACAGTTAGAGCTTCACTCCAGAACACAATAGACTGGCCGGATTGTAATTTAGACCTATCGGTCAGCCAGGATGCAAATAGGGGCCAATGACCTGGGGAGACTTAATTGTAATCCTATCAGAGTGTGTGGGCGACGCCGGGGGCGTGGTTTAGATGCACATATAAGCAGACCCCCGAGCCCAACTCAGACATGTGTTCCAGAACCTTCTAATAAACCATGAGCTGATTTCACTTGAACATGTCTTTGGACTGAGCCCTTTAGAGGAGCCATCCTTCCTGAGCTAAGACAAAAATGTGTGAGCCAGAGGCTAAAAAACAGTGAGCTAGCTCACGCTAACTCAGCTTAGAGGGAACACTGGCAGTGACTCGATGTCACATACGTAGGTACATAGTTCATCCGTGAGGGCACATGAACACACTGAAGTTGTCCCTTAACAATGCAGTCATTGGCTGAGGAACATAAACGGAAGACACCTCCCTGAAGCCCGACCTCAAAATGGAAACTGGTGGCTGGTTTGCTCTTCTACATGGTGATGAGCAACGACATGGTGCGACCGCATTTGGAATACTGTGTACAGTTCTGGTCGCCACACCTCAAAAAGGATATTATAGCTTTGGAAAAAGTGCAGAAAAGGGCAACTAGAATGATAAAAGGGTTGGAACACTTTCCCTATGAAGAAAGGCTGAAGCACTTGGGGCTCTTTAGCTTGGAGAAATGATGGCTGAGGGGTGACATGATCGAGGTTTATAAGATTATGCAGGGGATAGAGCAGGTAGAGAAAGAAGTCCTTTTCTCCCTTTCTCACAATACAAGAACTTGTGGGCACTCCATGAAATGGCTGAGCGGTCGGGTTAGAACAGATACAAGGAAGTCCTTCTTCACCCAAAGAGTGATTAACATGTGGAATTCACTGCCACAGGAGGTGGTGGTGGCTACAAGCATGGACGGTTTCAAGAGGGAATCAGATAAACATATGGAGCAGAAGTCCATCAGTGGCTATTAGCCACAAAGTATAGATAGGAACTCTCAGTCTGGGGCAAGGGAGGCTCTGTATTCTTGGTGCTTGGGGTGGGGGGCAACAGTGGGAGGGCTTCTAGTGTCCTGGCCCCACTGCTGGACCTCCTGAGGGCACCTGGTGTTTTCGGCCACTGTGTGACAGAGTGTTGGATTGGATGGGCCACTGGCTTCTCTTATGTTCTTATGACACGCAGAAATGAGTGTTTCTTTTGTGGTGTGGACATGAATATAGTCAAATCGTACCTCTGAGTGATTGCCTACAATTCTGCTTTTCCTGTTCCTTCCCAGAGATCTGGTTCTTTTTATCTACTGGAAAACCCCTGGCTTGAGAGAGATTTACATCATCTGGACGCCTGCTGGAAATTATTCAGGGCGTGGGAGACCTGACAGGCTCACAAATATCACCCACAGCATTTGCTATGATTAATGATTTTATAATCAATACCAAATGAAGTACAAGGAATTCGCCACTTCTTACAAGTGTTGCGAGATTATCTCTACATGGTATGATGACTATATAAATAATATTGCTGTCTTCCTGCACTGTATAAATGGGGCAATCAAATCCAAAGGGCAGGAGGCCCCCAAAGGAAGAGGCAGACGCGTAGCGTTGAGGCACAGAAATAAGACAGGATGGCTTCCTCAGCACTTCTGCCAGCTGACATTTGTTGCCTGTCTGCCTGCCGGTGGAGAAAACTCAATTCTTACGGAGCTGCCATGATGGAACGGAATGCTTATGAACATCCTATCTGCTCAGGTGGAAGTTAGCAAGAATGTTTGCATCGAGCACGGCTTTTATGAGGGATATGGAAAGTCCAGACCTGGATGGCCCAGGCTAGCCTGATCGGATCTCAAAAGCTAAGCCAGGTCATCCCTGGTTAGTATTTGGATGGGAGACCACCAAGAAAGTCCAGGGTCCCTACACAAAGGCAGGTAATGGCAAAAAACCTCTGAATGTCTCTTGTGTTGAAAACTCTATGGGGTTGCCCTAAGATGGCTGTGACTTGACAGCATTTTTCACCGCCACCCTCACCACCATAGAAGTTCATCCAGAACTTCTTCTAGGACAGCCATTTTCCTTCCTCCACTTCCCATTTGAAGGCAACCATAAGGCAACATCCAAAACTTGATCTAGGACAGCCAGTATGGTGTAGTGGTTAAGAAGAGTGTTGGACTAGTATCTGGGAGACCCTGGTTTGAATCCCCACATGTCCCATGGAAGCTCGCTGGGTAACCATAGGTCAGTCACACACATTTGCAGCCTCATGGACCACACAGGGTTGTGGTGAGGATAAAATGAAGGCGGGAAGACTGATACCAGCTGTTTCAGGCCCCATTGGGGAGGCAGGTGGGGTACGGATAAATGAGTGAAAAATAGATCAACACGGGTAGCCGTGTTTGGGGAGGTGCAGCATCACAGGATTTTTTTAAAAAAATGCAGCCTCATTTACTTTAGAGTTTCCAGAGATTCCTAGACCTACCCTTAATCTAGGGTTGCCAACCACCAGGTGATGCCTGGAGATCTCCCGCTATTTGATCTCCAGATGATCAGGATCAGTTCCTCTGGAGAAAATGGCTGCTTTGGAGGGTGGACTCCACGGCATTATATCCCGCTGAGGTCCAACATGGCATTATGAGGCATTATATCCCGCTGAGGTCCTTCCCTCTTGTTGAGGGTGAAAGAGGAGAGTGCAAAAGTTGGTTTGAAACTCAACATAAAAAACTAAGATCATGGCATCTGGCCCCATCATGCCTTGGCAAATAGAAGGGGAAGAAGAAGAAGAGGAGATTGGATTTATACCCCGCTCTTCACTTGTAGTCTCAGAGCGGCTTACAAACTCCTTTCCCTTCCCCTCCCCACAACAGGCACCCTGTGAGGTAGGTGGGGCTGAGAGAGCTCTTTCCCAAGCTGTCCTTGAGGGAACAGCTGGTACAGAGCTATGGCTTGCCCAAGGTCATCCAGCCAGGTGCAAGTGGAGGAGTGGGGAATACAAACCCGGTTCTCCCAGATTAGAGTCCGCGCACTTAACCACTACACCAAACTGGCTCTCCAGTAGAAGGGGAAGTCGTGGAAGTAGTGACAGACTTTCACATTCCTGGGATCCAAAATCAGTGCAGACGGTGACTGCAGCCAGGAAAGTGAAGGACGCCTGCTCCTTGGGAGGAAAGTGATGGCAAACCTAGACAGTATAAAAAGTAGAGGCATCACCCTGCCAACCAAAGTCCGTTTGGTCAAAGCCATGGTATTCCCAGTAGCGATGTATGGCTGTGAGCGTTGGACTATAAGGAAGGCCGAGTGCCAAAGAATAGATGCGTTTGAATTATGGTGCTGGAGAAGACTCTTGAGAGTCCCTTGGACTGCAAGGAGATCAGATCAGTCAATCCTAAAAGAAATCAACCCTGACTGCTCCCTGGAAGGCCAGATCCTGAAGCTGAAGTTCAAATACTTTGGCCACCAAAGGAGAACGGAGCACTCACTGGAGAAGACCCTGATGCTGGGAAAGACTGAAGGTCAAAGAAGAAGGGGACGGCAGAGGATGAGATGGTTGGACAGTGTCATTGATGCCACAAACATGAAATTAAGCAAACTCCAGAGCACAATGAAAGACAGGAGGGCCTGGTGTGATGTGGTCCCTGGGGTTGCGAAGAGTCAGACTGTGCGACTGAACAACAACAACAAAAAGAGGTCCTTCCCCAAAATCTCCAGGTATCTCCCAACCCAGAGCTAACAAGCCTCCCTTTGTCACTTCTGGTAAGAACTGGCAAATACACAAGACTACATTTTAAAAAAAATAAAATTATTCTGCTGCCACTCCAAGCAGAAGCAGGCAACGGGACTAGTGGCTTGGCAGCTCTAATGTGTGTGTTTCTGTGCATGACTCAATGCTTATTCCCACACCCTGCATCCAAGCCCTGCCCCAAACCACAAACTCATTCCTCACCGATGGCAGCAAAGCCAATACCCACAAACAGCAGCACTTCCTCCTGTGGAACAATGCCTCTCTTTCACATTTTGTTTTCTTTTGGAGCCGCGGCGTGTCTGAGAGCTTTCTGGACCATGGCTAACCTAAGTAGTCACCCTCCGCCCACTTGAGCAAGTGGCATCACTACAGCTTGGGGACAGCGGACCAGCAATTGGTCACAGGAGGCCGAACTGATTCCTCCCAAGACAAGAAGGAAAGCTTAGGCCCGGGGGGGGGGGGGCGCTTCTCCCCTGCCCCCTTGCTCAGTAGTGTGTTGCCCTGCAAGGTGCGCATAGCGCTCTTAGGGACTTATAGTTCGTAAGTGATAAAGACTGGACTGTGCAATCAGTATGCAAAAGGGACTGAGCCGTGGGGTGACCGAAAGTGATGCCAGCTGCAGACACATGCCAGCAGAGGAAAAGCCTTCTCCTGACATGGTGCACCAATGGTTCCCGAGGTTACCTGCTGTCTCTTACCCGCAGTGCAGCAGGGAGAGAGACCAGCTCCCTGGACACAGAAAACACACCGAAACCAGTAACCCTGTGCCATGGGAAAACGCCATGCCCCGCAAGAAGGACTTACAATCCTGAGGAGAATCCATGAACCTCCTTCTCCTCAACATGCAGGCAACCTCCCCCACCCCTGCCCCCGCCCCCACCCCAGCCTTGCCTAACAAAGGACTTTGCATTCATACGTAGGCTGATTTTACATCTGACTTTCCCGCTGGAATCATTCTAGTTCCAAAAAAACCTGCCCACACCTCTGTGCGGTGTGAAACCGTGCTGTTACTGAAATGTCCATATCTACTCATTGCCCTCCTGGGGTCAAGCTAGTATTATACCGCTTTATTCTGCTTTAAACAATTGCTGTTGATTAGTGCACTTAGACCCCCTGGAGGGAAATTTCACACCACTGTGAAATCAGCACAGGAAAAGACAGCAGTCAAACTACTTTAGAGGGGAGGTGTAAAATCAGCCGTAAATTAAGGAACCAGCTCTACAATGGCTCCGGCTGCATGGGTCATCGTCCTTCCAGTGTCTCTGCCACAGAGTAACTAGAACCCAATATTGCCCAATCCCTTAGCCCCCTCCCCCTGAAACCAGTTTCAGGTAGCATGTTTTGGGACAGACTAGAAGGAGGGCAGGCCAGGATATGTGGCCAGTAAAACCCACCTCCAAAGCCAGTTCTTAAAAGAGCTGGCCTAGCCATGTGCTCTCTCTCTCTTTCTCTCTCTCTGCCTCTGTACCTAACCCTGCCCTACCTTGTAGACTCTGGAGTAGCTGCCCAATAGTCTTTCCACCTGTTCTGCTGGTCCAGAATACGATCCCAGTCCCCGATAGTCTCTCCATTATTTTTCTGTGGACCATCTCATCTCGTCAGGACAGGCAAGTATCACCCAATCAACGTTTTTACCTGCTCATGCGAATGTCACAATCCGTTTCTCTCTCATTTCTCTAGGCCTGAATAAGCATATATGTGCCTGTATGTTTGAAATATTCTTCAGTAAAGGACCCCTTTGTCTAAAGAATTGGTTTCTGCATTTATTCTTGGTTTTACTGGAAAAGGTGGGACTTCTGTATACATAGGCTTGTGTCCCCTTAGTTGCCAATTGCTCTTAAATATCATAATTCCCCATATTAATAATGTATCAAAGCAATTTGGCTAACAAGAAGAAGAGAGGAAGAAGAGATTGGATTTATATCTGGCCCTCCACTCACTTAAGAGTCTCAGAGCGGTTTACAAACTCCTTCTCCTTCCCCTCCCCACAACAGACACCCTGTGAGGTAGGTGGGGCTGAGAGAGCTCTTTCCCAAGCTGTCCTTGAGGAAACAGCTGGTACAGAGCCATGGCTTGCCCAAGGTCATCCAGCCAGGTGCAAGTGGAGGAGTGGGGAATCAAACCCGGTTCTCCCAGATAGAGTCCGCGCACTTAACCACTACACCAAACTGGCACCAAACAATTGGATCTGACTCTTCCCTGCCAGTTGATTTCCTACCGAGGCAGGATGGAGCAGAGAGGGAGCAAGTGGGGCTGAGCTGTCAAACCCGGCAGCAAGAAATCCAGGCAAGGGGGAACTCGCCGCAACTCAAGTGGAAGGCAATGCCCACTGGCTGGAGAGTTTTCGGCAGGGAGAAAAGGTCAGAGACGAGATACTTCCCCGTGCGTTTGCAGGCGAATTTAACAAGCAGATTAAATTTCAGAAATGTCAGCGGGACTAACTATAGAAGATATCTCAACAGGAGACGTTTTGCTCTCACGCACGGAAAGAGGCACAAACCCCGCCGCCACCCCCTTTCTAAATGAGTAAATGCCTCCTAAGCTGTACTATTTGGAGAAACGTCGGCCGGCAGTGTGCACGGTTCATATATTTCCCTTTCCATACAGAAGAAAATATTGAAATGTGAGGCTCGCTCATACGGAAAATCCTTTGGATTTAAGGCAAGCGGTGCTGGAAGTGATAGGAGGAGATGTGAGGGTCTGGGAGGAGGAATGCGGATTCCTGTGGCTGAAGGGAGAGGAAAAGGAACTGGTGGATGACCGTGAGAGAAAAGGAACTGTTGTGTCCCTGCTGTCTGGGACATGGAGCTGGAGTTTCAGAGGGTTCCAGAATCCACCTAGACGCTGGCTAGGGTAGCCAGGTCCGTCCTGGCAAATGGCAGAGGATGGGAGACCTGCGGGAGCAGGACAGAGGCCCAGCTGATGTTGCAGTGACGTGTCCACATCACTTCCATTGTGACCTGGCCATGACATCAGGCAATGTTCTGGTATTTGGGCAAAACCCTCTGTGGTAAATTTGGCGTCTACCATAGAGTTTTTGCCCAAATACCAGAGCATTGCCCTGAGGTCAACAACAAGATGACATCACTTCCAGGTCATGTTGGAAATGGCATAGACATGTTGCTGCAATGTTGACAGGGCCTTGTTCTTTTTCTAGGTAAGCTGACTGGTGGTGGGGTGGTGGGGCCTAGCAGTGGGGGATCCTTACCTCTATCCAGGGGTCTGGCAACCATAAGGCTGGCAGCCCTAGAGTCCCAGGAGTAGGGTTAACAAGTGTCCACTTCCAGTGGGCAACCCTCCCACAACTCCATGCCTCAATTGCCTCCACGCCGATATTTCTACATCCACGCCTCTTAACTCTCTGCATATTACACCTAATCCTATCACACCTTCTATTTTCATTTGCCTGCTAATGTCATTTGGCATCTGAAATGACTCCACTTTTCAGTATATAGGGCTGGGATCACACACACTAAATAATCCACTTTCAGTGCACTTTCCAACTGGATTTTACTGTGTGAACTGGCAAGATCCAATTCAAAAGTGCATTGAAAGTGGATTGAAAGTGGATTATTTAGTGTGTGTGATCACAGCCTAGGACAGATGGACTCGCATTCCAGCTTTATCTGAAGAAGTGAGCAGTGACTCGCAAAAACTCATTCCCCTAGCACAAATTTTTGTTAGTCTTTAAGGCTGTTTTTACATCTGACTTTCCCACTGGAATCATTCTAGTTCCAAAAAAACCTGCCCATACCTCTGTGCAGTGTGAAACCGTGCTGCCACTGAAATGTCCACATCTACTAATTGCCCTCCTGTGGTCAAGCTAGTATTCAACCGGCTTCATTCTGCTTTAAACAATTGCTGTTGATTAGTGCACTTAGACCCCCTGGAGTGAAATTTCACACCACTGTGAAATCAGCACAGGAAAAGACAGCAGTCAAACTACTTTAGAGGGGAGGTGTAAAATGACCCTAAGGTGCTGCTAGACTCTGGCTCTTTTCTGCTACATAAGAGACAAGTTATCTTTTGCTTGAAGCATCGTTCCATTAGACGCAGCCTTGGATTTCACCCTTCCCACATCAGACATCATTTTCAGCTTCAGAAGGTTTTTTTTTTTTAAATTGTAATAAATCCAAGCTTCATAGTAACCCTCACCAAAAACTGTTGAACTTCCCACCAGACCGATGCCGGTCGTTGTTCAAATTTAATGGGAGCCCATTAATAACTTCACTCAGACTAACACTCGAGTTTTCTCAAAAGTTCTGCTGGCCATAACTGATAAAGGAGGGCATGCTTCATCGGGTCCAATCTCCACATCAAATTTAGCATGAGCCTTGAAACTAATAGAGGGAGGCCTGTGGGCTATAATCAGCAAGATGATTTAGTGGTGGGCCAAGAACTGCTTTGACGGGTGTGCCTCCCATTTTTAAGATGGCCGAGCGGTACCAGTGGAAACACAAATGAAATCTAAAGTGGGTCTGTCTCAGTGGCACACACATTAGCCGCTCTTACAGACAGCTCACAAATGGCCGATTCAGCATGGCGCAGTCTTGCTTTGGTTGCGCAGAAAGTTTAGTTTAGTTTATTCAGCTTATATCCCGCCCAGGCTCAAGGCGGCTTACAACAACATTGCAACAAGATAAAACAGTTAATTAGATAAAATTACAGTAAAATAGATCTAAAAACAATACATAAAGTGCTAGCGCAATATAACAATGACGGAAATTCAGCAGTAAATTAACAACGTGGTCTGGGTGGTGTTGACGGGACACAGGCTGTTCAGTTAGTATCATATCGATATTGATGTTATTAATAATCAGGGGTTCATTGGGGCCGGAGCAAGGCAGAGCGAAGCTCTGCCAGCTCAGGACTGGCCAGCAGGGCAGCCACAGGCTGAATCAGCTCGCTGCCGAATTGCCGCCGAAATTCAGCAGCAACTTTAAAAGCAACTGGAGGGGAGGGGGTTTGAGGGAGAGGCTCCAAACTTGTAGGGTAGCTGCTGGGGCCTCTTCTCGAAATACCCAGCAAGTTTCAAGAAGATTGGACCAGGGGGTCCAATTCTACAGGCCCCCAAACAGATCGCCCCCATTCCCTCCATTGTTCTCTATGGTAGGAAAAAAGTTAACATTTTTTCCCTCCATAGAGAACAATGGAGGGGATGGGACAATCTGTTTGGGGGCCCATAGAATTGGACCCCCTGGTCCAATCTTCTTGAAACATAGTGGGTATTTCGAGGAGAGGGCCCAGCAGCTACCCTGCAAGTTTGGAGCCTTTCCCTCAAACCCCCTTTCCTCCAGCCCCTCATATACCCTATGGGTTTTTGCCATTGATTTCAATGGCCCATAGGGTATAATGGGGCTGAAACTGACATTCCCTTTCTGACACACTTCTGGTGATGTCAGGGGGCGTGGCATATGCTAATGAGGTATGCTAATGAGTTGTGCTAATGAGCTTCTGCACCTCTTTTTCTACAAAAGGACCCCTGTCAATAATAGTGTTGACTTTGCTTGTGAGAACTGATACCTGTTGGTGAGTACATATACGCTCATTGTGCC
Source organism: Lepidodactylus listeri (assembly GCA_029233225.1). Classification (NCBI taxonomy): domain Eukaryota; kingdom Metazoa; phylum Chordata; class Lepidosauria; order Squamata; family Gekkonidae; genus Lepidodactylus; species Lepidodactylus listeri. The sequence continues at coordinate 145,884,940 of JARCFY010000004.1, forward strand.
ATGGCTATTGACTTACTGGACTTATTCTATAATATGTTGAATACAAAGAGGGTTATTATTATTATTATATTGAAAGGTGGGATCTATGGCCTTATGCTCTGATGAGGTCCCTCCCTTCCGCCAAACCCTGCCCTCCCCAGGCTTTACCACTAGTCTCCAGGAATTCCCCCACTAGGATTTGGCAACCCTAAATGCCGCCCAGTATGGTGTCACAGCAATCAGCTGCACAGGAAGTCAATGGTATTTCCTCCTGTGCCCGTATCACTGCTGGATAGGTCCAAGCCAAACTCCTGCAGTCTCGCAACAGGACTTCACTTGGACAAGGGTTGCCATAGGCATGCTTCTAATAGGCCCACTGGTGTCCCCCATCAGTGCTCAATGGGGCTGCAGGGGGAGCAGGGGGGCAGGAAACTGTGACACTATGATGTCACTTCCAGCTCTCTCTGTGTGTAAACTGCAGTCAAGTCAAAGTTGACTTATGGCGACCCAGTGGGGGTTTCAAGACAAGAGGCTGACAGAGGTGGTTGGCCATTGCGTTCTTCTGCAGAGCAACTCTGGAATTCCTTGGTCGTCTCCCATCCAAATGCTAACAAGGGCCAACCCTGCTTAGCTTCTGAGATCTGACGAGATTGGGCTAGCCTGGCCCATCCTTCTCAGGGCTACTTCCAGCTGGCAACCTGGAACTGACATAGCCATATCCCACAACACTATAGGAATGTTCCTGAACTCTGTGGGGTTTACCATAGAGATCAGGGAAAATCCTAGAGCGTTGCTAGATGGAAGTGATGTCATGGCAGTGTGTACCACCCTTTTGCTAGTCTCTGCTCCCCAAATATCTCTGCTGCTATTGGGGCTGAAGCAGGGAAGTCAAGCTTGGACCCCATGTATGTTGATGAGAGGAAAGGAGTACTTCACTTGGGGGTGAGAAAATTCTTTAAACTAGGCAGAACTCCTCCTCCAGCTCTGTAAACTGGCCCGTGCTTTGGAGGAGAGGACACGACTGACTTCCATGTCATTTTCCAAAAGCCCCAAGGAGGCCAGATTTTGCTGAATCTCTTCATCTGATGTTCGGTCTCATTAAGCACCATGATTTGCTAACCCTTCACCGTCAGTACGTTATGCATTTTACACATTGCTAATAAAACGCTAACGATTTTAAAGCCCTCCGAGCCATAAATTTCAGACTATCGTATAAAACATTAACACTTTCTGTAAACAAAAACACTTAAAACTCTTTTTCTTTTCTTTTTCTTTTTTTTTTCTTCCCGGGAGGTGACCTATTAAATATGAAACTCGTCGGGTCTTTTCATCCACTTATTAAAATTAACTGTGGCATTCATAAATAATTGATGCAATATATTAATCAGTCCGGTCGGTACCGAATGAAGGAGGATGTAAAGGGAAAGTAATTTATTTAAAAGGAAGTCATATATAAAACCGGCATGGCTGTTCTGCCGTAGCAACCTCGTTGCAAAACACCAGAGCCTTTTTCTTCCAAGAGATGGGCCACATCCACGGCTTTTAGTTGGTTTGTTTTATGTCCAGGACAAACTGGGAGAGAGTTCATTGTTTCAACCTTATGGAACTGGGAACCGGGGAGGCCTTCCTGTCTCCGAGCTATTTGGGCTATAAGGCCCTGACTGAAATGTAAGGAAATGGATTAATAAGGGGGAAATGGAGCTGGGGACCTGGTCAGCCTTTGCTCATCAGTCATCCTGGAAGCTGACTTGGCAAGCTAATAGAGTTAAGAAGACCACCGGCCTGAGACTCAACAAACCACATGTAGCCCGGGAACCCCACCAGGGGCTTTCTTAACTTCCTACTTCCGTGGGCTTCCTAGATTGTGAAGACGTGGGGGTTGGGGGCAGAGTGTGTGTGGAAAATGCCTGCTTGCCGGTTATTTTGTAGCCCCAGGGAGCTCTTTGGAAAACTGGTTTTTCAAATGTGCTCTGAGCACTACAGTCAAAATTCTTCTAGAAAGGCATTCTCTCTCTCTCTCTTGGTGTAGTGGTTAAGTGCGTGGACTCAAATCTGGGAGAACCGTGTTTGATTCCCCACTCCTCCACTTGCACCTGCTGGATGACCTTGGGCAAGCCGTAGTTCTGGCACAGCTGCTCTTGGAAAAGAGTAGTTTCTGTCAGAGCTCTCTCAGCCCCACCTACCTCACAGGGTGTCTGTTGTGGGGAGGGGAAGGGAAAAGAGTTTGTAGGCTGCTCTGAGACTCCTTCAGGTAGTGAAGGGCGGGGTATAAATCCAATCTCTTCTTATTCTTATTTTCTCACTCTCTTTCAGTGTTTATAGATGCCAAGCATCAGCCTGCTAGGGTTGCCAACTCTGGGTTGGGAAACTCCTGGAGAGTGGTCCCAATCCTGAAAATGTGAGAACTGTGCATAGTGTTATTGTTATTATTTAGTAAATTGGTTATCCAGCCCTCCCCGCCATAGCAGGCTCAGGGCAGCTTACAACATACATATAGATGTATCCATTAAAAGTCCATAACAACAACAACAACAACAACAACAACTATTATTATTATTATTATTACTATTATTTCCAATTTATATCCTGCCCTCCCCACAAGTGGGCTCAAAGCGGATTACAGGTCACCTAGGCCGTGACAATAAAGCAGTAAAACATCATAAATTACAAAGTTAGAAATGTAAAAAGTTAAATGAACAATAACAAAACCAGCCTCAGGCATTGCCTTGGTAATGAGGCCAGGATGTACTTCTAAGCGGTGCCAGTGACACTGGGCCAAGGCTGCTGGTAGGGGAGGCCGAAAGATGGAAGAATGTGGGCTCCCGCTGCCTTAGTATTTTAGTATCTGCCTTAGACAAGTTAGTACTTTGGTTTGGGCCTACAACCCTTTTGTTCAGCTCTCTTAAAGTTGCTAGGTCCCCCCTGGCCACCGGTGGAGGATTGGGGGGTAGGGTGGCCAGATCCAGGTTGGGAAGCTCCTGGAGATTTGGGGTAAAACCCGGGGAAGACAGGGACTTCAGTGGGTACAATGCCATAAAGTCCACCCTCCAAAGCATCCATTTTCTCCAGGGAAACCGATCTTTGCAGTCTGGAGATAAGCTGTAATTCGGGGGGAAGGGGGGTCTCCAGGTCTCACCTGGAGGCTGGCATCCCTACTCCAGTCTCCAACCTTTGACCCCCCCCACTAAGCTCCACCCCTGTAAAGGTGGCCCTGGACTGACTCCGCCCCTTGTCTTCCAAGAGCTGGCAACCCTATTAAACAAGCTTGTATATCTCTGCTGCTAGAACGGGAGTGTCCCGAGGTCAGCCTGAGTTCCCTTTCCCTATCCTTTTCCCCGCTCAGAAACGTTGACCGCTTCATCTGTGAATTCACGCCCCTGACTATTTGAGGAAATGAACCTGTAGTGTGCCAATATCTTCAAGCCTGACACTTTTCGTCAAACTTCATTTCTGTAAATTCCCTGTGGATATGAGAGGTGAATAGGTCTGGTCCAAAAGAAAAGTGGTGGCATCACTGTTTTGAGTACAGAATCCATTTCCAGAGTCTCTCGGGGGTGTGGCCGTTCAGTCTCTTATTATGAGCTGTTACGTCAAAGCTCGCTTTCCTCAGGTAATCAGTTCACTGACGCTAGTCAGGTAGGGAGACCAAGCGGTATCATCTTTCTTGGGACCAGTTTAAGAGGCTTAAATGTTGAATCTCAGTTCCCTGATTGGCCACAAAGGGCCCTCACTACTTAGAAGTACTGTGGATCCAGTGCAGAGCGATTAGTCGGTCAGTGCACAAAGAATGATCAGATCTTTCATATATTTTATCCAGTAGTGAAGCATGCCCTGATCTGCAGATACTTGAATCCATGGATTGGGGGCATTTACACAGAAGTAAGGGTTTTCAACAAACTTGGGGCACACACACACACACACACACACACACACACACACACACACATACCGGCTTTCAAAAAAATCAGAAACCTTGTCAAAATCAATCACAAACTTGAAAAAAAGAAGTAATATCTCTATTAGCCAGTTTGGTGCAGTGGTTGGGAGCGCGGACTCTAATCTGGGAGAGCCAGGTTTGATTCCCCACTCCTCCACATGCAGCTGCTGGTGTGACCTTGGGTCAGTCACAAGTTCTTTCAGAGCTGTTCTCTCAAGATCAGTCCTTGAAAGAGCTCTCTCAGCCCCACCTACCTCACAGGTGTCTGTTGTGGGGAGGGGGAGGGAAAGGAGATTGTAAGCCACTCTGAGACTCCTTCAGGTAGTGATAGGAGGGGTATAAATCCAATCGCTCTTCTTACTGATGGCAGGAAAAATTATACTTGCACGAAACTGGAAGACAAAACAAATACCAACACTGAAACACTGGTTCCTGAGAGTGTGGGACATTACGGCTATGGATCACATAGCTTTACAATGAATACAGGAAGAATGTCCACAAACAAATAATAACTTTATTGAGAAACTGTATTTTTTTGACTATATAACTGAGAATTCCTTAACAATAAGCTCACTTCCAATAAATAAAAAGAATTTATGTTTTATTAGCAGGGAATTGTGCCCCTGATAGTTATTATGTGGAGTTCACTTGTTTTAAGATTTATAACATTGCTCAATTGTTATTTTGTCTATATGTGATTTATATGGGAAGGAAAAAAGAATCAATAACATTTAACTTTAAAAGAATGAATGGGGGGGTTAAATCTCCCCAACAATTTGGTGAAGTTGTTAGGCATGTGGACTCTAATCTGGGAGAACTGGGTTTGATTCCCCCACTCCTCTGTGAGAGTCCAAGAGATTTCAAACTCCAAACAAAGGGTCTTAAACAAGAACTTCTTTTATTTGATAGTGGATCAACTGGTCTTACACTTCTTGAGTCAGTAATGGGGGAAGGAGGCGTGTTAGGGTACAGTTATAGTGTATTCAAACTATGGTATAGTAAATAAACCCCCCAATCAACAAGCAAGGAAAAAGGTGCCCAAATACATCGGCCCATTGGTTCCCAGATAGAAAAGCGGGAAGGAAAGCACTTTGCACCCGTAGGGAAAACCCAATTAGCAACCAAGTCTGTGAGAAGACTCAGCCAAGGTTACAGATAAGCAGAGGCGAGAGCAAGGGAGAGGAACACATTCCAAAGGAGGGGGGAGACGCACGCAGACTGCCGTGGCACATCCCACCTCCCGACCAGGAAATGACAGTCTCACTGACAGCTGCTAGATGACCTTGGGCGAGCCATCATTCTGGCACAGCTGTTCTTGAAAAAGAGCAGTTTCTGTCAGAGCTCTCTCAGCCCCACCTACCTCACAAGGTGTCTGTTGTGGGGAGGGGAAGGGAAAGGAGATTGTAAGCTGCTCTGAGACTTCTTCAGGTAGTGAAGGGCGGGGTATAAATCCAATCTCTTCTACTCTCTCTTCTTTCTCAACGGTGTCACATTGGCTGCACTTGGGCACCCCTGCTAGACAGGCAGCATCCACCCTCCTCACCATGCGGGCAGGAGAGCAAGTGAGCATCCACTTACACTGCCATTGAGGAGGCAAAGCTGCTGGGCAGGTGGCCAGGCAGGGGGGTTGCCACCACTGTTGTGCAGGCAGCAAAGCACCAGGGCACTCAGGGGAGCCGCCGCCGCCACCACCACCACCACCACAGTTGCGGAGAGAGAAGAATCAGGGAGGGCAGCTTGGGTGGCAGTGCTGGAGGTTGCTGGGGGGGAGAAGAAGAAACATTCTTGCCCAGCCACTGGCCTGCAGTGCTACGGCCTCAATCTTGGTGCTCAGCAGCTGAGTGGAGGGTCAAGGGAGGGCGGCCTAGGCAACGACACTGGAGGGAGTTGGGTGCGTTCCTGCCCAGCCACCCGCCTCCAGCAGCGTAGGCTGAGCTGCCCATCCCTGACTCTCCCCTCGGGTGCTGAACACCAAGATGGAGGTGACGCCATTGCAAGTGGGCAACTGGGCAAGGGTGGTGGTGGAGGGGTACAGCCAGGGAAAGGGGCATGCAGCTGGGTGGCACAGCCAATGGGCAAGAGAGGGAGGGATCAACAGAGTGGCAAGGCAAAAGGATTCCCCCCGCCATCAGTATACTGTAGGGTTTCCATTCTCTTGGTGGGGCGATGGGATCCCCCAATTTTGGGGCACCCAATCAACCACAGTCCAGCCGGCTGGTGGGGGAAGGACCACCCCGAGAAGCCCTCTCCAGGCACCACCAGCACCAGTACAATGATGTAACCTAGGGGTGACATCACCACGTTTCTGATGTTGGGGGCAGCACTCTAGGTTTGGGGCAGGACTCTATGGTTTTGAGGCCCAAAAAACAGAGTTTCATCCCAAATCTAGAGCATTCTCCCCCAACGTTGGAAACGCGTTGACGTCACTCCCGGAAGATCTGCAGAAACAATCAGGAGTCCATCCATCCCCCGTCCCCCGGCAGCCAGGCTGGACCATTTAGAAGAAAATAAATCTCAGCACAATCAGCAGTATTTTGTCACAGGTCCCCACGGGTATTTTGCTAGCTTTACAGCTCCCGTTAACTCAAGCCAGAGGAGCGTTATGAGCAGAGCCACTCTGGATCCAGAAGTGACTAAACTCAGACCGATTTCACACAAGCCGCTGCTCTGCCCCGCCCTTCCCTTTCCCCTGACTGCACACGTCAATTTCCCACTATATGCTGCATGGCCGCATTTTGACCCGCAGCTTCGTCCGATTTCCCCTGTGTCTTCGCGATCCTGTTTTTTGAGGATCTAGAAGATGGAAAGGAGATTAAGCGAAGCTGTGGGTCAAAATGCAGCCGCGCAGCACATAGTGGGAAATTGATGCGTGCAATTGGGAGAAAGGGACGAGCCAGCTTGGAGCAGCTGCTTGTGGGAAATCGGTCTCACACCCACATTTGCCTCCTCAGTGAGATTCCAGATGACTGTACAGAAAGCTCTCTCATTGGCCTTGTAAAGTACCCGTTACAGCATCCGTGGCAGTTGGCCCATTTCAATATTCAGAAAATACCATCTTGGGATGTTCAGCATATGCATCTGCCGCAGCTCCGGACAGTGCTTATTGCACCCTCAGGCCAAGCCATTTGGCAATCCTTCATGCCACATGAACCTTTCCCCCCTGCAGTTCCTGAAAGAGTAATTTCATTTGACTAATGGTACAAATGCAATAGAATTCTGTTGGACATACTGTCTCATAGGACTGTGAGTAGGAAGGGGCAAACAAAACCCTAATACTCTAGTCATCCTTAAAGTTTAGTGGATTCTTCACTCACAAAAAAAACACCACACACACACAGGTCCTTTCCACATTTGCCTGCCACTCCAGATTTTCTCAGAGTTCAAGTTGAGGCAATTTAAGGCTCATTCGGCATTGGCTTTTCCCTCTGTTGTTTTACGAAACCCACGTTGGAACAGAAATTCCCTTCTGCATTGCATGCCGCTTCCACTTCCTTTGAACATCGGATTCTATGATAGCCTCCGCACTCCATGCCGCTTCCGCTTTCTTTGATCATTGGGTTTTATGGCACCTTCTGCATAGATTTATGGCCCTTTTATGGCCGTTCAGGGGTGACTTTGCAGTCAGTACAGCATTGCCCCGAGGTATTTTAAGGGTCATTTTACACCTCCCCTCTAAAGTAGTTTGACTGCTGTCTTTTCCTGTGCTGATTTCACAGTGGTGTGAAATTTCACTCCAGGGGGTCTAAGTGCACTAATCAACAGCAATTGTTTAAAGCAGAATAAAGCCAGTTGAATACTAGCTTGACCACAGGAGGGCAATTAGTAGATGTGGACATTTCAGTAGCAGAACGGTTTCACACCGCACAGAGGTGTGGGCAGGCTTTTTTGGAACTAGAAGGATTCCAGCGGGAAAGTCAGATGTAAAAACAGCCTAAATGTGGTTTTGAGCTGCACTTTTCCCGCCCAGTTGAGAGAATGTTAGGAGCAAATGCTAGATACAGAATCGCTGTAATAAGTCCATAGCAAAACAGCACCCAAATAACCTGGGGCAACAGCAGGCTGAAGCTGGGCTGACCACTGAAGGGAGGTGATGTAATCAGGGCTCATTGTGTCGCAGGAGCTCCTCTGCATATTAGGCCACACACCCCTGATCTAGCCAATCCTCCAAGAGCTTACAGTAGCCCCTGCAAGAAGAGCTCTGTAAGCTCTTGGAGGATTGGCTACATCAGGGGTGTGTGGCCTAATATGCAAAGGAGCTCCTGCTACGAAATGAGCCCTGGATGTCATGCAGAATGGAGGGGGGGGAGGAACCTGGAATAAAAAGAAGGTTAAACTTGATTTTGGTGCAGAAGGGGGGCAAAAACCTGGATTAAAAAGAAGGCTGAATTTGATTGTAGTGCAGAATTGCTTGGAGAACACCGCCATGAACATGGATTAAAAGGAGAGAACAGGAAGGACCCCTATCCCACAAAGTCCTGATGGATATCTGACAGGGTGCCTTTGCAAGGACTGAGGTGAAGGCCCTTTTGTCTTGGCAGAATCTGATCAGATAGCCAAAGAATTCAGGCGGTCAGTCTTGGTCCAATGGACAAGCAAGATGTGTATCCCTTTTCAGGGGAGGAAGCATACTTGGTGAGATTGCTGAACGTCAATTCATTCATAAATTCAGAACAATGGACCCTCCCTGGCTGGATGGGGTCACGTGATTCTTATTTCAGTGCCGGGTTGATTTTCTGCCCCTCAACCTTCCCTCCCTGCTCTAATCAAACTGATTACAATATGCATGGTCCCCCTGCTTCTTTTACGAGCATTCTTTACAAACCCCCTCCCCCGCTCACATACACCTTCTGGCTGAGATATAAAGACTCTGAGATCTCCATTCCCACTCGGGTCTGATGAAGGGAGCTTTGACTATTGGAAGTTTATACCCTGAAACTCTTGTTGGTCTCCAAGGTGGGACCGGACTTATAGCTAGATGTTCTATTGCAGACCAACAGGGCTACCTTCTGAACTGATACTCTCCCTAGTGACTGTAATGAGATAGGTTACAGATTGCCCTGTAACCTGTCATCAAGAATCTGACATCAAGAATCACAAACTGAGAAACATGTAGGAGAACATTTCAACCTCCCAGGACACTCAATGGGGGACCTCAAAGTAGCTGTTTTATTGCAAAGGAATTTCAGAAACGGATTAGAATGGGAGACTGCTGAATTACAAGTAATTACAGTACTCAGGACAATAGAATCCCCAGGGCTTAACAGAGATACCGGGTTCTTATCTCACTACACTTGCTCAGTCACTCAGTTCTCACATCTGTTGGTTAACTCTTTTATTATCTGTATGCTAATTTGCTGCAATTCTCAGGTTTTACCACTTTAATCCAATCTTAACTATACTTATTGCTCAGTTGCTTAGGCATCTTGACTCCAATAAGCCCTTCCTGGCAACTGCCCCCCCCTCTAGCTACCTATATGTAATGGTTGGTGAATTCTGTTTCAATGTGTCTGAAGAAGTATGCATGCACACCAAAACTTATACCTAGAATTAAACCTTGTTAGCCGTAAAGGTGCCACTGGACTCAAACCCACCTGAATCACTCATTGCATTGCAGCTCTGATTTCACCATTGACACTAGGATCCTGAAATTTGGCCCAACGTCATTGTGGATCCTAATTCTGCACCAGTATCATCCAAAAGGGGAGGGAAGGCAGCATGGTAGAGCTTGATCTCATCTGATATCAGAAGTTAAACAGCAGCCGGTACTTGGAAGGGAGACCATCAAGGAAGGCTCTGTAGAGGAAGGCAATGGCAAACCACCTCTGCTTGATCACTTGCCTTGAAAGCCCCTTGGCTGGGTTAAGTCAGCTGTGTCTTGATGGTACTTCACACACACACACACACACACACACACACACACACACATCATTCAGCAGCACTGCTTCCCCTATTTGTGTCCAGGTAAATCCTGGTGCATAAAAGGGCATGCCCAGCCATCCATTTTTGAAGCAGGTTTCGCTCTTGCTCCAGAGCCAGTTAGGTGTAGTGGTTAAGTGCGCGGACTCTAATCTGGGAGAACGGGTTTGATTCCCCACTCCTCCACTTGCAGCTGCTGGATGACCTTGGGCAACCCATAGTTCTCTCAGAGCTGTTCTCTCAAGGGGACTTCTCAAAATAGCTCTCTCAGCCCCAACTACCTCACAGGGTGTCTGTTGTGAGGAGAGGAAGGGAAAGGAGATTGTAAGCCACTCTGAGTGGAGGGTGGGGTATAAATCCAATGTCTTCTTCTCTATAGTTTTTGCTTCCCTTTCCGCATTCTGTACGTTGGTTAAGTCCAGGAGGCCTGTTGCATCTAACTGGGAGTTTTGTATATACTTGGGATGCCAGGTCCATCTTTGTCCCCAGTGGGGGACTTTGGGGGGTGTTCCTGGAGGGGGGCCTCCCCAACATGATGACATCATGTTGGGGATGTCCCGGCTCCAAGCCCTGCCCCTGCGGGGTCCCTAAGTGCACACAGCCGGTGGGACAGGGCCCCGCTTGCCCGATCTCAGAGTGGCATTGCATCTTGGAGATCAGGAGGATGGGGATGGTCCCGCCGGCAGGACACAGGAAATACTGCATACCAGATTGAATGAAAACAGATATTCCAAGGCAAGGGAGAACCAGGTCGAGTGCTGAGAAAATGTGGAGCAAAAGCCAGATGCAGAATGGACCAAAGAGAGAGGGAGATCTATATGTACATCACACACAACTGTATTTTGCCATTTCACACAGCAAAATCCAGTTGCAAAGTGCATTGGAAGTGGATTGAAAGGCTGTAATTTAGTGCATATGAAAACACCTGTGTTCAGGTTCTGCCTCTGCAGGGGATGCTCTTCACATGCCCGCCCTGAAACAGGGACCAGTTTGATTAACAAATGATCACAGTTCTCCAGCCATTCTAGCAAAAGAGACAGTCCTGTTTAGAACTCAGTACAGTAACCCACTTGAGCTGTACGTGAGTATGTGTGTACCATCAAGTTGCAACCAACGTATGGACCGATTTCCCATGAGGCACTGCTCAACCATCGCTCTTCCCTTTCTCCTGATTGCGTGTGTCAATTTCCCACTATTTGCCCCACGCCACATTTTGACCCGCAGTTTTGCTTGTTTCCCCCCACGGCTTCGTGATCCTCAAAAAACAGGACACCGTTTCAAGACTTTGATACTTATTGCCAGAAAACAGAAGATTAAAAATAACACGAAGAGAAAAATTTAAATTGGACAATTAGGGAGACTTTTTAAGGATTTTTTGAGATCTTTACTTGTATTGAGAATACCCCATACTCTTTGATGATCTAAAAGTGGAGGCTTGATTTCTACATAGTGTTATATATTTTTTTAAGGCAATATTAAGTTCTGATGAAGTAGGAACTTGGGGCTCAGTCTGTCCTTTAATAAAAATTATAACTGTAGCTATATAAAAAGGGAGCATACATAAAAGAGTTTCCTGTTCTTTTTATCCTTGACTAACTTTAGATTTCTTAGTTCAACTATTAATAAATTGGTGAAGACTTAGCAGAGACTTGATTTTTATTTTATAGTTTATAGCTTAGTCTACGGTTAGCTCAAGAGAGGTACAGCCCATATAATATTGTTTGATTTTTATGGAACCAGAGACAACATGATTTTGTATTTTTTTCCTGCAATTTGATAAACAACATATATTGATCTCAGACAAAAGATTTCTGAGACTTTTGCTGGTACCGAGACTATCCCTTACTTTTGGATGACTTAAAAATGGAGGGCAGATTTTTATATCATGTTAAGGCATTATCAGGTCTTAAAGAAGTTTCAACTTGGATTGATCCCATATATAATATTAGAGACCATACATAAAAAGGTTTTCATTTTATTTTATACCAACTTTAGATTTGTTGGCTCAACTACTAATATCAAGGTGAAGATCCAACAGAGACCTGATTTTTACTTTATTGTTTATAGTATAGACTGCAGTGAGGGAAGAAAACCTTACTAAATAGCAGGGGTCCGTTGGGGCTGGAGCGAGGCGAGTGGCTGAGGAGTGGCCACTAGGGCAGCCACGGGCCGAATCAGATTCTCTAATCTGATTCAGATCGCTGCCAAATTGCCACCGAAATTCGGTGGCAACTTTAAAAGCCACTGGAGGGGAGGGGGTTTGAGGGAGAGGCTCCAAATTTGCAGGGTAGCTGCTGGAGCCTCTCCTCAAAATGCCCACCAAGTTTCAAGACGATTGAACCAGGGGGTCCAATTCTACAGGCCCCCAAACAGGTTGCCCTTATTCCCTCCATTGTTCTCTATGGTAGGAAAAAAGTTAACATTTTTTCCCTCCATAGAGAACAATGGTGATGTGCACAGAACGCCGTTACCTTCCCACCAAAGCGGTACCTATTTATCTACTTGCAATTTCTTGCTTTCAAACTGCTAGGCTGGCAGCTGGAACCAGAGATGGGAGCTCACTCTGTCATGCAGCACTCGGGTCTCAAACTGCTGAACTACCAACCTTCCAGTCTGCAGTTCATCATCTTAACCACTTGTGAGTTACCATTCCCCAGGTGGGGATGGGGGGGGGGGTCCCCTGATTTCATGGGCTCCTGGTTGCCAGTGGCCAGCTGGCCGGTGAGAGGAACCCCCCCCCCCACTGCCCCAAATAGCGACATCATTTATGATGATGTAGGCATGTCAGTGACATGGGGAGGGGATGGCCTGGTTTTGGGGCAAAACTCGATGGTTTGAGGGCGATTTTACCATAGGGTTTTGCCCAGAAACCAGAGTGTCGCCCTCGACATCACTGGTGTGCCTATGTCACTTCCAGGTGATGTATGCACCTTGCGGGATGCCCCCCTCCCAGAATGCCCCCCCATCCCCCACTGGTGCAACAATAGGACATGGCAACCCTAGGCACGTCTTTTGACAACACCACCAAAAATTTTGATTCCTTTTGAATGGCTCTTTGGAAATTCCTCCATTGTGTTGAATACTTTATAGTGAGCTGCCAGAATGGGGGGATGGCAGCCAGGGATGGCAGGTGGGCCAAGTGCCAAGGCCCAGGTAGGGTTGCCAGGTCTGGGCTGGAAAATACCTGGAGACTTTGGGGGTGGAGCCAGGGGAGGGTAGAGTTTGGAGAGGGGAGGAGCCTCAGCAGGGTACAAGGTAGGGCTGCCAAGTCCCCCAGTAGGGCAGGGGAAACACCGATTTTTAATACTTACCCCCGCTTTTTCAAAATTGGCCCCCGGGGGACAAAATGGCTGCCAGCAGGAACGCAGGGGAACGTCAGAGCCTGCCCTGGCCTCTTAAAAGGGATATGTCTGCAGAGAGCCTGCCTTGCAGTAAAAAGCCTCACCAGACATTTCCCCTTTAAGAATAGAGTCAGCAAGAGAGCTTCGCCCAGAGATTAAGGAGGGACTGAAGGGGCTGCTTTTGCATGTGGCTGGGGTAAGGTTGCAAGGTTGCTGTGGTAAGTTTCTCTTACAGCTCTTTTCCTTCTCTCTCTCTCTCCCTCTTTCTTTCTTTTTTCTGTCCGTCTGTCTGTCTGTCTGTCTCTCTCTGTCCCCATCCAGCAGAGGTCTATCAGTGGCTATTATTAGCCACAATGTCTCAATGGAAGTAAGTGCCTCTGCCATTTTTTTCCCTTCTCTCTCTCTCCCTCTTTCTTTCTTTTTTCTGTCTGTCTGTCTGTCTGTCTGTCTGTCTCTCTCTCTGTCCCCATCCAGCAGAGGTCTATCAGTGGCTATTATTAGCCACAAGGTCTAAATGGAAGTAAGTGCCTCTGCCAGTTTTTTTCCTTCTCTCTCTCTCCTTCTTTCTTTTTTCTGTCTGTCTGTCTGTCTGTCTGTCTGTCTCTCTCTCTCTGTACCCATCCAGCAGAGGTCTATCAGTGGCTATTATTAGCCACAAGGTCTAAATGGAACCCTTTGTCTGGGGCAATGATGCTCTGCATTCTTGGTGCTTGGGGGGCAACAGTGGGAGGGCTTCTGGAGTTCTGGCCCCGCTGCTGGACCTCCTGAGGGCACCTGGTATTTTTGGCCACTGTTGTGACACAGAGTGTTGTACTGGATGGGCTGTACTGGATGGGCCGATCCACTGTGGCTTCTCTCCTGTTCTTATGATATGAAAATCATATTTAGCACTTGTGTAGCACTTAGTGCTTCATATTCTGCCGAGATGAGGAAGGATTCAGTAGGGCCGTTGCTCAGTGATAGAGCATCTGCTTGACATGCAGGAGGTATCAGCCTCTTCAGCTAAAAAAGGATCAGGTAATAGGTGACATTAAAGATCTCAGCCTGAGACCCTGGAGAGCCACTACCAGTCTGAGTAGTCAATACTGACCTTGATGGACCAATGGCCTGATTCAGTATTAGGAAACTTCATGAGTTCACGTGTCAGCATGTGGAAGCAACATCACAGGATGTAACATCACAAAATGATGTCACTTCCTTTCTCCTGGCTCCACCCCCAAAGTCTCCTGGCTCCACCCCCAAAGTCCCCAGATATTTCCCAAGTTGGACTTGGCAGCCCTAGTACAAGGCCATAGATTCCACCCTTCAAAGAAGCCGTTTTCTCCAAGGAAGCTGAACTTCATCAGCTGGAGATCAGTTGTAACAGCGGGAGATTCCCCAGGCCCCACCGGGAGGCTGGCAACTCTACACTTCTGGTAAGAACTGGTAGATACACAAGACTACATTTTTTAAAAAAAATCTTCTGCTGCCACTTCAAGCAGAGACAGGAAATGGAACCTGGGGACAGAAGATCCCCTTCCTCCACTGGAGGTTTGGCAGCTCTAATGTGTGTGTTGGGGTGCGTGTATCAATGCTTATTCCCACACTTTGCATCCAAGCCCTGCCCCAAACCACAAACTCATTCTTCACCAATGGCAGCTAAGCCAATACCCACGAACGTCAGCGCTTCCTCCTACGGAACAATGCCTCTCTTTCACATTTTGTCTTCTTTTGGCACCATGGTGTGATAGCTTTCTGGACCATGGCTAACCTAAATAGGAAGAGGGCAGGGGTTGGGGAGGGGAGGGGCCTCAGCACGGTCCAATGCCATAGAGTCCACCCTTCCAAGCAGCCGTTTCCTCCAGGGGAGCTGATCTCTGTTGGCTGGTGATGAATTGTAAAAGTGGGAGATCCCCAGGCCCCACCCGGAGGCTGGCAACCCTAGGCCCAGGAATTCGGTCAGTGACCACCGCTGCAGCCCTTCAATCGCCTTCCTTGTTGCCCAGCTGTTTCCTGTGAGCTCTTCAGCCGCCTGCACTCCCAGCTGCACGCACAGCCCAGCACAGTCGGAGAAGGGTGGTCAAACACCAGGAAGGCTGGGAAATGGGCAGGTGGGCAGGGGAAGGGAAGATGGCTAGGTAGTGGCCATTGTCCTTGCTGGGAAAACCCATGTGCCCCTGTGTCATCCACTGGCTCCTATAATTCTCCTGAAGAGGGTTGAGATCAATATTTCCTCTAAGCTGTGGAGTCTTGCGAGCAAGAATTCTACTTTGTGAGCTACTGGCATTAAAGTTGTGAGTGAGCAATTTAGCTATTGCATAAATTAGTTTGCTCTGGAGCCATCCTTCCTAAGCTAGGACAAAAAGGTATGAGCTAGACTTCCGGTTTCAGCGACTCTAATGGCAGGCATGCTCCATCAGAGTTCTGATTGGGGCAGCCCGTAGCCTGGTGGATGGGAGGGGTGCCAGACAATTCTGGCCTCCCCCTGGAGCCCTTGTAGGGGGCTCCTAGCCTGGGGCACAAGGGGTGCCTCTCCCGAGGTGACACCCAAGGGATCAAGGCTCCCATTTGCTCCATAAGGTCCTGTTGCCATGGCACCACCATGACAAGAGGCACACCCCAGACTGGCAAACAATGGATCAAGCAAATAAACGAAGCAGCCCTTACAATTGGTGCAGTCTTCAGTAAAGCATGAGTCTAAAATCCACACAGTTGGATATGTGAATAAGTGAAGCCGAGGTCTTGAATATAAAGCGGTAAGGGGGAGGGAACATTTGCTTCCCCCTCTTCATTTTAAATGAACTGAGTATTGAATCAGGGGACCCAGCCAGCTGGCACTGCAGAGGCAAACCAAGTGAATTGTAGCTTGTTTTAAAGCGGACTTTTAAATAAATTTTATCTGACTTTATGAACTTCCCGGAAAAGTAAACAATGACTGGCAGGGGAGGAAAAATGGCGACGAGAGCAAAACCCTCTCCAAAAGCTACATCTTCAACGCTTCCGGTTCCCAAATCGGATGTTAATATGGACTTTCCCACCATGTTATCTACAACACTGCGCCCTCTGCTGGACCAGATGGCTAACTTGAACCAAAACTTTGGTGCACTCCAAAAAACAGATTAAAGAAACTAATACCAAAGCAGAGGAAACAGCCAAAAAAAGTTAAAATGGTTGAAACCAAGACAAAAGTAATGGATCAGAGACTAAAAGTGGTGGAAAGGGAAAGAGCAACTGACAAAGACCAACTTTAAAGACTACAAATGGAAAAATCAGTGTATGTTCTGCAGTTTCAAGGTGTCCCTGAACAGAAAAGTAAGAATCTCAAGGAAATTTTAAGTGAAGCTTCAGCCCCAATAGCAGGTCTACAAACGGATTTCCTACAAAGTGAGATGGATATGATCTATAGGACATATCCTGAATTTGTAAAGAAGAAAGACTTGGCTGGGGAAATTGTGGTGAGACCCTCCAAGAGATCTATAAGACATGTGGTGCTCATGGCCACAAACAAGACAACCCTAAAAATCAAGAGCATTGAAATCAAAGTCTTGAAAGATATCCCATTTGAAACTAGGAAAAGAAGGAAGCAAGCCTGACAAACTTTTTGCAAAAAAAAACCCTCTACCCCTTATAGATGGATTTTTCCTGAAGGCCTTGTATTCAACCACAAAAATAAAAAGGAAAAGATTACCTCTCTTAAAAATGCAAAGACTTTTTTGGCATTGCAACAAAGACCAGCAGAAGATAAGAAGACAGCAGAGGAAGAAGAGGAAGGCATCATACATGATGCGGAAAGCTCCAAGAGTACACTGAGTAGTTCTTCAGAGGACACTGAATCTGAAAAGGGGGCGGTTGCTCCAAAGCACCTGGCAGTCAAATGGGACTTTGACAAACCAAAACGAAGAGGGAAGAAAGGGAAAGAATATTTTGTTTAATCTGAACGTTTAAGAAATTTAAACTAACGCTTGTTTTAACCTATGCAATACCAGCTTAAAAGAGAAAGCATAAATATCATGCTCCATCATAACAATTCTTAATTTTAAGGGAGTTCTGTTTAATGTAGAAAAGAAAATTCATGATCCTTGTGTTGCTATATTTTAGTTTATAGTGTTGTAGTGTGGTAGTGGTTTTAGTGTTGTAGTGTAAGTAGAAAAGCAATAAAAAAATTTTTAAAGGCATGAGCTGGAGGCTAAAAAACTGCGAGCTAGGTCACACTAACTCAGCTTAGAGGTTGAGATAGAAAAGAGCAAGAGTACAGTAGCATCATAAAGACTAACAAAATTTGTGGCAGGGAATGAGCTTCAGTCCCCCATTCCCCACACCACACAGTCTAAAGCTGAAGTGGGCCCCACGTACCAAAAATTCGGGCAACCGGCAGGAGTGTTGGGGGTGCAAGTTGTTAGAAATGGACATGGAGTTTTGATGAGTCACTACTATGCTTAACACACATAATTTGGTGTAGTGGTTAGGAGTGTGGACTCCAGTCTGGGAGAACCAAGTTTGATTCCCCACTCCTCCACATGCAGCTGTTGGTGTGACCTCGAGTCCGTCATAAGTTCTTTCAGAGCTGTTTTACCAAGGGCAGTCCTCAAGAGAGCCCTCTCAGCCCCACCTACCTCACAGGATGTCTGTTGTGGGGAGGGGAAGGGGAAGGGGAAGGAGTTTGTAAGCCGCTCTGTGACCCCTTCGGGTAGTGAAGGGCAGGGTATAAATCCAATCTCCTCTTCTCTTCTTCTTTACATGTAGGAGATTGTATTCAATAATGTAACATCACTCTATTTTAATATTTTTCTATCTTGCTCCATTGCACTTGACCTGTGTTTCAGTAGTATTATGTTGTAATACTTGTACATTCTTTATGATATTAATAAAATATTTAAAACTTAAAAAAAAGCTATCTGAAGTCTTTGAGATACCTTACCATTCTTTGGCAATAGGCTAAGCCCCATAAAACACACACATTTACTGTAAATTCACAATAACATTTAAATAAAAGGTTGTTTTGTTTTAACGTTTTGGGGGAAAATATCTCCTGCTGCAGCTCTAAGGAGCAGTGGACAACTACTGGGCAATTTGAGAGCCAGTTTGGTGTAGCAGTTAAGAATGCGGACTCTGATCTGGGAGAACTGGGTTTGATTCTCCACTCGACCACATGCAGCTGCTGGCATGACCTTGGGTCAGTCACAAGTTCTCTCAGAGCTGTCCTCTCAAGGGGACTTCTCGAAAGAGCTCTCTCAGCCCCACCTACCTCACAGGGTGTCTGTTGTGGGGAGGGGAAGGGGAAGGGATTGTATGCCACTCTGAGACTCCTTCAGGTAGTGAAGGGTAGGGTATAAATGCAATCTCTTCTCCTTCTTTTCTTCTTCTAGATGCTGGCTTTCACCCTTCCACTGTAGCCTGGTAGCCCTGCCAAGGACTTAAGTTTCCAGAGGGAATTCCTAACAAATATCTAATTGACAGGAATGGGGGTTGAGAAGCAGGGGTTATGAGAACAATTTTGGGTGTTCCGTGAACCCCACACGGTTGCCTACAGGGTCTCTCAGGAGGGAAAGCTCAGGGGTCATTTTGTAAAAAAAAAAAAAGAGGTGCAGGAGCTCATTAGCATAGCTCATTAGCATAACTTATTTGCATATGCCACACCCCCTGTCATTGCTGGAAGTGTATCAGAAGGCAACACCACCCGCTCAGGCTCCACCCCAAAAATCTCCAGGTATTTCCCAACTCAGAGGTGGCGAGCCAGCTTTACACTTTTGACTAAAGGCACTTTAGGTTTCCTTTGCTGTTGCAGGGAAGCTATCCTACAACAAGCATGCAAATACAGATCAAGTTCATATGCTTTTGCTTTTTCCCACTGCACATCACTATATGTGCCTGCTCCTGCACTTTTTTCTCCCAAAACGGTGTTCCTGTGCGTTCCTGCTTAAAATGACCCCTGCACTTATGAAAATCCCATGTATGTGTCTTCCCAGATATTATGTTTAAATGTCTTAATCTTGTGCCCAAAATAATTCTGCACCCTACCAAACTTTTGACCTCTGAACTTTATTCAGACCTGGTACTGGCCACACACTTTCTCCCATGGAAGAGTACAAAGCATCGGCTTTTGTCAGAATGGCTGGGTTTGGTACCAGCTGTATTGAAACCTTTCTGTGCTATGGGACGGCAGTGAGAGATGGAATATGTCATCATTTTCCACCTTAGCTCATAGCTTGTCCCTCAGTCATTCCATAAGGAGTTCTGGATTCACCAGATCTTGACGCTTTGGCAAGGGATGAAGGGGTGTTACAGAACATATTTCTAAACAATGATGCCTCTAATTGGAATGGAACCAACAGAACATATCTCTGGATCTCTGTAACTAGGTAATCAATCTATCGATATATCACAACTGATCTTTCCCGGGGAGCTTTCTCCAGGATTTATGGTGGGCGGAAGCAGGTATAATTTAAATGATTACAAGTATAAATCAAAATGATAATCGTGTTTTGGGCTTCTTGGAGCAAGCTGTGAATTTTAAAGTGGCAGGGAAAATAACATTCGGAAAAGAAATCCAAGATGCGTGTAAACAGATTGCCAATTAAATGGGAAACGCTTGAGTGTTAAATAAATTTGCCAGTTCTGGATTGGTAAATACCTGGAGATTTGGGGGTGGAGCCTGAAGAGGGCAGGGTTTAGGGAAGGGAGGGACTTCAGTGGGGTATAATAGCATAGAGTCCGCCTTCCAAAGCTGCCACTTTCTACACATAAACTAATCTCTGTCACCTGGATACAAAATACCAGGAGATCTCCAGCCACCACCTGGCAAGTTCTAAAAGGAAATACTCGTTGGTGAATTATATTGTGTGATTGCCAGAGACACTGAAATCTGGAAAGAGGAGGAGATTGGATTTATACCCTGCTCTTCAGTACCCGAAGGAGTCTCAGAGTGGCTTACAATCTCCTTTCCCTTCCCCTCCCCACAACAGACACCCTGTGTGGTAGGCGGGGCTGAGAGAGCTCTGAGAGAACTGCAGCTGAAAGAACAGCTCTGACTGAACTTGTAGCTGACCCAAGGTCACACCAGCAGCTGCATGTGGAGGAATGGGAAATCAAACCCTGCTCTCCCAAATTAAAGACCGCACTCTTAACCACTACACCAAACTGGCTCTCAGTGGATACCCATCTGATCCATGTTGGCTTGCCCCCAAATTGGTTATGCAAATGGAAGGGTTGCTGCTCATACCCATGGTTCTGTGACAAGTCAAAGCTTTTTAGTGAGCCAAGTGTGATGAACAGCTGGGGGCACCGGCAGCCATTCCTTTCATTAGGAGGCTTGTGTACCCCTCACCCCATATCTATGCCCCCAACCATCTTCTAAAAACCTGGTTGAAGGGCATGGCAGGAAGAGGGAGCTATGCCCAAATAAGGATGGATCATGAGAAAGTCCTCTAATGTTGGAAGAACTTCCTGACAGAGGTTCCTCAGTGCGACAGGCTTCCTCTGGCGGTGGTGGACTCTCCTTCTTTGGAGGTTTTTGAAGCAGAAGCTAGATGGCCAACTGACAGCAGTGCGGATTCCACAAATTTAGGCAGATCATGAGAAGGGTGATCAGGAAAGGATGAGTCGGTGCTCAGCTCTCGTGGCCCTTCCTTATACACCCAGGGGTAATGTCAATCACCACTTTGGGATCAGGAAGGAATTTTCCTCCAGGCCAGACTGGGGTCAGAGAGGAATTTTCCTCCGGGCCACATTGGCCAGGTATCCTGTAGGGTTTTCCCCCCCTTCTCTATGCCCAGGGGTCACTGGTGTGTGTAGAGGGGTAGTTTTTAACTTCCTGTGTTGAGCTTGGGGTTGGACTCAGGCTGCGGCCACACGGCCCCTTTAATCCAGGAGGGCTCCCGGATTTAAAGGGGCTGCATTTTTCTACCGCGGGTTGGGATGTCTACACATCCCACCCCCTGCGGCAGTGTTGGCGGTGGCGGCGGGAACGACGGCAGAAGCAGCGGCGGCAGAAGCGGCGGTGGCGGCCAAAGACCCGCCAGCCGCCTGGGTGAGTTTGGGGTTTTTTTTCCCTTTTACACTTGGGCGCTTGAGTGGCCAAGCGCCCAAGTGTAAAAGGGGGGGAAAAATGGCCGGCGGGACTATCTGGACAGCCCTGCTCTCGCAATGCTTGCGAGAGAGGGCTGTCCAGATACCTCAAATGCGGGCTCCTCCCGCAACACCGGGAAAAACTGTTGTTTTTCCCAGGGTCGGAAAATGCAGGAGGAACCCGCATTTGAGCCCGCTTCAGCACGGGACTTGGGGTGGGCCATGTGGTCGGTCCCTTTAAATGCGGGAGGAAATAGCCCTTCCTCCCGCATTTAAGGCCCGTGTGACTGCAGCCACAATGATCCTTGAGGTCCCTTCCAGCTCTATGTTTCTATGACCCTAGTCTTCGAAGTTTTCAAAGAGCTGGTTTTTGCAACATTAGGCGGTTATGTTACTGGTCATTTTCTTCTCTTTGTAACCCCCCCCCCCCCCCAAAAAAAACATAACAGCACATGGAAAGAATGACAAAGCATAAAGCTGCAGGAAATTTTGTATATTTGCTATAAAACATCTTACGGCCTTAGGGACCCTAGTAGTCTCTAAGTGGCAAGCTTCTGGTATTTCTTCAATTAAAGGCCGGATGCAGAAAGATTGGGAAATCATAGAAATGTGTCAAGTGATTGAACTGACGCAGGTAAGAGAAGACGGGAGGGGGGGGAAGAAGTATCACGCTGAGTGCCCTGTGGTATAATTTCCATTTAAATGAGTTTGGATGTTTCACGGTAAAGCTCTTTGTGATTTCCCCACCAGCCAACATAGCAGCCATTTTGTGGTGGTGCCCACAGTCCTTTCTTGAAATTCCAGATATCCCCACCGGCTCATGACTTACTTTGTTGGGTGGCTCCAGGCCTATCAGTTAAACAGTTGACCAATGTGGTTCCCATGGCACCCACAGTTTCCTTTCCTGGTACCCACCAAGTGTTTTTAGTAAGTGGGTGGAGCCAGATGCAGTTTATGCCCAGCAGGGCTCCTGACTGGCCACTGGAGCTCTGTTTGGCTGTAGAGATTTTAAACAAGTTTCTTCATCAGCCACTCCCACCACAGTGCAAGGATCTTCAGTGTGTGACTGAAGGTAAGCTGTAAGAAAATATTTGAAAACAATATGCTAATTTAAAAAGGCATCCTGTTAAACAGAGCTTCTGAAATGTTGAAGGGTTCCTATTAGAGTTATGCGTGACTTCACTCCCTGAGATTTTGCGGTTGGGTCTGCCTCTTGTGGGAGCCATTTTGGGTGTCAGAATTCCAAAGGTGTCTGCAGGCTCAAAAAGGTTGGTAACCCCTGACTAGAGTTTCTAAACTAGATATTTTTTTAGAGAAGAAACTCTAGCTGGCTTTCCACTATACTAAAAGATTGCTGCAGCATCTTATACCCAACAGCTTCCTTTCTAACCAGAAACATAAGTGGAGATGCCACCTCTGGATCGGGAAATACCTGGAGATTTTGGGGATGGAGTCTGAGGAGAGTGGGGTTTGGGGAGGGGAGGGAGAATGCCATAGAGTCCACCTTCCAAAGTGGTCATTTCCTCCAGGCGAACTGATCCCTGGCACATGGCGATCAGCTGTGATGTTAGCCTGACTGCTCTATTATATTATCAATAGTGGGGAAATATTAGCTCTTAATAACCAGCAGTAGGCGTTAAAGGATCTTGCCCCTATTTATACAGAGGGCTGGGCTTCTCCAGAGCTCCCAGTAAAACTGACACAGAACTCAAGTAAGGTTTAAAATGAAAATTGTTTACTTAGCAATAATAATGCAAACACTGCACAGTCGTACAAACAGTTATACAGATCTAGGAAAATAGATAGAATTACAGAGAACTTCGCATGAGCAGGAATATATGATGGTATCCGTCGGGGTGATATTTACCTATATAGGAATCTGGAAACGTCCTGCTGGAAGAAATAGAGGATGCCTAGGACAAAGGAATGGGGAGTGGGGAGCGTGGTCCTGCAGAAGCCACGTGGCGGGTCTTAGTATTGCACCCAAAGATCTGGGAGGAAGAAGATAAGCTAGGGAGGTAGAGAGAGAACTGAACTGTTGGCTCTTGGGAGCCTGCATATATTGGGGGGTGTCACCGGGAGGTTGGCAAGGTCTGGGACCTTTCCAGGAACGCCTACAGGTGGTCTGTTCTGTGTCCCTAGCCACTAAGAGGGTCCTGTGGGGGTGGCCAATATTCAGATCTACCTGATGGTCAGGGCAGTATGTTGACATCATCTGCAGCTGGCGCCATCTCATAGATGAAAGCGGGCTCCGGGCTGGGAAAGTCAGTTCATCAGGAAGCATCCCGCTCTCTTCGCACCTCCGTGTCAAATTCCCTGATGCGCCAAATGGAGGGGAGGTTGGAAGGGAGGGGGACACAACTTGTGTACGTGTAAGGAGTTCATACCAACATGGAGTCAGTGGGTATGTGTCTTTAGCCATAGAAGATGACATGGCTCTTTGAGTGTGAGTGTCTTTGTGCCTTGTGACAGTCTCCAGGCCTGGAGGTGGCAACCTCAGAAAACGATGCTTAAAGCCTCAGTTGGAAGCATCTGCAGTTGATTTCCCCTCTGGTCCCCCTGGGTAGCTTTTTCATCTTACGCAATCATCAAATATAGTCCATTCACTGTTCTCATAAGTCACCAAAAAAGTCCAAAAGAATGTTGCTCCGGCTTACAGTGACCCCAGGACATCTCCAGCTACCACCTGGAGATTATGCAAGCCAGAACCAAAAACACCAGAACGGGCTGTATAAAACCCATACGAAAAGTCTAAATGGTTACCGCAGTGTTCTGCAATATTAGGTGACTACATAATAACAATAAATTTTAAATAATTTTAAAGCATGAAATCCGTGAAGTTAAATTATTATTAAAGAAACACCAAATCAGAATTGCAGATACCACCTCCCTGTCATATATAAGACAAGGCACAAAAGGTCAAATAAGAATTGCTCACAAGAAACCGTAAGGAATGCCGAATAATACTTGTATGTCATATCCACCAGGTCCGTTGTTTTGGGTTTTTTTTTTACCACCTGGAGATTGGAAACCCAAGATGTAAAGCATGGTGGAAAGAAAATGCTTTGGCCATGATCCTGTGCATACATGCACTGGGCGGCCTGTTGTGTGCTGTGGGACTTCTAATCAGAGATGTAAAGGAGGGCTTGATTGTCCATATAACCTGCCTCAGCTGTTGCCACGCAGGATGGCTTCCTTCAGGCAGAAGGTACTCCTAATTAAATCAACAAAGGAGCCAAACACTTCCTCGTAAACCATCTGGTGCATTCTGTTTGAGGGAGAGAGAGAGAAAAAACAAGGCTGGGGGAACAGAAATGGAGGAGAAAGTCTCAGTGGATGGCAAAATATCCCTAAACCAAGAGTCCTTGCATGCATCTTTGCTGTATCAGATTTCCTCTGCATGTTTCTGGTTACTGCCCTGGTAGCCTCCCCTCTGAACATTCTGAAGACCCGGACTCTCTGGTTTGGAAGCAGAAGGACTACATTGTAAATATGCCCAGCTAACAGCGTGAGCACAAGGTACATAGGCATGCTTTTGAATACCAAGCCCTTGTTCGAGGCAGATGGTTTCCCGCCAGGGTGCCTGAAGAGCGGGAACATCCCAGATAGCTAAACAAGGCTGAGCATCTGCCCCTCCCATTTCTTTAATTTAAACCTTGGGGTGTCCAAAGGCTTGAGTCAAAGGGCAAGAACCAAAGGGTGCATGGTCCTTAGCCTGTGACCCTGTGCAAACCATTCTGCTACAGCCAGAATCAGCCCAGGATGGGGTTGCCAACTCTGCATTAGGAAATGCCTGGAGATTTGGGGGCTGGAGCCTAGGGAGGGAAGGACTGGGGGAGGGAAGGGACCTCAGTAGGATATACCACGCTCCAAAGCAGCTATTTCCTCCAGGGGAACCCATTTCTTTCACCTGGACATCAGTTTTAATTCCAGGAGATCACCAGGTCCCAGTTGGAGGTGGGCAATCCTAGCCCCAGATGACTTTGTACAGTAGGTGAAAGCACCTTATTTGTATATCTGTAATTAAACTGTGAAGGTATTTTTTTTTTTTGTATTTTGTAAGTAAGCCACTTTGAGTCCCCAGTGTGGGAAGCAAGCAGAGTATAGATGTTTGAACACATAAACGAACAGGCATAAATAGGGATGGACACAAACTGGGAAAATGCAGTTCAGTTCGGTTTGTGGTTTGTGGTGTGACCGGGTAGCAAACCATGAACATCATGTAATCTTAGCTGCCAAATGAACTCGTTCAGTTTGTGACATGGTAGATTATCCCACAGTGTTCTAGAGACACCACTCTCATGGGGGATCTTCGGCTGACTCGCCTCTACCTGCCCTCCAAGTTTAGTGAGGATTGGGTTTATGTGATCTGAGTTACAGCTCCTCAAACAACATGCCCCTAGGAAAGTGCTTTCTGGGGAAATGTCAGGCACAGGTTCAGGAGGTTCAGGGGTGTATAGAACAGATCCTGTGCAAGCTAGAGAAACCAAACTCACGGGATACCTCTCCCAAATGCTCCTCTATGTGCCCTTTAACTTCTCCCCCTCCCCGTTGCTTTGTAGTTTAGTAAACCTTTAGATTGAACGGAGACAGTCTGTCTGGGAATGTATCCATTCATGAACCTCCATGAACAGCTTGAAAGTTCATGGAAAGTTCGTGCTGGTTGAACTGCCACAAACTTCCATTCGTGAAACACAAAGCAGCCAAAATTTGTCACCAACTAGATCAAGTTTGTGCCCATCTCTAGGCATTAATTCAAAAAGTGAAGTTTTCATCACTACAGCTTGCTAACTCTGGTTCGGGATATCCCTGGAGGGTTATAATGCCATAGAGTCCACTCTCCAAACCAGCCATTTTTTTTCCAGGGGAAGAGATCTCTCTAGTCTGGAGATCAGTTGTCATCCTGGGAGGTCTCCATGTCTCACCTGGAGGTTAACAGCTCTATCTTCATGATGGAAAAAGCTTTTCATTTTGAATTTCTGTCATGCAGCAATCAAAGAGGAGCTTTTCCACCTGCATAAGACTGACTTCTAAGAACTGTTTTCTACTCAGAAAGAGTCAATAGTACCTCAGGTCTACAACTAAATAAGAGTTCATAGAAACTTAATGAAGTTCTAAATACTCTTACTTGAAAATGAATCTTATAGAAATTAATTCTAAGTAAATATCCTTACGATCAGTGTTTTAACCCGATGTAGACACATCTGTTTGAAAAAATTTAATATGTCCCTCTCCCTGCAGGACTTTGGGCTAATCCCGTTCTCTCTCAGCAGAACCTACCTTGTACAGTTGTTGTGAGCATAAAGTAGGGTAATCCCTATACACCCTGCCCTTCCTTGGAAGAAGGTCGAGATTTTATTTGTTTTATTTATTATTTCTATTTATATCTCACCTTGCTGGACAAGCTGGCTCAAGGTACATATATAACATAAGATACAGATTAAACCAGGGGTCTGTGGGAGCGGGAGCGCACAGGAGCGCAGCTCCGGGAGTGAGGAGCCCAGGGAGCGGGCACATGACCAAGCCCCGCCCCCTCCTCGGCTTCCCCCAGCAGTGCAGAGGCGCAGCGCCCCGGGGAAAGCCCTGCTAGGGTCTTTATTGTTTTTAATGTTTTGTTTTAATATTGTTAATTTTATCATTGTTCCTTTTATGACTGTGTGCTGCTTTTCCAGAGACTTGCTCAAGGTGGCATATACATTTTCTAAGTCTACCATTTTTTATCTGGGCACATGGCACATAAGTACTGGAGAAATTTCACCAACCCTTCAGCAGCTTCCACCCCATCAGTTTGGTGTAGTGGTCAGGAGTTGGACTCTAATCTGGGAGAACCGGGTTTGATTCCCCACTCCTCCACATGCAGCTGCTGGTGTGACCTTGGGCCAGTCACAAGTTCTCTCAGAGCTGTTCTCTCATGAGCAGTTCTCAAAAGACCTCTTTCAGCCCCACCTACCTCACAGGGTGTCTTGTTGTGGGGAGGGGAAGGGAAAGGGATGGGTGGTGCACATGTCCTGGGTATCTCAAGTCTACTTGAAACCTGGTGGTTTCAAGGGAGCAGGAAGAGAATGAGGGTGTGTTCTTTACGCTTATTTTTATTGCACAAAGTATTGGATGGGGAAGGGAATGGAGGAAGAGCAGGTCAGTTTCACTCACCTGTGGAGTGGAGCCTGAGGGGTGGGTGTTGCCTTCTGACACACTTTTGGTATGTTAGGGGTGTGACATATGCAAATGAATTATGCAAATGAGTTATGGTAATGAGCTCCTGCACCTCTTTTTCTATGAAATGACCCCTGGATTAAACAGTATAAATACAGATGGTGGCGGCAATTCAATAGACAATCAGGGATGGAAAGCAATATCCGACAGTACATCATAAGGGCTGTAGGATGTTCCGGTGATGCGGTCATCAGTCACACGTTCATCAGTGGCAGCTCCTAATCAAAAGCCTGATGGAAGAGCTCCGTTTCACAGGCCCTGCAGAACTGCAGAAGGTCCCACAGGGCCCTGATGTCCTCCAGGAGCTGATTCCACCAGCATGGAGCTGCAACTGAGAAGGCCCTGGTTCTAGTAATGGCCAGCCTGGTATCTCTTGGGCCAGGAAGAGTCAGGCGATGTTGTGACCCTGACCTCAGTGCTCTCTGGGACACATATGGGGAAAGGCAGTCCTTCAGGTAGGCAAGCCCCTGACCATGTAAGGCTTTAAAGGTCAAAAACAGCACCTTGAACCAAATCTGGTATGCTATCAGCAGCCAGTGCAATGCCTTCATCGCAGGCTGGGTGTGGTCCCGTTTAGAGAGACCCATCAATAGCCTGGCTGCTGCATTTTGCACTAGCTGCAGCTTCTGGATTTGAGACAAGGGCAGCCCCATGTAGAGAGCATTGCAGTAGTCCAATCTTGAGGTGACCATAGCATGGATCACTGTTGCCAGGTTGTTGCATTTGAGGAAGGGAACCAACTACCTGATCAGCCGTAGATGGTAGAAGGCTGCCTTGGCAGTGGCTGCTATCTGGGCCTCCATTGTTAAGGCGGCATCCAGGAGCACTCCCAAACTCCTAACCTTCGGCGCTGGCACCAGTGGTGCCCCATCGAAAGTAGGTAGTGAGATCCCTACCCCCGATCCACTCTGGCTTAGGCATAGGACCTCCGTCTTTGTTGGATTCAATTTCAATCAGCTCTGTCTAAGCCATCCTGTCATGTCCTGAAGTGCCCGCTCCAGGACATCTGAGGTAGAGTCAGACTGACTGCCCAACAGATGTGAGCGTCAAGAATTAAAATGCATATGAAACATAAATAAATTACATCCCTCCCTGTTGCTTTGCCCATTTATAAAATGCTTATCTAGAACCTGGAGGAAATGATATTATCTGTTCCCATTTAACCAATGATGGTTTCTTACCATTAGAACAAATCTTAAGCGTCACTTGCAGGTGAAACATCACCAGCTGGGCAACCCTGGTTGGAGGAGAGATGATGGAATAATTTGTTTCAACCAAATACTGAGAAGATTAGTTTCACCCAGTGGGGTGAGCTCTCTGTTCAACCTACCTTAGCAACATCTTGGGGTGGGACAATGCAGAGGGGAGGAGTCTTGCTCCACAGGGCAAATTGGTTCGTGGGAGATTCAAGGCAACAAACTTCCTGTTTCATTCAAGACGGCAGAAGAATGTACTGGTACTAGAGCTGCCAACCTCAAATTGGAGCGTGGATTTCTTCTGGAATGACAACTGATCTCCAGAATATAATGATCAGTTCTCCTGGAGGAAATGGCAACTTTGGAGGGTGGACGAAATGGTATCCCATAGAGTTTAGGAACAACAGAAGCCATAGAATTTGGTATAGTGGTGTTTGGTGTAGTGGTTAAGAGCACAGACTCTAATCTGGGAGAATTGGGTTTGATTCCGCAGTCCTCCACATGCAGCTGCTGGCATGACCTTGGGTCAGTCACAAGTTCTCTCAGAGCTGTTTTTTCAAGGACAGTTCTTGAAAGAACTCTCTCAGCCCCACCTACCTCACATGGTGTCTGTTGTGGGGAAGGAAAGAGAAGGAGATTGTAAGCCGCTCTGAGACTCTGAGTAAAGGGCGAGGTATAAATCCCAATCTCCTCCTCCTCCTCTCCTCCTCCTCTAGAATGACATTCCATCCCTTGCTGAGCTCCTCACCCCAGGAGGAGGAGGAAGAGGAGGATTAGCCACCAGGTCATAGCTGATTTACAGCAACCCTGTAGTGTTTTCCAGCCCAGAGAAGTTCAGCAGTTTTTTTTGTCACTGCCCACTTCTGCAGAGCAACCTGGACTTCCTTGATGGTCCCCCATCTAAATACTAGCCAGGGCTGACCCTACTTAGCTTCTGAGATCTGACAAAACTGGGCTCACCTGGGCCATCCTAGTCAGAGACCTAAAACATTAGAACAGTTATAAAATGTTAAAATAATTTTTAAAAAATTCAATAAAAACACAGAAACAAACAACACCAAAACCAGGAAGGAGGGCCAATTACGGTTACCAAGGGTGCAGCAAACAAAATGCACATAGTCAAATACAGACATTCTGGCGTAATTATATTTCAAAGCTATTGGTTTGATTTTACAGGCACAGAAGTCTGAGGCACAGCAATAAGCAGCCATGTCCATCAGTAAATTCATAATGCTTCCTGTCTCCAGGGTGATGCACAAATCTGTACCCTATGTGACCCCTTGGCCGAACTGGAATTACACAGTCTGAGTCCAACGAGTTAGATGAATACCTCCTTAATGAATTCATAACACGGACTACAGGGCTGGTGAGTGCCTTAGCTCTCCAGCAGTTCCAAAGCTGTATCCTGCCATAACCAGGAAGGGCAGACGGTCTTATACCACACATGACATCATGTATAGTTTACACATTGAAGAATCTCTAATTGGTATCAAGCAGTTACCATCATACAAGCACCATTTGACTTTAAGCCTTACTACTGGTCTCTCCTTATACTGGTCAGTTATGTCAGTGGTTGCATTCACTTATCTGGTTTCCAGGACAATGGGAACATTAGAGAACAAAGGGTTCCTTTCTGAACTGCATATGGAGGGCTTGTTGATAAGGGGTTATGAATCACATTAAACTTGCCCTTGGCATCCTTGCAGCTTGGCATTCCATTCCTATTGCATCCTGATTCCATCTACAGAGGCTTTTAATAATACTCTTGCTTAATATGGCTTCTTATACAAAAAATGCAATTATAAAATATATACGTTCTGCTGTAAGTTTCTCTAATCAGAAGCTTCTCAGTTACATGCCAGGACCTGGTTCTGTTATGATTAAACTTTTAAAGGCACAGTGACAGCTGTCAATATATGTAGTTGTATTGAGATGCATTGTATATTTGCATACCTTAATATTGTAACATATACTGTTTTACTGTTTTATTGGTTTTATGTGAGCCGCCCTGAGCCTGCTCCAGCAGGGAGGGCAGGGTAATAGAAAGAAAGAAAGAAAGAAAGAAAGAAAGAAAGAAAGAAAGAAAGAAAGAAAGAAAGAAAGAAAGATAGGAGAAAGTGTCAGAAATCACATTCTTTTCCCCTTGTCCTACAAGGGGAAGTACTTAAGCAATAGTGGGCACCTCTGAGCACATGCAGAGCATTTCCCCTTAGCACTAAGCAACTGCAGCACCCAGTCTCTTCCCTCGCTTAAAACGAAGGAGCGGGTTTTGCAGAGGGATGCCGCTTCTCCAGACGGATGAAACTGTCTCCTTACAATCTGCTGTGAAAAGCAATTTTGCAGCGACTCTGGTAATTTGTTCTATTGACTCCTGCTGCTAAATGAAATTGGGCAAAGCGTCCCTAATTTATCTGTTATGGCACGTTGCGCTTTAGCGGAGATCGTTGCTTCTGTACTGTATTGTATCATCGTTTGATATTTTGTTGTGCTTTCGGAGATGTGGCGTTTACCGTTGGAGCTGAGACGATACTTCGGGCATTGTATAACTCTTTGATAGCATTCTTAGCCATCTTGAAGAGCATGCTTTACGGGAAAGTGGGCTGGAGAACTTGCAAGCAAATATGCTCGTGAGAAAATCAAAGGCCCTCACACCTGACCCTTTAGAAAATGATCCTTGACCCCCCCCCATCTCTTTTCACCAGAAAACCACAACATGAGGACATATTCATTCTCTCCCTCTTCAGGAAGCAATTCAGTCTTCAACTGACGTCTCGCTTTCCTTTCCCAGAAGTGTCCCCTACCACCTTTTTCTTCTTCTGTGTGTGCTTTCCATCAAGGGTTGCCAACTCTGGATTAGGAAATTCCTGGAGATCTGGGTGTGGAGCCTGGGGAGGGCAGAGTTTGGGAGGCGAAAGAGCTCAGCAGGGATGTGATTCTATAGAAACTACCTGCAAAGAGGCCATTTCCTCTAGGGAAACTGATGTCTGTAGTCTGGAGAACAGTTGCAATTCCAGGAGGACTCCAGGCCCCACCTGGAGGATGGCAGCCCTGTCTTCATCACTAGGTTTCCTAACCCCTGGGTGGTAGCTGGAGATCTCCTGGGATTATAACTGATCTCCAGGTGACGGAGATCAGCTCACCTGAAAGGAGGAGAAGAAGGAGATTGCATTTATATCCCGCCCTTCACTCAGAGAAGCTTACAATCTCTTTCCCTTCCCCTCCCCACAAAAGGCACCCCGTGCGGCTGGTGGGGCTGAGAGAGCTCTTTTGAGGACTGCTCGTGAGAGAGCAGCTCTGAGAGAACCCGTAACTGACCCGAGGTCACACCAGCAGCTGCATGTGGAGGCGTGGGAAATCAAACCTGGTTCTCCCAGATTGGAGTCTGCGCTCCTAACCGCTACACCCAACTGGATGCTTTGGAAGGTGGGCTCTATGGCATCATACCCATTGAAGTCCCTCCCCTCCCCAAACCCCGCCCTCCCCAGGCTCCACCCCCCCCCCCAAAAAAAAATCTTCAGGTTATTTCCCAAACCAGAGCTGGCAATCCTATCCATCACTGAAGCTGAATTTTTGCATAAGATAAGAAAGCTAGAAGTTTACATCCTCCAATTATGAAAGACCTCTAAATACATATTTGTTGTTACTGAATTACCATTGGAAGGTAATGCCACGAGGCATCTGAAACTTGACACAGCCTAGGTCCTCTGCATGTCTGAACCAGGTCTGTCCATTGCCCTTCCCAATTTGCGCCATGACTAGGGTTGCCAGCTTCCAGGGGAGGTCTGGTGCTTGCAGAATTACAATTGGTCTCCGGACTATACAGATCAATCGCCCTGGAGAAAACAGAAGTTTCAGAGGGTGGATTCTGCTGGGCTCCTTCCTCTTCTCAAAGTCCTCCCAGTTCAGGCTCTGTCCCCAATTCTTCAGGAATTTCCCAACCTGGAGTTAGCAGTCCTAGACATGAGTTATCAGGGGGCAGCATCGAAGCTGGTTTTCAAAGCCAGGGCTGGGTCTTGTAAGAACTTTATGAAGAATCATAGAATCACAGAGTTGGAAGGGGCTATACAGGCCATCTAGTCAAACCCCCTGGTCAATGCAGGATCAGCCTAGAGCAGGGATGGGCAATTGTTTTGACTCAGGGGGCCACTTTGTGGGAGCGGAGGTTAGCGGAGGGCCGCACCTTTTAAAATGATTGCATTCATTACTTAACTTTGCATTTCAGAAAAGGTATAAATTGTATCATAAAAATCAATAAATATAAATTGAATAAAATAGTGGTAGTTTTATTCAATTTATTTATTGTGCTAATTTCATATCATCTATAGCTGCAAGCACAATTAATTTTAGAATCACTTTAATGAGACAAATGTACCCTATCACACTTTTCTACAATTTTCTTGAAATCAGGAGTGAGATTGCTTGTTGAGATTCTCATCACAGCCTGCAAGTTAATGTCTGTTAAAGAGCATCTATATTTACTCTTGTTGATCTTCATGCAAGAAAAACTTTGCTCACAAATATATGTAGACCCAAACATAGAGAACATTTTCCCAGCAAATTTCTTCATACATGGAATTTTTTTCAGCAGACAAAGATTTGTAAAAGTCAACTAATGCCACAGCATTAAACATTTCATTCACAGTATGATCTGGCTGCGTGTCAGTAAGTTCAAGCTGCAGCTCCTCAGGTGCTGTATCAATATCAGCAGTGATGGGATAAGAGAGCAAATTGAATTTAGGCTCAATTTTCTTGAAGTCCTGAAATCTTCTTGGCGGGCCGCAAAAAACTCTGTGGCGGGCCGCATGTGGCCCCCGGGCCGCCATTTGCCCACCCCTGGCCTAGAGCATCCCTGACTAGTGTTTCTCCAGACGCTGCTTAAAGACTGCCAGTGAGGGGGAGCTCATCACCTCCCTAGGTAGCTGGTTCCACTGTTGAACAACTCTTACTGTAAAAAGATTTTCCCTAACATCAATCCGGTACCTTCCCACCCTTAATTTAGACCCATGATTGCAAGTCCTCTCCTCTGCTGCCAACAGAAACAGCTCCCTGCCCTCCCCTAAATGACAGCCCTTCAAATACTTCAAGAGAGCAATCAATTATGTCCCCCCTCAACCTCCTCTCCTCCAGACTGAACATTCCCCAGTCCCTCAGCCTTTTCTCACAGGGCTTCTCGGTCTCCAGGCCCCCGATCATCCTCGTCGCTCTCCTCTGCACCCGCTCCATTCTGTCCACATCCCTTTTGAAGTGAGGCCTCCAGAACTGCACTAGGGTTGCCAGCCTCCAGGTGGGGCCTGGGGATTCCCCGCTTTTACAACTGATCTCCAGCTGGGAGAGAGATCAGCTCCCCTGGAGAAAATGGCTGCTTTGGAGGGTGGCCTCTATCGCACTGTACCGTGCTGAGGCCCCTCCCCTCCCCAAACCCTGCCCTCTCCCGGAGCCAGGGGTCCTTTTGTAGAAAAAGAGCTGCAGGAGCTCATTAGCATAACTCATTAGCATATGCCACATCCCTTGACATCACTGGAAGTGTGTCAGAAAGGGAATGTCAGTTTCAGCCCCATTATACCCTATGGGCCATTGAAATCAATGGCAAAAACTCATAGGGTATATGAGGGGCTGGAGGAAAGGGGATTTGAGGGAGAGGCACCAAACTTGCAGGATAGCTGCTGGAGCCTCTCCTTGAAATACCCACTAAGTTTCAAGAAGATTGGACCACAGTGTCCAATTCTATGGGCCCCCAAACAGGTTGTCCCATCCCCTCCATTGTTCTCTATGGTGGGAAAAAATGTTACCTTTTTTTCTACCATAGAGAACAATGGAGGGAATGGGGGCAACCTGTTTGGGGGCCCGTAGAATTGGACCCCCTGGTCCAATCTTCTTGAAACTTGGTGGGTATTTGGGGGAGAGGTCCCAGCAGCTACCCTGCAAGTTTGGAGCGTCTCCCTCAAACCCCCTCCCCTCCAGTTGCTTTTGAAGTTGCTGCCGAATTTCGGCGGCAATTCGGCAGCAGGCTGAATCAGAGAATCTGATTCGGCCCATGGCTGCCCTAGTGGCCACTCCTGAGCTGGCGGAGCTTCACTCCACCTCGCTCCGGCCCCAACGGACCCCTGCCCGGAGCTATCCCCAAAGTCCCCAGGTATTTTCCAACCCAGACTTAGCAACCCTAAACTGCACACAATACTCCAGATGCAATCTGACTAATGCAGTGTACAGTGGGACTATGACATCTTGCGAACTTCATGAAGAACCTCTGAGCATGTGCATAGTACCTTCTAGCACTGCTTTGGGGAGGGGAATTTCTTTTTCTGATGCTCCCTTTTTAGATACAGCCATGGATTCCTCTTGTTCGCTTTCTGCTCTTTTACAACAGGGATTTCTCTTTCATTCCTCTTTGATTTCTCTTGGTAGAGAAATCAGTGCCCCCTTCTTTAACTTTGGCCCTTACAGTTGCTTCATATTCCGCACTGCAGAGTGGCACCCTAAAAGCAGGCTAGGTTTGGGAAGATATCGCCTGTGTCTGATCATCTACAGAGTGAGATTCTGAAATTTGGCAGAACTTTCCTTCCTGCCCCTCCTCTCTTAGAACTTATCTTTTGATACACACAGAACTGATTTAAAACAGACTCTAAAAAAGAGGGAAAGGAATGGGTTGTGGAATTCCTGTTAATAACACTGGTGCCTCCCCTTCATAATCAGCCATCTCCCATCACTCTCTCTACTAGAGAGTCTCTAGTCATCTTCTGACCACACCTGCCCAGGGCTGGTTATCTCACCAAGCCATCCAAGTGGGGTCGCTAGGCCATGGCTGTCAACCTGTGGGTGGGTTGGAAGTAGGGCTGCCAAGTCAGCCCGGGGGGCGGGGGATCCCCCGCTAAAGGGGTTCCCGATCCGCCGGCCAGCATTTGGCCGGCAGGGGGAACCCCACCCCTGAAGTCATCTGGTGAGGATGACGTGCCGACGTCACTTCCGGTGACGCCGCCGGGCGCGCGCACAAAGCGCGCCAGAAGAAGAAACTTCTGGCCACAGGAGGACTCCCCCCCGCCGGTGAG
The DNA here is from genome assembly GCA_029233225.1 of Lepidodactylus listeri. NCBI lineage: Eukaryota > Metazoa > Chordata > Lepidosauria > Squamata > Gekkonidae > Lepidodactylus > Lepidodactylus listeri. The sequence goes on from JARCFY010000004.1 coordinate 145,920,611, forward strand.
TCCATAAGACTTGGCACCCCTAGTTGGAAGTGGGGCCATGGGGGGCACGGCATTGTCTGGGCTGCTACATCACTTCTGGGGAAAATCAGGAAGTGACATAAGGTAGCTCTAGGAATCACCGGGAACTCTATGGTTTTACCATGTTACCCTATGTTACTTTCAGGTTTTCCCTGGAAGTGGCATAGTGGCACAGATGACACTGCCTTTTAAAACAAGTTTTTTTCCTTGATAGTGGAAGGCCTGACAGTCCTACATCTAAGAGGCTGCAAGGCTGGGGCAGTACAACAAGGACACTGAGGGATCGCAAGGGCCTCTTTCACTCCCTGCCATAATCATGGGAAGGGAAGGAGGAGGAGGAGGAGGAGACTGGATTTATACCCTGCCCTTCACTACCCGAAGGAGTCTCAGAGCGGCTTACAAGCTCCTTCTCTTCCCCTCCCCACAACAGACATCCTGTAAGGTAGGTGGGGCTGAGAGAGCTCTTTTGAGGACTGCCCTTGAGAGAACAGCTCTGACAGAACTTGTGACTGACCCAAGGACTGACCCTAGCTGGCTGCATGTCGAGGAGTGGGGAATCAAGCCCGTTTCTCCCAGATCAGAGCCCATGCTTTTATCGACTGCACCAAACTGGTGTGGCAATCCTGTCTGGGCCCCACATGCCTCTGGCCAACTCCAAGCCAAGCCCTTGCCGGTCAGGGAAGGGTTGCCAGCCTCCAGATGGGACCTGGAGATTCCCTAGAATTACAGCTCATCTCCAGAATACAGAGCAGTTCCCCTGGAGAAAAATGGATGTTTTGGGGGTTGGACACTATGGCATTGTGCCCCAGTGAGGTTCCTGAGGCTCCACCCACAAATCTCTAGAAATTTCCCAACCTGGAGCTGGCAATCCTCGCCAGTAGCCCGGGGGGGGGGGGGGGGACCTGGTCACTGGCTGGCAGTGGCATGAACCCAAGGGCAGGTGAGCATTGTCAGAAACAACCAGAAGAAGTTGAACCAGCACTGCCCTTGCTCCCAATTGCAACCGTCTCATTTGCTTCGCCGAGAGCCAAGACCTTGTACCACTGCCTCCACAAGCCAGAGCCCTCGGCCCCCTTTCCCAGGTCTGCCGGCTGTCGGATCTCTTGGCCGCCGCAAACGTCTGGGCCGTGGCACTCCAGCTTGAATGGCAGGCAAGTCCCCTTTTAATTGAATTCCTGTCTTACCTCTTCAATTCCTGTGAGGTACAGATAAGAAAGAAAGCAATCACAACTGATGTTCCTAAAGAAAGCAGCTTCCCCCCCCCTTTCTTTTTAGAGTCACCTTGAACGTATTTGAGAGCTGAACTTTAGGACTGGTTGAGTGTCCTTCTGAAGTCTGCAGCAGGGCTTCGGAGAAAAGCTCTGCAGGAACAGACCAAAAGGGTCCCTTTAACGCAGCACTCTTTCCAACAGCAGCCGGCTAGATGTTTCCAAGAAACACACAAATTATGACACATCCTGGTTTGTCCTGCAGCAATTTGAATTCAGGGTTTCCTTTCCTGAAATTTCCATTTAGCTATCCTAGCTGCCAGTGGACCTCTGCTCAATGGAGTTACCTTATCCCTTTATAAAGCCTCCTAAGCTAGTGGCTCCCTGATCCGGGTAGCTCAGGCTCACCCAATCTCGTCAGATCTCAGAAGCTAAGTAGGGTCAGCTTTGGCTAGTATTTGGATGGGAGACCTCTAAGCAATATCAAAGTCATGACCAGGGGTCATTTCATAGAAAAAGAGGTGCAGGAGCTCATTAGCATAACTCATTTGCATAATTCATTTGCATATGCCACACCCCCTAACATACCGGAAGTGTGTCAGAAGGCAACACCCACCCCTCAGGCTCCACTCCACAGCTGAGTGAAACTGACCTGCTCTTCCTCCATTCCCTTCCCCATCCAATACTTGGTGCAATAAAAATAAGCGTAAAGAACACACCCTCATTCTCTTCCTGCTCCCTTGAAACCACCAGGTTTCAAGTAGACTTGAGATACCCAGGACATGTCCACCACCCATCCCTTCCCCTTCCCCTCCCCACAACAAGACACCCTGGGAGGTAGGTGGGGCTGAGAGAGGTCTTTTGAGATCTGCTCATGAGAGAACAGCTCTGAGAGAACTTGTGACTGGCCCAAGGTCACACCAGCAGCTGCATGTGGAGGAGTGGGGAATCAAACCCGGTTCTCCCAGATTAGAGTCCAACTCCTGACCACTACACCAAACTGATGGGGTGGCAGCTGCTGAAGGGTTGGTGAAATTTCTCCAGTACTTATGTGCCATGTGCCCAGATAAAAAATGGTATACTTAGAAAATTTATATGCCACCTTGAGCAAGTCTCTGGAAAAGCAGCACACAGTCATAAAAGGAACAATGATAACATTATCAGTATTAAAACAAAACATTAAAAACAATAAAGACCCTAGCAGGGCTTTCCCCGGGGCGCTGCGCCTCTGCACTGCTCGGGGAAGCCGAGGAGGGGGTGGAGCTTGGTCATGTGCCCGCCCCCTGGGCTCCTCACTCCCGGAGCTGCGCTCCTGTGCGCTCCTGCTCCAACGGACCCCTGGTCATGACATAGAGTCAGGCAGTGGCAAACCACCTCTGAACATCTTTTTGCCTACAGTGTCACCATAAGTCAACTGTGACTTGATGGCACTTTCCACCAACAACACATCTTGTGGCAGCAGATCCCACAAACTATCAATTCCTAGTTACGCTCGAACATCCACCGGTTCAGCTTACATTCTTCTTGCCAGTTGCAAGCACGGAGCTGGTAATTTCTGTTTACTTCACTGACACTCCCCTTTGGTTCCCAATGGGGACTCAAAGCAGTTTATGTCACTTTCTTCTCCTCCATTTTATCCTTCCCACAACCCTTTGAGGTAGGTTTGGCTGAGGCTACATGACTTGTCCCCAAGAAAATTCCGGTTGCAGAGTGGGGGGATTCGAACCCGGGTCTCCCAGATCCTAGTCTGATGCTCTAGCCACTACACCATGTCAGGTATTTGGTTGTTCAGATGCACCTGAGCAAATTAAGATGCATCCCATTCACACAACGACACTGCTTTCTCACATTCTCTCCCCACCATTTGTTTCACGGTCTCAGATGGTGGTTAAGGGTGTGCAAGGGGCAGGGGAATTGATAAAATTCAGATTTGGGGCTATTTGGGGTTATTATATTCAGGACTCCTGAATGCTAGCCAATTCGGGAGATATTTGGGAAGCCCGAATATACGACTCCATTATACCCAATGGGCCATTAAAATCAATAGCAAAATCCCATAGGGTATAATCTGGGGGGAGGGGTTTGAGGGAGAGGCTCCAAATGCACAGTGTAGCTGCTGGAGCCTCTCCCCAAAAGAACCCCCGAGTTCCAAAAATATTGGGCCAGGGGATCCAATTCTGTGGACCCCAAAACAGGTTGCCATCCCTCCATTGTTTTCTATGGTGAAAAAAATTGTCAGTTTTCCCATGGTGTTTTTAGTGGCTTGGGGGGTGGGGTTGAGGGAGAGGCAGCAAACTCACAGTGTGGCTGCCGGAGCCTCTCCCCACATGAGCCCCCAAGTTACAAAGACATTGGACCAGTGGAGTGGGTCCAATTCTATGGGTACCCAAAGAGGTTGCCCCCATTCCCTCCGTTGTCTCCTACAGGGATTTTTAAAAACCTAACCAACCTGATCTTTGAGACTTGCTGGGGTGCAAGCCTAGCTTCTTAGGGCATAAAAAATTAAAATTAAAAATCATACTAACAACATAATATTCTTCTAACAAGCTCTCTAGGGCTGCGTTCAGACGCTCAGTTTGATCCGCGGCCCCTCCTCTTCCCTGACGGATTTAAAGGGCACGATCAGACAGCAACAGCTGTCTTTCGTGCCCCAGTCGTCTTTGTCCCGTTTCCCCCCCACTATACTCCGCAGCTTTCTGATACCGGATAAAGTCCGGTGTAGGTGAGCGATGCGGTCTTGGCGCGCAGTTGTCTGATCGGGATCTTGCGCGCCAAGACCGCGACCGCCATCTTTTAAAAAAACAAATCCTCGCATGTGCACATGTGCACCTGTAGTACGAACGTATGCGCATGCGTGTTTGCATAATGGTTTGCTGGTGCACTCATTTGCTCATGCGCATCCGTGAATTAAAAAAAAAAGCCGCGGGCTTTGTGGTTACAGCGCGGTAAGGTCTGGACATCGGTCACGGAAGAACTGCGTGCTGAGGTAGGTGAGTGGCTTGCCATCTGGATGCTATTATTTCGGGATGATTTCCTTCGCATTAAAAAAACCTGGGCTGCTTGCTCATCAACGATGCCGTCTGAACACAGCCTAGATTATGCACTTCTGGTGCCGTTTGCAAATTTAAGCAGATGTGCCAGTTAGGTAAAGGTAAAGGTTTCCCTTGCTCAATAGCCAATCGAATAAGACTGTAGGGATGCAGTGCTCGTCTCCGTTTCCAAGCTGAAGAGCCGGCACTGTCTGAAGTCCGTGGTCATGTGGCTGGCATGAATGGAGGCCGAGGCGCACGGAACGCTGTTGCTTTCCCACCGAAGCGGCACCTATTTCTCTACTTGCAATGTCTTGCTTTCGAACTGCTAGGTTGGCGAGAGCTGGGGCCAGAGGTGGGAGCTCACGCCGTTATGCAGCACTTGGGTCTCGGACTGCCGAATTACTGACCTTTTCAGTCTGCAGCTCAGCGTCTTAACCACTTGAACCACTGCAGCTCTAAGGGCTAAAAGCCCATCCTAGTTCAGATCCAGCATATTATATAGTGAGTAGGTAGGTATAATATGCTGGATCGAA